>CP125848.1:37442830-38930841 GCA_030408175.1 Trifolium repens | reverse complement strand
AAAATACACATTGACGAATAAAAATTTGAATTTCGACGGTAGGAGTTATCCATATTTTTATATTTTATCATGGGGATTACTTAATCAAAATTTTATCTAGCATGATGAAACATGATCATCATGATGAAAAGTGAATTATATGATAATGAGAACTGAGCACGAGACTTTTAACGATATTTATTAAAAAAAATAGAATTAACAATTTTTTTTGTTGATAAGGCCCTATAGATCTGTAATAGAGGCGATGGAGAGCAGAAATAGAGAGAGATGATCTCTCAATTGTGTAGAATGGAAAACGGGGAACACTTCCCAACCGACTATTAAAAATACACATTGACTAATTAAAATTTGAATTCTGACTGCGGGGCATATCCATATTTTCATATTTCATATTTTATCACGAGTATCCCCTTATTCAAAATTTTATTTAGCACGATAAAAATTGATTCTCCATGAAGAAAAGTGTATGTAGAAGATAGTGATTAATTAATGAGCACGATAATTTTATTGATATTCATTATAAAAATAATATATAATTAACAACTATTTGTTGTTGATGAAGCCCCTATAGAGTCGTGTAACGAAGATGAGGGAGAGATATAAATAAACAATGGGAAACGGAAACACTTCTTATTCTACTATTAAAAATATACATTGACTAATTAAAATTTAAATTCCGACCACGAGATTTTTTTTTATATTTTGTGTTTATCAGACTTTCACTATATTACATCCAACTGAAAAAATATATGGGAATTGAAACAAAAAATAAATTAATATAATTTTAATTTTTTATAATCAATGGATTTTTTAATAACTCCAATTTTAAGTTTTTGATAAACCTTCGTTCAACTTTTTTCGGGATGCTAATTAATCAATGGGAGTGGAGATTCATATATAGATTTTTCCATTTTACGCTCATACGTGAAAATTGCTTCTTTGTGGACAATGATAAAAAAAAGTTTGAGAATGGGAACATAGTCAAAATATGTTAATATTCATTTGAAAAATAATATAAAATTTATAATTATTTTTTGTTGACGGAGTCCCCGTAGAGATGTGAGAGAGGGAGAAAGAGAGAATATCATAGTGTTGTTGAACGGGGAATGAGGGAGTATTTTCCACCCCACTATGCTCCTGTAACATCTTTAAATTAAACATATACGCAACATTCAAAATAATATAAAATGAAAAATGACATAGACAACATGCAAAAGAAAAAAATAGAACAAAAGTAAATAAATATTATATAAAAATGAAAATTATCCTGTGGGAGAGATATAGAAAAAATGAGAGAGAGAGAGAGATAGAACTTTCACGAGTGTAGAATGAGAAACATGCAACACTTTCGACCCCACTATTACAAATGTACCTAGACTAATTAAATTTTCATTTGAGAACAAAGTTTATAATTATTTTATATTTAAAGGGTCGCTATATAGTCCCGTGGATGAAAATGAGAGAAAAAATCTATCTATCAACAATGTGGAACGGGAATCATAATAATATTTTTTATGTCGCTCTATTTTATAACATCCTTGAACCTATATAATTTAAAAATTATCTCAATTTTTATCGTATAATTTTAAACCACATTACTCAAATAATATTACAAAATAAACATATCAATAATATAAAAAAAAAATTCTTCCGTACACGGCACAGACTAACATACTAGTTCACCTTAAAATTCAAAATTGAATTTACATTATAACTTAATCGATAAATATTAAAGGAGCTCACATGTTAGTTATATTAATACAAAAAAGGAAAATATTAAATGGTGTCCCGGTTAAAGATACAAAAATGGTAAAATATTCTTGAAAATAATGCATTCAATGCATTGAAATGCTAAAAAAGAAATTTTTCTATTAAAAAATTATACTTTTATTTCTATTTTTGTATCTTTAACTATTATCTCAAGGTTATATACCCAACAAAAAAAGTTACTGTAATTTTAAAAAAATTGATGGAAGAATAATAAATTCACAAAATCAACATTTGATGATACCTATAACCTATCCAGTAGACCACAACAGTGAACAGTCAACACCCACGAAGACGGCGGACGATGGGTAGTTCATCGGAGGATTTTTCGGTGGTAGTCCTAGCATCCGATCTCGACGTCGATGCCCGACCTTTCCTTTTCCTTCAAGAACAACAACAACAGCAAGAAGAAGAGAACTGGCACGATTGTTCCCAATACCTTTCCCCTGACGAAGACTTCTCCGATCTCGAACAATTACAATTCATTACTCTCCAAGGTTCCGATAAAAACGGCAGTCGCATTATCCGTATCGTCGGAAAGTATTATCCCGGTAACTCACTCTCTGTTTTTTTTGGTACTGAAACATATACTAACTAGTAATTAAGTTATAAGCTGCTTAATTATGATTAGGAGCTGATTCAGATTATAGTGGTTGTTAATAATTATGATTAGGAGCTGCTTAATTACTTCGGTTGTTGATGTTTAGAATATTTTGATATTTGTTAATGTTTGGGTGTTTTTTTATTTTGGGCCCGTTTGGATTTGACTTTTTAGTGTTTAGAATAGTTTTATGTTCATAAGTTTTCACCGACAACAATTGTATTTTTATAAGTTGTTTTATCATAAAAGCTTGTTTATTTGCATAAGTTGTTTCACATAAGCTCAAAAATAAGCCAATCCAAACGGACCTTTTATATAGAATTAATTTTGCCTCTAAATCTCAGTTGACTGTTTGTCAATGCCAAATTTTGAACTTATGGCTTTTAACCTTATAAGCTCATGTTGAAGAAAATGTTTGATAACATTTTTTTCTCACAAGCTTATAGCTTATTTTGATAAGCTAATTCAATTAGCTTATAATTTATATCTTATCAAATTTTTTTCCAACTTTACCCCGTCATCTTACATGGAAAAAATCATATATTAATTAGACATTATTTTTATGTCATTTTATATTTATAAATTATAAGCTAGTTTAACCGCTAATTTAACCAAACACTACAAGTTCAATTAGCTAGTTTATCCGCTATATGCTATAAGCTAGCATATCCGCTATAAGTTAGCTTATCAGTTATCCACTATTTTATTTTTGCCAAACAGAGCTTATAAGTGATAAAATTAGTTTTTTGCATCAGGTTGGAAACTTTACAGTAGGTTTTAGGTCACAATTTCTGTTAGAGTAAAAGCATAAACACCCAAATTAACTTTGGCGAATGCTTACCGAACATACACGGACATTAGTTGATGTGCATATGCGATACAGATTACTGATGCTACACCATCTGTGCCCTGTCTCAGGCATATGGTAGAGTTTTGCTATGAATTTATTTGACATATGAAAACCTATATTCTGTCATTAAGGGATGGGTTTTGCATTCATTTTCCAAAGACTTACTCAATCTGTGTATAACGTGTGAAAGATTGTCGTCTTAACTTTACAAGTTTTTTGCAAAGAGCTGAATTTATGTCTGTCTCTTATAAATCTTTGGGTTCCTACTCTGTCTCTTGGTGTGTTTTATTGAGTTTTTGGCTGAATGTTAGTTAAGAAGATGTTATGACTCTTGTTTGTATCTTGAGTTGTCGCTTCATAGATGTGCGTTAGTTGATATCCGTGCTTTTTTATAAGCAAAACAATACATTGATATAAAGTTGGGGATAAACTAAACAGATGTGTCAAAGTTTAGCAATGTAAAGACTTATCTTTGTATCAAAGATTCAAACAATGCACAACTGAGACATAATTCTTAACCATGCTTAGTCTATAGACTATAATACATTATTGATTGGAACCACACCCAAACGGAACATCCCCACCAAGCAAAAAGGATATTCCTCTAAAGATTACAATGTTTGGAACACAAATAAACATTACTTAATTTAGGACTCATGGTTGGTGTTATGTTTATGTAAATTAAGTTGATGTCCATATCTATATTAGAATATTATTAGGCCTCTTGGTGTTTTAGTATTCCTATTGTATCATTTGTCATGTTGTGATGCACTTGTAACAGTTGCACTACTCCAAAAATTGACCTACACACTCATTTGTTTCTCATACACATTTAGATATTATTCAAAGCATATTTCACTAACATTTTTTGAATAACACTTGGTTTCAATGGTGTGATTATACTGAATGACTATCCATAAGTTATGCAAGAACTTACTCTTTTTATGCCTGTATCACATGTAAAATAAGTGTATTTTTTTCCACATTGTTCGGATCAAACTGCATTACGATACCATTTCAACCTAGTAATTAATATTATGTGTAAACTACATAAATAATTCACTCTTTGTGACTATTTCTGCCACCCCACTCCTGCCATCATTAAATATTCTGTTTGCAAATTTCTTGTTTTCTTACTTGAGGTGTGTACTGCACTCCGCCAAGGAACAATGAAAATAAAGAATAAACCTTAC
Source organism: Trifolium repens (assembly GCA_030408175.1). Lineage (NCBI taxonomy): Eukaryota > Viridiplantae > Streptophyta > Magnoliopsida > Fabales > Fabaceae > Trifolium > Trifolium repens. The sequence goes on along the minus strand of CP125848.1, from coordinate 38,926,430 downwards.
TCAAATAAGAAAATTGAGGAGGAAGAAAGTATAAACTTAAACTATTGCGATATGTATCCACGTTATATCTTTCCGAGAAGCTGTATGTCTTATGTTGGATACTTTCTTTGAAATATGCAGCAACAGTTGTGAGTGCAGAGCGGCTGAAGAGGTATGTCTTTCACAAGATATTCAGTGAGTTGCCAGATGGGCCATTTTGCATTGTTTACATGCACACGACTGTTCAAAAGGAGGATAATTCTCCTGGGATGACCATCTTGAGGTGGATTTATGAAGAACTTACAGATGATTTTAAGGACAGACTTCAAGCTATGTACTTCATTCACCCTGGGCTTCGTTCCAGGCTAGTCATAGCTACTCTTGGCAGGTTTTTCTTGAGTGGAGGGTAAGTCGATCATTGTTTTCTTAGCAGAAATGTTTAGGAGTGTCTTTTATTTTACAACCTATGTTAAGCATTGGATGAAATGATTAGATGGCTACAAAATATGACTGAACTGTAATGCCCTTGTTGCATCTATGACTTTTATCAACGCAAGTGCCTGACCAAATGTATAATCGTTTATGTTCAATTATTATTAATCGCTTTGGTTCTGTTTGTTTGGTTTTCTCTTTGTTAGATTATATTGGAAGATCAAGTACGTAAGCCGCCTTCAGTACCTATGGGATGATATAAAGAAAGGAGAGATTGAAATACCAGAATTTGTACAAAAGCATGATGATATTTTGGAGAATCGGCCACTCACTGATTATGGAATTGAACCTGACCCCTTTCACTTGACTGGGATGCCTTCGGTTACATACTCATTTGGAAAATATGAAGACAGATGGGCAGGGAGGGATCATATCTCTGAGTATGAATATCGCTGAAACATATTGAGTGCCACTTTTGTACAGAATAGCTAAAATATGTCGTGTTTGTATTGCATTCACTGATCTGCAAGATTCTATATCTGTTGCGTTTAAAACTTCCCTGTATGTGACTACATGTCATGAGAAATTTATATAAGTATATTAATCTATGAAAGTTCAGAATGTAAGTTTTCATTTAACAATGCATCCTTGAACATTCCTTGGTCATGTAGACATACTTATCTCAATTGTACCCCCTTTTAGGTATTTGCTGTGTGTGGTGCTTGGTATCTGATAATATGATTTATCAGGACACTTTAAATACTTAATCTTAAGGCTTGTATATGTCACCTGATATGGAATTAGCTTTCAATTGAATCACAGCCTTATTATTCTTTTTCCTGAAAACAGTCTTTTAACATGTTTCCAAAGCCTAAAGACGCAGGGCGAGTACATAATGAATAGTTTGTGTCCTTAAATTAGAAAAGACCGCAACAGTTATTGTAATCCTAGTAGCATAGCAATTTTAGAGCATAAACCCCCTTTTGGTGATGGCTAGTATTAAGATAAGAAAGAAGGGTTATTTAGGTAGAATCAATTAGGGAAGTTGTTCACTAAGAGTGTTATGTTTGGGGGTTATGGTGTACATTGGATAGTTGTTGTAAAAGATGAAAAACTTTGTGAGGGGAAATCTTTAGCACTTGAACTTTTTGAAGGCATTGAATTAGAAATCTTTACACAAGTTAATTTACACAAGTTAATCTTTACACAAGTTAATGAACATAAGTTTTTCTTGTAAATAAATAGGGGGTGCACGTTTATGGAAAGTCATTTTATGCATTGGATAGTTGTTATGAAAGGAGAAATTCATCATTTTCTGTTATGTTTCCAATAGTACACTCAGTCTCTTGTTTTTTCATATTTAATTTCAATTTCTATGGGTTTGTAATGTAAGAGCTCGATTGAACTATTAAAAGACATGGTTCATTCAGGGTGAATCATGCAGAGGATGAAAATGAGCTATGCAGGATATTTTACTATCATTTGTTCCCTCTATATGAAAAAAATAGTAAGCAGCCAGGAAAAAACCGAGAAATTTTATGACAGAAATACGATAGACAAATTTAATATTACAACATCGAAATTACAGGGTAGGGTATAACTAGTAAGTATTACTGTAATATAATACAGTTCACTCCCGGTGAAAGCAACTCAAATAAAACCATAACAACATAGAAAAAGCAGTAACAGTAATTGATTATATGCTAATATGAATTCCTCTCCAGTATGCCACAGCTGTAGTTCAGCAGCATTCTTCACAAAGCCAGCAGCAGCACAGAGCAAAGAGGCTGCATCATCAACAAAAATAAGTATATCTCCTGGTGTAAGTAGAAGCTTAACTTCCTTTAAAGATTTATTTAATTTGTGATTAGTGCAAATAAATATGATTATATTAATCTCTGTGCCTTTCCCTTCAGATGCTTACCATCCTTCAATGAAGCCTCTGTCTCCTTTCTTTTTCGATTTAAAGAACAGCTTTCTCTTTGTAGGGGGATCCTGCTCTGCTGGGTATCCTGAAATCATGAAACAATGAAAAGTGAGTTCTTTATTATCTCCAAATTCATCAAAGCTAGTAGACTGTGTTTGTCACTATATGTGAACGCATGCATGCATGTTTGTTTGAGAGAGATGCATATAGGAGAACCTGGTGGAGGCTGGTTTCTCTGAGTCTCTGGGTTCTGCATATTGGAGAATGAAAAAGTGAGTTTTGTAAAGGTGGCTAATTGATTGCACTTGTATCAAGGTATGTGCTGAATTATACTGTCATATTGATCACTAGCTGTTAATATATATATATACATCATGGATTAACACCATATATAAATATAATATATGGTTTAATAAATAAAAAATATATAATTTGTATAAGTCATAGAATACCCTCTTTCACATTTTCTCTTATTTGTGAGTATGCTTTTCTTGAAGTTACCTTCATTTAGATTCCAGCATAAGAAAAGTCATTTTTTTACTTAAAATGAAAAAAGAAAACTTTATCTTTTGAAAACCGGTGGGCTATTCCATTCACAAGGTCTTTTGTGAACTTAACTTAGCTGAGTGATTATTCTTTTTATATGTTTTTTAAAATGCCACTTTCTGCTTATAACTCCTTCTGTGGAAGCTTTTCTTGAAGCATCTGAATTTTCACATGTTATTGGTTCATACTTGGATTCTTTTTTTCTTGTGAAAACAAAAACAGTAGAGAAACATGTTGATATTAAATAGAAAGGTGGCTAGGATTTTTCATCTAATTAATACTTCCTCCGTTCCTTTTTATAAGAAACAGTTTGAAAAAATTACACATATCAATGAAACACATTGTAAATAGTTCTTTTCATTTAATACTCTTATAAATTTAAATTTATTCCATCTATACCCCTATTTAATTACTCTAAATTCAATTAACTTACTTATTTTTAATATTCTCTTTCATAATAAATAAGAGCATAAGTGAAATTTAACATTTAAAACATTTGAAAATTAGTCAAAGTTTCTTATAAAAAGGAACAAAAAAAATTCACTTTTATTTTTTATAAAAAGGCACGGGAGTAATAGATTAGAAACATCATATTTGATTATTCTTCTTTATAATGTGAATTTGGATCCTTTGCTTAGCCTAAGGGACAACGAATAAAGGCACCAACAATAAGTGCCTAATAGAGGGATATTGGTTACATTTGTCAAACTTTTCACACTTATTATTTGTGTATCAAACCAACTTAGATGTCTAATCAACTCTCTGAAGAATATATTCCTTACATCTGTTGGGAATAATTTTTACTTTTTAAACAGAATTTTCTTTGGGTAGAATAAGATAATAATTAAGCCAAGGTGTTTGGATTAAATTGGTGGAGGTGTTCATTGGAGGGGTCATGAAAACAGATTTAAGATCAGCATTATGTAAAATCATTTGCAGTGAAGATTTAGTGCACACATCCACAAATCCAATTCTTACAAATTTCATGCTATGTTTGACTATATCCTTCTTTGCTGAGTCTGATTATATATGACTAATATAATGATTATGATGCTAATGACACCTCCTCATGCATGATTATGAGTGAATTTTAATGATTTCTTAACAATGTGATGTTTCTTTTTTCCTACAAATGATTATCAGTTTCGTTCGGTTTTCTTTAATATTTTAATTTGCTTTAGTAAAAAGTTGGTTATGGTTTGGTTTAGAACTATAAAACCGAACCACTTTAATAGTTCGGTTCGGTTCAGTGCATAAGATAAACAGTTCAATTCGGTTCGGTTATTATGAATTTTAAAAATAATTTGGTTTAGTTCGGTTCAATTCTCCTCCAGGATCAAACCATGCTCACCCCCACGAACACTCATATATGTAGGCTACTATGGGTCCGTTTGGCCTGACTTTTTTAGGTCTTAGAAGCTATCTGAAAGCTAAAAATGAAAATAATAGCTTTTCAGAAAAAAGATAAAGTTGTTTGGTAAATTTTTTTTTTTTTTTTAACTTCTAAGTTATTTGATAAAATATTTTTTTTTAAAAAAATAATAATAACAAACTAAAGATTAATATGAAACTTAAGAAAAGATGATAACAAACTAGATTAAACTAAATTTACTAAAGATAATAACAAAAAAACTCATAATTTTTTCCCAAAAGTAGGTTTTAACCTCTTATCTTAGAAACTCTTTTGATTCAATTTTACACATTAAAGAAAAGCTGCTTTTTATGGCTAAGAGCTTTATTAAAATTGTGTTTGGCCCAACATCTTATTCTTTTTTTTGACTAAAAATAAAGATATTCATTCATTCAAATTGACGGAGTACATCGATGCAATACAGATTCAATTTGGCTAAAAACAAAAGGGATGAATCTGCGAACAAACTCACAGTATCCGTGTTAATAGCATAAAACGGCAAATTGCATATGCCTACAAATATGACTATATTAAAGTCTCCGGAATAATCATGTCTCCGGATCTGTAGCGTTGATGGCACCAAAGTTGACACTGATTGGATCTGCACTGGATCAAAACTAATCTTCAAACTGAAAACAAATGAACACCGCACAAGACGGGATAACAAAATACTCCGCACAAAGACGGGACAACAAAGATCAAAACAAACAAATATGTGAAAATCACTTATTTAAATGAAAAGACAATTAAAAACAATTCAGAGTGGTGATTTTGGGTCAAAAATCGACCCTAAAACCACCCCTCCTTGATGGATGAAGAAAAATGAAGAAACTAGGTTAATGGAAGGAGTAGAGCGGCGCAAGGGTGAGAGAAGAGAGCCCCAACATCTTATTCTTAAGAGAATAAAAAACTAAAAAAAGCTGGGCCAAACAGAGCCTATGTATATTCACACATCCTACACAAAATGTGCAAAAATTTGTTATTATATTGTTTTCATATAACCTCGAGCAATGTTGTCAAAACCGGTCAAACCGGTAAAAAACCGGTCGAACCGGCTCGGAACCGGAAAAAACCGGTAAACCGGCCGGTTTAAACAGTTTGGTGGTTCTGTTTTTTTTTTTTTTTTTTTTTCTTTTAAAAAGGTCAAAACTTTCTAATATTGAGTCAGTATTTTAATTAAGGTATGAAAACTAATATTGAGTCAATATTCTAATTAGTGTGATGGTAAGAAAATAAGCAAAACTTCCTAATATATCATGAATATAATAAATAACAAATATTTTGATTTGAATAACAATATTCTAATCGGGTCTGGTTATCGTCCATAAGGTATCCTTATGGACTGTCCATAAGCTTCAGCCCATTAGCGCGCTACACAGCCCATTGCTACCCTACAACATACTTTTTCCTCATACACCGCACAACGCAAACCAAAACCAACTCAAAACTGAAGGTGGAAAAACACAAGAAGGGGGGGGGGGGGGGGGGGGGTGAATTGTGTTTTGAGAATTAAAACTTTTTCGTAACATAAGAACGTTTGCAGCGGATATAAACACAAAATTAAAGAAGAGTGCTGAGAGAGAGAAAGAAAGACACATAATTTATCCTGGTTCCCCTCACAATTTGAGAGTACGTCCAGTCCCCTTGTTACTAACAAGAGCTTTTCACTATAATCTTCACAAGATTACACTTTGCTCAAGCACACTTGCAAGAGACTTCCCAGATGCTCAAGTTTCACTAAACAAGAGACTTCACAAACGAACTTAAAATCTAAGAATGATTGTTAATGGACACTTGATATACTATCAGAGGTGTTTACAAAATACAACACAGATTGCTTTAAGACTTGAATGACAGATTTTAACAAATAACGTCAGAATGCTTCAGAGCCTTAAACGCAGTAATAGAACGATAACCATTTCTTCCATTTGAGTCTTCTATTTATACTTGAAGGAAGATGATGACCGTTGCAGAGAGATAAGGTGCCAGCTGGAATTTGCTCGTACAATTGCTAGCTGTAGATTGCCTTCTTTAGCAATGAAATCCAATTCCACTACCTTGCAATTTAAATTATCACTCATCCATTTTAAGTAATAATAGTACGATAGTACGATCCTCAATTGCGCTCCACTTATGGATAAGATTAACGTTGTACCTACGAATATTCCTTCCTGTGGATGTGACAGAGCCTTGAAGTAGATTGTTCTTCAATCATTGGTTCTGGTTCTGTCAGTTCTTGAGTGATGTAAATTCCATTTGTTTCAGAGCCTGTAGTGCAGCTTCTTGTAGTGTCCTCAGAGTCACTTTCTTCAGACCTTGAATTTTAAGCTTCTGATGAACAGTGATAAGCTTTCAGAGCCTGTTTGCCTGGCTTCTCTGCTATTATTCATAGTGCTTCTGAATGAATTTTAACTTATAATTATGCACACTAGAATAATCATTAGTAATACCAACTAAAATCATCAAAACCAACTAAAATCTTAGAGGTTCATGTCAGACCCACTTTGTTCCAACAATCTCCCCCTTTTTGATGATGACAAACTAAAGCATTAAAATTCAATTGTTGTTGATTTAATTTAATTATGTTGACTTCAGGTTTCAAAGGTTTGCAATCTCCCCCTGAGTCTGATAATCCATAGGGTTAGGTTTGTAAGCTCCCCCTGAGTCTTATCCATAATTAATTAAAACAGTTTTATGAGTTAATTTATTAACTTAAAATAAATTTTCATATTTGACTCTCAGAGGCATAGTTTTGTAAGCTCTGCTTCTTAGGGTCTGATAATACTCAGAGGAGGTTTGCAATCTTCTCTTATATTATCTTTGAAAATTAATTTTAGGTTCTTAAATTTTCTCCCCTTTCAATATAGTTCAAAGTGAGAATGAATCAGTAGGGATAGAAATTGATTCAGATGTATAAACATAACAGTTTCAGGTTTTTTACGCAGAATTAGAATCAATCAACATTAATTTTAACGCTATCCTTACTCCCCCTTTTGGCATCAGTCAAAAAGCACAGAAAACAAGGCAGTCAAGCGTGCAAGAAAACAAGATAGTCAAGTCAAAAAGTGGTTACAACTATATTCATTAAATGAACTGTGTTGATTCCCAGGTAGACAAGAAAGCTTGAGATCACTATAAAAAGGGATGATTCTTCTCATTTTATTCATACAGAATAATCAAAAAGCATCAAGAAAAACACACAATGGAAAAGCAAGCTACGAAGGATGCTTCAGGATCAAAAGAAGTGATCAAGAAGGAAGCAGAGCCATGGCGCTGCAAAAGAAACAGGCATCTCTATGAAAGAAACAAGCGAGAGTTGATTCTGACAGAGTCTGAGCAAGAAGAAATGGGCTCTGACCTGGAAGAGTTCTTATGGACATATGATGATGACAAGCCTTACGAAGAGTATCAAGCTGAAGCTCAGCAAGCCCTGCGTGACTTGCTTTCTTATGTGAGTGAGAAGCATAAGAAGAATAAGCCAGAGGCTGCTGACGTTGAGTCTAAGTAGGATCTCACTATCATATGTAATAAAGAACTTTTCAATAATATTAATAAAGAGTTCCTGCTATTAATTTCTTTTTTTTTAAGCATGTTTCTTTTATATTCTTCTTACAAACGTCAGAAAACCAGTTACTAGACACGCCTCATTCGGTATTGTTGCCCCGTTGTTAAACAGGCAAACAAATTTTTAATCATAACAAAAGGAAATTATCCAAAAAGATTACAAAAGAAAAATGAAACACAACAAGTGCACAAACATAAGGCTAAGGCTTCTTAATCTCAGAAATAGCAGACAGTAGGAGCTGCATTATATCATCCATCATCTTATGAACAGTTTCAATAGAAGCATTCATGTCAGCCCTCATATCAACCCTTAGCTCATCCATTTCTTGTTGCATTTCCTCAGATAGCTCAGCTTTGATGTTGTCCAGAGCTGCTTGAACTGCTGGTGGTATAGGTGATGATGTAGAAGGTATGTCTGTTTTCATTGGAGAGCATGGAGGAGTAGTATCTACAATAGGCTTCTTACCCTTGTCAGAGTCTTCACCACTTTGATTCTGATCAGGCATCACAAAATCCTCTTCAGATGCTTGATTTTCCTTGATCTTATTTGTCTCAACCTCAGCAATATGAACAACCATATCCACTACCAATCTAAGTGATTCTTGATCAGCCAGCCTCTTATGCTCAATTTCAACTATTCTAGCCTGCTCAGCATCAATCACCAATCTAGCATATCTAGATTCTTCTTCCACCAATCTCTCAGCAGCTATCAGAGCCTGCTCTACTGCAGCAGCTATCCAAGCCTGCTCAGTAGTTGAAACTATATTTTCATAAGCAACTTCTTCCCTGGCCAACCTGTCAGCTGCTTCACATGCAATCCTTGAGAGCCTCTTATATTCAGCATCTAGTGCTTCTAATCTTTGAAGTTCCTCTTCATGATTGTAGAAGGTGAGACGAGGAGCACATGATCTTTCAGCTATACCCATCAGTTCCCTCACAGCAGTCATACCTCTATCTTGAATTTTGGACTTCAAGTGATTACCCAGAATCCTTAAAGATTGGCTGAACAAGTATTCCATTTCCCTTATCTCAAAATCTATATCAGATGGAAAGACTAGAACCTCTTCATCCATTCTCTTAAATCTCTTGAGTCTAAGACTGATAGTAGAACCTAAGAGCTCAACATTGGGTTCAGATATGGGATTGAAGAAAGGTTTGGTTGGGTCAAGAGGATTAGTTGGTTCAGGTTTCTTTCTTTTTAGAGGAATGATTTTGATTTTGCTAAGGTCAGGGGGTAGTTCAGGTTCATCATCTATGTTGATTTGCTTCTTAAGATAGTCTTCAAGAATGGGTAGAGCAAAGTCAACGGGCAGAATTAGTTCTTCTAGAGTCAAAGGTTTGTAAGATGGACCACAGATGGGCTCTGATTGTGGTGTTTGTTGTTCAGGTGTAGGTTCAGGTGTGGAAGGTTCAGGTTGTGGTGTGGAGGGTTGTTGTTCAGGTGTGTTGTGAGTTGTTTCATCAGTGGTGTGGATAGGTGAATGATGAGGTGATTGTTCTGATGGTTTGGGTGAAACATTTTGATGTTCAGAATGATTTATAACTTCATCCTGAACTGGTGTAAAAGTGGGTGGATTTTCTTGTTGAATGTCATCAAGACTGGGAGGTGGTGTTTGAATTGGTGGTTCTTGAACTGGTGGATCTAAAGGTAGATCAGAGGTAGTATTTACAAATTGAAGGTGATTTGGTGAATTTGTGTTGGAGTGAATTAAGGCATCACCAGATAGGTGTGTGGAGAGATGTTCAAGGATTGAAGGTGAATTTCTTGTTGTGTTGGTGGGCTGGTCAAGAATTGAAGTGTCAATAACAATGTTTTCCTCTTCTGGTGAATTATTTTTGGTTTTCTTGGGGGTTCTTTCAATATGGACCTTTTTCTTGGATTTCTCCTTCTGAATTTTATCAAATTTTACAAGCAGCTCTGAAGAGTCAGTGCTGGTATCAGAAAGAGTTCCTTCTGATGAGGATGATGATGATGATGGTTGTGGAGTGGGTAGGATTACACTAATAGGCTTTGTATAGTCTATAGTGGGTCATTGGTTAAGAGGTTGAGCTTCAGAAGCGCTATCAGTATTAGGCTTAGAGATATTACCTGTTGAAGTGCCAGCAGCTTTCTTTTTAGAGATCACATTCTTTTTCCTTTTAGGAGCTCTGACAGGTTGATCCTCTTCAGCATCAGCAGGCCTCTCATACCTCTTCTTAGATCTCCTCTCCTTTTGAACAACTTTCCTCTGAACAATATTAGCCACTTGCTCCTCAGTGACTCTTTCACCCTCTTCAGTAGCCAACCTTTCAACGCCACTGTCCACTTGTTCTATATCATCAGCAATATCATTCTTATCTTCAGGTTGTTCTTGGGAACCCTCCTCAACTATTTCTTGTTCCACTGGTTGAGGTTTCCTTCTTGACCTTGTAATCTCCTTAGGCCCTTTGAAAATGTCCCAGTTTGGTACACTGACTACCATGCTCCTGGGCACACTTACTCCAGTATCTCTTCTTACTAACTCCAGAAAGTTCTTAATGACATCAGCGTTGTCATGTTCTGATATGGTTGGAAAACCATCACACCAGAAGTGGTTTTCATAAACAGTCTCCAGAGGACTTTTGGCTTTCTTCAGATCTTCTTTCGTTATCAGCTTCATGTTCACCAGGACACTAGCATCATACTTAGCAGTTTGAAACACTCTTAATTTCTCTTTAGAACTCAGAATGTCAGTAAGCTTTGTTTGACGAATGATTTCAGAAATCAATCTTGGGTGATGGATCACAGAAGGTGATTTGGTTCTGCTCTTGGAGATTGTAAAGCATAGGTGATCAAACAGAAGCTTTGCCAGATTGATCTTGACCTTCTTGTACAAGAACCAGATGAAGTGCCTGTGTGGTATAGAGATTGTATCAAATCCTCCTTCTCTAGTGATGATAGAGACAAGAAACACTTTGAAAACAAGGTTGAAATTTTGCTTCATGAATTTTGCCCTACCAAAATCAGCCTTTGAAATCTCAGGAAGGAATAAATCCTTCTTAATAGCTTCCAGATGCTTACTCTTCTCATCATAATCATCCACGTTCTCCCCTTCATTATCCAGACCTAAAACTTTTGCTACATGTTCTTGAGTAATTAGAACATTGATTCCCATGATATTAGACCTAATCTCTTTTCCTTTAAAAGGTCTTAAACCCAGTTGACTTCTTGTTTTACCTCTCAAAGAACTATCCTTTTCAACCATCTTTCTAAATTCTTCATCAGCGCAAAACTTATCAAAGATAATAGCTTTTTGCCAGAAATACTTCAATATATCGTAGTAGACGAAACCATTCAACATCTCAAAGTAATTCTTCCATTGTTGATCATAGAACAAACTTTGAATGTCAATCCCGTTTAGTCTCAAACTCTCAAAATCAACAAACTTTTCAGTTACAAACTCAAATGCTTCCGGACCAGCATCGGTTGTATTATCTTTAACGACGAGTCTTGCTTGAGAAGAGAGATCAATTACTGGTGGTAGAACAGGGTTGAAAGGGCGTTGAACGATGTCGCGAGATGGTTGAGCAGTCATGATCATAGACGATTAAGAAGCAGAGAGATTTGGGAATTTCTGAGGTTTAGGGTTGTGTAGGAAGTGATTATGTGAAAAAGTTGTGCTTTGTGAGTGAAGTGACAATTTATATCAAGTAGAATAAACACTTAGAAAATAAGCACAAAGGAGGGAGCGCGAACAGTTTAAAATTAATTTTAAATTGTATAATTGCATTTTCATCATTAACTGTTCCTCATCCAATCAGAATCTAGACACGTGCAAGAAGAATATAACAATCTGACACGTGTAATGACAACTGTTTTACACTTACTAGTGCAAAACGTTTCATTTCCGTCTTAGTTCAGAGCCAAACTCATTTATATCTAACACCTCATCAAAACCTGTTACCCTTCAGAACCCATATTGTTCAGAACTTTCCAAAGGAGACTCTGAAATATTAGAGGCTCTGAAGGAGCTTCAGATCCTAATTCTATTTTGCATCTCAGAGCTAGTTTTCTTCAGAGATAAAGTGCATGTTCAAATTCTTTTTAATAAAATCAAAACGTTCAATAGCTAATGGTTTGGTAAATATATCAGCCCATTGATGATCCGTATCAATGAATTGAATATCTATTGTACCTTTTTGAACATGATCTCTTATAAAATGATGCTTTATTTCAATATGTTTAGCTTTGGAATGCAAAATTGGGTTCTTAGATGAATAGCAGCAGTATTATCACAATACAATGGAATACTGCTTTCAGCTATGTTATAGTCCTCTAACTGATATTTCATCCAGAGGAGTTGGGTGCAACATTTAGCAGCTGAGATGTATTCTGCTTCTGCTGTAGACAAAGCAGTGGTTGCTTGTCTTTTGCTGGCCCAGGATATGAGATTCTCACCAATAAATTGGCAATTTCCACTAGTGGACTTTTTCTCAATCCTATCCCCAGCATAATCAGCATCACAGAATCCAACTAGCTTACTATCTAGGGATTTTTTTATAAAGGAGTCCTAGATTAGTTGTTCCTTTCAGATACCTAAAGATTCTCTTAACTGCTGTTAAGTGAGATTCTCTAGGGTCTGATTGAAATCTTGCACACAAACACACACTGTACAAAATATCAGGCCTAGATGCTGTTAGATAAAGCAAAGAACCAATCATACCTCTGTACAGCTTTTAGTCTACTTTGGTGCCAATCTCTTCCTTGCTCAAGCTGCTTGTGGGATGCATGGGTGTGGCCATTGTCTTACAGTCTTCAAGGTTGAACTTCTTCAGAAGCTCTTTTGTATATTTGCTTTGATGAATGTAAGTGCCATCTTTTCCTTGATTAATTTGAATTCCAAGGAAGAACTTCAGTTCACCCATCATGCTCATCTCAAATTCATCCTGCATCAGCTTGGAAAAATTCTTGCACAAGGAGGCATTAGTAGAACCAAATATTATATCATCAACATATATTTGAATAATTAAGATATCTTTCTTAGTTGTCTTTCTGAAGAGTGTATTGTCAATCTGACCTTTTTGAAAACCATTTTCCAATAAGAAATTACTCAGTCTATCATACCAAGCTCTAGGAGCTTGTTTGGGACCATAGAGTGATTTCTTTAATTTATAAACATAGTCAGGGTTTTTCAGATCCTCAAAACCTGGAGATTGTTTGACAAATACTTCCTCAGAAATGACACCATTTAGAAAGGCACTCTTAACATCCATTTGATATAATGTAATTCCATTATTAACCGCATATGATAGAAGTAACCTGATTGCTTCCAGTCTTGCTACTGGAGCAAATGTTTCAGTGAAGTCAATGTCTTCTTGCTGACTATAGCCTTGTGCTACAAGTCTAGCTTTGTTTCTTACCACTTCACCTTGTTCATTCAGTTTGTTTCTAAATACCCACTTGGTTCCAATGATGTTCTTATGTGCTGGTCTTGGCACTAAGTCCCATACATCATTTCTTTGAAACTGATTGAGCTCATCTTGCATTGCAACTATCCATCCATCATCAGTTAAGGCTTCATCAACGTTCTTGGGTTCAATCATAGATATAAGTCCCAATAAAGAATCATTTTGTTGAAAAGCTGATCTTGTCTTTCTCGGACTCTCTTTGTTTCCAAGAATAAGATCTTCTGGGTGTGATGACTTGTATTTAAATGTCCTTCTTGGAGCTTCAGCATTATCTTGTATTTCATCTTCTGAGATATCATCATGATCTTCATATGCTTCTATTGGAGATGCTTCTTCAGAGACTTCTTCCAATTCAGCTTCTGAAGTTTCATTAGCTTCTGATGTTTTCTCAGGTTCTGAATTGTTATAAAGATATGGAACACCTGCATAGCTATCATCTTGCTCTGACATTTTACTGTCAGGCTCTTTATCATCAAATCTAACATGTATTGATTCTTCCACTGTATTAGTTTCAGAATTATACACTCTGTATGCCTTTGAGCGTTCAGAGTAACCTATAAAGATTCCCTTACAAGCTTTGGCATCAAATTTTCTTTTGTAGGCCTTATTGTTCAAAATGTAACAGGTACATCCAAACTGATGAAAATAAGAGATGTTGGGCTTTCTTCCTCTAAAGAGTTCATAGGTTGTTTTATTCAGTATAGGTCTGATATAGATCCTACGTTGAATGTAACAAGCTGTGTTCACAGCTTCTGCCCAGAAGTGCTTAGCAAGTTTTGTCTCATGCATCATGTCATGGTTCTTGCCATATCTTGTAAAGACCTGTTCTTTCTCTCTACAACACCATTTTGCTGTGGTGTTCTAGGAGCTGAGAACTCATGGACAATTCCATGGTCTTCACAAAAAGTTGCAAAGGGCATCATCTTTCATTCTTAGAAATTTAACCCAAGTCCATCTACTGTAATCATCAACAATGACAAGTCCATATTTCTTTCCATTGATTGAGGCTGTACTTATCGGGCCAAACAAATCAATGTGAAGCAGTTCAAGGGGTCTTGAGGTAGAGACAATGTTTTTGGGTTTAAAAGAGGTTTTTGAAATCTTACCAATCTGAAAAGGACCACACAGAGCATCTGAATGATAGTTGAGATTGGGTAGGCCTTTAACCAAACTTAGTTTGCTAAGCTTGGAGATTAATCTCCAGTTAGCATGTCCTAAGCGTTGGTGCCAGACCCATTTCTCATCATTAACAGATAGAAGACATACTATCTTTTGCTCTGTGAGTTCTGACAGATTGATTTTATAAACATTGCCTTTCCTTAGACCTCTGAACACTATAGACTCATCAGACTCTCTAATTACAGTACATGCATCTTTATTAAACTTAACAACAAATCCACTATCACAGAATTGGCTAATGCTAAGTAGAATATGTTTGAGGCCATCAACTAACCAAACATCTTTAATAGAAAGAGAGGAATTACCAACTGTACCCGTCCCAGTGATCTTCCCTTTTTGGTTTCCTCCAAATCCCACAGTTCCTCCCTCTTTCAGAGTCAGGGTTTGGAACATATGCTTGTCTCCTGTCATGTGACCCGAGCAGCCACTGTCCAGGTACCAAGAATGCTGCTCTGGCCTTCTTTGAGTGCAGATCTGATACAAAAACAATCTCAGACCTAGGTACCCATATTTTTATGGGTCCTCTTGAGTTAGTCCTTAATGCCTTAGGTTGTTTTTGTTTATAAGGCCTGTCAGAAGCTCTAGAGTTATTCAAGCCTTTTGAAAAACTTTTAGGCTTTGTATAGCTCTTAGACTTAGCTTTAGAATATACCAGAGTTGTCTTTGTTTTGACATTGGTCTGAGGTTTGGAGATCTTAGGCTCTGAAGGATCCAGAGTCTGAGATTTCTTAGCCTCTGACACAGTTATTTTTTCAGTATCTGGTATAACTATGGCTTCTGATTGGCTTTTAACAAATACAGCCTTAGGTTTTGAATTATTACTGTTAGAGGGTTTAGAAAATAATGGATTATCTTTAAAATGTGAAAATCCAAGACCTTCAACTCTGTTTCTAGTAACATGGTATATTAAGGAAGCTATCTTACTTCTCTTCATGCCATTGATAAGAAATTCTTGCAGAGCAAATTCATGCTCTGGAGGAACCTTATCATCATAAACATAATGAGTTTCCATAAATGAGTTTCTACTTTGTAGAGACTCATTTTCTTCAACTATTATGTTCATTTTCTCAGTCAGGTTATTGTAAGCCTTTTTCAAGACCTTACATTCACCTGCCTTTTTAGTGAGCAATTTTAAGGCATCTTTAAGAGAATCTACTAATTCAGTTCTAGACAGTTTAACTATTACCTCTTCCTCATCTTCAGAGTCTGAACCAGCTTCAGAGTCTTCTCTGTCAGAGGTAGTTGCCATCAGTGCTAGATTTGCTTCCTCATCACCATCTGAATCTGAGTCTTTGTCAAGATCTTCCCATGTTGCCAGAAAGCTCTTCTTGACTTTACTCTTATACCTTTCCTTGCTAGAGCTTTGCTTTGATGGTCTACTTTTGTTCTCTGGACAATCAGCAATGAAATGACCAGGCTTGTTGCATTTGAAACACTTGCTTTGATCTTCCTTCTTGTCTTTAACAACACTAAGTCTCTTGGAAGATCCTCCAAACTTGCCTGCGTATTTCTTGCTTCGTTTTGCCCATTGTGAAGCCTTAGCAGCCATAAGTACCATCTCTTCTTCTTCATCAGACCCTACTTCTTGACCCTCTTCAGAGGCTTCATCTTCAGATTCTATTACCTTAGCTTTCAGAGCCTTTGACGAGCTCTTAGAGCTTAAGGCTATCCCTTTTATCTTCTTAGTTGATTCATCAGTCATTAACTCAATTTCATGACTTTTCAGTGAACTAACTAAGCTTTCAAGAGATACAGTATCCAAATCCTTAGACTCTTGAAAAGCAGTCACCTTGGGTCTCCATTTTGGTGGTAAGCTTCTGAGTACCTTTCTCACATGATCAGCTTCAGTATAACTCTTGGATTTTAAAGAGTCCCAAATTGACTTTGCAGTTCTTTTATCTCCAATTTTAAGGTACTCATCATGTGAGATGGCGTTTGTCATCATTCCTTTTACAGAATGATGCTTCTTGTACTCTAGCTTTTGAGTAGGTGTAAAGGCTTTCCTGTTCTAAGAACTGACTACTCCTTCTAAGTCCATATTTTCAAAGTTAACTCCATCTTCTACCAAGTCCCATAAATCACAATCAATACCCATGATGTGACTATACATCTTGGTTTTCCAGAAAGGGTAACCAGTCTCAGTTCCATTGAAGAAAGGAACCTTATCAGATGACTTCCTATCACGGGAGTTTGAGTCATAGTCGAAATGAACCTCATTGTTGTTCTTCTCAGCAGACATGTTTTTCCTCCTGGATCTTTACTGTTTCACTATTAGGTGAGTTAGGCAACAGCCTGTTAGCCCATATTTTTACCAAGTAAAAATATGTTCTAAGTGCATAATTAAAATAATTATGTTTAAATATGTAATTATCTTAAAAAAAAGTCATTAAATACATTTGGTTTTCAGAGCCAATGAATTTAGTGATCAATTATGCATGAACATATAATAAATGTTCTATTATTGAACATTTCTCTTTAAAATTTGCGTATTCTTCAGGGTCCTTTCGATTTGGTCGAAGCGTCAGTAGGATCGAAGCACCCAGTAGTGCAAGATTGTGGACTTAGTGAAATATTCAAAGAAAGGAGTTATCATTTCGACTTCGATGGATACAACGACTAATTCAGAAGATAAGAAAGGATTCAAATTCAAAATACGTGTCAAAGACACGCGTCCTCTCTATAGTAATTTAGGCGTTATTAGCAGTTAGGATTTAGTGTCTATAAATAGTTTAGTTCTGTGATCGAAATAGGGGTCACAATCATTATACAAAATCCACAGAAAACTCAAAGTACCCATGTCAAAGCGAGAAACGAGTGCTCGAAGGAGAATGTATGTAATGTGAACCACTTTTCATTCTGTAATCATTTACATTTTGAATGCAATTTACAGTCCTTTTATTCATTCAAATTGCTTTTCACTTTCGACTCAACCTCTCCTTCTGTTTATTCAATTGAATAAACATTCTTTCTTGCATTTCAAGTTACTTAAGAACATAAAAACAACACTTTATGAATATAAGAACAATAATGAATACCATTTACTTTGAAAATATAAACAAAAGTACTATGTCCCGAGATTTACTAGTTGGTCTCTCTTATAATAATCAAACTAGCGTTGTTTACCAAATTTCACAGTAAACAAATTGGCACGCCCAGTGGGACTGTATGCTTTGTGTTTAAATTTCTTCAAAGTTTGTGTAGTTAATTTGTTCTGCATTTTTTTGAATTGTTTCCAAAAGTTTTGTGTATAGTGTATGCTTTTGAGGAACGAGAAATTACTCCCTGAAATGGTTAGGCCACCACCCAGAAGTAACCCAAGACAAAATATGGAAAATCCAAACGGAAACAATAATAATAACGGTTCGAATGCGTTAACCGCTTCGAGCGTTTCTGAGGCCATAGTCTCTCCTGTAATCAGTGAGATTGTGCCCAACGCTAGTGGGGCAACAGTTTCTGCCCCAACATCTTCTGTGGTAAGTGCCACAATGACAATGCCAACGTCTACAGTGGTACCTTCGACCACTACAGAACCTATCTTGACCCTTTCCCATGCTATGGAGGGAAATTTCTCTCCAAATAGGTCAAATGTGAATGGGGGTGGCGCTAGTTCCTCTACTTTCTCATTACCCTTTTCCCAATATGTGGGTCAAGACACAAGTAGGAACTACCCATATGGTATGCCTACCAGTATGATGCAGGGTTTGCAAACAAGTGCATCATTATTTACAGAGTCAGCACCAGGCGTATTTGTCCCTAATAATCAGATAGTTTCTGGTTCTGCTACTCGGAACATTAACCCCTCTTTAACCAACAATGCCTTGAATGCTTTAAGGCAACAAATGGATGAAAGTAATCATGATATGGTTAATATGTTAACACAACAAATTGGTACAGTATTTAACCCATTAATTCAAAATACAAACCAAAGTTACCAATTGTTGGCTAATCAAATGGGAAGAATTGCTGATTTCTTTGGGGCTCCTCAAGTCCCTAATCAACAAGTTCCCCAAATTCAAAATGTGGTGCCCCTGCAAATTGCACAAGCACCAAATAATGCCATTATGCCTGCACCAAATAATGTTGGAAACCCTTTAAACCAAATCCAACAGCCAGTGCCAGTGGTCGAACCACAAGTGCAAATTCAGGCACAGCAACAAGCTTTGCCCCAGGTCGAGCAAAATCCTGGAATTGTGTTGGTAAATAGGAACCAAAATGCTGATGATGTAGTGAGAAATGTCCAGAACAATAACTTTGCTGGGCAAAATAACATAGCCAATTTGGTCGAAACCATCCTGGCACAAAATGGTTTGAACATAGGCATGCATAGGCCTCATTTTGTCTCTGCCTTGTCAGAATATGTGCTTCAAGCAGAACTACCAAGGGGTTGGAAGATCCCAAAGTTTACTAAATTTGCTGGTGATACTAGTGAATCCACTGTTGAACACATAGCAAGATACTTAACTGAGGCAGGAGATTTAGCAAATAATGAGAATTTAAGAATGAAGTATTTTCCAAATTCTCTAACAAGAAATGCTTTTACATGGTTTACCACCCTCCCTCCACACTCAATTTTCAATTGGAATCAATTTGAGAGGGTTTTCCATGAGCAATTTTACATGGGACAATCTAAAATAAGTCTCAAAGAATTAGCAAGTGTTAGGCGCAAAACTCCTGAGTCTGTGGATGATTATTTGAATAGATTCCGCTTACTTAAGGCTAGGTGTTTTACTCAGGTGCCTGAACATGAATTGGTCGAAATGGCTGCTGGTGGCCTAGATTATTCGATCCGAAAGAAGTTAGATACTCAGCATCTAAGAGATATGGCCCAATTGGCTGATAGGGTTCGACAGGTCGAACGCTTGAAAGCAGAAAAGGCTAGAAATTCTAAGTATCACAAAAAAGAAAAAGTTGCTTATGTGGAAACACATGATAGCGACTAAGAATATGATATCTCCTATGAGGATGTTGAACAAGGGGAAATAGACCTAGCAGAATTAAAACCTGGTCCCCCTTACACTTGTAAACTTTTAAAACCTTCAAATGGGAAAAACCCCGTTGAACCAAAAAATGATAAATATGTTTCAAAGACTTACACTTTTGATATAACAAAATGTGATGAGATTTTTGATTTGTTGGTTATTGATGGCCAAATAGTGGTTCCAAAAGGTGTTAAAGTACCTCCATTAGACATGAGAAAGAAAAGAGGTTATTGTAAATATCATAATTTTCTTGGACATAGAACCTCACAATGTGTACTTTTCAGGGACTTGGTTCAAAAAGCTTTGAACGAAGGAAGACTTAAATTTGGTGAAAAACCCAAAGCCACAAAGGCAGATCCAGAGTCTTCACAGAATGCTGATACCCTCTATGCTGAACCTCAGGCTATCATGATGGTCGAAGCCATGGAGGTTACAGAGGTGCAAGTGGAGAAAATCCCTGAAGAGGAATACTTTGAAAAAATGAAGGTGGTATATCCTCGAGCTGAAGAGGATTTGATTGATTTTCTGAACAGATGCAAGCTAGAAAACAAAGGAGTGATGCTTTGTGCTTGTTGCAGTGCTGTTTGTGATAAAGAGGCTACTGCAGGCCTTATGAAGTTCCAACCAGTGGCAAATAGGCAGGGGGCAAACCCAAAACAGCCTCATGATAAAGGAAAGGGCATTCTAACTCGACCAAATAATAGGGTCCAAACTGATCGAAGGCCCACTTTCCTTCCTTCTGGTTCGATCCCTGTGGAACGCTGGATGCACCAAGGAACCATAAAATTCAACAAAGGTGCAATGGAAGTTGGTGGCTCCAGTGGCACCAAATTAAGCTACTCAGAGGATGTTAACAAATACTCTTACAGGAATAATTATAAGGGTAAACATCCAATGACAAGGACTCAATGGCGTAGATTCCAACGCCAGAAGAAATTGGCTGCAACTAATCTTCAAACAGGCCAATATAAAGAAGTGGCTAGAAGGCCAGCAAAAGAAAGGATCCTTCCTCCTATAGAAGAAAACAAAATGGAAGATGATGATCTGCTGGACTCCGAGCCAGATTTTGATGTAATATGTGTGGTTTCCATATTACCATCAGAATATGATGTTCAATCAGAAGTAACTGAGCTCGAAACTGATTTCGACCAATTAGAAATGGCTGATCCTAAGCCAATATGCTATTATGTCATGAACAATGGCTGTATCGAAGAGCAACAGGCTACATTCGAAAGGCCAGACTTAGGCATGAAAAATCATCTCAAACCCCTCTTCATCAGAGCAAAAGTTGAAGGAGTTGGAGTTAACAAAGTGCTGATAGATGGAGGAGCTGCTGTGAATCTAATGCCTTTATCTATGTTACCCAAGATTGGCAAATATGACTGTGATTTGTCAGCCCATAACATTGTTTTGTCCAATTATGAAGGCAAAACAGGACATTCAAGGGGTGCAATCCAAGTGGATGTTGCTGTGGGCAGCATAGTTCGACCAACTCTGTTCTTAGTGGTTGAATCTAAGGCAAATTTCAACTTGCTGTTAGGGAGAGAGTGGATTCATGGAGTAGGAGTTGTTCCTTCGACCCTTCACCAGAAGTTGATACTTTGGAGGGAGGATGGCTGCGTTGAAAATATAGAAGCTGATCAGAGTTTCTATATGTCAGAGGTAGATACCATAAACCAACAAACCTTTGACAAAAATTTGGCGAACATTGCGCCATGTTATGATAGAGAGAATGCTTTCACACCCTCTGATAATGTGATTCATTCTGTGAAGCTCCACCCAACCCAAAGCTTTATATGGGAAAGAGAGGAAATAAATGCTGTGTCCTCAGAAGATGGAGTTGTACCACCATCTGGGTGGAATGTTTATGAAGATTACGATGACTGAGTCCAGTGCATGGGCCAGGATTACGGCTTATATGGCCGAAACTAAGTTAAATACGGCTTTGGAAGCTGATGTTCATCAAAATATGGCTACAGAAGCCAAGGTCGAAAGAGATGGCATTTCTATGCCACAAGCACAAAGGCTTGATTGCATCTATGATGAAGAACCCTTGGGATTCGAAAAGGACCCACTGAACGAAACTCCTAAGATGCAAGCCCAAGACCCTTTGGAGGAAATTGACATTGGAAATGGCTCAGTAAAAAGGCCAACATACATTAGTGCTAATATTAGTCCTGATCTTAAAGAATTTAGTGATTGTTTTGCCTGGGATTATAATGAAATGCCTGGACTTAGTAGAGAAATGGTCGAACTAAAGCTACCAATCAAGGCAGGTAAAAAACCAGTGAAACAATTGCCAAGAAGGTTTGCACCAGAAATCATGTCCAAGATCAAAGAAGAGATCGAAAGGCTGCTGAAGAGTAAATTCATCAGGGCTGCCAGGTATGTAGAATGGTTAGCAAATATAGTTCATGTTATTAAAAAGAATGGTACACTTAAAGTATGCATAGATTTTAGGGACTTAAATAATGCCACACCTAAAGATGAGTATGCCATGCCTGTGGCAGAAATGTTAGTAGATTCAGCAGCAGGCTTCGAGTTCTTGAGCATGTTAGATGGTTATTCTGGTTATAACCAAATATTTATTGCTGAAGAGGATGTATCTAAAACAGCATTTAGATGCCCTGGTGCTCTAGGCACTTATGAATGGGTTGTTATGCCTTTTGAGTTGAAAAATGCTGGCGCCACTTATCAAAGGGCAATGAATTCCATGTTTCATGATTTTATAGATACATTCATGCAAGTTTATATTGATGATATCATCATTAAATCCTCTTCTGAAGATAGCCATTTGCTATATCTTAGGCAATCTTTCGAAAGAATGAGGAAACATGGATTAAAAATGAATCCATTAAAATGTGCTTTTTGTGTGCAAGCAGGAGATTTCCTTGGTTTTGTGGTGCATAAAAAAGGCATTGAAATAAACCAAAACAAGACAAAGGCTATCTTAGAGACAAAGCCTCCTTCGACCAAAAAACAACTTCAATCTCTGCTGGGAAAAATCAACTTCTTGAGAAGGTTCATTTCGAATCTAAGTGGAAAAGCTCAAGCTTTCTCACCACTACTTCGACTCAAGAAAGATGATCCATTCAAATGGAACGAAGAGCATCAAAAGGCTTTTGATGACATCAAAGAATATTTAATAAAGCCTCCAGTTCTAATGCCTCCTAGTAGGAATAGAGCTATGAAGTTGTACATTGCTATGTCTGATAAGACAATAGGAAGCATGTTGGCTCAAGAAGATGATAATGGCATAGAAAATGCAGTTTATTACCTTAGTAGAGTTTTAAATGATGCAGAAACTAGATACACTGCCATAGAAAAACTTTGTCTTTGTTTATATTTTTCCTGTACAAAACTTAAGCATTATATAAAGCCTGTTGATGTTTATGTTTATTCCCATTTTGATGTTATTAAACATATGCTAACTAAACCTATATTACATAGTCGAATTGGCAAGTGGGCGTTAGCATTAACTGAATATTCATTGACTTATAAACCTTTAAAGGCTGTTAAAGGCCAAATTGTGGCTGACTTTATAGTAGATCATTCTTTGGTCGAAATGCCACAGGATTATGTGGATATTCAGCCATGGGTCCTTTACTTTGATGGGTCCAAACATAAACATGGAACAGGAATTGGAATTTTGATTATACCACCCACTCAAGTTCCAACTAAATTCAAGTATAAAATAAATGGACTTTGCTCAAATAATGAGGCTGAGTATGAAGCCTTAATTACAGGTTTAGAAATACTAAAAGACTTGGGGGCAAAGAACATTAAAATAAGAGGTGATTCTGAATTGGTATTGAAACAATTGACACAAGAATATAAATGTGTTAAAGAACATTTAACAAAATATTTTGCTATAGCTAGTTCTTTGTTAGATTGTTTCGATCATGTAGATATTGAACATGTACCTCGATTAGAAAATCAAGAAGCAAATGACTTAGCTCAAATTGCTTCAGGATATAAAATGTCAAAAGAGTGGTTGACACAATTGATTGAAATAAAAGAAAAAATGGTTTTACAAGAACCAATATCTGAACAATTGTCAATGCCAAAACTTGTGGGGGCAGAGATTATACCACATATAAATGGTGAAATGGAAAACTCCCTTGAAAATTTTCAAATTTTTGCCATTGACAACTTGTCAGATAATGATTGGAGAAAGCCTATAGTAGATTATCTTAAGAGCCCAACAGGAAATGTGGATCGAATGATAAAATATAGGGCTTTAAGCTATATAATTTTTGCAAATGATCTTTTCAAAAAGACTTCTGAAGGAATTTTGTTAAAATGCCTTAGTGAAGCAGAAGCATATATAGCAATCTCTGATGTTCATAGTGGCACCTGTGGGTCCCATCAAGCAGGACATAAAATGAAATGGCTTTTGTTTCGACAAGGTCTATACTGGCCTTCTATGCTAAAAGATTGTATAGAATATGCCAAGGGTTGCCAAGAGTGCCAAAGGCACTCAGGAATTCAACATGTACCTGCGAGTGAACTACATTCAATAGTGAAACCATGGCCCTTTAGGGGTTGGGCTCTAGACCTGGTTGGTGAAATTAGACCCGCTTCATCAAAAAATCAACGTTACATTTTAGTTGGGATAGATTATTTCACAAAATGGATAGAGGCCATTCCTTTGCCAAATGTTGATCAAGAAGCAGTAATTAACTTCATACAAAATTACATAATCTATAGGTTTGGAATTCCTGAAACAATCACCACTGATCAAGGTTCAGTTTTTACTGGACGAAAGATGCAGGAATTTGCCCAAAAAATTGGCTTTAGACTTCTAACTTCAACACCATATTATGCACAAGCAAATGGTCAAGTCGAAGCAGCTAATAAAATTATTATTAATTTGATAAAGAAACACATAGCCCAAAAACCAAGAAATTGGCATAAAACCTTAGACCAAGTGTTATGGGCTTGCAGGAATTCTCCTAAGGAATCAACTAACACAACTCCATTTCGACTCACTTATGGTCATGATGCAGTATTACCAGTCGAAATACATTTGCAATCAGCAAGGGTGCAAAGACAAATGGAGATACCTTTAGACCATTATTACCAAATGATGTCAGATGAGTTAGTTGATTTGGATGAAGAAAGGCTTAGTGCTTTAGAAGTTCTAACTAAACAAAAAGAAAGAGTTGCTAAAGCGTATAACAAAAAGGTTAAGTCTAAGTCTTTTAACATAGGAGAATTAGTTTGGAAAGTTATTTTGCCTATGGACAGAAAAGATAGAGTCTTAGGCAAATGGTCTCCAAATTGGGAAGGACCATTTAAAATTGTTCAAGTGTATTCTAATGCCGCTTATGAAATTGAGGAATTAACTCCTGAAAAATGTACTTTGGGTATTAATGGAAAGTATTTGAAAAAATATAAACCTACTCTACTCGAAGTAAAAATAAGTGCAGAATAATACTTAAACATAAAAGCAAAATGGTAAGGAGAAATTAAAAATTGCCATAGAATATGGACTTTGTTCAAATATTACAAGTACAAAATCCAGATAGAATAGGATAACCAGAAATTGTTCAAAAAGACAGTAAACTAAGAAAAATTATAAACCCTTAGTACAATTAGCATAAATCTTCTTAAGGGTGGCTAGCTCCTTTTCGACCACAAGGTTTGAGCTTTCTAGAGACTTAATCTCTTCACCAACAACTTCAGCTGAACTGAAGGCTTGAAGTCCTGCCCTGCCATGTGCATCAATCTGCTCCTGGGTCGAAGCTTTGGCCTCTTGTTCGATTCGAGCTCTCTTTGTCTCTTCATCAATGATCTGGTGCCTGTAATTAACAATTTGTTCCTCTAAGAGTTTGATTTGGTCCTTATAATGAGCAATATTGTCATCACACTCTTTTAGCTCTGAATTGCCTTCGAACAATTGAGAAGATAACTTGTCTATTTCAGTCTGTGCCTTCTGAGCCTTTTCAAAAAACATGGCTTGAGCTTGTTGTTGAGTAGCAAGCCTTGTGTCATTGTCAAGCCTTTTTTGCATTGCCTTGGCATATTGATCCACGATCGAACTAAGCTGTATAACTTTGCCAAGAGTCTCTTCATCAGTCCTAGGGTTATGCAGTTTCTTCAAGAAGGCCAAATGGCTATAAGCACAAGCTGGATTCTCTTCGATATGCTTCAACACATCCCTGTGGACAAAGGTAGTTGTAAGCTTCAGCAGCAAAGAGTCCTGGCGCACCATTGAGTCAATATCAGCGTTTGAAAGCGCAGAGTCAGTAATGGTGTGCTCGCTCGAAGTGGCGCCTTTATCTTGTCTCTTGGAAAGCAGGAGCCTAAGGGTACCAGCAGGGTCTGATTTCTGCATATTGGTAAACTCCTCATCTTGCACGCCCAGGCTTGCAGAGAGCCTCGAGGTCGAAGAAGCAAATACAATATCTGGACCACCAGCTTCAGCTTCAGGCATAGTGTCAGAATCATGTTGAGATTCTTGAGTCGAGCTAGCCTGGCCTGAAGTTGTAGAAATGCTAGGCATTGTGTACTTGATGCTTGAAGTAGTGGGCTGAACCTTAGTGACATCCCCTTCAGCGTTGGCTTTTGGTCATCCTCCCGTATTGCCTTCATTAAACAGCCCTGATTCGACCTTACCATACTCTGTTGGCATCTCTTGGAAGATTGGCTGTTTGTCCTCTTCAACAGGATTCTCCCTCGATTTATCCTGTAAACACAAAGAAAATCAGTTAAGGCTAAGGAATGATTTTGGAAAATTTGAAATTGAATATAAAGTGAAATATACCTCCTTAGCTTCCACCTCAGGAACAATGGGGTTGTCCTTTTCTTTCTCAGTGTCGAGGGCATCTTCATTTCCCTGCTGGTCATTTTGTTTACCCTCATCATCAGGCTTGTGATCTTTGACCAAAGTTTCCAATTGTGACGCAGGATCACCCTTTGGCCCAGCAGTCTCCTCCCCTGCAGGTTTGACAGTTTGGTCTTGTTCGACCACATCATTTTTTGCAGAGTCACTTCGAGGAGTTGGATTACCACCACTCTCACTAGAGGTGTAAATCTTTAGTGCTCTGGGCACTTTAGATTTTTTAATGGTTGGTTTGGCTTTCACAACAGCGTCAGCTCTTTTGTTTTCACTCTTCTTTTTCGTTCTTTTCTCCTCCCCTTGATCCTTCGTGGGGGCTTGCTGAGCTGTGTTCTCTTCAACCTTCTTCTTCTTCTTCTTCTTGGCTTTCGCAGCCTCATCTTCCTTAACCTCTTGTGTAGAGGGTCCCCCTTCCTTGGGTTGCGAGGTCGAAGTCGAAGGCTGCTTTCTCTTTCTTACCAAAGGAACTTTTTCTTCCTCTTCATCATCATCCTGAAATAAACATATTAGGAATGTAAAGGACGTCAAAATTTGGTTAAGATATATTATATCAAAAAGAGCCAAAGTAATTGGTATGAAAGGAGTAGTTTACCTCCACCTCCACAACAATGGGATCTTTAGATTTCTTCGAACTGGCAGACACAGTCTCAGTGCTGCTCTTCCCTTTTCCACTCTAAGGACATGAATAATCAAAGTTAAAAACATATGTTAAGAGAGAAAAGGGAAAACAGGTAAAGTACAAGACTAAGCTACCTTTGGCTTAGAGGTTTCGACCTCTGTTTTAATCTTCACGCCTGTGGGTTTCTTCACTTCGAATGAAGTTTTTGAAGACTCATCATCCTTTTTAACACCTTTGCCTAAAAAATAGTGTGTTAGTTAATATAAAAGGTGTCAAGTATTAAATCATATGAAAATATATAAAGCATAAAGGATAGGGTTTTTTACCTCGACCTGAGACACTAATCTTTTTCCCAAGATCTGGCACTATAAAGTCAGTCTCCACCATTCCTAGCAACTGCTCTGCAATACCAATTGAATGACTCGAATAATAGTCAGTCCACCATTTGCTGAAGCCATCAGTACAATAAAATGAAGGCTTATACTCGAAGGGTTTGAGGTTAAACTCATAATTTTCTATCATCCTCATGTATTTCTTGAATGTCTTCTCAGTGATGCCAGACCCCAGAACTATTCGATCAAGGCTCTCAAAGAAGCTCTTTGGCCTGATTTGAGACATACCAAATTGTCTAGCAACACAATTGGGCTGGTACCCAACCAACCCATACTGGTTTGCATTAGACCCAATCCTACATGAAAGGACTGTCTGCTCCAGGTAAGCTCTCCAAACCTCATTCACCTCATCCTCATTGTCTGGGTCGAATGCTGGAAACTCTTCAATAAACCACGCTGCCCCATACTTACGCTCAACAAAGGGAGCATGGCATGGAAGGAACTTGTCAAAATTTAGAAACATCTTCATGTGCTATATGAAGAGTCTTGTGGTATCTTGATCGAGAGATCGAGGGGCCAACCTAACTAATCTTTGCCCTTCGACCTCTCTAGAATCTACTTCCTGTTGATAGTCAGAAGGCACTATCAACCCCAATTCCGTCTCAAATGTGGCATTCAGCCAAAGTTGTAACAGCCACATAGGTCCAGCCACTGAAATCTTCGATCCATCCTTTGATGCCTTGATAGCATCACTAGCGTTGCCCATTGCCTCGTACAAACTTGCCAGCAGTAAGCGCCCCAAGCTGAAAAGCCTCCCTTCATTGATCTGCTGCGCCATGGGGATAAACATCTTAGCTACTTGCAGGGATTTCGAGCAGAAAACAAAGTGTGAGAGCCACAATGTTAAGAAGGCCACATGTTCCTCTATGGACACTTCTTCACCATCTTTACCCTTATTTTCTGCTATATACTTGGAGAAGGTATTTTCCTTGTAGTTCAGTTCGACCTTATCTCCAGTCTTAGTAGGGTCAAAATGATCACCATTAGGCCTAAGGCCTGTGATAGCAGCTACATCTAAGAGGGTGGGGGTTAACATGCCACATTTGAATTGAAAAGTGTTTGTGGACTTTTCATAGAAATGGAGGGCAGCTATAAGAAGTTCTGGTTTGTATTTGGGACCGGTTCGACTAAATTGGATCAAATGGTATATCCCATAACTTTGCCAAGAATCCTTGAAATCTTTTTCGACCCTATCTAACCAGGGGATATAGTCCTTATGGACAGTATAAGGGGCAGCTCTAAAAATCTTAAGGGCATTTTTCAAATACCCAAAATTGTAAGGGTTCGACTCAAATATCCTAGGACCACACGTAACATGCAAAGGGAAAATAGCATTTACCTCTTTTGAAGTAGTCTCAGAATGTGATGGATATGGGCCACAGAAGGCATGAGCATCTTTCTTTAGAGAAAAGGGTATCATAAGCTGGGGTTGCCCAGATTTTTCTCTCAGCCTCAGTTCCAGAAGGTTCTGGAATTACCTCTTCCCCGTCCTCAAGAACTCGTAGATCTTTCCATTTCCCAGCGGTTGGTATTTCGAAATCTACGTTGGAAGCCATTGTTGAAACCGTTCAAGAACTTAAAAAATGGAAAAAGGGTTTTTGTGGAGATTCAGAAATTGAAATGTGATTTGTGGTTGAAAAGTTGATGAATCAACGCGGAATTAACAATAGAAGTGGATTGATGGTTTGAAATCGTTGAATCTCAAAGAACAAGAACGAGATTTGCAGAAAAACAAAGAATGGATTTTCGCAAGAAAAGCTCTGAATAGTGAAGTTGGTGAAAAGTGTTTCTTTGTTCCTTTGTTACTATTTATAGGGGAACGTGTCTGTCTTCAAAAAATAAATCAAAAAGAAATTCAAATAATTTCTCTTCAACTTCTACGTGTGCCACGTCACCCACTATGCTAAAACCTAGGAACAATGATGGATTGTGGGAATCAAGGTGACAGTTACTTCTAAATGTGACATAAGCGCCGTCATTGGTAACAGTGTCAAGCACGTGGGTTTAAAATGCCTTTTCCTTTCTCGTTCGACCACTTGATCGAAACAGGCATTTGGGGGCAATTTGTTAGCCCATATTTTTACCAAGTAAAAATATGTTCTAAGTGCATAATTAAAATAATTATGTTTAAATATGTAATTATCTTAAAAAAAAAAAAAAGTCATTAAATACATTTGGTTTTCAGAGCCAATGAATTTAGTGATCAATTATGCATGAACATATAATAAATGTTCTATTATTGAACATTTCTCTTTAAAATTTGCGTATTCTTCAGGGTCCTTTCGATTTGGTCGAAGCGTCAGTAGGATCGAAGCACCCAGTAGTGCAAGATTGTGGACTTAGTGAAATATTCAAAGAAAGGAGTTATCATTTCGACTTCGATGGATACAACGGCTAATTCAGAAGATAAGAAAGGATTCAAATTCAAAATACGTGTCAAAGACACGCGTCCTCTCTATAGTAATTTAGGCGTTATTAGCAGTTAGGATTTAGTGTCTATAAATAGTTTAGTTCTGTGATCGAAATAGGGGTCACAATCATTATACAAAATCCACAGAAAACTCAAAGTATCCATGTCAAAGCGAGAAACGAGTGCTCGAAGGAGAATGTATGTAATGTGAACCACTTTTCATTCTGTAATCATTTACATTTTGAATGCAATTTACAGTCCTTTTATTCATTCAAATTGCTTTTCACTTTCGACTCAACCTCTCCTTCTGTTTATTCAATTGAATAAACATTCTTTCTTGCATTTCAAGTTACTTAAGAACATAAAAACAACACTTTATGAATATAAGAACAATAATGAATACCATTTACTTTGAAAATATAAACAAAAGTACTATGTCCCGAGATTTACTAGTTGGTCTCTCTTGTAATAATCAAACTAGCGTTGTTTACCAAATTTCACTGTAAACACAGCCCAGCTCCTGATACCAATTGAAGGTGGAAAAACACAAGAAGGGGGGGGGGGGGGGGGGGGGGTTGAATTGTGTTTTGAGAATTAAAACTTTTTCGTAACTTAAGAACGTTTGCAGCGGATATAAACACAAAATTAAAGAAGAGTGCTGAGAGAGAGAAAGAAAGACACAGAATTTATCCTGGTTCCCCTCACAATTTGAGAGTACGTCCAGTCCCCTTGTTACTAACAAGAGCTTTTCACGATAATCTTCACAAGATTACACTTTGCTCAAGCACACTTGCAAGAGACTTCTCAGATGCTCAAGTTTCACTAAACAAGAGACTTCACAAACAAACTTAAAATCTAAGAATGATTGTTAATGTACACTTGATATACTATCAGAGGTGTTTACAAAATACAACACAGATTGCTTTAAGACTTGAATGACAGATTTTAACAAATAACGTCAGAATGCTTCAGAGCCTTAAACGCAGTAATAGAACGATAGCCGTTTCTTCCATTTGAGTCTTCTATTTATACTTGAAGAAAGATGATGACCGTTGCAGAGAGATAAGGTGCCAGCTGGAATTTGCTCGTACAATTGCTAGCTGTAGATTGCCTTCTTTAGAAAAGAAATCCAATTCCACTACCTTGCAATTTAAATTATCACTCATCCATTTTAAGTAATAATAATACGATATTACGATCCTCAATTGCGCTCCACTTATGGATAAGATGAACGTCGTACCAACGAATATTCCTTCCTGTGGATGTGACAGAGCCTTGAAGTAGATTGTTCTTCAATCATTGGTTCTGGTTTTGTCAGTTCTTGAGTGACGTAAATTCCATTTGTTTCAGAGCCTGTAGTGCAGCTTCTTGAGGTCATGAGCTTCTGAGTCCTTCAGAGCCTTGTATTTGTCCTCAGAGTCACTTTCTTCAGACCTTGAATTTTAAGCTTCTGATGAACAGTGATAAGCTTTCAGAGCCTGTTTGCCTGGCTTCTCTGCTATTATTCATAGTGCTTCTGAATGAATTTTAACTTATAATTCTGCACACTAGAATAATCATTAGTAATACCAATTGCAATTTTAATACTTTGTTATCATCAAAACCAACTAAAATCTTAGAGGTTCATGTCAGACCCACTTTGTTCCAACAATAACAACCGTTATTCATTTTTATTTATTTTTGAACTGCATTTATTTCTCTGGCAAAAAAAAACATGCAAACAACCGTCTTTGTAAAAGCGAGAACACTCACCATCACTGTAACCGTCGCCGGAAAAAGACCATCACGAAACCGTCGCCGAAAAAGCAACATCATCATCATCATCACAATTCTATCGAAGCACACAGAAATGAAGAAAACAAAACAGGTTTGAAAATGGTTTTCTTCGTCAACTTTTTTGTGATTCGAAAACGGTTCGAAAATGAAGATATGTTGCTAAAATTGTTCGAAATGCTTTTATAGTTGATAATCCCTAAATTAACAGTTTATTTTTACTTTTCCTTTCAAATTTGTTGTGATTCTGTTGTTGATATGTTGCTAGAATTGTTGGAAATGTTTTATGGTTTTTGAAGTAATTGTACGCATCTGTGAAAACCCTAAATTAACAGTTTATATTTACTTCTCATTTCAAATCAAATAAATAGTTTATGAATTGTTATTGGAAAGGGATTCTGAGTGTTGATTTGGTTCACATCATGTGTGTAATAAATTTTGGTGTGGAATGGTTTCAGGGGGTTTTACTCTAAAACCATTTGTTGAACTTAATGGTTTTTATCACATGAGTATAACATGCTGCATGATTAAGGGTTGCTCTGATTTGTTTTAAGGACTGTTTTAGCAATGTATTAAAATTGAGTCCTATTTAAAGATTTTTATCTAATTCATAATTTTGTTTTAAAGGCTTGTATATCTGTGGTAATGCTTTGAATAACACACAGGTCAGATTTGATATGTTGTTGATAATCCCTAAATTAACAGTTTATTTTTACTTCTAATTTCAAATTTGTATTGATTTTGTTGTTCATATGTTGCTAAAATTGTTTCTGAAAACCATTTATATTTTCAAATTTGTATTTTTACTTCTTTGTATATGTCTGTGTTTACTGTGAAATTTGGTAAACAACGCTAGTTTGATTATTACAAGAGAGATCAACTAGTAAATCTCGGGACATAGTGCTTTTGTTTATATTTTCAAAGTGAATAGTATTCATTATTGTTCTTATGTTCATAAATTGTTGTTTTTATGTTTTTTGTGTTACTTGAAATACAAGAAAGAATGCTTATTCAATTGAATAAACAGAAGGAAAGATTTAGTCGAAAGTAAAAGACAATTGGAATAAATGAAAGGCTGTAAATTGCATTCAAATGTAAATGATTACAGACTGATAATGGTTCACACTACATACATTTTCCTTCGAGCACTCGTTTCTCGCGTTAACATGGATACTTTGAGTTTTCTGTGGATTTTGTATAATGATTGTGACCCTTTTTTCGATCACAGAACTAAACTATTTATAGACACTAAATCCTAACTGCTAATAACGCCTAAACAACTACAGAGAGGAAGTGATAGACACGTATTTATAGACACGTATTTTGAATTTGAACCCTTTCTTATCTTCTGATTTAGCCGTTGTATCCATCGAAGTTGAAGTGATAATGCTTTTCCTTGAATTATTCGCTAAGTCCACGCTTTAATCTTGCACTGCTGGATGCTTCGACCCTACTGAAGCTTCGACCAAATCGAAAGGATCCTGAAGGAGAATACGCAATTAAAAGAAATGCTCAATAACAGAACATTTAATATATGTTCATGCATGATTGATCATTAAATTCATTGGCTCTGAAAACCAAACATATTTAATGACTTTTAAAATAATCATAAAATTAAACATAATTATTTTAATCATGTATTTAGAACATATTTTCACTTAGTAAAAATATGGGCTAACAAATTGCCCCCAAATGTCTGTTTCGATCGAGTTGGTCGAACGAGAAAGGAAAAGACATTTTTGAGTCCACGTGCTTGACACTGTTACCAATGACGGCGCTTATGTCACGTACAGGAGTAACTGTCACCTTGATCCCCACAATCCATCATTGTTCCTAGGTTTTAGCATAGTGGGTGACGTGGCACACGTAGAAGTTGAAAAGAAATTATTTGAATTTCCTTTTGATTTATTTTTTGGGAACAGACACGTTTCCCTATAAATAGTAGTGGAAGAACAAAGGAAACCTTTTCACCAACTTCCAACTCAGAGCTTTTTGCGAAGAACACTGTCCATCTCTAGTTTTCTGCAAAAATCAAACTCTAATCTTCAACCCATTTGTGATTTCAAACCGCCAAAGTAAATCTAAACTAGATTCCGCGTTGATCCATCACTGATTCAACCCTAAACACGCAATTTTCTATATTTCCCAACAAAAACCCGTTTTTACTTTAAGCTTTACAACTGTTCAACAATGACTTCGAACCAAGACTATGAAGTTCCAATTGCTGGGAAGTGGAAAGATTTAAGGGTGCTCGAAGATGGTGAAGAGGTGGTTCCTGAACCATCAGGCACTGAGGCTGAGAGGAAGGTTTGGACCACTCAACTCATGATTCCTTTCTCTGTGAAGAAGGTAGACTACGCCTTTTGTGGACCTTATCCACCACATTCTGAGATCATCTCAAAAGAGGTAAATGACATCTTCCCCTTGCATGTTACCTGTGGCCCTAGGGTATTTGAATCTGATCCTTATGATTTTGGATATCTAAAAACTTCCCTTAAGCTATTTAGAGCTGCTCCCTATACTGCCCACAAAGATTATATCCCATGGTTAAACAGGGTCGAAAAGGATTTTAAAGATACCTGGGAAAGCTATGGGATTTACCCTTTAATTAAATTTAGTCGAACCGACCCTAAGTATAAACCATAGCTTCTCATAGCAGCGCTTCATTTTTATGAAAAGTCCACAAACACTTTTCAGTTTAAATGTGGCATGTTAACCCCCACTTTGCTAGATGTAGCTGCTATCACAGGCCTTAGGCCTAATGGTGATCACTTCGACCCTACTAAGACTGGAGACAAGGTCGAACTAAACTATAGGGAAAATACCTTCTCCAAGTACATAGCAGAAAATATGGGTAAAGAGGGAGAAGAAGTGTCACATGAGGAGCAGGTGGCATTCTTGACATTGTGGTTATCACATTTCGTCTTTTGCTCGAAATCCCTACAAGTAGCTAGGATGTTTATCCCCATGGCGCAACAGATAAACGAAGGTAGACTTTTCAGTTTGGGGCGCTTACTGCTGGAACACCTTTATGAGGCAATGGGCAACGCTAGTGATGCGATCAAGGCATCAAAGGATGGGTCGAAATTTTCTGTTGCTGGACCCTTATGGTTATTACAACTTTGGCTGAATGCCACGTTTGAGACGGAGTTAGGGTTGATAGTGCCTTCTGACTATCAACAAGAAGTGGATTCAAGAGAGGTCGAAGGGCAAAGGTTGGTTAGGTTAGCCCCTCGATCTCTAGATCAAGATACTAGGAGACTCTTCTTAAAGCACATGAAGATGTTTCTAAACTTTGATAAGTTTCTTCCACGCCATGCTCCTTTTGTTGAGCGCAAGTATGGGGCTGCATGGTTTACTGAAGATTTCCCTGCATTCGACCCAGATAATGAGGACGAAGTGAATGAAGTTTGGAGAGCATACTTGGAGCAAACAGTGCTCTCTTGCAGGATTGGGGCAAATGCCAATCAGTATGGGTTAGTTGGTTATCAACCCAACTGCGTTGCTAGGCAATTTGGCATATCCCAAATGAGACCCAAGAGTTTCTTTGAGAAACTGGATCGATTGGTGTTGGGCACAGGTATCACTGAGAAGACTTATAGAAAATATTTGAAGATGATAGATACCTATGAGCTTGCCCTCAAGCCTGTCGAGTTCAAACCCTCTTTCTGCTGCACTGATGGTTTCAGCAAGTGGTGGAATGATTACTACTCGCGCCATTCGATTGGCACTGCCGAGCACCTGCTGGGCATGATAGATAGGGGTTTTATTGTGCCAACTCTGGGAAAAAAGATCAGCGTCTCAGGTCGAGGTAAATCTTTACTTTCCAATATCCTTTTCATATTAATGTAGCATTTTAACATTTTCCATATCAACTAACGGGATATTTTCTAGGCCAAGCTGTGAAGAAGGATGATGGGTCTTCAAAACCTTCGGTCGAAGTAAAGAAACCCACAGGCATCAAGATCAAGTCAGAGGTCGAAACCTCTAAGCCAAAGGTAACTTAGTCTTTAATTTTGCATAATTTTTTCCTTTTCCTTTGAACATATGTTTTTAACTTGATCACTTATATTCTCAGAGTGGAAAAAGGAAGAGAAGTACTGAAACTGTGTCTACTGGCTCAAAGAGGTCGAAAGAGACTATTATTGTGGATATAGAGGTAAAAAAATCAGCATTTCTACATTAATTATTTCAGCTCTTTCATATTTTAGCCAAATTCTAACATCCTTCATTATTCATAATGTTATTTCAGGATGATGATGAAGAGGAGAAAGAGGTTCTTCTGGTTAGAAAATGAAAGCAACCTTCTGCTTCGATCTCCCAACCAAGTGAAGGAGGACCCTCTATTAAAGAAGCTAAGGAGGATAAGGCTGAACCAGCCTTAAAGAAAAATAAGGACACAGAAACTGCCACTCAAAGGACCCCAAAGAAGGCTCAAGGGGCAAAAGAAGAAAAAAGAAAGAAGAAAAATAATGAAGGTCCTGGGCCAAAGGCCAATGTGAGGGAGAAATCAGCTGCCAAAAGGACTAAAGTGAACAAGGCACTCAAAATCTCTAGTAACAGTGATGAAAACCCAAATTCTCAAGATGACACAGCAAAGAAAAATGTGGTCGAAAAGGACCAAGCTATCAAAGCTGCAGAAGATAAAATTGTTGGGCCTGAGGGTGATCCTGCGCCACAATCAGAAGCTTTGATCAAAGATCAAAATGTTACTGATGAGAAGAAACAGGATGGTGTGCAAAGAGATGGAGATGCCCCCAACGCTGAGAAGAAAGAAGACTTCCTCACTGATCCTGAGGTCGAAGCTAAAGAGGTACACTTTGCTTTTATTTTCTAATTTCAAATTTTCATATTATTCTTTAATCTTAATTGATTTTTCTTTGTGCTTACATGATAAGTCGAAGGAAGATCCTACTGAAGAGGTTAAACAACCAATCTCCAAAGAGACGCCCATTGAAAATAAAGATGATGACAATAAGGGCTCTCTGGATGATGGCAAGGTCGACTCAGGGCAATTCAATGAAGGCAATATGGGAGGAGGATCTGGAGTTAACACTGAGGGTGATGGCACTCAAGTTTTGCCCACCATTTCAAGTATAAAATACCCAATGCCCAGTATTTCCACAGCATCAGGTCAAGCTAGTTCGAACCAAGAGTCTCTACATGATTCTGATACTATACATGAAGCTGAAGCTGGTGGTCCAGACCTAATCTCTGTTTCTTCGACTTCAAGGCTCTCTGCAAGTCTTGGTGTGCAGGAAGAAAAATTTGCCAACATGCACAAATCTGACCCTGCAGGGACTCTTCGATTATTGCTTTCCAAAAGACATAGCCAGACCAATACTTCAAGTGAGTACTCCACTAGTGATTCTGCCCCTTCGAATGCTGACATCAATTCAACGGTGCGCCAGGACTCTCTGCTTCTGCGTCTCACCACTGACTTTGCCAAAAAGGACATATTGAAGGAACTCGAAGAGGAGCCTACCCGTGCCTATAATTACTTGGCCTTTTAGAAGAAATTGCATAATCCCTTAACCAATGAAACTACCTTGGGTAAGGTTATTCAACTGAGTTCGGTCATTGATCAATTCGCCAAAGCTGTGCAGAAACGCAAAAATGATACAAGGTTGGCTACTCAGCAACAGGCTCAGGCTATGTTTTATGAGAGAGCTCAGGAAGCGCAAGCTGAGGTTGACAGACTATCTTCACAATTGAAAGAAGGCAACCCAGGGATCAAAAGCTGTGATAAAAATATTGCTTATTATAAGCAACAAATCAAAGTCCTGGAGGAGCAAATTGTGGGATATAGACGCCAAATCATTGAGGAGGAAACTGAGAAAGCTCGACTCGAACAAGAGGCCAAGGCTACCACCCAAGAGCAAATTGATGTATATGGCAGGGAGGGAATTCAAGCCTTCAGTTCAGCAGAAGTGGTTGCTGAAGAAATTAAGTCTTTGGAAAATTCTAACTTGGTGGTCGAAAAAGAACTTGCAACCTTGAAGAAGATTTACTCAGATTGCACAAAAGACTTATAATTTAATTTGTTTCATTTGTCTTTTCGAACAATTTTTGGTGTGTAAACCTGTTGGATTTTTATCTGTAACTTTTGAACAAAGTCCATATTTTATGGCAACTTTTAATTTCTTATTGCCATTTTGGTTTTGTGTTTAAGTATTATTCTGCACTTATTTTTACTTCGAGTAAAGTAGGTTTATATTTTTTCAAATATTTTCCATTTATACCCAAAGTACGTTTTTCAGGAGTTAACTCCTCAATTTCTTAAGCGCCATTATAATAAACTCGAACAATTTTAAATGGTCCTTCCCAATTTGGAGACTATTTGCCTAAGACTCTATCTTTTTTGTCCATAGGCAAAATAACATAGTGGTCCATAGTTCTCCTATGTTAAAAGACTTAGACTTAACCTTTTTGTTATATGCTTTAGCAACTCTTTCTTTTTGCTTTGTTAAAATTTCTAAAGCACTAAGCCTTTCTTCATCCAAATCAACTAACTCATCTGACATCATTTGGTAATAATGGTCTAAAGGTATTTCCATTTGTCTTTGTACCCTTGCTGATTGCAAATGTATTTCAACTGGTAACATAGCATCATGACCATAAGTTAGTCGAAACGGAGTTGTGTTAGTTGATTCCTTAGGAGAATTCCTGCAAGCCCATAACACTTGGTCTAGAGTTTTATGCCAATTTCTTGGCTTTTGGGCTATATGTTTCTTCACTAAATTAATAATAATCTTATTGGCTGCTTCGACTTGACCATTTGCTTGAGCATAATATGGTGTTGAAGTTAAGAGTCTAAAGCCAATTTCTTGGGCAAATTCCTGCATCTTTCGTCCAGTAAAAACTGAACCTTGATCAGTTGTAATTGTTTCAGGAATTCCAAACTTGAAGATTATATGATTTTGTATGAAATTAATTACTGCCTCTTGATCAACATTTGGTAAAGGGATGACTTCAATCCATTTTGTAAAATAATCTATTCCGACCAAAATATAGCGTTGATTCTTTGATGAAGCAGGTTTAATTTCACCAATCAGATCTAGAGCCCAACCCCTAAAGGGCCATGGTTTTATTATTGAATGCAGTTCACTTGCAGTCACATGCTGAATTCCTGAATGCCTTTGGCATTCTTGGCAACCCTTGGCATATTCTATGCAATCTTTTAGCATAGAATGCCAATACAGACCTTGTCGAAACAAAAACTATTTCATCTTATGTCCTGCTTGATGAGAACCACATGTAACACTATGAACATCAGAGATTGCTATATATGCTTCTGTTTCATTAAGGCATTTTAATGATAACACCAAAAATACACTATTTATTTAATTAAAATAATTTAATATTTTAATTATTTTTATTTTAATTTCGTAACTTTATATTATAAATCGTTACTAATTCTATGTTTTTTATTTTATCAGTTGAAAAGTGAACGAATTAAATAAATGAGCGAAAACGGATCGAAAAGTAGCGAAATCGGACAAAAAGAGCTACACACGTGCAGCACAAGGCCACACGCATGTAACCCAGAGCAACAAAGGCTTGCTGCCTGCCACAAAAAGGGTTCTCTCAATTTGAAAAAAAAATTGAGGAAATAATGTTGGTTTTTAGACCATTAGATTAGAAATATAGAGCAATATTTAAATGGAAAAGAAATGAGAAAAAGTTGATTGATGGTTGAGATGTGAAAATTGAGGAAAATTGAGGAAAAGTAAATTGAGAGAATTCATTCTCGCCACAAAGATATGTTCCGCCTGCCACAAGGACACATGGCGCCCACCATGAGGCACATGACCTCCTGCAACTTTTTATCCAAGCAAAGATCACGTCCGTGCAAACTGATCCAACGGTGATCCGCTATGCAAATTTAGTCCCACATCGGCCAATGCTAGTTTCCAGCTCCAAATATTTTAGTATAAATAAGTCCTCATATTTTCATTCTAAAGACAACTTGCAAAAGTCAAAAGAGTTGAATAAAAACTTAGACATTGTTTTAGTTTTATTTTCTCTCGGTTTAATATTTTTATCTTGACGTTGGAGTTTTTTTTAATTCAGGTTTTTATTTAATTCTGTCTTATTTATTTATTTCCTGTCTTTATTTTTTCGCTTTTATTTTATTATGTTTAATTTATTTGCTTGCTTTATTTTTATGTCTTTATTTTTAATTATATCTAGCTAATTTAAATATTATTAGGATGTGTAATTAGGAGCTATTAGGGGTTCGGTAATTAATTAGTGTGACTATATTTTTATATTCAATTTTTAGT
The DNA here is from genome assembly GCA_030408175.1 of Trifolium repens. Classification (NCBI taxonomy): domain Eukaryota; kingdom Viridiplantae; phylum Streptophyta; class Magnoliopsida; order Fabales; family Fabaceae; genus Trifolium; species Trifolium repens. The sequence goes on along the minus strand of CP125848.1, from coordinate 38,886,663 downwards.
AACGCGTTTTTATAATTTGTCACGAGAGTGAGAATTAATTAAGGTATAGGCCAACATTGACGAGAGTTGAGGCTTATACCGGATAGTAAAAATTGGACATTAATTCTAGAATCCGCTAGAGCTATTTAGGATTAATGAAATAGTTTTCTAAGCAGTTTTTAATTAAAACAAGATTTATAATTTGTCGCGAGAGCGAGAATTAACTAAAGTAAAAATCAAGAGAGCGAGAGCGTGATATTTCTACTAGATAGTAAAAACTGAACATTAAGTCTAGTTTGCAACGAGAGTTGGAATTAGAATTTAATTAAATTATACTGGTTTTCAAAGAGTACTTTATTAGCGGATGTGAGAAAGAGAGTTAAGCATCACCTTTATAATCTATAACGCTAGTCAAAATCTGCGAGAGCTGAGATTAATGTTTTTAAATCAATATAGTTTCGAAAACTAAAATTTGTAGTCAAGCACGATTTAAGTACAGAACCCCCCAAACGCAACTAAGATCCCATTCTAGCAATACGCTTTCCTATTATTACAAAAACCAAAAATATTTTATTTAAAACTTTCTTATTCAATATTAAGCCTTAGATTTACAACGTAACATTAGATAACGGTAGATCGATTATTGGTCCTTTGGGTTCGATAATGTTTTAAAACTACACGGCATATCTGTACACTTGCAGAAATTCCGCATCATTTAACAAAATTCCTTCAGAAGTCTTTTTGAAGAGATCATTTTCAAAAATTATATAGCTTAAAGCCCTATATTTTATCTTTCGATCCACATTTCCTGTTGGATTTCTAAGATAATCCACTATAGGCTTTCTCCAATCATTATCTGACAAGTTGTCAATGACAAAAATTTGAAAATTTTCAAGGGGATTTTCCATCTCACCATTGATTTGTGGTATAGTATCTGCCCCCACAAGTTTTGGCATTGACAATTGCTTAGAAATTGGTTCCTGTAAAACCATTTTCTCTTTGATTTCGATCAATTGTGTCAATTTTTCTTTTGACATCTTGTATCCTGAAGCAATTTGAGCTATGTCATTTGCTTCTTGATTTTCTAGTCGAGGTACATGTTCAATATCTACATGATCGAAACAATTTAACAAAGAACTAGCTATATCAAAGTATTTTGCTAAATATTCCTTAACACATTTATATTCTTGTGTTAATTGTTTCAGTACCAATTCAGAATCACCTCTTATTTTAATGTTCTTTGCCCCCAAGTCTTTCAATATTTCTAAACCTGTGATTAAGGCTTCATACTCAGCTTCATTATTAGAGCAAAGTCCATTTATTTTATACTTGAATTTAGTTGGAACCTGAGTAGGTGATATAATTAATATTCCAATTCCTGTTCCATGTTTATGTTTGGATCCATCAAAGTAAAGGATCCATGGTTGAACATCCACATATTCCTGTGGCATTTCGACCAAAGAATGATCTACTATAAAATCAGCCACAATTTGGCCTTTAACAGCCTTCAAAGGTTTATAAGTTAATGAATATTCAGTTAATGCTAATGCCCATTTTCCAATTCTACTATGTAATATAGGTTTAGTTAGCATATGTTTAATAACATCGAAATGGGAATAGACATAAACATCAGTAGGCTTTATATAATGCTTGAGTTTTGTACAAGAGAAATATAAACAGAGACAAAGTTTTTCTATGGCAGTATATCTAGTTTCTACATCATTTAAAACTCTACTAAGGTAATAAACTGCATTTTCTACGCCATTATCATCTTCTTGAGCCAACATGCTTCCTATTGTCTTGTCAGACGCAACAATATACAACTTCATAGCTTTATTTCTACTAGGAGGCATTAAAACTGGAGGCTTTATTAAATATTCTTTAATATCATCAAAAGCCTTTTGATGCTCCTCATTCCATTTGAATGGATCATCTTTCTTGAGTCGAAGCAGTGGTGAGAAAGCTTGAGCTTTTCCACTTAGATTCGAAATGAATCTCCTCAAGAAGTTGATTTTTCCCAGCAGAGATTGAAGTTGCTTTTTGGTAGAAGGAGGCTTTGTCTCTAAGATAGCCTTTGTCTTGTTTTGGTTTATCTCGATGCCTTTTTTATGCACCACAAAACCAAGGAAATCTCCTGCATGCACACAAAAAGCACATTTTAATGGATTCATTTTTAATCCATGTTTCCTCATTCTTTCAAAAGATTGCCTAAGATATAGCAAATGACTATCTTCAGAAGAGGATTTAATGATGATGTCATCAATATAAACTTGCATGAATGTATCTATGAAATCATGAAACATAGAATTCATTGCCCTTTGATAAGTGGCACCAACATTCTTTAAACCAAAAGGCATAACAACCCATTCATAGGTGCCCAAAGCACCAGGGCATCTGAATGCTGTCTTAGATACATCTTCTTCAGCAATAAATATTTGGTTATAACCAGAATAACCATCTAACATGCTCAAGAATTCGAAACCTGCTGCTGAATCTATTAACATTTCTGCCACAGGCATGGCATATTCATCTTTAGGTGTAGCATTGTTTAAATCCCTAAAATCTATGCATACTCTAAGTGTACCATTCTTTTTAATAACAGGGACTATATTTGCTAACCATTCTACATACCTGGCAGCTCTGATGAATTTACTCTTCAGCAGCCTTTCGATCTCTTCCTTGATTTTGGACATAATTTCTGGTGCAAACCTTCTTGGCAATTGCTTCACTGGTTTCTTACCTGCCTTGATTGGTAGCTTAAGTTCGACCATTTCTCTACTGAGTCCAGGCATCTCATCGTAATCCCAAGCAAAACAATTATTAAATTCCTTAAGAAGTAGCACCAATTTTCCTTTCAAGTCTGGACTAATATTAGCACTAATGTAAGTTGGCCTTTTTACTGAGCCGTTTCCAATGTCAATTTCCTCCAAAGGATCTTGTGCTTGCATCTTTGGAGTCTCATTTAGTGGATCTCATTCGAACCCCAAGGGTTCTTCATCATAGATGCAATCAAGCCTTTGGACTTGTGGCATAGAAGTGCCATTACTTTCGACCTTGGCCTCTGTAGCCATATTTTGATGCACATCAGCTTCCAAAGCCGTATTTAATCTAGTTTCGGCCATATAAGCCGTAATTCTGGCCCATGCATTGGACTCAGTCATAGTAATCTTCGTAGACATTCCACCCTGATGGTGGTATAACTCCATCTTCTGAGGACACAACATCTATTTCCTCTCTTTCCCATATGAAGCCTTGGGTTGGGTGGAGTTTAACAGAATGAATCACATTATCAGAAGGTGTGAAAGCATTCTCTCTATCATAGCATGGCGCAATGTTCGCCAAATTCTTGTCAAAGGTTTGCTTAGTTATGGTGTCTACCTCTGACATATAGAAACTCTGATCAGCTTCTATATTTTCTACACAACCATCGTCCCTCCAAAGTATCAGCTTCTGGTGAAGGGTCGAAGGAACAGCTCCCACTCCATGAATCCACTCTCTTCCTAAAAGTAGGTTGAAGTTTGCTTTGGATTCAACTACCAGGAATAAAGTTGGTCGAATTATGCTGCCCACTGCAACATCTACTTGAATTGCCCCCCTGGAATATCCTGTTTTGCCTTCATAGTTCGACAAAACAATATTGTGGGCTGACAAGTGACAGTCATATTTGCCAATTTTTGGCAGCATGGATAAAGGCATCAAATTAACAGCAGCGCCTCCATCTATCAGTACTTTGTTAATTCCAACCCCTTCAACTTTTGCTCTGATGAAAAGAGGTTTGAGATGGTTTTTTATGCCTAAGTCCGGCCTTTCGAATGTAGCCTGTTGCTCTTCGATGCAGCCATTTTTCATGACATAATAGCATATTGGCTTAGGATCAGCCATTTCTAACTGGTCGAAATCAGCTTCGAGCTCAGTTACTTCTGATTGGACATCATAGCCCTTCAGTGTATAACATCTTGAAACCATTTATGATTACTAATGGTTTACACGAGAACAACTTTGCTAGATTTTGAAACATTTCTTCATAGCCCTTCTCTCTGTTTTAAAGCCTCATCATCATCTCTCTGTTTTTTCTTCCGTTCTATGAGGAATTTCTGCCTTTCTCTAGATTTTTCATAATCACTTTTAAGTCGCTTCTTTGACTTATTTGGATTTATTCTTTCTTTGAACTTTAGTGCAGTAGATTTTACCCCAGAAGATAGTTCACCAGCAGCAGGTGCTATTGAAGACTTCGATGACGTCACTGAAGATGGGTTAGTACGAATACCTTTAGAAAGAAGCAACTCGTCTGCCTTTTTCCCAGCTTCAAGAATACCGTCAAGAAAGATTTGAGAAGCCTCCGGATCTGCACAAACACGTGTGGAAAGCTGAACTGTAACAACACAATTTTGTTGATATCGTTGTGCTTGAGTGGTGTCTTCAGTGGCAGCACTGATGATAGATTTCAGCTTATCTACAGACGGACGCACATCTCTAGTCCAACGCTTTAAAACATATTGTCTAGGAATTGTCTTCAAAGATTGGTATTGCACAGAACCACCTAGGAACTCCAAAATTTTGAAAACATGTCGACATAAGAAGCCCCTGTTCTCAAATATACGGCATGTGCAGCTAAAACTTTTGCTCCTAACATCAACTGTGACAACCCTTTCATCAAGTCGATCATGATTTTGAAGTTCTTCATCCAAAACATCAGCATTTGAGGGCCCATCATTATCAGCATCATCATAATTAGCATCGTATACTTCATCAAGATAATGAACCTTTTCAATTGTGAAAACATTGAAAACCCTATTCAAGTCAGACCCTTTGGTTGTATCCTCTTCATAATAGTATTTGAATGAAAGGTCATACTGCTTGTGAATAAATGCAAAGGAAGCTGGTGTGTACTTGTTAACAACGGACCGCATCAGCTGACTGTTGGGATAATTATTCTTTGTTTTAGTGTTTGCAGCCTTGAAGTCCAACTCAGCATGATTATCCCTCATTCTCTGAACCATAATATTGAAATGACTAAAGAATCGAACAAGTGAATGGTATAGCTGCAAAAAAACACGAAGAAACGCATTGAAAGACTCGCTCAACTGAATTGTTTTTAAACCAGCTGTAAAATGTGACTTGACCCAAGTTGTAGACCAATGCACACAAATTCTATGAGTTTGGACAAGCCACCTAAAGTCTGGAGTAGGTCTTCCATCAAAATAATTTTTCATGATCTGATCCCAATTGTAGTCGAAATCTAATTCATTGTCTACATTTGAATCCAAATTAGTAAACTCATCAAAAAGAGCACTGTTTGCACAAGAGCCGAGGTTTTTCTTTGCATTCTCTGCCATATGCCATGAGTAAATCCCATGAAAAACACCTTGGAAAATATTCGGAACTGACTTCAACAACGCACTAGCCTGGTCAGTATATATCGTCTGTGGTTTCTTATTGCTCATGCACTTCAAAAATGTTGTAAACAACCAATCAAATGTTGCTGCCGTCTCATCATACAGTAATGCAGCACCAAATAAGCCACTCTTCCGATGATTGTCAAAACCAAGAAAGGCAGCTGCAAAGTAAAGCAATAAAACTATTATCAGTATCAAACGGTTTAGCTTTACAACTGACTGAAACCATTCCTTGTGCAAAATGGTTCTGACAGTACTAACAAATTAATCAAACAGTATTAACATTATTAAGAAACCCAAATCAACTAGGTAGCATGCTGATTGCATAAAGCAAAGTCACAGAAATATTAAGATCATCATCTAACAGTACTAACTACATTTATCCTTACATTTTTTAACCTTGCTCAAAGCAAACCATTATAAGCATCAACTGGTTTTGGTGAACAACTGAGTGAAACCATTCCATGTGCTATATGGTTTTCCAGACAGTATTAACAAATTCTTGTAAACATAACTATCACCCTAACCACATAAATACTACGACTAATCAGCAGCACAACAACAAGATATATACTGGAAACCTGATAAAAGCTCAAAATCCCTATTTAAAAATAAAACCATCATCACCATCAAATAGTTTTTTGTGGACAACTATCTGAAACCATTCGTTGTACAAAATGGTTTCCAGCAGTGTTAACAAATTAATAAAACAGTATTAACAAATCAACCAGGTAGCATGCTCATTCATTCATTCATTCATTCATTCATATATAGCACCAACACAATTATGCAACCAGCTCATTTCCAAACACAACATGCAATATTACTAAGATACTGCTGAATTGAGAAATTTGTAGATGGAATATGAAATTCACTGTACATGATTGATAATTCAATATACATGATTAATCAAAAATCAGGATACACCATTAATCAAAATTCAGTATACATGCTTAATCAAAAACCACTATGCATGATTAATCAAGTCGAATGGGATAAAAATTCACTGGAATCAAAATTCAGTATACAATAGAAATTGAACACAAAACCTAACAAAAACAAAATTCATGTATTACCTCTTCAAAACGAATGTGGCTTCAAAACGAATTTGGCCGGAAAAGCAAGCTTCAACACGAAGGTAATGATACCAGTGATGTTACCGGCGATAATAGATGCTGATGGAATCGTCAAACAACGAATGATGGAATCGATAATACCAGTGATTTCGGTGAATGATGGAATCGGTGACGGTGATGATGATCTCGGCGACGGAGATCGTCGTACAAGGATTCGCACGAGATCGTGTGAAAATTCAGTTAGCTCGTGTGATCGTTGCCAATCTATGTGATTATTACACGTGTACTTTTGATCTGAAGGCTGATAATGACTTATGGACGGTCCACAATTTTTTTTTCTAATTTCTAATTTGGTTTGAATTAAAAAATTATGTCTAATGTATTAAAGTTTTAATTTTATATTGACTTTATGACATTTCATCTTTTTAATATGTGAAACTATCGAATATTAAGTCATTATTTATTTATTTTTATTTATATATTAATTAAAATTTATATTTAATATATATTTAATTAAAAACGGTCCGACCCTGTTCGACCATTTGAACCTTGAACCAATAAACTCACCAGTTCAATGACCGGTTCAGTTATGACAACCTTGATCTCGAGTGAAGATGTGCGAAAGTTAAAAATATTCAGTACACTCTAGACATATTTTTATCATAATGAAATTTGAGTGAGACAAGAAGCAAATTGAAGCCCCCTTGAAACATTGTTCTAACTAATATTCAAATAAAAAAACAGGTTGATATGTGAGCAAAATTATGTCATTTGTGAGTATTCTGCTACCGTAAATGATGAATATGAATCTCCCACCGTAGGTGACCAAAAAATACTAAATGCTTTTTTTTTTCTTAAAAAAAATTACATAATGTTTTAATTAATATTATTTAGGTTAAATTGGACAATTGGTCATTAACTTATTTATTTGTTTCATATTAATCCTTTGATTAATTAACATTACAAACCGGTTTCTTAACTTTAATTATGTTTGTCATATTGGTCATTTTCATTAGTTTTTTATAAAAAAAAAAACATTATTTTACTTTCTATTATTCGTCATATGAACGCATAAATGATTTATTTATGAGTAATATTGTCAGTGAATATGATTATGAGTTCAAACACATTTCTTAGACGGAAGATAAATACACTATCAATCTGTTAAAAAAGAACAATATGACAAACATAATTAAAGTTAGGGATTAATTTGTAACGTTAATAAGATAAGGGGTCAATTTGTAACATTAATTAATTAAGAGAACAATATGAAACCAATAAATAAGTTAAGGGACCAATTATGCAATTTAACTTATTATTTATAGTTTCACTATTTCAGGGTCAAGATTGGAATTTGAATATAAATAATAAGTTATAAGCTAACTGAATTAGCTTATCAAAATAAATTATAAGTAGGGCTGGAAATGAGTCCAGTCGAACCTGTCTGAGCTCGACTCGATAATAATTGGTTCGACTCAAAACTCGGCTCGAGTTCGGCTCATTTAGAGTTCACGAGCAGTTTGATTCAATATCACATAATTGGACTGACAAACGAATGAGAAAAAGATTTTTGATGAACGGACTCCAAATGGATAGACATATTGTAATAACAATCTCATAGGAAACCTAGTCTGGAAATGAGTCGAGTCGAACTTGTCTGAGCTCGACTTTATAAGAATTGGTTCGGCTCGAAACTCGGCTAGAGTTTGACACAAACTATTTTTTCAACTCGAGTTCGGCTCGTTTTAGAGTTTAATTAAGAACAGTTTGGTTCGACTCGTTAGGTTCAGTTAGTTTTCAACTCGAAACTCAACTCAACTCAATAGTTCGAAGTGATTTTGTTTTCTATTTACTCTCCATTTTTAATATACACTCTTATGTGAGTATTTATTTTACAAATCCGTTAAATCACATCATTGTGCATGTCATTGTCTATAAATTTTAATGTTGTTCATTTTTATCCTATTATCGACAGTCGTTAGACTTTATGATAATTTTAAGCATTGTTTCACGGTCGACCACATGTTAATCCGGTTAGTCAGCATACATTTTAAACTAAAAACTAATGCCGCAAGTATTGCAATTGATCCAAAATTCTAATCTTACCCCTCAATAGTGGAACTATCAAAATTATTAATTAAATTTTTAAATACATGTTTCAAAAGTTATTCCCTAGATATCCAGTTTTTTTAATAAAAAGAATTCAATTTTTCCTTTAAAAAAAAAAAAACTCAATTTTTGGTTACTCCCACCGTAGGAGACCTAAAGTGGTCATGTACGGTAGCCTTGACCTAAAGTGATTGATACCAACTTAATTGATATTACTTTAAGAAAAGCATAAGCTGATTTATGTTGGTTTACTATAATAAAAATATTTTCTTTTTTAAATTAATTATATGAAATATTTTTTGTTCAAAAACTACTAAAAACTGCTTATGATCATTTGAATCAACTTTAAGAAATAATATAATTTTCTGGTTGTCAAAAAAAAAAAATTCTCTTTAGAGTAATTAAAAAACTCAAAACTGAGGGACAAACTTTCTTCCTCAGCAAAATAACTTGAAGAAAATGAATCACATTTGAAAGCTATTTGCCAATACCACAGTTAACTTTTAAATTCAACATAATCACAATGAGTCATAAAATTCTCTCAAGAGCGCATTAATTTGAGATTTTGTAAAAAAAAAACCCAACTCTTTTGATATTTTCTCTTTTCAATTTTCGACTTTTTTTTCTTTCAATTTTCTCATTATTAACGAGATAAATTAACACAAATTTTAAGAAATTGGGGTGTCATTAAATATTGTAGGGTGTATGTAACAAATTGTATAGTTTTTCTATTAAGATAATTGTTAGTGTTTTCAACCTGCAAGGTTGTGTGTATTTTAGGGTTGACTTCATTTATTAAAATAAGCCTTTGGTCCAGATGTGGTGACTGATGTGCACACATGTGGTACCTGAACTGAATACCCTATAAACGCGCTTTCAATTATTTGCGTGTGATCTTTGAAAAAGATTTGTTTTGAAACAAACATATTCACGCTAGCTTGCGCGCCAAGGAACGCGCTGAAAGATTGAAAAAGATTCAGAAAAGATTTAAAAGGCCGGTTTGTTACTAGAAGATTCAAAAAGATTTAAAACAAACATATCTTTTGTTAAAAGATTGAGTTTGTTATTTGAAGATACAAAGGCCAGCTTTCAAGATCTCGCTCTATATAAAGAAGACTGAAGACATAGTTTTACTCACTGAATTTAGAAGAATATTTTCTAGTCATTAGATTTCAGTCTTTGTCTCTATTGTTTCTTGTTTCCATTGAGACTTGAACTTAGGGTTGTATTTAGCTCTTAAGCTTTTAAGCACAGAGCTGTTCCTTTTCTTGGTTCTAGTTTGAAACAAGATTTGGACTTTGAATCACTCAAAGCTTTGAAGCACGAGTTGGTTCTTTAGGTTAGGAGTGCGTCTCCATCATTGAGTTTGTAAAAATCCTTGTGAGGAGGAAGGTCCTTGTGAGGAGCAAGGTATGATAGCTAGGAAGTGACTGGGGGAAGTCATTTCTTGTGAGGAGCAAGGTAGAGTTTGCACAAGGTAGTGTCTAAGCGAGAGGTTGTAAACGGGGGAGTTTAGCTTTGAATTAGAGCTATCATAGTGGATTCATTCCTGGATTGGTATCCTCCAGACGTAAGTGCGCTGCACTGAACTGGGTTAACAAACTCATTGTGTTCTTTATCTTCTGCACTTTATTTTTCCTTGTTCATCAAGTTATCGTATGTCTATGATGTTGGCACATTAGGCAACACATCGTACACCTAAACCCTAACGTGCACCACATCACGCTGCACATCTATAACTTACTACCGGAATTTCAATTGGCATCAGAGCAGGCACCCTGTTCTGCTTTAGGGTGAGCTTTAGGGAAGATACTTTCTAGAACCATGGACAAGGACAAAACTTTTGTCAGCAAACCACCTCTTCTGGATGGCACAAACTATGATTATTGGAAATCACGCATGGCTTCTTTCTTCAAATCCATTGATAGTAGAACTTGGAAAGCAGTGCTAAGAGGTTGGGAACATCCCAAAGTCAAGGATGCTAATAGAGTTGATACTGAAGAACTCAAACCAGAAGAAGATTGGACTCCAGCAGAAGATACACTAGCTCTTGGCAACAATAAAGCCTTAAATGCATTATTCAATGGAGTTGACAAAAACATGTTCAGACTCATCAAACAATGTACTGTTGCCAAAGATGCTTGGGAGATACTCAAGACAACCCATGAAGGAACCTCCAAGGTAAAAAGCTCAAGACTTCAACTTCTCCACTCAAAATTTGAGAATCTCAGAATGAAAGAAGAAGAGACAATATATGACTTTCATATGAGTGTTCTTGACCTAGCAAACTCCTTTGATTCCTTGGGAGAAAGACTATCTGATGAGAAGTTGGCGAGAAAAATTCTCAGATCTTTGTCAAAAAGGTTTGACATGAAGGTCACAACTATTGAAGAAGCTCAAGATATTGCAAGCATGAAGGTAGAAGAGGTAGTAGGCTCTCTTCAAAACTTTGAGATGAACTTCAGTGAAAAAGTTGAGAAGAAAGGGAAAAACATAGCCTATACCTCCAACACTGACAGTAAGGAAGCTGATGACGACATTGACACCAGAAAAGATCTCTCAGAAGAAATAGTGCTGCATGGAAAACAATTTAACAAAATACTGAAGAGAGTAGATAGAAGACCAAGGAGGAATGTGGAGCACATCCAACCCAACATCAGCAAACAAGGAAACACCTTAGCAAAATCTATGACAGAAGAAGATACGGGTGTTCGATGTTTTGAATGTGAGGGTTATGGTCATATCATATCTGAATGTGCTACATATTTGAAGAGGCAGAAGAAGGGTTTAGCAGTATCTTGGTCAGATGAAGAGAACTCTGACAACGAGTTAGCAGATATGAGTGCAAACCATGTAAGGGTAACAACTGATGTCTGCCTCTCTGACAATGACTCTTCTGATGATGAACTCACTTATGAAGAGGTAGTCTCCATGAACAAAGACTTGTACTTCAAAAGTGAAGAATTGTGCAGAACTCTGGTAGAATGGAATTACAATATCAAGCGACTGAAGCTTGAAAAGCAGGAGCTACAAGAGAAGATAATTAGCCTTCAAGAAGAAATTAAGCAACTGTCATTCAATCTTGAAAGCAAGACCAAATCTGTTAGAATGATGGGCACTGGAACGAAGAAGCTAAATGAAATCCTTAGCATCAGAAATCATCTTGATGACCCAACTGGAGTAGGATATGGAAAGACTTACAGCAAAGAAACTCTACAATCAAACTTTGTTCCAGCTCAAAAAGGATTTGACATTAAGATGATATTGTCACATCCTGCACCACATCAGAGACACACACACAAGAAGTCCACTGCTATAAAGTGTCACTACTGTGGAAAGAATGGTCATAAAAAATCCTCCTGCTATAAGCTATATGGTTATCCAAAGAAGAAACAAACTAGAGTTTATCGTGCAAAGGGAAAGGTCAAAGAACAATGGAAGCCAAGAGTCAAAGAAGCTGCTTACATAGCTCATACATCCCTCATAGCCTCATCAAGAGAAGATTGGTACTTTGATAGTGGCTCTTCCAGGCATATGACAGGAGTAGAAAAATACTTGAAAGACATTGAGTCATATACCACCAGCTATGTGACCTTTGGTGATGGAGCTAAAGGGAAGATCAAGGGAATTGGTAGACTCCACAACAATGGTTTACCAAAACTTGATGATGTTTTGCTTGTGAAATGGTTAAATGCAAACTTGATCAGCATAAGTCAACTCTGTGATCAAGGACTTAAAGTTGATTTTACAAAGAATGAATGCCTTGTAACCACTGACAAAGGAGAGCTGCTGATGAAAGGAGAAAGGTCAAAAGACAATTGCTACTTATGGATTCCTCTAGAAACAGCTCATTCTACTACATGCCTTGTGAGTCAAAAGGATGAAGCAAAACCGTGGCACCAAAAGCTTGGGCACCTGCACTTAAGAGGAATGATGAAACTCATCTCCAAAGAAGCTATCAGAGGACTACCAAAGCTTACCATTGAAGAAAAGGATATATGTGGAGAGTGTCAGATAGGCAAGCAGATCAAGATGTCACACCCAATGTTGCCACATCAGGGAACATCCAGAGTTTTAGAACTTCTCCACATGGACTTGATGAGACCTATGCAAGTTGAAAGTCTTGGTGGAAGCAGATATGTCTTTGTTGTTGTGGATGATTTTTCAAGATACACTTGGATAAGCTTCCTAAAAAAAAAATCAGACACATTTGAAGAGTTCAAAGATCTGTGCACAAGACTTCAAAGGGAGAAAGACAGTCCATTCATCAGAATTAGAAGTGATCATGGCAAGGAATTTCAAAACTCAAGATTTGCAGAGTTTTGCTCAACTGAAGGGATAGCACATGAGTTCTCCTCTCCAATCGCACCACAACAAAATGGGGTTGTTGAAAGGAAGAACAAAACCATACAAGAAGCAGCAAGGGTCATGCTACATGCAAAGAAACTACCTTACTACTTCTGGGCAGAGGCAATGAACACAACATGCTATGTTCATAATCGTGTTACACTAAGAGCAGGCACCTCTACCACTCTGTATGAGATCTGGAAAGGAAGAAAACCCAATGTCAAATACTTCCATGTCTTTGGAAGCAAATGTGACATCTTGGCTGACAAAGAATAAAGAAGAAAGCTAGACCCCAAGAGTGATGAAGGGATTTTTCTTGGCTACTCCACAAACAGCAGAGCCTACAGAGTGTTCAACAACAGGACCAGAACAATGATGGAATCAATCAATGTTGTTGTCAATGACCATCCTGATGAGAAAGTGCATGATGAAGTACCAGATGTGGGCACATCAGACCCCCTACCTGAAGACTCTGAAGTTGAAGAAAATTCTGAGAAAGCAGATCAAGAACCAGATCAAGGTCAAACAAGCAAAGATCCCTCCATCAGAATTCAGAAGAATCATCCTAAAGAGCTCATCATAGGAAATCCAGAATTACCACCCATGACTAGGTCAAGGGAGGTAATCTCCAATGCTTGCTTTGTATCCACCATAGAACCAAAGAATGTTAAGGAAGCCTTGACAGATGAATGTTGGATTAATGCAATGCAAGAAGAGTTGAACGAGTTCAAGAGGAATGAGGTGTGGGACTTAGTTCCAAGACCTGATGGGGTCAACATCATAGGCACCAAGTGGGTGTATAGAAACAAGTCTGATGAAAATGGTGTTGTCACAAGAAACAAGGTCAGGCTTGTAGCACAAGGATACTCTCAGATTGAAGGTGTAGACTTTGATGAAACCTTTGCTCTAGTAGCTCGTCTTGAGTCTATAAGGTTACTTCTAGGAGTGGCATGTATTTTGAAGTTCAAGCTTTTTCAAATGGATGTGAAGAGTGCTTTCCTCAATGGGTACTTATGAAGAAGTATATGTAGCACAGCCAAAGGGATTTGTTAATCCTAATCTCCCAGATCATGTCTACAGATTGAAGAAAGCTTTGTATGGGTTGAAGCAAGCTCCTAGGGCTTGGTATGAAAGGCTAACCAAGTTTCTTCTACAGCAAGGGTACAAAAAGGGTGAAACAGACAAGACCTTGTTTGTTAGACAAGAAAAAGGAAAGCTCATGATAGCACAAATCTATGTAGATGATATTGTGTTTGGTGGCATCACAGATGCTTTGGTGAAACAATTTGTGCATCAAATGCAATCTGAATTTGAGATGAGCCTTGTAGGTGAATTAACCTATTTTCTTGGTCTACAAGTAAAGCAAATGGAGGACACAATATTCATCTCTCAAAGCAAATATGCCAAGAATATTGTGAAGAAGTTTGGAATGGAGAGTGCAACACACAAGAGAACTCCTGCAGCAACTCATATTAAACTCACCAAGGATGAGAAAGGTGTTAGTGTTGATCAAAGCCTATACAGAAGTATCATTGGCAGTCTACTTTACTTCACAGCAAGTAGGCCTGATATCTCCTTTGCAGTTGGTGTATGTGCTAGATACCAAGCTGGGCCTAAGATGAGCCATCTCACACAAGTCAAGAGAATTCTGAAGTATGTGAATGGCACAAGTGACTATGGTATCATGTACTCTCATGGTGAAGACACAAGGTTGACAGGGTATTGTGATGCTGACTGGGCAGGCAGTGCAGATGATAGGAAGAGTACCTCAGGTGGATGTTTCTTTCTGGGTAATAACCTAATTTCATGGTTCAGCAAGAAACAGAATTGCGTAGCTCTTTCAACAGTAGAAGCAGAGTATATCGCAGCAGGAAGCAGTTGTTCTCAATTGCTTTGGATGAAGCAGATGCTGAGTGAGTACAATGTGGTGCAAGATGTGCTCACATTATACTGTGACAATATGAGTGCTATAAATATTTGCAAGAATCCTATCCAACACAGTAGGACCAAGCACATTGATATTCGTCACCATTTTATCAGGGATCTAGTTGAAGACAAGGTTGTGACCTACAACATGTAGCCACAGAAAACCAACTGGCTGACATTTTTACAAAGGCTTTGGATGCAAATAAGTTTGAGACATTAAGAGGCAAACTTGGTATTTGCCTTCTTGATGATCAATAGCAATCTTGCTATTGAAGCGTGCAACGGAGACCTTCCTATTACGTCCGTTTGTTTATGCACGCTATCCAAAGGCAGTCATCACAGGTTTTTCTCAACATCATATATCAAGACTATTCCACCTTTCATACTGTGATGAAGAACTATGAAGAAGATCCTGATATAGAGCTCAATGTAGTCCACATTGGAGCCTCTGAGAAGAAGAAGCCTTACCCAGAGCTGAAGACTACAAATCATGCTATCTGTAAGAGCATTACTGAAGGCAAGGTCAAAGAATGACCTTTTTGATATAGAAGGAGTAGATTATGTGCAAAACAACTCAAAAACATTTAAGTTTGTAAGCATAGGGCATAATCATAATCATAATCATAGCAATATGGATGATTCATTGTGCTTAGTCATGATCATTGAAATATGGATGACTTTTATGCTTAGGATCACAGTCATATAAATATGGGTGATTCACGTCACAGTCATAGCAATATGGGTGACTTAGTTATAATCATAGAAATATGGGTAACTTGTACTTGCTTAACTATGAATGCACATACAACAACCATGAAAAGTGAAGACTACAAGACTATGGGTTGCTGGACTATATGGATTTTGTGAAGACAAATACTGAAGTAATTAAAGACTACTGAAGCATCTCGTTTGGAAGAACTTGGTCATGTGTTGGTGCTCAGAACATTAGTCAAAGATCCATCTACTCTGTAAATTGCACAATTAATGGCCCCAGTACTATTTGATTACTCTTTCTGTTCTTAAACTTTTTGTCAACATTATGGCTAAAAAGGGGGAGAAAAGATAAGTAGTATATCCAGGGGGAGTAAGAGATAAGGTAGTGCAATTATGTTTACTCTGATATATGATGTGATACCAGATGTGTGCACATCGTTGAAGACAGAATAGAATATGCTTGTATTTTGCACATCTTTTTCAAGACTTTGAAGAACCAGACGAATGAAGACTGATTCTTTGAAGACTGATGAAGATGAGAGTTTTATTCTCTCAGAAGATATGAGGCAAGATTCCGCTGCTGCAATGCCTCTGATGTTCTAATGATTCTCTCCAAAGTCTAGCTGGCTGACTCCAAAGGTTATTTTAGCCACAATTTGCCAAAGGGGGAGATTGTTAGTGTTTTCAACCTGCAAGGTTGTGTGTATTTTAGGGTTGGCTTCATTTGTTAAAATAAGCCTTTGGTCCAGATGTGGTGACTGATGTGCACACATGTGGTACCTGAACTGAATACCCTATAAATTCGCTTTCAATTATTTGCGTGTGATCTTTGAAAAAGATTTGTTTTGAAACAAACATATTCACGCTAGCTTGCGCGCCAAGGAACAAGCTGAAAGATTGAAAAAGATTCAGAAAAGATTTAAAAGGCCGGTTTGTTACTAGAACATTCAAAAAGATTTAAAACAAACATATCTTTTGTTAAAAGATTGAGTTTGTTATTTGAAGATACAAAGGCCAGCTTTCAGGACCTCGCTCTATATAAAGAAGACTGAAGACATAGTTTTACACACTGAATTTAGAAGAATATTTTCTAGTCATTAGATTTTAGTCTTTGTCCCTATTGTTTCTTGTTTCCATTGAGACTTGAACTTAGGGCTGTATTTAGCTCTTAAGCTTTTAAGCACAGAGTTGTTCCTTTTCTTGGTTCTAGTTTGAAACAAGATTTGGACTTTGAATCACTTAAAGCTTTGAAGCACGAGTTGGTGAAGGTGTGAAAAACACAAGAAGGGGGGGGGGGGGGGGGGGGGTTGAATTGTGTTTTGGGTAGTTTGAAAATTTCTTCTAAGTTATAGAAACTTATCAGAGTTTGCAGCGGTTTAGAAATCAAAACACAATCAAACAGAACTTTGACGGTAAAGAGAAAGAGAGAAAGATAGAGACAGAGATTTTATACTGGTTCCTCTCACAAACCGAGAGTACGTCCAGTCCTCTTGTACTACCAAGAGAGTTCACTATAATCTCAACAGATTACAAATGCTCAAGCACACTTGCAAGAGACTTCCAATGCTCAAGTATACAAACAAGAGACTTCCTAATGCTCAAGCACGCAGGCAAGAGACTTCCAAAACAAATATAAGAAAAACAGAGTTTGAACAAATGATATACAAATCAATGTTCAGTTACAAAGAAATACAACTTTTGATACAAGACTTAACTTAGAATCTTAATATAAGAATTCTAAGGTTCAACTAATGAATTAACAGAAGCTGAAACTGGAGTCTTGGATTTGAATATGAGTTCAAGTTGTATTTGAAGTTCTTAATGCTCTAGGATGATTTTGGCAGAATAACAGCTCTTTCAAATTGTTCAAAGTGTCGTATCCTAAAGCTTCAAATCTGCTCCTATTTATAGATGAAGGTGGAGCGCATTTGATTTGAATTTGATGCGGTGAGATTTTGCCAGCTGTAGATAGTACCATTCTTTAACCAAATCAGGTAACCTTGAATACGATCAATCTTGAGGATAACGTTTTAGCCAAATCCGGTAAAGAGTTCGTACAATAGTACTAACGTCACTATCCTATGGATAAGATTGATTCTATTTGCTTTTGGAATGTCAGAGTATGATGATGATATTCAATCATTGTTGCAGAGAATGTTCTTCTGACAAAACGGCTCTCACTGCTCTTATCAGAGTCTGATATTTCCAATCTTCAGAGTCTGATCTCTAGCTTCTGATGTGAATGAATGTTGCATCTTCTGATGAATCACGACATGGTCAGAATTTGCTTAACACATCAGAACTTCCAATGTGCTTCTGGGAAATATAAAAATTAACTTGTATATCTGCACACTTGGATCAAATAATCAGTATACCCTATTGTATATTAATACTCTTGTTATCATCAAAACTTAATTAGGTCATGTCAGAACCTCTTTTGTTCCAACAATCTCCCCATTTTTGATTGATGACAAACTAAGTATTAATTTACAATGGTTGTTGATAAAATTTATCAAGCATCTCTTAGGTTGATGAGTTTTGCAAGCTCCCCCTAAGTTCAGCAATGATTAATTAAATCAGTTTAAAAATTATTATTTGAATTTTGAACTAAAACAAATACACTAGACTTTCAGAGGCTAGGTTTGCAAGCTCTCCCCCTAAGTCTGATACCCATGAAAGAATATTGCACTTTTCTTTTATACGTACCATGTATCAGAAGTTCAAATTTCAACTAATATTTTCCTCAAAATCATATCATACGAAGACATAATTTTAATTAACCAAAATATGGAATTTGGTTTCAGTTTAGCATTTCATAAATTAATTACGACTCTTACTCCCCCTTTTGTCATTAAACAAAAAGATAAAACTGACAAGTATTAAATGACGGGTTTAAAAAAAATGGTCAAGAGTAGAGTTTCAATGCAGTCAAGGTGGTTACAACTACACCAATTAAATGGTTTGTCGTAAAACCATGAACTTGTCTATTTTGAATCCACTATATAAGGACCATAACTTTGTCATTTCACTCAACACTTCCAGTTCATTGTGAAAACACAACAATGGATAAGGATAGAAGAGTGATCAAAAGTAAGAAAGCACAGGAGAAGAAGAAGGCGAAGATTCAACAAGACTCAGAGTCTAAGAAGAAACCTCAGAAGATGAGAGCATCAAATTCTGCTCCTGTCAGAGCCAATTACCAAACAAGATCCAAGACCAACCAACAAGAGTCCTTATCTGAGTCAGAATCTGAATGAGATTCTGACTGGAAGGAATTCTTGAGTACATATGTTCCTCCTAGGGAAGAATACCCTTCTTCTCCATCTGATTCTAATAAGATAGATTTAGAACTAGCTGTGTCTGATGTAGAATCTAAGTAGGAAGATAGATTAGAACTTATGTAATCAACAATTATCAATTGAATAAAAACTCTTTATTTAGTTTTGAAGTCTATGTGTTGATATTTGTCTCCAAAAAAAATTTATGAAAGCATAACATAAAGAACATAAAATAAACAGAATATAAACACATTCAAAAGATTAACCAACAATCAACAGAGTACTTAATTAAACAAGGATTCAATTAAAGTTACACAGCAAAATATCAGAAGATAATAGTGAAATTAAAAACAAAGTGCATAGAATCCTAGGTTTAAGGTTGAGGAGCTGGTGGTAATCTTTCATGGATGCTCTGGAGAGTAGTAAGAATGCTTGCCAACACAGTTGAATGCTCATCAATCTTTCTCTGCATATTCTCTTGATTTTCTCTGATGATGTGAGCATACTCTGGTGCATTCCTAGCAATGTTCTCAAGCCTTGCTTGTTCAGCAGCTATTCTAGCCTCTTCTGCTAGCCTAGCTTCCTCTCTAGCTTGAGCTTCTTGCCTCTCCTTTTCAATACGTTCATCTTCCAACCTTTTTCTTTCCCTTTCCTCAGCTTCCAACCTTTCTCTTAACAATCTCTCTTCTTCTTCCTTCCTAGCCAATTCATTTCTGAAGTCCAAATCCTTAGTATAGGCCTGCTAGGAATAGCACCAGATTTTTCTTTTGGCAGGATAGATTCTGATTGGTTGTTCCAGAATCCTTGATTGTCTGATAGTTAATCCTGTAGGTTCTCCAGTACCTACCTCAGCACCTAGCTTTTTCAAGTAATCAACATGTGCCTTTATTACTCTCTTAGCATCACTATCACTGACAAGTACAAGCATACATTCATTTCATGAGCACCAGATTTTCTTCCATAATGTCACACTCTTTGTTGATATGTGTTGTTTCAATGGACCTGTTAGGAATAGAACTGGACATTCTTCTAATATTTTTGTCAACAGCTTGCAGCAAACTAGAGATATCATCCTTGGTTTGTTCTAAGGGTTCATTGACAATTCTGGAAGGTAGGTGAGGAGGAACATAAATGCAGTCAAGGGACAGATCCTGCATTAGGTTCTTGAGGTGATTGGTTTGGTGAGGAGGGGTTTTCGGAATAACTTTCAGATTCAGAGATTCATCAATTTGTTGGAAGTGTTTCTTGAGTGTTGTTGGTAAAGTACATGAGTTGTCCATAGCCACATGATGTGGGGATTGCTCATCAGCATGTACTTCAGAATTAGGTTCATCAACCACTTCAGCAACTGTAGGTTCTGGTGATTTTTGGTTTACATGTTCTGAGTGAGTATGTTCTGGTGGGGGTGTTTGTGGTTGTGGTTCATTTTCTGGGTGAGGTGTTGGTGGTTTTTCTAGAGTTGTCTCTGGTTGAACATTCTCAGAGTTTGGTGTTGGTTCCAGAATTTGGATATCATGGTGTGTGGGGGATTTTTGAGGAGGTGGTGAAGGTGTGCGTTCAGAATCTTCATCCAAAGAATGAATGACTGGTGCAGTGCTTGTTGAAGCTTGTGCTGCATCATTACATATATTATTAGCTTGAGATTCTGAAGGGTTGGTTTGAATAGGGTTAAACTGCTCTGATGACGGTTGATTCTTAGAAAGAGTGAGATCTTTCTTAGAATTAACTCCTTTAAAAATCTTATCAAAAAGATGTTTAACTTTGATTTCAGAAGTCTTCTAAAATAATCTCTAAAAGCTGAGCTGCCTCCAATAAAATTAGAAAACTTACCATCAGCCATTCCATACATAGTCTGTTGAGCCAGCACATCATCAGAAGCTCTTGGAGGAAGTTTGGAGTACATGTCCTTAAAAACTTCAGGATCAATTCCACAGTCATAACCATCCTTTAGAGCCTCTTGCTTCTTATTGAATTCATTAACCTTTTCCAAAGCTGCCTGTAACACAGCATTTTCCTTCTCTTCTTCTGTAAGATCCTCCATAACAATCTTCCTAGCCTTTGGTTTCTTTGATGATCTAGGAGCTGTAGTCTTCTGGGTCTTAGCTACCTTCTTCCCAGCAGGACTCTTAACAACTTTTCTTTTGGCAGGATAGATTCTGGTTGGTTGTTCCAGAATCCTTGATTGTCTGATAGTTAATCCTCTAGGTTCTCCAGTACCTACCTCAGCACCTAGCTTTTTCAAGTAATCAGCATGTGCATTTATTACTCTCTTAGCATCACTATCACTGACATGTACAAGCCTACATTCAGCAATGTTATCCTCAGAATCTCTGATCAGCAGTGGGCGTGTTGGATGAACAATCTGGTTGTTTTTCACCAGTTTCAAGTACCTTAGAGTAGTGCTATTAACTATTTTAGAACTAAGCAGGAAGGTACCATATCCTGGGAGAAACGGTGTGATAGTGTCCAACAAACCACACTGTGCAAACATATGACTGAGTAGCCTTGAATGTCTAACAATAGATTTGTTGGAGAGTATAGAAACAGCAAGATGATCAAAGATAAGCTTACCAATATCCAGAAAATTTCCTTTACCAACATGAAAGGTGAACAGCTTCTGAAGGTTTGAAATCTGATTAGTGCCACCCAGCTTGGTCAAGATGCTGTCAATCAAAATCTTGTAGATGACTTTGCAGTTGTTGGTCCATTCAAACTAGTCCTTGGGGTTAGCCTTAGGTTTGAATATAAATTCCTCAACATCAGAGCCAACCTCATCAGAATTTCTGATAATAAGACCACCACGATCTATTTTCAGAGCCTCACAGATATGACACAATCTGATAGAAATTCTGAATCCAGACACAAATGATTCAATTTCTGCTGCTACGAAAGGTCTCAATCCCATTTCCTTAGGGGTTTTACCTTTTAGTTCAGGATTTTTCTCAACCATCTCTTTAACCTTCTGATTGTACTTCTCTCTGGTGATAACGGACGCTTTCATCCAAAATTCCTTGACAAGTTCCGTATATGTTGGTCCATTCATCACGTCAAAGTAGTATTCCATTCCTTGTCTCTTGAACAGGTCAACAACCTCAGAGAAACTGTTTACTCTTAATCCTTCAAGATCAACGGGGTTTTCTATAGCAACATTTAGGTCATCATACTTGTAGGGACGTTGATCCTTAGCAAACACAGTAGGGTTGGATTCCTTAGGCAAGATCATGCATGCATCAATGCTTGGATTAGATGAAGAAGCCATAGATGAAGTTTGGGAATTTAGGGTTTCTAATAAGGGAGAAAGAAATTGCTCTGAGTTTTAGAAGATGAAAGTGTAGGTTGTGAGAGTGCAAAATTGTGAATGTGAAACGTTTGTGTGTTTAAATAGAAAGTTTCGCGCAAAAACAAGTACAGACACATAGGGGATAGTAGAGTATTTTACCTCAAATGAGGATTAGAAATGCTAATCATCATTAACCAACTTCTTTATCCTCTTGCAACAAGACACATGTATCAAAAGATTATTCAAATAACTGACACGTAAGTGAGGGAAAACGAAAAGGTTTTTATAAAAGATTTTTCATTACGTGCCAGAACTATTTTCCTTCTAACAGATTCTGATAGTTTATCAGAAGATGTTCTCATCACAACTTCTGATACAGAAGGTTCTGATGATTTCAGCTTCTGACTACTATTAGATTCTTATAAACACAAATTTTTCATTAGAGACTAAGTTAGTCAGAGATTTCCATCATGTTCAGATTCTTTTTGATAAAATCAAAACGTTCAACATCAAAAGGTTTTGTAAAGATATCAGCCCATTGATTTTCAGTTTCAATGAACTTGAGATCAATTACTCCTTTTTGAACATAGTCTCTGATAAAATGATGTTTAATCTCAATATGCTTAGCTCTTGAATGTAAAATAGGGTTTTTAGAGAGGTGAATAGCTGCAGTGTTATCACAATATAAAGGAATATTGTTACTACTTATTTGATAATCTTCCAATTGATATTTCATCCAAAGTAGTTGTGTACAACATTTAGCTGCTGATATGTATTCAGCTTCTGCTGTTGACATAGCTTTGGTGGTTTGCCTTTTACTAGCCCATGAAATTAAATTCTCACCAATGAACTGACAATTGCCACTGGTGGATTTTCTTTCAATTCTATCACCAGCATAGTCAGCATCACAGAATCCAATCAGCTTGTAGTCATTGGATTTCTGATACAGTAATCCAATGTTACAAGTTGCTTTTAAATACCTGAAGATCCTTTTCACTGCTGTGAAATGGGATTCTCTAGGATCTGATTGAAATCTTGCACACAAGCATACGCTGAATAAAATATCAGGTCTTGATGCAGTTAGATAAAGAAGAGATCCAATCATACCTCGATAGAGCTTTTGATCAACTTTGCCTTCAGATTCTTGTTTGCTTAAGCTTGATGTAGGATGCATTGGAGTGTTCATGGGTTTGCAATCTTCCAAATTGAATTTCTACAGAAGATCTTTTATATATTTTGATTGATGAATGAATGTTCCTTTCTTTGTTTGATTTATCTGGATTCCAAGAAAGAACTTCAATTCTCCCATCATGTTCATCTCGAATTCATCCTGCATAAGCTTAGAAAAATTCTTGCACAGAGTGGCATTAGTTGATCCAAAGATGATATCATCAACATAAATTTGAATGATCAAAATGTCTTTCTTTAGTGTTTTTCTAAATAATGTATTGTCAACTTGTCCTTTTTCAAAACCATTGTTGGCTAAGAAAGTACTCAGTCTCTCATACCAAGCTCTGGGAGCTTGTTTGAGTCCATAGAGTGATTTCTTTAGTCTAAACACATGATCTGGATTTGCTAAATCCTCAAATCCATGAGGTTGTTTGATATATACTTCTTCAGAAATAACACCATTAAGAAATGCACTTTTAACATCCATTTGATAAATAGTGATATCATTGTTAACTGCATAAGATAAAAGTAACCTGATTGCTTCCAGTCTTGCTACTGGAGCATAGGTTTCAGTGAAGTCAATTCCTTCTTGTTGACTATATCCTTGTGCAACAAGTCTTGCTTTATTTCTTGTAACTTCACCTTGCTCATTCAATTTGTTTCTGTATACCCATTTTGTTCCAATAATGTTCTTGTGCTTAGGTTTGGGTACCAGATCCCATACATCATTTCTCTTGAATTGATTTAACTCCTCTTCCATAGCAACTATCAAAGCATCATCTGAGAGAGCTTCATTCGTTGTCTTTGGTTCAATCAAAGATACTAATCCAAACAATGATTCTTCATCTCTGAAGTTTGACCTTGTTTTTCTTGGACTGTTCTTGTTTCCAAGGATAAGCTCTTCAGGATGTGATGATTTGTACTTGAATGTATTTCTTGGAATCTCTGTTGCTTCAGAGTTGTCTTCAGTTGTTTGATGTTCTTGAGCAGCATCAGAAGGTGTAGCTTCTTGAGTTTTAGAATCTTCTACAGGTTCTATGTAGTTGTCATACTCTGGGGCTTCATCTTCTGATTCATCAGAACCTGACAAATCTTTAACAGGCTCTGACTTTTTATCATCAGGCTCCTTATCATCAAACTTTACGTGCATTGATTCTTCCACTGTATTAGTTTCAGAATTATACACTCTGTATGACTTAGAGCGTTTAGAGTATCCAATGAAGATACCCTTACAGGCTTTAGAGTCAAATTTCTTAAGATGGACTTTGTTATTCAGAATGTAACATGTACAGCCAAATTGATGAAAATAAGAAATATTGGGTTTTCTTCCCTTAAAGAGTTCATATGTTGTTTTGTTCAAAATAGGTCTTATATAGATTCTATTATGAATATAACAAGCAGTGTTAATAGCTTCTGCCCAAAAGAATTTTGCTAAATTATTTTCATGCATCATGGTGCGTGCCATTTCTTGCAAAGACCTATTCTTTCTCTCTACAACTCCGTTTTGTTGTGGAGTTCTAGGAGAAGAGAATTCATGGAGAATTCCATGTTCTTCACAAAATTTTTCAAAAGGTTCATTTTCAAATTCGCCACCATGATCACTTCTTACTTTCAAAATCTTGGAATCCTTTTCATTTTGAATTTGGGTACAGAAGATGCTAAACACTTCATATGTGTCATCTTTAGTTCTCAGAAATTTAACCCAAGTCCATCTACTATAATTATCCACAATGACTAATCCATACTTCTTACCATTGATTGAAGCAGTGCTAACTGGTCCAAATAGATCAATGTGTAAGAGTTCTAAGGGTCTGGTAGAAGAGACAATGTTCTTTTTCTTAAAAGAACTTTTGACAATTTTCCCTTTTTGACAGGAACCACAAAGTGAGTTTGAGTGATATTTTATTTTTGGAAGGCCTCTGACAAGATTGTCCTTACTAAGCTTAGGGATTAACCTCCAGTTAGCATGACCCAATCTTTTGTGCCAGATCCATTTTTCATCACTCAGTGTCAGAAGACAAAGCACTTGTTGTTCCTTTAAGTCAGAAAAGTTGACTTTGTAAACCTTGCCTTTTCTATTACCCTTAAAAACAACAGATTGATCAGAGTTTCTGATTAAAGTACATGAATCCTTATTAAACATAACATCATAATTACTATCACTCAATTGACTTATGCTAAGTAAATTATGATGTAGTCCATCTACTAACCAAACATCAGAAATTGACAAAGAAGAATTACCAACTGTACCTATACCAATGATCTTTCCCTTCTAGTTGCCACCAAACCCTACTGTTCCTCCCTCTTGCTGATTCAGGGTGTGGAACAAGAGCTTGTCTCCTATCATGTGACGTGAGCAGCCAGAGTCCAGATACCATGAGCTTTCTTTTCTTCTTTGGGTGCATACCTGCAGCATACACTATTTCAGATTTTGGTACCCATACTCTGATAGGTCCTTTTGGGTTAGTTTTGAGAATCTTATTCTTGTTAGAGTATTCAGAAGATCTGGAGTCAACAGAGCCTTTAGAAAAAGGTTTAGGCTTATGTTGTCTCTGAGACTTTCCTCTTGAGTGTGTCAGAGAACCAGTTACCAAGTTTGCTTTAGAAGTACTAGTGCCCCGCTTATCAACAGGCTTTGGTACTCTGACAGCTTTAACTTGAATAGACATGGGTACTGATGTGAGGGGAACCTGGGTTTTAGAAGACTTAGGTTCAGAGGATGAGTCATCTTCTGATACCTTATCTTGTGGTTCCAAGCTCACAAGAGTACCAGACACAGTCAGAGGTTCTGATGTACCCTTAGTAAAGTTTGAATAAGATTCTGATGGTGACTTGCTTAACAAGACATGGTTGTTTGATTTCCCCACATCAGAAGATGTGTGGGAACCAAGTCCTTGTCTTTTATAATAATTGCTAAGCCCACCATGAATCATGGAAGTTACCTTAGTTTTGTAAATGTTGTGGTGTACAAACTCTAGAAGAGAAACTTCATACTCATCATAGGGTTTGTGACATGTTCTGTATCCAGTCTCAAGCACTTTAATTGTTTTAAGAGATTTTTGAAAATTTGCTTGAGTCTGGGTGAGATTTTCATTAAGTAGCTTCAATTTTTGTTTACAAAAATCTAGCTCACTTAAATTTTCCATGTACTTCACCATAGCATCTTTCAAAGTTTTAGCCATCTAAGTACTAGTCATTTTAGAGATTACCTCATCAACATCTTCTGTTTCAGACTCTGAATCACTTTCATTGTCTGATTCACCAGTGGCCATAAGCGCTAGGTTTGCTTCCTCAGAGTCTTCATCCTCAGATAGTTCATTAATATCCTCCCATGTTGCCATCAGACTTTTCTTGGCTTTGTTCTTGATTGTACTTTTTCTTCCTTTACCCTTGGAGTTGAGTTCAGGACAATCAGCCATAAAGTGTCCAGGCTTGTGACAACTGAAACAATTTTTTGTATCATCCTTCTTCTCTCTGCTGGTGTTGTTTCTTGATCCAGATCCTCTGCTTGGAAAATTTTTGCCCTTCCTTACTGTCCACTTTTGAAACTTCTTGGACAGGAGTGCAAAGACGTCATCATCTGATCCATCTTCTTGGTCATCTATGAAGGATTCCTCTGTTTTAGATTCTACAACCTTGGCTTTCAGAGCCTTAGATGAAACTGAAATAGATGGCAAAGCCACAAATTTTAGTTTCTTCTGAGGCTCATCAGAAGATAGTTCAATCTCATGACTCATGAGTGAACTTATCAATTCCTCCAAGCCAAGTGTGTCCAAATCTTTAGCTTCCTGAATAGCTGTTACCTTAGGCCTCCACCTTGAAGGTAAGCTTCTCCGAATCTTTCTTACATGATCAGAAGTTGTATAGATTCTCTTTAGAACTTGGAGACCAGCCACTAGAATTTTGAACCTAGAGTACATAGATTCAATATTCTCATCATCATTCATTCTAAAGAGTTCATACTGTTGGATCAAAAGAGTGGCCTTTGCCTCTTGAACCTGTTTGTTCCCTTCATATGTGGAGCATAAGGAGTCATAAATACTTTTGGCAGTGGATTTGTCTGTGATCTTGAGATATTCATCATGAGTTATACAACCAATAAGAAGATCCTTGACTTTGTGGTGTTTCTTGTATAACTTCTTGTCTGTAGGAGTGAACTTCTTTCTTTCTTCAACAGAAAGCTTTCCCTTTTCATCAAGTCCTTTAAAAGTTACCCCTTCTTCAACCAAGTCCCAAAGCTCATCATCTAAACCAATAAGATGACTGTAGATTCTATCTTTCCACCAGGAAAAGGTAGCACCATCTCCATTGAACTTTGGTGTTTTGTTGTTTGTCTTATCTTCAACTTCATAATCATGAGGAACTACTTTCATGCTGCCACTTGGAGTTTCAGTCATAGTGTTTTTCAACAGGAAACTGTCTCACTGTTAGGTGATTAAAAACAGAACCGGGCTCTTGATGCCAATTGAAGGTGTGAAAAACACAAGAAGGGGGGGGGGGGGTTAAATTGTGTTTTGGGTAGTTTGAAAATTTCTTCCAAGTTATAGAAACTTATCAGAGTTTGCAGCGGTTTAGAAATCAAAACACAATCAAACAGAACTTTGAAGGTAACGAGAAAGAGAGAAAGATAGAGACAGAGATTTTATACTGGTTCCTCTCACAAACCGAGAGTACGTCCAGTCCTCTTGTACTACCAAGAGAGTTCACTATAATCTCAACAGATTACAAATGCTCAAGCACACTTGCAAGAGACTTCCAATGCTCAAGTATACAAACAAGAGACTTCCTAA
The DNA here is from genome assembly GCA_030408175.1 of Trifolium repens. Lineage (NCBI taxonomy): Eukaryota > Viridiplantae > Streptophyta > Magnoliopsida > Fabales > Fabaceae > Trifolium > Trifolium repens. The sequence goes on along the minus strand of CP125848.1, from coordinate 38,858,598 downwards.
TGCTCAAGCACGCAGGCAAGAGACTTCCAAAACAAATATAAGAAAAACAGAGTCTGAACAAATGATATACAAATCAATGTTCAGTTACAAAGAAATACAACTTTTGATACAAGACTTAACTTAGAATCTTAATATAAGAATTCTAAGGTTCAACTAATGAATTAACAGAAGTTGAAACTGGAGTCTTGGATTTGAATATGAGTTCAAGTTGTATTTGAAGTTCTTAGTGCTCTAGGATGATTTTGGCAGAATAACAGCTCTTTCAAATTGTTCAAAGTGTCGTATCCTAAAGCTTCAAATCTGCTCCTATTTATAGATGAAGGTAGAGTGCATTTGATTTGAATTTGATGCGGTGAGATTTTGCCAGCTGTAGATAGTACCATTCTTTAACCAAATCAGGTAACCTTGAATACGATCAATCTTGAGGATAACGTTTTAGCCAAATCCGGTAAAGAGTTCGTACAATAGTACTAACGTCATTATCCTGTGCATAAGATTGATTCTATCAGCTTTTGGAATGTCAGAGTATGATGATGATATTCAATCATTGTTGCAGAGAATGTTCTTCTGACAAAACGACTCTCACTGCTCTTATCGGAGTCTGATATTTCCAATCTTCAGAGTCTGATCTCTAGCTTCTGATGTGAATGGATGTTGCATCTTCTGATGAATCATTACATGGTCAGAATTTTCTTAACACATCAGAACTTCCAATGTGCTTCTGGGAAATATAAAAATTAACTTGTATATCTGCACACTTGGATCAAATAATCAGTATACCCTATTGTATATTAATACTCTTGTTATCATCAAAACTTAATTAGGTCATGTCAGAACCTCTTTTGTTTCAACAGTTGGTTCTTTAGGTTAGGAGTGCGTCTCCATCATTGAGTTTGTAAAAATCCTTGTGAGGAGCAAGGTCCTTGTGAGGAGCAAGGTAGGATAGCTAGGAAGTGACTGGGGGAAGTCATATCTTGTGAGGAGCAAGGTAGAGTTTGCACAAGGTAGTGTCTAAGCGAGAGGTTGTAAACGGGGGAGTTTAGCTATGAATTAGAGCTATCATAGTGGATTCATTCCTGGATTGGTATCCTCCAGACGTAAGTGCGCTGCACTGAACTGGGTTAATAAACTCATTGTGTTCTTTATCTTCTACACTTTATTTTTCCTGGTTCATCAAGTTATCGTATGTCTATGATGTTGGCACATTAGGCAACACATCGTACACCTAAACCCTAGCGTGCACCACATCACGCTGCACATCTATAACTTACTACCGGAATTTCAATAATGTAAAAAAATATTAATAGACTATATTATAATAGGTCGAATAATTTATACTGCGAAATTAATCCCGTCATAAAAATTTTCATCAGCAAAAACTTGTTCCTCATGCATAATAGTTAACTATATATTTCCTATGAATAGTTTTATTTAAATTTTTCTCCGGCAACAACTTTTTCTATTAAAAATACTTTTGTTTATAGTTAAATAAGGGGAGAGATCAAATTACACTGGCGTAACATTTGAGTAATGTTACACCGCTCAATAACGCTTTAACGAATAAAAGTTTACAAAATTCATCGTTTGATTGAAAGTTTATATCATATAGATCATCTATGTTGAGTTTTACAAAAATCTAAAATCGTTTGGTATGTTATTGAGACACATCAAGATTAACGGTTTGCGTTTTTATTGAATACCGTTAATCTTTATTTGTCTCAAAAACATGTCAAACGATTTTGGATTTTTGTAAAGTTTAACATAGCTGATTTATACGATATAAACTTTCAATCCAACAGTGTATTAAAAAAATGTTACACAGGTGTAATTTGATACACAATGGCTTTAAGAAGAAGTTTAAGTTTTTTGTCTGTTGCATACTTATCTTGACGATGTTTCTCCTCCATCTCTTGTGTTAACTGTTTTACCTCATCAGCATGCTCTATTTTAAGTTTTGCAATTTCTTCATTTCTTTTCAAGAGAGTCGGTGTTGTTGTTCTTCCATAGCAATGTAATCTCCCAGTTTTACTTTGCTAACTATACTTTGAAAGGCTTCAGAAGAAGGCTGCCCATGTTTTTCAATCATGTCGGTGTTGTGGTTCTTTCGTAGGAATGCAATCTCAAACCTAACTAAAATATATATATTTTTAGGTCATTTTGAATGCAATTATTAATAATAGATATTAGCAATTCTGGATTTTCTTTCTTGTGTCTTAAATTTTCGCCCCCCTTAATACTTTTTTCTGGTTCTATCCCTGAACTCTAATTAGTCCAGTCCCACTTAACTGTCTATTTAGTTACTAATTGCCAATAAATTCGAATAAGCTTAAACCTCGCCATCATTTTATATAATATAGTAAAATAAAGTAGCAACAAACTAAATAAACTCACAACAATATAAAAAAACACAATATTTACTTACAATTGCACTGTTTGTTTCTTTATTCAACTCATTTCCTTTCCTACTTTGTCGAGTAGCTATGAACACTTGAGCTTGACTGGAGGCTTTTTATCTTCACTATCTACACGCTAAACCGAGTAAAACAAGATTATGAGAATATTATTGAAGTGGCAGAAAATTTAACATTCATTTAGAAAAATTTAAAAAAGGATACCATGTTTTCTCTTATAACATGTTAACAAACACATAAAATCAAATTAAAAAGTAACTACATTGGCATAATCCCACACATGATCTATCTTTTGTTCCTTCCAAGGCATGACCAAACCAAATCCAACTAGTGAAGGTGAGTAGACATAAATCTAAACTTCATCTGGCCCAATTGGTTCTCATTCTCCATTCAAGGTGATCTCTTCTCTATCTTTCAATTCTCGTACATGAATTTTCCGACATAAAGTCTTTCCTCATCTTCTTATTAAACCTAAGGATAAAGCACATAATATTAATTAAAAAATTAAACAAATATGAAAATATGTACAATTTCTGCTCTACACAGGCAAACAACCAATCAAAACTATTAAGATATTACCTTCAGTTGTATTTACATCCGTTCCCTCAATTTCGTCACCTTCGTAGTACGTATCCGTCTCCATATCTTCCCCCATTTCACTTTCTTCGATATCTTCATCATATAACTCATCTACTTGATCTTGTTCCTTATTTTTATTGAGATATTCGATAATTGGCTTGATGATCTACCGTTGATCCTTGAACTTGATTTTCTATGTGTCATACCCTAATTTTGCCCCATGATATTTTTCACACTTTTGCATTTGTTAGAAAAAGTCAACAAAGTCAACACTTTGACTAAAAAGTCAACAAAGTCATTTTTTTAAATTGAAAAAGTCAAAGTTGGCACAAAAATAAATGGAGTCATTTTTCTTGCATGGTTTTTGCATGGCATGATCATAAAAGGCCATATTTACCATTTTTGCCCTTCCATTAATTTTTATTTCTTATTTATTATTTATTTTTAGTTAGTTACTTGCATTTCAAGAAACCTTTTTAACATCAAATTTAAGTCCTTTTTTCTCATTTTTAATCCATAACCATGTTGCATAATCACATTTCATCATCATGCATATTTTTATTTTGGATATTTATTTTTATTTTATTATTTGATGTGGTGTTTTTAATTTGTTATTTGTTCCCAAAAAAATCAAAAGAAATGCAAAAAAATTCCCAAAGCACTAACACATCATCATAAGCCTAGAACATTCTTTTTTTTAACACATCACCATTGCCATTTTGTTTGGAATCAAAGGACAAAAAAATAGTACACAAAATATCACAATTTACATTCTCCAATTTACCCTTTCTTATCCACCAATTCACCCTTTGTTAACCTAATTCCATTCATATATAAAGCCCAATCATAAGCAGCTGCGCAGCTAGGGTTTTAGAGGAGGAAAATCAGATCAAAATTCATCAAAAACATCAACTTTTTTCTCTCATTTTCTCAAATTCGAAATCCATCAAAAACACCTTCAAACTTCAATTTCTTCATCAAATAAGCTTCTAATAACTTCCAGTAGCACAAAACAATCATAGAACACAAGCTTTCACCCATAAATTTGCTTGAATTCAAAGCTCAAAAAACCTCCAAACATGTGAGAATGGAGTAGTAACGTTTAGCCTCTATTTCTATCGTTTTTCAACACCAATAACTTGATAAACATCCTCTGAAGCTATTCCCATCCTCAATTTGGGTCAATTTGATCTAAATCTCACGTTGCCATTTTTGAGTGTTCATCACTTTCTTTCTTCGCGATCTATGTTCCAAGCATCGAAACCAAAATCTAATGATGGATTCATGACCAGGAGGAAACAACAAGTGGATTAGAACTTTGTTTCGCAAGTTTTGAGCCATATTTGAGATTTTTGAATTTTTCATATGATGAGGAAGATGAAGACCGTAGGTAAAGGTCTGAATTCCGTCGCTATAGCCCCTACTTGCCCGGATTTAATCGCGTCCGTTGGATCACGCGTGTTCTGAGGACAGATCTGAAGCGTTCGTTCCTTTTTGAACGGAGCCGTTTGATTCTCCTTTCGTTAGATCAGACGGACCAGATCATGATGGTGCATGCTAACGGGTAAGGTCGTCCGCACTAAATCTTTTTTGTTTGACTTTTTTATTTTATTATTTTTTCTGCAGACTTGCTATTTGCACCCCTGTTTGTTTGCTATTTGCACCCCCCTGATTTTGATTTTAAGTGATTTTTAGCTTATTTGCAAAAGCACTTATGTAACTTACAGCTTATTTAAGTTTGTTAGGTCATTGTTTATGCTTACATATTGTCAAACCTATTTGTGAATTTTTTTTAGCTTATTTAATAATCTTTTTCCATGATAATTGCTTTTAGACCTAATTGCAAATAAGTGCTTATTTAGGGTTTCAAAAAGCTCTTTAGCTTATTTGACCTTAATTGTTGCACAACATTGATTCAAATACAGTGTTCACTGTATACAATCAATTTTCAAACTTTTACAACTTATTTTCATAAGAGATTTTCTAATTAAGTTGTTTTGTACATAAGTGCTTATTTAGGGTTTCAAAAAGCTCTTTAGCTTATTTGACCCTAATTCTTGCACAACATTGATTTAAACACAGTAGTCACTGTATACAAATCATTTCCAAACTTTTTCAACTTATTTTCATAAGTGATTCTCAATTAAGTTGTTTTGCGTATAAGTGCTTATTTAGGGTTTCAAAAAGCTCTTTAGCTTATTTGACCCTAATTCTTGCACAACGTTGATTTAAACACAGTAGTCACTGTATACAAATCATTTCCAAACTTTTTCAACTTATTTTCATAAGTGATTCTCAATTAAGTTGTTTTGCGTATAAGTGCTTATTTAGGGTTTCAAAAAGCTCTTTAGCTTATTTGACCCTAATTCTTGCACAACATTGATTTAAACACAGTAGTCACTGTATACAAATCATTTCCAAACTTTTTCAACTTATTTTCATAAGTGATTCTCAATTAAGTTGTTTTGCGTATAAGTGCTTATTTAGGGTTTCAAAAAGCTCTTTAGCTTATTTGACCCTAATTTTCGCACAACATTATTTCAAATACAGTAGTTACTGTATATGAATTTTGTCTAACTTTCTTAACTTATTTTCATAAGTCCTTTTTCAACTTAAGTGCTTTTTAGCTTATTTCAATGAGTGCTTATTTGAACCAAAAGCTCTTTAGCTTATTTGGATCACTTTTTTGCACTAGATTAATTAATTTTCTCTTCCTTTTATTCTCTTGCTTTTCCTTTTGGACTTTGTTTTCATAATCAAATTAATAAAGATTTTCACAATAAAAGGTTGAAAAAGGGGGAATCTGTCATTTGATTCTTTCCCCCCGGGTTGACTTGGTCGCTAGACATTTGACTAGTGCTCGTGAGTTAGCTCTCATTCTAAAACTAAAACAAGCGTTAAAACTTAACCCCACCACTTAAACTTCTTTTCAGAAAAAACCTGGATATACGCTTTATCCATTCCTCTGACACATATACAGCTTAAGCCTCTGAGTAGAGCACACAAGCGTCGTTGTATCAGCGGAATGCGAAATAAGCAACATCCGTTATTCAACTCTCTTTTTCAACGGATACACGTCTTATCTACTCCTCTGACACACACACAGCTTAAGCCTCTGATTAGAGCATACAAGCGTCGTTGTGTCAGCGGAATACGAAATAAACGTTATCCACTAAAATCAACCAACCACACAAACATCTTTTACCAGAACTACGTGAGTTTTGAGTTTTCCATTGCACCAGGGAATACGTAGGAGCGGGCTCCTACAACCGTCAAACTCAACTAATAAAAAACCTTTTTTTTTAATTTATTTGGAAACGAAGTAGAGATTAGCCAACGATAGAGTAATTTAATTCGAACCTGCGCAGACAAACCTAAACCACCTAAATGGTTCCCATCGAGTACGATGGATGCGAGGGGTGCTAACACCTTCCTCTCGCATAACCAACTCCCGAACCCGCCATGGTTCTTCACCCATGTTAACCTCAAGGTTTTTTTCGATATTTTCCTTTCCCTCTATTTGGGATAAATAAAAATCGGTGGCGACTTCATTGTGTTATAAGGATGAATTTTCCAGCCCGCTACAGCTGGCGACTTCACTGGGGACTCTTGAGAGTTAAGCCTAGTTTAGGCGGTTTATTATATTTTGTCTGCCATTTCCAGGTTTGCAGTATCTTACTCAATCTTTTATTTTCTGTCAATTATATGCTTGGCTGGCTGTTTCTCTTCTTCTACTCCTTTTTCTTTTTTCTTTTTTGCCCATGTGGCGTGGTTACTTTGAGCAGCTCTGCACCCGAGCTTGAGAAAAACTTAGGCTAAGCTAGGGGTCGTTATGTCGGGTCGCTAGACATTTGACTAGTGCTCGTCGGCATAATCACCCCGCCTGGAGTAGATCCTCTTGGAAATGTCGGGTCGCTGGACATTTGACCAGTGTTCGTCGATGTTTCCTTGTTGGGTCCATGACTCTAGGGACCTTTTGATTAACCGGTCTAGAACCAAACCTTGTTTCTAGGGACCTCTGTTTAGAACCCGAGTCAAGGTTGCGCAACGACCTTACCTAGAGGAGATTCCCTTTTGGACGCGTTTGTCGTGAGCTTTGCAATAGCGACATCGTTTCCAAAGGGGCAATCCGTGATTTAACCATATCAAACTTAGAACAACATGTGAGAGGGGTGGGTTGCAGGTAACTTTGAGCCTTTCGACCTCAGAAATGTTAATTATACCTCTGCTTCACCGTGACAAAATCTGGGAATCTGCTACAAAAGTGCATTCATGCATCCATTGCATTCATGCATTCATTCATGCAAGTATAAAAGACTTTTACATGCATTTGCATTTGCATTCATAAAAAAAACAAAGCATCATCTCATCGCCACTCTTCCGTCTCAACAGCCTTCATTCCCGACACTGATACCGGACTCAAAGCATTTCAAGGAAGTCATGGAAAACATACAGAAGCAGATTAATGCCTTAAGAGGTGATGTGGACCAAGTGACCGACAAGCTGGACCGTGTTCTGGAAATACTAGTTAGTTTCAGTCTGCCTTCAAGAGTGGACGCGACAGCAGTAAGGGCAAATCCTCCGATTGATTCCCCATTGGCAAAAGTGGTATGGCCTTCATTCGGCTCATCATCCGGATATACTTCTGCGGTTGCTCGAGTCACCCAAGAGCCAATGGGCACCGACACTGAATTTCTGATTGGCCAGCCAAGAACTCATCAGGTACAACCTAGTTTGGCCATGCCTCAACATCTAGAGGACTACAAGAATGCCCATCATAGTGATGTCTCTAAGGAAAAAATTGTTGTATCCCCGAGTGAGAAGACTCGCCAAAGGTTCAAGGCAATAGAGGACAAGCTAAGGATGATGGAATCATTCTTGCCCAACAATGTCAGCCCACCTCACTCTCACTCTCGCTCAACGGTGCCTGCTCGCACCCCATGCTTCAATCGTCAGTATCCAACAGTTGATCAACCTCAACAATCCGAAGGGTTTCCAAAGCATGCAATACAGACGCCTTTGAATCATTCCCAGTCAGGACAATTCGCACAGAACTTGGGACATCAGCAGAACCAACGCGGGCCCCGAAAGGAAAGGAGAAATGTGCACTATGATCGTATACCCATGCCATATGGGCAAATCCTGCCACACTTGCTCCAAAAAGGGTTGGTCCAGCTAAAGGCCCTTGACCCCGTATCACCACCATATCCACCTGGTTTCAATGAGAATGCTAGATGTGACTATCATAATGGGTCTCCCGGACACAACATCGAGAACTGTAGGGGTTTCAAATACAAGGTTCCAGAGCTCATTGATCAGAAACTGTTGACTTTCAAAGAAGGTGAACCCAACTGTGAAGGATAGTCTGTTGTCCAGTCTTGCAGACCCTACTGAGGATGCTAGTTGAAGAATTCAAAGATTGAATCAAGCCATGAAACTATCTTTTGGCTGTCCTGTTTTAATTTCCTTGTTGTTAAGTTTTATTAGCATTTAAACTTTGTTTGTTTGCAATAGTAATCTTAATGAAATAATAATGCATGTTTTGAATCCATTCTTTCATGTCCATTAAATTTTCTCTCTTCTACTTCACAAAAACAAAAAATGTATGTTAATACGCCTCATTTCATTTCTTTCTTTATCATTTCTGTTTGAACAAAGATTGGAGAGAGGATGATGAAAAACAAAATGACAAAGTTGCTACAGTATGCTTTCGAATCAAACTTTGCTGATGATGTAAGGCATTGTTTCAAATCCCCAAACACCGGAGAAATAAGGAAGATAATCCGTAGTCACCCCCTTTGAGCCTAGAAGTTGGTGTTTCTTTCTCTACGAAAAACCCGCAATCTTAACCCGGGGCAGGGTAGTGTTCAATTAATTCGACCATGCGTTCGAGTTTCAAGAGAAAAGAAAAATCAATAAGGTGTTCCTCATCACCCATTATCAAGGCAGTCACAATTCGCCAAACAAAATACAAAAAAAAAAAGAAACAAAAGCCCGCTAAGTCAAAACCTCAAAATGGCTTAGGCAAAAATTAGGGTATCCCGCTAGACTAAATGCAAAAAAAAACAGTCTAGGCAAAAGTTAGGGATTGAAAAATGATGAAAAAAGTGAATGTCACCAAGACTCACGACAAAACAAAATCATGTGATCAAAACAAAAGGCAATGTGACTGCCACGCAAAAAAGGGAACACGTCCTCGGCTCCCAAGCCATCATATACTCACAATGACAATCCCAAAAAACCTCTTGGAACTTGAACACATGAGTGGAGTTATCTGAACTTAAGGCCGAAGATCATCACGAAGAATGGGATGGGTTGAAATTAAACTTTGAGCCTTATATCCTTTTATTCAGAAACCGTGAACCAGGCCACGTTACAACCTTCAAAAGACCTAATTGAAGCAAGGTTTAGCTTGAAAGCATACGGTAGCAAAGTTGTGTTAACCTGACTCACAAAAATCTTTTGTTAATATCATACTCTCACACTTTCTTCCACCATATACATCCAATGTACATAAATGCCATCTCAATTTCAATTTCAAAACTTGCATTAAAATTGTATTAGAATTACTATTTCAAGCAAACAGGTTTATCTGCAAGTCAGCACTTGACAATAAAAAAGTTCCAACTCTGAGTTGATATCGAGCAATCAAGAAGAACCTTGGACCAATCTGGGGCAATCGTCTCAGAACTTCATTTAACCATGGGGCACATTCCCTAGAAAGGTCATTCAGCATAGACAGAGTGTCCTAAGATCGCATCATGGAAAGCGGTATCAAAGCCCAGATTTCAAGGACCTAATGAATCAGTTCAAGACACTCTTGATCAGGGTCAAATCACCTTGGGGTTCTGCCAATCAAAAGCAAACTCTGATGACTAGGGGCATATCACATGAGGATCCTGTTGGCCCAGCCAATCATGTTTCAAAATGGCTCAATCTAGGGGCATACCTCTCATAGAGGGAGAACCAATATCAGTAAGTTGGCCAAAAATCAAGAAAAAAGCCAAATACTTCAGATGCCCAACAGACTGGGGCAAGATATGATACACAGGGTCAAGTTCTCCCTATACCTTTCAGCTACTCAAGCTAAGACTGATATATATCTGCAACCATTAAGTCCGGAACTGGTGTCGGGGATTAACTTCAAGCCATTATCCCACGAAAAGCCATTCACCACCCACCATATGGGCACTAATCATTGTCATGCATTAGCCATGTCATTTCATTCATGCAAATAGTCGTCATGCATTAGTCATGCCATTTCATTCATGCAAATAAGCGTCATGCATTGGTCATGTCATTTCATTCATGTAAATCATTAGCATGGATTGATCACGTCATTTCATTCAAGCATCAGGTATGCCCCATACCACAAATCCAATAACCTCATAATCAAATAGCCAAATCAAACATCCACAATCAAAAACCTAACCTTGCATTGACAATTTCAAAGTCCAGTCATTATTGGCAGACCCTCAAAGTCCAATCATTATTGGCAAACACCACTCAAAGTCCAATGATTATTGACACACCTTCAAAGTCCAATCATTATTGGCAAACCCACTCAAATTCCAATCATCATACACCTTCAAAGTCTTATCATTATTGGCACCCACTCAAAGTCCAATCATTGTTGGCACACCACTCAAAGTCCAATCATTATCGACACACCCGCAAAGACCAATTATTATTGGTACCCTCTCAAAATTCAATATTCAATGGAACCCAAATAAAACCCAATGTTCATTAACACCCATGTTGAAACCTGACTTCTAATAGCATACAGTCATTTCATGACATCATTAATCATGCATTTCATTTCATGCATAAATAATCATGATAAACATGCATTCATAAAGCAGGCTCGAAAGTTTCTCCTCAAAGAATACAGGTTTTGGTCACTTAATCACAAGAAAGGCAGTTTGACCTTTTTCCTAGCAAGTCGGTTGGTAAACTGTCTCCCCAGCAGATTAGTTGAAAAATCATATCAAATCACCTCCCCAGTGAATTGCAAATTTTCTGGAAATTTTCTTCTACAGGATAACCACAACAGTTTGCATAGGCACATCGTTACAACAACTTCAGATTGACCTTCAGTGAGTGCGGCTGGATAAAATCTACTCAAACTTCAGATTGACCTTTAGGGAGAGCGGCTGGATAAAATCTACTCAACTTCAGAGGGATCTTCAGTGAGAGCTGGATAAGATCTACTCAACTTCAGAGGGATCTTCAGTGAGAGCTGGATAAGATCTACTCAACTTCAGAGGGATCTTCAGTGAGAGCTGGATAAAATCTCCTCAACTACAGATTGACCTTCAGTGAGAGCGGCTGGATAAAATCTACTCAAACTTCAGATTGACCTTCAGTGAGAGCGGCTGGATAAAATCTACTCAACTTCAGAGGGATCTTCAGTGAGAGCTGGATAAGATCTACTCAACTACAGATTGACCTTCAGTGAGAACTGGATAAAATCTCTTCAACTACAGATTGACCTTCAGTGAGAACTGGATAAAATCTCTTCAACTACAGATTTGACTTTCAGCGAGAGCTGGGTAAAATCTCTTCAACTACAGATTGACCTTCAGCGAGAGCTGGATAAAATCTCTTCACAATTACAGATGGATCTCCAGTGAGAGCTGGATAAAATCTTCAACTTCAGATGGACCTTCAGTGAGAGCGGCTGGATAAAATCTACTCAACTTCAGATTGACCTTCAGTGAGAGCGGCTGGATAAAATCTACTCAACTTCAGAGGGATCTTCAGTGAGAGCTGGATAAGATCTACTCAACTTCAGAGAGATCTTCAGTGAGAGCTGGATAAGATCTACTCAACTTCAGAGGGATCTTCAGTGAGAGCTGGATAAGATCTACTCAACTTCAGAGGGATCTCCAGTGAGAGCTGGATAAAATCTACTCAAACTTCAGATTGACCTTCAGTGAGAGCTGGATAAGATCTACTCAACTTCAGAGGGATCTTCAGTGAGAGCTGGATAAAATCTCCTCAACTACAGATGGATCTCCAGTGAGAGCTGGATAAAATCTTCAACTTCAGATGGACCTCCAGTGAGAGCTGGATAAAATCTTCACAACTACAGATGGATCTCCAGTGAGAGCTGGATAAAATCTTCACAACTTCAGATGGATCTCCAGTGAGAGCTGGATAAAATCTTCACAACTACAGATGGATCTCCAGTGAGAGCTTGATAAAATCTTCACAACTACAGATGGATCTCCAGTGAGAGCTGGATAAAATCTTCACAACTTCAGATGGACCTCCAGTGAGAGCTGGATAAAATCTACACAACTTCAGATTGATCTTCAGTGAGAGCGGCTGGATAAGATCTACTCGATTTCACTAAGTATTTTCAGCATAGGTGGCTGGTTAAGGTTGGTGTCATTCATTTTTCCTTCGAGTTTGCCCGGTTCCCCTAAAGGAATAACAACAGGTACACTCGTTTCTCTCATCATCATTCATGCCCATGCAAAATTAGGGCATTCTGTATTTAATTATCTTCCACCAAAAGAATACGAATACCAGGGTTATTCGCATTCTTATGGTTTAAGCTAATTAAATAGGGGCAGCTGTCATACCCTAATTTTGCCCCATGATATTTTTCACACTTTTGCATTTGTTAGAAAAAGTCAACAAAGTCATTTTTTTAAATTGAAAAAGTCAAAGTTGGCACAAAAATAAATGAAGTCATTTTCCTTGCATGGTTTTTGCATGGCATGATCATAAAAGGCCATATTTACCATTTTTGCCCTTCCATTTATTTTTATTTCTTATTTATTATTTATTTTTAGTTAGTTACTTGCATTTCAAGAAACCTTTTTAACATCAAATTTAAGTCCTTTTTTCTCATTTTTAATCCATAACCATGTTGCATAATCACATTTCATCATCATGCATATTTTTATTTTGCATATTTATTTTTATTTTATTATTTGATGTGGTGTTTTTAATTTGTTATTTGTTCCCAAAAAAATCAAAAGAAATGCAAAAAAATTCCCAAAGCACTAACACATCATCATAAGCCTAGAACATTCTTTTTTTTAATTAACACATCACCATTGCCATTTTGTTTGGAACCAAAGGACAAAAAAATAGTACACAAAATATCACAATTTACATTCTCCAATTTACCCTTTCTTATCCACCAATTCACCCTTTGTTAACCTAATTCCATTCATATATAAAGCCCAATCATAAGCAGCTGCGCAGCTAGGGTTTTAGAGGAGGAAAATCAGATCAAAATTCATCAAAAACATCAACTTTTTTCTCTCATTTTCTCAAATTCGAAATCCATCAAAAACACCTTCAAACTTCAATTTCTTCATCAAATAAGCTTCTAATAACTTCCAGTAGCACAAAACAATCATAAAACACAAGCTTTCACCCATAAATTTGCTTGAATTCAAAGCTCAAAAAACCTCCAAACATGTGAGAATGGAGTAGTAACGTTTAGCCTCTATTTCTATCGTTTTTCAACACCAATAACTTGATAAACATCCTCTGAAGCTATTCCCATCCTCAATTTGGGTCAATTTGATCTAAATCTCACGTTGCCATTTTTGAGTGTTCATCACTTTCTTTCTTCGCGATCTATGTTCCAAGCATCGAAACCAAAATCTAATGATGGATTCATGACAAGGAGGAAACAACAAGTGGATTAGAACTTTGTTTCGCTTGTTTTGAGCCATATTTGAGATTTTTGAATTTTTCATATGATGAGGAAGATGAAGACCGTAGGTAAAGGTTTGAATTCTGTCGCTATAGCCCCTGCTTGCCCGGATTTAATTGCGTCCGTTGGATCACGCGTGTTCTGAGGACAGATCTGAAGCGTTCGTTCCTTTTTGAACGGAGCCGTTTGATTCTCCTTTCGTTAGATCAGACGGACCAGATCATGATGGTGCATGCTAACGGGTAAGGTCGTCCGCACTAAATCTTTTTTGTTTGACTTTTTTATTTTATTATTTTTTCTGCAGACTTGCTATTTGCACCCCTGTTTGCTTGCTATTTGCACCCCCCCTGATTTTGATTTTAAGTGATTTTTAGCTTATTTGCAAAAGCACTTATGTAACTTACAGCTTATTTAAGTTTGTTAGGTCATTGTTTATGCTTACATATTGTCAAACCTATTTGTGAATTTTTTTTTAGCTTATTTAATAATCTTTTTCCATGATAATTGCTTTTAGACCTAATTGCAAATAAGTGCTTATTTAGGGTTTCAAAAAGCTCTTTAGCTTATTTGACCTTAATTGTTGCACAACATTGATTCAAATACAGTGTTCACTGTATACAATCAATTTTCAAACTTTTACAACTTATTTTCATAAGAGATTTTCTAATTAAGTTGTTTTGTGCATAAGTGCTTATTTAGGGTTTCAAAAAGCTCTTTAGCTTATTTGACCCTAATTCTTGCACAACATTGATTTAAACACAGTAGTCACTGTATACAAATCATTTCCAAACTTTTTCAACTTATTTTCATAAGTGATTCTCAATTAAGTTGTTTTGCGTATAAGTGCTTATTTAGGGTTTCAAAAAGCTCTTTAGCTTATTTGACCCTAATTCTTTCACAACGTTGATTTAAACACAGTAGTCACTGTATACAAATCATTTCCAAACTTTTTCAACTTATTTTCATAAGTGATTCTCAATTAAGTTGTTTTGCGTATAAGTGCTTATTTAGGGTTTCAAAAAGCTCTTTAGCTTATTTGACCCTAATTCTTGCACAACATTGATTTAAACACAGTAGTCACTGTAAACAAATCATTTCCAAACTTTTTCAACTTATTTTCATAAGTGATTCTCAATTAAGTTGTTTTGCGTATAAGTGCTTATTTAGGGTTTCAAAAAGCTCTTTAGCTTATTTGACCATAATTTTCGCACAACATTATTTCAAATACAGTAGTTACTGTATATGAATTTTGTCTAACTTTCTTAACTTATTTTCATAAGTCCTTTTTCAACTTAAGTGCTTTTTAGCTTATTTCAATGAGTGCTTATTTGAACCAAAAGCTCTTTAGCTTATTTGGATCACTTTTTTGCACTATAAAAGAGAGTTGAATAACGGATGTTGCTTATTTCGCATTCCGCTGATACAACGACGCTTGTGTGCTCTACTCAGAGGCTTAAGCTGTGTATGTGTCAGAGGAATGGATAAAGCGTATATCCAGGTTTTTTCTGAAAAGAAGTTTAAGTGTGTGGGGTTAAGTTTTAACGCTTGTTTTAGTTTTAGAATGAGAGCTAACTCACGAGCACTAGTCAAATGTCTAGCGACCAAGTCAACCCGGGGGGAAAGAATCAAATGACAGATTCCCCCTTTTTCATCCTTTTATTGTGAAAATCTTTATTAATTTGATTAAGGAAAGGTGTTCAAAAGGGAAAGACGAGTGTTGGGTTAATTTTAACGCTTGTTTAGATTGAGAGCGACTCACGAGCACTAGTCAAATGTCTAGTGACCAAGTCAACCCGGGGGGAAAGAATCAAATGACAGATTCCCCCTTTTTCAACCTTTTATTGTGAAAATCTTTATTAATTTGATTATGAAAACAAAGTCCAAAAGGAAAAGCAAGAGAATAAAAGGAAGAGAAAATTAAGTCTTATCTACTCCTCTGACACACACACAGCTTAAGCCTCTGATTAGAGCATACAAGCGTCGTTGTGTCAGCGGAATACGAAATAAACGTTATCCACTAAAACCAACCAACCACACAAACATCTTTTACCAGAACTACGTGAGTTTTGAGTTTCCCATTGCACCAGGGAATACGTAGGAGCGGGCTCCTACAACCGTCAAACTCAACTAATAAAAAACTTTTTTTTTTAATTTATTTGGAAACGAAGTAGAGATTAGCCAACGATAGAGTAATTTAATTCGAACCTGCGTAGACAAACCTAAACCACCTAAATGGTTCCCATCGAGTACGATGGATGCGAGGGGTGCTAACACCTTCCTCTCGCATAACCAACTCCCGAACCCGCCATGGTTCTTCACCCATGTTAACCTCAAGGTTTTTTTGATATTTTCCTTTCCCTCTATTTGGGATAAATAAAAATCGGTGGCGACTTCATTGTGTTATAAGGATGAATTTTCCAGCCCGCTACACTATGGTAGATCTTACCGGCCTTTTAAGATTATTGTTCTGCCTTACCTCTTTGTTTTGCTCACTTATGATAGGAATTTCTACTTGCTTGCCAAGAAATCAGAAGAATAAATCTGCAAAATATCTGTTCATCGCAGCACGATGATGCACATCGCAGCACGATGGAGTTACTTGGCGACCAAGCTGATGAAATGCACAGGATCAGTTATAAAATTAAACTGAATCTTCACATCGCACTGCGATGGCTCCATCGCAGCACGATGACCTCGCTGATGCCCATTACGAAAACTATAAATAGAGCCTCCCGTTCATTGTTAAATTCATTCAGAAATAGTAGAACACTCTCTACAATAAGGAGAGGTTCAGAGGAGCTCTATTGGGCATAGTTTTCTCCCCTTACGGGAAAATTAACTCAGCAAGGTATGTTTTCTTTAGGCTTTTGTATTTAGGTTATATTTTGTAATTTAAATATGTAGTCTTTTGTAATTATGCCTTAGGTTGTGGTGGAGAAGATGAACTACCCTATGAATATTTGGAGTCTGCGGTTGAGTCTAAGTTATAATAAATGATATTTAGTAGTTGTGTTCGTTATTTACTTTCTTGCACTTAATAACGTCTCTCGTAATCTGGCCGGATAAGCGGGAACGCCCTTAGAATTGATATTAGGTTATTACTTAATATGGTCCTTAACTAGTAGTAAATAATGCTAAGTGTACAGAGACGGTAACATCCTGAACTAGTCGTGAGCTGAGAGGTTAGAGGAGGAATCATGAACTAGGTGTGAATTGAGCACTTAGAAGATGAACAACCCGATACTAGGACCTAGAGGTTAATTGGTGAAGATTATAATGCATGTTTATAAACAACTCACTTAGTAATTAGGGTATGTGACACATCGAGGTTAGGCTCTCGTAGGTATCTTAGTTGGTAACGTAGGGAAACTTTAATAAACATAGTGTAATAGTAGGGTATTACTACAACAAGGATAATTCACCGCCGAACATAATCTAAGTAACTATGTTATACACCGATCATGCCAAATATGAAGAAGGGATTAAGTCCAACCACCATACCTAGCCTCTATATTTCTTGAATCTATTATTTATACATTCTGTCTATTTATATTTCTGCAAAGCATTACGCTAATTTTATAAAAATCTTTTTCCAAAAACCAAAGCGAATGCAAACTATCACGAACTTAAATAACGCTAGTGAAGCTTCGGCACGATCCCTGTGGATACGAACTTATTCTATACACTAGAGTGTGAATTATCACTCGACGACAGACTGGTGCATTTGCCAGACCCTAGTCAAGTTTTTGGCGCCGTTGTCGGGGATTGTGTTTACAAAGCCTTACTAGATTTATTTAAGTTTGTCAAAAAAATTTCAAAAATACAAAAAAATTAAAAATAAAAAATCTTGTTGATGATTGTGGATTTTAATCTGTGAAAATTCTGGCTAAGGATAAGTCAAGGTCTCCGAGCGATCCGTTGTGATCCACCTCACTTACCTGGGAATTTTCATAGTGATAAGGACACATGATACAAACCAAAAATAGTTTTACCATTTGATTTTCCAGTGCTACTGAAGGTATTCATTTGTTGTACTTGATAACAGGTATTCTGGAGTTGAAGTACGACATTGAACCCGAAAGAACGTTCTGGAAAAGAAGGCGAGCACAAAGGCTTGCAAAAGCCGTGGGGGACGAGCAAAGAGTTACAATGGGATATTACTGCAAGAGGACTGACACAGATCAGATCTCACTGGGGTTCCAACCGGCCAACCCAGCTAACTTTGATATTAAGGGTAATGTTCTTACAGGTTTGCGGGAGAACCCGTTTGACGGACGTGCCAACAATGATCCCTGGGATCATCTCTCAAAGTTTTCAGAGACATGTCAGATCCAGAAGGTGCCGGAAAACGTTTCTGATGACCAGAAGAAGCTGCGTTTGTTTGCTTTTTCTCTTACAGGTCCAGCTAAAGATTGGATTCAATGCTTGGCAAGGTGAACGATTGCAACATGGAAGGAGCTTGAAGACAAGTTCCTGGAAAGATTCTTCACACACAAACACTATTCCAGAAGAGGAAGTCTGAGATTCTATGTTTCAAACAACATGAATCTGAAACGCTGTGCGAGGCTTATGAACGCTTCAAGTTACTCATGAGAAGGTGTCCTAACCATAGTATTAGTGCTATGGAGCAGATGCAACTATTCACTGCTGGTATGAAAATGCAACACATGATGATACTAGATGCCTCAGCTGGTGGGTCCATCAAAGTAAAGACCTATGTAGAGACTAAGGATCTGATTGAGCTGATGTACCAGAATGAATACAACATGAGTCATGATCGAGCTGAAAAGACACCTGGAATTCTAAAGGTGGACTAGGAAATTGCCTACAAAGTAGAGATTGAGTTACTAAGGAGGCAACTTGCTGATACAGATAAAGCTGTGAAGGAAGCTAGTGTTAAATAGGTAGAGGGAGTCTGCGACTTCTGCCTAGAAGATCAATGACTAGGGTCTGGCAAGTGCACCAGTCTGTCGTCGAGTAATAATTCACACTCCAGTGTATAGAATGAGTTCGTATCCACAAGGATTGTGCCGAAGCTTGACTAGCGTTATTTAAGTTTGTGATAGTTTGCATTCGCTTTGGGTTTTTGAAAAGGTTTTTATAAAATTAGCGTAATGCTTGCAATAAAATAAATAACAGAATGTATAAATATAGATTCAAGAAATATAGAGGCTAGGTATGGTGGTTGGACTCCCTCCCTTCTTCATATTTGGCATGACCGGTGTATAACATAGTTACTTAGATTATGTTCGGCGGTGTATTATCCTTGTTGTAGTAATACCTTACTATTACACTATGTCTATTAAAGTTTCCCTACATTATTAACTAAGTTACCTACGAGAGCCTAACCTCGATGTGTCACATACCATAATTACTAAGTGAGTTGTTTATAAACATGCATTATAACCTTCACCAATTAACCTCTAGGTCCTAGTATCGGGCTATTCATCTTCTAAGTGCTCAGATCACACCTAGTGCATGATTCCTCCTCTAACCGCTCAGTTCACGACTAGTTCAGGATGTTATCGTCTCTATACACCTAGCATTATTTACTACGAGTTCCAGGCCATACCAAGTTAAAACCTGATATCAATTCTATGGGCGTTCCCGCTTATCCGGCCAGATTACGAGATACGTTATTAAAGTGCGCGAAAGTAAATAACAAACATAATACTTTAAATATCATTTATTATAACTTAGACTCAATCACAGACTCAAAATATTCATAGGGGAGTTCATCTTCTCCACCACAACCTAAGGCATAAATTATAAAGAATACATATTTAAATTACAATAAAGAAATTATAACCTAAATACAAAAGCCTAAAGAAAACATACCTTGCTGAGTTAGTTTTCCCGTAAGGGGAGAAAACTATGCCCAATAGAGCTCCTTTGAACCTCTCCTTATAGTAGAGAATGTTCTACTATTTCTGAATGAATAATACAATGAAAGGGAGGCTCTATTTATAGTTTTCGTAATGGGCCTCAGCAAGGCATCGCAGCACGATACGGCCATCGTACTGCGATGTGAAGATTCAGTTCAATTTTATAACTAATCCTGTGCATTTCAGAGGAGCTCTATTGGGCATAGTTTTCTCCCCTTACGGGAAAATTAACTCAGCAATGTATGTTTTATTTAGGCTTTTGTATTTAGGTTATAATTTGTAATTTAAATATGTAGTCTTTTGTAATTATGCCTTAGGTTGTGGTGGAGAAGATGAACTACCCTATGAATATTTGGAGTCTGCGGTTGAGTCTAAGTTATAATAAATGATATTTAGTAGTTGTGTTCGTTATTTACTTTCTTGCACTTAATAACATCTCTCGTAATCTGGCCGGATAAGCGGGAGCGCCCTTAGAATTGATATTAGGTTATTACTTAATATGGTCCTTAACTAGTAGTAAATAATGCTAAGTATACAGAGACGGTAACATCCTGAACTAGTCGTGAACTGAGCGGTTAGAGGAGGAATCATGAACTAGGTGTGAACTGAGCACTTAGAAGATGAACAGCCCGATTCTAGGACCTAGAGGTTAATTGGTGAAGATTATAATGCATGTTTATAAACAACTCACTTAGTAATTAGGGTATGTGACACATCAAGGTTAGGCTCTCGTAGGTATCTTAGTTGGTAACGTAGGGAAACTTTGATAAACATAGTGTAATAGTAGGGTATTACTACAACAAGGATAATTCACCGCCAAACATAATCTAAGTAACTATGTTATACACCGATCATGCCAAATATGAAGAAGGGATTAAGTCCAACCACCATACCTAGCCTCTATATTTCTTAAATCAATTATTTATACATTCTGTCTATTTATATTTCTGCAAAGCATTACGCTAATTTTATAAAAATCTTTTTCCAAAAACTAAAGCGAATGCAAACTATCACGAACTTAAATAACGCTAGTGAAACTTCGGCACGATCCCTGTAGATACGAACTTATTCTATACACTAGAGTGTGAATTATTACTCGACGACAGACTGGTGCATTTGCCAGACCCTAGTCAAGTTTTTGGCGCCGTTGTCGGGGATTGTGTTTACAAAGCCTTACTAGATTTATTTAAGTTTGTCAAAAAAATATCAAAAATACAAAAAAATTAAAAAATAAAAAATCTTGTTGATGATTGTCGATTTTAATCTGTGAAAATTTTGGCTAAGGATAAGTCAAGGTCTCCGAGCGATCCGTTGTGATCCACCTCACTTACCTGGGAATTTTCATAGTGATAAGGATACATGAGACAAACCAAAAATAGTTTTACCATTTAATTTTCCAGTGCTACTGAAGGTATTCATTTGTTGTACTTGATAACATGTATTCTGGAGTTGAAGTACGACATTGAACCCGAAAGAACGTTCTGGAAAAGAAGGCGAGCACAAAGACTTGCAAAAGCCTTGGGGGACGAGCAAAGAGTTACAATGGGAGATTACTGCAAGAGGACTGACACAGATCAGATCTCACTGGGGTTCCAACCGGCCAACCCAGTTAACTTTGATATTAAGGGTAATGTTCTTACAGGTTTGCGGGAGAACCCGTTTGACGGACGTGCCAACAATGATCCCTGGGATCATCTCTCAAAGTTTTCATAGACATGTCAGATCCAGAAGGTGCCGGAAAACGTTTCTGATGACCAGAAGAAGCTGCGTTTGTTTGCTTTTTCTCTTACAGTTCCAGCTAAAGATTGGCTTCAATGCTTGGCAATGTGAACGATTGCAACATGGAAGGAGTTTGAAGACAAGTTCCTAGAAAGATTCTTCACACACACACTATTCCAGAAGAGGAAGTCTGAGATTCTATGTTTCAAACAACATGAATATGAAACGCTGTGCGAGGCTTATGAACGCTTCAAGTTACTCATGAGAAGGTGTCCTAACCATAGTATTAGTGCTATGGAGCAGATGCAACTATTCACTGCTGGTATAAAAATGCAACACATGATGATACTAGATGCCTCAGCTGGTGGGTCCATCAAAGAAAAGACCTATGCAGAGACTAAGGATCTGATTGAGCTGATGTACCAGAATGAATACAACATGAGTCATGATCGAGCTGAAAAGACACCTAGAATTCTAAAGGTGGACTAGGAAATTGCCTACAAAGTAGAGATCGAGTTACTAAGGAGGCAACTTGCTGATAAAGATAAAGCTGTGAAGGAAGCTAGTGTTAAACAGGTAGAGGGAGTCTGCGACTTCTGCCTAGAAGATCACTGACTAGGGTCGGGCAATGGCACCAGTCTGTCGTCGAGTAATAATTCACACTCCAGTGTATAGAATGAGTTCGTATCCACAGGGATCGTGCCGAAGCTTCACTAGCGTTATTTAAGTTTGTGATAGTTTGCAATCGCTTTGGGTTTTTGAAAAGGTTTTTATAAAATTAGCGTAATGCTTGCAATAAAATAAATAACAGAATGTATAAATATAGATTCAAGAAATATAGAGGCTAAGTATGGTGGTTGGACTCCCTCCCTTCTTCATATTTGGCATGACCGGTGTATAACATAGTTACTTAGATTATGTTCGGCGGTGAATTATCCTTGTTGTAGTAATACCTTACTATTACACTATGTCTATTAAAGTTTCCCTACATTATTAACTAAGTTACCTACGAGAGCCTAACCTCGATGTGTCACATACCCTAATTACTAAGTGAGTTGTTTATAAACATGCATTATAACCTTCGCCAATTAACCTCTAGGTCCTAGTATCGGGCTATTCATCTTCTAAGTGCTCAAATCACACCTAGTGCATGATTCCTCCTCTAACCGCTCAGTTCACGACTAGTTCAGGATGTTACCGTCTCTATACACCTAGCATTATTTACTACGAGTTTCGGACCATACCAAATCAAAACCTGATATCAATTCTATGGGCGTTCCCGCTTATCCGGCCAGATTACGAGATACGTTATTAAAGTGCGCGAAAGTAAATAACAAACATAATACTTTAAATATCATTTATTATAACTTAGACTCAATCACAGACTCCAAATATTAATAGGGGAGTTCATCTTCTCCACCACAACCTAAGGCATAAATTATAAAGACTACATATTTAAATTACAATAAAGAAATTATAACCTAAATACAAAAGCCTAAAGAAAACATACCTTGCTGAGTTAGTTTTCCCGTAAGGGGAGAAAACTATGCCCAATAGAGCTCCTCTGAACCTCTCCTTATAGTAGAGAGTGTTCTACTATTTCTGAATGAATAAAACAATGAAAGGGATGCTCTATTTATAGTTTTCGTAATGGGCCTCAGCAAGGCATCGCAGCACGATAAGGCCATCGTACTGCGATGTGAAGATTCAGTTCAATTTTATAACTGATCCTGTGCATTTCAGAGGAGCTCTATTGGGCATAGTTTTCTCCCCTTACGGGAAAATTAACTCAGCAAGGTATGTTTTCTTTAGGCTTTTGTATTTAGGTTATATTTTGTAATTTAAATATGTAGTCTTTTGTAATTATGCCTTAGGTTGTGGTGGAGAAGATGAACTACCCTCTGAATATTTAGAGTCTGCGGTTGAGTCTAAGTTATAATAAATGATATTTAGTAGTTGTGTTCGTTATTTACTTTCTTGCACTTAATAACGTCTCTCGTAATCTGGCCGGATAAGCGGGAGCGCCCTTAGAATTGATATTAGGTTATTACTTAATATGGTCCTTAACTAGTAGTATATAATGCTAAGTATACAGAGACGGTAACATCCTGAACTAGTCGTGAACTGAGCGGTTAGAGGAGGAATCATGAACTAGGTGTGAACTGAGCACTAAGAAGATGAACAGCCCGATACTAGGACCTAGAGGTTAATTGGTGAAGATTATAATGCATGTTTATAAACAACTCACTTAGTAATTAGGGTATGTGACACATTGGGGTTAGGCTCTCGTAGGTATCTTAGTTGGTAACGTAGGGAAACTTTAATAAACATAGTGTAATAGTAGGGTATTACTACAACAAGGATAATTCACCGCCGAACATAATCTAAGTAACTATGTTATACACCGATCATGCCAAATATGAAGAAGGGATTAAGTCTAACCACCATACTTAGCCTCTATATTTCTTGAATCTATTATTTATACATTCTGTCTATTTATATTTCTGCAAAGCATTACGCTAATTTTATAAAAATCTTTTTCCATAAACCAAAGCGAATGCAAACTATCACGAACTTAAATAACGCTAGTGAAGCTTCGGCACGATCCCTGTGGATACGAACTTATTCTATACACAAGAGTGTGAATTATTACTCGACGACAGACTTGTGCATTTGCCAGACCCTAGTCAAGTTTTTGGCGCCGTTGTCAATATTGTGTTTACAAAGCCTTACTAGATTTATTTAAGTTTGTCAAAAAAATTTCAAAAATACAAAAAAATTAAAAAATCAAAAATCTTGTTGATGATTGTGGATTTTAATCTGTGAAAATTCTGGCTAAGGATAAGTCAAGGTCTCCGAGTGATCCGTTGTGATCCACCTCACTTACCTGGGAATTTTCATAGTGATAAGGACACATGAGACAAACCAAAAATAGTTTTACCATTTAATTTTCCAGTGCTACTGAAGGTATTCATTTGTTGTACTTGATAACAGGTATTCTTGAGTTGAAGTACGACATTGAACCCGAAAGAACGTTCTAGAAAAGAAGGCGACCACAAAGGCTTGCAAAAGCCATGGGGGACAAGCAAAGAGTTACAATGGGAGATTATGTAATATCCCACATTCTAAATTACCTAATTAATTTTAATTAGAGCTTTGCCTAATTTTATAAATTAATTAGAGGAGGTTAGTTAAATTAATTTGGGAACTAAGTGAATTATGTGCAAGAATTAGAGGTACTAATTAAACTTAGTTCACATATTAGTACACTATTATTCCTAAGTGATTTAATTAACATAAGAGGAATTCAAACTTCCCTCATCCACCTCTCCTCCCTCTCTCACGTGACTCACTCCCACCCTTGTGACTCATCCTTCCACTCATGTCTCACTACTCCTCTCAAGCTTACACCTCACCTAAGATGCATGCACTACCACTCTCTACCTTCATTCTTCCACTTCAGAAAATCTGAAGTAGCCATGATCTCTCTCTTTCTCCTCTCCACGCCAATAAACAACAACAACAACACAAAGCTACAAATCCATCACTTTACTTAAACCATGGATTTTGTCTCTTTCTCATCACCACCATTCAAACAACAGAGAATCCTTCAGCTAGCACATGAACCTCTGTAACCATGACAGAATCACCAAGCCCCAAACCTCACAAGTTGCTAAACAACAACCAAGTTCATGTCACCTTTTTCTCACCCAATCAACTGGCATGCACCCCAACTTTGAAACAAATTCCCTACTGTTCTCACACTCAGAAAAACCACTATAAATACCTCTCAATCTCAGCTGAATCACTCATCAAACACTTCTCAAATTCGTAGAGCAAAGTGAGGGTTTACTAGAGTTCAAAATCTCATTTCTTGTCTGGAGTTCGTGGGGCTTTAGGAGAGGTTGCAGTAGCTGTAGTAGAGCTCAGAAGCTAGGATCAAAGCTTCATTCCAGGTGGGTTCTTAGGTTAGGTAGTTTAGTCTCCCAATTATGAATATATGCATGATAACATAGGAATTAGGAACTTGTTGTGTGAGGGGAATTAACTCCCAAACTCCCCTCCATTCTATCTTATATTATGTGGTTTATGTTTCTGCACTATCTCAAATGAGGAATGTAGGTGAAACTATGATAATTTGATGATTTTCGCAAAACAGGGGCCTTTCTGCATGAACTCGCCATGGCGGATTGCTGGCGGCCGCACTCATGGCGAAAAGAAGGTTTTGGGCTGAAGAACTTCGCCATGGCGGGCACTTTCTCGCCAGGCGAGTTGTTTAGGTCAGAACCTGGATTTCGCCATGGCGGACTAGCATTTCGCCATAGCGAGATTGTACAGGATGACCTGTAAACCTGCCATGGCGAGCAGGTAACTCGCCAGGCGAGCTTACACAGAACAGCCTGTTTTAATCGCTCGTTTTATTTCCTCATCTGAGATAGATAGATTGCAGAAATGTGACTGGTATAATGTTAAATAGAATGTTAATCACAGATGATCTTAGGGTATAACCTAGATTTAATTAAGTTTGTATGTTCCCCGGGATTTGGAAATTCACGGTAATAACAACTCAATTTAGTATCAGTCAATTAAGAGCGAATTATATCGCACTATGGACTCCCAATGGGATAATCCATTAGGTTATGACTATGTGAGCTTCATGCCGTGACCGAATCGGTTGACGGATATGGCAGGCCTCTGAGACCTGCTCACCTCAGAGTGTCCTAGTGTTAAAATGAATAAGATATACTTTTGTGTTACACCTTTATTTATGCTTATGTATTATGATATATTTGTTAGTATGCATGACTGATTAGGATTCCCCGGTGTAGTCACCTTAGGAGGGTAGTAGGACTCACTGAGGCTTAGTTGTCTCACCCCACTCCAAACAATTATTTTTCAGATAAGCAGGTTGGTTAAGGTATGTTGTTCGGTGTGCTTGCAGCTGTGCTTGGAGATGGCATTTCTTTCATGCATTTCTAGTTGATCTATGTTGTCTAATCTTATTCAATAATGTTTTGTTGTATCTTTTCTATCGTTTTTCCGTTGTACCTTGTATTCGTGTTGTATTTAGCACCTGCGTGTGCAATGAATTTTCAGAATGTAATAATAATGACTCAGCTACCAGTTATGATATTTCACTGATATTCTAGATATTTCATGTGGGGTGTTATAATTGGTATCAGAGCAGGTCGATTCAGATCGTGCCAGAGTTCATTAGTATTACTATCCGAATCCCAGTATTTGTCTGGATTTCTAACATCTGTTCTAGATGTCATGTCACTTTAAGCCTAGCTAACTTGACTTGATATTGGCAGTTAGAGCACTATGTCAGGAACAAGACGAGGACCTGGAAGGCCTAGAAGGAACGTTGCTGATGATGATGACGAACCTGGAATGTATGGTGATGCTAATGCAAACATGTGGGCTGAGATGATGCATCAGCAGCAGCAGTTCCAAGCCCAACAAGCCCAGCAGCATCAAGAATTCATGAATATGTTTCAGCAGCATATGAACAATCCCCCACCTCAGCAGCAGGGATCAAGCGCCGCATTCCGTGAGTTCTGCCGAATGAGTCCGCCAGAGTTTTATGGGGAGTACAATCCAGCGAAAGCCAGGGAATGGATTCAACGAATGAGTGGAATCCTTGAATCCATGGATTGCACCGAAGCTGACAAAGTAACATTCGTCTCCCGCTTCTTTAGGGGCGACGCGTGTAACTGGAGGGATGGAACCAAGGCGTACATGGAGGCCAGTCAGATGGAGGTGAATTGGGAAAATTTCCGACGCCTTTTCGTTGGACATTATATCCCAGAGAGTTACCAATTCCAGATGAAACGTGAGTTGACTGAACTGAAGCAGGGAAACATGTCTGTGGCGGAGTACACCATGAAGTTCAATGAGTTGGTCCGTTATGTGATGGATGGGAATGATGCTCCCAGTGAATCATGGAAGATGAAGAAGTATCGGTTTGGGCTGAGAGCTGACATAGCGCACGATGTCTCTATGCAACATATCACTACCTTCGGTGATTTGGTGCAAAAGAGCTATCATGCAGAAGCAGATCTGGGTAACATTCATAAGGAGCGTAGTGAAGCCTTTCAGAAGAAGAAGGATTCTGGAAAATTCAATCTGCAAGTGAGAACCAAAGGTACCACAAGCAAGGGAAAACAGAGCTATTCCCAGCGCTCACCGAGAAACTGTGTTGAATGTGGTTTCCCTCACAGTGGAGAATGCATGAAGGGAAGGAATATGTGTTACTATTGTAAGCAGCCTGGCCACTACAAGCATGAATGTCCTAAGCTGAAGAGACAGGGAGATCCCAGCGGTGCCTCAAAAAGCAAAGGTCGGGTATACTCACTTGACGGTGAGAATGTCAAATCTAATAATGCTTTAATTATGGATGTATGCAAGTTAGGCCAGTCTGAAGTTTTAGTCTTGTTTGATTGTGGAGCTACTAATTCCTTTATAGCCGTTGACTGTGTTTAGCGACTGCAATTACCCTCTGTGCCTTTAATTCCCCCAATGACTGTAGCTATTGCTACAGGTGGCAAGGTTACCTCTAAACGTGTTTGTCAGAATTGTCCCGTTCTTGTGGGCAGTAAGGTCTATCATATAGATCTGATTTGTCTACCTCTGAAGGATATTGATGTGGTCCTAGGCATGGATTGGCTTTCCGCCAATACTGTGTACATTGGATGTGCTGAAAAGAATCTCTTCATTCCATCCGAAACTTCACCAGAAAGTAGAGCTATTACCGCTTTACTCCAAAATACTCATCAAATGATCCAGTACTTAGGTGCCAGTACTAAATGTTTCAGTGTTTTGTTCACCATCGATCCGGAGCCCAGTTTGTGTCCTAGTGACATTCCAGTTGTTAGTGAGTTTCTAGACGTCTTTCCAGATGATATTATGAATTTACCTCCTGAAAGGGAAGTTGAGTTCTCTATCGACCTAATTCCTGGTTCCCAACCGATCTCAGTTGCCCCGTATAGAATGTCTCCCTTAGAGCTTCATGAACTGAAATCTCAGCTTGAAGAGTTACTTCAGAAACATTTTATCCGACCCAGTGTCTCACCTTGGGGAGCACCGGTTGTAACATCCCGATTTTCGTAACTCGATATATTTTATTTTACTTAAAATCTCGATATTTTATAATTTCATCAATTTTGCCGTGATTAATATATTTTTGATTTTGAAAGTTTTTCATTTAAATTTTTAAAGGGCTTGAAAAGGGATAATTATTTATAAAAAACATAATAGTTATTTTATCTAAAATTATGAAGAAATATTTATACATTTTATGAGATCAATATCTTAAATTAATTGAGCTTTGTATTCTTGATAAATGAGAGGGGTCTATACGTAAATTAATTGAGCTTTGTATTCTTGATAAATGAGAGGGGTCTATACTTATTTTGAGATACAAAATATTTATTATTATATTATATTTTCATATAAAAATTGGTAGTTCTATATGTATATATACACGTTAGTTCTTGTGTGAATATATCTATATAATTGTAAACTAAGTTATTAATTTATATACTCATAGTATAGTATATAAATAATTGATAGTCACATATTTGCATATACATGTATATATAGAGCAAAACGTACCATATTTTTAATATACCTATATATGCATGCATGTTACCAAGTTAACAATAATATTGGAATTGATATTAAGTTACTAGACACTATCTATATGAATGGTGATACACCCTGTACAATATATCACAAGTATAAATATAAATTATGGAAAAATTAGTAAGTATGAATAATAAGTCTAGTAACCTATATTCTTTTATGTTGGACCAATTAAATTTAACCACACTTATAAGTAAATGAGTCATACTCCTAAAGTTACATGAGTCATACCTATATTTTTCATGATAAATTACAAACCGTAAATAAATAGTATGTATGTTAGATGAATTCCATCACATGGTGTATTAATAAGATGAAACACAAGGCCACCTCATCTAATTCTACATGATTCCAAACTTTCCAACACATAAACCTAAAGCTAAAATTGGTGTGTTGGTATATATATGCATAGGTTAGTAATCATATCATATAGAAGGAAAATTTAGTATAAATAGAGGAGTTCATACGTTCATTTCCTCCATCACAAGAATCAAATCTCTCTTAAAAATTTCTTCTTACTCATAGTCTCAATTTTGGAAACTTTTAGTGGAAGCTTTGCCACTTTGGTTCCGTCTCGGAAGATTTACAAAGGTATTTTCTAGTAATCTAAATATTTTCTTAATATTATAAGATATCAGGATTATGCCCAAATTAACTCATTTTCTTTCAATTATATTTTATATATAATATAATGAAGTACTTATATTAATGATGTATACGATAAAGATTTTTTTACGCCGCTATTAGGCTTCTACTATAATTTTATTTGAAAGACATTTATAAGCTTCTAGTCTAAATTTTTATTTAATTACATATTTTAACTACTAGCAAAATTATCGGCAATTACGCTGTTAGCAGGATTACCACCGGAGGAGCCGTTTTTCAAGAGTTTTATCAAAAGCTAAGGTGGGGGCAAGATTTCGTACACGTTGGGACGGTTAGCGTAAAATAGCTTAATATATATGTGTAGTGGTGTACCCACAGCCACTACATCCGATAAATAACTAAGGAGAGCTTATTCTCTTTTAGTGATTTTTTCTGGAATTACTAAATGAGGTTACGCCAGCCTTAATTATTTATCATATAAATGATCTATGATAATATGTGTTTGTATGGTGCTTGCATTACTTGATTAATTGTTTAAATGTTTACTGGATTATTTGAATGATTGTGATTGTTAGACTAAGAATGAGATATACTCTTTAAGGTTAGAAACAATAACATCGTTAGTGTAAGATTCCCAATAACATAAAGGCAGTTTGTAACTTTGACTAGTTGTATTCGGTTGGGTTCTGGCTAAGGAAAGACTTGGTAGACTACGCTTCTTACGGTTACCTCTCTTTCCTGGGAAGTCAATCATACACTATTCATTGTAAGAATTGAACTTTTGTTTAGAAGTGAGGTTTGTGTGAGCAAAGGATGATAAGAGATACTTTGAGGTTGTTGGTTTGTGTGAGGAAAGAATGTTAAGAGATACTTTGAGGTTGTTGATGGTAATTGGCACTCAACTTATGTGACTAGAGTATGTTATAACTAGATGAATTGATGTGATGAATTCTCGAGGATTGTATTAGTGCATAGGGTTTGAGTTGCCATGATCTTATTGAGAGTGCATATAGAATTGCATTTAGGAATGTGTAAGTCCACTGCCGTGTGTATGGGCGCACGAGGTTGATCAGCTGCCTGAATCCTGACGAGGATTTTTTTGCGCGCTTGGCAAGATAGTGAGATCTTGGCCTATTTTCTTAGGGGCGATCGACTTATAACACTTGGATTCCACGTGAAGTCAAGTGGCGTAGCTCTTGGTAAATGGGAGTACGTTGGTGGCAAGTGATCTTGTGATATCTGATCTCGGAAATTGGGAGGATGTCCTTGATAGCGTCTTGAGGCCTGAGTTGACATGTAGTTTAGGAATGCATTTTGATAGATAGAGACTATTTTGGGAGAAAAATAATAGAGGATAAATAGAGTATATGTTTGGAGATAAACACGAGAGGATAGGACGCCTGATTGATTACTTGTGTTTGACATATATATTCCTATTTTACACCCCATTCCCACTTTCTAAACTTGTACGTATGTCTTAGCCCTATGTTTGTTTTGTCTTGTATTTTTATCTATGTATTTAGGTTCCATTGAAGATGAGCTTAAGACTGAAGATGGTGCAGTTCTTTCTACTTTTTATACGGTTGGTGATATAGATGTCAGTATCGCACAATGATAATCGAGGTCTTGTTAGGACAGCCAGTGTGTCTTTTGTAGTCTTGTCTTTTGGGTCTCTTTAAATATGATGTATTCTTTATTTCACATGTAATCCGCGATATTAGATAGATTCGCAGACACCTTTGTCTTTATGATATAAATAAAATAAGTTTTGACTTACATCTGTTATTTATTTCTTATCTATTTAAATTTTAACTTTTCTGTATTTCCACTATAAAAACTGATTAGAATAGTACTTCGGTCTCACCGAGACATTGGGGCGTCTCATTATGGTATCAGAGCTGGTCGATTCAGTTCGGACCATGTGTGTCTAGGGTTATACTGGCTGTGTCAGTTGGATTCCACCTCGGATGATAACTATGCTTAGATTGGGTAGGGGGTCCGATTTTTACGAGCTTGTATTGGCTATTTTCCTCTCGATTAGATCCTTCACGAGACAAAGTTTTACGAACTTTGTGACCTATGAGAGCGGAGCGATAGTTTTCTTATTGTTCAAGAAAGAACGATATGACTAGGATGATAAACTCTGATGATGGAAAGTCAGGTCATCAACGGAATTTGAAGAATAAAGTTGGGTCATTTGAGATCATTGTCATGGATGAAGAGTTGAGTTTGTAAGTTATACGATGCTCAGTCGTCACGAGAAAGAAATGGTGTAAATTGGGAAAATTCACCTAGACCAGTTAAGTTAGGATTTCAAAAGGATCAAGTTGAGATATGTTGCAATTAGAGAAGACATTGTTTCTTTAAATGCGACTTGGAAGGTCATATTGTTGATGATTTCCCTTATAGAGGCATGATCATACATATAAGAAACAAGAGAAGCAGCTTATGGAATTGGATCAGGTATTATTGTTGATTTGGAAAATAAAAATCAAAATAAAACGATGAAAGTTGTGAAAGATGGTAGAAAAGGATATGTCATATATCATGGAGATATTGTGTGTTAAGGATTTCACTCTTGTAGGAATTGTCCACGCAGAGCAGTAGGAACATGCTTTCATATCGTCGAGCGAGAAATGTTGTGAGAAACTATTTTAGGAAGAAAATAAACCAAGAAGAGATAATAGCGATTGATATTTAAGTTGGTCAAAGAGTTTATTTAAGTTTTAGTTAGAGCATTGGATTTGATAAGTATAATAGAAAGCGTGTCAGTAGGTACCTTTGAAGTACTGCATTCTGATGATCCTCGTAGATCAAGGGAATGACTCAAGAAAATAGTAGGAACTCAGTTTAGGTATTGTAGCTAGAACATGATTAAGAAGCGTTCCTTTAGTCAGGAACATGAAGGGAGACTTGTAGCAACCAATTATGGAGTATAGGTATAAAAGGATTCTAGAGTAGTGATAGAAATGAAGTCACAAGTTTCAAGAGTGGTAATTTGACAATACGTAGAATAAAGAAGTTATTGGACTAAATGTTGAACCTCATAAGTTGATGTTGTTTATTTAAAAAGGGTAATAGGTCGTAGGTGTGCATAGATATGAGAAACCATTTAAAGAGGTCATTAAGGATTAAGGATTAAGAAAGAGATCTTTCACATTTAGATTGGAGAAAGATGGTTTTGATGATAGGGAAAGTTTATAGGACATGGCTGCAAGCATTGGAGTATGAGACGTTGTTGCATGACCGTCTAAGTTTAGATTTTGGTTTAAGGGATGTATAATTTTGTGGATATTTTGGAAGTATAGAAGTATACACTTAAAAGGTTGGGATAAATTGTTGAGATAGAAATGTTCGTAGATAGTTGGTGAATTAAGTTGTTCTCTTGGACTAGAGAATGAATTATTGAAGGGTCATTTTAGAATTTATCTATTAATGATGCATTTGTTTAGAAAGAGTGAAATTATTGGATAAGTTAGAAGTTCGATAAATTTAAGAATTGAAGATTAGTTTCAAGGAAGTTTTCATAGTTTTCTAGATCTATTTTCTTTGATATGTAAGGTTTACTATAGGTTTGGTGGTATGAGGATACAATGAGATTAGGTGGTGGTATATGATTTAAGATAACTTAAGTTTGCGAGAAGGATTGTCTTACTGGAAATAAGAAGGATCAGTGATTAGAGTTAAGACCAAAGAATATAGTTGAATATGTGTTTGGATTTAGGAAATAGTGAGTAAGCGGCGGGGAAATTTAGGGTGTGATCATGTAGAGGAATGCTTAGAGTAAATTAAGTTTTTCATGGGAGCTTAGAAAATATAACAAGTCTTGAGGAAGAAACTATGGATATTAAGTAGTACGGATCATTTAGAGACTAGACTGTTTACACTGAAATCATCACATACTGAGCCTAGCCAACTCAGTGAGAACTGAACTGGACCAAGGAGGTCGAGTAGTTATAATGAAGTAGGAGCGCGAACTCAAAAAGGAGTACGAATGAAGATCTTTGGAATTTGATGTTGCAACTATAGTAGTCAACACCACATGAGTAAGTAATGTGACACCAACAATGGTGTGAAGAATTCAGGAATAATACATGGCTCAGTACCAGTAGTAAGAGGTATGTCGAGATACGAATCAGTATGGAATAAGGTATAAGAGTTTCTACAAGTAGAACAAATTTTCAATTGTAATGCCTGCTGACAAGGTGATAGTAAATTATAGAGCAAAAGTTGAGGAATTAGGAAGTGACATGATAACCAAATGTGATTTGACTTTAGTAGTTAAGATAAGGGATTCGTCAAGAATATAAGATGAAAGGATCAAGGGTCGATTGACCTATTATAGTATCTTGACTTCCTAGAGAGAAAAAAAAGTATGGTCGGAAGTCTTAAGAAGGTGAACTAGAATTGGCTGTTTGAAAATAGTCTGTTAAGAAAGGGTTTCAAGTACATAAGTTTATAAGTGATGAAGTTTGAGATTGATTTGGCATGTAAGTTGGAACACGAGAATCATTTCAGAATAATGGTTAAGTCATCAGTCTTATAGTTCGATTGGTTGAAGACCTTCCGAGAGTTTATATACAGGTAACTAAAGCCATTATTTTATTTTAAGATATGTTATCTGTGATTGTCATTTTATTCGTAGTTGAATTAGAAAGTTTGAAGGTCGTAGTTATATTGGAATTATTTAGATATGGCAAGTTAGGAACTGGAGAGATTATATAGAGGAACAATTAAGAAAGTTCAATATATAACAAGGAAAAAAAAAAAAAGTGTCTTAGACTTTTGGAGCCATTGTTCTAAACCATAATTGATCAGATTGGAAAATTGCAAAGTGGTATAATTAAGAGATGATTTGGATTAAGGTACTACTTATTTGAATTAAGATTGCAACATGAGTTTCTTTCTATAGTGAAAGCAGTTTGAGATAATGTTTTTGGTAATGCTTCAAAGGAAGAAGATGACGAGTTGCGTATTAGTTTACAGGTACGTTAAATTTCGAGGACGAAATTTCTTTTAAGGGGGGTAGTAATGTAACATCCCGATTTTCGTAACTCGATATATTTTATTTTACTTAAAATCTCGATATTTTATAATTTCATCAATTTTGCCGTGATTAATATATTTTTGATTTTGAAAGTTTTTCATTTAAATTTTTAAAGGGCTTGAAAAGGGATAATTATTTATAAAAAACATAATAGTTATTTTATCTAAAATTATGAAGAAATATTTATACATTTTATGAGATCAATATCTTAAATTAATTGAGCTTTGTATTCTTGATAAATGAGAGGGGTCTATACGTAAATTAATTGAGCTTTGTATTCTTGATAAATGAGAGGGGTCTATACTTATTTTGAGATACAAAATATTTATTATTATATTATATTTTCATATAAAAATTGGTAGTTCTATATGTATATATACACGTTAGTTCTTGTGTGAATATATCTATATAATTGTAAACTAAGTTATTAATTTATATACTCATAGTATAGTATATAAATAATTGATAGTCACATATTTGCATATACATGTATATATAGAGCAAAACGTACCATATTTTTAATATACCTATATATGCATGCATGTTACCAAGTTAACAATAATATTGGAATTGATATTAAGTTACTAGACACTATCTATATGAATGGTGATACACCCTGTACAATATATCACAAGTATAAATATAAATTATGGAAAAATTAGTAAGTATGAATAATAAGTCTAGTAACCTATATTATTTTATGTTGGACCAATTAAATTTAACCACACTTATAAGTAAATGAGTCATACTCCTAAAGTTACATGAGTCATACCTATATTTTTCATGATAAATTACAAACCGTAAATAAATAGTATGTATGTTAGATGAATTCCATCACATGGTGTATTAATAAGATGAAACACAAGGCCACCTCATCTAATTCTACATGATTCCAAACTTTCCAACACATAAACCTAAAGCTAAAATTGGTGTGTTGGTATATATATGCATAGGTTAGTAATCATATCATATAGAAGGAAAATTTAGTATAAATAGAGGAGTTCATACGTTCATTTCCTCCATCACAAGAATCAAATCTCTCTTAAAAATTTCTTCTTACTCATAGTCTCAATTTTGGAAACTTTTAGTGGAAGCTTTGCCACTTTGGTTCCGTCTCGGAAGATTTACAAAGGTATTTTCTAGTAATCTAAATATTTTCTTAATATTATAAGATATCAGGATTATGCCCAAATTAACTCATTTTGTTTCAATTATATTTTATATATAATATAATGAAGTACTTATATTAATGATGTATACGATAAAGATTTTTTTACGCCGCTATTAGGCTTCTACTATAATTTTATTTGAAAGACATTTATAAGCTTCTAGTCTAAATTTTTATTTAATTACATATTTTAACTACTAGCAAAATTATCGGCAATTACGCTGTTAGCAGGATTACCACCGGAGGAGCCGTTTTTCAAGAGTTTTATCAAAAGCTAAGGTGGGGGCAAGATTTCGTACACGTTGGGACGGTTAGCGTAAAATAGCTTAATATATATGTGTAGTGGTGTACCCACAGCCACTACATCCGATAAATAACTAAGGAGAGCTTATTCTCTTTTAGTGATTTTTTCTGGAATTACTAAATGAGGTTACGCCAGCCTTAATTATTTATCATATAAATGATCTATGATAATATGTGTTTGTATGGTGCTTGCATTACTTGATTAATTGTTTAAATGTTTACTGGATTATTTGAATGATTGTGATTGTTAGACTAAGAATGAGATATACTCTTTAAGGTTAGAAACAATAACATCGTTAGTGTAAGATTCCCAATAACATAAAGGCAGTTTGTAACTTTGACTAGTTGTATTCGGTTGGGTTCTGGCTAAGGAAAGACTTGGTAGACTACGCTTCTTACGGTTACCTCTCTTTCCTGGGAAGTCAATCATACACTATTCATTGTAAGAATTGAACTTTTGTTTAGAAGTGAGGTTTGTGTGAGCAAAGGATGACAAGAGATACTTTGAGGTTGTTGGTTTGTGTGAGGAAAGAATGTTAAGAGATACTTTGAGGTTGTTGATGGTAATTGGCACTCAACTTATGTGACTAGAGTATGTTATAACTAGATGAATTGATGTGATGAATTCTCGAGGATTGTATTAGTGCATAGGGTTTGAGTTGCCATGATCTTATTGAGAGTGCATATAGAATTGCATTTAGGAATGTGTAAGTCCACTGCCGTGTGTATGGGCGCACGAGGTTGATCAGCTGCCTGAATCCTGACGAGGATTTTTCTGCGCGCTTGGCAAGATAGTGAGATCTTGGCCTGTTTTCTTAGGGGCGATCGACTTATAACACTTGGACTCCACGTGAAGTCAAGTGGCGTAGCTCTTGGTAAATGGGAGTACGTTGGTGGCAAGTGATCTTGTGATATCTGATCTCGGAAATTGGGAGGATGTCCTTGATAGCGTCTTGAGGCCTGAGTTGACATGTAGTTTAGGAATGCATTTTGATAGATAGAGACTATTTTGGGAGAAAAATAATAGAGGATAAATAGAGTATATGTTTGGAGATAAACACGAGAGGATAGGACGCCTGATTGATTACTTGTGTTTGACATATATATTCCTATTTTACACCCCATTCCCACTTTCTAAACTTGTACGTATGTCTTAGCCCTATGTTTGTTTTGTCTTGTATTTTTATCTATGTATTTAGGTTCCATTGAAGATGAGCTTAAGACTGAAGATGGTGCAGTTCTTTCTACTTTTTATACGGTTGGTGATATAGATGTCAGTATCGCACAATGATAATCGAGGTCTTGTTTCGACAGCCAGTGTGTCTTTTGTAGTCTTGTCTTTTGGGTCTCTTTAAATATGATGTATTCTTTATTTCACATGTAATCCGCGATATTAGATAGATTCGCAGACACCTTTGTCTTTATGATATAAATAAAATAAGTTTTGACTTACATCTATTATTTATTTCTTATCTATTTAAATTTTAACTTTTCTGTATTTCCACTATAAAAACTGATTAGAATAGTACTTCGGTCTCACCGAGACATTGGGGCGTCTCATTATGGTATCAGAGCTGGTCGATTCAGTTCGGACCATGTGTGTCTAGGGTTATACTGGCTGTGTCAGTTGGATTCCACCTCGGATGATAACAATGCTTAGATTGGGTAGGGGGTCCGATTTTTACGAGCTTGTATTGGCTATTTTCCTCTCGATTAGATCCTTCACGAGACAAAGTTTTACGAACTTTGTGACCTATGAGAGCGGAGCGATAGTTTTCTTATTGTTCAAGAAAGAACGATATGACTAGGATGATAAACTCTGATGATGGAAAGTCAGGTCATCAACGGAATTTGAAGAATAAAGTTGGGTCATTTGAGATCATTGTCATGGATGAAGAGTTGAGTTTGTAAGTTATACGATGCTCAGTCGTCACGAGAAAGAAATGGTGTAAATTGGGAAAATTCACCAAGACCAGTTAAGTTAGGATTTCAAAAGGATCAAGTTGAGATATGTTGCAATTAGAGAAGACATTGTTTCTTTAAATGCGACTTGAAAGGTCATATTGTTGATGATTTCCCTTATAGAGGCATGATCATACATATAAGAAACAAGAGAAGCAGCTTATGGAATTGGATCAGGTATTATTGTTGATTTGGAAAATAAAAATCAAAATAAAACGATGAAAGTTGTGAAATATGGTAGAAAAGGATATGTCATATATCATGGAGATATTGTGTGTTAAGGATTTCACTCTTGTAGGAATTGTCCACGCAGAGCAGTAGGAACATGCTTTCATATCGTCGAGCGAGAAATGTTGTGAGAAACTATTTTAGGAAGAAAATAAACCAAGAAGAGATAATAGCGATTGATATTTAAGTTGGTCAAAGAGTTTATTTAAGTTTTAGTTAGAGCATTGGATTTGATAAGTATAATAGAAAGCGTGTCAGTAGGTACCTTTGAAGTACTGCATTCTGATGATCCTCGTAGATCAAGGGAATGACTCAAGAAAATAGTAGGAACTCAGTTTAGGTATTGTAGCTAGAACATGATTAAGAAGCGTTCCTTTAGTCAGGAACATGAAGGGAGACTTGTAGCAACCAATTATGGAGTATAGGTATAAAAGGATTCTAGAGTAGTGATAGAAATGAAGTCACAAGTTTCAAGAGTGGTAATTTGACAATACGTAGAATAAAGAAGTTATTGGACTAAATGTTGAACCTCATAAGTTGATGTTGTTTATTTAAAAAGGGTAATAGGTCGTAGGTGTGCATAGATATGAGAAACCATTTAAAGAGGTCATTAGGGATTAAGGATTAAGAAAGAGATCTTTCACATTTAGATTGGAGAAAGATGGTTTTGATGATAGGGAAAGTTTATAGGACATGGCTGCAAGCATTGGAGTATGAGACGTTGTTGCATGACCGTCTAAGTTTAGATTTTGGTTTAAGGGATGTATAATTTTGTGGATATTTTGGAAGTATAGAAGTATACACTTAAAAGGTTGGGATAAATTGTTGAGATAGAAATGTTCGTAGATAGTTGGTGAATTAAGTTGTTCTCTTGGACTAGAGAATGAATTATTGAAGGGTCATTTTAGAATTTATCTATTAATGATGCATTTGTTTAGAAAGAGTGAAATTATTGGATAAGTTAGAAGTTCGATAAATTTAAGAATTGAAGATTAGTTTCAAGGAAGTTTTCATAGTTTTCTAGATCTATTTTCTTTGATCTGTAAGGTTTACTATAGGTTTGGTGGTATGAGGATACAATGAGATTAGGTGGTGGTATATGATTTAAGATAACTTAAGTTTGCGAGAAGGATTGTCTTACTGGAAATAAGAAGGATCAGTGATTAGAGTTAAGACCAAAGAATATAGTTGAATATGTGTTTGGATTTAGGAAATAGTGAGTAAGCGGCGGGGAAATTTAGGGTGTGATCATGTAGAGGAATGCTTAGAGTAAATTAAGTTTTTCATGGGAGCTTAGAAAATATAACAAGTCTTGAGGAAGAAACTATGGATATTAAGTAGTACGGATCCTTTAGAGACTAGACTGTTTACACTGAAATCATCACATACTGAGCCTAGCCAACTCAGTGAGAACTGAACTGGACCAAGGAGGTCGAGTAGTTATAATGAAGTAGGAGCGCGAACTCAAAAAGGAGTACGAATGAAGATCTTTGGAATTTGATGTTGCAACTATAGTAGTCAACACCACATGAGTAAGTAATGTGACACCAACAATGGTGTGAAGAATTCAGGAATAATACATGGCTCAGTACCAGTAGTAAGAGGTATGTCGAGATACGAATCAGTATGGAATAAGGTATAAGAGTTTCTACAAGTAGAACAAATTTTCAATTGTAATGCCTGCTGACAAGGTGATAGTAAATTATAGAGCAAAAGTTGAGGAATTAGGAAGTGACATGATAACCAAATGTGATTTGACTTTAGTAGTTAAGATAAGGGATTCGTCAAGAATATAAGATGAAAGGATCAAGGGTCGATTGACCTATTATAGTATCTTGACTTCCTAGAGAGAAAAAAAAGTATGGTCGGAAGTCTTAAGAAGGTGAACTAGAATTGGCTGTTTGAAAATAGTCTGTTAAGAAAGGGTTTCAAGTACATAAGTTTATAAGTGATGAAGTTTGAGATTGATTTGGCATGTAAGTTGGAACACGAGAATCATTTCAGAATAATGGTTAAGTCATCAGTCTTATAGTTCGATTGGTTGAAGACCTTCCGAGAGTTTATATACAGGTAACTAAAGCCATTATTTTATTTTAAGATATGTTATCTGTGATTGTCATTTTATTCGTAGTTGAATTAGAAAGTTTGAAGGTCGTAGTTATATTGGAATTATTTAGATTTGGCAAGTTAGGAACTGGAGAGATTATATAGAGGAACAATTAAGAAAGTTCAATATATAACAAGGAAAAAAAAAAAAAGTGTCTTAGACTTTTGGAGCCATTGTTCTAAACCATAATTGATCAGATTGGAAAATTGCAAAGTGGTATAATTAAGAGATGATTTGGATTAAGGTACTACTTATTTGAATTAAGATTGCAACATGAGTTTCTTTCTATAGTGAAAGCAGTTTGAGATAATGTTTTTGGTAATGCTTCAAAGGAAGAAGATGACGAGTTGCGTATTAGTTTACAGGTACGTTAAATTTCGAGGACGAAATTTCTTTTAAGGGGGGTAGTAATGTAACATCCCGATTTTCGTAACTCGATATATTTTATTTTACTTAAAATCTCGATATTTTATAATTTCATCAATTTTGCCGTGATTAATATATTTTTGATTTTGAAAGTTTTTCATTTAAATTTTTAAAGGGCTTGAAAAGGGATAATTATTTATAAAAAACATAATAGTTATTTTATCTAAAATTATGAAGAAATATTTATACATTTTATGAGATCAATATCTTAAATTAATTGAGCTTTGTATTCTTGATAAATGAGAGGGGTCTATACGAAAATTAATTGAGCTTTGTATTCTTGATAAATGAGAGGGGTCTATACTTATTTTGAGATACAAAATATTTATTATTATATTATATTTTCATATAAAAATTGGTAGTTCTATATGTATATATACACGTTAGTTCTTGTGTGAATATATCTATATAATTGTAAACTAAGTTATTAATTTATATACTCATAGTATAGTATATAAATAATTGATAGTCACATATTTGCATATACATGTATATATAGAGCAAAACGTACCATATTTTTAATATACCTATATATGCATGCATGTTACCAAGTTAACAATAATATTGGAATTGATATTAAGTTACTAGACACTATCTATATGAATGGTGATACACCCTGTACAATATATCACAAGTATAAATATAAATTATGGAAAAATTAGTAAGTATGAATAATAAGTCTAGTAACCTATATTCTTTTATGTTGGACCAATTAAATTTAACCACACTTATAAGTAAATGAGTCATACTCCTAAAGTTACATGAGTCATACCTATATTTTTCATGATAAATTACAAACCGTAAATAAATAGTATGTATGTTAGATGAATTCCATCACATGGTGTATTAATAAGATGAAACACAAGGCCACCTCATCTAATTCTACATGATTCCAAACTTTCCAACACATAAACCTAAAGCTAAAATTGGTGTGTTGGTATATATATGCATAGGTTAGTAATCATATCATATAGAAGGAAAATTTAGTATAAATAGAGGAGTTCATACGTTCATTTCCTCCATCACAAGAATCAAATCTCTCTTAAAAATTTCTTCTTACTCATAGTCTCAATTTTGGAAACTTTTAGTGGAAGCTTTGCCACTTTGGTTCCGTCTCGGAAGATTTACAAAGGTATTTTCTAGTAATCTAAATATTTTCTTAATATTATAAGATATCAGGATTATGCCCAAATTAACTCATTTTCTTTCAATTATATTTTATATATAATATAATGAAGTACTTATATTAATGATGTATACGATAAAGATTTTTTTACGCCGCTATTAGGCTTCTACTATAATTTTATTTGAAAGACATTTATAAGCTTCTAGTCTAAATTTTTATTTAATTACATATTTTAACTACTAGCAAAATTATCGGCAATTACGCTGTTAGCAGGATTACCACCGGAGGAGCCGTTTTTCAAGAGTTTTATCAAAAGCTAAGGTGGGGGCAAGATTTCGTACACGTTGGGACGGTTAGCGTAAAATAGCTTAATATATATGTGTAGTGGTGTACCCACAGCCACTACATCCGATAAATAACTAAGGAGAGCTTATTCTCTTTTAGTGATTTTTTCTGGAATTACTAAATGAGGTTATGCCAGCCTTAATTATTTATCATATAAATGATCTATGATAATATGTGTTTGTATGGTGCTTGCATTACTTGATTAATTGTTTAAATGTTTACTGGATTATTTGAATGATTGTGATTGTTAGACTAAGAATGAGATATACTCTTTAAGGTTAGAAACAATAACATCGTTAGTGTAAGATTCCCAATAACATAAAGGCAGTTTGTAACTTTGACTAGTTGTATTCGGTTGGGTTCTGGCTAAGGAAAGACTTGGTAGACTACGCTTCTTACGGTTACCTCTCTTTCCTGGGAAGTCAATCATACACTATTCATTGTAAGAATTGAACTTTTGTTTAGAAGTGAGGTTTGTGTGAGCAAAGGATGACAAGAGATACTTTGAGGTTGTTGGTTTGTGTGAGGAAAGAATGTTAAGAGATACTTTGAGGTTGTTGATGGTAATTGGCACTCAACTTATGTGACTAGAGTATGTTATAACTAGATGAATTGATGTGATGAATTCTCGAGGATTGTATTAGTGCATAGGGTTTGAGTTGCCATGATCTTATTGAGAGTGCATATAGAATTGCATTTAGGAATGTGTAAGTCCACTGCCGTGTGTATGGGCGCACGAGGTTGATCAGCTGCCTGAATCCTGACGAGGATTTTTCTGCGCGCTTGGCAAGATAGTGAGATCTTGGCCTGTTTTCTTAGGGGCGATCGACTTATAACACTTGGACTCCACGTGAAGTCAAGTGGCGTAGCTCTTGGTAAATGGGAGTACGTTGGTGGCAAGTGATCTTGTGATATCTGATCTCGGAAATTGGGAGGATGTCCTTGATAGCGTCTTGAGGCCTGAGTTGACATGTAGTTTAGGAATGCATTTTGATAGATAGAGACTATTTTGGGAGAAAAATAACAGAGGATAAATAGAGTATATGTTTGGAGATAAACACGAGAGGATAGGACGCCTGATTGATTACTTGTGTTTGACATATATATTCCTATTTTACACCCCATTCCCACTTTCTAAACTTGTACGTATGTCTTAGCCCTATGTTTGATTTGTCTTGTATTTTTATCTATGTATTTAGGTTCCATTGAAGATGAGCTTAAGACTGAAGATGGTGCAGTTCTTTCTACTTTTTATACGGTTGGTGATATAGATGTCAGTATCGCACAATGATAATCGAGGTCTTGTTTCGACAGCCAGTGTGTCTTTTGTAGTCTTGTCTTTTGGGTCTCTTTAAATATGATGTATTCTTTATTTCACATGTAATCCGCGATATTAGATAGATTCGCAGACACCTTTGTCTTTATGATATAAATAAAATAAGTTTTGACTTACATCTATTATTTATTTCTTATCTATTTAAATTTTAACTTTTCTGTATTTCCACGATAGAAACTGATTAGAATAGTACTTCGGTCTCACCGAGACATTGGGGCGTATCACCGGTGTTACTCGTGAAAAAGAAAGATGGTACGATGCGTCTGTGCATTGATTATCGCCAACTCAACAAGGTCACAATTAAGAACAAGTACCCCTTACCTAGAATCGATGACCTTTTGGATCAACTCAGAGGTGCTACTGTCTTTTCCAAGATTGATCTTCGTTCTGGATATCATCAGATCCGTATCAAGTCCTCGGATGTTTCCAAGACAGCATTCAGGACTCGCTATGGACATTATGAATTCTTGGTCATGCCATTCGGTCTGACTAATGCTCCAGCCATCTTTATGGACTACATGAATCGGATATTCCAGCCGTACCTTGACCAGTTTGTTGTCATTTTCATTGATGACATCCTGATCTATTCTAAGGATTCGCAGGAGCATACGGAACACCTGAGAATCGTGTTGAGCATCCTTAGAGAGAAGCAACTGTATGCCAAATTCAGCAAGTGTGAATTTTGGCTATCTGAAGTTAAATTCTTGGGACATGTCATATCGCAAGGCGGTGTGTCTGTTGACCCATCCAAGGTTGAAGCAGTGTTGAATTGGGAAAGACCCAGAAGTGTTACCGAAGTCAGAAGTTTCCTGGGTTTGGCAGGCTATTACCGGAGATTCATCTTAGGGTTTTCGGAGATTGCCTTACCGTTAACCCGTCTGACCAGGAAAGATGCGACCTTTGATTGGAATGCTGCTTGTGAATGGAGTTTCAGAACTTTAAAGGAAAAGCTAACCATAGCACCAGTGTTAGTAATTCCTGACCCAACCCGCAAGTACGTGGTGTACTGTGATGCGTCCAACAAAGGACTTGGATGTGTATTGATGCAAGATGGAGCAGTTGTAGCGTATGCATCCAGGCAGCTAAAACCTCATGAGCAGAATTATCCTACCCATGATCTGGAGTTAGCAGCCATTATCTTTGCACTCAAAATCTGGAGACATCATCTGTATGGAGTGCAGTTTGATCTGTTCAGTGATCACAAAAGTCTGAAGTACTTGTTT
This sequence comes from Trifolium repens, assembly GCA_030408175.1. Classification (NCBI taxonomy): domain Eukaryota; kingdom Viridiplantae; phylum Streptophyta; class Magnoliopsida; order Fabales; family Fabaceae; genus Trifolium; species Trifolium repens. Next base: position 38,813,799 of record CP125848.1, on the reverse strand, counting down.
GATCAGAAGGAGTTGAATATGAGGCAACGGCGTTGGATGGAGTATCTCAAAGATTTTGATTTCAATCTCAATTACCACCCTGGAAAGGCCAATGTGGTGGCAGATGCCCTGAGCAGAAAGACATTGTATGCATCAGAGTTGTTGATGCAAAAGTGCGGTCTGTACGAGAAGTTTAGGGATCCCAACCTGAACGTGATATATCGTAAGAGCGGTATTCGCATCAACAGAATTGAAATATCCTGTGAGTTACGCCCAAGGATTGTGCAGGCTCAGCAGGATGACGTGGAGTTACAGAAGAGAGTAAACCATCCGGAGTTTTCAGTAGCCACGGACGGTGCTATTCTCTATGAAGGAAGACTCTGTGTACCTCAAGATGATGAACTGAAACGGTTAATCCTAGAGGAAGCACATAAGAGTGGATTTTCAATTCACCCTGGATCCACCAAAATGTATCATGATTTGAAGGAGAATTATTGGTGGCCCAACATGAAGGCAGAGATTGCTGAATTCGTGTCCAGGTGTATTGTTTGTCAACAGGTGAAGATTGAACATCAGAAACCTGGAGGACCGTTGCAACCATTGGATATTCTTGAGTGGAAATGGGAACATATCACCATGGACTTTGTAGGAGGATTGCCACGTAACCAGAGAGGTCAAGATTCGATCTGGGTAATCGTGGACAGGTTGACTAAGTCAGCCCATTTCATTCCAGTGAAATCCACCTACAAGGCCCCTCAATATGCAGCCATATTCATGGAGCAGATTGTAAGGCTAAATGGGGTACCTATGAGTATTGTGTCGGATAGGGACCCAATTTTCACTTCTAGGTTTTGGAAAGCATTTCAGAATGCGATGGGTACTCGGTTGAAGATGAGTACGTCACATCACCCTCAGACTGATGGTCAGTCAGAAAGGACTATTCAGACCCTTGAGGATATGCTTCGAGCTTGTGTATTGGAAGATAGCGGTTCGTGGAGTAATCACTTGCATCTAATTGAATTTGCCTATAACAACAGTTACCATGCCAGTATCGGTATGGCGCCTTATGAAGCTCTGTATGGCAGGAAGTGTAAAACTCCGTTGTGTTGGACAGAAGTTGGTGATCGTAGTTTTTTGGGACCAGATATAGTCCAAGAGACCACTTTAAAGATTAAGTCTATTCGGGATAAACTAAAAGTTGCTCAGAGTCGGCAGAAGAGTTATGCCGACAAGAGAAGAAGGTTTTTGGAATTTCAGGAAGGTGACCATGTGTTCTTGAGAGTTACTCCTAAGTTGGGTTTGCGAGGTGTTTTCAAAACTAAGAAGCTCTGTCCAAGATTCATTGGACCCTATCAGATTCTTCGACGCGTCGGTCCTGTAGTCTATCAGTTAGCTCTTCCTCCATCTATGTCAGGGTTACACGACGTGTTTCATGTGTCTCAGCTTCGCAAGTATATTCCTGATCCTTATCAGCCAGTGGAACTCGAGCAAATTGATCTCCAGCCAGATCTAACCTATCAGCCGGATCCTGTTCGGATTGTTGAACGTGATGCCAAAATACTTCGGAACAAGAGGATTCCTATTGTCAAAGTTGAATGGGCTCAGTCTCCTGACGGTGAGTTTACTTGGGAACTGGAGTCAGACATGCGGAAGAGTTATCCTTACCTGTTTCCGAGGTAAATTCTTAATTTCGAGGACGAAATTTCTTTAAGGGGGGTAGGTTGTAATATCCCACATTCTAAATTACCTAATTAATTTTAATTAGAGCTTTGCCTAATTTTATAAATTAATTAGAGGAAGTTAGTTAAATTAATTTGGGAACTAAGTGAATTATGTGCAAGAATTAGAGGTACTAATTAAACTTAGTTCACATATTAGTACACTATTATTCCTAAGTGATTTAATTAACATAAGAGGAATTCAAACTTCCCTCCTCCACCTCTCCTCCATCTCTCACGTGACTCACTCCCACCCTTGTGACTCATCCTTCCACTCATGTCTCACTACTCCTCTCAAGCTTACACCTCACCTAAGATGCATGCACTACCACTCTCTACCTTCATTCTTCCACTTCAGAAAATCTGAAGTAGCCATGATCTCTCTCTTTCTCCTCTCCACGCCAATAAACAACAACAACAACAACACAAAGCTACAAATCCATCAATTTACTTAAACCATGGATTTTGTCTCTTTCTCATCACCACCATTCAAACAACAGAGAATCCTTCAGCTAGCACATGAACCTCTGTAACCATGACAGAATCACCAAGCCCCAAACCTCACAAGTTGCTAAACAACAACCAAGTTCATGTCACCTTTTTCTCACCCAATTAACTTGCATGCACCCCAACATTGAAACAAATTCCCTACTGTTCTCACACTCAGAAAACCACTATAAATACCTCTCAATCTCAGCTGAATCACTCATTAAACACTTCTCAAATTCGTAGAGCAAAGTGAGGGTTTACTAGAGTTCAAAATCTCATTTTTTGTCTGGAGTTCGTGGGGCTTTAGGAGAGGTTGCAGTAGCTGTAGTAGAGCTCAGAAGCTAGGATCAAAGCTTCATTCCAGGTGGGTTCTTAGGTTAGGTAGTTTAGTCTCCCAATTATGAATATATGCATGATAACATAGGAATTAGGAACTTGTTGTGTGAGGGGAATTAACTCCCAAACTCCCCTCCATTCTATCTTATATTATGTGGTTTATGTTTCTGCACTATCTCAAATGAGGAATGTAGGTGAAACTATGATAATTTGATGATTTTCGCAAAACAGGGGCCTTTCTGCATGAACTCGCCATGGCGGATTGCTGGCGAGCACTCATGGCGAAAAGAAGGTTCTGGGCTGAAGAACTTCGCCATGGCGGGCACTTTCTCGCCAGGCGAGTTGTTTAGGTCAGAACCTGGATTTCGCCATGGCGGACTAGCATTTCGCCATAGCGAGATTGTACAGGATGACCTGTAAACCTGCCATGGCGAGCAGGTAACTCGCCAGGCGAGCTTACACAGAACAGCCTGCAACTTTTGATTTTCAAACTGTTTTAATCGCTCGTTTTATTTCCTCATCTGAGATAGATAGATTGCAGAAATGTGACTGGTATAATGTTAAATAGAATGTTAATCACAGATGATCTTAGGGTATAACCTAGATTTAATTAAGTTTGTATGTTCCCCGGGATTTGGAAATTCATGGTAGTAACAACTCAATTTAGTATCAGTCAATTAAGAGCGAATTATATCGCACTATGGACTCCCAATGGGATAATCCATTAGGTTATGACTATGTGAGCTTCATGCCGTGACCGAATCGGTTGACGGATATGGCAGACCTCTGAGACCTGCTCACCTCAGAGTGTCCTAGTGTTAAAATGAATAAGATATACTTTTGTGTTACACCTTTATTTATGCTTATGTATTATGATATATTTGTTAGTATGCATGACTGATTAGGATTCCCCGGTGTAGTCACCTTAGGAGGGTAGTAGGACTCACTGAGGCTTAGTTGTCTCACCCCACTCCAAACAATTATTTTTCAGATAAGCAGGTTGGTTAAGGTATGCTGTTCGGTGTGCTTGCAGCTGTGCTTGGAGATGGCATTTCTTTCATGCATTTCTAGTTGATCTATGTTGTCTAATCTTATTCAATAATGTTTTGTTGTATCTTTTCAATCGTTTTTCCGCTGTACCTTGTATTCGTGTTGTATTTAGCACCTGCGTGTGCAATGAATTTTCAGAATGTAATAATAATGACTCAGCTACCAGTTATGATATTTCACTGATATTCTAGATATTTCATGTGGGGTGTTATAGATTACTGCAAGAGGACTGACACAGATCAGATCTCACTGGGGTTCCAACCGGCCAACCCAGCTAACTTTGATATTAAGGGTAATGTTCTTACAGTTTTGCGGGAGAACCCTTTTGACGGACGTGCCAACAATGATCCTTGGGATCATCTCTCAAAGTTTTCAGAGACATGTCAGATCCAGAAGGTGCCGGAAAACGTTTCTGATGACCAGAAGAAACTGCGTTTGTTTGCTTTTTCTCTTACAGGTCCAGCTAAAGATTGGCTTCAATGCTTGGCAAGGTGAACGATTGCAACATGGAAGGAGCTTGAAGACAAGTTCCTAGATAGATTCTTCACACACACACTATTCCAGAAGAGGAAGTCTGAGATTCTAATATTCAAACAGCATGAATCTGAAACGCTGTGCGAGGCTTATGAACGCTTAAAGTTACTCATGAGAAGGTGTCCTAACCATAGTATTAGTGCTATGGAGCAGATGCAACTATTCACTACTGGTATGAAAATGCAACACATGATGATACTAGATGCCTCAGCTGGTGGGTCCATCAAAGTAAAGACCTATGCAGAGACTAAGGATCTGGTTGAGCTGATGTACCAGAATGAATACAACATGAGTCATGATCGAGCTCAAAAGACAACTGGAATTCTAAAGGTGGACTAGGAGATTGTCTACAAAATAGAGATCGAGTTACTAAGGAGGCAACTTGCTGATAAAGATAAAGCTGTAAAGGAAGCTAGTGTTAAACAGGTAGAGGGAGTCTGCGACTTCTGCCTAGAAGATCACTGACTAGGGTCTGGCAAGGGCACCAGTCTGTCGTCGAGTAATAATTCACACTCCAGTGTATAGAATGAGTTTGTATCCCCAGGGATCGTGCCGAGGCTTCACTAGCGTTATTTAAGTTTGTGATAGTTTGCAATCGCTTTGGGTTTTTGAAAAGGTTTTTATAAAATTAGCGTAATGCTTGCAATAAAATAAATAACAGAATGTATAAATATAGATTCAAGAAATATAGAGGCTAGGTATGGTGGTTGGACTCCCTCCCTTCTTCATATTTGGCATGACCGGTGTATAACATAGTTACTTAGATTATGTTCAGCGGTGAATTATCCTTGTTGTAGTAATACCTTACTATTACATTATGTCTATTAAAGTTTCCCAACATTATTAACTAAGTTACCTACGAGAGCCTAACCTCGATGTGTCACATACCCTAATTACTAAGTGAGTTGTTTATAAACATGCATTATAACCTTCACCAATTAACCTCTAGGTCCTAGTATCGGGCTATTCATCTTCTAAGTGCTCAGATCACACCTAGTGCATGATTCCTCCTCTAACCGCTCAGTTCACGACTAGTTCAGGATGTTTCCGTCTCTATACACCTAGCATTATTTACTACGAGTTCCGGACCATACCAAATCAAAACCTGATATCAATTTTATGGGCGTTCCCGCTTATCCGGCCAGATTACGAGATACGTTATTAAAGTGCGCAAAAGTAAATAACAAACATAATACTTTAAATATCATTTATTATAACTTAGACTCAATCACAGACTCCAAATATTCATAGGGGAGTTCATCTTCTCCACCACAACCTAAGGCATAAATTATAAAGACTACATATTTAAATTACAATAAAGAAATTATAACCTAAATACAAAAGCCTAAAGAAAACATACCTTGCTGAGTTAGTTTTCCCGTAAGGGGAGAAAACTATGCCCAATAGAGCTCCTCTGAACCTCTCTTTATAGTAGAGAGTGTTCTACTATTTCTGAATGAATAAAACAATGAAAGGGAGACTCTATTTATAGTTTTCGTAATGGGCCACAGCAAGGCATCGCAGCACGATAAGGCCATCGTACTGCGATGTGAAGATTTAGTTCAATTTTATAACTGATCATGTGCATTTCATCAGCTTGGGCGCCAAGTTACATCATCGTGCTGTGATATGAAGCATCGTGCTGCGATATGAAGCATCGTGCTGCGATGGAAGATTTTGTGTAGATTTATTTCTTCTGATTTCTTGACGCGCAAGCAGCTGCCATCGTGGCACGATGGCACACATCGTGCTGCGATGGAATGCTGTATTTCTTCACTTTTTGGGCTTTTTCTTGTCTTTTTGCATCTTGGAATTTGTCTTGATGCTTTTTCCTACTTTTGTAGGTTTTCCTTCGTATTTGGGCCTATCTTGGTCATTTTACTACTAATAATACTACTAAAAATACCGTAGAAATTCCTGTCATCACAACCCCAAACTTAAATTGTTGCTTGTCCTCAAGTAACATGCTGTCAGACAAGATCGTTAGAAAAACAAGAGATAAATAAAGATGATAGGAATTTCACAACCTTTTTGTATTTCAGCAATGGTACCGCTGATTTTCTTACCGCCGCGATCCTGCTCAGTCCTGCTAGGCTCAGGAGACGTCAATAGTAGCAAATCGTACAAATTCCCGCAAGAGCCCATGTCCAACTTTTCTCTCTCTCACATTTGTGTTTTTTGCTCATTAATTGAAAGGGTTATCTCTCAATCATCGTGCAACCTGCCATTTTACCATAGGCTTGCAAGAACTCTAAGCAACCAGTCAAAATTCAATATTCATGCATTTTTGGAGGTCTTTTCAGGGTTATAACGTGGCTTAGGTCAAGGTAGGACATTTTTGGGAATAGTAGGCTAAACATTGGAGTTAAGTCTTACTTTGTTGTTCCTTTTTGTGTGCGCAACCCGTGTTCCTTAGGGTGCCGTTTTGTGTTTGTATCGGAAAATAAGAACCGGATGTGTCTTTGTGTGGTTCTTGTCTATCACTTTTTGTGCCCTTTGGCTCTTTTCATTTGCCTTTTGGCTCTTTCTTTTTCATTTATTTTTTTGAAAAGACTATTTTTTTAGGGAATTTTTGATGTTTTCCCGTCTCTTTTCTTTTATTTTTTTTCTTTTTGTAGTGATAGTTCTCCGTATACCCACCCCAAACTTAAACGTTGCTAGTTCCATGAGCAACCCCAAACTTATTTTGTTGCCAAGACTTTGAGAACTATTACCTAACTCCAAAGAGGGTAATTTCTTTGTTTTTCTGGTCTATAGGCTTGTATCGTGGTTTGTCACCGAAACAAAAGGGATATTATTTTTTTACGGCTCAAAATTGGCTAGCAAAGGATATAATAATAATAAGGGTGGCTTGAAAAGGCTCTGGGTTATAACAAATAATTGTCTCAATGCATATAATATCAAACTAACCAGTCAGCAGAGAATTAGAGCAAGTTCTAGAAAATAAACAAGTGCACGGTACTCTCATAGTAATTCGAAAGAAATTGGTAATACCGTTTGGAAATATTTGGCTCAAATCCTCACATTGCATAGGTATCTGAAGTTGAACACTTGTCTCACAGACATCCGCTTCATCACTCGTCTCTCTGTCTCCCGAACTTCGCACTTCGGAGCAATCACCTTTAGTTTTTTGTATGAAGGTGTGAAATTCGTCTCATCAAGATTTATAACTTATTTCGCCGCAATCTTACCTATAACAGTTAGTCATGCACTAGATAATAAACAACAAGCAGTTATTTAATTTTTTATAAATTTGAATAAGGGCTATTGACAGATGAAGATGACATGCGAAATTCTAGGCATACATTATTGAATTGAAAAACTGAATTGAAAATACTGAATTAAATACTTTTTTTTATAAGAATTAAATACTTAAATACTTATCCTTGTGTTGCCTCCCAAGCAGCGCTTGTTTAGCCTCTCATTAGCTTGAAGCATTTCCTCCATTACAGAGGATAGGTTCGCATGTCTCTCTCTTCTGTAGGAGCTTTCGCCTTAGTTCCTCCCTCTTTTTTGTTGCTTCTCTCATACTTCTCTGGGTTCTGTCTTTCTTTGAAGGTGGCAAAACAGAGTTGTCCATCATCTTCTGAAGGTACTGTTTTTATGGTGGACTTCCCTTTGCCTTTCGGTGGATGTTCCTTCTTTTGTTCTTTTGGTGCATTAACCCAGCTTTTCTTTTCTCTTTCCTCTTTTCTCTAAGCAGCAGGTTTCTTCAGAGGTGGCGTATTAACCCCAAACTTAGATTTTCAGGCCACCTTTCGGTTTCTATCCCATGCTTTGACCCATGTTGCTCGGATGTCCACTTCAATGGTTAGCCTCCTCAATTTTTCAGTGAGTTCTTCGGGTTCCTCCTCTTCCTGAGCTGTCTCTATCTCTAGCTGCTGTTTACTGTGAAATTTAGTAAACAACGCTAGTTTGAGTTATTACAAGAGAGATCAACTAGTAAATCTCGGGACATAGTTCTTTGTTCCTGTTTTCAAAGGAGTTAGTGTTCATTATTGTTCTTATGTTCATAAAATGTTGTTTTTATATTTTTATATTACTTGAAATGCAAGAAAGAATGTTTATTCAATTGAATAAACAGAATGAAAGAATGAGTCGAAATAAAGACAATTAGAATTGAAATGAAAAAGACTGTAAATTTGCATTTAATGGTAAATGTTTACAGAAAGTAAATGGTGCACATTACATACATTCTTCCTTTTGAACTCTTTTCTGTCGTTGACATGGGTACTTTGAGTTTTAATAGGATTTTTGTATAAAGATTGTGACCCTTTGCTCGATCACATAACTAGTCTATTTATAGACACTAATTCATAACTACTAATAACGCCTAAATAACTACAGAGAGGACGCGTGTCTTGTCACGTATTTTGAATTTGAATTCTCTCTTATCCTTTGATTTAGCCGTTGTATCCATCGAAGTCGAGATAGCAATGATTTTCCTGAATATTTTGCTAAGTCCATGCTTTTCTTCTGCACTACTGAACGCTTCGACCCTACTGACGTTTCGACCAAATCGAAAGGATCCTGAAGAAAAATACAAAGTTAAGGAATAATGCTCAAAATAGAACATTTATTATATGTTCATGCATGATTGATCATTAAATTCATTGGCTCTGAAAACCAAACATCTTTAATGACTTTTGGAGTAATAAAATAATTAAATAGAATTATTTTAGTCATGCATTTAGAACATATTTTTACTTAGTAAAAATATGGGCTAACAGCTGCGCCATTTCATTCTCCAGTTCTGCTATCTCTACCTTTACTTGTACTTCTTGATCTGGAGTCGGTGGTGTAGCTTCCCTGTCTTTCCACTCAAGCATGAAGCATTTCTCCTTTCCTGCATTGAAAGTTTTTACAGTTGTAGACTTACCTCCACTCCGTTATCTCTCCAAGGTTCATATCAATGAGTGCCTTGCAGGTAAATAGGAATGGCCTTCCAAGAATGACGGGATGCTCTTCGTCTTCTCTGATGTCTAGGATCATGAAGTCTACTAGAAATTCTAGGTCTTTGACTTTCACCAAGACGTCTCTGACTGTGCCTACTGAGTGGATGGATGACTGATTAGCTAGTACGAGTTCCCGAGATGTGCCTGCAATAGGTGTTGGTGTAAGCCCTAGAGGCCAATGACTTTAGTACTTGTATCGAATAAATTATTAATAAATATATTGTTTCTTTATTAATAATAAAAGGCATTTTTCTTTATTATGTTTGTATGTCCAAAATAATGAAGTCCCTAGAATAGAAAGTCTGTTTAATATTAAGTGTGACTTAATCATGAGATTACATTAAACATAAAGACGCTATTCTTAAAGTATCCGTAGTCAAGTTTTATCATGAATTGGGATAATGATAAAACATAGACTATTATGAAGATAGACTGATGATCGCATCTCATGGATCATAGGATAAGGAGTTATCAAGTCTTGACATAGGTATAAGAAATATTAGGAGTAATATTTATACCGGATTGACCCGCTATGAGAGTACTACATGCAAAGTTATGCAAAGTGTCATAAGTTACTCTCATGGTGATAATGGTGTAAGCCGCCCTTAGACCTGAAACCACTATGTACCCTAGATGTGGAGTCAAGTGCTTTGTTACTGATCTAACGTTGTCCGTAACAGGATGACCATAAAGACAGTTAATGGGTACTTCACAAAGCATGCTGAGGGACAGTAGTGTCCTAGATGGAATTTGCCAATCCTGCATAACAGGATAAATGTCATGGGCCCAATATTGAACTGGACAAAGATGACACCAAGTATGCTTTGTGTTCAATATAGACATAAGGGGCAAAGGGGTAATTATACACGCATATATTATCACTAAGGTTATGTTATGATCACATGTTAATTTCTCATAACTTGGGTAGCAATGATGTGTTGCTAGATACCGCTCATTGTTTATTATATTAAATTGTGGATTTAATATAATTGCCAACGTTATGGAAACCTACAAGGGTCACACACATAAGAACAGGCTAGTGTGAAATTGGAACACCGTAAGGTACGGTGCAGCTCAGAGAATTAAGGAAGTATGATAAGGGTATCATGGTAATTAAATAAGCGTATCATAATTTGTTATGAAAAGAAAGCACTCATGTGTACATGACACATGGGGGGTGCGTTTCTTAAAAGATTTATTTAATTAAAAGGGTTTAGTATAATTGTGGCCCAATGACAAATAGTTTGTCTTGGTGCACAAGACACTTGGTTCTATAAATAGAACCTTTGTGATTGAGAAAAACACACTTAAGTGATTTCTTAAGAAATAGAAAAACCCTAATCCTTATTTCTTGCCTCCACTCACAAAAGGCCTTCATCCTCTTGAGCTAGCACTCTCTTGAAGGTTCCTGTTCGTGTGGACTAGATAGAGGCGTTGTTCTTCGTCATCAACGCTCGTGATCAATCCGGTTCGTGGTCAAAGAATTGACCGGCCACCGTTCGTGAAAAGAAAAGAAAAAAAGGATTTTCTACAAGAGGTAAAAATTCTAAACACAAACTCATGCCCATTCGTAAGGATCTCCAAAGGAAAATTTTTAAATTCCGCTGCTTTTCTATTACTATTTTCCTTCAGTGGTATCAGAGCCACTTACGAATCCATGAGATTGATGTTTGTTTATTTCATGAATTCAGTTTTAATATGATTAAAACGGTTAATAAAAGATTAAAATCGAGTAATTAAAATTTGACGATTGTTTGTGTATAAATTGGATGATTAACATTGAAACGGCTCCGGAATCCGACACTTGTATGGTGGAGCATGCGATATGTTGATTGTCCTAAGGTTACACGAACAAGAACGGTCAATACTTACATGTGATGTAAGTTTTGTGTATAAATTGGGTAACTAACATTGAAACGGCTTCGGAATCCGACACTTGTATGGTCAAGCATGCGATATGTTAATTGTCCTAAGGTTACACAATCAAGAACGGCCATAAACTTATATGTGATATAAGTGATCGTGATGCAAAACGGTGTATTTGATGCATCGTTCATAATTTCGTTCATTAAAACAAATTATGAAAGTTATTTGATATTGGATTGATTCATGTTCATTTGCTTTGGAATCCGACATTAGTATGGTGAAGCAATGACATGTTAATCAATCATATTGAATTTCGGTCATAAAAGGTTTTGACGGCATGAAATTATTGCATTAGGATTCGCGACAACACAAGGGTTGTGTTGTCAAAGAGGTGCTGATTGCGTGCCTGCGCTATGGCGCAGGGTATGTTGCGCTATGGCGCAGCGACCAGAGAGACCTGCGCTATGGCGTGGGGCAGGTTGCGCTATGGCGCAGCGACCAGAGAGACCTGCGCCATGGCGTGGGGCAGGCTGCGCTATGGCGCGGCTGGCATCGGTTGATTTTTGATCGTTCGCCAAAATTTTAATTTTAATTAATCTACTCGACCTGAATTGATAATAATAATAAATATGTTTATTGTTATATTTTGTGATGATTGATTATGGCCTTAGTTTACTCCTTTGTTTTAATTTGGTTTTTTAAATACGGTCTGCGTGTCGTGCCTCTCTCTAAAAAATTCTTGATGTAATTTCTCTTCTCATCTTACTCCCTCGTATGTAAAACGAGTTTTCTTTGATGTAATAATAGAATTACAGTAGGAACAAAGGAGGACAGCCATGAAGATGATACTTGGAGAAGTAGATCATCGTTAGGCTAGTTTAGGGTTCTCTCATTGGCTTGAGAGAACACTTGCGTTAGGAGGCCATAATCATATCATTTTGTATTATTGTTTTATATGTATGTTGATGCATGTGAGAGCGTTTAATATGTTAAACAAGCCGGTGAGATCAAATTAATTAAAATCCCTCAAGAGACACATAAGAGATTAATAAAGAAAATGTGGGTTCGCCCACCGCGGAGTGCATTTTGTTTATTAATAAAGTATGTGAATATTAAGATTACGCTTTCCAAGCTTTAGAACTCATCAAGACTAGTATCGAGCTATGTAGGTTCGCCCACCGCGAAGTGCATACTCTATATTGGTAAGGTGCGACGGGATAATTGTAATATCCAACTTCTAAAGTAAGGGTCAAACTTAACTTAACAAATATAATGAGATTATATGAGTTTAAGAAGCAATGATTGGGAATAATTCATGAGATGAATTCGAATAAGGAGTTATTCACCCAATTGATATATTCAAGAGTTGTATGAGATACAATTGGAAGGAGTTCCTACCTAAATAAACTGAGTCTTGTGTAATCCGTCCACCGCGGACTTAAGACAAAGTGAAATATGGATCTTGACCCACTAGAAAATCTTCCAACGGGATTTTCCGAATCAAATGATGAGGGTCATTTGGTTTGAGTAAAATAGTGGGAGCGTATTTAATTAAAGTCCTAATTAAATAAAATGATACTTATATTTTCACTTCTTTATGTAGATAACCATGTCATCAAACACATCAAACAACATTTTGCGATCAATCCTTGACAAAGAAAAGTTGAATGGTTCAAATTTTCTTGATTGGCACCGAAATCTGAGGATTGTCCTCAAGCATGATAATAAGCTGTATGCATTAGAGGAACCTGTTCCTGAAAATGAGCCAGCTAATAATGCTCCAAGGGCTGAAAAGGATGCTTACAAGAAGCATGTTGATGATGCTAATGAGGTTGCATGCCTCATGTTGGCTACCATGAATTCTGAGCTTCAGAAGCAACATGAAAACATGAATGCTTTTGAAATGATCGAACACTTGAAAACTCTATATGCGGAGCAAGCCCGTCATGAGAGGTTCGAAGTTTCAAAATCCCTTTTTCAATGCAAGTTAAGTGAGGGATCTCCGGTAGGTCCTCATGTGCTCAAGATGATTGGGTATGTGGGAAACCTTGAAAGGCTAGGATTCCCTCTTGAGAAAGAACTTGCAACTGATCTCATTCTGCAATCGTTGCCGGATAGTTTCAATCAATTTATCCTAAACTTCAATATGAATGATTTGGATAAGACTCTTCCTGAATTGCTAAGCATGTTAAGAACTGCCGAGCAAAATCTGAAGTCTAAAGGGAAATCCATTCTAATGGTTAGTAATGGAAATAAGCATCACAAGAAGCCCAAAAAGCAAGGTGGTAAATGGAAAGGCAAGGGAGTTGCCAAACCAAAAGAAACTCCCCCTGCTTTAAAGCCTAGTGGGAGCATAGCAAAAAGGGGCAATTGTTTCTATTGCGGTAAGACCGGACATTGGAAGAGGAATTGCCCAAAGTACCTGGAAGATAAGAAGAAAGGAGTAGCTCCTACAACTTCAGGTATTTTTGTTATAGAAATAAATTTATCTACTTCTACATCATGGGTATTAGATACTGGATGTGGTTCTCACATTTGTACTAATGTGCAGGAACTAAAGGAGAGTAGAGGATTGGAGAAAGGTGAAGTGGACCTACGAGTTGGGAATGGAGCAAGAGTTGCTGCTTTAGCCGTAGGGACTTATAATTTATCTTTACCTAGTGGTTTAATAATTCAGTTAAAGAACTGCTATTATGTACCTGCCATTAGCAGGAATATTATTTCCGTTTCTTGTTTGGACAAGTTTGGGTTTTCATTTATGATAAAGAACAATTGTTGCTCTATTTATTTAAATGATATATTCTATGCTAATGCTCAAATGTATAATGGACTATATGTCCTTGATCTTGAAACGCCAGTCTATAACATTAATACTAAAAGGATGAAACCAAATGAGTTGAATTCAAGTTACCTTTGGCACTGTCGTTTAGGCCATATAAATGAGAGACGCATCTCTAAACTCCATAAAGATGGACTTTTGGACTCTTTTGATTATGTATCATATGATACATGTAGATCTTGTTTAATTGGAAAGATGACAAAAGCCCCATTCAAAGGAAAAGGTGAAAGGGCTAATGATCTTTTGGCACTCATACATACTGATGTATGTGGACCATTGAACATACCTGCCAGAGGGGGTTTTACATACTTCATAACATTTACTGATGACTTCAGTAGATATGGATATGTGTATCTAATGAAACACAAATCCGAATCCTTTGAAAAGTTCAAGGAATTCAAAAATGAAGTACAAAACCAATTAGGTAAGAATATTAAAACTCTTCGATCAGATCGAGGCGGTGAATATTTAAGCCTAGAATTTAATGACCATCTTAAAGAATGTGGTATAGTATCACAACTAAACCCTCCCGGAACACCGCAATGGCATGGTGTATCTGAGAGAAGAAATCGAACCTTGTTAGACATGGTGCGATCCATGATGAGTCATGCGGATCTTCCAAACTCCTTTTGGGGACATGCCCTATTGACAGCAGCTTATACACTTAACCACGTTCCATCCAAAAAGGTTGAAAAGACACCATATGAGATATGGAGTGGAAAGAAACCACATCTGTCTTTCATGAAGGTTTGGGGTTGTGAAGTCTATGTAAAGCGACTAATAACAACTAAACTTGAACCCAAATCTGACAAATGCCTATTTGTAGGATATCCTAAAGAAACAAGAGGATACTACTTTTATAATCCTTCCGAGGGCAAAGTGTTTGTCGCTCGAACTGGTGTCTTCCTGGAAAAGGAATTTATTTCCAAAGGAATCAGTGGGAGGAGTGTGGAACTTGAAGAAATTCAAGAACCACCAATTGTTGGGCAAACAGTGGAGGAACATGAGCGGGAACCACAAGATGTTGTGGAAGAACAACCTGCTCAAGTAGAACAAGTCCAGCGTAGGTCAAACAGGATACGTCACGAACCTGAGAGATATGGATATCTCATAACTGAACAAGGTGACGTATTACTCATGGATCAAGATGAGCCTGTAACCTACCAAGAGGCCATAACTGGTCCTGAATCTGAGAAGTGGCTAGAAGCCATGAAATCTGAAATGGATTCCATGTACACAAACCAAGTTTGGAACTTGGTAGAGCCTCCTGTAGGAATTCGTCCTATAGGATGCAAGTGGGTCTTCAAAAAGAAGACTGACATGGATGGTAAAGTACATACCTACAAAGCAAGACTGGTTGCTAAAGGATATAAACAAATTCATGGTGTTGACTATGATGAAACCTTTTCACCAGTTGCAATGCTTAAATCTGTTCGGATTTTACTTGATATCGCAGCATATCATGATTATGAAATATGGCAAATGGATGTCAAAACTGCTTTCCTTAATGGAAATCTCCTTGAGGATGTGTACATGACACAACCCGAAGGATTTGACATACCAAATGAAGCTCATAAGATATGCAAGCTACAGCGATCAATCTATGGATTGAAGCAAGCTTCAAGAAGCTGGAATCTTCGTTTTGATGAAACCGTAACAAAATATGGATTCATTAAAAATGAAGATGAACCTTGTGTCTACAAGAAGGTTAGTGGGAGCAAGATCGTTTTCCTAGTGTTATATGTAGATGACATATTACTAATAGGAAACGATGTCCCTACCTTACAACAAGTAAAGACTTGGTTAGGGAATTGCTTTTCTATGAAGGACCTTGGCGAAGCAGCCTATATATTAGGAATAAGAATCTATAGAGATAGATCACAAAGACTGCTTGGACTAAGTCAGAGTACATATATAGATAAAGTGCTAAGGCGCTTTAATATGCATAATTCCAAGAAAGGATTTATACCAATGCAACATGGAATATGTCTTTCGAAGACACAATGCCCTTCATATAAAGAAGAAAGGGAACGCATGAATGAGATACCGTATGCATCAGCAATCAGATCAATTATGTATGCCATGTTGTGTACTCGTCCAGATGTCTCGTATGCTTTGAGTGCAACGAGCAGGTACCAATCTGATCCCGGTGAGAGTCACTGGATAGCCGTCAAGAATATCCTTAAGTACTTGAGAAGAACTAAGGAAACATTCTTGGTATATAGAGGTGAGGGAGAACTTGCGGTTGTAGGGTACACCGATGCTAGCTTCCAAACCGACAAGGATGATTTTAGATCGCAATCTGGTTTCGTGTTTTGCTTAAATGGTGGCGCTGTAAGCTGGAAGAGTTCAAAGCAAGAGACAGTAGCTGATTCTACAACTGAGGCTGAGTATATTGCTGCCTCAAGTGCTGCAAAGGAAGCTGTTTGGATCAAGAAGTTCATATCTGAACTTGAAGTGGTCCCTAGCATTGTTGATCCCATTAGTCTGTATTGTGACAACAATGGTGCTATTGCACAAGCTAAGGAACCTAGATCTCACCAACGATCCAAACACATACTCAGGCGATTCCATCTTATTCGAGAGATAATAGATAGAGGAGATGTGAAAATATGCAAAGTACCTACACTTGACAACATAGCTGATCCACTAACAAAGCCTCTTGCGCAGTTGAAGCATGATGGGCACACTAGGTCTATGGGTATTAAAGTAATGCCAGATTGGCTCTAGTGCTAGTGGGAGATTGTTGGTGTAAGCCCTAGAGGCCAATGACTTTAGTACTTGTATCGAATAAATTATTAATAAATATATTGTTTCTTTATTAATAATAAAAGGCATTTTTCTTTATTATGTTTGTATGTCCAAAATAATGAAGTCCCTAGAATAGAAAGTCTGTTTAATATTAAGTGTGACTTAATCATGAGATTACATTAAACATAAAGACGCTATTCTTAAAGTATCCGTAGTCAAGTTTTATCATGAATTGGGATAATGATAAAACATAGAGACTATTATGAAGATAGACTGATGATCGCATCTCATGGATCATAGGATAAGGAGTTATCAAGTCTTGACATAGGTATAAGAAATATTAGGAGTAATATTTATACCGGATTGACCCGCTATGAGAGTACTACATGCAAAGTTATGCAAAGTGTCATAAGTTACTCTCATGGTGATAATGGTGTAAGCCGCCCTTAGACCTGAAACCACTATGTACCCTAGATGTGGAGTCAAGTGCTTTGTTACTGATCTAACGTTGTCCGTAACAGGATGACCATAAAGACAGTTAATGGGTACTTCACAAAGCATGCTGTGGGACAGTAGTGTCCTAGATGGAATTTGCCAATCCTGCATAACAGGATAAATGTCATGGGCCTAATATTGAACTGGACAAAGATGACACCAAGTATGCTTTGTGTTCAATATAGACATAAGGGGCAAAGGGGTAATTATACACGCATATATTATCACTAAGGTTATGTTATGATCACATGTTAATTTCTCATAACTTGGGTAGCAATGATGTGTTGCTAGATACCGCTCATTGTTTATTATATTAAATTGTGGATTTAATATAATTGCCAACGTTATGGAAACCTACAAGGGTCACACACATAAGAACAGGCTAGTGTGAAATTGGAACACCGTAAGGTACGGTGCAGCTCAGAGAATTAAGGAAGTATGATAAGGGTATCATGGTAATTAAATAAGCGTATCATAATTTGTTATGAAAAGAAAGCACTCATGTGTACATGACACATGGGGGGTGCGTTTCTTAAAAGATTTATTTAATTAAAAGGGTTTAGTATAATTGTGGCCCAATGACAAATAGTTTGTCTTGGTGCACAAGACACTTGGTTCTATAAATAGAACCTTTGTGATTGAGAAAAACACACTTAAGTGATTTCTTAAGAAATAGAAAAACCCTAATCCTTATTTCTTGCCTCCACTCACAAAAGGCCTTCATCCTCTTGAGCTAGCACTCTCTTGAAGGTTCCTGTTCGTGTGGACTAGATAGAGGCGTTGTTCTTCGTCATCAACGCTCGTGATCAATCCGGTTCGTGGTCAAAGAATTGACCGGCCACCGTTCGTGAAAAGAAAAGAAAAAAAAGGATTTTCTACAAGAGGTAAAAATCCTAAACACAAACTCATGCTCATTCGTAAGGATCTCTAAAGGAAAATTTTTAAATTCCGCTGCTTTTCTATTATTATTTTCCTTCAATAGGGAATGTGAGCTTGAACTTATCTGCCAAAGATAATGGAATTACGTTCACACTTGAGCCTACATCACATAGTGCATTGACTCCTGCTTTCCCAATCTGACAGAAGATGGTGACGCTTACAGGATCCTCCTTCTTGGGTGGCAATTGTGACCTTTTAGCTACTCTTTCTTAGAACTCGCCTTCAGTCTCTCTTTCGCGCTTCTTTTCCTTGAGCGCCATGCATTTTTCATTTTGATTGCCTGCATTGACTTCTTCGTCGTTGCACATGGCGTTCATGTAGTCTTCATCGAAAATGCGATAAGTGCTGAGTTGCCATTCACGGACCACATGTTGCTGATACTCAATCTTCCGAATCCTTTTGCCTGAGAATGGTCTTTTCACGTAGTGCCTGAATGTTGGTGCTATCTTCATCCATCTCTTCATCCATTTTGAATGCTCTTTCCACCTGGTATCTAAAGGTATCACTGGTTTCCAACTGTCTTCCCTGGATGGTTTTGAGACTTCAGAGAAATTGTCCCCTTGAGATTTAACTTCTATATCTGCAAGGTCGTCCCAAAATATTCCGTCAGAACCGTTGTTGTCGTGAGGTGGTGTCCATTATGGTTTCTGCTTAATGCTGACCTTCCCGCAGTAATTCCTTCCTTGTGGTTTGTCTCCCGTGGCTTTGGTGGTATATTCTCCTTCTGTGTTAAGGTTACTGGATTTTGCAAGCCTTTGAGCTCGCCTTCTTGCCAAGAACGTTCTTTCGGGTTCAGGATCGTACTTTAACTCCAGAATACCTATTATCAAGTACAACAAATGAATACCTTCAGTAGCACTGGCAAATTAAATTATGAAACTATTTTTGGTTTGTCTCATGTGTCTTTGTCACCATAAAAATTCCCAGGTAAGTGAGGTGGATCACATCGGATCGCTTAAATACCAAGACTTATCCTTAGCCAGAATTTCCACTGATCAAAATCCACAATCATCAACAAGATTTTTTAATTTTTAATTTGTTTTGTATTTTTGAAATTTTTGACAAACTTAAATAAATCTAATAAGGCTTCGTAAACACAATCCCCGGCAACGGCGCCAAAAACTTGACTAGGGTCTGGCAAGTGCACCAGTCTGTCGTCGAGTAATAATTCACACTCCAGTGTATAGAATGAGTTCGTGTCCACAGGGATCGTGCTGAAGCTTCACTAGCGTTATTTAAGTTTGTGATAGTTTGCATTCGCTTTGGGTTTTTGAAAAGGTTTTTATAAAATTAGCGTAATGCTTGCAATAAAATAAATAACAGAATGTATAAATATAGATTCAAGAAATATAGAGGCTAGGTATCGTGGTTGGACTCCCTCCCTTCTTCATATTTGGCGGTGTATAACATAGTTACTTAGATTATGTTCGGCGGTGAATTATCCTTGTTGTAGTAATACCTTACTATTACACTATGTCTATTAAAGTTTCCCTACATTATTAACTAAGGTACCTACGAGAGCCTAACCTCGATGTGTCACATACCCTAATTACTAAGTGAGTTGTATATAAACATGCATTATAACCTTCACCAATTAACCTCTTGGTCCTAGTATCGGGCTATTCATCTTCTAAGTGCTCAGATCACACCTAGTGCATGATTCCTCCTCTAACCGCTCAGTTCACGACTAGTTCAGGATGTTACCGTCTCTATACACCTAGCAATATTTATTACGAGTTCCGGACCATACCAAGTCAAAACCTGATATCAATTCTATGGGCGTTCCTGCTTATCCGGCCAGATTACGAGATACGTTATTAAAGTGCGCGAAAGTAAATAACAAACATAATACTTTAAATATCATTTATTATAACTTAGACTCAATCACAGACTCAAAATATTCATAGGGGAGTTCATCTTCTCCACCACAACCTAAGGCATAAATTATAAAGACTACATATTTAAATTACAATAAAGAATTTATAACGTAAATACAAAAGCCTAAACAAAACATACCTTGCTGAGTTAGTTTTCCCGTAAGGGGAGAAAACTATGCCCAATAGAGCTCCTCCGAACCTCTCCTTATAGTAGAGAGTGTTCTACTATTTCTGAATGAATAAAACAATGAAAGGGAGGCTCTATTTATAGTTTTCGTAATGGGCCTCAGCAAGGCATCGCAGCACGATAAGGCCATCGTACTACGATGTGAAGATTCAATTCAATTTTATAACTGATCTTGTGCATTTCATCAGCTTGGGCGCCAAGTTACATCACCGTGCTGCGATATGAAGCATCATGCTACGATGGAAGATTTTGTGTAGATTTATTTCTTCTGATTTCTTGGCGAGCAAGCAGTTGCCATCGTGGCACGATGGCACACATCGTGCTGCGATGGAATGCTGTATTTCTTCACTTTTTGGGCTTTTTCTTGTCTTTTTGCATCTTGGACTCTGTCTTGATGCTTTTCCCTGCTTTTGTAGGTTTTTCTTCGTATTTGGGTATGTCTTGGTCATTTTATTACTAATAATACTACCAAAAATACCGTAGAAATTCCTATCATCAATCACCCTAATGGGCATTGTTTGCCAGGAGGGAGCGAAGAGCAGGTGAATTACATGGGAAACAACTACAACCCAGGTTGGAGCAAACACCCAAATTTAAGCTAGGACCAGACAGGGAACCAGGCTCAAGCTGCACCTCAACCAAGAAAGCCATCTCCATTGGAAGAGTTACTCAACAAATATGCTAACTTGAGCAAGACTAACTTTGAAAATATCCAGACTATAGTAGCCAACCAGCGGGCGACGATAAAAAGTCTTGAAACCCATATTGGTCAACTCTCAAAACTGGTAAGCACTCATATTTCTAAAGATATTAAAGGTAACACGGTGGACAATCCAAAGGAGGAGTGCAAAGTCCTGAAAGATCAGAAATCAGAAGAGGAACAAAGAGAAGAACAGGTAAAAGACTACGAAGAGTGGTACAAGCTATTCGATATGACATTAGATGAAGCTTATGACGAGTTCATGAGAGAGCTCGGGGAGTACAGAGAAAGCCGAGCAAGACTGCCACCCAAGAAGACGGATCCTGGAAGGCGTCACCATACTCTGTGAGATTGAGGAAGCAAAAGTCCGAGCATTATGTGATGTGGGTTCAAGTGTTAACGTGATGCCATTATCTCTGGCGGAGAAGTTAAAACTCACAAAACCAACTGCAGGTACAGAAAGGGAACTCGTATTAGCAAATCAGTCAACAATCTACTCAGCAGGTACAATAGAGGATGTCTTGGTGAAAGTCAAAGACCTGGTATTTCCAGCAGACTTCATGATCCTGGATATCCAAGAAGACAAAGAGCATCTCATCATTCTTGGAAGATCATTCTTAGCAACTAGCAGGGCACTCATTAATGTGGAGCTCGCTGAGTTGACTCTAAGGAGTGGAGAAAATGAAAGAACTATCAAAGCTTCCAGAACCAGAAGGGAAGTGTGCTACATGCTTTAGTGGAAAGACAGGGAAGCTACATCACCGACTCCAGTTCAAGAAGTACAGGTAAAGGTAGAGATAGAGGAACTGGAGAATGATATGGCGCAGCTAGAGATAGAGACAGCTCAGGAAGAGGAAGTACCCGAAGAACTCACTGACAAATTGAAGAGGCTAACTATTGAAGTGGACATCCGAGCAACATGGGTCAAAGCATGGGGTAGAAATCGAAAAGTGGCCAGAAAATCTAAGTTTAGGGTTAATACGCCACCTCTGAAGAAGTCTGCTGCGGAAGGAAAGAAGTATAACTAGGTTAGAGCTGAGAAAGAACAAAAGAAGGAACATCCACCAAAAGGCAAGGGGAAGTCCATCATAAAAACATTACCTTCAGAAGATGATGGACGACTCTGCTTTGCTACCTTCAAAGAGAAACAAAACCCAGAAAAGTATGAGAGAAGCAACAAGAAAGAGGGAGGAGCTAAGGCGAAAGCTCCTACAGAAGAGAGAGACATGCGAACCTATCCTCTGTAATGGAGGAAATGCCTCAAGCTAATGAAAGGCTAAACAACCGCTGCTTGGGAGGCAACCCAAGGATAAGTATTTATTTAAGTATTTTGATTCCACATTGTCAATTTAGTATTTTCAATTTAGTTTTTCAATTCAATAAAGTATGCCTAGAATTCCGCATGTCATCTTCATCTGTAACAGCCCTTATTCAAACTTACAAAAAATTAAATAATTGTTTTGTTGTTTATTATCTAGTGCATGACTAACTGTTATAGGTAAGATTGCGGCGAAATGAGTTATAAATCTTGATGAGACGAATTTCACACCTTCATACAGAAAACCAAAGGTGATTCCTCCGAAGTGCGAAGTTCGGGAGACAGAGAGACGAGTGATGAAGCTGATGTTTGTGAGACAAGTGTTCAACTTCAGATACCTAAGCCATGTGAGGATTTGAGCCAAATATTTCCAAACGGTATTACCACTTTCTTTCGAATTACTATGAGAGTACCGTGCACTTGTTTATTTTCTAGAACTTGCTCTAATTCTCTGCTGACTAGTTAATTTGATATTATATGCATTGAGGCAATTGTTTGTTATAACCTAGAGCCTTTTCAAGCCACCCTTATTATTATTATTATTATCCTTTGCTAGCCAATTTTGAGCCGTAAAAACATATATCCCTTTTGTTTCGGTGACAAACCACATTACAAGCCTATAGATCAGAAAAACAATGATTTACCCTCTTTGGAGTTAGGTAATAGTTCTCAAAAAGTCTTGGCAACAAAACAAGTTTGGGGTTGCTCATGGAACTAGCAACATCTAAGTTTGGGGTGGGTATACGGAGAACTATCACTAAGAAAAAATAAATAAAAGAAAAGAGACGGGAAAACATCAAAAATTCCCTAAAAAAATAGTCTCTTCAAAAAATAAAAATAAAAAATGAAAAAGAGCCAAAGGGCAAAAGAAAAGAGCCAAAGGGCACAAAAAGTGATAGAAAAGAACCACACAAAGACACATCCGATTCTTAATCTCCGATACCAACACAAAAAGGCACCCTAAGGAACAAAGGTTGCACACACAAAAAGGAACAACAACGTAGAACTTAACTCAAATGTTTATCCTACTATTCCCAAAAATGTCCTACCTTGACCTAAGACACGTTATAACCCGGAAAAAGACCTCCTAAAATGCATGAATATTGAAATTTGACCGGTGATATTTTAAATTTTTATGTTTGGTTCAACTTTTTAGCGAGGGGAGGGGAAGGAAGGGGATAAGTAATTTATTTTTTTACCCTTAATCTTATAAACTCAAAATAAGGATTAAATTATAATGGATATATTACGTCAAAAAAAATCTAATGGGTATATACCAAAAATAAATCTAATGAGTAGAAAACCTAAATTTTTTTTGTTGTAAAAAAAAAACTAAAATTTTAATATACCAACAAGGATAATTTAGAATTTTAATAAAAAAAGTGAGGGTAATTTTGTCAACATAATAAGTTATGTTTTACCTCGCCTCCCCTCCTTAAAAATCCCTCACCTCCCCTCCTCATCGGTTGAACCAAACAAGCCCTTAGAGTTCTTACAAGCCTATGGTAAAATGGCAGGTTGTACGATGATTGAGAGATAACCCTTTCAATTAATGAGCGAAAAATACAAATGTGAGAGAGAGAGAGAGAGAGAGAGAGAGAAAAGTTGGACATGGACTCTTGCGGGCATTTGTCCGATTTGCTACTATTGACGTCTCCTGAGCCTAGCAGGACTGAGCATGATCGCGGCGGTAAGAAATCAGCGGTACCATTGCTGAAATATAAGAAAGGTTGTGAAATTCCTATCATTATTATTTATCTCTTATTTTTCTAACGATCTTGTCTGACAGCATGTTACTTGAGGACAAACAACAGTTTAAGTTTGGGGTTGTGATGACAAGAATTTCTATGGTATTTTTAGTATTATTATTAGTAGTAAAAAGACCAAGACAACAAGAAAAAGCATCATGACAGAGTCCAAGATGCAAAAAGACAAGAAAAAGCCAAAAAAGTGAAGAAAATGAGCATTCCATCGCAGCACAATGACTTCCATCGTGCCACGATGGAAGCTGCTTGCTTACCAAGAAATCAGAAGAATAAATCTGCAAAATATTTGTCCATTGCAGCACGATGATGCACATCGCAGCACGATGGAGTTACTTGGCGACCAAGCTGATGAAATGCACAGGATCAGTTATAAAATTGAACTGAATCTTCACATCGCACTGCGATGGCCCCATCGCAACACGGTGACCTTGTTGAGGCCCATTACGAAAACTATAAATAGAGCCTCTCATTCATTGTTAAATTCATTCAGAAATAGTAGAACACTCTCTACTATAAGGAGAGGTTCAGAGGAGTTCTATTGGGCATAATTTTCTCCCCTTACAGGAAAACTAACTCAGCAAGTTATGTTTTCTTTAGGCTTTTGTATTTAGGTTATATTTTGTAATTTAAATATCTAGTCTTTTGTAATTATGCCTTAGGTTGTGGTGGAGAAGATGAACTCCCCTATGAATATTTGGAGTCTGTGGTTGAGTCTAACTTATAATAAATGATATTTAGTAGTTGTGTTTATTATTTACTTTCTTGCAGTTAATAACGTTTCTCGTAATCTGGCTGGATAAGCGGGAGCGCCCTTAGAATTGATATTAGGTTATTACTTAATATGTTCCGGAACTAGTAGTAAATAATGCTAGGTGTACAGAGACGGTAACATCTTGAACTAGTCGTGAACTGAGCGGTTAGAGGAGGAATCATGAACTAGGTGTGAATTGAGCACTTAGAAGATGAACAGCCCGATACTAGGACCTAGAGGTTAATTGGTGAAGATTATAATGCATGTTTATAAACAACTCACTTAGTAATTAGGGTATGTGACACATCGAGGTTAGGCTCTCGTAGGTACCTTAGTTGTTAACGTAGGGAAACTTTAATAAACATAGTGTAATAGTAAGGTATTACTACAACAAGGATAATTCACCGCCGAACATAATCTAAGTAACTATGTTATACACCGATCATGCCAAATATGAAGAAGGGAGTAAGTCCAACCACCATACTGCCTCTATATTTCTTGAATCTATTATTTATACATTCTGTCTATTTATATTTCTGCAAAGCATTACGCTAATTTTATAAAAACATTTTTCCAAAAACCAAAGCGAATGCAAACTATCACGAACTTAAATAACGCTAGCGAAGCTTCGGCACGATCCCTGTGGATAGGAACTCATTTTATACACTAGAGTGTGAATTATTACTCGACGACAGACTGGTGCACTTGCCAGACCCTAGTCACTCACCTGTGTTCTTTGAGACGTGTGATTCAATCGAACCTTTAACTTGATGATCCATCGTAGACTTTAATTTGCTCGGCACATCAATTTCTATAGAGGCTTCAACTTCCAATTGTATGTTATTATTCTTAACAAACCCTTTGTTTGGCTCAACAGTTTTCTTATAGACTTTTACATCCAATTGCTTCTCAACAATTTTTTTAAAGGCACTTTTACTTCTGATTGTCTTCTAATGTTAGTGTTCAGAACACCTTTGTTTGCCTCAACCTTTTTCATTTGACGGTCCAACCTTTGAAAGTTTCCAACATTAGTGTTACCTTAATTTGTTGGATTTCTTCATAGAGATTTTTCATTTTCAAACTTGACTTTACGCATCTTCCACAATAAATCAGTGTTGGACTTAGCTTGGATATCAAACCCAAAATCATTCCCATTTTTCATTTTCCTGCAATTACCATACCAAATGAAATGATATCAATATATACTTGGTTTTTTAGAGAGGACATAAATATAAAATTAATAAAAAAGACATACATCTGGTATGTTTTTATTCAAAACACACATATGCCATAAGAACATGCCTTAAGAACAAACAAGAATGGTTGTTCTATTTCAACAACGTACATTAAACAAACAGATGAAGTAGAACAACAACCAAACAAATGCAGCGGATCAACATAGTAGACTTGACAACAAAAATACAATTGCAACAGTGGACATGCAAACTAGTGAACAAAAAATGTATAAAGCAAAATCTTACAAACCACGTTTTATAAACAAGAAATGCACTAGAATCGGGCGTTGCCATTAGAATTGTCATCAAATTCTATTACATTTGGCACATGTACTAAATTATCTATAATTGTTGGTGGAATGTCATTCCTAACAAATTCATCATCACGAATTTCATCGCTTGTAGCTAGATTTACTCCATGATCTAAATCTGATTGTTCATTCATGTTAAAAAAATATCTCGGAACGGACTTCATAACATAATGTTTATTTGCATCAGAAGGATCTTGAATATAGAAGCATTGGTGGACTTGAGAAGCCAATACAAAAGGATCGTCCTCATAACATCTCTTGTTGATGTAAACACAAGTCATCCCATATTTTTCCTCTTTAACTTCAAACCAATCACATCTAAATAATACTAACCTCAACTTACCATAATAGTCTACCTCAACTATTTGTGTAATTAATCCATAGTAAGTTATTGACTATGTTGTTGAATTTTCATCTTTGGTAGTTGAAAAACTTTTAGTTATTGCCGCCAGTGTCACACTACTATTTTGTGTTTTATGTCTAGCATCACGTTGTTTTGGATGAAACTTGTATCCATTAATTACATACCCAGAAAAACTTCGTGCAATTTTAGTTGGTCCTCTGGATAGCGTCCTAAGGTTGTTAGACACATCGCTTAACAACGCACGCTTCTTAAACCATTTAACAAAATCTGACCCTTAATTAACTCTTCGTTTTTCTCCACCCCTTTCTCTTTTGAGGATTTTCATTTTCATGCTCACTAAAATTAAAATTAAACTGTTCACGTAATTGTATAACAATTCTTTTATGCAATTGAAACATACAAGCATATTCATTTAACTTATAAATTTTTGGACATCGTCGTAATTTAATAAGATGTAATAATGGGCTAAATTCCTTGACTTGCAATCCAAAGAAATTGTTTCACCCTTTCTCTTTCCTCCAATAGGATGACCAATGCTAGGACAAGATCTTAGACTTTCATATTCATTAGGATCACATCTATCGTTATTCGTTGTCATTCTAGCAAACCTTGTTTCAACACCACTATGCAAATTAAATACCGCAATCAAAATGTCAAGCATTCTTCAACCAAATAACCCCCAACATTAGAACCCTTAGAACGACTTTTATTACGAACATAACTCTTCAATTTTCCTAGATATCTTTCTGGAAAGTACATCCACCGAAACTGAACAAGCCCTCCTAATCTTACCTCATTCACTAGATGTATTGGCAAATGAACCATTATATCAAAGAAGCACGGGGGAAATCATCTCGAATTGGCAAAGTGTTTCTGCAATCTCAGATTGCAAGATATCTAAATCTGCCACCTCAATCACCTTCTGACATAAACAATGAAAAAATGAACAAAGATGGATTAACGGGTGTGCAACCTGGTTTGACATTGTACTTCTCATAGCTACTTGAAGTTGAAGCAAGTAATGCAACATGAAATGTGCATCGTGGCTCTTGTATCCGCTAACTTTCCTGTTAGCAAGTTGAACACATCTTAAAATGTTTGAAGCACAATTATATTATAAAAAATGTTTTCTCTATGTGCGTCACATCAAGGTTGTGGCATAAAAGATTATACTAACAAAAACATTGTTGATGTTCTTTAGTTTCTCCGAGATTTGTTCCCATTTTAACAACTCTGGCGGTGGCCTATCTTCTATGCTCCCATTGAAATTCGTAGCATTTGATCTATATTTATGATCCTTATGGGAAAAAAACACGATGACTCATATAACACACATTTTTACTTTTATCCAACCGCATCGAATTAATGTTATAATTCCAGCAAGGACATGCTAGTTTCCCTTTTGTACACCAACCACTCAACATAGCATACCCAGGAAAGTCACTAATAGTCCACAAGAGAGCCGCACACATTTGGAAAGTTTGATTCAGTGATGCATCATATGTTTCTACACCCGAATCCCGTAACACTTTCAACTCTTCAATCGACGGTTAAAGGTACACATCAATGTTATTCCCTAGTGAAAGTGGTCCATGAATTAATAACGTTAACATGAAATACTCAGCCTTCATGCACCAACAAGGTGGAAAATTATAAGGTATTAATACCACATGCCAAGTCCTATAAGACAAATTCTTGGTTCTTAAGGGATTAAATCCATTGCTGGCCAATCCAAGTCTTATATTATGTGTCTATCAGCAAAGTCTGAATGACATTTATCAAACTCTTTCCATGCTTCTCCTTCTGTAGGATGCCTCAACTTCCCATCATCCGTACGCTCTTCGTCGTGCCACCTTAATGAGCTAGCCGTCTTTGAACATAAACAACCGTTTAAGTCTAGGAATCAAGGGAAAGTGTCTCAAACATTTCAATGGAACTTTATGATTTCTGATTTTTTCAACTTGATCATCTCATTCTACATCTTCATTCCACCGTGGAGCGCCATAAACATAGCAAGAAGTATCGTTCTGGTGATCTTTCCAATAGATCATGCGATCATTAGGGCAAGCATCAATTTTCTTATAATCCAACCCTGAGTCCTTTATCATGCATTTGGTTTTGTTGAACGTATCAGGGATGTTCAATTTTCAACAAAGGCAGAGCTTCTCTCAACAACTCTAAGAGAGCATTTAATGATACATTGCTCCAACCATAAAGGCACTTTAATAAATATAGACGAATGGTGAACGACAATTTAGAGCTTTTACAACCCGGATACAAATCTTGTTTGGCTTCTTCGACTATAGAACTTTTTTGTATCTTCGTTGAGGCCTAAATATAACTTCGTTTTCTTCTTGTACAACATCTCTAAATGTTTCATGTTATACTCCATCAATATCATCAAGTTGATCCTCTTCATGATTTATTTGATTATCATTAAGATCGTCGGGTTTTGATTTCTTCTCACCGTGTCGAACCCAAATATCATAAAACCAGAATACCCCTAAAACCTGCTACCTTAGAATAGGGAAAAACAAAAATAAAATGCAGACCAAACTGACAAACTAGCTACATGCGATAATCCAGAAAAAAATATCAAAGAAAACACAAAACAAGTTTCAATTCCCAATATCTTTTTATTTTTGTTGTAGCAAAACTCTCAAAAACTTCTACACAAACAATTAACATTAAACAAAACAAATTCATTCTAATCATTTAACCGCCACAAATATTCAGACATCTAGAATATAGATATACAATATACATTACATTACATATTATTATGATTATGATATGAAATAGTTTAAAAAAACATATGCATACACAAAACATATTATGATATTGGACACACTTAACAGAGAGCATGTTAGCACACACTACAATAACACATTGACACTTAAATCCCACGAGAACAAATATTTTATACATATATACATATTATGATATGAAATAGAAATAATTAAACTTAGTTTGATCTAGATTTAACTTTAAGAATAACAAACAGAACAAATATTGTTACATTATTTTTTTATTTAATACTTTCTATTAATAATCTTGTTTGTGTTGTATTTAATTTGCTCATGTTAA
Organism: Trifolium repens; assembly: GCA_030408175.1. Taxonomy (NCBI): domain Eukaryota; kingdom Viridiplantae; phylum Streptophyta; class Magnoliopsida; order Fabales; family Fabaceae; genus Trifolium; species Trifolium repens. Next base: position 38,784,252 of record CP125848.1, on the reverse strand, counting down.
AATGGCCATTTGGGCTTGTGTGGCCTTTTTGTTTTGCTCAAATTTATATGGAAATTGTCCAACAAGCTATTGGATTTAAATTTAAGTATTAAACATAATGTTACTGTTAAAATATACTTTTGTTTATACAGGATATGTATTTTAATTATAATAATAGATTTTTGTTTAACTCGTGTGTTGTCACTTGATAGGAGAATGATTTGAAATGACTTTGTTTGGGCTAGCTTGAGTGACATTTTTGTGTAGCTAAACTTTATGTTATTAGTGAATATATTTATACCAACTTCATTGATATTTAATTCGGATACTTTAAAAAAAAATAAGCAACTTCATCCCTTCATTAATTTTCTCTTCTCTTTCACATTTTTTTTAATCCATAATATTCACATTGGAAATCTTATAGAAAAGATTCAAATTCATTTCAACTTGATTCGACGTAGTTGACTATAGTTATATATACACAAGACTTATAGAGACATAATGCTTATAAGCATTCATTTCTAACTTATAGATGTCAGAAATGCTTCTCGGCATTAATTTTTCAAATACTAGTATTAAGAGATATAGTATGAGGAGCTAGGTTATCAATAATTTTAATGAAACATGCAGCTTTTTTTACAACAAAAAGAAACATGCAGCAAAGACCCCGGATCATGTAAAATAACATACCTTTGAAGCAGAAAATTAATAGATTATAGAGTATCCCCTAGAATCTTCCCTAACCAACATCCGCTGAATTTAGACAAGATCTATAGTAATAATTAAAGAAATGATTAATAATAATATAATAGGATTTTAGCTGTAAGTTTATATTTTTGTTTTTGTCTAAAAGAGACCTAAAAAAGGCAAGGGGGGACAAGAAGAGGATTATATGGAAGGTGATAGTGCCAATTTTTTAACTTGACATGTGTGGTCACACTCATGGTTGCATTCATGCAAGACAACCATTCAAATTGTCCACAACCACATGATTTTTATTAGAAAATAATATAATCATAATAAAAGCCCAAAACTAATTGCCATTGAGTTACTCCAAAGGCCTGCCTACATAATGTTAGAAAGAAAAAAACACACTATTATATTAGGTGGAATCAAAAGAAAATATGGACAGCACATATCATATATATCTCTTGACTAATATTAATTATTAATTAATTGTTAATTATACACAATATATACCAAGTATTCAAACAAATCTTTGAAAATAAACGAGAAGATCTATTAATCAAAAAAGAAAAAGAAAAAGCAGAAAAAGTTAATATATTGATGAAAATTGGATGAATTAATTGACTCTTGAATTTCATTTCATTGTTGAAAAATATATTTAGCTATAGAAATTGACAAAAGTCATGACAAGTCTTAAGGTTTAAGAAAACACGGACAAATTATCCTAAAATCTATAGAAATTTGAATATCTACCAAATAAGTCAAATTGTTAATGAACTACACTAAAAAATAAAATGTTCGAAAAAATTCAATTATAGTTTTTAAATGGATCAATTTTTGATCAGAATTTATTTATCTTTAAACTAAAAATGTAGATTATTAGACCTCGTGGTAGTAACACACAAAAAATAAAATGTACTACACAATATACTGAAAATAATTGAGGGTTAAGAGGAAGTGGTAGGTGTGGGACAAGATGAATAGTATAGTAATAAAAGGAAGACAATAAATAGGCCGTGATATTAGCTTCGGATCAGTAAATACAAATTAACGAGTTGACATGTGAATGAAAATAAAATTCATATTGACCTAAGTCTTCTCCATGCATCCTTTAATTAATTCCAAAGAAATAAAAATAAATAAAAATTAAACTGATAATTAGATTCTCCTTGTCCCTTATCCCAATCTCCTATATGAAACCGCACTTCAAATGGTGACCATTTCATATGCCTAAAACCAAAAAATATAAATAAAAATAATAAAAACCCCAAGAAAAAGCATTAATGCTCCACCAAACATATACTCCGGAGTATATCCTATATAGTTTCCATGATGAAGCATTTTTCATGAACAAGAACAAATTAATCTCTTCCTCCTACTCCTCTCTCTTTCTTCTCCTTTCTTTAAATTTTCCACCATGCATTGTAATTTAAATAACGTTGAAATTATATATATAATGATAATAATATCAGTGATGTCTATTTGAAAATATTTAATTTTAATAATTAGGTAACTACTCTTACTCTTACATGCAAAGGAAGATCAATAAATTAGTAGTCATGAGAATGATGGTGATGATGATACATGGAGTGGTTGATAGTTTCCCTTTGACTATTATGATTGCTATCATCATCACCAGAATCCAACCTTGAATTCATTTGAGTAGCACCAAGGTTAAGATACACCATGTTATTGTTGCTGCTGTGGCTATGGTGATGATCTTCATTCATATTATGAGGATACATGTTTGTTGCGGAAGAAGATGTATTGTTAGCATTATTATTCCCTTCTTCCCTTGACATAACAAGTGCAGCAGATTGAACAAGTTCCAAACACAACCTTAGTTTGTTTGGTTCTATGTGAGTTAATCCAGGGACAGCACCTTTGAAAAGAAAATCTGAAGTTAGGGTTCTCAAAATGTCCAAAGGCGTAACACCGTCCACCGTTCTTACATTAGGGTCGGCGTGGTGGTCGAGTAATACTGCCACCATGTCTGGTGAGACCATCTCGGCTGCAAGGTGAAGCGGAGTTTTACCGGTTGGACCAGCAGGGAAGTTAACATCGGCTGCACCGAGTTCCAATAAGGCTTTCACAACTTCTCTGCTACAATTCTCAACAGCATAAGGTAATGCTAATGCTTCGTCGAGGTTAAGACCTTCTCCCATTACCATGAGTTTAACTAGTTCCACGTCTGAGGAGTCGAGGGCACGCCTCATTCGACGGATTTTTTGGTCTTCTAGGTCGGCTGCTGCGGTGAGATGGTCATGGTGGTGAGGGTGATGATGGTGGTGAGGGATTAAGGAGCGGCGTGATAAGGATGATTTGATTCGAAGCTCTTCGATTTTGGCTATGATGTCAATAGGGAGGTGTTTTGCTAGAACTTCCGGTGGAAGACCTGACTTTGCTACGAGGTGGGAACATGTGGTCCATAGTTGGTGCATGTCTTGTTTTCTTGATGCTAGTAGCACTTTCATTACATCTTCAATGGAGGCTTTTTCCACCATGCTCGCTAGTTGTTTCTATTGCATTAAAGAAAACAATTAGTATACTAATTAGGAGATTAGTTCAATCTTTAAAAACTTACATAATCTACTAATTTAGGGAACACTCACATTTGCCTACAAAAAATAAAAAATGTATTTACAATTGAAAAAAAATTGAGCATCACTCTTTCATTTCATGCAATGCAAGGGTTTTAAATACTAGTAGCAACCATATATAGTAGCATTAAATGATGTAGCCTTACTACTCTAATAAACATACACATACAAAAAAGTTGATGGAGTCTCAATCTAAGTCGTGTGATGTGTCACACACAATCACACACATTTAAAATAACAATAACGAGCTAGCTAATTCAAATTGTAACGTGGAAGCAATTTTAGTCCGAACCGCGATTGTGTTACGGTCAACTGGTGGTGAAAGTTGAAAAATGCTCCAGCAACCTCAATCGCAGTCAAACTAATGTCATAGACACATTATACTCATACCATATCAAAGTTCAGATTATTATTGCAAAAAAAAAAATCCTTGATTTCATGTATGGAAAATAGCATAAGATTTGGTTTAAAAAATTAAGAAAAAGAAAGAAAAGCAAAGAGAACAAAATGGGTGGTTAGTTATCCACATTTGGTAATGAAAGAGAGTTAGACATAAACAGACCCTTTATCTTTTCTAGTTGTTTGTTATCTTTAAGACCAAATGAGGAAAGTGAAATGTGTTTGTTTGAAAGAAAGAAAGATTTTAGTGCACTAGCTCCACTGTATGTGGAAGACAAGACTAGATTGATTTATTTATATATTTTATAATCATCTAAATTTAGAAATTCATTGTAGTGGATGAAAGAACACCAAATCAAGAAAACTGTCATGTCTCTTTTCCTCTAATTTCCAGTACATGACATGAAATATTTCAAGAAGAGACATATCACAAATTAACAAAAATAAAATAAATGTGACAGTGAGTGAGATAAGATTAATGTATAGTATGTGTTTATCTGTCTTTACGGTGAGAATTGAAACAACAACAACAACAGAATTAATTAATGATATAAATAAATAGTGTGAGAAAACAAAAAAAACAAAAACACAGTTATTCAGTCCCTGACATGAGTAGACACAAGATCAAAATAATAATACAATCAAACCCAACAAGTTTCTATATATCTATTCAAAGATGGGATAGATTTTAATTATTTTTTTTTAGAATAAAAAGTTTGAAAAAACCAAAATCTCATTCTCATTTCATTTTTTTTCACCCATTTAATAAAAATAAAAAATTCCCATTTCCCAAAAACCTGTAATTGTGGAAATTCCCAAGACCCACAAAACATATGACTGGTCACACAAATCACAGAAACAGAAGAAGAAAGATTGATTGATGATGCTGATAGTTTACTCTTTCTTCTTCATACTATCATTATTATTGCCAAAAACAATAATAAGCTTTGCTCGTTTAATTCAGTGGTAAGAATTTGGTCTTGTAAATTGTAATTTCAAAATACTGAGTTCAAATTCTGTTGGAGACGGTTGTAAAATAATTAATAAAAAATGATTTTAGCTCCGATTTAACACAGAATGAAAGAAAGAAAAAAAAACCTGAGTAAGCAATGCGAGCTGTTCAACACCAAAATATCTAGCGGCAGCAAGAGTATCAAGAGCAAGATCAACGGCTGAGGTACAATGTGTATGCCAACAACCACGGTCACCACAATTAGGCCTAGGTTCATGTTTCTGAGGAACAATAGAAACTTGTCCACTATAAAGAAACTGAAGCATCAACAAGAAAACTTCATAACCAACTGAGTTAACAGGAATAACACCAGAACGTGTTGATGATGATGAGTTAACTCGGTTTCCTGATGGGTCAAGTCCAGAAGGTGGGTCTGGCCCACAAAAGAATTTTCTGAAGAATAAACTTCTTGCAGCTAAGATGCATCTATGAGCATGAACTAATCGGCCTTCGACGCTGAAAACGACGTCGCTGAAGGCTTGTCCGTTGATTAGAAGATTCAAGTAATCTAAAGAAAGAGATCTTAGTGAGTCTTCAAGGGACATGGTGTTGGTTTTTTAGGGTTATATGGCTTATTTAATTATGTGAGAGAGAGAGAGAGAGAGAGAGAGAGAGAGAGATTGGGTTCATGTGGTTATTGATGATGATGATGATGTTACTGTTTGTGTTTTGGTGATGGTGATGATGATGATGATGGTGGAAAGAAAGAAAGGTTACTGTGATTGTTGTTTTTTGAGGGATTCTTATATATGGAGGGGTATACCTGTTATGATAGGAAATTTGAGAGAGAGGAGATATTTTGGAGAGAGAGAAAATGAGTGAGAGAGAGAGAGAAGGTTGTAACTTGTAAGTAATTTGGGTGGCTATTCTGGGCGGCTAGGGGGTTTAAAAGAGTTACAAATAATTGAATTAAATATGTTTTGTTGTCTCTATATGTGTAAAAATACAGGTACTTAGTTAAAATTGAAAGCTTATAGGATAGGATTATATTATTAGGTTTAAATATGTTTTTGGTCCCTGTAATTATGCCTTGTTTTGAAAAGAGCCCTTGTAAAAAAATAATTTTGATTTTAGTCCCTGCAATATCTCAAAACTTTTAAAATAGCCCCTGGTCTAAAAGTTTTGAGATATTGCAGGGGCAATTTTAAAAGTTTTAAGATATTGCAGGGACTAAAATCAATTTTTATTTTTTTTTATAGGGGCTCTTTTCAAAACAAGACATAATTGCAGGGACCAAAAACATATTTAAAAAGTGACATGTCATCAAGAAATTCAGGTCAGGGGCTATTTTAAAAGTTTTGAGATATTGCAGGGACTAAAAACAAATTTTTTTTTTACAGGGGCTCTTTTCAAAACAAGACATAATTACAGGGATCAGAAGCATATTTAAGCCATATTATTATTATGTGGATAATATAGAATCATGTTAAGGAATAACGAGAGTATTTAAGTTGAGTACACTCCTTTTAAGTTAAAAAATAAGTTGAGAACACTCATTTGTAATTTTGCATGATAATTACAAGTGTTTGGGATCTATTGTATTGACTGTGCTACACTTTGTACTACGTGGTCTACACATTCGTTTCCCTAGTTTTTTATTCTAATTAACAGTTTTTTTAGATAGTAATATATTACAAAAAAATTAATAAAGTGATTGAATTAAAAATATTCTTTTGTTTGAAAGAATTTGAGTTATGTTGATGGAAACTATTCTTTATTAAATTTTATTTATTTTATGATCGAATTTTTGATTATCAGAATTTTCTAGCAAGTACTCTTTATTATCTAAAAGTTATTACCAGAAAATATTACAAAAACTATAATTTAATTTACTAATCATAGTATTACTATTAAAAGTGGTTTAGGAAAGATGACACCGATCATCGTATAAAAATGCATACACTTTATATCATCGTTGATGTGATTAAAACAGAGGTACATAATAGTAGTAAAAATAAATGTTGACACCAAGAAGATTTATGATCATGCCAATTAAAAATTCTTAAAATATATGTTGAGAAGATTTGGATTTGGAGAAGATGGATTTGTTGGATGCAGGCTTGCCTTTATGTTTCTTGGTTTTGGTTAATGGTAGTTCGACTGATCAAGAGGGTAATATTGCTAAAGGTTTGAAGCAAGGGGATCCGTTAGCACATTTCTTGTTTCTTTTGGTGGTTAGAGGGTATTGGGTTGTTGATGAACAAAGTCGTATAGTATTGGGGTTCTTCAAACCTTTTAGAGTGTACAATTCAAAAGTTTCTATTTCAATTCCCATCTTCATTACGCATATGACATGTTGTTTATCGGAGAAGCTTGTGTGGAAAACTTGTTGAGTATAAAGGTGATCTTTAGGTGGTTCTAATTCATGTCGGTATTCATATAGAGATATCGTTTTCTATAACGGTCATGCGATTCTTGAATTGTAAGTTGGGGGATTTACCGTTCATTTATCTTGGTTTACTGGTGCGGGCAAACCGAAGATTAGAACAAACTTGGAAACCGGTGATTGAGGTGTTCCAAAGTATACTACACTCTTGGCAAAATAGATATGTTAGTTTGGATGGAATGGTGGTTCTAATCAACTCGGTGCTTGCCCTCTATTCTTACTTTCTATATGTCTTTCTTGAAAATGCCGATTAAAGTGTGGAAGAAGTTGGTATCGATTCAAAGGAACTTTTTGTGGAGTGGGGCTAGTGGTACTAAGACGATTGTATGGGTAGTTGGGTGGATGTTTGTCGTTCAAAAGAGTTTGTAGGCTTGGATTAAGAAATTTTAGATTGGAGAGAACATCTCTCTCCTTACAAAATAGTGGTGGCGTTTGTTATTAACTCATGACTTGTTGGCGTGGAGGGCTTTTAAAAACTCGTCATTTTGGTGGAAAAATATTTGTCAATTGGGAGTACTAAATGACAAGATTTTAGCTAGATATTAGGGTGGGTCATATGCCTCTTTATTTGATTTTGACTCATAGGGATCAACACATCACATGGGATGACTAAAGGTTTGAGTTGAAATTTACAATGGAGAAGATAACTCTTTGTGTGGGAAAGGGAGTTAATTGAAAAATTGTTGAGGCTAACCGTTGCGGTTAATTTCACTCTTAGTCTATAGATTGGTGGATGTGCTCTGTTGAGGATGAAGGTAACTATACGGTTAAGGCGGGGTACAACTTTGTCGCTAAGAACTTCCTCCTACCTTTAGTTATGGATTCTCTCGATTGTAGGCTGTTGAACTCTGTTTGTGTTAGCTATGCTGCGAAAAAGAACATCATCTTGAATTGGTAGTTGTTGCGTCTTCGGCTCCCTACATGTTCAAATCTACCACGTAGAAGTTCCCTCCAAGAAGAAGTTTGGTGTGGCAGGCCATGTAGGATATCTCGTGTCAAAAATTCATTGTGTCACTTTCACTTGGAAATCCGTTAGTCAACCAACAGTTGACCTAACATCTGGGGACTGAAACCAAAACACAAAATAAATCGGGGGACGAAAAAGAGTGATTTTAAAGTATAGGGACGGAAATCAAAACTTGCTATAAAACTTGGGACTGAAAACAAATTTTACCCTTTATTCTTATTGATTGATAAATAAATATCCCAAATGATTATGATAAAACTCAAATTTCGTGTTACAAAAATTCTCTTCCACTATAATCTTTTTTCAAAAAATAAAATAAAATATTTGCTCACTATATTTGCAGATGAGCATAAGTTGGAACAAAAAACATTGTGGGTTTGATGCTCACTTGGACCTCCTCTCCAATGATCCAAGACATTTTTTTAAAGAAAGAAGCTTAGAGCATTTCATTATTAACAATTGTGCAAATATAAGTGGATACATTACTAAAAATATAAGTCACCCTTACTAACATATGAGTAACTTTATTATTTTGCCTTCTAATAAACTTTATGGTCTACACATAAATTTTTAAAAATATGATATTGATAATATACTAGAAGTCTTTGATAACATCTTCTGGTTCAAATATATTAATTTTTCTACTATGATACTCAGTAACAATAGATTTGGCATCAAGTTCAAAATCTACATTATATTCTCTAGTTGTAAAGTCATGGAACCATTGTGCATGTAAGTTGTCCATGAGCTTCTCCAATATCCACATATTTCAACTCTATTATGATCTGTAGAGAAGGCATCAATATTGCATTTATATGTCATTGGCTTTTTTTTCAATTTGAAATTGTTGGTGTTTGAGCTAAAGTGATAATGGAGCATGATCGTTGCGGTGAAGAACGGTGGTACCATTACCAACAATTAAACAAGGTTGTGAAATTTGTATCATCTCCGTTTGCTTATTGTTTCACTGACGATTTTGTTTGACAGATGTTACTTGAGGACAAACAACAGTTTAAGTTTGAGGTTGTGATGACATTAATTTCTATGATGTTTTGTATATTAGTTTATATTAATTTTAGTGACATGAAGATCAAAACCAAGCAAAAACCAAAAGGAGTGAAGCTACTTGTGCAAGAAGTCAAGAATTGAAGAAAATGTATAAAAAGGGCAAAAAAAAAAGGGAGAAAACGACCAGTTCTTTGGAAATGCCATAACTTGAGCTACGAATACCAGATTGAGGTCTGTGACTATGAGTTGGAAAGCTAAGACAAATAGCTACAACTTTCGTGTTGAAGCCGAGAGCAAATTATGAAGTTATTAGGGCGAAAGAGGCGCCCCATCGTGGCCACGATGACTCCATCGTGGCCGCGATGGGAAAACTTAGTGACCAAGAAAACAGGCGCAGAAAATCTGAAACAAGTCTACTCCATCGTGGCACGATGGAATCCATCGTGGCACGATGGGATCCATCGTGGCCACGATGGGAGTGAAACCCGTTAAGGAAAACTATAAATAGAGCTTTTCTCCTTCACTTTTATTCATTGAGAAATTCAGCAACCTATAGTACTCTCTAGTATTTGAGGAGGAGGAGGAGGAGGAGGAGGAGGAGCAAGAAGGGCAAGGGAGCTCTCTACGAGAAGAACTTCCCCCTTCAACGGGAAATGTAACTTCCTCAGCAAGGCATCTACACCATTGGTATGCATGATTTCTATATTCTTGTAATATTTATTATGTAAATTAGTAGCTAGAAAACTTAGGGTATGTGGAGAGATGAACTCCTCAATGAATGTTTGGGACATATATCTGGTACAATAAAAGTCAGAATATATTCATATATTGGAATGGATTGTTTTCTATTATTTACACTTTAATTCGGTATTTTCATTGTCTGGTCGGATAGAGTTAATACGCCTTTAGGATTAGTCCGAAAAAAAAAATAATAGGGCTCGCTCCGAGAGATGGCAACATCCGACATTGCTCGCGACAGCCTGCAAAGACGGAAACACCAGACATTGCTCGCGACAGCCTGTAAAGACTAGCACAGCCGACACTAGCATGTCAGCGGCTAGAATTAATTGAGTGATCATGACTACTGTAGATTGACTCGACGCATAGTTAGGGTAGCAGTCGTGGGTGCTCTAGTTATTTTGGAAATCAATAGCAATCTATAAGTATTTAGTGTAGATTAATATTATCAATAAAGATAATTAATCGCCGAACAATCAGAAGTTACTGAAATAGTTATAGTTATGCGCCAGGTATCAAGCAGGATTAGGGGAGGAAGTCGATCTATCTAACCTCCTTCACGCTTCTGAATCAACTATCTTTATTTTTCAGCAAAGCATTACGCTATTTTCATCCAAAACCTTTTTCAAAAACCTATAAGCGAATGCAAACTATCGAACTTAAATAAAACTAGTCGTACTTGGCACGATCTCTGTGGATACGAACTCATTCTAGACACCTAGAGTGTGAATTATTATTCGATGACTGACTGGTTCACTTGCCAGACCGTAGTCAAGTTGTTTGCGCCATTGTCGGGGATTGTGTTTACAAGAGCAACTAGATTTAATTAAGTTCCTTTTAAATTTCAAAAATACAAAAAAAAAATGTTGATGATTGTAGATCTGAATCTTCAGAAATTCTGGCAAGGACAAGTCTTGATATTTAAGCGATCCTTGTGATCCATCTCACTTACCTGAGAATTTTCTGTAGGACTAGAGATACATGAGACAAACCAAAAATATAAAATATTTCTTCCAGTGCTACTAATGTATGTGTTCATAGTGCAGGTACACCAGAGCACAGGGGAACAAAGGCTATCAAACTAGCCAAGCAAGAAGTCAGTGTTCTCAAAAGAAGACTCCCAAGGAAGAGCAATGGGAGATGGGCTCGAAATTATAAGAAGGGAATACTGCAAAGGGACCACTAATAATCAAGAGGATCATTTGTTCCAACTTTTTGAAACATATCGAATAGAAATTGTGACAAAAAGTGAAGAAAAATTGTTCAAAGTAACAAAGGGCTGAAAGCAGCAAAGACGATGACAAATGAACTGGAACAGTTAATGGAGATATACAAAAATAGAGAGAAGGAGTAGAAGAAACACCATCAGGAACGAACAGAGCACAATCAAAAAAACCAAGCCAATGAAGACATCCCAGAACAAATTATTATGCACCAAAATCTAAATTTGGGTTGAAGAGACCATTCTCTGCAAAATTGCGCCAAAAAATAAGTCGTCAACAGAACGCAGTTTAGGGTATGGTGAAATGGCTCAGGTACTATCAAGATTGTGAAATATATTGATGAAGGGTGGTGTAATGAGTACTTCAAATAGGAACTATGAAGTATCTACAAGTAACACGCGAACCTATCCTATGTAATGGAGGAAATGCGTCAAGCTAAGTGACGTTAAACAAGTGATGCTTGGGAGGCAACTCAAGGTATGTTTTATCGCCTTCATTTATTTTCTCGCATTTTAAACGTTTTTCAAATTAGATAATTTTCAAAACTACGAAAGATATGTTTTCAAAAGGGAAGTAAGGGTACGGGGACAAAAATTGTCACCCACGCGGATATGTGGATGGGTACGAGTATTTTTTCAAACTGCAAGTATGAGGATGAGAACTAAAGTACCCTAATCATATCCTACATATTGTCATCCCTAACCTTGATTTGATATTCAATTTTTAGTCCATTTGTATATCGACAAAGGACTCTATTTTCTACCGGAAGACAATAATTATTGAGCAGTTGATGGATAAGATTAAGTTCTGCTCATGAATATAAATTTTTGGTAAGACTTCTACCCATTCTTGTCCTTTTAATGAGTGAGGGGTGAATCTTATTTTTTGTTTGTAGGGCTGGCCGTGTCAAGTCGTCTCGAGTGTGGTTGGTTTGGTTGTCTCTTTCATGTCTACCTCCTTTGTAGATGGTTCTCAAGGTCTGCCTATTTTTTGCTTGTAGTAGTATTTTTGGTTTTCACCACTAGGATCTGGTTCTCAAAAATCTAAATGAAATTCCTTCTACATTGATAATATTTTTAGATTGAAATGTATTTGTTTATTAAGTCATTAATATTCATTGTACAAAAACAAATTTCACGATGATAATATATTTAGATTTTTGAAATTTGTCTAGAACAAAATTCCTTCTATTAGTATAACATATATTTGATTTTCTTAAAACATTAATATGAGTGGAGATTAAACTTTAATCCTCGCTATATCTTCTTCGAATTTGTATTTGTTGTTATTATTTGTTTTTCATTATTAATAACCGAGTACATCAATTTTTTACCAAAAAATAGTACATCATTTACATATATTATCGTTGTAACATTTGAATAGTGTTACATCTCTCGATAATATTTTAACACGTCAACTTTATTATTATTATTATTTAAATATATCAATTTTATAATAAATCAAAAAAGTCAATTTCTCGTTATATATATAGGTTCGGAGGAAGTATAAAATTAACTATTAGGGTGTGTTTGATCTGCTAAAAAACAGGGGATTGGACATGACAACTTTTGTTGTACCCTGTTTGATTTAGAAACTGATCATGATACTGGACAAAATAGACACTAAGGGACATAACAAAAACAAGAATTTTTGTCCCTCATTAAACCACATGACAACTTTTTGTCCATGATACAATTATAAAAAATACAAAAATACCCATTTTATTTTAGAATATAAAAAATATTATCTCTCTTTCTCTCACCGATTCAATTTTGTTTTGTCATGTTCTATCTTGTGTGCTGTCATGTTCTGTCTTGTACTTACTGTTTTACAAATCAAACGCACCCTAGATTAATAATTTATATGGCAATGCTAAATAGTACCTTCAGACACTCTTTTAGCCTTTAAATAATAAGATTTTTTAAAAAAATATATAAAAATATGCAAAGCCTAACAAATTGAAAATTAAAATATTTAAATTTTAAATAAATTATTTTCTTAAATAAAATTTTTAAATATTAAACTTGAACGATCAATAACATTATACAATATGCTTATTAAAGTAATGTTCTTGAAAGGTGGATATTTTGTTTAAAATGCAAAAAAGAGCAAGATATGATGATAGAAAAAAATAGATTGAAGAAATGGAGAAGAGAAAATCCGATGGATTGACAGCACTAGCCAACCCACTGACGGTCTTATGATTTCAAAGACTACAGATTTGACATTTGAATTGTCTTTTCATTATAAACTCACTCTCTCTCTCTCTCCACTCTGTATCTCTGAATACACGGTTGGAACTGCATTTCATTTTTTAGCAGCTTTTACTTTTCCATTCGTACTAGTACTATACTACAACTACATTATCACTACTAGTACTAGTTAATTCATCAAGTATTTACCACGCACACACATAGTACTAATTGATACTAGTAGTAAATATATTTGGACTTTTCTATGCTTATACGTATTTTGTACTATATGGAGCATATATTGGTTTATAGTGGAATCCATATATTTTTTTTTTTTTACAAAGTGGAATCAATATTAGTTACTCTATCAGTAAATATTAGTTACTCTATTAATTCGAACTCCGACATATTGTATATATAATATAATATCTCAATCAAATGAGATAAACTCACGAGAGATTATAGTATATATGTATATTATCGATTATAATTATACTATTATTTAATAATTTTTCTTTGTCAAAGATGGCATTATATACCATCTTCTTACATATATGGACATTACCTTTTTATCATTTTTTTTTGTTATACAAAGTTTTTTATCATTTGTTACTTATACTACTTTATTTATACATACAAACAAAAGTCAAACAGTTTTATGTTATAATCTCTGTAACTGGGGTGTTATTACGGATGTTAATGCTTCTAGGTGTGTGTTCTGTGGTTTAGGATCTGAATCAGATTATCACTTGTTCGTTTCTTATAATCAAATCTCACTTATTTGGTATGCCATTCTTCGGTGGTTGGGTGTCGATCGAGTGGGTGTCCCCTCGTGGTCGTGGTAATCTAGGGTTGTTTGAGGTTTTCCTGGATATGAGTTTGAGTAGGAAAATAGATTAGGGTGGTTGTTAATTTGGCAAACTATTGTGTGAAGTATTTGGAACACGTGAAATGATGTCCTATTTTTGGAAGGAACTTTTTTTGTTGAGTGTGCGGTCGATAGAATGAAGCTTTTATCTTGGAAATTATTTCTAGGTAAAAATCCTAGCATCCCCGGTTCCTTTTATGAATGGGGTATGCACCCTATTTTTTGTTGGAACCATAAAGTTTGGTGGGATTTGATACTGGGTCTTCATGAGGTATAGTTGATTGGAGGTCTCTTGTATCTGATTTAGTTGTTTGATTCCTGCCTTTCCTTTGAGGAGTTTTTGGATTTTCTTGTGGTAAGAGGTTATAGGTGCTTATGTGTTGGTGGAGTGTACTTCTAGTATCATTTGTATTCTGAATTTTCTTTTGTACTTTTATCGTTTTTTACGTAACATTAATTTTCCATAAAAAAAAATTGTTTTAAGTTAAATTTGGGATAAATACAGTATTTTGTTAAGGAAATTTACATAGTTACATTGAAAATTTTGGGTCAATTATATCAAATTTTATTGAGTTATAATTTGTCTTTCAAATTCAGATCATCAAAAAGAAAATACAAGTTTAATTAATCTGTTATATGGTATTGCAGTGGTTGTTATTACGGTTGTTGCGATGTGCAATGCGGTTGTTATAGCATAAAACTATTTTAAATTTTCACAAGATATATAAAATGACATCACTATGTCACTGCAATATTTACCAAACATTATAGAGTCTCAATTTAACTCATGAACTAATTGCAGATACATACCATAATTTAAAACCATAAACATAATAGATGCTTACAAAAGCATTTCTAGGACTAATTAATCTATTAACTCGATAGTTTTTATACTACGTATGTCATTTTCAATTCAAATTTTATTGTTAAAATCTACCTCGTATTGCAATATCCTTTGTTATTTTTTGTGAACGCCATTCATTGTTAAATTCTTTCTGACAGGTTTCATGCTCGAGGGTTTATTTTATTTTTTATTAATTAACACTATACTAGCTAGTAGTATAAATTTAAACAAATGATGCATAAATTTCTCCTTGATCTTTGACAAATGAAAAGGACGGATTGATAATACTACAAGAAATTAAACTGGAAACAGAAGATCGAGGAGGGTTAATTGGTGGTCAAGTATTGGAAAATTTTGTACAGTACATTTCTGGGACGGTGAGAAATGAAAATGATGCAAGGTTCTAATTTTTTAACTTGAGTGTACCATATTAAACGTATCTTGTGCCTGCCAGCTTTACCAAAACTTGACTAAAGTTCCACTTCATGGCCAAATAGGAATTAAGATCTTCTCCGACTCTTTTTCGCATGTTGTATATTCTCTTGTCATTTTAGTCATTTTTTTTCTCTCTTGTTCTTTATCCGTGTGGTAATAGTGCAATATGTCAATATGAAGATCAATTTCATTGCTATAAGATAAATCCAAATTGTGTTTCGCTCATTTTTTCTTTGTTTATTGCTATTGAGTTTTATTTTTATTCATCCGTAATAAAAATAAAACTAATTTTGATTAATTATGTACAAAATAACGTAAAAACTCTATCGTTCTTTTTCCTTTTGTGGGTCAACATTTGTTGGATTAATAGAAGAAAAAAAAAAGAGGGTTGAACGCAATGTCTTGGAAAACATCCAATTCCAATTTTCTTTTGATAAATTAAAGTGTCATACTAGTATTTAAAAACTTATTTCGTAATAAAGAGTAAGTAGTAAAAATTTAAAAATTTAACAATTTTTTAACAAATTTTAGAAATAAAATTTAGACATCAAGGTAGGAATACACATTCTCCGACTCTTTCTTGCATGTTGTATATTTTGTCGTCATCTTAATCGTTAATTTTTGTTCTCTTGTTCTTTATCCGTGTGGTAATAGTGCAATATGTCAATATGAAGATCAATTTCATCGCTATAAGATGAATCCAAATTGTGTTTCGCTCATTTTTTCTTTGTTTATTGCTATTGAGTTTTATTTTTATTCATCCGTAATAAAAATAAAACTAATTTTAATTAATTATGCACAAAATGACGTAAAATCTCCGTTGTTCTTTTTTCCTTTGTGGGACAACATTTGTTGGATTAGAAGGGAGAAAAAAAAGAGAAGGTTGAACACAATGTGTTGGAGAAGATCCGATTCCAATTTTTTTTTGATAAATTAAAATCGTCCGTTTTAATTTAGGATGATAGATTAACTTCCATCAACTATTGATTCATACAGTAATTAAGTTCGTCAATAATGCATATCCAAACATATATACATTATAATTACTTTAATTTTATCACATTATTTATAGGGATGCAAATGAATGTCATGTATGTCCCAGCGGTGTGAAATTGAATGATGTGAGCTTTGTCCATAAATAAATACACACATGGTATACACAAGGGAATGAGTTTCAAAGCATTATACTACTAGTAAGGTATTAACTGTAGTATCATGCTAGCTAGGTCTAGGTGTATGAGAAGAGATAAGTTGGGTAAAATCATCACAGGCAGCGGCGAAGCTAGCCGATTCCTTATGAGGTGGCCAAATATAATACAATTTTTTAAAATTAATATATTAAATTTAATCCGTGAAAAAAAATCACAATAGTTTTATTTATATAAAAGTAACTATTTAATAAAAAAAATTGAATTCGATAGCACTTGAAAGAGTTAAATTCTTGGTTACAAAAATAAGAGGATAAAATTTATCTATAATAATAATTTTGTATATACTTTCAAAATGTAAACAATTTAGTCATTTGCAAGAAATTCATTGTTCATATTATTTATAATTTGTCTTTACCATTTTCATTGTTAACAAAGTTCTTACCTAGTTGCTTAATATATCGAAATGTCACAATAAACAAAATAAATTTACTGTATCAAATAAGTGATGGTCTTTTGACTTTTGAGTATCTTTTTTCTCTTATTTTTGACAAATAAACTTATTTAGAAGTAGCTAAAGATTTTTTTTTTATCCAAATAGTCTATTGGTTAGAAATTTCACCTTTAAAGTGAATAAGTGTAATAACTGAAAGTTCAAACCAATTGAGCTAAGCTCACAAGACGTAGCTATAAATATTTTATTGGGGTAGTTATACATGAAATATATACTTATTAAAACAAATCATTTTTTTTTTTGAGGTAGCCAAAGCTACCCGATAAGTATACTTAGCTGCGCCCCTGATCACAGGCATTGCATAAAGGAAGATGGCCCTTCAACCTTTTTGTCTATTGACTAGTCCTTTCAAACCACTTTATCATTTTCTTTACTTCAAACACTGTTTGTATCAATTCAGAACTTGATCTTGATCGACCTATCAATAAAATGTATGTGACATCCAAAATAAATTACTTGCAATTGAAGTTCCAAAGTGTACGGCACTGCAATTTAATTATGATGACTTGATTTCAATTGAAATGAAATCAACCTTTACGTGACGGTAGTAGATGTTTAAATTCATGCTATGCTATGCTATAATTTTAATTTTAACAAGAAAAGTAGTAGTGTAATTTTTATATATACGTAGAATAATTACATTTGAATGAAAGGTAAACGAACAACAAACTACACCGCTAACCTATTTTGAGTGACAAAACCAATCCTTTTAAAATTTGATTGATATGTAATTAAGAAATTAAATATGATGACAAAATTTTTAAAATTTATGTATTTTAATTTTCAAAAGTATAAAAATGTTATTTTTAATCCAAAATATATCAATCTTTCCTCTTCTTATTATAAATAAAATTATTTTGTAAGTTCATAAAATATTTAACATATCTTATATATAATATTAATATAAATCAGATAATTCAAAAATTCTATAAACCAAGTAAAAAATAAACCTTTTTTTATAATAAAAATGGGAAGGAGTAGAATTTATTTTAATTTCTCTAATAATTAATATAACATTTTAATAAATATTATTGCCTAATAACATTTTAATAAGTATATAATCATGTAGCTATAGGTGTAGTAGTAGTATATAGCAATTTCTGTTGTTGCACTGTAGAGGTCAAGGTAGCATGAATACAGAGTGAGCTATCATTGTCTTTTGAATGATCAAATTTGGGATTTGATTTTTCCTATGATGGATTGGAAGCATGTGTCACTTTGTCATGTTGTGCCGTTTGATGTCCAAAGTTTAATTTTTCCATTTTCTCTAAGCTGGCTAAATTGCCTAATCTAGTAGTCTGAATTTCAATATCACTATTTTGAGACCAATTTCATGCAATTGAAGGTAAATATTATTATTAGTCATATCGCAAAATAAAAGGATTGAATATTTTTATTATCTTACATTCATATTCTAGTACTTTCTCCTCTAAGTTAAGGGACAAATGGAATTGGTATCACAGGTAGATGGTCTGACTATATGTGTGTTTTGATGGTTAATAATGACAGGATCTACTTGACCTTTGACTATGACTCACATGTGTGTATATATCCATTACAATAACAATTGTTATTGCTTCTTTATCTTAATTTGTCGCCTTTATCAAAAGAGTAAATGATTTACAATTCTAAAAACTAAAAGTAGTAGATAAATTTGTAGAATAATACTCCCTCCGGTCTCATATATAAGAAACAAAACAAAAAAATTTAAAGTCTTAAATATAAGCAAAAGTCTACTTCAATTATTAAGTTTTATGACATTATTCCAATTTCAACCAATAAATGCAATGTTTTACATTTTCCAAGAAGGTATAATGTGTTTTTTCTCCTCGGTTAATGTATTTTAACTACTTTCTTAAAGGAAGAGCTTTTTTGAAAATTGTCTTATATACAAGACTAGAGGGAGTAAAAAAAATCATTTGATTTATAATAATGATTCAATGTATACTAATATTTAATCTTACTCCTCTAGTCTTGTATATAAGAAAATTTTCAAAAAAGCTCTTACTTTGAAAAAGTAGTTAAAATACATTAACCGAGGAGAAATAACACATTATACCTTTTTGGAAAATGTAAAACATTGCATTTATTGGTTGAAATTGGAATAATGTCATAAAACTTAATAATTAAAATAGACTTTTGCTTATATTTAAGACTTTAAATTTTTTTATTTTGTTTCTTATATATGAGACCGGAAGGAGTATATTTCAAGACTGGAATAATAAAATGTTATTGTTAACATATAAGCAATATTATTTGTTTATTTTTGACTAATATTTGGTAATATTTAACGAATAAGCAATTTTATTGTTAACACAATTTTTTTTTGGTAATATTTAAAATTTGCCAATAATTTTTTTTGGGTAAATTTGGCAAATTTTTTTTTTGTAATTTATCGCAAAATTTGAAAGAAGTTTCAATAAAATATTACAACATAAATATTAATGACACTAAATTTAAATTTAAAATGAAAATTAAATCTATTCGTGATGTAATTTACATCTGACTCATAATCAATTTCAATAAACACATAATTAATAATACCGTAATACCTAAAATATTTAACATAGATTATTTTTTTTATTTTTTTTTATATATAAAATTTAGGGTGAGGGGATGGTGCCCCAGTCCAAGGCAGGGAAGACCTTAGGGCTCATCAAAGAACACTTACAAATGTAATTACATTTACCTCCCTCCAAAGACACTAGCAGGGCTCGAACCCGGGATCTTTCAAATTCAAGACCTGTTTTTTTACCACTAGACCAAGTCTTTGGAGTTAATATAGATTATTAACTCATCATTCTCACGTATAATTTTCATATGTTATATATCTTTTACAATAATTAATAATCTAATCGTTATATACTCACAAGGCTAAGATTAATCATCCAATATTTGAGATCATTACATGAATGTTTGAATTCACTTGTGCGAGATCAAAAGTTATACTAATTAAAGTTGATTTTGTTTGGTATGTTCAAGAGTATTTTTTTATTAGAATTAAGTCGAATTAACTTTTTTAATACTTAAATTTATTGTTTGACTCACATTTACTAAAATATATTCAACAATAAAATCATGTTATCAATTGAACTCATTTGTAATTAAAAGAAAAAATCACAAATAAAAAAATTGGTTCCGCTAACATGTGCCCTTATAAGTTGCATTTAATTACTTATAATCTCACTTATTCTACTTTAAATAAGTAATTAATTAATTTTAATAATTAATAACTATGGTCCCACTATATTTAATTAATTAAAAGAATTAATAAACATCAAAAAGTTATTCTGCTGCCAAAGAATTGGCATACAATGCGTCCCTTATGCATTATTTTTAGAAACCTTTTTTATTTTATTTTTTGACTGAAAACCTTTTTATTTTTTATTTTAAGTTGGAAAAAAAATTAAATTATAAATTATATAAAATTTCAATATATATTACTACTTCAAAAGCCAAAATAGCAATAATAATTGTTACCATTGTATTTACCGAGATAAAAAAAATTCTTATTATTAACACATAATTTATTTTTATTTTTGGATACACATATTTTATGTTTTAATTATTAATCATAATAAAATGATTATATTTTAATTTTAATTATCAATCAAAGTGGAATAAATAGGATGTATCATGTTTTAATTATCAATGTGGAATAAATGAGATTATAGTTAATTTTATACACCTTAACATTCTTTAAAGGAGAATAAGTGAGATCAAAGGTAATTAAATGTAGTTTATCATGTGCCCTTCCCTAAGGGCACAGGTTAGCATTTGCCTTAAAAAATAAATAAACATGTTGGAATGAACTGTCAGTCAATTTGCTCCATTGTGTTTTTTTTTTTAAGAAAAAAAACAGTTGTTAAAGCTAAAATGGTGTATCTAAGAGTTTTGTTTTTTTTTTTGACATAGGGTGTATCTAAGAGTTGAAATCGGGATATTTACTCCATTGTGTTTTGGCTGTATATATTCGGTGATATAGTGAGATTATTCTTTTTTTTTTTTATTTATTTATAAGAAGATTAGATTTAGTCCAAAAAAAACAAAAGACTAGATATCATGTTATTGGAAAAGGATGGGAATTCCATAAAAAGAAGTGGTTTTGACATTATATTGTGTGGAGGGTATATAAAGTCAAAAATTCCACAATGAAAATTTCCCACATACTATATGCCATATATATGCTAATTGTTGGTGGAATACTAATGGAGTCAATTCAAATTAAGCATTTTCCATCAATTTGCAAATTCCATCCCTTTTCTTCAAAAAGCATCCATTTACTGACTATCTCTTTCACAATAATTTACGTTCTTGTTTTGGGTCTTGTGGAAGACAATTGCTAAAATATTTCAATGTACATATTGGTGAGTTTATGACTTATTATAATGTAGTATACGATTGACTTAATATTAAAATGATGAACTCAAGGACTTAACAATATTGTTATTATTTTTATTTTCATAAACGACAATATTGTTGTTAATCGCATTGAGTCTAATCAACACAAATATATATATATATATATATATATATATATATATATATATATATATATATATATATATATATATATATATATATATATATATATATATTATTGTCCTTTGTCGATGCATTTCATAAAATTCTATATATATTATTGTCCTTTGTCGACGCATTTCATAAAATTCTAGTTCATATGCATGCATGATCAATTCCTTTGCTTACTAGCTAGTTAATTACAAGTAACTAACGGTCAAGTTGATTAAAATTTAAATATTCTTTAATTAGTACTACAACAACAACAAATGCCAATCATATAACCAAAAAAAAAGTACTACTCTATATTAAAAGTAGCTAAAAGTTAAACATTATTTCAGGCCCGGTGAGGTAGGCAATGGGTATCATGACCTAAGGCCCGTTATTTTTAGGGTCCAAAATATTTTGTTAGGCGTACCTACTATTATTAAAAATAAAAAATTAATTATATTTAAGGAAAGAAAACATACTATAGTATTAAAAATAATCAATTATATTTAAGGAAATAAAATATGATTAAGCCTAGGAAATAAGTGTTATTTAAAATGTGATTGAGGTCCAATTTTTTCTATACCTAGTACATAATTAGGCAAAATGGTAGCATTGATAGGATTAAAATAGAACCCTGCACAACAATAAAAATACGGCACCACTTATCTTTGTTACTAATTCCTACTGTTTTTTTCTTTCTAAATCTTGCATTTTTCGCATCCAATTTCAACTATTTGGATCTTACGATTTTTCAATTGTTCTCCGAATTCAACATTTTATCTGAAGCTTAGAAGATGTTGCCTAAGAAATATTTATGTGGCAATGAAAAATGGAAAAAAAAAATTAAAGGAAGAGCTAATAAAATCACAACAAGGGACTCTTGAAAAATTTGTTTTCAAAAAGATAGATGCACATGAAGTATATGTATTAATGTAATTATATTAAATGAAAGAAAGATTATTTTTAGCCTAAGGCCCATAAAATATCAGAAACGGCACGGCATTAATTGAACCTATTAGTATTAGATAATTATATGCTTAATCATAAAAAGGAATTTTAAAATATTCCAACACACATAATATAGTGATTTGTAGTTTTCTTCCTATCTATAGATTAAAAATTATTTGCTTGCGAACAAGTCTAAAACAAAAAAAAATTATGGCGCATATATTAAATATCCATATAATTAAGGGGTAAATATGTTTCTGATTCCTGTAAATATACAAAAGTTATATTATAAGTCTATAAAGATTTTCCATTTACAAAAAGTGTCTCTGCTATTGAGTTGGGTTAACGAAAGCTGACGTAACACTATGACGTGATAATATGATATGGCAATAGGGACCATGCATAGGGACCATTTTTGGAAACAGAAATTTTTTGGGGGACTAAAAGAAAACTATGAATACATGTATAGGGACCAGAAATATATTTATCCCAAATACTTACGAATAATTTACTTTTAATTTCAAGAATTTTTTAAAACCATATATCATAAGAATTTAAACAAAATATTTATGATTAACTTATCTAAATTCTATAAAATCCGCACCTCATGGTGATAATGGTGTAGACCACCCTTAGACCTGAAACCACTTTGTACCCTAGATGGGGAGTGAAGTACTTTGTTGCTGATCTAACGTTATCCGTAACAGGATAATTATAAAGGCAGTTGATGGGTACTTTACGAAGCATGCTGAGGGACAGTAGTGACCTAGATGGAATTTGCCAATCCTGCATAACAGGATAAATGTCACGGGCCCAATATTGAACTGGACAAAGATGACACCAAGTATGCTTTGTGTTAAATATAGACATAAAGGGCAAAGGGGTAATTATACACACTGATATTATCACTAGAGGTTGTGTTTTAGATCACATGTTAATTTCTCATAACTTGGGTAGCAATGATGTGTTGCTAGATACCGCTCATTGTTTATTATATTAAATAGAGGATTTAATATAATTGCCAACGTTATGGAAACCTACAAGGGTCACACACATAAGAACAGGCTAGTGTGAAATTGGAACACCGCAAGGTATGGTGCACCTCAGAGAATTAAGGAAATATGATAAGGGTATCATGGTAATTAAATAAGCTTATCATAATTTGTTATGAAAAAGAAAGCACTCATGTGTACATGACACATGAGGGTGCGTTTCTTAAAAGATTTATTTAATTAAAAGGTTTTAGTATAATTGTGGCCCAATGACAAATAGTTTGTCTTGGTGCACAAGACAAATGGTTCTATAAATAGAACACTTGTGAGAAAGAAGAGTGTTGTTGAAAATCAATTGCTAAAACCCTAATCCTTATTTTCCCACCTCTCACTAGAAACCTTCATTCTTGGAGCTGGCACTCTTTTGGAGGGATCTGTTCGTGTGGACTAGCTAGAGGCGTTATACTATTAACGCTTGTGATCAACGTGGTGGTGACTTGTTCGTGATCTTGCTCGTGATTCAAAGCACTAATCACCAACTGTTCGTGAAAGAAGGGATTTTCGTTAAGAGGTAAAATCCTAAACACGATTCATGATCATTCGTAAGGATCAATTGGAAGGAAAATTTTTAAAATTCTGCTGCTTTTCTATTACTATTTTCCTTCATTTGCCATGTATATCACCGCATCCGCCATAGCTCTATTAGTCGCCATTACCTAAACAACCAACCAAAAGAAATCCAACCTTACGTTAGACTAAGGGTACTAAAAGTGTTCTACTACACTCATGCACCTACGGGTATACTAACCTACTTGATCCGATATGGACCAACCAGGCTCTGATACCAAAATGTAACGCTCCTAATCGATTCGCATGCAATAATTAATGTAAATCATTCAACATACAAATCATTAAGAAACATTACTTAATACAAGATACTAATAGCATGCATAGAATAACTTAATCACAACGGAAGCATATAAAATCCTCATCAAATAATTCATAATAGCTAAATCCAAGCATGCAAGTCATAAATCATATTACAACTCCAACTAGGTACTTCCATAAATGAAGCCCCATAACATAATCCAAAAATGATCCAACGAGTAATTAAAGATAAGATAAATAAGTAGCAAGGTCATACATAATTTCAAACAAACGAGGAACCTAATACTAGTCTAAGCAAGGTTACAAGTATCAGAGCATATCCTAAAACTCTAAGCTTCTAGGATCCTCCTATCTTTCACCTTACCAAGCTATACTAGTCCACCGAGCTAAACTCCAAAGCCACGAAACTACTCCTCCATTGGAGAATCTGGACCCAAACCATTACACATACACAAAAATAGAGAGTTAGTTATAATTCAAGTTCATAATAATAAGCATAGTATACACTTATATTATGTAAGCAATTATATCATGAAATAAATCATACGCATATCATATTGGCTAACAATATATAACATCATGGTTCATCATGTTCATCAACAAAGTCAAGACATTCAAGTAAAACTCGCATAACTCAAACATTCACAAGATTACATTGGAAAACAGCACAATTACCAAATACCAAGTATAGTGCACAATCTCCTAATGCAAGCTAATGAAAACACATAATGTATGTCACCTAGACATCGCTAATGCATGTGGTACCCGCATCAAATTAGGATAAACATATATCCATCGCATCAAGTCAGTTTTAAGTCATGGGGGACATCGCATCAAGTTGACTCATGAATGCATGAATGTACACATACCACATAATGATGATACCCTAAACAATTAACCATGAATAATAGGCCGCTCAACCCTATTACTCCTTCTCAATTCGCATCAAATTCACATCATCATATAATCATTAAGGCATACATTCAAGCAAGATACAACACACTTAACATCTTAGCTAATCATAGCTCATCATCTTGATTTCAATCAATTACACACATAAAAGCATTTCATCATCATACTAACTCAAGGTTCAATCAATCCAAATCAATAACATGTTATACACTCAAATCTAATCATGTTACAAGCTCACAATCATCATACAACATCAAGAAAATTCTCAAAATTAAGGTATGTTCGCTTAGCGAACACCTGGCGAGCACTGGCGAAGGGAACACAGACAGTAACCCTCATCTGACGAATCCTGGCGAACTGCTCGTTACTGCTCGCTAAGCGAACTGCTCGCTACTGCTCGCTAAGCGAACTGCTCGCTAAGCGAACAGATGAATTTCTGGGTTTTTATCAAGAACAGCATGAGTCGCTTGGCGAACAGCTAGCGAGCGTACCCAGAATTCGTGCTCTGTTCGCGGGTTTGACATAAAATCACATAAAAATCACGAATTTCATGTTATAAACCCTTAAAGCTATCACATTTAAGCATACATATCATATATAGACTTAAAAGTACAAGTTTTAACATCATCAAACATCATTTCAAGTAGAAAGTAGAGATTTTTCCTCATTTTATTCAAAACCCATTTTCAAATATCAACAACAATCTTCATATAACACACGAAATTGATGATTGAAATAGCAATTAGGATCATGTAATAACATAGTATCATCATGCAATAACATAGAAATTCATTAAATCACATTCCCTTGATCCCATAACCCACCAAAGAGATGAGAAGGTTTGGGTGTGGAGAATAGTCATCTCCCCCCTCTTTGATCATCTCACATGAATTATAAACTACTCTCTAACCTTGGAATTGTTGAGAATCTGATTCTTCTCCTTCTCTAAAGCTTTTTCTAATCTTCCCCTCTACCTCCTTCTCTTCAACTTTCTCTTTCTACCTCTTTTCTATTTCTTAAGTTATGAGTAATATTTCTCTACTCTTACCACTCTAACCTAAACCTACTTAGCCAAAGACCTTAATGTCCCTCTTACTAATTTAGGCCCATTAACACTCAAGCCCAACTCTTATCATTATAATTCTAAAACTTATCTTATTCAAAGCACTACTCTTTCCCAAAATAGCCATAATTCTTAATTAATTACTAACTCACTATAAAATACTATAGAAAGGCTAATCAACTCTAATTAAAAATAAAATAAATAAATACGGGTGTTACACACTACGTGGGTCGTTGTTTTGGGTTAAATATGTTTTTAATCCATTCATTTTGCTCTATATTTAAGAATAAATGCTACATTTTAAAACTGTATAAAAAAACTCATAATTTATTCTGTTACTGAATTTGATCTTTTTCATTAATTTTATATACGGAATTATTATGGCAATTGTTGGCCCCATTCTATTAAAAAATAAAAAACAAACTTACAAAAACAAAATATTAAATTCAACCCCTTCATCTATCTAAACCTCCACAAATCAATCAAATAAACCTCCATATATCTCTCATCGGTCTCAAATCAACTTCTCATATTCTCCAAACACAAGTTAAATTTATGTATACTAACACGTACGCGATTGATGAAAAATGGTTTGTGGTGTTTTTACGGTTGCATACATCGAAGGAATATATCCTGGAACCAAAAAATTATTTATTCCAATAATTAATTAGTTTTTTTTATCCCACTTTCTAAATTATATAATTTGGCTAATGCCCAAATTTAATATTAAGTCTTTCTCTAATTATAATTGCCTTAAAAATGAGGCAGTTTTATCCAGCTCTAATTATAATTGCCTTAAAAATCACTTCCATTATAGTTTATGTGAGAGTTTACCTCAGTTGATAGGATGTCACACTATATATGCAAGGGTCAAAGTTTGAATTTTGGACATTCTACATATTTCACTTTGAGGGTAGAATTTCTTGTGAATAAGTTTTTTTTAATAAGTCAATCTAGTCAATAAGTTATTTCACAAAAAATACTTCCATTATAATGAAAACTCAATTATTATAGTTTTTTTTTTGTCAAGTAGTCTAGTGGTTAGAAATTCCACCATTAAAGTAGATAAATGGAATAACCGTAGTTCGAACCCCGGTGCCCTATATATATAGTACAATTTTCTGCCAATTGAACTAAACTCACGAGACTAATCATTATAGATTTATTCATCGCAATATTGTGATCGCGATTTTAGCTTACCCTAATTAATAAAATACAAGATTGTAGATATTTCAATATTTTTTACCATGATATATTAGTACAAGTTTTCACCGTCGTTAGTGATGACTAATCTTTGTCGAGGAAACTGTGAAGTTCTCTCCTTCAACCCAATTTTCTTTATACTCATGAGCCTGAAATCGAACTTCTAACTACATACTTAAAATATTTAGATCATTTTGATAGAGATTTTTTGTTACGAGAGCAAAAATTATAGATGAGTAGATTTTGTTATTGATAGTAACCGAATTCAATTCAAATATTTTGCCTTGTAGGTGTTTGTTGTGAATGCAATCTTATTTTTTGTTCTTGAATTTTAAAATCGATCAATCAATCTTCCACCTTAATTCAAGGATCGATCATAATTTAACTATTTACTTTTTTTTTTTTGACATAATTTAACTATTTACTTAATCAAATAGTAATTGTTTATGAACAAAAGGAATGAATGTATCAATCAATTCAATAATTTTGCATATAATCATGATTTTAATATGATTAGCACAGCGGGGAACTTTTAATTATTTGGATCCTGTCGTTTGCAGTTGGTTTGAGCAGAAAGCCAAGTTGCCAAAGATCCCTTGAAAGTGACCCAGAAAATAATTAAGTCCTCAATTCAATAACTATTTGAAAATTAGTTGTATATGTGTGCGTTAATTATTAATTAAGTAAATAACCCACTATTTAATCCATGCATGTGAGTAATACTAATCAGTCTTAGCGTGATTGAAAGCGACTTCATAAATAATATAATTATGTCATTGTCAAAAAAGAAATTAGTATAATTAATTATGTCACTATCAAAAAAGAAAATTAGTATAATTAGGTGACTTATGGTCCATTTAGTTGGAAGGAAGAAAAGTGGAAGGAAAGAAAATTGCAGAAATTGATAAATAAATTTAGACTAAAAGTTAATCAAAATTCATTTATCGATTTTTGCAATTTTCTTTTCTCTCACTTTCTTTTCTTCAAAACAAACGGACCATTAATGTTTTTTAATCAAAACATTGAATTTAAGTTATTAATGAATTTTTTTATAACACGTTTATTTGAAAGAATTTAAGTTTAATTTTTAATAAAAAGTAATTTTTTAAACTATATTTATTTTACGGCCAAAATTAGAATTATCAAGTTCTTTTTTTAAAAAAATAAAATAAAATTAACGTCTTTTGCATTCCATTTCTGATGCGATACTGCGCCTGAGATTTGGAATTAGAATTTTTTCAAAGAAAGTTGCTTTCAATTACTAACTTTTATAGTTTAAGTCTACAAGGTGAATACTCTGGTAGTACATATCTTACACTATAAGAAATATGATTTATGAAAGTTATTTTTAATTTGTTTTAAAAGTTGTTACACGTCGTTGGCAAAATTACCAAATGTGATTTTAACATCGACTTGTAACAACTTTTAACAAAAAAAATTGTTGCCAAAAATCATATTTTTTGTAGTGTTATTTGAACATGTACGAGTACATTATTGAGGTGGACACTAATTAACACAAATAGTGTTTAATATAGAATAATTAATAAATAATATTATTTATAAACCTATTAAAATTATTCATCTCAACAAGTATACTAGTACACATTTAAATATATTTGTACTAAAGAATTCATCATTTTACAAATGGAAATTATAATAGTTTAATAATGGAATGAATCTCCAATTTGTAATTTTCATATGAGAAAAAATAAAAATCTCACAATTGAAAAGAGAGAAATACATAAAAAAGTTTTTTGTTTATAGTAAATTCAGGGATGTTAACGGGGCAGAGATTGAGTGGAGGATACTTTACCACTCTTTGTTCCCACAATCTAAAATATTTCACATTCTCGTTCCCATTCCCCGTTTCAGAGAGTATTCTTCATCAATTCTCATCCCCGCGGATCCCACATTTTCGTCCTTGTATATTTGCGAATTTTTTGTTTTAGTCCATGTATGTTTTTTTGTTGCAAATACATTCCTGATGTGCAAATTTTGTTGATTTTAGTCCCTCCGGTTTAAAAACAACTGCATTTGTAGCTAAACGCAATCGTTTTTTAACGGGGTGGACTAAAACCAACAAAATTTGCACATTTAGGGATGTATTTGCAACAAAAAAAAATCATACATGGATTAAAACAAAAAAATTCGTGAACATATAGGGACAAAAATGATATTTAAGCCTTAAAAGAAGTATCAAATTTTTATTATTTTCAATCAACCAAGCTATAAAAAAAATAGTAAAGTGTAATTATAAAATAAATAAAAAATTAAGTTATTATTGTGATTCTTATGACAATAATAACCATAATATATAAACAAGAGTTTAATAGATATGTTCTGTCAGTGTAAAATAAATTTACAACGACATCCAATAGAAATCAAGTATCCTACTATGTCATACAGTTAAACTGGAAGTAGTGAGATGATTTGACGGAATAAACGGTTGGTCTTGGATGATAGTGTAAAATTATTTTACATCGTCGCTGCATATCCTATTTTCTCTATAAACAAATGTATAATATATTGTGTGAAAATATAATTAAAAATAATTTATAAAGTACTTGAATATACATTTATAAATGTTATTGTAATATTGTGGCTGGAGTCTCCGCTGGGTGGGAAATAAAATACCATCCTCATCCCCAAACCTCTTTCGGAGTAATTTTATCCTCCCTCCCTATATCCCCAAGAGAAAAAATTCATCATCTTCGAATCACCAAATAGAGAAAGAAAAATTAAAGCCAAAATTAATTCTTTGTTTTTTTTGCCGCTTCTTATTCTTTCTGCATATGTATCAAGTATTAAATAAAAAATTGTGTACAAAATATTTTTAATATGGTTGATATGAATAGAAAGAATTGATACAGTATTGATACTTGATACCGTAGAAATAAATATTTTGAATTTAGTATGTCGGGCTGAAGTGAAGAACAGTCGAGACAGAAAAGTACCTTTAAGCCGAATAATGTAAGGTGTCTAGCTTTTGCATTTGATATGACAATAACTTGTGAAAATATAATCACCCGAGAAATCTTTGGTTATGTAAGAGTTTGGGGAAATCTAAATTGAGTGCTAATGACGGATAGTGTTTGCCTTGGAAATATAATTGTGGAAATACTTGATTATAAGAGTTTGAAAAAGGACAAGAATGATAATGATAAGAAAATATATAAATAATTATCCGAAGAATTTTTTTGAGTTAATTATTTTTTGTGGTTGTTGATATAACAATTACTTCGTTGATAAATAGATTTGAGCGGTTTGAAATATTTGGAAGTATAAAAAAAAAGTATTAATAGTTGGATTATAATGCTTTAAAAAAAATTGCACAAATCTTAATGCTGCGTTTTTGTTGAGGCAAAATCTCAAATTTGATGTTTTATAAATAACAAACATCTTAATTATATTTTAAGTGAATTTTGATTTTTTTGTGATCTAACAAGTGCTCTTGAGTGATTAATTAAGATCGACTCAAAAGCTCATTCATTCTATATATCACTCTCTTTAAAAATGAGTAAAAAGAGAATTTTGAAAATGATTTGAGAACATTCTCCATTTTCTGCCCAAAATTACAAGTGCAAGTATTTATGTCATCATAAGCACTTAATTTCATGACACTGATCTTATGACAAAAAAGAACTTTTTGTACGAAATTTATTCCACAAGATCTCTACATAATTTAAGTCATTCAAGATAAGGATCAAATAGTGGCATGTGAAAGTTTCTCTTTTTGTCATGTTTAAGGAATGAACATGAACATGTCTTTGACACATAATATCTAAAGGTGACATGCTTTAATCAGAGATTAATTATCTAAAGACATTTTATGGACTAATGAGATCAAGACAACAAGCTTTGGACTAATAGTTGGAATGTACTTTACAAGGATTAATTTTGATGAACATTCTCTCATGTCCTCTCTTACAAAGAAAATGTTAGTTGTACTTTTTACAAGTACACATGAATAGTAATGGATAATGTTGGGGATTTTGTATGTTGACCTCATTTTGATAAAACAAGTTCTAGCAAGATGTTGGATCAAATGTGCTAACATGTGAGTAAAACATCTATCATGCTCTGTTTTCACGTTTTTTGGAAGATTTATTTTCACGTGAGATATCTGAAAGATTTGGTTGAAGAATTAATTCACGCAAACTTGTGTGCCAAGACACATGTGTTTCCAGAATCTTCATAAGGCGGTTTATGTGTTACCTGTTTCTAAAGTTTGTTATAAAATATTAAGGAATAAAAAAGATTTAGTTTTAAAATATAACCCTTGAAATGAAAATATATTTGATATGGTTCAAATATATATTTGTGCTTCATGGAGATTGTTACTAAAAATATATTTATGGACAATAAATATATTTATGGAAGGAATATTTGGTGCAAATATATTTGTGGAAAATATATTTTGTCTTTAGAAGATTTCTTGGAGCTGAAGCATTGTTTAGCCCGTGTGAAGAAAAGCCCAAGCTGCTGAATGGCTATATAAGGAAGACTCAAAACCTAGTTTTATTCACCGAAGCCAAAATATCAAAGATGTAGTCTTTTAGGGTTTCGTGTCCTTTTAAGTCTTGTGCTTTATTTTGTGAGCATTTCTTGTGTCACTTTGATGCAAGCTTAGGACTGTGTGTTTTGATTTGTTATTGTGTAATCCTCTCAAAAGTCTTGAGGTACGAAGTAAAGTTTGTTACTTGTGTATCACTCTAAGCCTTTAGGTACGAGTGATCTAGTTTCTAAGAGTGCGTCTCCATTAGTATTTGGTTGTATGATTGTAAAATAGTGTTGTCTGTACTGATGTAGTAGGAAGTGAGCGAAAGCACATGTAGTGTTTAGCTTTGAATTAAAATTATCATAGTGGATTTCTTCCTGGATCGGTATCCCCCAGAGCAGGTGACTTGCACCGAACTGGTTTAACAAATAACCTGCGTTATTTTTATTTCTGTCATTTATATTTACTACTTATTGTGTTCTACGAGTGTCAAGTGTGCGCACATCTGGCAGAATATTTGTCCACAGAGTGCCAGGAATTTCAGATAAGAAGAAGATTCATCTATTATTTTCTGTTATAGAAAGCTACCTTGATAAGCAAACAACATCTCCCCTGATCTAAGCCACACAGAGTAAAATACTGGAGAACGTTCTTGTTTTTGGACAATTTTTTGCACATTCTTTGATGATCCAAGACCAGCTGTCTCCAAGAGTTATTTATTTAATGTAACAATTATTTTGCTACGTCTTTACTTGGAGAACAAGGTTAAACAACAGGATATAGCTCATGCAAGTTCATTGTCCACGCTCATCTTTTATAAATCTCGAAGAACATTATGAGATCGTTCCAGCAGACATACTCTCTTTCATCAATTTATGTGATCTTTTTTTGTGAAGGAACAACGACCAATTTTTGCTACACAATGTTCATATTTGATGACTAAGCAACTCATGACGAGCCACATCTATAAATAGCACACTTTGGTGCTTTTGAAGCACAAGAGTTTTAAGCTAGAACAATCATTCTACAACTTGTTTTTATTGTGAAAGTGATCAAACTCTTCTTTACCACTCTCAACTCTCTAAAATAATTGAGTGAATTGAGTGTCTTTGTATTCTAAGCTTCTCAATTTGGTTGAGTTTATTTGTAAGCTTGTGATCAACAATTTCTTTGTAAGAAGAAAAGATTGCTCAAGACAATACGTAACTATTGATTGAGTGTTGCCCTTTTCACCTGAGGTATATTTAAGCTTGTAGGGCTTAAAGGTTATTGATATTGGTTTAAATTAAGAAGGTTTGTATTTTGAGATAGTAGTATCTCAAAGATCATAGTGGACAAACTCACATAGTGTGAGGACTGGACGTAACTCAAGTTTAGGGTGAATCAGTATAATTGTTTATTGATTCTCTCTTTTCCCATCTTTTTATTAAGTGCATACACTACACACACAATACAATTTTTATTTGTCTTTATCACTAACCAGATCAATCTGATATTATTCTAACATTTGTGTTTGGATTAAGTTATAAATTTATAAGGAAAAATTTAAAAAGTTCACAATTCAAACTGTCATTTCTTATAAAAATCTTTACTACTTTAATTTTTACATAAGAATTTGCAATAACTTTAAACATAATTATGAACTAAAAAGATACTAACCAATTGATACTACTACACAAGCATATGAAAATCATTAACAGTATAGTTTTAAAAATTGTTTCGACTAATTGTAAAAAAAAAAAAAATGACTTAAAACAAAAAATTGTAATTTCTAATACTAGAGTTAGTTTTTACACTCATATTTATTTTCAATCACTTTTACACAAATACAATAAAACATAAATGACTCTGCTTTTAAAACTTTAACTATACTTAATTTTACATAATCAATTTTTTTAAAATTAATTTTTCACCATGAACCAAACAAGTTAATAAACCTGTTTCTTTCTGTTTACACTTGAAAGTAGAAATAATTATTCTTTATAATTGTGGAAAATATATAATTTTTATAATGTGATTGTCTAGTCACACTGGTAAGTGCTGACCCACCTAGCTTAATTGAGTTGCATGCAGAATGCTTTCACTTAAGCAGCCAGAGTCATATGAACTTTCTTTTTGCAATGAAAGCCCAATCGATTTTGGGCCCACCTCCAAATCCTATTTGTCTCGTTGACCATTCTTATATATTAGGTTTCTGTCATAATGGAAAAAATGTGCCAGTGCCACTGCCCAAACCAATTCATTTGAATTCAAAATATAGAGAGTTTAGGAATTGGATGGGATGTGAAGTTTTTCAAATATCTTTTCTATTATTATTTCATGGAAAATGTTTGGGCACAAATTTTTTTTTAGAGGAGGTTAGGGGACTAGTTAAAAAACTAAATATATAATAAAAAGTATTAGAACTTGTATAATTTACTTTTTAAAATTATAAAAGATGTTCTTTTCATTATATATATATATATATATATATTTTTTTTTTTTTAAAAAATTTCTTAACTGGTGCCTAGCGCCTCTGATGCAATTGTTAAAATTACTGTATAAAGAATTAGGCAATTGCAACTTTGGTCTTCAAAATTGGGTTTGGCAATGTTTCAAAAAACAAATTGGGCTTAACAAAATATAAACAAAAAATTACTCTTTTAAATCCTCAATTTTGATTTTAAATAATTAATTTAGTCAATCATCTTTCGCTCAACAAAAGAACACATGAGATATGTGTTTGTAATTTTAATACGTTCAAAAATCAATATTACATTTAATTCAAATCAAAATAATAGTTTGTCCAAAAAAAATTCTAAAAACATACACCAATTATGGTAGGATGCCATCATTACATTGTGAATAAATGGGCACAACACAAACACTATAGGAGTGTGAATCCAATTGCATGTGTCCCACACAGCTCTCACACTCTCCACATAACATGACAACAAAGAATTTCCTGACCCTACTTAATTAAAACTTTAGATTGGTGGATTGTAGTCTAAGATTCAGCCTTCCTTTTGCATTTTAGTTGATATGGTACATCGAGTATCCAAAGTCTTTTGGACACACTATCTCCCTAATATTGATTTTGCTATGGAGCATATAATATAATAAAAATAAATCTTGGCTTAAAAATATAAGTAAAACACCTTATTTATTTATTTATTTATTTTTGAATAGCACCTTTATTTAAATACAAAATTTTATATATAAATTTTACGTTTTTATTTTTTAAACAATATTTTAAGGATATTTATTAACATTTTTCTAATTATTTTTTCCCTCTCATAAAAAGAAAAAATCAATTGATGTTGATTTATTTTTTTAATTTTCACCACCAGTTTAATCTGATTGGGGGTCAATTCTGACATTAAAAAATTAACTAATATCTCTATCATAATGACTTTATTGATAAAAAATCAATAAATATCACAATCAACGCTCGTAGTATTTTGAGATCAATTTTTACTATAATAAACTCTGGTATCCACAAAAATTATGACAAACTCAAAATATTGTCATGTTCTACACTAACTCAACTTAGTCACATTCATTATATTTTTTTTGTGTGTTTGTGATGTTAATGTTAGAAAGCAGATCATCAATTCATGGCCTTTGTTTTGGGACTTTTCTCAATTAGGATCGGCACTACAGTCAGAACCATTGGCTATTTTCAAGAGAAGACCAAACATGGGAATAAGATGACTTTCAGTTTCAGGTGAAATAGGGAAAGCATCCTAACAGGGGCCCACGAAAAAGGATTTTTAAAAGATTTCATTTGGTTATAAATATATAGTACCACAACTAAATTTCAAACATTTTTAGCTGATTTGATATTAAAATCATAAAGTATCTTAGACATGTCTACAAATCCCAGCTCAATTGCCAGAAATACCAAAATTACTATTATGGTATTCCTTTTACCCAGGGCGGATCTATGTAGGGGCTGCGGAGGGCAGCGGTCCGCTCCAACCTTTTCAATTTTTAATAGGTATATATATACATATTTTTATTAATTTTATGTTATATATATTAAATTGTTACAAATTTTAACAAAACATTAGTAGTGTCTTGGTGTCAAGACGGTGCCTGTGTTATTGAGATATACCGGGAATGATCCTGACCTCATAAATTTTTGGCTTTTCATTTGTATTATTAATTAATAGTAGTCAAATTAAATTTTTTCTAAAGTAGATGTCTATATATATATTACTATATATTAGCCGCCAAACGGGCACGTTTCGTTTGTGTGATTCGCCTTTTCTATTCTACTGAGGTATATAAATTGTAAAACTATATTTGTTGTAACTGATTTTGTTATATAAGAACTTGTTAAAAAAGAGTAAACAATAATTGGTTGTTACTTTTTTTGTTGGCAGTTTTATTGAAAGGCAAAATAAGAATAATGAAAAAGTCATCCTAAAAATTTGTATCTTTTTTATATATAGTTGGTTACTTTTTTTGTTGGTAGTTTTTTTAAGGGTAGGATAGGAATAATGAAAAAGTCATCCCAAAAATTTGTATTCTTTTTATATATCTACTAGCCGCCAAACAGACACGTTTGTGTGATCGATATATTTTTTTTTTTTGTGATCGATATTCTCTATTGTGCAAATATAAATAACTACTTAATCTCCTTTTTTATTGGACTTAGATAATTGATAACTACGTAACCTCCTTTTTTGTTGTGGCTAGTTATTAAGAAAAAAAAAATATTATTTTTTTTACTATAAAAAAACTGAAAACCTACTTTTATGTGGAAGTTGTGGTTAATTATTAAGAAGTAAAAAAAAATTATTTACTAAAAAAAACTGAAAATCTATTTTTATGTGGAAGTTATTTTTTAAGGGTAAAACAGGGATAATGAAGAAGCCATCCCAAAAATTTGTATCCATTTTATAATTACTACTAGCCGCCAAACGGGCACGTCCCGTGCCGTTTGTGTGACCGATATTCTCTTTATTTTTGTTTGATGTGATCAATATTTTCTATTGTGCAAATATAAATAACTACTCAATCTCCTTTTTTATTGGACTTATTTAATTATAACTATTTAACCTCTTTATTTTATTGTGGTTAGTTATTAAGAAAAAAAAAATTTACTATAAAAAAAACTGAAAACCTACTTTTATGTAGAAGTTGTGCATAGTTTTTTTTTTTTAGTTTTTTTTAAGGGTAAAATAGGAATAATGAAAAAGTCATCCCAAAAATTTGTATCCCCTTTATATATTAGTATCTATACTAGTATATAAAGGAGATACAAATTTTTGGGATGGCTTTTTCATTATTCCTATTTTACCCTTAAAAAAAACTACAAAAAAAAACTAAGCACAATTTCCACATAAAAATAGGTTTTCAGTTTTTTTATAGTAAAAAACAAATATATATTTTTCTTCTTAATAACTAGCCACAAAAAAAAAGGAGGTTAAGTAGTTATAGTTAAATAAGTCCAATAAAAAAGGAGATTAATTAGTTATTTATATTTGCACAATAGAGAATATTGATCACATCAAACAAAAAAAAAGAATATCGATCACACAAACGGGCACGGGAAGTGCCCGTTTGGCGGCTAGTAGATATATAAAAAGGATACAAATTTTTGAGATGGCTTTTTCATTATTCCTATTTTACCCTTAAAAATAACTTCCACATAAAAATAGATTTTTAGTTTTTTTTAGTAAATAATTTTTTTTTCTTCATAATAACTAAGCACAACTTCAACATAAAAGTAGATTTTTAGTTTTTTTATAGTAAAAGAATTTTTTTTTTCTTTTTAATAACTAGCCACAACAAAAAAAGATGTTACGTAGTTATCAATTAACTAAGTCCAATAAAAAAGGAGATTAAGTAGTTATTTATATTTGCACAATAGAGAATATTGATCACAAAAAAAAAATATCGATCACACAAACGGGCACGGGGCGGCTAGTAGTAATAGATAAAAAGGATACAAATTTTTGGATGACTTTTTCATTATTCATATTTTACCCTTAAAAAAACTATCAAAAAAAAGTAACCACAGTTTTACTATATATAAAAGGATACAAATTTTTGGGATGACTTTCTCATTATTATTCTTTAATAACTAAGCACAACTTCCACATAAAAATAGGTTTTCCATTTTTTTATAGTAAAAAAAAAAAAATTCTTCATAATAACTAGCCACAAAAAAAAAGGTTAAGTAGTTATCAATTAACTAAGTCCAATAAAAAAGGAGATTAAATAGTTATTTATATTGTTGTTAAAAAAAAGTTATTTATATTTGCAAATAGAGAATACCGATCATACAAAGCGGCTAGTAAATATAATAGGAATCAAATTGCATCGGTTATATTTTTATGAGTATAAAATTAACAAAGCTCTAAATCTATACTAATATATAAAAGAGATACAAATTTTTGGGATGACTTTTTTGTTATTCCAATTTTACCCTTAAAAAACAACTTCCACATAAAAATAGATTTTCAGTTTTTTTTTAGTAAAAAAAAATATTTTTTTCTTCTTAATAACTAACCACAACAAAAAAAGGAGGTTAGTAGTTATCAATTAACAAATTCCAATAAAAGAAGATTAAGTAGTTATTTATATTTGCATAATACATAATATCGATCACACACGAAGAAAAATAAAAGAATGTCGATTACACAAACGGACACGTGGCGGCTAGTAAAATATAAAATTAACGAAATTTACTTTTAAATTGAAAATTTATATTATATAGATAATTCATATAAAATTTGATAAAAATATAAAATTATTTGATATGTTATTAAAACTCGATAAGTTTCAAAGGTATTTTAAATTTTGTATTTTTTATTTATGAATTTTTTTTTACCCCCTTTTTTTACCCCACCCCAACACTATTTTTGGCTAGCTCCGCTACCGTTTTCACCCATTCATCTTAAAATCTCTCTCATTTTAAAATATCTATATATATATATATAGAGAGAGAGAGAGTATAAATTAGATTTGGCCAAACGTGTGTATAAATTAAATAAAATCTTCAATTGATGTTTGGTCTAGAAAGGAGTCTAAGACAAGTAGCAAGAAGAAAGAGATCCTTTATCAAACCAGTTGCTTTTACATCAACAATTGTAGTTTGAGAATTTTGCTTTTGTATCAGATCTCATTAACTACAGCGAATTATAGTTGGCATAATTTAATTTTGATCTTTCGTATCAAGGAACTTCACATGATTAAAGCAAGCATATAAAAGGAACCTTTTTCTCCCACCATGATGTGAAACATAAAGTTGTTAGCTTTACACACAAA
Source organism: Trifolium repens (assembly GCA_030408175.1). Classification (NCBI taxonomy): domain Eukaryota; kingdom Viridiplantae; phylum Streptophyta; class Magnoliopsida; order Fabales; family Fabaceae; genus Trifolium; species Trifolium repens. The sequence continues at coordinate 38,744,976 of CP125848.1, read as the reverse complement.
GAGAGAGAAAGAGAATTTATTTATAAAATAAAAAGTAGAGATTGACAAAAAAAAAAACAGAGAAAAAGATAATATGAAATACTTTTAAAATCTTATTTAAAAATTATTATATAAACAATTTTGGTGATTCAATGAAGGCATTATTTTAAAACTAAAAAAAATGTTACCAATTTTTTTTTCCAGAAAAGAACATTAGTTACGGATTTTCCTGCGGAAGATTCAAATTAATTTTCCAAGATTTTCTCTGCGGAATTGAAAACAAGTTTATGTGTACTTTTATGGGGATTTATCATTGGAATTCTCAAATTTTCGAAGGTCATATCTATGGAATACAATTTGAAAAATGAACTTTTTTTTGTCCTTTGTTGCGGATTTACCGGCAGAACCTATAATCCTCAAGAAACAATTTTTCATAAAGATATTACCTGCTAGACACCCAAATTTACAAGAAAATCCTCAAGAAGGTAGTTTCTCGCAGAATTTTCACTAAAATCTGTTGGAAATTAGCAAACTTCTAATAGTGTACAGTGTACTTAAGAAAGTGTAATGAATATTAAGAGTAGCGATGAGATCAACTTTATGTTATTTAGAAAGAGATAATGTTTATATATGATTTTGATCCCTGCAAATATAGATCATTTTAATTTTAGTCCTTGTAAAAAAAAAATTTATACCCCTACAATTTCATAAAATTAAAAAAAAACCCTTAATAGGTTTTTAATAATAAAAAAAAACATTGAGGTGTACTGTTTTTTTTTTTTTCGGTTTTCACCACCAGTTGAATCTGGTTCGGGGGTCAGTTCTGGCATCAAGTGGTTCCAGCCCCCTCCCGATCGCAGTTGCGGGGGATCGAACCGTGGTCCTCTCTACCAAGTTCAGCGTCAATCACCACTGAACCAACTAACGATTGGTGAGGTGTACTGTTTTTATTGATGTGGCGCGCTGATGTTGCATTTTTTATCATTAATATTTTTTGAAAAATCATTGATTCATTTAATCATTTAAAAAACTAAAACTTTTATCCAAATTCATTCATCGTTTTTAATATTTTTCTCTCTTTTCTATTTCTCTCTCTCAGACCAAACACAACCTTAGAAAATGCTAATAATAAGATATGAGCGTTTGATGAATATTTCATCTCATATTTGTGACTATTTGAAAATTCAAAAATTGATACGATAAGATACTGGAATTATAGTTAGGTTATCTTGCTAGAAAAATAGTTATTTGTATTTGCTTTCAAATTATCCCACATGTAAAAAAAAATAAAAAAAAATTTATCCCACATGTCAAACTAACTCTTTCTTTTAAAGTTCGATATTCAACTTAAAGACCGACCAATATTTAAGAGAATCAATTTCACCATCCACTTACTAGTTACTACCTCCATTTGAACTTCAGACGTGAAACTAACTATAATGCCACTTAAAGTAGAGCTTCATAAAAAACTAACATTTGAAAAGAATGATATCCAAAAAGAAATTGGAAACACCTTAAATTGCTCAATATCAATTCTGTTAATTTAGTCTCTCTACCATCTAACTTGGTCAGATTAAATTGTACAGTTGGAACATTATACTCCGATATACATGTAGTAGAGCAAGTTTCTAGATATTTGTTAATTAATGACTTTTGTGTTTCTCACTATTTTGTGATCCGATATTCAAATTAGTCATAGTTACGTTGATCCAATTGATTAATTAATGATGAATGATTAAAATCGATTGATTGCGACTAGTTAATTTTAGAAAATAATTATATATACTAACCGCCTAACGGTCCGTGCCCGTTTGTGTGATCGATATATTTTTTTTATCAATATTCTCTATTGTGCAAATATAAATAACTACTTAATCTCATTTTTTATTGGACTTAGTTAATTGATAACTACGTAACCTCTTTTTTTGTCGTGGCTAGTTATTAAAAAGAAAAAAATATTATTTTTTTTTACTATAAAAAAACTGAAAATCTATTTTTATGTGGAAGTTATTTTTTAAGGGTAAAATAGAAATAATGAAAAAGTCATCCCAAAAATTTGTATCCTTTTTATATATAGTAATAGATATATATATGAAGTAGCAAAGTTTTATATAAGAAAGCGGAGTTTGAATTGTGTACCTTTAAAATTTTGCTTAAGAAACAAATTGTGTTAGTTAGGAAATAAATCTAGCAGATTTTCATGATAAATCTGAAAATGATCTTGAAGACAGATTTCAAGTAAAACAATAATAATTTAAAGAGTGAGAGAGTAAGAGAAATAAACACCAATATTTATACAGGTTCACCCTTAAACTTTTGGGTTACGTTCAATGATCCTCACCTCCTGTGAGTTTATCCACTATAATCTTCTTATCTTACGAATCCAATATTACAATACTTTCATTTGATCTAGACCTAAGACCAACTTCCAAGCAATTATAGTTTGACCAAACTTTTGTCAGATCAGACTAAGCACTTAATCAATAGATACTAATTGACTTGAGCTTGTTTACAATGATAATGAATTTTGGTTCTAAGCTTGATTACAAATCTCAACACAAGTGAGAAGCTTAGACTAACAGTTCTCTATTCTACCGAATGAGATTTAAAATCTCTTTTAAATGAATAGCAGAGAATGAAAGTGATTAAAAGAGTTCAACACTTAACAAATAAAAGACTTTTGAATTTTTGCTTGACTGCTTGAAAGAACTCGTATCTTGAATTTTGATTTCTTGTGCTATTTATTAATGCAACCTTGATACTGGTTTTGGCTTGATAATGTACCCGTTAGAGAGTGATTACTAGCCATTACACACAGTCCAAATCATCAAGCTGTAGCTTCTGCATAGGTTGCACAATCTTGATTCATTCTTACTTTGAGTTTTGTCATGAACAGATTTGAATGTTTTGAACACAAGCTGTAGTGAGTTGTCGTTAGCTATATCATGCTTGTTTCCCAAGTTTAAAGTACACAAAATAGTCGTTTGTTGTAACATCCTTAAATTATAATCAATAAAAAGAATATTGGTTAAGGTCAATTTTGGAGCCTAAATGGGAAATCAAGTGACAATTGGTGGAAATTAAAAAGGGTAAAATGGTAATGGATCATTTTAAGTGACTATAAGACCAACTCTTGACCAAGTATTCATCCATTTCCCTCCACTTGAAAAAATTATACAGAGAAATAATTGTTCTCTTTGTCTCTCACGTACACCACCACCACCTTAGCCAACTAACCCATTTTTTCATCTCCTTCAATCCCCCAAAATTCTTCATGCATGTGTGATACTACTTCACCCATCAACATTAGACATCACAAGAAACAAAAATCAGTTCATAATTCCCCAAAATCAAGCTAGATGTATTAACTCACAATTAGATGAGTTATGAAGCAAATTTCTAAGGAAGCAATCAACACACTCCATTCCTTCTATTCTGTTTGTCTCGTCCAGCAATCACCATTCCAACAAATCTTCTACTCACATAGACTACTAGGATTGAGGTATGATCATGAATCTAGTTTCACTTTTTGAGAATTAACCTTCAAACCCAAATCCTCATCTCATCTGTTTTTAGTGTTGCATGCCTGACTTTAACCTTCGTGGGTGTCTGGAAGAACGTTTGGAAACAAGTTTTAGAGGTGGGTGATACAGCAGCAAGTAGCAGAGCCGTTTTTGCTGACTTTTCGAAGCACTCGCTTAACGGGTGTATCACTCGCCGCAGCGTGCTCAGCAGAAACTGCTGCTGCTGTTGCATGTTGCAATTTTACTTGTCCAGCCACTTCAACCTTGGTAAGCTAACTCCTAACCTCTCTGTTAACCATTTCAGCCATAGTACAAATTATTTCATTTCCTCAACTTTAATAGGTTCTTCAAACACTCATGAATATTCATTCCTTTCCTTTCATATTAAATCATGAGCACCAGTGTGGAGCTCAAGACTATTCTGGTGAGTAAGTGTGTGTGCTGTAGCAGAGCTGGTAAACAAGTTAAAGCTTCATTATCAGGTGGGTTCTTAGGATAGTGTAGATAGTTTCCCCAAAATTATGAATTTTGCATGTTAACTTAGGGAAAATTTAGGAAAAGTTGTGTGAGGGGAATTAATCCCGAGTCTCCCTCCATTCTGTTTTATATTATGTATGTTATCTTGCTGCACTGGTTAAAAATGAGGATTGTAGGTGTTATTTTGATAAAATAGTAAATTTTGCAAAACAAGGCATTTTCTGCATGAACTCGCCGTAGCGAGTAGCTGGCGAGTATTCATGGCGAGTTGGGTTTTGGGCTGATGATACTTGCCATGGCGAGCTTTTGCTCGCCACAGCGAGTTGATTTAGGTCAGGACCTATAATCTCGCCATGGCGAGCTGGTGACTCGCCACAGCGAGCTTGTACAGAACCTGCCTACATTTTCTATTTTTCTAACGAACTTCACACACTCGTTATATATCCTCATCAGAGCCAGATAGTTTGCAGTAATATAATTAATATAATGTCGAACAGAATGTTAATCACAGATAATTGTTAGGGCATAACTTAGAATATTATTAGGTTTGTATGCTCCCCGGGTTTTGGGAATTTATGGTAGTAATAACTAAATTAGTATCAGTCAATCATGAGCGATCTGTGATGTCGCGCTATGGACTCCCAATGGGATAATCCATTAGGATAAGTTATTGTGAGCTGCATGCCGTGACGGAATCGGTTGACGGATATGGCAGGCCTCTGAGACCTGCTCACCTCAGAGTGTCCTTGTGTTTAAAATGAATAAGAGTTTGTTTAGCTGTGTTACACTTTTAAAATTATGGTATCATGATATTATGTTATATATGTTAGTATGTTGTGACTGATTAGGATTTCCCCGGTGTAGTCACCATTAGGAGGGTAGTAGGACTCACTGAGGCTTAGTAGTCTCACCCCACTCCAAACCAATTTTTTTTAGGTAGACAGGTTAACTGGAGCAAGGACCAGGATGGAGCTGATGATTGGAGCTGAGCTTGGATCATCGCATTAGAAGATTTTAGTCTTCCCTAGCTTTAGTTTATTCTGTTTATTTCAGAATCTTATTTGTTTCCGCTGTATTCGTTTAAGTTCATCTTTTGATGTAAGAAATTCTTGTAATTCAGTTATTTAAACTCGTTAATTTTATGTACTCAGAACCATTTATTTATGTCTTAACTAAATATTCTAGATATTTTAGTTGGGGCGTTATAATTGGTATCAGAGCAGGTCGATCCAGTATCGGACCTTGCCATGAGTCATTTCAATCCTTTCCTATGTAATACAGGCCCTTTGGATCTGGACTGTTTACGCTGAAACCATCACGTACTGAGTCTGATCAGCTCAGTATTGTGTCTGGTAGGCAGGGTATTATGGTTGAGAACTAAAGTGGACTCTAAAATTCCAGCATCAAGATCGTAGTGAAGCTACAATCGAAGAACAGTCGTCAACGGAGATTCTTATAAATGAATAATGGTACGGTGACAAATGGTGCCACCGGAGTAAGCGCAGTCTGATGGATATATTAATCTTGTGAAGTATTAAGTCAGGAGTAGAGTTGTAGTTGAAAGAACGTAAGTAGACCCTTATACTGAAATTTGTAGTACATAACAGAATTCCACTGACACTGTGTGTCAGCTAAGTTTCCTAAAACCCAGAAGCAGCTTCACCTTAATTGGGCGACCTACAGAATCAATCTCTTTCACTCTGCCTAACTCGCTTAGCGAGCAAACACACGCTGCAGCGAGCTTAGCAGGCTGCTGCTACTGCTTGTTGCAAACATGGTTCTCTAATCAGTCCTTCTTAGCTATGGTGATCAGTCTCAAGCCCTCCTTATGTTTCTTATCATTCTACCTTTTAGAGCTTTGGTGTTATGAATCCTAAGTTATCTTGTGCGCCTATGAGTTGTTGAGGAAATACATTTAGAGATAATATTAGGATTTGGACACAATAAGAAATTTAACTAAGTATACCCTTTCTATTAGAAACCAAATTAGAACAAAAACACATTTCAATATCTCCTCAGGGTACCTTATTAGGTTACCACTTACAATGCCCTTAACTAGGTTACTTTTACCTTTCAACTCGTGAGAACGTTTCTACCTCACCATTGAGAGTCAAGCTACATTTAGTACAACAATTAGAAATTACCTTTTCAACTACATTAGCTGTTAGCAGTAAACTCAACAAATTTTAGAGACCCACATATAGACTAGGTCAACAGTTAGGAGTCCTTCTAACATCTTGGGAACTCTTCAGTCAAAATTCCTGGATACCATCACCGAATAGTTTAGCGACCAATCCGATGATAGAACACGAGCACTTTCCAATATTCCATTAATATCACCTTACTATAATACCCTCTAGGACACGCTCATCTTAGTTACTTTAACCCTTCGACTCCCAACAAAATTCCATCTTGCCAATAGCAGCCAGGTTTAAACTGAACGATTAGGGAAAATTCTTTTAACCATATCGGTCGTTAGCAGTGAACCCAAGGTTTGACTAGCTTAGCAGTTAGGAACCACTTATAACCCCAGTACACCTTTAAGTCAATTCAGGAACCATCACCACAAAAATAGTTAGTAACCGAGCCAATAATAAAAACCTGGTCAGTTTCGTAATTAGTACATGATATCCATACCCTACCTCAGGAACCCAAAGTTATTAGTATACCATTTAGAAATCTCAAAGTTATAATACCCGACATTTGGACAGACACGTTAGGTACCGTCAAATTAGTTACTATAAGTTGCCAACCCAGCATTACCAGCCAATTAGATAACTCTATAGGAATAGTTGGATCAGAATACATATTTTAACATTCCCTTACTTCGACCAAGCAATGTGACATCTGCGATGCTACCTTTAGATGCCAACAGTATAGGGTCTTTTGCTAACTTGTACCAGGAACCACATCAAGCCAACATAGGTTAAGTTTTGATTAGAATGACCATTAAGAACTACCCGTAACACAACCAGTCACCAAGATCAATCCGCTGGACCTACTATTAGATAGTTTTGAAATCAATAATTCAGACCAATATTAGTTGGACTTTAACCATACAACAATCATACATATGAACCACTTAGCCAAGGAATCAATAGAGCCAGTTAACCATACTTTGAGAATTGTCATTAAGTTAATAGTAGGCTAGTAGCCAGTACTAAAGACCATTGTTGGGACCCCGGTTTGAAGATGAGAATCGACCAACCATAATTTGTCCTTACCGAAACATCAACCAGTTAGAATACCATTTAGGACATTGACATTTAACACCAAAGGATGTAGAACCAATATTCCAGTGCGAAACCAACCGTAAGTCAGGCAGTAGAAGACTCAACTTGATAAGGTTAACGAACAAGAGACAATCCCAATAGCACCAACCACCTAGAGCAATCTGTTAGGTGTAAGTTAGCTACCCGGAAACAAGTAACTAGGTTTAACCTTAGCTTCATCCAGCCGTCGACACTTTCTACATAGTCAAATCCATCAGGTAAGAAGCCATTAGAATCAGTTAGACCTACCGGTGAGAACTTGTCAGCAAGAAAACTAAGAGAACTAGAAGAAGTAGAGCTGCGGAATATAAGTCTGGACCCGATTAGAAACAAATCTTCAATCGCCTTTTTTCCATAATAATCCTCTTTCAGCCGTTCGTCGAACCAAACGCTGTTCAAATCGACGTTCACCAGTCTTGGAACACCAAGAACCTGTGTACTACTAAACTTGTCCGATCACACCTCAGATGAGAAAATTCTTCTCGTGCCTTAATGACTTGTCAATCACGTAAAATGCCTAAATTCGATTGGGAAGCAAACTTTTCAATTCCTCGAAGCCAATTAGTTACATTAATAGTGATTAATGTCACACTTAAGTAACCGCATCAAGTATTTTCAGTTTTCCAGTTGTGTCATCATTAGCTTCAACCTATCAGCGGAAGTTAATTATTCTTGAGAAGGTCAAGAATAATTTCAGTTCCATTTCTTGCTCGTTGGTTGATTTGTCAATCAGCATCCGTAACTGTTCTGATACAAATGACTTAGCTCAGTATCAGAAAATCATTACAAAACTTCGTGCACTTGAAACTGGTAATCAGTCCTTCAATATAATTAATTGCCTATCTTTTGTAGCCTTATCAGCAAAATTCAGAACTAAGTTGGATCATTTTCATTTCAATGGGATTAAGTATACAAGTGAAATCGATGTTGTGAATTCGAACCTTTCGGCCGTGTTCTAAATCATGTTAGATTAGTGTGTTAACCTTAAGCATCCTTGCCCGAACATTCCAGCCTTCCAAATTCACTTCCCGTAATCTTTTGAGCTCAAGTGTTAAGCCCGAACACCTCGACCAGAATATTCTCAACTCCAATTTAGTTATCATTTACCAGACCATTCAAGTGAAAGAGTTATTAAATGCTTCGTCCTCATTTGAAATCACTCCTTAACCTTATCAATCTGATTGATAGTTCAGTAAGTTATCTTAAGCCAAGTAAATCTACTCAGCCTCAGTAGTACAAGTTCAAACCTTGAGTGTTCAACTAGCCAAGTTTAGAACCCAACTGATTAGCCAGGTTCCATACATTAGATACCAGTGAAGGACTTCAAACAAGATTGACCATCAACCCCAAGGAATAATCTGAACCTAAGTGCATCCGCGTGTTGAATGTACAACTCGATCATCGTGCCGTGCAGAATGGATAAAGATTGTAGGTGGGATTTCATCGGATAACTATATGTTCGTCTGTGGGCGAGTTTAACTCGCGGGCAGGAGAATCAGTAGTATCTAGACAATTTTCCACTCGTTTTATATTTCGATCGATTCTGGAGTTTTGGGACATCACATGGTACAGGGGTACAATTGGCACGTCATGCATATTAGTGCTCGGGAAGGAGAACGTCCATGAGAAGGAAGATTTTGAACTTGCCAATAGAAATACTCAAGCTTTTACCCTTTAGGTAAACGTGTAAGGTTAATTAGGCCAGATAACCGACCTCCTAAGCCAGATGAATTTGGAGTTAGTACCGATAAGAACAAAGGAAGGTTAACCGTAATAGAAGAAGTTAAGGCAGTTATGACAAGAAGGTGCATACTCTACTCAGAGTCTATGGAGTAGAGTTATAAGTGCACAATCCAGAGAATATTAGTAAGCAATCGAATCATAGGGCGCAACATGTGAACCATTGTATATGTGGTTAAGTGATTTATCTGTGGGCAGTAACTTCTCGAAAGAGGAAAGTTTTATTCTAAGGGATTGAATGCTACTAACTAGAAATTAGACGAAGTGTAGAATTGGATGCATATGTAGATGACCTACCCTGACGAGGAATGAAGAAGATTTGAATTTCGAGGACAAAATTCTTTAAGGGGGGTAGATTGTAACATCCTTAAATTATAATCAATAAAAAGAATATTGGTTAAGGTCAATTTTGGAGCCTAAATGGGAAATCAAGTGACAATTGGTGGAAATTAAAAAGGGTAAAATGGTAATGGATCATTTTAAGTGACTATAAGACCAACTCTTGACCAAGTATTCATCCATTTCTCTCCACTTGCAAAAATTATACAGAAAAACAATTGTTCTCTTTCTCTCTCACGTACACCACCACCACCTTAGCCAACTAACCCATTTTTCCATCTCCTTCAATCCCCCAAAATTCTTCATGCATGTGTGATACTACTTCACCCATCAACATTAGACATCACAAGAAACAAAAATCAGTTCCTAATTCCCCAAAATCAAGCTAGATGTATTAACTCACAATTAGATGAGTTATGAAGCAAATTTCTAAGGAAGCAATCAACACACTCCATTCCTTCTATTCTGTTTGTCTCGTCTAGCAATCACCATTCCAACAAATCTTCTACTCACATAGACTACTAGGATTGAGGTATGATCATGAATCTAGTTTCACTTTTTGAGAATTAACCTTCAAACCCAAATCCTCATCTCATCTGTTTTTAGTGTTGCATGCCCGACTTTAACCTTCGTGGGTGTCTGGAAGAATGTTTGGAAACAAGTTTTGGAGGTGGGTGATACAGCAGCAAGTAGCAGAGCCGTTTTTGCTGACTTTTCGAAGCACTCGCTTAGCGAGTGTATCACTCGCCGCCGCGTGCTCAGCAGAAACTGCTACTGATGCTGCATGTTGCAATTTTACTTGTCCAGCCACTTCAACCTTGGTAAGCTAACTCCTAACCTCTCTCTTAACCATTTCAGCCATAGTACAAATTATTTCATTTCCTCAACTTTAATAGGTTCTTCAAACACTCATGAATATTCATTCCTTTCCTTTCATATTAAATCATGAGCACAAGTGTGGAGCTCAAGACTATTCTGGTGAGTAAGTGTGTGTGCTGTAGCAAAGTTGGTAAACAAGTTAAAGCTTCATTATCAGGTGGGTTCTTAGGATAGTGTAGATAGTTTCCCCAAAATTATGAATTTTGCATGTTAACTTAGGGAAAATTTAGGAAAAGTTGTGTGAGGGGAATTAATCCCAAGTCTCCCTCCATTCTGTTTTATATTATGTATGTTATCTTGCTGCACTGGTTAAAAATGAGGATTGTAGGTGTTATTTTGATAAAATAGTAAATTTTGCAAAACAGGGCATTTTCTGCATGAACTCGCCGTAGCGAGTAGCTGGCGAGTATTCATGGCGAGCTGGGTTCTGGGGTGATGATACTCGCCATGGCGAGATTTTGCTCGCCACGGCGAGTTGATTTAGGTCAGGACCTATAATCTCGCCATGGCGAGCTGGTGACTCGCCACAGCGAGCTTGTACAGAACCTGCCTACATTTTCTATTTTTCTAATAAACTTCACAGACTCGTTTTATATCCTTATCAGAGCCAGATAGTTTGCAGTAATATAATTAATATAATGTCGAACAGAATGTTAATCACAGATAATTGTTAGGGCATAACTTAGAATATTATTAGGTTTGTATGCTCCCCGGGTTTTGGGAATTTATGGTAGTAATAACTAAATTAGTATCATTCAATCATGAGCGATCTGTGATGTCGCGCTATGGACTCCCAATGGGATAATCCATTAGGATAAGTTATTGTGAGCTGCATGCCGTGACCGAATCGGTTGACGGATATGGCAGGCCTCTGAGACCTGCTCACCTCAGAGTGTCCTTGTGTTTAAAATGAATAAGAGTTTTTTAGCTGTGTTACACTTTTAAAATTATGTTATCATGATATTATGTTATACACTACAAGAAATATGATTTTTAGCAACAACTTTTTTAGTTACAGGTCGCTGGCAAAACTATTTTGGGTAGTTTTGCCAGCGACTTGTAACAACTTTTAACAAAAAAAGTTGTTGTAAAAAATCATATTTCTTGTAGTGATATATGCTAGTATATATGTTGTGACTGATTAGGATTTCCCCGGTGTAGTCACCATTAGGAGGGTAGTATGACTCACTGAGGCTTAGTAGTCTCACCCCACTCCAAACCAATTTTTTTTAGGTAGACAGGTTATCTGGAGCAAGGACCAGGATGGAGCTGATGATTGGAGCTGAGCTTGGATCATCGTATTAGACAATTTTAGTTTTCCCTTGCTTTAGTTTATTCTGTTTATTTCAGAATCTTATTTGTTTCCGCTGTATTCGTTTAAGTTCATCTTTTGATGCTTGAAATTCTTGTACTAATGGGAAAATACAATTGGTGTGGTTTTGTAGAAACTGTGTGCTCTTTTGCTACTGTTCATTCTCAATTCATTCTTGGATTTGAGCTGGAGCGTGTGAGAAATGTTCATCTTTATCCATATCTATTAATAGATGTATGAGAGAGTAAGAGACAATTGTAGTCCTTTGTTTTGGTAGCTAGATGTGTACTAGGGAATAAACCTAGTTGTACTTGCCTATTTGCTTCATAAACGAATGTTTCTTTCTTGTCCTTATCACAAGTACAATCTAACCATGAGTTAAGGCTTGACTGTGTCATTATGATTGGTCTAGAAGTATGTAATGGAGTTGTGATCTCAGATTCTATCTTTTAGACCATGTGCCTTGAAAATCTTTGGCTTTTCCCAAAAGTTTAAAATGACAAGTCTTTTAATGGAAACTTGTGATTGTCAATAAATTCCTTGCTTCAAATAGATTTGATTCTCTATTCTTCCATAAAGTGCTTATCTGTTTTTATTTGTTTGACTTAACTGATGTCATTAATTCAAAAACTGTGTAAGGGCTGTCTGTTCTATCTGCCCAGAAGAATGATCTCAGATTGATCTTGTTTCAATATTTTATGTCAAAACTTAGCATATTGATTCTTTGGATCTGTTTTTGCTTATAGTCACTCAAAAATACTTGTTAGACAACAAAATGATCAGAATCAACTTAGAATTTAATTAAAGATGTTTGTAATCTTATCAAAAGATGTTTGATTTCACTAACTATATATATATATATATATATATATATATATATATATATATATTGTAAATTAAATTGATAGAACCATTTTATTTCAATAATAAAAGTAATTGTTTGCTCTAGTATTTTGTAGAGGTATACTTGGCACAAACCTAAATAATTTTTATTGAGAAGCATATACAAAAATTTGAAAATATTTATTGAAAAGACGATGTAGTGATGTTAAATGGTACTGCAACTAAATTATTTTTATTTGTGTGTGTTCCTAAATAATTTTTATTTGTGATTGTGTCTATTTATTTAGTGATGATGGTTGGCGAAAATGAAGTCCTTGTATTATTTTATGAAAGAGTAGAGAGACACAAAAAATATTTTACTTGCATTATTACAGTAAAATACGAGTATATAATAAGATGTCATTTAGATATTTAAATAGCGAGATTTGATTTATAGACAAATCGTACAATAAATCCAAATAACAACAAGATAAAGAGAGAAGAGTAACAAACAAGCATACAAAAATCACTCACTCGGTTCGATCCAAATTGATATGCATCTCAAAAAGATCGAGAGCAATTCTCTAATTCACTCTCAATATATATAAAAGAGTTACAAAAATCATTTACTCAATTCGACCGTCAAAAATTTAGTGCAAACAAATCCTAATTTTTACCATTTTTCTTTCGATTAACCGCTGCAAACATGACCAAAAAATTAGCTTCAATGTTCACCATGATGTTAGTAGAATGTACTAGTCAACCCTAAAATTTGACTATTAAGCTTTCAAGTTTCAACCAAATGTCATAACCCCACTTTTGAATTCCCTCTTTGTTGGTGTTGTATCTCCTGATCTCAATAACACCTCACAAAAACACTCAAGAGCCAAATCCCCTATTGCCTTCCCTCTTGTTTTTTATTAGCCTTCATACTGCAATAATTTAAATTACCATCAATATAGAAATTTGAATTGATCCTCCAAAAGAATTCAAGAATTTGAATTGATCCTCCAAAAGACATTCAAGAATGTGATTTCAACATATAATTTTAATTACTTGAGTGAATTATATTTGAAGAAATAAGAAATAAAAAAAAAATAAGAATGCATGTGAATTATCTTTCGAGACACAAACTCCACGTGCATAATTACTTAAGTTCCCTTCAATTTCATTTTAAGTGTTCGTTTAGAATAATAACACTAAATTAAAAAAATATATTTTTGCACCTTATCTTTCTATTATCCCATAATTTTAATCTACCAATAAATTTTTAGTATTTTTTTCCACACACTTTCTCTTTCTAATAAATTTAATATATTACAGTATGTGGAAAAAAAACAAAATTTAATATGTTACAGTATGTACCAAATTTTATTTTAAAAAATATATTTACTTTCCAAATATATAACATTAATTAGTTTTATTGAAAAGATATGAGTGATCGACAAATGGTACAATTGACAAATCATACCCTTAAATACTAAATGGACAGTTAAATAAAATGCTAAATCCGACGTTTTTGAATACTTAAAAATGAACAGATAGAGTATTATTTAAGTAAGTTGGTCTTATAATGTTAAAAGTATATGAAATGTAACCTTCTCATATTTTTAACAAAATATAGGTTTCTAAAAAACATTAACCTTATCTATTTTAAAAAATAATAATTAATTTAATGTAAGTTAGATCGTAGGTCTCCGTTAATCGACTTGACGTATATCAATCTTTTGTGTTCATGCAATGATAATTCCAAACAAATAATTTGACAATACATTAATGAGTATAGCATGTGAAGTAGACATTTGAGCTGACCTTTCAAGGGAAGGCAAAGTAGAGAAGGAAGAAAGAAATATGATGGGTGGATTGATGAAACTCTTCTCTTTCTTCCACAATCCACACTTTTTTGTCTTTGTGCATGTTTTCCTCTCTCTTACGCTATGTTTGGTTTAAAAGAAAGTAGAAGGAAAGAAAGAGGAAGGAGAGAAAGATTAAAGAATATTCTACTTTCCATTGTTTGGTTTGCAATCAAAAAGGGAAGGAAAGAAAGTATTTTGGTGGGACCCACAAAAATTGTAATCCCTTCAAAAGTGGACGGAAAGTAGTGTCTTGCATGCTTTTTGATTCAAATGACACATATGTCCAAAAAGATAAGAAAAATTACACATTTTAAAATTTTGTCCAATCACATTTTGTTTTTTGTTGAGGGTAAATTTGTCATTTTAAATATACACATCTTTCTTTCCTCTCACTTTCTTTTCACTTTCACTCAAATCAAACAACCTAAAAATCATTCCACTTTCTACCAACTTTCCATCAACTTTCTTTCCTTCAACATTCTTTCCTTCAACTTTCTTTCCTTTAACTTTCTTTTATGATCCAAACACACCCTTACTCTCACCCAAAATTACAGAGAGTCTCACAAATGCATGCCACTCTCAGTAACTATATGTCTACCATTTTCATGATTTCCATCTCAAAACGGTTTCTATCAAGTACTACTATACCCCTCACATCAAGGGCCACCCTTAAAATAACTCATCATTAATAACATATCGATCTCCTACACGTTTTAGTAGGTAAATTCTAATATGAACCACCTCATCAAGTGATCCATGGTAGACCAAATCTATTATACTTATATACATGTCCTTGTAATTGTAGGTCCTTATTATTATTTTTTATTTTTAATGTACTCGTGTACTTAGTACTTACACTCTATCTCGAGGAAATGTATTTTGTAGATCATACTATAAAAAAAGATTGATGTTATTTAGAGATGTATTTCACTAGAAATTGATTTTGGAGTTTTGGTTTAAGCATGAAGATGATGAATGTATGAAGATATGATGAACACATGAATTTATGGATTTTTGTTTTATATTTTTAATAAAAAATATTTTAAAAATAAAATAATCCTATGTGGCTTGCCAAATCAGCATTTTTTTTTATAAAAATTGAAAAAAAGGACTTATATGTTCGCAACACAAAAGATAAAGGACCAAATTGTTACAATTAAAAGATAAAAGACCAAAGTGTTATAAAAAAATAAGATAAAGGACCATTAGTATAATTTTGCCTTTTTATATAAATATTAAGTATTTTTTTTAGAGATTGAGAAAAATATTTTACTATGATTGTTTATAATTTTATTTATTTGTAATTATATTGAGAAAAAAATACAACAAATGTATATTTATATATATATGTATATATATATATATATATATATATATAATAATAATAATAATAATAATAATAATAATAATTTATATTATCAATATTGTATATAGTGAAATATTAAGAATATTTTACATTTTATTGTAAATAAAATAATATTTTATATTTATTTGTCAAAAAAAATTAATATTTTGGATTTTGTTAATATATACACAAAATCTCTCGTGATGTTTACTTTTTTTTTTCAATACACAATCAATCTCCCGTGATTTTTTTTTTGAAAGAAAGATATTTAAAGCATATCATTAGCAAGAAATTGTTCAATACAATGGAGTACATTAATATAAACAGTTGGACTAGTAGAGAAAGGGGCATCCCGCGCTAAAATGTGAGTTACCTCATTGGCTTGTCTCCTTTTAAACTCAAACCGAGTGTAACGTCCCAATATTTTATATATGCATCTTATTCATTTATTATTTGATAAATAAATTTATAGTAATATTAATTATTTTATATTCTATTTATTTTATTATTAGATGAGATAATGATTGTTTTAATTATTATTTAACTAATTTGTAAATTTTGAAATCAATTGTTTATTAGCTGAACAAAAACAAGTGTACTCATTAAATGCTAAATCATGTACATCATATGCATCATATTTTTCATCTATATATATATATTATTAGCTTTAAAAAAAAAGGTGATATTATTTGACAAGTTGACCACCGCTTTAATGCTATTTATGTAGATTACATTGACATAAAAAAAAACTATTTTAATTTGAAAGAAAAACATAATTTTTTTTTGTCATTCAAGAGTAATAAAACCGATATACAAATAATTTTTATGACAGATATTTAAAAATATTGATGAAAACTTTTGTCATGTATAATTTAAAATCATTTTTTAATAAAAAATTGTAAAACGAAAACAAATATAAAACCATTTTTTACTATTAATTTCAATTATATGTTTGTAATTATAATTGATGTTTATAATAAAAAGCATCATTATTGCTCCCATCTATATTATATATAAATGAGACCTTACTCATGAGAACGTGACACGTGGCATTTTACAATACAATTATTTATTGCATTAATTTTTAGTTAATATTTTATAACGTTATATTTTTAATTAAATACTAACATAAATAATATTTATATTATTTATTTCAAAATGTTACATTTTAATTAATTATTGATAACGTTACTTTTTATATTAAATATTTTTTATATTTATTTGAACATTACATAACAGTTTTGTCGGTTACATATATATTTTTATTTTTATATTAATGTTAAGTTGTAACGGATATTTTGTCATAAAATCATATTTATTTTTTGTCTTTCTAAAGTTATCTATAAATACAAATCATTTTGCCACAAAAACTCACAAAGTTTCGAAATCATTTTTGCCTACTTCAATTATCGCTAAACATGGCTCCAAAAATTAACCAATTTTCCGAAATCAACCAAAGCAGTGAAAGTTTGAATATTGTTGTTCGTGTAATTCGGATGTGGTTGGTTAGTGATGTGTCAAGCAACAGTGGACCATTTTCTTTGGATATGATACTAATGGATTCAATTGTAAGGAATTTTCTATAAGTTTAATTTTTATTTACACTAATTCTTTATTTTTTTTATGTATTATATTAATATATTGGCTTATTGTTAAGGGAAACAGAATACAAGGTAGAGTGTGTCGCACTCTAATTTATAAGTTTGAAAAAGACTTTAAGAAAGGTAATGTTTACTCGATTACAAATTTTGGAGTTGTTGCAAACAGTGGATCATACTGTGTTACTAGGCACGAGTATAAATTAAATTTTTAATTCCGCACGAAGGTAAAACTTTGCAACTCGAAAAAAGTTTCTTCCGATATATATATGATTAAAAGTCCGGTTCCAGCATTTTCACTTGATTATGATATAAATTATCTTTATGGTAAGAAATATTAGTATGTTATGTATTATTTGTTGTTTTTGTCATTATCACATTGTAAATATGTGGTATCAATAATCGTGTGTATAATCATATTTTGTAGATATTATGGGAAAGCTAACCGGCGTTAGAATTCAAAAGGAGTATGAAAGCGATGGTTTGAAGACAAAAATGGTTGCAATTCAGTTGGACTATGATGGGTTAATATCACATATTTTGCAATTCAATCTATGACAAAATATTTCAATGCTTTAAAAAATTCTTTAATCATATATGTATTATTTACACATATTCAAGTTTAAAGTTACCCTTTTTGGTCCATATGTTGATGAGTTGAATGCATTTGTTGCGGCTGGCAAAACTGAAAACACAATAGTCGTTGTGTTAATGGCTAAAATTAAGATATGACAAGGTATTCATGTATTTTGATAAAGTTATATAAAGTTATCGCTTTTTTTCATTGCAAATATAAACTCATAAACTGTTACAAATGTGTTTCTTTTATAGGATCTGCAACAATTCAAAATTCTTTTAATTCAACTAAGTTGTTGTTTAATCCTGAGTTCATAAGTGTCAATGATTTGAAGAAAAGGTATCCATAACAACTTTTGTGTCTATTTTGCTTATTTATTTATACGCTACGTTGTATTTTACAATTTATGTTGGAGCTATTAATATGGATTATAGGATGCTGGAAAAAAATGATTCTCCGTCCCCTGATATTTGTTTGATCCATGATTCTAATGGATTGAGCGAAGAAAAAGATTTTCTCAAAGTCACGCCAAGGATAACAATTGAGGGGTTGAAAGAAAGTCGTGGGGTTAGTTTTTTTGCTTAACAAAATAATTTTTTATATTCACTTAAGGTACATGTAGAAATCATATATATTATTAATCGTATAAAACTTAATCATTATTTATTTCCTTAAATTCAGCAATCATCTTACATTGTCTTGAGAACAATCAAACGTTTGCTTGATACACATGGGTGGTGGTACACTGCATGTGAGTGTAACAAAAAAGTTATTCTTGATGAGGGCATGTACTATTGTTCTAAATGTAATAAACAGTTGGTCCATGTTAGCGAAAGGTAACATATAAAAAGTGTATTCATTTTATTTTCAAACACGTAAAAATATAAGTGTAATGTTTGTTTTTTACTATTATTTAGGTACAGAATCAATGTCTCTGTAATTGATTCAACCGACTCTGCCACATTCGTCATTTTTGACCGTGAAACAACAAAATTGTTCAAAAAAATGTGTTTCAAATGATTGATAGTTCTGCGGTAACGTATTTGAATTAGTCATAGTGATGCAAAAAAAAATTATATATGTTGTATTATCAATCTTAATGTAATAATTGTATTTGTATAGGAAAAATCGTCTGAAGTCCTAATCGTCTTAATGTAATAATTGTTTTTTATGACGTTACATTTTTAATTAAATATTAAAATAAATAATATTTATATTATTATTCCAATAAGTTACATTTTATTTAATAATTGACGACGTTACATTTTATATTAAATACTAAAATAAAAATATTTACATTATTATGTTACAAATTAATGTAATTTCATAGGTTATACGCAAATAAAATCAATTCATTAAGCGTTTCTATATATTTTTTAATGTTCATAAACATATTTCGGTTACGTGTAATTTTCAATTGTTATAATAAATATTTTTTACATCTATTTGAACGTTACATAACAATTTCGTCGATTACATACAAATTATAATTAATTAAATAAATATTTTGTTATATTAAAGTTGTAGCTGATATTTTTTTATTTCTTAAATTGTATTTATTTGCGGTAATTAAATTAATATTTTGTCATATGTTATTTAGATGTGAAATAAAAAATGTGTCGGTTACATGTAAGTCATAATTAATAAAATTAACGTTTTGATATATTAAAGTTTTAACAGTTATATTATTAAAAATTAAAAATTATTAATAAGAAATGTCGCAATATTTTATTAATTGTCATAAAATCATGTTTAATTTTGTGTTTCTATAGCTCACTATAAATATAAGTCATTGCCACAACAAAATCCACAAATTCATTTTATTTTCATCCATATTAAAAAATATGTATTGTTTTGTTTCTCTCATTTTTGTCTGAAAGCAATGTCACATATGAACGATTTTATTCACTACAACAAAACTGCTTTGGAGCGTCGGTCATAAGCAGACGCTAAATTGCCAAAAACAGACGCTAGAAGCAGTTAGCGTCAACTTAGCGTCTGTGTCGAGGTTGACGCTTAATTGCCTGAAGCTAACAGTTGCGTCTAGCAGACGCTAATTTAGCGTCTGTTTCTGGTGACGTTAATCTGAAGCTAGACAAGTTCATATACGGCGGACGCTAGGAGCTTCGGTCTTTTGTTGACGCTATAAATATGGTTCAATGCTGCCTCTACAGTCTGCTTGGCGGACGCTATACTAACGTCTGCCTAATCTAAAACAAGAACACAAAAAAACCTCATTAAAAAGGTCAAAAACATAAAGATAAACGAAAATACCAGATTGATGATGCTAGAAACTGAATCAAACTCAAGCCTGAAACCTATCCAATTATATAAATTGAATCAAACTTTACACATAGATATAGCTTGTATTTAGTTTCCTTCTCAGATAAAAAAAACAAAAAGTCAGAAACTTTACACATAGATAAGCACTTGTATGAACTACACAATGACTATAACAACGACAGTTAATGGAAATGATAACTACCTACCTTAAATTCTAAAATTGCTTTTAACTTTCAATCCTATATACACTATCTGTTTATGACTTTGTTCTTCAAATAATTACTAATTTTCAGTTAATGCCACTGTGTTTTCATAAGTGCTTGCTAAGTAATGAATTAAAATTTTCAATTAAAAGTCAGAAACACATAAACTACTCGACCAAACAATGAAGCCGCATAATAGCTTAAAAACACTAAGATTGAATATTCATATCCAGGGAAAAAAATACAGTGTATCAAAAGAAACAAAGTATAAATTGAGAGTGAAACAAAAAACAAAGGGAAATCGACAATGCAGTAAAAGAAACAAAAAACAAAGCATAAATTGAGAAGAACAACTCACAAAGGGCCTCTTCAATTGACAGAGAAGGAAATCGATACTTAACAACAAAACAACAAGCATGAAATCAATCAATACATTGGAACAGAACGACGGAGAGATGAAGTTACTCGATACCTTGAACCGCGCGGAGAACGACGGAGGGACTGTGGTTCTTCGATGGAGAAGGGATTGAAAGAGACGAAGAGATTAAGGGATTGACGGCGGAAGGATTGACGGACTGTGGTTCTTCGACGGCAAAGGATTGAGGGATTGTGGGTCTTCGAGATGGAGAGATTAGAGATTAAGGATTGAAAGATTAGGGATTGAAGGACTGAAGCATTGAAGAATTAGGGATTATAGGTTGAGGATTGAAGGATTAGGGTTCTTCGGAGCGGAGAGAAATCCTTTCTCTGTGAATGGAAATGAAACATTTGGGAAGGCAAAAATAAATTAAGATATAAACATTAGTGAGTGAGAATGAAAAAAGAAGGGGAAAATGAAAATTGGAAAAAATTTGGTGCTTAATTAAATTTAATGATGATTAATGATCATTAGAGTCTGCCCGAGCAGATGCTATAATAAATTCATAAAAAATATAAAGTATTTAAGTCTGATAAAGCAGACGCTAAATGTATTGTTTTTTTATGTTATCATTAGCGTCTCAATAGTGTTCTCAAAAGCGGACGCTATATGTAATTGTCAAATTAAAATTAAGATTTTCAATTAAAAAACAGTAGCGTCTGTCTTTGAGACTCAAAAGAGACGCTAGTAGCGTCCGTGTCGTGGCTGACGCTAATATATTTGAAGCTAAAATGCTTTTTTGTTGTAGTGATTATTGACATATCATTAGGAAAACAATCATGGATATTGGTTGTAAGAGTCGTGCGTTTATGATGATTTATTCTTTGTTATGTAGGGAGATTGAATTGAAGTTTTTGTGCGAGGAACATTGATCTGCAAGTTCAAAGACCAACTTCAAGGGGTATGGATTACAAGATATCCTCATTAGATGTTGGTTCTATCAATATTTGTAATTTTATTATATAACAACATTCTATGTTAATTGTATTTATATACTTCATACTTCACACTCGAAAAAAAAAAATAAAAAAATTTCATATTTTGTGTGTGTGTGTGCGTGTGTAACTTGACCTAATTTATGTGTCAATTTAAGTTTTTGATGATAGTGTGTAAAAAAAAACCTTGAAGGTTGTGAAAGGGGAATAAGTTATTGACTTGAAGTGTATCTTCACTATTTCCTGTTAAAAATAGAATGTTTTCTTTAGAAGAGACATGAGTAGCATCCAATGAAAATGTCCAAATGGGCAAAAAAATTATTAAAATAAAGAAATAGTTGTTGAACATAAATATGTTTCTTTTGAGTTTTTGCTTAATGTTTATTCATTGAAATTTCAATTTATTATAAATTTGTGTTTTCAAATATTATTTTTTATGAGATTATGTGTCAATTTACCTATATTATTGTTTCTATAAATTTTTTGGGTTGATTGCATCTAAATTTTGCAAAGATATGGGTCAAAGATGCAGCAATATGGCGGATGAAAGATGAAGAAGATGTAATGAGAAGAGGAAAGTGAAATTAGCGATTTTGACAATTATAATTTTTATTTAGATTTAGTCCTTCAATTTAAATAATCAGTTGAACTGGTGGTCAATAGCCATGTCACTATGTGACACGCGTGTCTATGATTGCTACCTTCAATTTTTTAATGATGACTAACGTCAGGGATCAAAATTAAATTAAACAATTTCAATCTTTCAATGGTTATTTCCTACAAAATGAAATATACAGAGACAAAAACTAAAAAAATACAAACTTATAGGGAAGAACCGCCTATTTAAGCCTAAAATGTTTGACAAATTTTATGTTATATTAAAATGGTATCATATTTTTTTAATTGATCAGTTTATTCTTAATAAAATTGTGGGTAATGAGTGCGAATATGAGTACTCTGATACCTCAAAAGTTCATGTATAGGTACGAGTGTAAATATTGTTACCTACACATGTGTGAGTTATAACACAAACTTATTTAAAATTGAAAGGAACAAACTCTATAAAAATACCTATTTTGTGACAAAAAATGATCAGAATAACAAAAACATTGAAATTCAGTTCATAAGTTAACTTTCATTTTTTATTCTTCTTTAATTGTCGGACAAAATTAGAGTTATCAAAACGGACTATCCGGAATTCAATGGGCTGGCCCTGTTGGGCTACGAGCTCTATCGGACTGGGCCAACAAATCTATATTTAAATACGGGTTTTTTCGAGGAATGCTAAAAAACTCTAAAAATATTCGTGCTAATATTTTATGGCCCAAACCCTATATTTATTTGTGCTCGGCGGACCAGTGCATACAGGCTAACTCATTTTGACAACTTTAGAGCTGTTAAAACGAGCCGAGCCAAAAAGCCCATATTTAAATTCAGACTTTTTCAGGTTGGGGTAAACCCTTAAAAAATCCGGGTTAATATTTTAAGTTCTAATCCCTAAAGTTATTCCGGCTTTACATGCTGGTCCATATGAGCTAGCCCATTTTGATAGCTCTAAAGTTGTATCTCGAAAAGAGTTAATGTCGTTAATGCTTTAACATGACAATAAAAAAAAATCATCAAAAGAACAAAAATACTAAATCATTCACTACCATCTTAGAAACATTATATTCAAACATTTAAAAACAAATAAAAACTGTTACTTACTTATGACTGAAAAACAGATAACATAAATAGCTAGATTACAAAGAGATCAAACTATGTAAAAGTTCACAATTGGCGAACTGATCCAATGACCACAATAATTTTAGTTTAGAGTTAAATATATTTTATGTTCCATAAAATATATCAACTTTTATTTTTAGTCCCTCTATAAATTTCCTTTGAACTTTGGTTCCACTGAATGTCATGTTTTAAATTTTAATCCGTTCTTTTTTTTTTTTATCGAGTTCATATTGCATGCTCAAAGCGACTTTAAATGAATCTAAAGAGTTTTTTTTTCTCAAGAATGACAAGTGGACTCATATACAATAGGTATCCGCAAAAAATGAACACATACATTGGTAATTATCCGCAATAATGAACGGGTATGGGTACTTTAGTACCCACCTCTCCCCCATACTCGCATATTATATATATTTACATTTTTTATTTATATTATTATATAAAAATATATGTATATCAATTTTAAAAAATATAACACTACTAAACTCTTACAAATTTGCAATTAAAAAATGTGTATTAAGAATATAATGAATATATCAACAAAGATATATATGAACATTAGTATGATTAATAATAATTTTTTCTATAATTTTCAAAAGTCAACATTAATTTTTTTTTATAAAAAAATTAATAATATTAAAACGATATCTTATTTTTTAATTGATCAATTTATTCTTAATAAAGTTAAAGGTAATGAGTGCGAGTATGGGTACTCTGATACTCAATGGTACGTGTATGATACGAATAAAAATATTGTTATACACACGGATATGAGTCAGGATTTATGAAGCATGTACACTCCTCAGATTAGTTGTGTTCTATGTCGGACACCAACGCTTATGATTACGTTTAATTATATTATTTTTTCAAATTATTATTGATGTTAATGTGTTAGTATCTGTGTCGTGTCTAAGATCCATATGTATATTCGTGCTTCAAAGATATAATATATGCATATATTTAGAACCGAAAGAAATGTTAATTATCCGTGCTTGGCACGGGATCCATTCTAGTACACATATATAACACACGACACAATAATGTACAAATTAAAATACGATACTCTAAAAAAATATACTAAATAATCACCAAATTAAGTAAAAAATGTAAAAATATACTCACGAAATTATTTTTTAGTTTAATAATACCCTATTTAGTAAAAAAAAATCACAAAATTATTTGTTATTCATTTTTTTTCTTTTGATAGGAATTTATTATTCAAATTGTTTCCATAATTTACCCAAAATAAAACTGTTTCCATAATCAATTTCACTATATTGTTTATTACTTAATCACACATTAATAACATTAAAATCCTTCCAATTTTTTATCAAAAATTTCTTTCCAATTTTAAAACATTAATGAATTCCTTCATAAGTTTATGCAAAATTGAATTTTAAAAGTAAAATACATAAAAAAAATGCGCAAAAACTTATCATATAAACATAAATAAAACTTTTAGAGTGAAAATATATTTATGCTAATATTTTGAAACAATTAGTTATTTTAAATAACATTTTCAGGAAAATATTTAATTTATAAATGAAAATAGTAAGAGATATAATGATAGTGAAAAATATAATTTTTTATTTACTAAAAAACACGAAAATATGAAAAAAAAATATAGTAAATTATCTTTTGTTTAGTAAAAAATTATTTTACAAAATTTTTGTTTTTAAATTTAATATATAATAAAATAAATTGCTTCCATATTTAATAAAAAAACACATTCATGAAATTATACATTTATTCAAAAAAATTCCATTATTTTACTATTTATTCTATTATTTTTTTTGTCTTAGATGAAGTGGTAATACACTGAAATTAAACTCATGTAATTGTAAGATCCTGTGTTCGAACCTGGATCACGACGTGCAGCCTATCAATTTCGGCATTTTTGCAAGTTGAACTAGGACTTATGAGACATTTATTCTATTACTTTATCACGCCTTAAAATCTTTCCAATTTTGTATCAAACAAAATCATTTCAATTTTCTAATATTCTTTAATTTTATATAATATTCTTGACTCTCTTGAAAAGTTTTTGCAAAATTAAAGTAAGTGATAAAAAATATAGTAAATTTTTTTTTATTGGAAAATTATTTTTTCATAAATTAATATTTTCTTTTCATTCCTGATTTTTTTAATTATTCACGAAATTTTAATTTTTTAATTTAATAAATAATTCCTGAAATTGTTTCCATATTTAGTAAAAAAAATGTTCACAAGGTTATTTGTTATTTAAATTATTACCATGTTTTTTTTTTGTTTCATTTATTACACATTAATAGCTTTATATTGATTATTAATTTATAATATTTTTGAATTCCTTCAAAATTTATGCAAACTTAATAGGTTTATTTTTTTAAAAAAAATATATGGGATTTATATTTATACTCTTAAATTAATATGGAGCCTTTTTTGTACAAAAATACAAGGTTCTTTTGTTTTTTAATTTATTGATAAACTGCATTTATCTATACTCAAATAAGAATATGCGGGCCTATTTTTATGTTATTCATACGAAGACTATATTTATACTCATATTAATATGAGACCTGTAAGACCCAGAATCTCACTGTACAGTTTTGTGTAAGGAACGTTGGTGTTGGCTAAGAGCTTTAGGGTTTTTATTAAGTATTTCGCAAGCATCGTTGTAATAACAGCATTATTGCTGAGTTGAAACTGGTTTTGGATTCGTGTACTATTAAAGCCCGGGCTTTTAGTTCTTAGTCCTCTTTTATATATGAGAACGTTCCTGTGCCTTCAGAATTTCGAAATTTGATTTTCCCCGTTTTTCTGAAAAACGAGTAGAAAACTGTTCCCGCTGCTTAAAATTTTACGGTTTCTGTTTTCCGTCGAATTTTAATTGGAGACTTTATATATCGGCGCGAGTTGGAATCTAGTTTCAGAATATTTTTGGGAGCTAAGGAAATAAATTTCAGTCGGAGAATAAAGTTTAGCGATAATTTTTGGAAATGTTTTACGACGAACAATCATCTCGTAAATTTTCTATTTTTCGCAAGATAGACCGTTAGCGAAGTACGACTCGCCGAGAGCGAACGCGAGAGCTAAGTAGCGTAAAGTGGATATTTGTTCAAAAAGCAATCATGAGATGATTTTGATCCAAAGGCTAGGGATTAGTCTTGTAACTTTTGCTTTGATCCTAAGGCTTAGATTGATCAAGAAGGAATTAATAGTAAGGAGGTTTAACTAATTGGACTTAGAAGCAAAATCACAAAAAACTCTTCCTCCTCTCTTCACTCTCTCGGCCGACCCTCTCTCTCACTCACTCATCCATTCAAATTTCATTTTTCTCAAGCTTGGATCATTAACTTGCCAAGGATCTTCTTCACTCAAGGTAACTAACCTCTTCTCTTCCTTATCTAGCCATGAACTTCCTAGATTTTGAGTTGTATGATTATGTTCTTGAGAGAAAATTTTAGAAATTAGTTTTTATTAGTTTTGGGTTCCATAGTAGTGTTTAAGAGTGTTATGTAGGATACATTAGTGAAGCATGTAAGTGATTCTCATGGTGATTTCAAATTTCACAATTTTGTTGGTAAGGGTTTGAAGAAAATTTCTTAAAATGATCATATCTATGATTGTGTTGTATGATTTTGGTTTTTGAAGTTAGTTTTAAGCTTTGTGACAAAATGGATTGGTGATTATGAAATTTGTTTTGAAAAATAAGAAAAAAATTATTCTCGTGTTCTTGAGCGACTCGAAGAACATGATTTAGAAAAAAATTATTTCGGGTTTCAAAAGGAGTCGGGTACACGATCGAATATCGTTACAAACTAATGAAAGTGGGCTAGGGTTTCAAATGAAAAAAAATGTGTAGGGTTGCCCTTTTTGCCTCAAATGGCCGTGGCACCCATATAGGGTTCGAGGAATCGAATTTCGAAAATTGTTTAGAGGCAAATAGCTTCCCATGATCATTGTTTAATTGTTTGATTGGTTATGGGATGTTTTGAAAAGAAAATGATCACTTGCCTTAAGAAAAACCTTATTTGAGATTTCTCGAAATTTGCGATTCGACTCTATAATTTCTAAATCGTTTTGATAAGTGCTAGTTAGGTATTATGGGATATTACCATGCATTTAGAAGTGAAAAATTTTGTGTGGGAGGGTGTTTTTCAAAATTTTGGCCGTGGCCTTTTTAGTGTTAAGGGAGAAATTCCAAATTTTTTTCTAAGTCCACAATTGTGTGAAAATTGTGTATGTGTTGGATAATCTTAGTTTTGAAGAAAAATGAGTATAGGAAAGGTTGTTAGGAAGAAAAAAAAAAGTGTAACTTGTAACGCAAGAAAACTTCGATTTTTCATAAAGAAATAATAATATTTTTGAAAAGTTTTAGTTGGGTTTCAAATGGTTTTGTTGTGTGTGAAACAAGTCCTTGAAGTGGAAAATCCAAAATGGTTTTAGTTTATGATTTGAAAACAAAATGATTTTCGTGTTATAAAAATAGTACAATTAACTTCGTGATTTTTTTAAACACTATGAGAATAACCTGAAATCATTGAGGGATAGCTTTAGAAAGTACTTTAGACCCCTCTGGAGCTTTGAGAGCAAGTTTCGTTTCGATAGGATAATCGAGGAGTATTTTACTGATTGTACGCTGCTTAACTTTTAGGTAGCGCGTATAATAGTTTAGACGAGAAAGAGATTAAGGAAAGCTTGCTGAGGTAAGGGCACCTTTATTTTTCCGCCTTATATGTGTATGCTTGGTTTTAGATTGTGTGAATGTTTGGCATGATTATATTATGTATTCTCGTGATGAGAAGGTGTTTTGTATCGTATGTGTGGTTTACATATGTTTGAGAATATATGTATGAATATGTGATTGGCGTGCATATGATTTTGAAAATATATGTACATATTATGATTGGTTTACATACACTTGAGAGGTATGTATTTGTTGCATTAACATATAAGGGGAATCGTATGCTCATGCATTCATAGTAAGTGGTTATCGGGAATGGACCACGGGGTGCGACGACCAGTGATTGGTGTCCTCCTTTTTGAGTTGGTGTTGTCCGTGTGACTCACCCGGTGTTATCCCACCGTGATTGTTTTGGTATTGTCTGAGTGACTCTACCTGGTGTTATCCCACCACTAGTAGGAGGTGTTATCCCACCTGAGCCTACGACCTTCTGCAGCGAGGTTTATTCCGGAATAATTCATGCATGTGAAAAAGACCCGGGTAGGGTGATCACAATCATTTAGAGTCTACATTGATAGGCTGGTGTGCATTTCAATACTGTGTGCAAGTACATGAACTGCTAAGTGATTATTCGCTTTTATATATATATGCTATTTGCTGTTGTGTTATGTGTGGTGACCCTTGCAACCTTTCATTTGCGGGCTCCTCCCACCCAGACGATGGATCACCATTTGTTACCGATGCTCTCGAGGGAGACGGTGACGAGGTGGGACTTCTTTGATCGCCTGCTGCTGCCTTCCTGGAGCCTCGACCCAGCTTCCGGTACGGCTAGTTACCATGGGCGCGTTAGGATCACTACTTATCTTGGTACCCGACGGATTCACCAGTGTCTGATATGGCAGACTCCACCTTTCTCCATACCTCTACCGGTACTGCTCAGTGCACTTTGGACGGTTCCTGTGGGACCCCTGCCAGGGTCGCCAGACACACCAGAGGGTGGTGGTTCGGTCGTTGGAGAGACCTCCACGGATGATTTAGTTACTTCTTCTTCTTCTTCTATGGGCAGTTGGGGTGATGGGGCTTTACCCGACTTCTTAGGGGAGCCGAATGATGTTCTTCAGGAGGCAGCGGCTGCTGCAGGGGATGGGCCCATTGGAGGACCCGGAGTACCTCACTTGGTATCTCCCACCCCTACCGTGAGCTTGGTACTGTTATCGAGTGGTACGGACGACTCCTGATGTCGATGTGCTTGATAGGACTAGGACCGCTGACTATAGAGTAGTATTCTTTTGGACAGGCCTTGTTGGTCGGTGACTGGTAGCATGATTGGTAGTAGGTTCTAACGTTTTGGATGACTGTACTCTATACTCTTACACTTTGGATGAGCCTCTTTTGGTATTGGCTGTAGTATTTCCCTAGTCACGACTACTTTGTATATTTGTCGTGAACTAGATGTTATGTTTTGGTTATGTAACTAATCAGGTACACACTTTGCTTATGAGAAGCACTATTGATGCATATAGTACTATTTCAGTCACCTTGTCGGTGGTACTATTATATGCTTTAGTTCTGTTGTATGAATAATGCCGGCTCTTGTAAAATATTTTTTCCGCGCACTCTGTCTCGTGTTTAAAAAAAAAAAAAAAGGTGCCTACTTTTGGGCCTTGAAAATCGGGGTGTAACATTGTGGTATCAGAGCCCGGCTTTAGATCATCAAGGGAAAGGTGTGTTGTAAGAGTTGTCAGTCGAGTTAGAACTAGAGTTTGATTAGTTCCAAGTGACCATTGATTTGGTGTGTTGAGTTATTGACTCATGGTATAAGATTTCTAAGAGAATTGGAAAAGAATCTAACCAGAAAGTGGTTTGTGCAGGAAAACATGCCTCCAAGACGGGCACCTGCAGCTACTGGAGCTGATGACAATCAGGTAAACCAGATGGCTCACGCAATGAATACCATGGCAGCAACTTTGACTGCCCAAGCTCATGCTAAGGCGCAGCGGGATATGGAAAAAAGGGAAAGAGAGATTCTCGCTGTTGGATCTTGAGTTCTCACGAGTTTTAACCATCAGAGTCCTCCGAAGTATAACGGAGAGGGAGGTCCTGATGCTGCTGACTTATGGCTTCAGGCGATGGAAAAGATCTTCGGAGCAATCCACTGCCCCGAGGGTGAAAAGGTGACGCTGGCTACCTACCAGTTGTCGGGAGGCTCCGAGTATTGGTGGAAGAGTACTAGTCTTATGATGGAGGCCGCTCACGAGGAAATCAACTGGGTGAGTTTTAAGAGAAAGTTTTTGGCCAAGTACTTTCCAGAGACCGCTAGAGAAAGGTATGGAGAGGAATTCCTGAGGTTGCGTCAGGGAGGAATGAATGTTGAAGCTTATGCGAAGAAGTTTGAATCACTGTCAAGGTTCTTCCGTTTCTTCAGGGATGGCGTAGATGAGACTTATATGTGTCGCCGGTTTCAAGATGGGCTGAGGTATGAGTTACAGGATTCAGTGATACCATTGGGAATCCGGAATTTTCAAGTGCTGGTTGAGAAGTGTCAGGAGATTGAAGACATGAAGAACAAGCGAGTGAATCGCAATGTGAATTCTACTGCTGGGGGACCTAGTCGTCCAAGTAATCAGGCTCAGAACCGTGGAAGGTAAGGGAATAAGCCTTACAACCGCCCTCGGAATAACAAGGGGCAGAATCGCTCTGTGAATCAAGGAAACCAAGGGAATCCGAATGTGGCGAAGCAGAGTTGTTTCAAGTGTGGTCAGGAAGGACATTATGCGAATGACTGTAGGAACGCGGAGTCCGGGATTATTTGTTATATTTGTAAGAAGCCAGGTCACATTACTAGGGATTGCAAGGCTCAGAAGGCTGAACCATCTGTGAATGTGACACAAGGAGCCAAACCCACTGCTAGGGGACGTGTCTACTGTATGGGCACGGAAGTGAGTGGCGAGGCCAGTAATGCCATACATGAGAATTGCCAGATTGCAGGTAACACTTTAACTGCATTGATAGATACCGGGGCAACCCATTCATTCATATCTGTGGATTGTGCAAATTGTATGAAATTGATTGTTTCTCCGCTGCCTTTTGATTTGAATGTTTCTACCCCTGCAAAGGATCTAGTGGTTAATACAGCATGTTTGCTGTAACATCCCAGATTTTATTTAATAGAAGAAAATTTAATAAAATCAATTAAAGGGGGTCTAATTGGAGATATTTCTAATAATTAGAGACATGGAGGATTATGAAGGACAAGGGTAAATTGGTAATGAAACAATTATTGGACTATAAGACTAACTCTTGACCAAGTATTCATTCATTTATTTCTTTTCAATTGTGGTAAACTAACAGTAAAGCAAAAACCTCCTCTTTTGCCTTCCTCTTTCCCACGCCAACTTCATCACCTCCACCCCTTGAAACCCTTTGATTTCCAGCAATTGAAACATGCAAAGCCAAATTCGGAATCCCCATGAGACATAGAACCCAATAAACCTCTTAATTCCTATTCCTCTTCCTCTTGGCCAAAAATCAATCACCATGTACCTATCTCTTGGTTTGCAAATTCTTCATCATTTATGAAAGAAATTGAATGCATGATAATCATCTCCTTCCTGCAAAGTTGCTATCTTTTGGACTGAGCTTTGTTACTCAAGAAAGTAAGGTAAGAATGAGAAACTCTTTACCCTTTTAATCTTTCTCTTAAACCCCTTTTTCTATCAATTGAATACTCATTCCCAATCCATCACTGTACTTCGTGTTGCATGTGCGTCTATTCCATGGAAATATGAGTTTTGAGGCGATTGGAAGGTTTGGATAACTTGAAGGAATGAAAAATTGGAAGAATTGCAGAACCTTGTTCTTCATCTCTGTCACGCTCGCCTAGCGAGCATATACTCGCCGCAGCGAGCTTCTCAGTGGCAGCAGCATGAGTTTTCTGCTCCTGTGATCCACTCCTAACCTTGGTAAGCTAATCCTAATCTTTCAGCCATCATTCCTATTGTGAGAATAGTGAATTCGTTTCATTAGTCTTGGAGATTGTTCAATACATATCAAATTATTCTTTCCCATTCCTTAACCTTAGAAAGAATCTTATATTTCATAATCCACTTCTTGTGTTGCATGAGAGTTCTTGGAGATTGGACAAAGGAGTGGAACTCAAGATATTGCAGAGGGCAACTCATCATCTCTTCAGCACATTGGAAGTATTATTCATTAATTCCATATTCTTAGAGCAATTGGGGGTTCAAGTGAGTTCTGGTGCAGTAGAATTCGTGGATGTTGCTGAACTTTAGTATCCGTGTAAAGCTTCTGAGATTAATCTCATACCAGGTGGGTTCTTTAGGATAGTTTAGCTAGTTACCCCAATTTAATGAATTTGCATGTTAATTTAGGAAATAATTAGGAAAGTTGTGTGAGGGGAATTAATCCCGAATTTCCCTCCATTCTGTTTATATATTATGTAAATTATGCTACTGCGCTGATAAAATGAGGATTGTAGGTGTAATCTTAGAAAAATATGATTTTTGGCAAAAACAGGGCAAGCTCTGCATGAACTCGCCACAGCGAGTAGCTGGCGAGCATTCATGGCGAGCTGGGCTCTGAGCTGATGAAACTCGCCATGGCGAGCTTCTGCTCGCCGCAGCGAGTCGATTTAGGTCAGGACCTATAATCTCGCCATGGCGAGCTGATGACTCGCCGTAGCGAGCTTGTACAGAATTACATACATTTTCCATTTTCTAAATAAAGATTTATACACTCGTTTTATATCCTCATTATAATCAGATAGTTTGCAGTAATATAATTAATATAATGTCGAACATAATGTTAATCGCAGATAATCATTAGGGTATAACTTAGAAGTAAAATAAGTTGCATGCTCCCCGGGTCTTGGGAAATATTGGTAGTAAGAACTAATTTAGTTTCAGTCAGTTATGATGCGATTTTGTGATATCGCGTTATGGACTCCCAATGGGACAATCCATTAGGATACGTTATTGTGAGCTGCATGCCGTGACCGAATCGGTCGACGGATATGGCAGGCCTCTGAGACATGCTCACCTCAGAGTGTCCTTGTGTTTAAAATGAATAAGAGTTAATTTCTGTGTTACACATTTACTTTCAGTTCAGGATATGATTATATATATGCTAGAATGATACGACTGGTTTAGGTACCCCCGGTGTAGTCACCTCTAGGAGGGTAGTAGGACTCACTGAGGCTTAGTAGTCTCACCCCACTCCAAATCAATTTTTTTTAGGTAGACAGGTTAACTGGAGCAAGGACCAGGATGGAGCGGATGATTGGAGCTGAGCTTGGATCATCGCATTAGACGATTTAGTCTTCCCTTGTTTTTAGTTTATCTGTGTATCGAGGAAATTAATTTTAGTGTCCGCTGTATTATTTAAGCTCATCAACTGTTGTAATGAATTATTTGTAATTCATGTGTTTTATCTCGTTAAATTTATTGTACTCAGATTCAATTAGTTATGTCTTGACTAAATATTCTAGATATTTTAGTTGGGGCGTTATAATTGGTATCAGAGCAGGTCGATTCAGTATCGGACCTTGCCATGAGTCATTTCAATCCTTCCTAAGTAATACTAACCCTTTTGGATCTGGACTGTTTACGCTGAAACCATCGCGTGCTGAGCCTGATCAACTCAGTATTGTGTATGGTAGGCAGGGTATTATGGTTTAGAGCTGAAGTGAACTCTGGATTTCCGAGTTAAATCCGTAGTGAAACTACAACCGAGGAGCAATCGTCGTAGGAAGTTCTTAAAAGTGGATATAGGAACATGGCAAATGGTGCCACAGGAGTAAGATGTAGGAAGACCAGTGAGGAATGCAAGTGTATCCATATACTGAATTGTGTTGTACACAACGGTATTCAACTGACACTGTGTGTCAGGTAAACTCCCTGAACCTATAAGTAACCTTATCTTAGTGAGAGCCTAAATTCAGCCAAGCTCGTGAGCCAATCAACACCCTAGAACAGTAGGCGGTAAATCAAAAACTCACCCTAAATTCAAGTTAGTATATGACTGGAAGTTATGGTGTTATGCAAAGAAGAAAATTGGACGAACCATAAAATCATTCTTTCACACTCTGTCTAACTCGCTTAGCAAGCAAGCACATGCTGCAGCGAGCTTAGCAGGCTGCTGCTACTGCTTGTTGCGACACGGGTCTCTGTTCAATCATTTTTAGTTATGGTGAACAGTCTCAAGCCCTCCTTATGTATCTTATCATTCTACTTTTGAAGTTTTGGTGTAAGCAATCCCAAACTACCATGTGAGCATAGAGTTGTTGAGGAGTTACGTTGAGATGATATTAGGATTAGTAGACAATAAGAAATTGGACTGAGTGTACCCTTTTCTAGAAACCAATAAGTATGGTAAAACTATTAGGAGCTTAATCGTAACTAATGTGTCAGTTAGAATCCTTGTAATCCGTAATCGTATCCGAGGAAAACGTCTTAAGTTCAACCACCCATATGTTCCAAAAGAAAAATTAGCAACCCAGTGTAGTGGGTCAAATAGACACCTTGGCAGTAGAAATTCCAAATGAACTAGCTAGATCAAAGAAACCAAATTAGGACATAAGCCCATTTCAATACCCTTTCCTAATAACTTGTTGGACTGACCACTAGTATGCCTTAACTAAGTTACTTCGACCCCTCAAACTCGAAACGATATTCTTACACCACTATTAAGAGTAAAACTTAAATTAGTAAAACCATGTGAGGTTACCTTCTTATTACACCAGCCATTAACAATAAACCGGAAAATCCTTAAGGACCCAAACTCAGATTAGTCTACAGTTAGGAATCCTTACTAGCATTATCAGAAACTCTTAAGTCAGAAATTCCTAGAACAACATCACCGAATAATTAGCAACCAAACCAATAATAGAACCTTGTCACGTAAGTATAATCTCGACTCACATCAAAGCTGAATTCTTCCTCAGCGATACCGTCACCTAAATAGGTTTGTTTAAGACCTTTAGGTTAAGTATCCATAAACTAGTGACCCAGCACTTCTGACCAGTTGATTACCCCGATAAGAATAGAGAAATCTTAGCACTTGTACCTTAATAATTTCTTATCGCTAAACCGGCTGAGTAAACCCTTAAGATAACCACCTTTAGATGTCATCAATAGGACCAGTCTGTCGCCCTATACCAGAAATTATACCGAACCACCACAAGTTAAGTTTTGATTAGTAATAACAATTGAAAGTTACCTTTAGCACGATCAGTCACCAAAGTCAATCCATAGTTGCCGGACCATTAGATAGTTTAGAGACCGATGATTCAGGATTAATACCGGTTTAACTTTAACCGAACGAAACTCAAACATAGGACCACCCAGCTAAGGGAATAGCAAGATCAGTAACCGTGCTCTTGAGAGTTGTCCTTCAACTAAATTTGGATTAGTAAATCAGCATCATGGACCAACTGGCTACCCAGTCCTAGGATTAGAAATAATTAGCCACATTTTGTCAACTACCTTAATACCCGTTGTTGTAGGACTTAACTTAAAAAGGGATGCTATTAGCGACACAATCACATAGACCGACCTATTAGGTGTAGACTAGTTAACCAGAGATAAGAAACTAAGTTTAGCATTACCTTCAGCCACCCTTATCAATCTTTTAGTGCCCTTGTTACATGCCCAGACACAGACAAACAAGTTAGTTTCAACCCAGGTTAGCCAACTGATACTTCCATACATTTAGACCTTTCATTTAAGAAAATACTGGAATCAATTAGACGGTCCACCTGTGAGAAATTGTCAGCGAGAATCATTGAGTGGGAACCTAGTCACCCTAACCTAAGAGAACCGACAGAAGAATTAGAATTGTAGAATATGAGTTTAAACCAGTAGAAGACAAATCTTCAATTGTCTATTTATCCCTAGAGATCCTAATTTAGCAGAGTCTTTGAACCGAACAATGCTCAATTCAATATTCGCAAGTCTTGGAACACCATGGACGTGTGTATTATCTAACCCGTCTAATCATGCCTCAGTTGGATAAATTCTTCTTGTGTCTTAATGGCTTGTCAACCACGTGCTGTACCTAAATTCTTTTAGGGTGCAAACTTTTCATATTCCTCGAAGCCAATTGGTTACATCAGGGGTGATAAAAGCCACCCTCGAGCAACCGCATTAAGTGTTT
The DNA here is from genome assembly GCA_030408175.1 of Trifolium repens. Classification (NCBI taxonomy): domain Eukaryota; kingdom Viridiplantae; phylum Streptophyta; class Magnoliopsida; order Fabales; family Fabaceae; genus Trifolium; species Trifolium repens. Next base: position 38,708,854 of record CP125848.1, on the reverse strand, counting down.
TCAGTTTTCCAGTTAAGTTACCATTAACAGAAACCTATCTGCGGAAATTAATTACTCTTGAGAAGGTCAAGAATATTTTTAGTTTCAATTCCTATCCGCTCGGTTGATTTGTCAATCAACACACTTCAAACCACTCCGGTAAAACTTATCTAGCTCAACATCAGCAAATCAGTTAAACTTCGTGCACTCAAAACCAGTAGTCTGTTCTTCCCTTAAGTTAGTTATCTATCTTTCGTAGCCTTATCAGCCGAATTTAGAATTAAGTTTGGTCCAGCCCCTAAATCAGTGGAATTAAGTTATACCAGAGAAAGCAGTGTTAAGGATTCAACTTGCTAACTCTGTGCTCATAACCATGTTCTGTCAGCATGTTAACCTTGAGTGTCTCTGCCCGAACATTCCAACTTTCCATGATTCAATTCCTATAATCTCGTGAGATCAAGTATAGAAGCCTGAACGCCTGAACCAGAGCTTTCCAATTCTTAGTATAGTTGCCAGTAATTAGTCAGTGTCGTGTAAGAGTTAATTACTCGCTTGGAGTAATGTGCCATCATCATTCGGAACCTCTTTCCTAACCGAGTGATCTGTTAAGATAATTCAGTTAGCCGTTCTTAAGCCAAACCATTCAAATCAGACCTTATGCTTCCATCTGGCCAAGTTTCATATACTGGTTACCAGCGAAGGACTTCAAACAAGTTTGACCTATAACCCGGAGAATGATCTGAACCTAAGTGCGTCCGCCTGTTAAATATACAACTTGATCATCGTGTCGTGTCGGGATAGATAGAGATTGTAGGTGGGATTTTATCGGATAACAATAAGTTCGTCTACGGATGAGTCCAACTCATTGGTAGAAGGACCCATAGTGTCTAGACGATTTTCCACTCGTTTTATATTTCGATCGATTCCGGAGAAATTTTACAACACGTGATAAAGAGGTACATATAACATGTCAAGCATAGTGTGTTCAGAAAGGAGAACGACAACTTAATTGAGAAAATTTGGACATGGCAACATCAATACCAGGCCAGATACCGACCCTCTAACTCCGTAGAAACTGGAACTGATTCCATTGGAAATGGAAGAAGTGTAATGGTAGTAAGAAGTGAATCAGAGCGCGCAGCACTGCAACCTTTGAGAGTGTAAGGATAACCTTTAGCCAGTATCCTTAAGAGAGGAAAGTTTTATTCCAAGAGATTGAATGCTATAAACTGAAGAATAGACGAAGTGTAGTTTCAGATGCAGCCACAAACAACCTACCCTGATGTGGAATAGAGAAGTTTGAATTTCGAGGACGAAATTTCTTTAAGGAGGGTAGATTGTAACATCCCAGATTTTATTTAATAGAAGAAAATTTAATAAAATCAATTAAAGGGGGTCTAATTGGAGATATTTCTAATAATTAGAGACATGGAGGATTATGAAGGACAAGGGTAAATTGGTAATGAAACAATTATTGGACTATAAGACTAACTCTTGACCAAGTATTCATTCATTTATTTCTTTTCAATTGTGGTAAACTAACAGTAAAGCAAAAACCTCCTCTTTTGCCTTCCTCTTTCCCACGCCAACTTCATCACCTCCACCCCTTGAAACCCTTTGATTTCCAGCAATTGAAACATGCAAAGCCAAATTCGGAATCCCCATGAGACATAGAACCCAATAAACCTCTTAATTCCTATTCCTCTTCCTCTTGGCCAAAAATCAATCACCATGTACCTATCTCTTGGTTTGCAAATTCTTCATCATTTATGAAAGAAATTGAATGCATGATAATCATCTCCTTCCTGCAAAGTTGCTATCTTTTGGACTGAGCTTTGTTACTCAAGAAAGTAAGGTAAGAATGAGAAACTCTTTACCCTTTTAATCTTTCTCTTAAACCCCTTTTTCTATCAATTGAATACTCATTCCCAATCCATCACTGTACTTCGTGTTGCATGTGCGTCTATTCCATGGAAATATGAGTTTTGAGGCGATTGGAAGGTTTGGATAACTTGAAGGAATGAAAAATTGGAAGAATTGCAGAACCTTGTTCTTCATCTCTGTCACGCTCGCCTAGCGAGCATATACTCGCCGCAGCGAGCTTCTCAGTGGCAGCAGCATGAGTTTTCTGCTCCTGTGATCCACTCCTAACCTTGGTAAGCTAATCCTAATCTTTCAGCCATCATTCCTATTGTGAGAATAGTGAATTCGTTTCATTAGTCTTGGAGATTGTTCAATACATATCAAATTATTCTTTCCCATTCCTTAACCTTAGAAAGAATCTTATATTTCATAATCCACTTCTTGTGTTGCATGAGAGTTCTTGGAGATTGGACAAAGGAGTGGAACTCAAGATATTGCAGAGGGCAACTCATCATCTCTTCAGCACATTGGAAGTATTATTCATTAATTCCATATTCTTAGAGCAATTGGGGGTTCAAGTGAGTTCTGGTGCAGTAGAATTCGTGGATGTTGCTGAACTTTAGTATCCGTGTAAAGCTTCTGAGATTAATCTCATACCAGGTGGGTTCTTTAGGATAGTTTAGCTAGTTACCCCAATTTAATGAATTTGCATGTTAATTTAGGAAATAATTAGGAAAGTTGTGTGAGGGGAATTAATCCCGAATTTCCCTCCATTCTGTTTATATATTATGTAAATTATGCTACTGCGCTGATAAAATGAGGATTGTAGGTGTAATCTTAGAAAAATATGATTTTTGGCAAAAACAGGGCAAGCTCTGCATGAACTCGCCACAGCGAGTAGCTGGCGAGCATTCATGGCGAGCTGGGCTCTGAGCTGATGAAACTCGCCATGGCGAGCTTCTGCTCGCCGCAGCGAGTCGATTTAGGTCAGGACCTATAATCTCGCCATGGCGAGCTGATGACTCGCCGTAGCGAGCTTGTACAGAATTACATACATTTTCCATTTTCTAAATAAAGATTTATACACTCGTTTTATATCCTCATTATAATCAGATAGTTTGCAGTAATATAATTAATATAATGTCGAACATAATGTTAATCGCAGATAATCATTAGGGTATAACTTAGAAGTAAAATAAGTTGCATGCTCCCCGGGTCTTGGGAAATATTGGTAGTAAGAACTAATTTAGTTTCAGTCAGTTATGATGCGATTTTGTGATATCGCGTTATGGACTCCCAATGGGACAATCCATTAGGATACGTTATTGTGAGCTGCATGCCGTGACCGAATCGGTCGACGGATATGGCAGGCCTCTGAGACATGCTCACCTCAGAGTGTCCTTGTGTTTAAAATGAATAAGAGTTAATTTCTGTGTTACACATTTACTTTCAGTTCAGGATATGATTATATATATGCTAGAATGATACGACTGGTTTAGGTACCCCCGGTGTAGTCACCTCTAGGAGGGTAGTAGGACTCACTGAGGCTTAGTAGTCTCACCCCACTCCAAATCAATTTTTTTTAGGTAGACAGGTTAACTGGAGCAAGGACCAGGATGGAGCGGATGATTGGAGCTGAGCTTGGATCATCGCATTAGACGATTTAGTCTTCCCTTGTTTTTAGTTTATCTGTGTATCGAGGAAATTAATTTTAGTGTCCGCTGTATTATTTAAGCTCATCAACTGTTGTAATGAATTATTTGTAATTCATGTGTTTTATCTCGTTAAATTTATTGTACTCAGATTCAATTAGTTATGTCTTGACTAAATATTCTAGATATTTTAGTTGGGGCGTTATATTTGCACTGTTTAGTGATGATTTAGAATAGGGAATTCTTAATTAATCTGATCTGTTTACCCCTTCAGTCACTCGAGATCATTCGCGGGATGGATTGGCTGTCGTATCACTATGTTATTTTAGACTGTGCTCGTAAGATGGTCTCTTTCCCCGAACCAGGAGTACAGAGGTACTTGTCGGCGAACCGGCTTACAGTAACCATGAGAAATGGAGAACCAGAAATTATTTCTCTTGCTAATGTAGGAGTGGCAACGGACGTGCAGATGGAAGAATTGCGCGTAGTTCAACAATTCCAAGATGTTTTTCCGTTAGAGATTCCAGGATTTCCCCCGATCAGAGAAGTGGAATTCTTTATCGACTTACATCCAGGAACGAGACCAATCTCGGAATCACCTTATCGGATGGCCCCAGCCGAGTTAGTAGAATTGAAGAGTCAGATTGAGGACTTAATGGAAAAGGGTTTCATTAGGCCGAGTGTGTCTCCGTGGGGAGCGCCAGTCTTATTGGTGAAAAAGAAGGATGGACGGTCACGTTTATGTGTGGATTATCGAAAACTCAATAAGGCGACTATTAAGAATCGATATCCTTTGCCACAAATTGATGATTTAATGGACCAGTTGAAGGGTGCAGCAGTATTTTCTAAAATTGACTTGAAGTCAGGTTATCATCAGATAAGAGTGAGGGAAGAAGATGTTCAGAAAACAGCGTTTCGCTCACGTTATGGACACTATGAGTATCTAGTAATGCCGTTTGGAGTGACGAACGCACCCGCAATTTTTATGGATTACATGAATAGGATATTTCATTCGTTCCTGGACAAGTTCGTGGTGGTATTCATCGATGATATCCTCATTTATTCGAAGGATGAAGAGGAACATGAAGAGCATCTCCGCTTGGTTTTACAAGTTCTGCGGGACAAGAAGTTGTATGCTAACCCGTCCAAGTGTGAATTCTGGATGGAAACAGTGAATTTTCTTGGTCACGTCATCTCAAAGGAAGGAATATCTGTGGATCCAGCCAAGATTGATACTGTACTTGCATGGAAACAACCGCAAACCATTACAGACATACGGAGTTTTGTGGGTTTATCTGGATATTATCGGAGATTCATTGAGGGTTTCGCTAAGATTGTGGCGCCAATGACACAACTTACGAGGAAGGATCAACCGTTTGCTTGGACAGAGAAGTGCGAAACTAGTTTTCAGTTGTTGAAGGAGCGGTTAACAACCTCACCGGTTTTAGTTCTACCCCAGTCTGACGAGCCGTACGAAGTTTATTGTGATGCGTCGCATCAGGGACTCGGATGTGTGTTGATGCAGCCCAAGAGAGCAGTGGCTTATGCGTCCAGACAGTTGAAGAACCACGAAAGGAACTACCCCACTCATGATCTAGAACTTGCCGCAGTAGTTTTTGCTTTGAAGATTTGGAGACATTATCTTTATGGATGTACTTTTGTCGTCTTCAGTGATCACAAAAGTCTGAAATATCTGTTTGATCAGAAAGAGTTGAATATGAGACAGAGGAGGTGGATGGAAACATTGAAGGATTTTGATTTCACGTTACAGTACCATCCTGGAAAGGCTAACGTGGTAGCTGATGCTTTGAGTAGAAAGAGTGTATCGGTATGCTCAGCTCAGATGGCTAGTCTACAAGAGTTATTAAAAGAGTTTCGAGACCTACACCTTGAGGTTGAATTTGCGCCTGGAAATTTGAAATTGGGAATGATCACTATTTCGAACGGGTTGTTGGAAGACATTGCTAGTTGTCAGGACGACAGTCTGCTTATGGAAAAGAGAGCTTTGATAGATCGAGGAACCACCACAGAGTTCAAGGTGGGATCAGATAATATTTTGAGATGCAATGGAAGAGTGTGCATACCCGATGCTAAGAACTTGAGAAATACGGTTCTAGATGAAGCGCATAAGAGTAAACTGAGTATACATCCTGGAGCTACCAAGATGTACCAGGATTTGAGGCTAGACTATTGGTGTCCGGGTATGAAGAGGCATGTGGCAGAGTATGTGGCGTCGTGTTTGACATGTCAAAAAGCTAAGGTGGAACATCAGAAACCTGCAGGAATGCTGCAATCGTTAGATATACCAGAGTGGAAGTGGAATAACATATCTATGGATTTCATCACTGGTTTACCCAAGACAAGAAGGAAGCACGATTCTATTTGGGTGATAGTGGATCGATTGACGAAGTCCGCTCATTTTCTGCCTGTCAGGATTACCGACACTGCAGAAAAGTTGACAGACATCTACGTGGCTGAGATTGTGAGACTCCATGGTATACCGTCGAGCATTGTTTCAGATCGAGACCCAAAATTTACTTCACATTTTTGGAGAACCCTGCATGAGGCCTTAGGGACGAAGTTGAGACTAAGTTCGGCTTACCATCCACAGACAGACGGGCAGACAGAAAGAACGAATCAATCTTTGGAAGATTTGTTAAGGGCATGTGTGCTAGATGATAGAGGAAGTTGGGACGATGTCTTACCATTAATAGAATTCACCTACAACAACAGTTTCCACACGAGCATTGGAATGGCTCCGTATGAGGCTCTTTATGGAAGAAGGTGCCAAACTCCATTATGTTGGTATCAAGATGGGGAAAGCATGATTGTAGGACCAGAAATGGTGCAACAAACGACAGATAAAGTCAGGAAGATACGAGCAAGAATGAAGGTTGCTCAGGATCGCCAAAAGAGTTACGCGGATAAGCGTCGTAGACCTTTAGAGTTTGAGGCAGGAGATCACGTATTTCTCAGAGTTACTCCAACCACTGGTGTTGGGAGAGCATTAAAGGCGAGAAAATTGACTCCCAAATTTATTGGACCGTATCAGATTACAGAAAGGATAGGAAAAGTAGCCTATCGGATTGCTTTTCCACCGATACTGTCCCAGATTCATGATGTGTTCCATGTGTCCCAGTTAAGGAAGTATGTTCCCGACCCGTCACATGTGATCTCACCAGACGACATTCAGTTGAAAGAGAACTTGTCATTTGAAGTTCCGCCAATTAAGATTGCGGATAGAAAGATGAAACGTCTAAGGACCAAGGATATACCTTTAGTCAAGATAATATGGAATGAAGCTACAGGAGATGCGACTTGGGAACTTGAAAGCAAGATGAAAGAGCAATACCCCGAGTTATTCAACGACGTCTAAGTTTCGAGGACGAAACTTCTTTTAGGGGGGAAGTAATGTAAGACCCAGAATCTCACTGTACAGTTTTGTGTAAGGAACGTTGGTGTTGGCTAAGAGCTTTAGGGTTTTTATTAAGTATTTCGCAAGCATCGTTGTAATAACAGCATTATTGCTGAGTTGAAACTGGTTTTGGATTCGTGTACTATTAAAGCCCGGGCTTTTGGTTCTTAGTCCTCTTTTATATATGAGAACGTTCCTGTGCCTTCAGAATTTCAAAATTTGATTTTCCCCGTTTTTCTGAAAAACGAGTAGAAAACTGTTCCCGCTGCTTAAAATTTTACGGTTTCTGTTTTCCGTCGAATTTTAATTGGAGACTTTATATATCGGCGCGAGTTGGAATCTAGTTTCAGAATATTTTTGGGAGCTAAGGAAATAAATTTCAGTCGGAGAATAAAGTTTAGCGATAATTTTTGGAAATGTTTTACGACGAACAATCATCTCGTAAATTTTCTATTTTTCGCAAGATAGACCGTTAGCGAAGTACGACTCGCCGAGAGCGAACGCGAGAGCTGAGTAGCGTAAAGTGGATATTTGTTCAAAAAGCAATCATGAGATGATTTTGATCCAAAGGCTAGGGATTAGTCTTGTAACTTTTGCTTTGATCCTAAGGCTTAGATTGATCAAGAAGGAATTAATAGTAAGGAGGTTTAACTAATTGGACTTAGAAGCAAAATCACAAAAAACTCTTCCTCCTCTTTTCACTCTCTCGGCCGACCCTCTCTCTCACTCACTCATCCATTCAAATTTCATTTTTCTCAAGCTTGGATCATTAACTTGCCAAGGATCTTCTTCACTCAAGGTAACTAACCTCTTCTCTTCCTTATCTAGCCATGAACTTCCTAGATTTTGAGTTGTATGATTATGTTCTTGAGAGAAAATTTTAGAAATTAGTTTTTATTAGTTTTGGGTTCCATAGTAGTGTTTAAGAGTGTTATGTAGGATACATTAGTGAAGCATGTAAGTGATTCTCATGGTGATTTCAAATTTCACAATTTTGTTGGTAAGGGTTTGAAGAAAATTTCTTAAAATGATCATATCTATGATTGTGTTGTATGATTTTGGTTTTTGAAGTTAGTTTTAAGCTTTGTGACAAAATGGATTGGTGATTATGAAATTTGTTTTGAAAAATAAGAAAAAAATTATTCTCGTGTTCTTGAGCGACTCGAAGAACATGATTTAGAAAAAATTTATTTCGGGTTTCAAAAGGAGTCGGGTACACGATCGAATATCGTTACAAACTAATGAAAGTGGGCTAGGGTTTCAAATGAAAAAAAAAGTGTAGGGTTGCCCTTTTTGCCTCAAATGGCCGTGGCACCCATATAGGGTTCGAGGAATCGAATTTCGAAAATTGTTTAGAGGCAAATAGCTTCCCATGATCATTGTTTAATTGTTTGATTGGTTATGGGATGTTTTGAAAAGAAAATGATCACTTGCCTTAAGAAAAACCTTATTTGAGATTTCTCGAAATTTGCGATTCGACTCTATAATTTCTAAATCGTTTTGATAAGTGCTAGTTAGGTATTATGGGATATTACCATGCATTTAGAAGTGAAAAATTTTGTGTGGGAGGGTGTTTTTCAAAATTTTGGCCGTGGCCTTTTTAGTGTTAAGGGAGAAATTCCAATTTTTTTTCTAAGTCCACAATTGTGTGAAAATTGTGTATGTGTTGGATAATCTTAGTTTTGAAGAAAAATGATTATAGGAAAGGTTGTTAGGAAGAAAAAAAAAAGTGTAACTTGTAACGCAAGAAAACTTCGATTTTTCATAAAGAAATAATAATATTTTTGAAAAGTTTTAGTTGGGTTTCAAATGGTTTTGTTGTGGGTGAAACAAGTCCTTGAAGTGGAAAATCCAAAATGGTTTTAGTTTATGATTTGAAAACAAAATGATTTTCGCGTTATAAAAATAGTACAATTAACTTCGTGATTTTTTTAAACACTATGAGAATAACCTGAAATCATTGAGGGATAGCTTTAGAAAGTACTTTAGACCCCTCTGGAGCTTTGAGAGCAAGTTTCGTTTCGATAGGATAATCGAGGAGTATTTTACTGATTGTACGCTGCTTAACTTTTAGGTAGCGCGTATAATAGTTTAGACGAGAAAGAGATTAAGGAAAGCTTGCTGAGGTAAGGGCACCTTTATTTTTCCGCCTTATATGTGTATGCTTGGTTTTGGATTGTGTGAATGTTTGGCATGATTATATTATGTATTCTCGTGATGAGAAGGTGTTTTGTATCGTATGTGTGGTTTACATATGTTTGAGAATATATGTATGAATATGTCATTGGCGTGCATATGATTTTGAAAATATATGTACATATTATGATTGGTTTACATACACTTGAGAGGTATGTATTTGTTGCATTAGCATATAAGGGGAATCGTATGCTCATGCATTCATAGTAAGTGGTTATCGGGAATGGACCACGGGGTGCGACGACCAGTGATTGGTGTCCTCCTTTTTGAGTTGGTGTTGTCCGTGTGACTCACCCGGTGTTATCCCACCGTGATTGTTTTGGTATTGTCTGAGTGACTCTACCTGGTGTTATCCCACCACTAGTAGGAGGTGTTATCCCACCTGAGCCTACGACCTTCTGCAGCGAGGTTTATTCCGGAATAATTCATGCATGTGAAAAAGACCCGGGTAGGGTGATCACAATCATTTAGAGTCTGCATTGATAGGCTGGTGTGCATTTCAATACTGTGTGCAAGTACATGAACTGCTAAGTGATTATTCGCTTTTATATATATATGCTATTTGCTGTTGTGTTATGTGTGGTGACCCTTGCAACCTTTCATTTGCGGGCTCCTCCCACCCAGACGATGGATCACCATTTGTTACCGATGCTCTCGAGGGAGACAGTGATGAGGTGGGACTTCTTTGATCGCCTGCTGCTGCCTGCCTGGAGCCTCGACCCAGCTTCCGGTACGGCTAGTTACCATGGGCGCGTTAGGATCACTACTTATCTAGGTACCCGACGGATTCACCAGTGTCTGATATGGCAGACTCCACCTTTCTCCATACCTCTACCGGTACTGCTCAGTGCACTTTGGACGGTTCCTGTGGGACCCCTGCCAGGGTCGCCAGACACACCAGAGGGTGGTGGTTCGGTCGTTGGAGAGACCTCCACGGATGATTTAGTTGCTTCTTCTTCTTCTTCTATGGGCAGTTGGGGTGATGGGGCTTTACCCGACTTCTTAGGGGAGCCGGATGATGTTCTTCAGGAGGCAGCGGCTGCTGCAGGGGATGGGCCCATTGGAGGACCCAGAGTACCTCACTTGGTATCTCCCACCCCTACCGTGAGCTTGGTACTGTTATCGAGTGGTACGGACGACTCCTGATGTCGATGTGCTTGATAGGACTAGGACCGCTGACTATAGAGTAGTATTCTTTTGGACAGGCCTTGTTGGTCGGTGACTGGTAGCATGATTGGTAGTAGGTTCTAACGTTTTGGATGACTGTACTCTATACTCTTACACTTTGGATGAGCCTCTTTTGGTATTGGCTGTAGTATTTCCCTAGTCACGACTACTTTGTATATTTGTCGTGAACTAGATGTTATGTTTTGGTTATGTAACTAATCAGGTACACACTTTGCTTATGAGAAGCACTATTGATGCATATAGTACTATTTCAGTCACCTTGTCGGTGGTACTATTATATGCTTTAGTTCTGTTGTATGAATAATGCCGGCTCTTGTAAAATTTTTTTTCCGCGCACTCTGTCTCGTGTTTTAAAAAAAAAAAAAAAGGTGCCTACTTTTGGGCCTTGAAAATCGGGGTGTAACAAGACCTATTTTTCAAAATTTATATGAGATATATATTTATATTCATATATTAATACGAGGACTTATATTTATACGGGAGCCTATACTTTTTAGTCATATATTAATACATGACTGTTTTTTTTTATAATTTATATAAGACCTATATTTATATTCATATATTAATGCGAGGTCAGATTTATACTCTCTTTTTTTCTAACTTAAAAAAAAAACTATTATTTATACTCATATTAATACGGGAGCTTATATTAATACAACCATTATTGTTTTGGTAATTTTTACGGAAAAATATATTTATATTTATATATTATTATCCTTTTTAGAAAAAGGGAGTAACACAACTAAAGCGTTGTGCTAACTCCGAGAATATATTAAAGAGAGAGAGATATATACAAAAAAGAGAGAAGGGGTACCTAAACCAAATGTTTAGAAAATCTATAACTTAAAAAACCAAGTGTATTCCTTGAATAGCCATCGAAAAGAGCCACGGGGAAGCTCATTCCAAAAAGTATAATTAAGCAGAAAAAAATATACATACACAAGCTTATTTATCTGCATACTGATTTATCTAAAATTCATGTTTTTAAGTAAAAGTTGACAATGTGTCCAAAAAAAAATTGACAATTGGATCATTTTTAATTATATAGGGGTCTATTTGTTTTTGTTTTTTTTTTTTAATTTATACGAGATATTTTTGTTTTGCTTAATACAAGACTTATCTTTATACTTATATATTAATAGGGGCCTATTTTTGTGTAATTTATACGTGGCCTATTTATTCTCATATTCATTTTGGGGACTTTTTTTAATAATTTAAACAAGACTTAATTATATTCATTTCATTTTAATACAAGGTTTGTTTGTTATAATTGCAACAAACACTTATATTTATACCTATTTTTGTGTAATTTATACGTGGCCTATTTATTCTCATATTCATTTTGGGGACTTTTTTTAATAATTTAAACAAGACTTAATTATATTCATTTCATTTTAATACAAGGTTTGTTTGTTATAATTGCAACAAACACTTATATTTATACTCATACGTTATCTATAGGGCCTTTTTATTTTATTTTGTATACATGCCTACATTTATATACTCTCAAATTAATGTGTGGTGCAGTCTGTAATTTATATCCGCTAACCTATATTTGTACTCATATATTAATATGAGGGATATTTTTGTTATTTTTATGGGGACTTATATTTATATTCATATATTAATAGAGGAGCCTATTTTTTTAAAAAAAATAGGTTACAAGTGGCCTATATTTATACTTATATATTAATATGAAATAGAGTTATATATATATATATATATATATATATATATATATATATATATATATATATATATATATATATATATATATATAGGAGGGATCCGTTGACTCTAGGAGTAAGTCTTCCATTGACTTACTCCGTTTAATAACTCGATATCGGCATTATATTTCTTCGATCCAACCGTTAAATTCAAAGATCTTATTGAGTAGATCAACTCCACAAATTTTTATAAAAATTTAAAAAATTTAGTTATGTATTTTAGACTATTGAAATTCAACGGTTTTTTCTAAAAGTTTTTCGTACGTTCAATTGAAGTGTTCATAATTCATAAATAGTATCAAACGATTTTGAATTTTTATAAAAATTTGTGGAATTGATCTACTCAATGAGATATTTGAATTCAACGGTCGGATCGAAGAAATATAATGCCGATATCGAGTTATTAAGCGGAGTAAGTCAATAAAGACTTACTTCTGGAGTCAACGGATCCCTCCTCATATATATATATATATATATATATATATATATATATATATATATATATATATATATATATATTATTTTGACAAATATACAACGGTTTCTTATATTGTTTGTATATTAGACCTACAAACCTATAAAATTATGTGATTTTTCTACACTTTTTCATATTAAATATGATTTAAATTTCACACGTAATATTCATTAGTTTTTTTATCATTTAAATTAGATAAAATCATAAATATTTGTTTCGTTATATAAATCATTTTTCATAAGCAATAACAAATTTAAGTTTTCAATTTAAAGTAAAATATATTAATATTTTTTTATAAGTGAATAAATCTACAAACGCCTTTTTATCCGTGCTTGGCATGGGTCTGGATACTAGTTAGTCTTAAGTTTGACAAGTCAAAATTGGCCAAATTAAACATACATATTTCCATTGCCATTTCAATAGTGACGTTACTCTTTTATTTTCATTTAAATGCCTTTAACTAAGCCATACTTCACTGCGTCAAACCCTAATTCCTCTGATCAGACGCACTCAGCCAATCTTCACACCTATGAATCTCGTGGTGCCCGGGGTTGCCATGGTAGAGGTGGTGTAATTCAATGTCAAGTATGCAGCCTTATTCAGCATGGAGTATCTTTGGCCCTCAATATCATGTGCCCTATCCTTCCATGTCACTCCCAGCTATGATGCCTCAATTAATGATGCCTCACAACACTGCACAAACCTCTACACCTCATCCATTTTACATGAATCCTGCACAGAACTCAGTACAGCAGTCTGCTTTTCCTCATTCAAATTCACATCAAGTACAGTCCATACCTTCCTCAGAGGCTTACACAAATCATATGGCTTCCACACCAGCTCCTCAAGCATTGTATAATTTGTATCTCAATTCAGATTTGACTCCTGCTACCAATTGGTATCCAGATTCTATTGCATCTGACCATGTCACTCCTAATGGTGGCAACATTCCGCAACACCTTCACTTTGAAGGCCCTGATCAAATCTATATTAGCAATGGACAAGGTTTGTCCATTTCATCTATTGGCACTTCTAATTTCACCACACCACTACACACATCCTTTACACTCACATTACATAATTTACTCCATGTACCTACCATCACAAGAAATTTATTAAGTGTGAGTAAATTTGCTAAAGACAACGAGGTCATCTTTGAATTTCATACAGACACGTGCCTTGTAAAATCACAGGCCACTAAAGAAGTCTTATTTCGAGGTAGTTTGGACAAAGATGGTCTCTAAATGTTTCCTAGTCTGCTGTTTCAACCACAAGCTTCCACATGCCTCACCTATTGAAAGTTTGTTAAGTGGTCACTTAAATATTGTTAAGTGGTTACTGAAGGTTTGTTAAGTGGTTAATGTAAATTTGTTAAGTGGTTACTGAAAGTTTGTCAAGTGGTTAATGAAAATTTGTCAAGTGGTTACTGAAAGTTTGGTCTACATGCTGGTTTATGCTGGTTTATGTTGATGATATCATCATCACAATTAATAGCAAGGTGCTCACTCAATCTATGTCAGTGTTCTCTCTCAAGGATCTAGGTCAGCTTGACTATTTCCTAGAAGTCAAAAACAAGGATAATGGATCTATGTCACTCTCCCAAGGCAAATACATAAGAGTCAGAAAAACAAGAGATTTGCTCACCAAAACTAACATGCTTGCTCAGTATCATAGTCCATCTAACTATTCCTAACTGCTGCTAACTAACCCCTAAAATCTAGGAAACTAATCCCTAGATTTAAGGAGCTTTGTAACTAACTCAATTGGGATCTATGGTTCTATAAATAGATCCCAATCATCTTGTAATCGCAGTTTAGAAATACAAAAAACAGAAATTGAGAGAATTACATTGAGAATTCTCTCATCACATTCATGACAAAATAGGAATTCTAATATATTAGTACAATTAAAACAAGAATAAAGAAACACATCAGAGACATTTACATGGATCTACTGATAAATTTTCAATTGAATTCTCTACAAAAGCTTTCAACATACAAAACATGATTGAATAATTGATCAGAATTAGTTTGGACAAGAAATTCTAAAAAAATTAGATCAGAATCACATAATCACAAGCTCAGAACTATGTAAAAATTAGAATAACCAAGAAGCATATGGTCATAGAAGCAATACTAACCATAATTATTTTTCACTTGTAATTATATATTTTTCTAACCTCTCTATGAGGGATGGTTATTAAATGCTTTCTCTCTATCCCTTTGGCAATCGTCACGGATTCATATTCGTTAATTACTTGGGTCATAGCCGTTCTTTCGTAGGTCTTAGAGAATTCAGCAGCTGTTTGGAGAATGATTTCCGTGTTATCATTGCGAATGACTCTTCTTGTCTTTAAATTAGATACCAATCCAAAAGTTAGAGACTCATAATACCAAATAGGAACAAGGACAACACCAAATTTAATTATTACCTTAGAACGACTTTGTTGTTCTGCTGTAGAGGTCATCTTCTCTGTTGACTCAGCTTCTTCTAAATAAAGTTCTTTATGTGTCCGTTTCGTACTAGAAACTTCCCCGTCTGCATGGGAGAAATCATTGGATCCACACGACTCAAACATTTTGTCCTATTAAAAATGCAAATGAATGTTCACGGTGTTGGCTGACACAAAGTTCCCACTACAAAGTTCTCCCCGGTTATTGACGGTATAGTTTACAAAATGAAGTTGGGTAGTAACTTACACAAGCCCCTACTGTCAGAGGCATATAGCAGACAAAGGAAAAAAAGAGCTACAACTATCCCCACAAACTCAAAACCTCGTACAACTCAGACACACACAAGCCCCTACTGTCCCAAAACAAAACAAAACAAAAACACTCTAAATTAATCCCTTCTAGAACCAAAAAGAAAATCTCTTCTCAGCTTTTGAGTTTCCAGCCCAGCACCAGAATTGCCATAGACTCAGGGAAATTATTCAATATGCTAATGTAGTATATTGGAGTAGGTGCATGCATGGCCGTTCTTTCTTGATTCTAAATTTCTAATGCGTTTTCTTCCCTTCTGCAAGGAAAGCATTGGAGCAAATGGACTCAGACATATTTTCCTATTAAATTATATAGAAACTTTACAAAACTCAAAGTTTTCAAAATTTAGGGCTATGTTTAGATCGACAGCAAACGGAGCGGAATGGATACACAACAAAATGGCATGTCTGTTTCACACAACGGAACAAAAATGGCTGGATGAAGAGAGCTGTTTCAAAGAGTAGAGAAAGAAACATACCTGGATGAATTCGTTCCAACAGAGGAGAAAGAGTGGTCGTTGGTGGTTGAATTCATCCACTCTCTTAGTGATAAATGCCATCTGCCTGACAATCAATCAAATCAGCGTCGAATGCTACTCTACTACCGCCGAATCTATCTGAATCTGTCACTAATGCTGGAGAAGAAAGGAGGGAAGCGAAAGAAAGCATAGAAAGGATGGGTACTGTGGAGAAGTAAAGAAGAAAAACTAAAATATTATTTTACTCCCTCGGTCCCAAAATAAATGATTTGTTTGACCACTAAGGTTTTGTAATAAAACACAAACTTTGTTGTTAGCTTGCACGCTTAAGAGATATACCGGGTGTTAGTGTACGGCCTGACAAACGCAGCTGAAGATCCTGATCACTACTTTTACTTCTGAGAAACAACTGCTTTGACTTAACGCTGAAATATGCATCGTCCCAGAGCTGGGATGGAGTTATTTATGTAGCTAAGAAATATAAACTTGGTTTGGACATATTTATGTAGCTAACTAACGCTGCAAAAAAAATTATACATTTATCGATAAAAACAACTTGGTCAAAGTTAGGTTATTTCAACTGAGAAGAAATCTTCAAAATCCTTGCTTCAGGACCATCGTTCTTACTAAACGAATACCAACGATTATCAACTTACGTGCAAGATTCCCAAAAGAAAGGTTTTATAATAAAACACAAACTTTGTTGTTAGCTTGCACGCTTGAGAGATATACCGGGTGTTAGTATACTCATACCTATGTTTATATATAAGTAGGGGGTCTTGGAATAGTAGGGGTTCATCCGAACACAAACAGTCGAAATTTTGTCAACAAAAACAACACAAACAGTCATAAAAGGGGAAAATAGAGACATTTACTTATGTGAACTAACGTTTGTTTGACTAATAACGTAGAGAGAGAGAGAGAGAAAGAGAGAGAGAGAGAGAGAGAGAGAGAGAGAGAGAGATAAGAGTTTATTTCTCTCTAAGACCTTAGGCTAAATGTTGTGTGTATGCTTCTGCTGTGATTGCCTCTGAATGATTCTTATGTTTGATACATCCTTTGCTGAAGACATATTATTCTAATTTGTGTGCTTGTGTTGATTTGGATAATTATGTTAACCAACTCGTTAATAAACGGGGCGGGCTTGAATAGAACAAGGACAAAACAATTTAAAGTTCAACTCATTCAATCATTATGAAAGATTATTCTATGGCTTTAATCTACTTAATATAAAGAAAATTGTGTTTATGACTTTTATGTTCCAAATTCTATGGTTTGATTAATTACAGTAAGCAACACAAATATTATAGTAAAACTAAAAACGTAGTGATTGATTTATTTATGTGTCAATCCTTTAATTCAACATCAAGCACCACCATCCAAAATAAACATAACATACAAAAAAAATTGATGCTCAATTTGATGTCAAAGTTCTAAGTCCATGCATCAAATTTGAACACCAACAAAATTAAGTAATAGTTACATTATGAAAGATACATTCATAAAGTTTTAGGGGGGCGGGGGTGCAACTGAACCGTTTGATATAAATGAAAGAGAATATTTCCTTCAACAAACCATAATGTGAAATGATTGTCACAAATTCCGTACGCAAATCATCTGAAATATTCTACAAATTCATCATTTATAAGAGTTAGCACTCAGAACCATGAGTAACCACTCACTCAAATTTAAATGAAATATATATTTCAATTTGGGCTCAAGAACTAACTTTGTATTGGTATGTTGATGGAGTAATGGAACCTTCATCAGGACAAAAATTAATTTTGCCTTTGATAATGGGGTTTGGATGGCTCCTCATCGTACTACAAAATGTTGTGAATTTAAGATAAAAAACACGCAAAATACTCTCAACCTGAAAAACATATCATATAACAAGTAATATATAGAGGAGAAAAGAACATAAATCATGTCATTGTAATAAATAAGAAACAATGATTAGTAACATTAGGAATGAGTAGATATATTCGTACAATTAAAACAAGCGTAAGGACACACATCAGACAAATTTGCATTAATCTACCGAGCAACTTTCAATTGAATTCTCTACAGAAGTTTTCAACATACAAAAAAAATGATTCAATAATTTATCAGAATTAGTTTGGACAAGAAATTCTAGAGAAATCAGATCAGAATCGTGGTATGTAATTGTAAACTCTTGCATTAAAAAGTGAAACAATGGTTGGCCACATTAAAAAATGAGTAGATATATTAAAGAAAGGTTTTGTAATAAAACACAAACTTTGTTTTTAGCTTGCACGCTTAAGAGATATCCCGGGTGTTAGTGTACGGCCTGACAAACGTAAAACACAAACTTTGTTGTTAGCTTGCACGCTTAAGAGATATACAGGGTGTTAGTGTACGGCCTGACAAACGCAGCTGAGGATCTTGATCACTACTTTTACTTCCGAGAAACAGCTGCCTTGACTTAACCGTTCTGGCATTATGAAAGAGAAATATGCATTGTCCCAGCCCTGGGATGGCGTTATTTATGTAGCTAATATATATAAACTTGGTTTGGACATATTTATGTAGCTAACTAACGCTGCAAAAAAAAAAAATTATCGGTAAAAACAACTTGGTCAATGTTATGTTATTTCAACTGAGAAGAAATCTTCAAAATCCTTGCTTCAGGACCATCGTTCTTACTAAACGAATACCAACGATTATCAACTTACGCGCAAGATTCCCAAAAGAAAGGTTTTGTAATAAAACACAAACTTTGTTGTTAGCTTGCACGCTTAAGAGATATACCGGGTGTTAGTATACTCCTACCTATGTTTATAAGTAGGGGGTCTTGGAATAGTAGGGGTTCATCCGAACACAAACAGTCGTAATTTTGTCAACAAAAACAAAAACAACACAAACAATCATAAAAGGGCAAAATAGAGACATTTATTTATGTGAACTAACGTTTGTTTGACTAATAACGTAGAGCGAGAGAGAGAGAGAGAGAGAGAGAGAGAGATAAGAGTTTATTTCTCTCTAAAACCTTAGGCTAAATGTTGTGTGTAAGCTTCTGCTGTGATTGCCTCTGAATGATTCTTATGTTTGATACATCCTTTGCTGAAGACATATTATTCTAATTTGTGCTTGTGTTGATTTGGATAATTATGTTAACCAACTTGTTAATAAACGGGGCGGGCTTGAATAGAACAAGGACAAAACAATTTAAAGTTCAACTCATTCAATCATTATGAAAGATTATTCATCTTTCATAATGTTATAAAATATTACACAAATATTTGTTCAACAAAATCAAGTGACTATTAAAAAGTAGAGTACAAAACTTTAATCTACTTAATATAAAGAAAATTGTGTTTATGACTTTTATGTTCCAATTTCTATGGTTTGATTAATTACAGTAAGCAACACAAATATCATAGTAAAACTAAAAACGTAGTGATTGATTTATTTATGTGTCAATCCTTTAATTCAACATCAAGCACCACCATCCAAAATAAACATAACATACAAAAAAAATTGATGCTCAATTTGATGTCAAAGTTCTAAGTCCATGCATCAAAATTGAACACCAACAAAATTAAGTAATTGTTACATTATGAAAGATACATTCATAAAGTTTTAGGGGGGCGGGGGTGCAGCTGAACCGTTTGATATAAGTGAAAGAGAATATTTCCTTCAACAAACCATAATGCGAAATGATTGTCTCAAATTCCGTACGCAAATCATCTGAAATATCCTACAAATTCATCATTTATAAGAGTTAGCACTCTGAACCATGAGTAACAACTCACTCAAATTTAAATGAAATATATATTTCAATTTGGGCTCAAGAACTAACTTTGTATTGGTATGTTGATGGAGTAATGGAACCATCATCAGGACAAAAATTAATTTTGCCTTTGATAATGGGGTTTGGATGGCTCCTCATCGTACCACAAAACATTGTGAATTTAAGATAAAAAACACGCAAAATACTCTCAACCTGAAAAACATATCAAATAACAAGTAATATATAGAGGAGAAAAGAACATAAATCATGTCATTGTAATAAATAAGAAACAATGATTAGTAACATTAGGAAGAGTAGATATATTCGTACAATTAAAACAAGCGTAAGGAAACACATCAGACAGATTTGCATTGATCTACCGAGCAATTTTCAATTGAATTCTCTACAGAAGCTTTCAACATACAAAAAAATGATTCAATAATTTATCAGAATTAGTTTGGACAAGAAATTCTAAAAAAATCAGATCAGAATCGTGGTATATAATTGTAAACTCTTGCATTAAAAAGTGAAACAATCGTTGGTCACATTAAAAAATGAGTAGATATATTAAAGAAAGGTTTTGTAATAAAACACAAACTTTGTTGTTAGCTTGCACGCTTAAGAGATATACCGGGTGTTAGTGTACGGCCTGAAAAACGTAAAACACAAACTTTGTTGTTAGCTTGCATGCTTATGAGATATACCAGGTGTTATTGTAAGACCTGACAAACGCAGCTGAGGATCCTGATCACTACTTTTACTTCCGAGAAACAGCTGCCTTGACTTAACCGTTCTAGCATTGTGAAAGAGAAATATGCATCGTCCCAGAGATGGGATAGAGTCAGTTTGTACACTGTAAGAAATATGCATTGTCCCAGAGCTGGGATGGCGTTATTTATGTAGCTAAGAAATATAAAATTGGTTTGGACATATTTATGTAGCTAACTAACGCTGCAAAAAAGAATAATACATTTATCGGTAAAAACAACTTGGTCAATGTTGGGTTATTTCAACTGAGAAGAAATCTTCAAAATCCTTGCTTCAGGACCATCGTTCTTACTAAACGAATACCAACGATTATCAACTTACACGCAAGATTCCCAAAAGAAAGGTTTTGTAATAAAACACAAACTTTGTTGTTAGCTTGCACGCTTAAGAGATATACCGGGTGTTAGTATACTCCTACCTATGTTTATAAGTAGGGGGTCTTGGAATAGTAGGGGTTCATCAGAACAAAAACAGTCGTAATTTTGTCAACAAAAACAAAAACAACACAAACAATCATAAAAGGGCAAAATAGAGACATTTATTTATGTGAACTAACGTTTGTTTGACTAATAACGTAAAGAGAGAGAGAGATACGAGTTTATTTCTCTCTAAGACCTTAGGCTAAATATTGTGTGTATGCTTCTGCTGTGATTGCCTCTGAATGATTCTTATGTTTGATACATCCTTTGCTGAAGACATATTATTCTAATTTGTGTGCTTGTGTTGATTTGGATAATTATGTTAACCAACTCGTTAATAAACGGGGCGGGCTTGAACAGAACAAGGACAAAACAATTTGAAGTTCAACTCATTCAATCATTATGAAAGATTATTCATCTTTCATAATGCTATAACATATTACACAAATATTTGTTCAACAAAATCAAGTCACTATTAAAAAGTAGAGTACAAAACTTTAATCTACTTAATATAAAGAAAATTGTGTTTATGACTTTTATGTTCCAATTTCTAAGGTTTGATTAATTACAGTAAGCAACACAAATATTATAGTAGAACTAAAAACGTAGTGATTGATTTATTTATGTGTCAATCCTTTAATTCAACATCAAGCACCACCATCCAAAATAAACATAACATACAAAAAAAATTGATGCTCAATTTGATGTCAAAGTTCTAACTCCATGCATCAAAATTGAACACCAACAAAATTAAGTAATTGTTACATTATGAAAGATACATTCATAAAGTTTTAGGGGGGCGGGGGTGCAGCTGAACCGTTTGATATAAGTGAAAGAGAATATTTCCTTCAACAAACCATAATGCGAAATGATTGTCTCAAATTCCGTACGCAAATCATCTGAAATATCCTACAAATTCATCATTTATAAGAGTTAGCACTCTGAACCATGAGTAACAACTCACTCAAATTTAAATGAAATATATATTTCAATTTGGGCTCAAGAACTAACTTTGTATTGGTATGTTGATGGAGTAATGGAACCATCATCAGGACAAAAATTAATTTTGCCTTTGATAATGGGGTTTGGATGGCTCCACATCGTACTACAAAATGTTGTGAATTTAAGATAAAAAACACGCAAAATACTCTCAACCTGAAAAACATATCAAATAACAAGTAATATATAGAGGAGAAAAGAACATAAATCATGTCATTGTAATAAATAGGAAACAATGATTAGTAACATTAGGAAGAGTAGATATATTCGTACAACTAAAACAAGCGTAAGGAAACACATTAGACAGATTTGCATTGATCTACCGAGCAACTTTCAATTGAATTCTCTACAGAAGTTTTCAACATACAAAAAAATGATTCAATAATTTATCAGAATTAGTTTGGACAAGAAATTCTAGCGAAATCAGATCAGAATCGTGGTATGTAATTGTAAACTCTTGCATTAAAAAGTGAAACAATCGTTGGTCACATTAAAAAATGAGTAGATATATTAAAGAAAGGTTTTGTAATAAAACACAAACTTTGTTGTTAGCTTGCACGCTTAAGAGATATACCGGGTGTTAGTGTACGGCCTGAAAAACGTAAAACACAAACTTTGTTGTTAGCTTGCATGCTTAAGAGATATACCAGGTGTTAGTGTACGACCTGACAAACACAGCTGAGGATCCTGATCACTACTTTTACTTCCGAGAAACAGCTGCCTTGACTTAACCGTTCTAGCATTGTGAAAGAGAAATATGCATCGTCCCAGAGATGGGATAGAGTCAGTTTGTACACTGTAAGAAATATGCATTGTCCCAGAGCTGGGATGGCGTTATTTATGTTGCTAAGAAATATAAAATTGGTTTTGACATATTTATGTAGCTAACTAACGCTGCAAAAAAGAATAATACATTTATCGGTAAAAACAACTTGGTCAATGTTGGGTTATTTCAACTGAGAAGAAATCTTCAAAATCCTTGCTTCAGGACCATCGTTCTTACTAAACGAATACCAACGATTATCAACTTACATGCAAGATTCCCAAAAGAAAGGTTTTGTAATAAAACACAAACTTTGTTGTTAGCTTGCACGCTTAAGAGATATACCGGGTGTTAGTATACTCCTACCTATGTTTATAAGTAGGGGGTCTTGGAATAGTAGGGGTTCATCCGAACACAAACAGTCGTAATTTTGCCAACAAAAACAAAAACAACACAAACAGTCATAAAAGGGCAAAATAGAGATATTTATTTATGTGAACTAACGTTTGTTTGACTAATAACGTAGAGAGAGAGAGAGAGAGAGAGAGAGAGAGAGAGAGATAAGAGTTTATTTCTCTCTAAGACTAGGCTAAATGTTGTGTGTATGCTTCTGCTGTGATTGCCTCTGAATGATTCTTTTGTTTGATACATCCTTTGCTGAAGACATATTATTCTAATTTGTGTGCTTGTGTTGATTTGGATAATTATGTTAACCAACTTGTTAATAAACGGGGCAGGCTTGAACAGAACAAGGACAAAACAATTTGAAGTTCAACTCATTCAATCATTATGAAAGATTATTCATCTTTCATAATGTTATAAAATATTACAAAAATATTTGTTCAACAAAATCAAGCGACTATTAAAAAGTAGAGTACAAAACTTTAATCTACTTAATATAAAGAAAATTGTGTTTATGACTTTTATGTTCCAATTTCTATGGTTTGATTAATTACAGTAAGCAAAACAAATATTATAGTAAAACTAAAAACGTAGTGATTGATTTATTTATGTGTCAATCCTTTAATTCAACATCAAGCACCACCATACAAAATAAACATAACATACAAAAAAAATTGATGTTCAATTTGATGTTAAATTTCTAAGTCCATGCATCAAAATTGAACACCAACAAAATTAAGTAATTGTTACATTACGAAAGATACATTCATAAAGTTTTAGGGGGGCGGAGGTGCAGCTGAACCGTTTGATATAAGTGAAAGAGAATATTTCCTTCAACAAACCATAATGCGAAATGATTGTCTCAAATTCCGTACGCAAATCATCTGAAATATCCTACAAATTCATCATTTATAAGACTTAGCACTCTGAACCATGAGTAACAACTCACTCAAATTTAAATGAAATATATATTTCAATTTGGGCTCAAGAACTAACTTTGTATTGGTATGTTGATGGAGTAATAGAACCATCATCAGGACAAAAATTAATTTTGCCTTTGATAATGGGGTTTGGATGGCTCCACATCGTACTACAAAATGTTGTGAATTTAAGATAAAAAACACGCAAAATACTCTCAACCTGAAAAACATATCAAATAACAAGTAATATATAGAAGAGAAAAGAACATAAATCATGTCATTGTAATAAATAGGAAACAATGATTAGTAACATTAGGAAGAGTAGATATATTCGTACAACTAAAACAAGCGTAAGGAAACACATTAGACAGATTTGCATTGATCTACCGAGCAACTTTCAATTGAATTCTCTACAGAAGTTTTCAACATACAAAAAAATGATTCAATAATTTATCAGAATTAGTTTGGACATGAAATTCTAGAGAAATCAGATCAGAATCGTGGTATGTAATTGTAAACTCTTGCATTAAAAAGTGAAACAATGGTGAGTCACATTAAAAAATGAGTAGATATATTAAAGAAAGGTTTTGTAATAAAACACAAACTTTGTTGTTAGCTTGCACGCTTAAGAGATATACCGGGTGTTAGTGTACGACATGAAAAACGTAAAACACAAACTTTGTTGTTAGCTTGCATGCTTAAGAGATATACCAGGTGTTATTGTAAGACCTGACAAACGCAGCTGAGGATCCTGATCACTACTTTTACTTCCGAGAAACAGCTGCCTTGACTTAACCGTTCTAGCATTGTGAAAGAGAAATATGCATCGTCCCAGAGATGGGATAGAGTCAGTTTGTACACTGTAAGAAATATGCATTGTCCCAGAGCTGGGATGGCGTTATTTATGTATCTAAGAAATATAAAATTGGTTTGGACATATTTATGTAGCTAACTAACGCTGCAAAAAAGAATAATACATTTATCGGTAAAAACAACTTGGTCAATGTTGGGTTATTTCAACTGAGAAGAAATCTTCAAAATCCTTGCTTCAGGACCATCGTTCTTACTAAACAAATACCAACGATTATCAACTTACACGCAAGATTCCCAAAAGAAAGGTTTTGTAATAAAACACAAACTTTGTTGTTAGCTTGCACGCTTAAGAGATATACCGGGTGTTAGTATACTCCTACCTATGTTTATAAGTAGGGGGTCTTGGAATAGTAGGGGTTCATCCGAACACAAACAGTCGTAATTTTGTCAACAAAAACAACACAAACAATCATAAAAGGGCAAAATAGAGACATTTATTTATGTGAACTAACGTTTATTTGACTATTAACGTAAAGAGAGAGAGATAAGAGTTTATTTCTCTCTAAGACCTTAGGCTAAATGTTGTGTGTATGCTTCTGCTGTGATTGCCTCTGAATGATTCTTTTGTTTGATACATCCTTTGCTGAAGACATATTATTCTAATTTGTGTGCTTGTGTTGATTTGGATAATTATGTTAACCAACTTGTTAATAAACGGGGCAGGCTTGAACAGAACAAGGACAAAACAATTTGAAGTTCAACTCATTCAATCATTATGAAAGATTATTCATCTTTCATAATGTTATAAAATATTACAAAAATATTTGTTCAACAAAATCAAGCGACTATTAAAAAGTAGAGTACAAAACTTTAATCTACTTAATATAAAGAAAATTGTGTTTATGACTTTTATGTTCCAATTTCTATGGTTTGATTAATTACAGTAAGCAAAACAAATATTATAGTAAAACTAAAAACGTAGTGATTGATTTATTTATGTGTCAATCCTTTAATTCAACATCAAGCACCACCATACAAAATAAACATAACATACAAAAAAAATTGATGTTCAATTTGATGTTAAATTTCTAAGTCCATGCATCAAAATTGAACACCAACAAAATTAAGTAATTGTTACATTACGAAAGATACATTCATAAAGTTTTAGGGGGGCGGAGGTGCAGCTGAACCGTTTGATATAAGTGAAAGAGAATATTTCCTTCAACAAACCATAATGCGAAATGATTGTCTCAAATTCCGTACGCAAATCATCTGAAATATCCTACAAATTCATCATTTATAAGAGTTAGCACTCTGAACCATGAGTAACAACTCACTCAAATTTAAATGAAATATATATTTCAATTTGGGCTCAAGAACTAACTTTGTATTGGTATGTTGATGGAGTAATGGAACCATCATCAGGACAAAAATTAATTTTGCCTTTGATAATGGGGTTTGGATGGCTCCACATCGTACTACAAAATGTTGTGAATTTAAGATAAAAAACACGCAAAATACTCTCAACCTGAAAAACATATCAAATAACAAGTAATATATAGAGGAGAAAAGACAATAAATCATGTCATTGTAATAAATAGGAAACAATGATTAGTAACATTAGGAAGAGTAGATATATTCGTACAACTAAAACAAGCGTAAGGAAACACATTAGACAGATTTGCATTGATCTACCGAGCAACTTTCAATTGAATTCTCTACAGAAGTTTTCAACATACAAAAAAATGATTCAATAATTTATCAGAATTAGTTTGGACATGAAATTCTAGAGAAATCAGATCAGAATCGTGGTATGTAATTGTAAACTCTTGCATTAAAAAGTGAAACAATGGTGAGTCACATTAAAAAATGAGTAGATATATTAAAGAAAGGTTTTGTAATAAAACACAAACTTTGTTGTTAGCTTGCACGCTTAAGAGATATACCGGGTGTTAGTGTACGACATGAAAAACGTAAAACACAAACTTTGTTGTTAGCTTGCATGCTTAAGAGATATACCAGGTGTTATTGTAAGACCTGACAAACGCAGCTGAGGATCCTGATCACTACTTTTACTTCCGAGAAACAGCTGCCTTGACTTAACCGTTCTAGCATTGTGAAAGAGAAATATGCATCGTCCCAGAGATGGGATAGAGTCAGTTTGTACACTGTAAGAAATATGCATTGTCCCAGAGCTGGGATGGCGTTATTTATGTATCTAAGAAATATAAAATTGGTTTGGACATATTTATGTAGCTAACTAACGCTGCAAAAAAGAATAATACATTTATCGGTAAAAACAACTTGGTCAATGTTGGGTTATTTCAACTGAGAAGAAATCTTCAAAATCCTTGCTTCAGGACCATCGTTCTTACTAAACGAATACCAACGATTATCAACTTACACGCAAGATTCCCAAAAGAAAGGTTTTGTAATAAAACACAAACTTTGTTGTTAGCTTGCACGCTTAAGAGATATACCGGGTGTTAGTATACTCCTACCTATGTTTATAAGTAGGGGGTCTTGGAATAGTAGGGGTTCATCCGAACACAAACAGTCGTAATTTTGTCAACAAAAACAACACAAACAATCATAAAAGGGCAAAATAGAGACATTTATTTATGTGAACTAACGTTTATTTGACTAATAACGTAAAGAGAGAGAGATAAGAGTTTATTTCTCTCTAAGACCTTAGGCTAAATGTTGTGTGTATGCTTCTGCTGTGATTGCCTCTGAATGATTCTTTTGTTTGATACATCCTTTGCTGAAGACATATTATTCTAATTTGTGTGCTTGTGTTGATTTGGATAATTATGTTAACCAACTTGTTAATAAACGGGGCAGGCTTGAACAGAACAAGGACAAAACAATTTGAAGTTCAACTCATTCAATCATTATGAAAGATTATTCATCTTTCATAATGTTATAAAATATTACAAAAATATTTGTTCAACAAAATCAAGCGACTATTAAAAAGTAGAGTACAAAACTTTAATCTACTTAATATAAAGAAAATTGTGTTTATGACTTTTATGTTCCAATTTCTATGGTTTGATTAATTACAGTAAGCAAAACAAATATTATAGTAAAACTAAAAACGTAGTGATTGATTTATTTATGTGTCAATCCTTTAATTCAACATCAAGCACCACCATACAAAATAAACATAACATACAAAAAAAATTGATGTTCAATTTGATGTTAAATTTCTAAGTCCATGCATCAAAATTGAACACCAACAAAATTAAGTAATTGTTACATTACGAAAGATACATTCATAAAGTTTTAGGGGGGCGGAGGTGCAGCTGAACCGTTTGATATAAGTGAAAGAGAATATTTCCTTCAACAAACCATAATGCGAAATGATTGTCTCAAATTCCGTACGCAAATCATCTGAAATATCCTACAAATTCATCATTTATAAGAGTTAGCACTCTGAACCATGAGTAACAACTCACTCAAATTTAAATGAAATATATATTTCAATTTGGGCTCAAGAACTAACTTTGTATTGGTATGTTGATGGAGTAATGGAACCATCATCAGGACAAAAATTAATTTTGCCTTTGATAATGGGGTTTGGATGGCTCCACATCGTACTACAAAATGTTGTGAATTTAAGATAAAAAACACGCAAAATACTCTCAACCTGAAAAACATATCAAATAACAAGTAATATATAGAGGAGAAAAGAACATAAATCATGTCATTGTAATAAATAGGAAACAATGATTAGTAACATTAGGAAGAGTAGATATATTCGTACAACTAAAACAAGCGTAAGGAAACACATTAGACAGATTTGCATTGATCTACCGAGCAACTTTCAATTGAATTCTCTACAGAAGTTTTCAACATACAAAAAAATGATTCAATAATTTATCAGAATTAGTTTGGACATGAAATTCTAGAGAAATCAGATCAGAATCGTGGTATGTAATTGTAAACTCTTGCATTAAAAAGTGAAACAATGGTGAGTCACATTAAAAAATGAGTAGATATATTAAAGAAAGGTTTTGTAATAAAACACAAACTTTGTTGTTAGCTTGCATGCTTAAGAAATATACCAGGTGTTATTGTAAGACCTGACAAACGCAGCTGAGGATCCTGATCACTACTTTTACTTCCGAGAAACAGCTGCCTTGACTTAACCGTGCTAGCATTGTGAAAGAGAAATATGCATCGTCCCAGAGATGGGATAGAGTCAGTTTGTACACTGTAAGAAATATGCATTGTCCCAGAGCTGGGATGGCTTATTTATGTATCTAAGAAATATAAAATTGGTTTGGACATATTTATGTAGCTAACTAACGCTGCAAAAAATAATAATACATTTATCGGTAAAAACAACTTGGTCAATGTTGGGTTATTTCAACTGAGAAGAAATCTTCAAAATCCTTGCTTCAGGACCATCGTTCTTACTAAACGAATACCAACGATTATCAACTTACACGCAAGATTCCCAAAAGGAAGGTTTTGTAATAAAACACAAACTTTGTTGTTAGCTTGCACGCTTAAGAGATATACCGGGTGTTAGTATACTCCTACCTATGTTTATAAGTAGGGGGTCTTGGAATAGTAGGGGTTCATCCGAACACAAACAGTCGTAATTTTGTCAACAAAAACAACACAAACAATCATAAAAGGGCAAAATAGAGACATTTATTTATGTGAACTAACGTTTATTTGACTAATAACGTAAAGAGAGAGAGATAAGAGTTTATTTCTCTCTAAGACCTTAGGCTAAATGTTGTGTGTATGCTTCTGCTGTGATTGCCTCTGAATGATTCTTATGTTTGATACATCCTTTGCTGAAGACATATTATTCTAATTTGTGTGCTTGTGTTGATTTGGATAATTATGTTAACCAACTCGTTAATAAACGGGGCAGGCTTGAACAGAACAAGGACAAAACAATTTGAAGTTCAACTCATTCAATCATTATGAAAGATTATTCATCTTTCATAATGCTATAACATATTACACAAATATTTGTTCAACAAAATCAAGTGACCATTAAAAAGTAGAGTACAAAACTTTAATCTACTTAATATAAAGAAAATTGTGTTTATGACTTTTATGTTCCAATTTCTATGGTTTGATTAATTACAGTAAGCAACACAAATATTATAGTAAAACTAAAAACGTAGTGATTGATTTATTTATGTGTCAATCATTTAATTCAACATCAAGCACCACCATCCAAAATAAACATAACATACAAAAAAAATTGATGCTCAATTTGATGTCAAAGTTCTAAGTCCATGCATCAAAATTGAACACTAACAAAATTAAGTAATTGTTACATTATGAAAGATACATTCATAAAGTTTTAGGGGGGCGGGGGTGCAGCTGAACCGTTTGATATAAGTGATAGAGAATATTTCCTTCAACAAACCATAATGCGAAATGATTGTCTCAAATTCCGTACGCAAATCATCTGAAATATCCTACAAATTCATCATTTATAAGAGTTAGCACTCTGAACCATGAGTAACAACTCACTCAAATTTAAATGAAATATATATTTCAATTTGGGCTCAAGAACTAACTTTGTATTGGTATGTTGATGGAGTAATGGAACCATCATCAGGACAAAAATTAATTTTGCCTTTGATAATGGGGTTTGGATGGCTCCACATCGTACTACAAAATGTTGTGAATTTAAGATAAAAAACACGCAAAATACTCTCAACCTGAAAAACATATCAAATAACAAGTAATATATAGAGGAGAAAAGAACATAAATCATGTCATTGTAATAAATAGGAAACAATGATTAGTAACATTAGGAAGAGTAGATATATTCGTACAACTAAAACAAGCGTAAGGAAACACATTAGACAGATTTGCATTGATCTACCGAGCAACTTTCAATTGAATTCTCTACAGAAGTTTTCAACATACAAAAAAATGATTCAATAATTTATCAGAATTAGTTTGGACAAGAAATTCTAGAGAAATCAGATCAGAATCGTGGTATGTAATTGTAAACTCTTGCATTAAAAAGTGAAACAATCGTTGGTCACATTAAAAAATGAGTAGATATATTAAAGAAAGGTTTTGTAATAAAACACAAACTTTGTTGTTAGCTTGCACGCTTAAGAGATATACCGGGTGTTAGTGTACGGCCTGAAAAACGTAAAACACAAACTTTGTTGTTAGCTTGCATGCTTAAGAGATATACCAGGTGTTAGTGTACGACCTGACAAACACAGCTGAGGATCCTGATCACTACTTTTACTTCCGAGAAACAGCTGCCTTGACTTAACCGTTCTAGCATTGTGAAAGAGAAATATGCATCGTCCCAGAGATGGGATAGAGTCAGTTTGTACACTGTAAGAAATATGCATTGTCCCAGAGCTGGGATGGCGTTATTTATGTTGCTAAGAAATATAAAATTGGTTTGGACATATTTATGTAGCTAACTAACGCTGCAAAAAAGAATAATACATTTATCGGTAAAAACAACTTGGTCAATGTTGGGTTATTTCAACTGAGAAGAAATCTTCAAAATCCTTGCTTCAGGACCATCGTTCTTGCTAAACGAATACCAACGATTATCAACTTACATGCAAGATTCCCAAAAGAAAGGTTTTGTAATAAAACACAAACTTTGTTGTTAGCTTGCACGCTTAAGAGATATACCGGGTGTTTGTATACTCCTACCTATGTTTATAAGTAGGGGGTCTTGGAATAGTAGGGGTTCATCCGAACACAAACAGTCGTAATTTTGCCAACAAAAACAAAAACAACACAAACAGTCATAAAAGAGCAAAATAGAGATATTTATTTATGTGAACTAACGTTTGTTTGACTAATAACGTAGAGAGAGAGAGAGAGAGAGAGAGAGAGAGAGAGAGAGAGAGATAAGAGTTTATTTCTCTCTAAGAGTAGGCTAAATGTTGTGTGTATGCTTCTGCTGTGATTGCCTCTGAATGATTCTTTTGTTTGATACATCCTTTGCTGAAGACATATTATTCTAATTTGTGTGCTTGTGTTGATTTGGATAATTATGTTAACCAACTTGTTAATAAACGGGGCAGGCTTGAACAGAACAAGGACAAAACAATTTGAAGTTCAACTCATTCAATCATTATGAAAGATTATTCATCTTTCATAATGTTATAAAATATTACAAAAATATTTGTTCAACAAAATCAAGCGACTATTAAAAAGTAGAGTACAAAACTTTAATCTACTTAATATAAAGAAAATTGTGTTTATGACTTTTATGTTCCAATTTCTATGGTTTGATTAATTACAGTAAGCAAAACAAATATTATAGTAAAACTAAAAACGTAGTGATTGATTTATTTATGTGTCAATCCTTTAATTCAACATCAAGCACCACCATACAAAATAAACATAACATACAAAAAAAATTGATGTTCAATTTGATGTTAAATTTCTAAGTCCATGCATCAAAATTGAACACCAACAAAATTAAGTAATTGTTACATTACGAAAGATACATTCATAAAGTTTTAGGGGGGCGGAGGTGCAGCTGAACCGTTTGATATAAGTGAAAGAGAATATTTCCTTCAACAAACCATAATGCGAAATGATTGTCTCAAATTCCGTACGCAAATCATCTGAAATATCCTACAAATTCATCATTTATAAGAGTTAGCACTCTGAACCATGAGTAACAACTCACTCAAATTTAAATGAAATATATATTTCAATTTGGGCTCAAGAACTAACTTTGTATTGGAATGTTGATGGAGTAATGGAACCATCATCAGGACAAAAATTAATTTTGCCTTTGATAATGGGGTTTGGATGGCTCCACATCGTACTACAAAATGTTGTGAATTTAAGATAAAAAACACGCAAAATACTCTCAACCTGAAAAACATATCAAATAACAAGTAATATATAGAGGAGAAAAGAACATAAATCATGTCATTGTAATAAATAGGAAACAATGATTAGTAACATTAGGAAGAGTAGATATATTCTTACAACTAAAACAAGCGTAAGGAAACACATTAGACAGATTTGCATTGATCTACCGAGCAACTTTCAATTGAATTCTCTACAGAAGTTTTCAACATACAAAAAAATGATTCAATAATTTATCAGAATTAGTTTGGACATGAAATTCTAGAGAAATCAGATCAGAATCGTGGTATGTAATTGTAAACTCTTGCATTAAAAAGTGAAACAATGGTGAGTCACATTAAAAAATGAGTAGATATATTAAACAAAGGTTTTGTAATAAAACACAAACTTTGTTGTTAGCTTGCACGCTTAAGAGATATACCGGGTGTTAGTGTACGGCATGAAAAACGTAAAACACAAACTTTGTTGTTAGCTTGCATGCTTAAGAGATATACCAGGTGTTATTGTAAGACCTGACAAACGCAGCTGAGGATCCTGATCACTACTTTTACTTCCGAGAAACAGCTGCCTTGACTTAACCGTTCTAGCATTGTGAAAGAGAAATATGCATCGTCCCAGAGATGGGATAGAGTCAGTTTGTACACTGTAAGAAATATGCATTGTCCCAGAGCTGGGATGGCGTTATTTATGTATCTAAGAAATATAAAATTGGATTGGACATATTTATGTAGCTAACTAACGCTGCAAAAAAGAATAATACATTTATCGGTAAAAACAACTTGGTCAATGTTGGGTTATTTCAACTGAGAAGAAATCTTCAAAATCCTTGCTTCAGGACCATCGTTCTTACTAAACGAATACCAACGATTATCAACTTACACGCAAGATTCCCAAAAGAAAGGTTTTGTAATAAAACACAAACTTTGTTGTTAGCTTGCACGCTTAAGAGATATACCGGGTGTTAGTATACTCCTACCTATGTTTATAAGTAGGGGGTCTTGGAATAGTAGGGGTTCATCCGAACACAAACAGTCGTAATTTTGTCAAGAAAAACAACACAAACAATCATAAAAGGGCAAAATAGAGACATTTATTTATGTGAACTAACGTTTATTTGACTAATAACGTAAAGAGAGAGAGATAAGAGTTTATTTCTCTCTAAGACCTTAGGCTAAATGTTGTGTGTATGCTTCTGCTGTGATTGCCTCTGAATGATTCTTATGTTTGATACATCCTTTGCTGAAGACATATTATTCTAATTTGTGTGCTTGTGTTGATTTGGATAATTATGTTAACCAACTCGTTAATAAACGGGGCGGGCTTGAACAGAACAAGGACAAAACAATTTGAAGTTCAACTCATTCAATCATTATGAAAGATTATTCATCTTTCATAATGCTATAACATATTACACAAATATTTGTTCAACAAAATCAAGTGACTATTAAAAAGTACAGTTCAAAACTTTAATCTACTTAATATAAAGAAAATTGTGTTTATGACTTTTATGTTCCAATTTCTATGGTTTGATTAATTACAGTAAGCAACACAAATATTATAGTAAAACTAAAAACGTAGTGATTGATTTATTTATGTGTCAATCCTTTAATTCAACATCAAGCACCACCATCCAAAATAAACATAACATACAAAAAAAATTGATGCTCAATTTGATGTCAAAGTTCTAAGTCCATGCATCAAAATTGAACACCAACAAAATTAAGTAATTGTTACATTATGAAAGATACATTCATAAAGTTTTAGGGGGGCGGGGGTGCAGCTGAACCGTTTGATATAAGTGAAAGAGAATATTTCCTTCAACAAACCATAATGCGAAATGATTGTCTCAAATTCCGTACGCAAATCATCTGAAATATCCTACAAATTCATCATTTATAAGAGTTAGCACTCTGAACCATGAGTAACAACTCACTCAAATTTAAATGAAATATATATTTCAATTTGGGCTCAAGAACTAACTTTGTATTGGTATGTTGATGGAGTAATGGAACCATCATCAGGACAAAAATTAATTTTGCCTTTGATAATGGGGTTTGGATGGCTCCTCATCGTACTACAAAATGTTGTGAATTTAAGATAAAAAACACGCAAAATACTCTCAACCTGAAAAACATATCAAATAACAAGTAATATATAGAGGAGAAAAGAACATAAATCATGTCATTGTAATAAATAAGAAACAATGATTAGTAACATTAGGAAGAGTAGATATATTCGTACAACTAAAACAAGCGTAAGGAAACACATTAGACAAATTTGCATTGATCTACCGAGCAACTTTCAATTGAATTCTCTACAGAAGTTTTCAACATACAAAAAAATGATTCAATAATTTATCAGAATTAGTTTGGACAAGAAATTCTAGGGAAATCAGATCAGAATCGTGGTATGTAATTGTAAACTCTTGCATTAAAAATTGAAACAATCGTTGGTCACATTAAAAAATGAGTAGATATATTAAAGAAAGGTTTTGTAATAAAACACAAACTTTGTTGTTAGCTTGCACGCTTAAGAGATATACCGGGTGTTAGTGTACGGCCTGAAAAACGTAAAACACAAACTTTGTTGTTAGCTTGCATGCTTAAGAGATATACCAGGTGTTAGTGTACGACCTGACAAACACAGCTGAGGATCCTGATCACTACTTTTACTTCCGAGAAACAGCTGCCTTGACTTAACCTTTCTAGCATTGTGAAAGAGAAATATGCATCGTCCCAGAGATGGGATAGAGTCAGTTTGTACACTGTAAGAAATATGCATTGTCCCAGAGCTGGGATGGCGTTATTTATGTTGCTAAGAAATATAAAATTGGTTTGGACATATTTATGTAGCTAACTAACGCTGCAAAAAAGAATAATACATTTATCGGTAAAAACAACTTGGTCAATGTTGGGTTATTTCAACTGAGAAGAAATCTTCGAAATCCTTGCTTTAGGACCATCGTTCTTACTAAACGAATACCAACGATTATCAACTTACACGCAAGATTCCCAAAAGAAAGGTTTTGTAATAAAACACAAACTTTGTTGTTAGCTTGCACGCTTAAGAGATATACCGGGTGTTAGTATACTCCTACCTATGTTTATAAGTAGGGGGTCTTGGAATAGTAGGGGTTCATCCGAACACAAACAGTCGTATTTTTGCCAACAAAAACAAAAACAACACAAACAGTCATAAAAGGGCAAAATAGAGATATTTATTTATGTGAACTAACGTTTGTTTGACTAATAACGTAGAGAGAGAGAGAGAGAGAGAGAGAGATAAGAGTTTATTTCTCTCTAAGACTAGGCTAAATGTTGTGTGTATGCTTCTGCTGTGATTGCCTCTGAATGATTCTTTTGTTTGATACATCCTTTCTGAAGACATATTATTCTAATTTGTGTGCTTGTGTTGATTTGGATAATTATGTTAACCAACTTGTTAATAAACAGGGCAGGCTTGAACAGAACAAGGACAAAACAATTTGAAGTTCAACTCATTCTATCATTATGAAAGATTATTCATCTTTCATAATGTTATAAAATATTACAAAAATATTTGTTCAACAAAATCAAGCGACTATTAAAAAGTACAGTTCAAAACTTTAATCTACTTAATATAAAGAAAATTGTGTTTATGACTTTTATGTTCCAATTTCTATGGTTTGATTAATTACAGTAAGCAACACAAATATTATAGTAAAACTAAAAACGTAGTGATTGATTTATTTATGTGTCAATCCTTTAATTCAACATCAAGCACCACCATACAAAATAAACATAACATACAAAAAAAATTGATGTTCAATTTGATGTCAAATTTCTAAGTCCATGCATCAAAATTGAACACCAACAAAATTAAGTAATTGTTACATTACGAAAGATACATTCATAAAGTTTTAGGGGGGCGGAGGTGCAGCTGAACCGTTTGATATAAGTGAAAGAGAATATTTCCTTCAACAAACCATAATGCGAAATGATTGTCTCAAATTTCGTACGCAAATCATCTGAAATATCCTACAAATTCATCATTTATTAGAGTTAGCACTCTGAACCATGAGTAACAACTCACTCAAATTTAAATGAAATATATATTTCAATTTGGGCTCAAGAACTAACTTTGTATTGGTATGTTGATGGAGTAATGGAACCATCATCAGGACAAAAATTAATTTTGCCTTTGATAATGGGGTTTGGATGGCTCCTCATCGTACTACAAAATGTTGTGAACTTAAGATAAAAAACACGCAAAATACTCTCAACCTGAAAAACATATCAAATAACAAGTAATATATAGAGGAGAAAAGAACATAAATCATGTCATTGTAATAAATAAGAAACAATGTTAGTAACATTAGGAATGAGTAGATATATTCGTACAATTAAAACAAGCGTAAGGAAACACATCAGACAGATTTGCATTGATCTACCGAGCAACTTTCAATTGAATTCTCTACAGAAGTTTTCAACATACAAAAAAATGATTCAATAATTTATCAGAATTAGTTTGGACAAGAAATTCTAGAGAAATCAGATCAGAATCGTGGTATGTAATTGTAAACTCTTGCATTAAAAAGTGAAACAATGGTGGGTCACATTAAAAAATGAGTAGATATATTAAAGAAAGGTTTTGTAATAAAACACAAACTTTGTTGTTAGCTTGCACGCTTAAGAGATATACCGGGTGTTAGTGTACGGCCTGACAAACGTAAAACACAAACTTTGTTGTTAGCTTGCATGCTTAAGAGATATATCGGGTGTTAGTGTACGACCTGACAAACGCAGCTGAGGATCCTGATCACTACTTTTACTTCCGAGAAACAGCTGCCTTAACTTAACCGTTCTAGCATTGTGAAAGAGAAATATGCATCGTCCCAGAGCTGGGATAGAGGCAGTTTGTACACTGTAAGAAATATGCATTGTCCCAGAGCTGGGATGGCGTTATTTATGTAGCTAAGAAATGTAAAATTGGTTTGGACATATTTATGTAGCTAACTAACGCTGCAAAAAAAATAGTACATTTATCGGTAAAAACAACTTGGTCAATGTTAGATTATTTCAACTGAGAAGAAATCTTCAAAATCCTACCAACGATTATCAACTTACGCGCAAGATTCCCAAAAGAAAGGTTTTGTAATAAAACACAAACTTTGTTGTTACCTTGCACGCTGAAGAGATATACCGGGTGTTAGTATACTCCTACCTATGTTTATAAGTATGGGGTCTTGGAATAGTAGGGGTTCATCCGAACACAAACAGTCGTAATTTTGTCAACAAAAACAAAAACAACACAAACAGTCATAAAAGGGAAAAATAGAGACATTTATTTATGTGAACTAACGTTTGTTTGACTAATAACGTAGAGAGAGAGAGAGAGAGATAAGAGTTTATTTCTCTCTAAGTCCTTAGGCTAAATGTTGTGTGTATGCTTCTGCTGTGATTGCCTCTGAATGATTCTTATGTTTGATACATCCTTTGCAGAAGACATATTATTCTAATTTGTGTGCATGTGTTGATTTGGATAATTATGTTAACAAACTCGTTAATAGACGGGGCGGGCTTGAACAAAACAAGGACAAAACAATTTGAAGTTCAACTCATTCAATCTTTATGAAAGATTATTCATCTTTCATAATGTTATAAAATATTACACAAATATTTGTTCAACAAAATCAAGTGACTATTTAAAAGTGGAGTACAAAATTTTAATCTACCTAATATAAAGAAAATTGTGTTTATGACTTTTATGTTCCAATTTCTATAGTTTGATTAATTACAGTAAGCAACACAAATATTATAGTAAAACTAAAAACGTAGTGATTGATTTAATTATGTGTCAATCCTTTAATTCAACATCAAGCACCACCATCCAAAATAAACATAACATACAAAAAAAATTGATGCTCAATTTGATGTCAAAATTCTAAGTCCATGCATCAAAATTGAACACCAACAAAATTAAGTAATTGTTACATTATAAAAGATACATTCATAAAGTTTTAGGGGGGTGGGGGTGCAGCTGAACCGTTTGATATATGTGAAAGAGAATATTTCCTTCAACAAACCATAATGCGAAATGATTGTCTCAAATTCCGTACGCAAATCATCTGAAATATCCTACAAATTCATCATTTATAAGAGTTAGCACTCTGAACCATGAGTAACAACTCACTCAAATTTAAATGAAATATATATTTCAATTTGGGCTCAAGAAATAACTTTGTATTGGTATGTTGATGGAGTAACGAAACCATCATCAGGACAAAAATTAATTTTGCCTTCGATAATGGGGTTTGGATGGCTCCTCATCGTACTACAAAATGTTATGAATTTAAGATAAAAAACACGCAAAATACTCTCAACCTGAAAAACATATCAAGTAACAAGTAATATATAGAGGAGAAAACAACATAAATCATGTCATTGTAATAAATAAGAACATAAATCATGGAATGTAAACCCTTGCACTAATAAGTGAAACAATGATTGGTAACATTAGGAATGAGTAGATATATTCGTATAATTAAAACAAGCATAAGGAAACACATCAGACAGATTTGCATTGATCTACCGAGCAACTTTCAATTGAATTCTCTACAGAAGTTTTCAACATACAAAAAAATGATTCAATAATTTATCAGAATTAGTTTGGACAAGAAATTCTAGAGAAATTAGATCAGAATCGTGGAATGTAATTGTAAACTCTTGCATCAACACGACTCGGACATTTTGTCCTATTAAAAAATGTAAATGAATGTTCACGGTGTTGGCTGACACAAAGTTCCCACTACAAAGTTCTCACCGGTTATTGACGGTGTAGTTTACAAAATGAAGTTGGGTAGTAACTTACACAAGCCCCTACTGTCAGAGGCATATAGCAGACAAAGGAAACAAAGAGCTACAACTATCCCCACAAACTCAAAACCTCGTACAACTCAGACACACACAAGCCCCTACTGTTCCAAAACAAAACAAAACAAAAACACTCTAAATTAATCCGTTCTAGAACCAAAAAGAAAATCTCTTCTCAGTTTTTGATTTCCTGCCCAGCACCAGAATTTCCATAGACTCATGGAAATTATTCAATATGCTAATGTAGTATATTGGAGTAGGTGCATGCATGGCCGTTCTTTCTTGATTCTAAATTTCTAATGCGTTTTCTTCCCTTCTGCAGGGAAAGCATTGGAGCCAATGGACTCAGACATATTTTCCTATTAAATTATATAGAAACTTTACAAAACTCAAAGTTTTCAAAATTTAGGGCTATGTTTAGATCGACAGCAAACAGAGCGGAATGGACACACAACAAAATGGCACGTCTGTTTCACACAACGGAACAAAAATGGCTGGATGAAGAGAGATATTTCAAAGAGGAGAGAAAGAAACATACCTGGATGAATTCGTTCCAAGAGAGGAGAAAGAGTGGTTGTTGGTGGTTGAATTCATCCACTCTCTTAGTGATAAATGCCATCTGCCTGACAATCAATCAAATCAGCGCCGAATGCTACTCTGCTACCGGCGAATCTATCTGAATCTGTCACTAATGCTGGAGAAGAAAGGAGGGAAGCGAGAGAAAGCATAAAAAGGATGGGTACTGTGGAGAAGTAAAGAAAAAAAACTAAAATATTATTTTACTCCCTCGGTCCCAAAATAAATGATTTGTTTGACCACTAAGGTTTTGTAATAAAACACAAACTTTGTTGTTAGCTTGCACGCTAAAGAGATATACCGGGTGTTAGTGTACGGCCTGACAAATGCAGCTGAGGATCCTGATCAATACTTTTACTTCCGAGAAACAGCTGCTTTGACTTAACCGTTCTAGCATTGTGAAAGAGAAATATGCATCGTCCCAGAGCTGGGATGAAGTTATTTATGTAGCTAAGAAATATAAACTTGGTTTGGACATATTTATGTACCTAACTAACGCTGCAAAAAAAATTATACATTTATCGATAAAAACAACTTGGTCAATGGTAGGTTATTTCAACTGAGAAGAAATCTTCAAAATCCATGTTTCAGGACCATTGTTCTTACTAAACGAATACCAACGATTATCAACTTACGCGCAAGATTCCCAAAAGAAAGGTTTTGTAATAAAACACAAACTTTGGTGTTAGTATACTCCTACCTATGTTTATAAGTAGGGGGTATTGGAATAGTAGGGGTTCATCCTAAATCAAACAGTCGTAATTTTGTCAACAAAAACAAAAACAACACAAACAGTCATAAAAGGGAAAAATAGAGACATTTATTTATGTGAACTAACGTTTGTTTGACTAATAACGTAGAGAGAGAGAGAGAGAGAGAGAGAGAGAGAGATAAGAGTTTATTTCTCTCTAAGACCTTAGGCTAAATGTTGTGTGTATGCTTCTGCTGTGATTGCCTCTAAATGATTCTTATGTTTGATACATCCTTTGCTGAAGACATATTATTCTAATTTGTGTGCTTGTGTTGTTTTGGATAATTATGTTAACCAACTCGTTAATAAACGGGGCAGGCTTGAACAAAACAATTTAAAGTTCAACTCATTCAATCATTATGAAAGATTATTCATCTTTCATAATGTTATAAAATATTACACAAATATTTGTTCAACAAAATCAAGTGACTATTTAAAAGTAGAGTACAAAATTTTAATCTACTTAATATAAAGAAAATTGTGTTTATGGCTTTTATGTTCCAATTTCTATGGTTTGATTAATTACAGTAAGCAACACAAATATTATAGTAAAACTAAAAACGTAGTGATTGATTTAATTATGTGTCAATCCTTTAATTCAACATCAAGCACCACCATCCAAAATAAACATAACATACAAAAAAAATTGATGCTCAATTTGATGTCAAAGTTCTAAGTCCATGCATCAAAATTGAACACCAACAAAATTAAGTAATTGTTACATTATAAAAGATAAATTCATAAAGTTTTAGGGGGGTGGGGGTGCAGCTGAACCGTTTGATATAAGTGAAAGAGAATATTTCCTTCAACAAACCATAATGCGAAATGATTGTCTCAAATTCCGTATGCAAATCATCTGAAATATCCTACAAATTCATCATTTATAAGAGTTAGCACTCTGAACCATGAGTAACAACTCACTCAAATTTAAATGAATATATATTTCAATTTCGGCTCAAGAAATAACTTTGTATTGGTATGTTGATGGAGTAACGGAACCATCATCAGGACAAAAATTAATTTTGCCTTTGATAATGGGGTTTGGATGGCTCCTCATCGTACTACAAAATGTTGTGAATTTAAGATAAAAAACACGCAAAATACTCTCAACCTGAAAAACATATCAAATAACAAGTAATATATAGAGGAGAAAACAACATAAATCATGTCATTGTAATAAATAAGAACATAAATCATGGAATGTAAACCCTTGCACTAATAAGTGAAACAATGATTGGTAACATTAGGATTGAGTAGATATATTCGTACAATTAAAACAAGTGTAAGGAAACACATCAGACAGATTTGCATTGATCTACCGAGCAACTTTCAATTGAATTCTCTACAGAAGTTTTCAACATACAAAAAAATGATTCAATAATTTATCAGAATTAGTTTGGACAAGAAATTCTAGAGAAATCAGATCAGAATCGTGGTATGTAATTGTAAACTCTTGCATCAACACAACTTAGACATTTTGTCCTATTAAAAAATGCAAATGAATGTTCACAGTGTTGGCTGACACAAAGTTCCCACTACAAAGTTCTCACCGATTATTGACGGTGTAGTTTACAAAATGAAGTTGGGTAGTAACTTACACAAGCCCCTACTGTCAGAGGCATATAGCAGACAAAGGAAACAAAGAGCTACAACTATCCCCACAAACTCAAAACCTCGTACAACTCAGACACACACAAGCCCCTACTATCCCAAAACAAAACAAAACAAAAACACTCTAAATTAATCCCTTCTAGAACCAAAAAGAAAATCTCTTCTCAGCTTTTGAGTTACCAGCCCAACACCAGAATTGCCATAGACTTAGGGAAATTATTCAATATGCTAATGTAGTATATTGGAGTAGGTGCATGCATGGCCGTTCTTTCTTGATTCTAAATTTCTAATGCGTTTTCTTCCCTTCTGCAGGGAAAGCATTGGAGCCAATGGACTCAGACATATTTTCCTATTAAATTATATAGAAACTTTACAAAACTCAAAGTTTTCAAAATTTAGGGCTATGTTTAGATCGACAGCAAACGGAGCGGAATGGACACACAACAAAATGGCACGTCTGTTTCACACAACGGAACAAAAATGGCTGGATGAAGAGAGATATTTCAAAGAGGAGAGAAAGAAACATACCTGGATGAATTCGTTCCAAGAGAGGAGAAAGAGTGGTTGTTGGTGGTTGAATTCATCCACTCTCTTAGTGATAAATGCCATCTGCCTGACAATCAATCAAATCAGCGCCGAATGCTACTCTGCTACCGGCGAATCTATCTGAATATGTCACTAATGCTGGAGAAGAAAGGAGGGAAGCGAGAGAAAGCATAGAAAGGATGGGTACTGCGGAGAAGTAAAGAAGAAAAACTAAAATATTATTTTACTCCCTCGGTCCAAAAATAAATGATTTGTTTGACCACTAAGGTTTTGTAATAAAATACAAACTTTGTTGTTAGCATGCACGCTAAAGAGATATACCGGGTGTTAGTGTACGGCCTGACAAACGCAGCTGAGGTTCCTGATCAGTACTTTTACTTCCGAGAAACAGCTGCTTTGACTTAACCGTTCTAGCATTGTGAAAGAGAAATATGCATCGTCCCAGAGCTGGGATGGAGTTATTTATGTAGCTAAGAAATATAAACTTGGTTTGGACATATTTATGTACCTAACTAACGCTGCAAAAAAAATTATACATTTATCGATAAAAACAACTTGGTCAATGTTAGGTTATTTCAACTGAGAAGAAATCTTCAAAATCCATGCTTCAGGACCATTGTTCTTACTAAACGAATACCAACGATTATCAACTTACGCGCAAGATTCCCAAAAGAAAGGTTTTGTAATAAAACACAAACTTTGTTGTTAGCTTGCACGCTTAAGAGATATACCGGGTGTTAGTATACTCCTACCTATGTTTATAAGTAGGGGGTATTGGAATAGTAGGGGTTCATCCTAAATCAAACAGTCGTAATTTTGTCAACAAAAAC
This sequence comes from Trifolium repens, assembly GCA_030408175.1. NCBI lineage: Eukaryota > Viridiplantae > Streptophyta > Magnoliopsida > Fabales > Fabaceae > Trifolium > Trifolium repens. Next base: position 38,665,268 of record CP125848.1, on the reverse strand, counting down.
AAAAACAACACAAACAGTCATAAAAGGGAAAAATAGAGACATTTATTTATGTGAACTAACGTTTGTTTGACTAATAACGTAGAGAGAGAGAGAGAGAGAGAGAGAGAGAGAGAGAGAGATAAGAGTTTATTTCTCTCTAAGACCTTAGGCTAAATGTTGTGTGTATGCTTCTGCTGTGATTGCCTCTAAATGATTCTTATGTTTGATACATCCTTTGCTGAAGACATATTATTCCAATTTGTGTGCTTGTGTTGATTTGGATAATTATGTTAACCAACTCGTTAATAAACGGGGCGGGCTTGAACAAAACAATTTAAAGTTCAACTCATTCAATCATTATGAAAGATTATTCATCATTATTCATCTTTCATAATGTTATAAAATATTACACAAATATTTGTTCAACAAAATCAAGTGACTATTTAAAAGTAGAGTACAAAATTTTAATCTACTTAATATAAAGAAAATTGTGTTTATGACTTTTATGTTCCAATTTCTATAGTTTGATTAATTACAGTAAGCAACACAAATATTATAGTAAAACTAAAAACGTAGTGATTGATTTAATTATGTGTCAATCCTTTAATTCAACATCAAGCACCACCATCCAAAATAAACATAACATACAAAAAAAATTGATGCTCAATTTGATGTCAAAGTTCTAAGTCCATGCATCAAAATTGAACACCAACAAAATTAAGTAATTGTTACATTATAAAAGATACATTCATAAAGTTTTAAGGGGGTGGGGGTGCAGCTGAACCGTTTGATATAAGTGAAAGAGAATATTTCCTTCAACAAACCATAATGCGAAATGATTGTCTCAAATTCCGTACGCAAATCATCTGAAATATCCTACAAATTCATCATTTATAAGAGTTAGCACTCTGAACCATGAGTAACAACTCACTCAAATTTAAATGAAATATATATTTCAATTTGGGCTCAAGAAATAACTTTGTATTGGTATGTTGATGGAGTAACGAAACCATCACCAGGACAAAAATTAATTTTGCCTTTGATAATGGGGTTTGGATGGCTCCTCATCGTACTACAAAATGTTGTGAATTTAAGATAAAAAACACGCATAATACTCTCAACCTGAAAAACATATCAAATAACAAGTAATATATAGAGGAGAAAACAACATAAATCATGTCATTGTAATAAATAAGAACATAAATCATGGAATGTAAACCCTTGCACTAATAAGTGAAACAATGATTGGTAACATTAGGAATGAGTAGATATATTCGTACAATTAAAACAAGCATAAGGAAACACATCAGACAGATTTGCATTGATCTACCGAGCAACTTTCAATTGAATTCTCTACAGAAGTTTTCAACATACAAAAAAATGATTCAATAATTTATCAGAATTAGTTTGGACAAGAAATTCTAGAGAAATTAGATCAGAATCGTGGTATGTAATTGTAAACTCTTGCATCAACACGACTCAGACATTTTGTCCTATTAAAAAATGTAAATGAATGTTCACGGTGTTGGCTGACACAAAGTTCCCACTACAAAGTTCTCACCGGTTATTGACGGTGTAGTTTACAAAATGAAGTTGGGTAGTAACTTACACAAGCCCCTACTGTCAGAGGCATATAGCAGACAAAGGAAACAAAGAGCTACAACTATCCCCACAAACTCAAAACCTCGTACAACTCAGACACACACAAGCCCCTACTGTCCCAAAACAAAACAAAACAAAAACACTCTAAATTAATCCCTTCTAGAACCAAAAAGAAAATCTCTTCTCAGTTTTTGAGTTTCCTGCCCAGCACCAGAATTTCCATAGACTCAGGGAAATTATTCAATATGCTAATGTAGTATATTGGAGTAGGTGCATGCATGGCCGTTCTTTCTTGATTCTAAATTTCTAATGCGTTTTCTTCCCTTCTGCAGGGAAAGCATTGGAGCCATTGGACTCAGACATATTTTCCTATTAAATTATATAGAAACTTTACAAAACTCAAAGTTTTCAAAATTTAGGGCTATGTTTAGATCGACAGCAAACAGAGCGGAATGGATACACAACAAAATGGCACGTCTGTTTCACACAACGGAACAAAAATGGCTGGATGAAGAGAGATATTTCAAAGAGGAGAGAAAGAAACATACCTGGATGAATTCGTTCCAAGAGAGGAGAAAGAGTGGTTGTTGGTGGTTGAATTCATCCACTCACTTAGTGATAAATGCCATCTGCCTGACAATCAATCAAATCAGCGCCGAATGCTACTCTGCTACCGCCGAATCTATCTGAATCTGTCACTAATGCTGGAGAAGAAAGGATGGAGCGAGAGAAAGCATAAAAAGGATGGGTACTGTGGAGAAGTAAAGAAAAAAAACTAAAATATTATTTTACTCCCTCGGTCCCAAAATAAATGATTTGTTTGACCACTAAGGTTTTGTAATAAAACACAAACTTTGTTGTTAGCTTGCACGCTAAAGAGATATACCGGGTGTTAGTGTACGGCCTGACAAACACAGCTGAGGATCCTGATCAGTACTTTTACTTCCGAGAAACAACTGCTTTGACTTAACCGTTCTAGCATTGTGAAAGAGAAATATGCATCGTCCCAGAGCTGGGATGAAGTTATTTATGTAGCTAAGAAATATAAACTTGGTTTGGACATATTTATGTACCTAACTAACGCTGCAAAAAAAATTATACATTTATCGATAAAAACAACTTGGTCAATGTTAGGTTATTTCAACTGAGAAGAAATCTTCAAAATCCATGTTTCAGGACCATTGTTCTTACTAAACGAATACCAACGATTATCAACTTACGCGCAAGATTCCCAAAAGAAAGGTTTTGTAATAAAACATAAACTTTGTTGTTAGCTTGCACGGCTAAGAGATATACCGGGTGTTAGTATACTCCTACCTATGTTTATAAGTAGGGGGTATTGGAATAGTAGGGGTTCATCCTAAATCAAACAGTCGTAATTTTGTCAACAAAAACAAAAACAACACAAACAGTCATAAAAGGGAAAAATAGAGACATTTATTTATGTGAACTAACGTTTGTTTGACTAATAACGTAGAGAGAGAGAGAGAGAGAGAGAGAGAGAGAGATAAGAGTTTATTTCTCTCTAAGACCTTAGGCTAAATGTTGTGTGTATGCTTCTGCTGTGATTGCCTCTAAATGATTCTTATGTTTGATACATCCTTTGCTGAAGACATATTATTCTAATTTGTGTGCTTGTGTTGATTTGGATAATTATGTTAACCAACTCGTTAATAAACGGGGCGGGCTTGAACAAAACAATTTAAAGTTCAACTCATTCAATCATTATGAAAGATTATTCATCTTTGAATACCAAAAAAAAAAAGAAGATTATTCATCTTTCATAATGTTATAAAATATTACACAAATATTTGTTCAACAAAATCAAGTGACTATTTAAAAGTAGAGTACAAAATTTTAATCTACTTAATATAAAGAAAATTGTGTTTATGGCTTTTATGTTCCAATTTCTATGGTTTGATTAATTACAGTAAGCAACACAAATATTATAGTAAAACTAAAAACGTAGTGATTGATTTAATTATGTGTCAATCCTTTAATTCAACATCAAGCACCACCATCCAAAATAAACATAACATACAAAAAAAATTGATGCTCAATTTGATGTCAAAGTTCTAAGTCCATGCATCAAAATTGAACACCAACAAAATTAAGTAATTGTTACATTATAAAAGATACATTCATAAAGTTTTAAGGGGGTGGGGGTGCAGCTGAACCGTTTGATATAAGTGAAAGAGAATATTTCCTTCAACAAACCATAATGCGAAATGATTGTCTCAAATTCCGTACGCAAATCATCTGAAATATCCTACAAATTCATCATTTATAAGAGTTAGCACTCTGAACCATGAGTAACAACTCACTCAAATTTAAATGAAATATATATTTCAATTTGGGCTCAAGAAATAACTTTGTATTGGTATGTTGATGGAGTAACGAAACCATCACCAGGACAAAAATTAATTTTGCCTTTGATAATGGGGTTTGGATGGCTCCTCATCGTACTACAAAATGTTGTGAATTTAAGATAAAAAACACGCATAATACTCTCAACCTGAAAAACATATCAAATAACAAGTAATATATAGAGGAGAAAACAACATAAATCATGTCATTGTAATAAATAAGAACATAAATCATGGAATGTAAACCCTTGCACTAATAAGTGAAACAATGATTGGTAACATTAGGAATGAGTAGATATATTCGTACAATTAAAACAAGCATAAGGAAACACATCAGACAGATTTGCATTGATCTACCGAGCAACTTTCAATTGAATTCTCTACAGAAGTTTTCAACATACAAAAAAATGATTCAATAATTTATCAGAATTAGTTTGGACAAGAAATTCTAGAGAAATTAGATCAGAATCGTGGTATGTAATTGTAAACTCTTGCATCAACACGACTCAGACATTTTGTCCTATTAAAAAATGTAAATGAATGTTCACGGTGTTGGCTGACACAAAGTTCCCACTACAAAGTTCTCACCGGTTATTGACGGTGTAGTTTACAAAATGAAGTTGGGTAGTAACTTACACAAGCCCCTACTGTCAGAGGCATATAGCAGACAAAGGAAACAAAGAGCTACAACTATCCCCACAAACTCAAAACCTCGTACAACTCAGACACACACAAGCCCCTACTGTCCCAAAACAAAACAAAACAAAAACACTCTAAATTAATCCCTTCTAGAACCAAAAAGAAAATCTCTTCTCAGTTTTTGAGTTTCCTGCCCAACACCAGAATTTCCATAGACTCAGGGAAATTATTCAATATGCTAATGTAGTATATTGGAGTAGGTGCATGCATGGCCGTTCTTTCTTGATTCTAAATTTCTAATGCGTTTTCTTCCCTTCTGCAGGGAAAGCATTGGAGCCATTGGACTCAGACATATTTTCCTATTAAATTATATAGAAACTTTACAAAACTCAAAGTTTTCAAAATTTAGGGCTATGTTTAGATCGACAGCAAACAGAGCGGAATGGATACACAACAAAATGGCACGTCTGTTTCACACAACGGAACAAAAATGGCTGGATGAAGAGAGATATTTCAAAGAGGAGAGAAAGAAACATACCTGGATGAATTCGTTCCAAGAGAGGAGAAAGAGTGGTTGTTGGTGGTTGAATTCATCCACTCACTTAGTGATAAATGCCATCTGCCTGGCAATCAATCAAATCAGCGCCGAATGCTACTCTGCTACCGCCGAATCTATCTGAATCTGTCACTAATGCTGGAGAAGAAAGGATGGAGCGAGAGAAAGCATAAAAAGGATGGGTACTGTGGAGAAGTAAAGAAAAAAAACTAAAATATTATTTTACTCCCTCGGTCCCAAAATAAATGATTTGTTTGACCACTAAGGTTTTGTAATAAAACACAAACTTTGTTGTTAGCTTGCACGCTAAAGAGATATACCGGGTGTTAGTGTACGGCCTGACAAACGCAGCTGAGGATCCTGATCAGTACTTTTACTTCCGAGAAACAACTGCTTTGACTTAACCGTTCTAGCATTGTGAAAGAGAAATATGCATCGTCCCAGAGCTGGGATGAAGTTATTTATGTAGCTAAGAAATATAAACTTGGTTTGGACATATTTATGTACCTAACTAACGCTGCAAAAAAAATTATACATTTATCGATAAAAACAACTTGGTCAATGTTAGGTTATTTCAACTGAGAAGAAATCTTCAAAATCCATGTTTCAGGACCATTGTTCTTACTAAACGAATACCAACGATTATCAACTTACGCGCAAGATTCCCAAAAGAAAGGTTTTGTAATAAAACATAAACTTTGTTGTTAGCTTGCACGGCTAAGAGATATACCGGGTGTTAGTATACTCCTACCTATGTTTATAAGTAGGGGGTATTGGAATAGTAGGGGTTCATCCTAAATCAAACAGTCGTAATTTTGTCAACAAAAACAAAAACAACACAAACAGTCATAAAAGGGAAAAATAGAGACATTTATTTATGTGAACTAACGTTTGTTTGACTAATAACGTAGAGAGAGAGAGAGAGAGAGAGAGATAAGAGTTTATTTCTCTCTAAGACCTTAGGCTAAATGTTGTGTGTATGCTTCTGCTGTGATTGCCTCTAAATGATTCTTATGTTTGATACATCCTTTGCTGAAGACATATTATTCTAATTTGTGTGCTTGTGTTGATTTGGATAATTATGTTAACCAACTCGTTAATAAACGGGGCGGGCTTGAACAAAACAATTTAAAGTTCAACTCATTCAATCATTATGAAAGATTATTCATCTTTGAATACCAAAAAAAAAAAAAGATTATTCATCTTTCATAATGTTATAAAATATTACACAAATATTTGTTCAACAAAATCAAGTGACTATTTAAAAGTAGAGTACAAAATTTTAATCTACTTAATATAAAGAAAATTGTGTTTATGGCTTTTATGTTCCAATTTCTATGGTTTGATTAATTACAGTAAGCAACACAAATATTATAGTAAAACTAAAAACGTAGTGATTGATTTAATTATGTGTCAATCCTTTAATTCAACATCAAGCACCACCATCCAAAATAAACATAACATACAAAAAAAATTGATGCTCAATTTGATGTCAAAGTTCTAAGTCCATGCATCAAAATTGAACACCAACAAAATTAAGTAATTGTTACATTATAAAAGATACATTCATAAAGTTTTAGGGGGGTGGGGGTGCAGCTGAACCGTTTGATATAAGTGAGACAGAATATTTCCTTCAACAAACCATAATGCGAAATGATTGTCTCAAATTCCGTACGCAAATCATCTGAAATATCCTACAAATTCATCATTTATAAGAGTTAGCACTCTGAACCATGAGTAACAACTCACTCAAATTTAAATGAATATATATTTCAATTTCGGCTCAAGAAATAACTTTGTATTGGTATGTTGATGGAGTAACGGAACCATCATCAGGACAAAAATTAATTTTGCCTTTGATAATGGGGTTTGGATGGCTCCTCATCGTACTACAAAATGTTGTGAATTTAAGATAAAAAACACGCAAAATACTCTCAACCTGAAAAACATATCAAATAACAAGTAATATATAGAGGAGAAAACAACATAAATCATGTCATTGTAATAAATAAGAACATAAATCATGGAATGTAAACCCTTGCACTAATAAGTGAAACAATGATTGGTAACATTAGGATTGAGTAGATATATTCGTACAATTAAAACAAGCGTAAGGAAACACATCAGACAGATTTGCATTGATCTACCGAGCAACTTTCAATTGAATTCTCTACAGAAGTTTTCAACATACAAAAAAATGATTCAATAATTTATCAGAATTAGTTTGTACAATAAATTCTAGAGAAATCAGATCAGAATCGTGGTATGTAATTGTAAACTCTTGCATCAACACGACTCAGACATTTTGTCCTATTAAAAAATGTAAATGAATTTTCACGGTGTTGGCTTACAAAAAGTTCCCACTACAAAGTTCTCACCGGTTATTGACGGTGTAGTTTACAAAATGAAGTTGGGTAGTAACTTACACAAGCCCCTACTGTCAGAGGCATATAGCAGACAAAGGAAACAAAGAGCTACAACTATCCCCACAAACTCAAAACCTCGTACAACTCAGACACACACAAGCCCCTACTGTCCCAAAACAAAACAAAACAAAAACACTCTAAATTAATCCCTTCTAGAACCAAAAAGAAAATCTCTTCTCAGCTTTTGAGTTACCAGCCCAACACCAGAATTGCCATAGACTTAGGGAAATTATTCAATATGCTAATGTAGTATATTGGAGTAGGTGCATGCATGGCCGTTCTTTCTTGATTCTAAATTTCTAATGCGTTTTCTTCCCTTCTGCAGGGAAAGCATTGGAGCCAATGGACTCAGACATATTTTCCTATTAAATTATATAGAAACTTTACAAAACTCAAAGTTTTCAAAATTTAGGGCTATGTTTAGATCGACAGCAAACGGAGCGGAATGGACACACAACAAAATGGCACGTCTGTTTCACACAACGGAACAAAAACGGCTGGATGAAGAGAGATATTTCAAAGAGGAGAGAAAGAAACAAACCTGGATGAATTCGTTCCAAGAGAGGAGAAAGAGTGGTTGTTGGTGGTTGAATTCATCCACTCTCTTAGTGATAAATGCCATCTGCCTGACAATCAATCAAATCAGCGCCGAATGCTACTCTGCTACCGGCGAATCTATCTGAATCTGTCACTAATGCTGGAGAAGAAAGGAGGGAAGCGAGAGAAAGCATAGAAAGGATGGGTACAGTGGAGAAGTAAAGAAGAAAAACTAAAATATTATTTTACTCCCTCGGTCCAAAAATAAATGATTTGTTTGACCACTAAGGTTTTGTAATAAAACACAAACTTTGTTGTTAGCATGCACGCTAAAGAGATATACCGGGTGTTAGTGTACGGCCTGACAAACGCAGCTGAGGATCCTGATCAGTACTTTTACTTCCGAGAAACAGCTGCTTTGACTTAACCGTTCTAGCATTGTGAAAGAGAAATATGCATCGTCCCAGAGCTGGGATGGAGTTATTTATGTAGCTAAGAAATATAAACTTGGTTTGGACATATTTATGTACCTAACAAACGCTGCAAAAAAAATTATACATTTATCGATAAAAACAACTTGGTCAATGTTAGGTTATTTCAACTGAGAAGAAATCTTCAAAATCCATGCTTCAGGACCATTGTTCTTACTAAACGAATACCAACGATTATCAACTTACGCGCAAGATTCCCAAAAGAAAGGTTTTGTAATAAAACACAAACTTTGTTGTTAGCTTGCACGCTTAAGAGATATACCGGGTGTTAGTATACTCCTACCAATGTTTATAAGTAGGGGGTATTGGAATAGTAGGGGTTCATCCTAAATCAAACAGTCGTAATTTTGTCAACAAAAACAACACAAACAGTCATAAAAGGGAAAAATAGAGACATTTATTTATGTGAACTAACGTTTGTTTGACTAATAACGTAGAGAGAGAGAGAGAGAGAGAGAGAGATAAGAGTTTATTTCTCTCTAAGACCTTAGGCTAAATGTTGTGTGTATACTTCTGCTGTGATTGCCTCTAAATGATTCTTATGTTTGATACATCCTTTGCTGAAGACATATTATTCTAATTTGTGTGCTTGTGTTGATTTGGATAATTATGTTAACCAACTCGTTAATAAACGGGGCGGGCTTTAACAAAACAATTTAAAGTTCAACTCATTCAATCATTATGAAAGATTATTCATCTTTCATAATGTTATAAAATATTACACAAATATTTGTTCAACAAAATCAAGTGACTATTTAAAAGTAGAGTACAAAATTTTAATCTACTTAATATAAAGAAAATTGTGTTTATGGCTTTTATGTTCCAATTTCTATGGTTTGATTAATTACAGTAAGCAACACAAATATTATAGTAAAACTAAAAACGTAGTGATTGATTTAATTATGTGTCAATCCTTTAATTCAACATCAAGCACCACCATCCAAAATAAACATAACATACAAAAAAAATTGATGCTCAATTTGATGTCAAAGTTCTAAGTCCATGCATCAAAATTGAACACCAACAAAATTAAGTAATTGTTACATTATAAAAGATACATTCATAAAGTTTTAGGGGGGTGGGGGTGCAGCTGAACCGTTTGATATAAGTGAGAGAGAATATTTCCTTCAACAAACCATAATGCGAAATGATTGTCTCAAATTCCGTACGCAAATCATCTGAAATATCCTACAAATTCATCATTTATAAGAGTTAGCACTCTGAACCATGAGTAACAACTCACTCAAATTTAAATGAATATATATTTCAATTTCGGCTCAAGAAATAACTTTGTATTGGTATGTTGATTGAGTAACGGAACCATCATCAGGACAAAAATTAATTTTGCCTTTGATAATGGGGTTTGGATGGCTCCTCATCGTACTACAAAATGTTGTGAATTTAAGATAAAAAACACGCAAAATAATCTCAACCTGAAAAACATATCAAATAACAAGTAATATATAGAGGAGAAAACAACATAAATCATGTCATTGTAATAAATAAGAACATAAATCATGGAATGTAAACCCTTGCACTAATAAGTGAAACAATGATTGGTAACATTAGGATTGAGTAGATATATTCGTACAATTAAAACAAGCGTAAGGAAACACATCAGACAGATTTGCATTGATCTACCGAGCAACTTTCAATTGAATTCTCTACAGAAGTTTTCAACATACAAAAAAATGATTCAATAATTTATCAGAATTAGTTTGTACAATAAATTCTAGAGAAATCAGATCAGAATCGTGGTATGTAATTGTAAACTCTTGCATCAACACGACTCAGACATTTTGTCCTATTAAAAAATGTAAATGAATTTTCACGGTGTTGGCTTACAAAAAGTTCCCACTACAAAGTTCTCACCGGTTATTGACGGTGTAGTTTACAAAATGAAGTTGGGTAGTAACTTACACAAGCCCCTACTGTCAGAGGCATATAGCAGACAAAGGAAACAAAGAGCTACAACTATCCCCACAAACTCAAAACCTCGTACAACTCAGACACACACAAGCCCCTACTGTCCCAAAACAAAACAAAACAAAAACACTCTAAATTAATCCCTTCTAGAACCAAAAAGAAAATCTCTTCTCAGCTTTTGAGTTACCAGCCCAACACCAGAATTGCCATAGACTTAGGGAAATTATTCAATATGCTAATGTAGTATATTGGAGTAGGTGCATGCATGGCCGTTCTTTCTTGATTCTAAATTTCTAATGCGTTTTCTTCCCTTCTGCAGGGAAAGCATTGGAGCCAATGGACTCAGACATATTTTCCTATTAAATTATATAGAAACTTTACAAAACTCAAAGTTTTCAAAATTTAGGGCTATGTTTAGATCGACAGCAAACGGAGCGGAATGGACACACAACAAAATGGCACGTCTGTTTCACACAACGGAACAAAAACGGCTGGATGAAGAGAGATATTTCAAAGAGGAGAGAAAGAAACAAACCTGGATGAATTCGTTCCAAGAGAGGAGAAAGAGTGGTTGTTGGTGGTTGAATTCATCCACTCTCTTAGTGATAAATGCCATCTGCCTGACAATCAATCAAATCAGCGCCGAATGCTACTCTGCTACCGGCGAATCTATCTGAATCTGTCACTAATGCTGGAGAAGAAAGGAGGGAAGCGAGAGAAAGCATAGAAAGGATGGGTACAGTGGAGAAGTAAAGAAGAAAAACTAAAATATTATTTTACTCCCTCGGTCCAAAAATAAATGATTTGTTTGACCACTAAGGTTTTGTAATAAAACACAAACTTTGTTGTTAGCATGCACGCTAAAGAGATATACCGGGTGTTAGTGTACGGCCTGACAAACGCAGCTGAGGATCCTGATCAGTACTTTTACTTCCGAGAAACAGCTGCTTTGACTTAACCGTTCTAGCATTGTGAAAGAGAAATATGCATCGTCCCAGAGCTGGGATGGAGTTATTTATGTAGCTAAGAAATATAAACTTGGTTTGGACATATTTATGTACCTAACAAACGCTGCAAAAAAAATTATACATTTATCGATAAAAACAACTTGGTCAATGTTAGGTTATTTCAACTGAGAAGAAATCTTCAAAATCCATGCTTCAGGACCATTGTTCTTACTAAACGAATACCAACGATTATCAACTTACGCGCAAGATTCCCAAAAGAAAGGTTTTGTAATAAAACACAAACTTTGTTGTTAGCTTGCACGCTTAAGAGATATACCGGGTGTTAGTATACTCCTACCAATGTTTATAAGTAGGGGGTATTGGAATAGTAGGGGTTCATCCTAAATCAAACAGTCGTAATTTTGTCAACAAAAACAACACAAACAGTCATAAAAGGGAAAAATAGAGACATTTATTTATGTGAACTAACGTTTGTTTGACTAATAACGTAGAGAGAGAGAGAGAGAGAGAGAGAGATAAGAGTTTATTTCTCTCTAAGACCTTAGGCTAAATGTTGTGTGTATACTTCTGCTGTGATTGCCTCTAAATGATTCTTATGTTTGATACATCCTTTGCTGAAGACATATTATTCTAATTTGTGTGCTTGTGTTGATTTGGATAATTATGTTAACCAACTCGTTAATAAACGGGGCGGGCTTTAACAAAACAATTTAAAGTTCAACTCATTCAATCATTATGAAAGATTATTCATCTTTCATAATGTTATAAAATATTACACAAATATTTGTTCAACAAAATCAAGTGACTATTTAAAAGTAGAGTACAAAATTTTAATCTACTTAATATAAAGAAAATTGTGTTTATGGCTTTTATGTTCCAATTTCTATGGTTTGATTAATTACAGTAAGCAACACAAATATTATAGTAAAACTAAAAACGTAGTGATTGATTTAATTATGTGTCAATCCTTTAATTCAACATCAAGCACCACCATCCAAAATAAACATAACATACAAAAAAAATTGATGCTCAATTTGATGTCAAAGTTCTAAGTCCATGCATCAAAATTGAACACCAACAAAATTAAGTAATTGTTACATTATAAAAGATACATTCATAAAGTTTTAGGGGGGTGGGGGTGCAGCTGAACCGTTTGATATAAGTGAGAGAGAATATTTCCTTCAACAAACCATAATGCGAAATGATTGTCTCAAATTCCGTACGCAAATCATCTGAAATATCCTACAAATTCATCATTTATAAGAGTTAGCACTCTGAACCATGAGTAACAACTCACTCAAATTTAAATGAATATATATTTCAATTTCGGCTCAAGAAATAACTTTGTATTGGTATGTTGATGGAGTAACGGAACCATCATCAGGACAAAAATTAATTTTGCCTTTGATAATGGGGTTTGGATGGCTCCTCATCGTACTACAAAATGTTGTGAATTTAAGATAAAAAACACGCAAAATAATCTCAACCTGAAAAACATATCAAATAACAAGTAATATATAGAGGAGAAAACAACATAAATCATGTCATTGTAATAAATAAGAACATAAATCATGGAATGTAAACTCTTGCACTAATAAGTGAAACAATGATTGGTAACATTAGGATTGAGTAGATATATTCGTACAATTAAAACAAGCGTAAGGAAACACATCAGACAGATTTGCATTGATCTACCGAGCAACTTTCAATTGAATTCTCTACAGAAGTTTTCAACTTACAAAAAAATGATTCAATAATTTATCAGAATTAGTTTGGACAAGAAATTTTAGAGAAATCAGATCAGAATCGTGGTATGTAATTGTAAACTCTTGCATCAACACGACTTAGACATTTTGTCCTATTAAAAAATGCAAATGAATGTTCACAGTGTTGGCTGACACAAAGTTCCCACTACAAAGTTCTCACCGGTTATTGACGGTGTAGTTTACAAAATGAAGTTGGGTAGTAACTTACACAAGCCCCTACTGTCAGAGGCATATAGCAGACAAAGGAAACAAAGAGCTACAACTATCCCCACAAACTCAAAACCTCGTACAACTCAGACACACACAAGCCCCTACTATCCCAAAACAAAACAAAACAAAAACACTCTAAATTAATCCCTTCTAGAACCAAAAAGAAAATCTCTTCTCAGCTTTTGAGTTACCAGCCCAACACCAGAATTGCCATAGACTTAGGGAAATTATTCAATATGCTAATGTAGTATATTGGAGTAGGTGCATGCATGGCCGTTCTTTCTTGATTCTAAATTTCTAATGCGTTTTCTTCCCTTCTGCAGGGAAAGCATTGGAGCCAATGGACTCAGACATATTTTCCTATTAAATTATATAGAAACTTTACAAAACTCAAAGTTTTCAAAATTTAGGGCTATGTTTAGATCGACAGCAAACGGAGCGGAATGGACACACAACAAAATGGCACGTCTGTTTCACACAACGGAACAAAAATGGCTGGATGAAGAGAGATATTTCAAAGAGGAGAGAAAGAAACATACCTGGATGAATTCGTTCCAAGAGAGGAGAAAGAGTGGTTGTTGGTGGTTGAATTCATCCACTCTCTTAGTGATAAATGCCATCTGCCTGACAATCAATCAAATCAGCGCCGAATGCTACTCTGCTACCGGCGAATCTATCTGAATCTGTCACTAATGCTGGAGAAGAAAGGAGGGAAGCGAGAGAAAGCATAGAAAGGATGGGTACTGTGGAGAAGTAAAGAAGAAAAACTAAAATATTATTTTACTCCCTCGGTCCAAAAATAAATGATTTGTTTGACCACTAAGGTTTTGTAATAAAACACAAACTTTGTTGTTAGCATGCACGCTAAAGAGATATACCGGGTGTTAGTGTACGGCCTGACAAACGCAGCTGAGGATCCTGATCAGTACTTTTACTTCCGAGAAACAGCTGCTTTGACTTAACCGTTCTAGCATTGTGAAAGAGAAATATGCATCGTCCCAGAGCTGGGATGGAGTTATTTATGTAGCTAAGAAATATAAACTTGGTTTGGACATATTTATGTACCTAACTAACGCTGCAAAAAAAATTATACATTTATCGATAAAAACAACTTGGTCAATGTTAGGTTATTTCAACTGAGAAGAAATCTTCAAAATCCATGCTTCAGGTCCATTGTTCTTACTAAACGAATACCAACGATTATCAACTTACGCGCAAGATTCCCAAAAGAAAGGTTTTGTAATAAAACACAAACTTTGTTGTTTGCTTGCACGCTTAAGAGATATACCGGGTGTTAGTATACTCCTACCAATGTTTATAAGTAGGGGGTATTGGAATAGTAGGGGTTCATCCTAAATCAAACAGTCGTAATTTTGTCAACAAAAACAAAAACAACACAAACAGTCATAAAAGGGAAAAATAGAGACATTTATTTATGTGAACTAACGTTTGTTTGACTAATAACGTAGAGAGAGAGAGAGAGAGAGAGAGATAAGAGTTTATTTCTCTCTAAGACCTTAGGCTAAATGTTGTGTGTATGCTTCTGCTGTGATTGCCTCTAAATGATTCTTATGTTTGATACATCCTTTGCTGAATACATATTATTCTAATTTGTGTGCTTGTGTTGATTTGGATAATTATGTTAACCAACTCGTTAATAAACGGGGCGGGCTTGAACAAAACAATTTAAAGTTCAACTCATTCAATCATTATGAAAGATTATTCATCTTTCATAATGTTATAAAATATTACACAAATATTTGTTCAACAAAATCAAGTGACTATTTAAAAGTAGAGTACAAAATTTTAATCTACTTAATATAAAGAAAATTGTGTTTATGGCTTTTATGTTCCAATTTCTATGGTTTGATTAATTACAGTAAGCAACACAAATATTATAGTAAAACTAAAAACGTAGTGATTGATTTAATTATGTGTCAATCCTTTAATTCAACATCAAGCACCACCATCCAAAATAAACATAACATACAAAAAAAATTGATGCTCAATTTGATGTCAAAGTTCTAAGTCCATGCATCAAAATTGAACACCAACAAAATTAAGTAATTGTTACATTATAAAAGATACATTCATAAAGTTTTAGGGGGGTGGGGGTGCAGCTGTACCGTTTGATATAAGTGAGAGAGAATATTTCCTTCAACAAACCATAATGCGAAATGATTGTCTCAAATTCCGTACGCAAATCATCTGAAATATCCTACAAATTCATCATTTATAAGAGTTAGCACTCTGAACCATGAGTAACAACTCACTCAAATTTAAATGAATATATATTTCAATTTCGGCTCAAGAAATAACTTTGTATTGGTATGTTGATGGAGTAACGGAACCATCATCAGGACAAAAATTAATTTTGCCTTTGATAATGGGGTTTGGATGGCTCCTCATCGTACTACAAAATGTTGTGAATTTAAGATAAAAAACACGCAAAATAATCTCAACCTGAAAAACATATCAAATAACAAGTAATATATAGAGGAGAAAACAACATAAATCATGTCATTGTAATAAATAAGAACATAAATCATGGAATGTAAACCCTTGCACTAATAAGTGAAACAATGATTGGTAACATTAGGATTGAGTAGATATATTCGTACAATTAAAACAAGCGTAAGGAAACACATCAGACAGATTTGCATTGATCTACCGAGCAACTTTCAATTGAATTCTCTACAGAAGTTTTCAACTTACAAAAAAATGATTCAATAATTTATCAGAATTAGTTTGGACAAGAAATTCTAGAGAAATCAGATCAGAATCGTGGTATGTAATTGTAAACTCTTGCATCAACACGACTTAGACATTTTGTCCTATTAAAAAATGCAAATGAATGTTCACAGTGTTGGCTGACACAAAGTTCCCACTACAAAGTTCTCACCGGTTATTGACGGTGTAGTTTACAAAATGAAGTTGGGTAGTAACTTACACAAGCCCCTACTGTCAGAGGCATATAGCAGACAAAGGAAACAAAGAGCTACAACTATCCCCACAAACTCAAAACCTCGTACAACTCAGACACACACAAGCCCCTACTATCCCAAAACAAAACAAAACAAAAACACTCTAAATTAATCCCTTCTAGAACCAAAAAGAAAATCTCTTCTCAGCTTTTGAGTTACCAGCCCAACACCAGAATTGCCATAGACTTAGGGAAATTATTCAATATGCTAATGTAGTATATTGGAGTAGGTGCATGCATGGCCGTTCTTTCTTGATTCTAAATTTCTAATGCGTTTTCTTCCCTTCTGCAGGGAAAGCATTGGAGCCAATGGACTCAGACATATTTTCCTATTAAATTATATAGAAACTTTACAAAACTCAAAGTTTTCAAAATTTAGGGCTATGTTTAGATCGACAGCAAACGGAGCGGAATGGACACACAACAAAATGGCACGTCTGTTTCACACAACGGAACAAAAATGGCTGGATGAAGAGAGATATTTCAAAGAGGAGAGAAAGAAACATACCTGGATGAATTCGTTCCAAGAGAGGAGAAAGAGTGGTTGTTGGTGGTTGAATTCATCCACTCTCTTAGTGATAAATGCCATCTGCCTGACAATCAATCAAATCAGCGCCGAATGCTACTCTGCTACCGGCGAATCTATCTGAATCTGTCACTAATGCTGGAGAAGAAAGGAGGGAAGCGAGAGAAAGCATAGAAAGGATGGGTACTGTGGAGAAGTAAAGAAGAAAAACTAAAATATTATTTTACTCCCTCGGTCCAAAAATAAATGATTTGTTTGACCACTAAGGTTTTGTAATAAAACACAAACTTTGTTGTTAGCATGCACGCTAAAGAGATATACCGGGTGTTAGTGTACGGCCTGACAAACGCAGCTGAGGATCCTGATCAGTACTTTTACTTCCGAGAAACAGCTGCTTTGACTTAACCGTTCTAGCATTGTGAAAGAGAAATATGCATCGTCCCAGAGCGGGGATGGAGTTATTTATGTAGCTAAGAAATATAAACTTGGTTTGGACATATTTATGTACCTAACTAACGCTGCAAAAAAAATTATACATTTATCGATAAAAACAACTTAGTCAATGTTAGGTTATTTCAACTGAGAAGAAATCTTCAAAATCCATGCTTCAGGACCATTGTTCTTACTAAACGAATACCAACGATTATCAACTTACGCGCAAGATTCCCAAAAGAAAGGTTTTGTAATAAAACACAAACTTTGTTGTTAGCTTGCACGCTTAAGAGATATACCGGGTGTTAGTATACTCCTACCAATGTTTATAAGTAGGGGGTATTAGAATAGTAGGGGTTCATCCTAAATCAAACAGTCGTAATTTTGTCAACAAAAACAAAAACAACACAAACAGTCATAAAAGGGAAAAATAGAGACATTTATTTATGTGAACTAACGTTTGTTTGACTAATAACGTAGAGAGAGAGAGAGAGAGAGAGAGAGAGAGAGATAAGAGTTTATTTCTCTCTAAGACCTTAGGCTAAATGTTGTGTGTATGCTTCTGCTGTGATTGCCTCTAAATGATTCTTATGTTTGATACATCCTTTGCTGAAGACATATTATTCTAATTTGTGTGCTTGTGTTGATTTGGATAATTATGTTAACCAACTCGTTAATAAACGGGGCGGGCTTGAACAAAACAATTTAAAGTTCAACTCATTCAATCATTATGAAAGATTATTCATCTTTCATAATGTTATAAAATATTACACAAATATTTGTTCAACAAAATCAAGTGACTATTTAAAAGTAGAGTACAAAATTTTAATCTACTTAATATAAAGAAAATTGTGTTTATGGCTTTTATGTTCCAATTTCTATGGTTTGATTAATTACAGTCAGCAATACAAATATTATAGTAAAACTTAAAACGTAGTGATTGATTTAATTATGTGTCAATCCTTTAATTCAACATCAAGCACCACCATCCAAAATAAACATAACATACAAAAAAAATTGATGCTCAATTTGATGTCAAAGTTCTAAGTCCATGCATCAAAATTGAACACCAACAAAATTAAGTAATTGTTACATTATAAAAGATACATTCATAAAGTTTTAGGGGGGTGGGGGTGCAGCTGAACCGTTTGATATAAGTGAGAGAGAATATTTCCTTCAACAAACCATAATGCGAAATGATTGTCTCAAATTCCGTACGCAAATCATCTGAAATATCCTACAAATTCATCATTTATAAGAGTTAGCACTCTGAACCATGAGTAACAACTCACTCAAATTTAAATGAATATATATTTCAATTTCGGCTCAAGAAATAACTTTGTATTGGTATGTTGATGGAGTAACGGAACCATCATCAGGACAAAAATTAATTTTGCCTTTGATAATGGGGTTTGGATGGCTCCTCATCGTACTACAAAATGTTGTGAATTTAAGATAAAAAACACGCAAAATAATCTCAACCTGAAAAACATATCAAATAACAAGTAATATATAGAGGAGAAAACAACATAAATCATGTCATTGTAATAAATAAGAACATAAATCATGGAATGTAAACCCTTGCACTAATAAGTGAAACAA
The DNA here is from genome assembly GCA_030408175.1 of Trifolium repens. Classification (NCBI taxonomy): domain Eukaryota; kingdom Viridiplantae; phylum Streptophyta; class Magnoliopsida; order Fabales; family Fabaceae; genus Trifolium; species Trifolium repens. The sequence continues at coordinate 38,646,259 of CP125848.1, read as the reverse complement.
TGATTGGTAACATTAGGATTGAGTAGATATATTCGTACAATTAAAACAAGCGTAAGGAAACACATCAGACAGATTTGCATTGATCTACCGAGCAACTTTCAATTGAATTCTCTACAGAAGTTTTCAACTTACAAAAAAATGATTCAATAATTTATCAGAATTAGTTTGGACAAGAAATTCTAGAGAAATCAGATCAGAATCGTGGTATGTAATTGTAAACTCTTGCATCAACACGACTTAGACATTTTGTCCTATTAAAAAATGCAAATGAATGTTCACAGTGTTGGCTGACACAAAGTTCCCACTACAAAGTTCTCACCGGTTATTGACGGTGTAGTTTACAAAATGAAGTTGGGTAGTAACTTACACAAGCCCCTACTGTCAGAGGCATATAGCAGACAAAGGAAACAAAGAGCTACAACTATCCCCACAAACTCAAAACCTCGTACAACTCAGACACACACAAGCCCCTACTATCCCAAAACAAAACAAAACAAAAACACTCTAAATTAATCCCTTCTAGAACCAAAAAGAAAATCTCTTCTCAGCTTTTGAGTTACCAGCCCAACACCAGAATTGCCATAGACTTAGGGAAATTATTCAATATGCTAATGTAGTATATTGGAGTAGGTGCATGCATGGCCGTTCTTTCTTGATTCTAAATTTCTAATGCGTTTTCTTCCCTTCTGCAGGGAAAGCATTGGAGCCAATGGACTCAGACATATTTTCCTATTAAATTATATAGAAACTTTACAAAACTCAAAGTTTTCAAAATTTAGGGCTATGTTTAGATCGACAGCAAACAGAGCGGAATGGACACACAACAAAATGGCACGTCTGTTTCACACAACGGAACAAAAATGGCTGGATGAAGAGAGATATTTCAAAGAGGAGAGAAAGAAACATACCTGGATGAATTCGTTCCAAGAGAGGAGAAAGAGTGGTTGTTGGTGGTTGAATTCATCCACTCTCTTAGTGATAAATGCCATCTGCCTGACAATCAATCAAATCAGCGCCGAATGCTACTCTGCTACCGGCGAATCTATCTGAATCTGTCACTAATGCTGGAGAAGAAAGGAGGGAAGCGAGAGAAAGCATAGAAAGGATGGGTACCGTGGAGAAGTAAAGAAGAAAAACTAAAATATTATTTTACTCCCTCGGTCCAAAAATAAATGATTTGTTTGACCACTAAGGTTTTGTAATAAAATACAAACTTTGTTGTTAGCATGCACGCTAAAGAGATATACCGGGTGTTAGTGTACAGCCTGACAAACGCAGCTGAGGATCCTGATCAGTACTTTTACTTCTGAGAAACAGCTGCTTTGACTTAACCGTTCTAGCATTGTGAAAGAGAAATATGCATCGTCCCAGAGCTGGGATGGAGTTATTTATGTAGCTAAGAAATATAAACTTGGTTTGGACATATTTATGTACCTAACTAACGCTGCAAAAAAAATTATACATTTATCGATAAAAACAACTTGGTCAATGTTAGGTTATTTCAACTGAGAAGAAATCTTCAAAATCCGTGCTTCAGGACCATTGTTCTTACTTAACGAATACCAACGATTATCAACTTACGCGCAAGATTCCCAAAAGAAAGGTTTTGTAATAAAACACAAACTTTGTTGTTAGCTTGCACGCTTAAGAGATATACCGGGTGTTAGTATACTCCTACCAATGTTTATAAGTAGGGGGTATTGGAATAGTAGGGGTTCATCCTAAATCAAACAGTCGTAATTTTGTCAACAAAAACAAAAACAACACAAACAGTCATAAAAGGGAAAAATAGAGACATTTATTTATGTGAACTAACGTTTGTTTGACTAATAACGTAGAGAGAGAGAGAGAGAGAGAGAGAGAGAGAGAGATAAGAGTTTATTTCTCTCTAAGACCTTAGGCTAAATGTTGTGTGTATGCTTCTGCTGTGATTGCCTCTAAATGATTCTTATGTTTGATACATCCTTTGCTGAAGACATATTATTCTAATTTGTGTGCTTGTGTTGATTTGGATAATTCTGTTAACCAACTCGTTAATAAACGGGGCGGGCTTGAACAAAACAATTTAAAGTTCAACTCATTCAATCATTATGAAAGATTATTCATCTTTCATAATGTTATAAAATATTACACAAATATTTGTTCAACAAAATCAAGTGACTATTTAAAAGTAGAGTACAAAATTTTAATCTACTTAATATAAAGAAAATTGTGTTTATGGCTTTTATGTTCCAATTTCTATGGTTTGATTAATTACAGTAAGCAACACAAATATTATAGTAAAACTAAAAACGTAGTGATTGATTTAATTATGTGTCAATCCTTTAATTCAACATCAAGCACAACCATCCAAAATAAACATAACATACAAAAAAAATTGATGCTCAATTTGATGTCAAAGTTCTAAGTCCATGCATCAAAATTGAACACCAACAAAATTAAGTAATTGTTACATTATAAAAGATACATTCATAAAGTTTTAGGGGGGTGGGGGTGCAGCTGAACCGTTTGATATAAGTGAGAGAGAATATTTCCTTCAACAAACCATAATGCGAAATGATTGTCTCAAATTCCGTACGCAAATCATCTGAAATATCCTACAAATTCATCATTTATAAGAGTTAGCACTCTGAACCATGAGTAACAACTCACTCAAATTTAAATGAATATATATTTCAATTTCGGCTCAAGAAATAACTTTGTATTGGTATGTTGATGGAGTAACGGAACCATCATCAGGACAAAAATTAATTTTGCCTTTGATAATGGGGTTTGGATGGCTCCTCATCGTACTACAAAATGTTGTGAATTTAAGATAAAAAACACGCAAACTAATCTCAACCTGAAAAACATATCAAATAACAAGTAATATATAGAGGAGAAAACAACATAAATCATGTCATTGTAATAAATAAGAACATAAATCATGGAATGTAAACCCTTGCACTAATAAGTGAAACAATGATTGGTAACATTAGGATTGAGTAGATATATTCGTACAATTAAAACAAGCGTAAGGAAACACATCAGACAGATTTGCATTGATCTACCGAGCAACTTTCAATTGAATTCTCTACAGAAGTTTTCAACTTACAAAAAAATGATTCAATAATTTATCAGAATTAGTTTGGACAAGAAATTCTAGAGAAATCAGATCAGAATCGTGGTATGTAATTGTAAACTCTTGCATCAACACGACTTAGACATTTTGTCCTATTAAAAAATGCAAATGAATGTTCACAGTGTTGGCTGACACAAAGTTCCCACTACAAAGTTCTCACCGGTTATTGACGGTGTAGTTTACAAAATGAAGTTGGGTAGTAACTTACACAAGCCCCTACTGTCAGAGGCATATAGCAGACAAAGGAAACAAAGAGCTACAACTATCCCCACAAACTCAAAACCTCGTACAACTCAGACACACACAAGCCCCTACTATCCCAAAACAAAACAAAACAAAAACACTCTAAATTAATCCCTTCTAGAACCAAAAAGAAAATCTCTTCTCAGCTTTTGAGTTACCAGCCCAACACCAGAATTGCCATAGACTTAGGGAAATTATTCAATATGCTAATGTAGTATATTGGAGTAGGTGCATGCATGGCCGTTCTTTCTTGATTCTAAATTTCTAATGCGTTTTCTTCCCTTCTGCAGGGACAGCATTGGAGCCAATGGACTCAGACATATTTTCCTATTGAATTATATAGAAACTTTACAAAACTCAAAGTTTTCAAAATTTAGGGCTATGTTTAGATCGACAGCAAACGGAGCGGAATGGACACACAACAAAATGGCACGTCTGTTTCACACAACGGAACAAAAATGGCTGGATGAAGAGAGATATTTCAAAGAGGAGAGAAAGAAACATACCTGGATGAATTCGTTCCAAGAGAGGAGAAAGAGTGGTTGTTGGTGGTTGAATTCATCCACTCTCTTAGTGATAAATGCCATCTGCCTGACAATCAATCAAATCAGCGCCGAATGCTACTCTGCTACCGGCGAATCTATCTGAATCTGTCACTAATGCTGGAGAAGAAAGGAGGGAAGCGAGAGAAAGCATAGAAAGGATGGGTACTGTGGAGAAGTAAAGAAGAAAAACTAAAATATTATTTTACTCCCTCGGTCCAAAAATAAATGATTTGTTTGACCACTAAGGTTTTGTAATAAAACACAAACTTTGTTGTTAGCATGCACGCTAAAGAGATATACCGGTTGTTAGTGTACGGCCTAACAAACGCAGCTGAGGATCCTGATCAGTACTTTTACTTCCGAGAAACAGCTGCTTTGACTTAACCGTTCTAGCATTGTGAAAGAGAAATATGCATCGTCCCAGAGCTGGGATGGAGTTATTTATGTAGCTAAGAAATATAAACTTGGTTTAGACATATTTATGTACCTAACTAACGCTGCAAAAAAAATTATACATTTATCGATAAAAACAACTTGGTCAATGTTAGGTTATTTCAACTGAGAAGAAATCTTCAAAATCCATGCTTCAGGACCATTGTTCTTACTAAACGAATACCAACGATTATCAACTTACGCGCAAGATTCCCAAAAGAAAGGTTTTGTAATAAAACACAAACTTTGTTGTTAGCTTGCACGCTTAAGAGATATACCGGGTGTTAGTATACTCCTACCAATGTTTATAAGTAGGGGGTATTGGAATAGTAGGGGTTCATCCTAAATCAAACAGTCGTAATTTTGTCAACAAAAACAAAAACAACACAAACAGTCATAAAAGGGAAAAATAGAGACATTTATTTATGTGAACTAACGTTTGTTTGACTAATAACGTAGAGAGAGAGAGAGAGAGAGAGAGAGATAAGAGTTTATTTCTCTCTAAGACCTTAGGCTAAATGTTGTGTGTATGCTTCTGCTGTGATTGCCTCTAAATGATTCTTATGTTTGATACATCCTTTGCTGAAGACATATTATTCTAATTTGTGTGCTTGTCTTGATTTGGATAATTATGTTAACCAACTCGTTAATAAACGGGGCGGGCTTGAACAAAACAATTTAAAGTTCAACTCATTCAATCATTATGAAAGATTATTCATCTTTCATAATGTTATAAAATATTACACAAATATTTGTTCAACAAAATCAAGTGACTATTTAAAAGTAGAGTACAAAATTTTAATCTACTTAATATAAAGAAAATTGTGTTTATGGCTTTTATGTTCCAATTTCTATGGTTTGATTAATTACAGTCAGCAACACAAATATTATAGTAAAACTAAAAACGTAGTGATTGATTTAATTATGTGTCAATCCTTTAATTCAACATCAAGCACCACCATCCAAAATAAACATAACATACAAAAAAAATTGATGCTCAATTTGATGTCAAAGTTCTAAGTCCATGCATCAAAATTGAACACCAACAAAATTAAGTAATTGTTACATTATAAAAGATACATTCATAAAGTTTTAGGGGGGTGGGGGTGCAGCTGAACCGTTTGATATAAGTGAGAGAGAATATTTCCTTCAACAAACCATAATGCGAAATGATTGTCTCAAATTCCGTACGCAAATCATCTGAAATATCCTACAAATTCATCATTTATAAGAGTTAGCACTCTGAACCATGAGTAACAACTCACTCAAATTTAAATGAATATATATTTCAATTTCGGCTCAAGAAATAACTTTGTATTGGTATGTTGATGGAGTAACGGAACCATCATCAGGACAAAAATTAATTTTGCCTTTGATAATGGGGTTTGGATGGCTCCTCATCGTACTACAAAATGTTGTGAATTTAAGATAAAAAACACGCAAAATAATCTCAACCTGAAAAACATATCAAATAACAAGTAATATATAGAGGAGAAAACAACATAAATCATGTCATTGTAATAAATAAGAACATAAATCATGGAATGTAAACCCTTGCACTAATAAGTGAAACAATGATTGGTAACATTAGGATTGAGTAGATATATTCGTACAATTAAAACAAGCGTAAGGAAACACATCAGACAGATTTGCATTGATCTACCGAGCAACTTTCAATTGAATTCTCTACAGAAGTTTTCAACTTACAAAAAAATGATTCAATAATTTATCAGAATTAGTTTGGACAAGAAATTCTAGAGAAATCAGATCAGAATCGTGGTATGTAATTGTAAACTCTTGCATCAACACGACTTAGACATTTTGTCCTATTAAAAAATGCAAATGAATGTTCACAGTGTTGGCTGACACAAAGTTCCCACTACAAAGTTCTCACCGGTTATTGACGGTGTAGTTTACAAAATGAAGTTGGGTAGTAACTTACACAAGCCCCTACTGTCAGAGGCATATAGCAGACAAAGGAAACAAAGAGCTACAACTATCCCCACAAACTCAAAACCTCGTACAACTCAGACACACACAAGCCCCTACTATCCCAAAACAAAACAAAACAAAAACACTCTAAATTAATCCCTTCTAGAACCAAAAAGAAAATCTCTTCTCAGCTTTTGAGTTACCATCCCAACACCAGAATTGCCATAGACTTAGGGAAATTATTCAATATGCTAATGTAGTATATTGGAGTAGGTGCATGCATGGCCGTTCTTTCTTGATTCTAAATTTCTAATGCGTTTTCTTCCCTTCTGCAGGGAAAGCATTGGAGCCAATGGACTCAGACATATTTTCCTATTAAATTATATAGAAACTTTACAAAACTCAAAGTTTTCAAAATTTAGGGCTATGTTTAGATCGACAGCAAACAGAGCGGAATGGACACACAACAAAATGGCACGTCTGTTTCACACAACGGAACAAAAATGGCTGGATGAAGAGAGATATTTCAAAGAGGAGAGAAAGAAACATACCTGGATGAATTCGTTCCAAGAGAGGAGAAAGAGTGGTTGTTGGTGGTTGAATTCATCCACTCTCTTAGTGATAAATGCCATCTGCCTGACAATCAATCAAATCAGCGCCGAATGCTACTCTGCTACCGGCGAATCTATCTGAATCTGTCACTAATGCTGGAGAAGAAAGGAGGGAAGCGAGAGAAAGCATAGAAAGGATGGGTACTGTGGAGAAGTAAAGAAGAAAAACTAAAATATTATTTTACTCCCTCGGTCCAAAAATAAATGATTTGTTTGACCACTAAGGTTTTGTAATAAAACACAAACTTTGTTGTTAGCATGCACGCTAAAGAGATATACCGGGTGTTAGTGTACGGCCTGACAAACGCAGCTGAGGATCCTGATCAGTACTTTTACTTCCGAGAAACAGCTGCTTTGACTTAACCGTTCTAGCATTGTGAAAGAGAAATATGCATCGTCCCAGAGCGGGGATGAAGTTATTTATGTAGCTAAGAAATATAAACTTGGTTTGGACATATTTATGTACCTAACTAACGCTGCAAAAAAAATTATACATTTATCGATAAAAACAACTTTGTCAATGTTAGGTTATTTCAACTGAGAAGAAATCTTCAAAATCCATGCTTCAGGACCATTGTTCTTACTAAACGAATACCAACGATTATCAACTTACGCGCAAGATTCCCAAAAGAAAGGTTTTGTAATAAAACACAAACTTTGTTGTTAGCTTGCACGCTTAAGAGATATACCGGGTGTTAGTATACTCCTACCAATGTTTATAAGTAGGGGGTATTAGAATAGTAGGGGTTCATCCTAAATCAAACAGTCGTAATTTTGTCAACAAAAACAAAAACAACACAAACAGTCATAAAAGGGAAAAATAGAGACATTTATTTATGTGAACTAACGTTTGTTTGACTAATAACGTAGAGAGAGAGAGAGAGAGAGAGAGAGAGAGAGAGAGAGAGATAAGAGTTTATTTCTCTCTAAGACCTTAGGCTAAATGTTGTGTGTATGCTTCTGCTGTGATTGCCTCTAAATGATTCTTATGTTTGATACATCCTTTGCTGAAGACATATTATTCTAATTTGTGTGCTTGTGTTGATTTGGATAATTATGTTAACCAACTCGTTAATAAACGGGGCGGGCTTGAACAAAACAATTTAAAGTTCAACTCATTCAATCATTATGAAAGATTATTCATCTTTCATAATGTTATAAAATATTACACAAATATTTGTTCAACAAAATCAAGTGACTATTTAAAAGTAGAGTACAAAATTTTAATCTACTTAATATAAAGAAAATTGTGTTTATGGCTTTTATGTTCCAATTTCTATGGTTTGATTAATTACAGTCAGCAACACAAATATTATAGTAAAACTAAAAACGTAGTGATTGATTTAATTATGTGTCAATCCTTTAATTCAACATCAAGCACCACCATCCAAAATAAACATAACATACAAAAAAAATTGATGCTCAATTTGATGTCAAAGTTCTAAGTCCATGCATCAAAATTGAACACCAACAAAATTAAGTAATTGTTACATTATAAAAGATACATTCATAAAGTTTTAGGGGGGTGGGGGTGCAGCTGAACCGTTTGATATAAGTGAGAGAGAATATTTCCTTCAACAAACCATAATGCGAAATGATTGTCTCAAATTCCGTACGCAAATCATCTGAAATATCCTACAAATTCATCATTTATAAGAGTTAGCACTCTGAACCATGAGTAACAACTCACTCAAATTTAAATGAATATATATTTCAATTTCGGCTCAAGAAATAACTTTGTATTGGTATGTTGATGGAGTAACGGAACCATCATCAGGACAAAAATTAATTTTGCCTTTGATAATGGGGTTTGGATGGCTCCTCATCGTACTACAAAATGTTGTGAATTTAAGATAAAAAACACGCAAAATAATCTCAACCTGAAAAACATATCAAATAACAAGTAATATATAGAGGAGAAAACAACATAAATCATGTCATTGTAATAAATAAGAACATAAATCATGGAATGTAAACCCTTGCACTAATAAGTGAAACAATGATTGGTAACATTAGGATTGAGTAGATATATTCGTACAATTAAAACAAGCGTAAGGAAACACATCAGACAGATTTGCATTGATCTACCGAGCAACTTTCAATTGAATTCTCTACAGAAGTTTTCAACTTACAAAAAAATGATTCAATAATTTATCAGAATTAGTTTGGACAAGAAATTCTAGAGAAATCAGATCAGAATCGTGGTATGTAATTGTAAACTCTTGCATCAACACGACTTAGACATTTTGTCCTATTAAAAAATGCAAATGAATGTTCACAGTGTTGGCTGACACAAAGTTCCCACTACAAAGTTCTCACCGGTTATTGACGGTGTAGTTTACAAAATGAAGTTGGGTAGTAACTTACACAAGCCCCTACTGTCAGAGGCAAATAGCAGACAAAGGAAACAAAGAGCTACAACTATCCCCACAAACTCAAAACCTCGTACAACTCAGACACACACAAGCCCCTACTATCCCAAAACAAAACAAAACAAAAACACTCTAAATTAATCCCTTCTAGAACCAAAAAGAAAATCTCTTCTCAGCTTTTGAGTTACCAGCCCAACACCAGAATTGTAAGACCCAAGATATCACTGCACAGTTTTTCTAAGAAACTTTAGCGTCGGCTAAGTTTTTAGGGTTTTTGATGGAGCGGTCTTGTGAGTATCGTCACATTAATGGAATTTTTGCTGAAATGGAGCCTGTTTTGTGCTCGTGCGCTGGAAAGGCACAGACTTTTGGGTCGTAGTCTTCTTTTGAGTATTAGAAGGTTTCTGTGAAGTCAGAAACGCGAGTTTTGGATTATTCTCGTTTTTGGAAAAACGAGTAGGATTTTACCCGCTGTTGTGAAATTTTACTGAGTCTGAATTCAGTGAGATTTTAGTTGGGGGTTTTATATATCTGCGCGAGGCGGGATATATTCTGAGATTAATTTTCCGAGGTGTGGAAGAAAATTGCAGTCGCGGAAAAAGATTCGGCGATAAGTTTATGTATTGTTTTTATTAAAAGGTTTACGGTAGAATTTTTTTTATGTTTCCGTAAAATTTATCGGTACGCGAGATACGACTCGTTTAAGCGCGAGCTAGTGGGAGGATAAGATCACATAAGAAATATCTAGATATTTTGTGAAGAGGTGGATGGCTAGGATTAAGTCTTAGGACTTTCACTATTTGATCCAATGGCTCACAAGTAGCAAGACCATTACTTAAGGAGACTTTGGAGACTGTTTTTCCCCTAATGCAGAAATAAAACCCAGACTTTTGGGCCATGGTCGTTATTTATCAATCTGAACATTCCTGCGCATTCAGAATTTAGAGTTTCGACTTTCTCCGTTTATTGGAAAAACGAGTAGAAAACTGTGCCGCTTCTTAAAATTTTACGGTTTCTGTTTTCCGTCGAATTTTAATTGGAGACTTTATATATCGGCGTAAGTTGGAATCTAGTTTCAGAATATTTTTGGGAGCTAAGGAAATAAATTTCAGTCGGAGAATGAAATTTAGCGATAATATTTGGAAACGGTATACGACGGACATTTATTGGTGAGATTTTTATGTTTTTGAGATTTCCGTCCGTTAGCGAGGTGCGACTCGCCGAGAGCAAACGCGACGAGCTGAGTGGCGTAAAGGAGATATTTGTTCAAAAAGCAATCATGAGCTATTTGATCCATTGGCTAGGGTTTTGCCATGCAACTTTAATTTTGATCCAAGGGCTTAGATTTCACAAGAGTGGTTATTAGTAAGGAGGTTTAACTTTGTTTGGACTTAGAAGCAAAACAAAAAAACTACTCACTCCTCTCTTCTCTCATTCGGCCGCCCACTCCCTCACTCACTCATCTCTTCCAAATTTCATTTTTTCCATCCATTCAAGCTTGAATCTTTGGCATACTTAGGAATCACTTGCTCACTAAGGTAACTAACATCTTCCTTCTCTCATTTCTCATGAAAAACTCTTGAATTCTTAAGTTTCATAATTTTGTTCTTGAGTAGAAAAATGTTAGAATTTAATTTTGTTTCCATAGATGTGTTCTTAAGGGTAGTTAGTGCACATGATTGAAAACATGAGTTGATTCTATGGTTTAATCTTGTTCTTACAAATTTTTAGTAAGGGTTTTGAAGAAAAATTTGAAAAGGATCATAAATTTGATTTGTGTTGTAAGATTTTGGTTTTGAAGTTAGAATTGAGCTTTTAAACAAAATGGATTGTTGAATATGAATTTTGTTTCGAAAAATAAGAAAAAATATTTTTCGTGTTCTTGAGCGACTCGAAGAACGCAATTTAGAAAAATTTTATTTCGAGTTTCAAAAAGAGTCGGGTATACGATCGAATATCGTTACGAGCTAACCAATGTGGTTAGGGTTTCAAATGAAGAAAAAATTGTGTAGGATTGCCCTTTTTGCCTCTTTTGGCCGTGGCAATCATTAGGGTTCGAGGAATCGAGTTTTCGAAAATTGTTTAGAGGCAAATTGTTTCCCATGATCATTGTTCAAATGTGTGATAAGTTATGGGATGTCTTGTAAAGAAAAAAATTATTTCTTGCCTTAAGAAAAACTTATTTGAGATTTTTCGAAAATTTGCGATTCGACTCGATAATTTCTAAATCGCTTTGATAAGTGCTAGTTAGGTATTATGGGATATTACCATGCATTTAGAAGTGAAAAATTTTGAATGGAAGGGGTTTTTGGAAAAAATGGCCGAGGCCTCTCTCTTGTGTGGGGAGAAATTTCAAAATTTTTCTAAGTCCACAATTGTGTGAAAATTTTGTGTGTGTTGGATAATCCTAGTTTTGAAGGAAAATGAGTATAGGAAAGGTTGTTAGGAAGAAAAAAATGTGTAACTTGTAACGCAAGAAAACTTCGATTTTTCATAAAAATATTTTTGAAAAGTTTTAGTTGTGTTTCAAATGGTCTTGTTGTGTGTGAAACAAGTCCTTGAGGTGGAGAAATCCAAAATGGTTTTAGTTTATGATTTGAAAACAAAATGAATTTCATGTTATAAAAATAGTGCAATTTACTTCGGGAATTTTTAAACACTATGAGAATAACCTGAAATCCTTGAGGGATGGCTTTAGAAAGTACCTTAGACCCCTCTGGAGTTTTGAGAGTGAGTTTCGTTTCGTTAGGATAAACGAGGAATATTTTATTGATGTTACGCTGCATTTATTTTAGGTAGCGCGTGTTGTAGTTTTTGCGGAATTAATGTAACAAAAGCTTGCTAAGGTAAGGGCACCTTTACTTTCTGTCAAATAATTGTATGCTTGGTTCTTGACTGTGTGATTGTTTGACAATTGTATTATGTATTCTCGTGATGAGACTGTGTTTAAAATACATGCGATATTACATATGATTTTGCGAAATATATGTATGAATATTTGATTCATTTGATAATGTTCGAATATTATGTATGATGTGCATTAGCATATATGGGGAAGCGTATGCTCATGCATTCATAGTAGTGGTGATCGGAAACGGACCACAGGGTGTGATTATCGGGAATGGATCCACCTTAATCCTGCGGGATTTATTGAGTCCAATACGTGGTTATCGGGAATGGACCACGGGGTGCGATTATCGGGAATGGATCCACTCTAATCCGCGAGGATTGTATTGACGCCCTGAAAGGGTATAGTAGGGGTTAGACCTACGACTCTCTGCGGAGAGGTAAAATTCCGGAATTCATGCATGTGAAAAAGACCCGGTTAGGGTGATCACAATCATTTAGAGTCTGCATTGATAGGCTGGTGTGCATTTCGATACTGTGTGTAAGTATATGAGCTGCTAAGTGTTTATTCGCTGTTATATATATAAACATGCTATTTGTTGTTGTGTTATGTGTGGTGACCCTTGCAATATTTCATTTGCGGGCTCCTCCCACCCCAGATGATGCTGTAGGTCACGAGGGCGGCAGCTGCCCAGGTCCCAGTGAACTCGTGTCGAGGCTATAGTTTAGAATTAGACTCTGTGCCGGTGTGTTTGTACATCGTGCCTTTGGGCTAGACATAGTTTTCTATCTTGGGTTGTTTTGGGTTGTAGTGCTTGGAGTAATTTGAATACTTAGACTTGGACTGTAATTATTCAGGAACACACTTTGCTTGTCGAAGCACCTTATGGTAATGAGTTCTTTTGTATGTTTAATGCCGGCTCTTGTAAAATATTTTCCGCGCACTCTGTCTCGTGTTTTAAAAAAAAAAATAAAAAAAAAATAATGCCCCTTTTTAGGCTTTGAAAAACGGGGTGTTACATTGTGGTATCAGAGCCCGGCTTTAAATCTTCAAAGGGAAAGTGTGCACTTGAGTCGTTAGTCCAGAGTCGGTTAGAACATAGCTAGAGTTGTGTTAGTTCTAGCGGTTGTTTTTGTTGTGTTGTGGGTTATGTGGTTGGTTGTTTTGACTCTAGCATGGGATATGCTTAGACACTGGTTTGTGTCTTACTGAGGTAATGCAGGGAGTGAGGCTTCAGTAAGTGGAATTGTGAAACCCCCGAGCATTGGTCGAATTTAGTCGTCAAGTGTCTCTGAATTCCTTAAACGAAGTGGTTCGAGGAGGACTGACTTGAGGCGAACAAGGATTACAAGGGATTCTTGGAAGTAATATTATGGATTGAAAGTGGCATTGTGTCGTTGTCACTCAAAGGTATTGAGTATGGACGTGTGGACGTCGACTGATAAAGGATTGTAAGTAAGGATCGGATTGGGACGACCTTTTGAAGAAGATATTGATTATCTGCTCTGGTGAGTTAGGGTGCGACTTGATGAAGTCATTAGGTTTTCAGGAGAACGCAACCACTATGGGATGGTGGAGCATGCGAGATGTCAATTGGATTTAATTGCGACGATTGGACAATAATTGAGGCACTTTAAATTGGAATCAAAGGACGTTGTACGTCCAGAGTGAGGAACCCTGGTGGTGTTAGACGACATTTATGCAAAAGGTGGATAACTTAAGGGTTTAATTTAAGTGTGCGAGATGAATTAGATTCGAAACTATGATTTGTAAGGATGAATCTCGTGAGGATTAAAGGTAGGAGACCAAGTATCACTTTGATATGTGACAATCTATACATAGTTCGGGAGATAGTAAGTATAGATGTCGGTGGGAAACAAAATTATAGGTGATTGATTATTGGATAAAGGTGGATTTGGAGAGATGTTTAGGTAAGAACGAGGAGTTCAACCTTGGAAAGTGAGTTGTATGTCGATGACGGGTGATACCAGAGGTGTGTAGTATGGGAATGCCAAGAGAATTGTAGCAGTAGAAGCTGGAATTGTCAGTTATTGGCAGGTAAACCATAGGAGGAAGTAAACATGTTGAGAAAATCTTGGGGATTAGTCAAGAATTATTGAGTAGTTGAAGAGATTAGCCAAGATTTGAGTAGAGATCCTGTGTGGATGTGAGTTTAAGATAACAATTTTGATCGACCGAGATGGTTGAAGAACTAAGTAGCAGCTTGAATTTATGATACCATAAGAGTTGAGGTGGGCAAGTTTTGAATAAATTCAAGTTATGGACGAGAATTTTTGGATATTTTCTAAGAATGTCGTGTTTGAGTAGAAAAGGAATCCGTTAGTAAGAATACTAAGACAATGAAAGTTGATAGTTGGAAGGACTTTTATTGTATATTAGGATTAAATGGATAGTGCGACGAGTTTTTAGAGTACTTGAGCAGTAAATTCAAGAATTAGATTTGGGTATCGAACGTACTAAGGATAAAATCATAGCGAAGTGTCGTGCGTTGGTAGATACTTTTGATAAGTCGAGCATTAAGATTTGAGATAAGTGCTAAAGGTTTGATAGCGGAGTAAGATGAGTCGATTTGTAGGTGAATTGCAGTGACCTTTTAAGGACGAGTTAGAAGTGAATAAGAAAACGATGAGTGAATAGATGTACGAATATGATTGGCCAGAACCGAGATCTGGGAATTGATTCCCTAGTGAGAACAGACCTGATGACTTTAGAATAGTCACGATGATGAAGGACCAATCGAATGGAGAGGAGATACTTAATAGGAACTTGAGGAATTAATCATTTGGAGCGTTTGATTACGACACGTACAATAGTTGACACCGTAAGGGAAGTTAGAGACGGATAAATCCAGTCAGTGAATGGATGTGTCAGGTTGGATAGCGAGAACGTACGTGGGAAATTGGTTATTGTTATTGGAGAATGTTGTAGCTTTAGATGGTTATGAAGATTTTAGATTGGTCGAACGGAGAAGGGTATGCTTGTGGTGATACAAAATTATGTGAAATGATAGAGTATTCGGATTGTGTGCGGCGAATTAAAGATGTTGTCTTGATTTAGCAAGTTATTGGTCATGATGGTTTGGGAACCAACTCTAGACAGTTGTTGAACTAGAAAGTTGCAAAGTAGTAGATTGATGATACAGGCCTGATTGGAGTTTTGTAGAGGTTATGACATCGATGAGTTAGTCGTAAAGGGAGGTTAGTCATGGAAAGAATGTGCTAACAATAAGTGTGGCTAGTGGTGTTTCTAGCCGAACTCGTAGAGAGAATGTTCCATTGTTTGGTTGTCTTTCATTTGATGAATTCATCTTCAAAGAGGAGAAAGAGTGATGGAGGTGAAATGGTTTGTGGATCTGTTTCTGGGTCTAGAAAAGAATGAGGATTTAGAGAGAAGCCCTTGAGGATGTGGCTTATGCCAATTGAGGATTGGCGAAGGGATTTGTCTCACACCTAATTTTGGAAATAAGAAGGATAAGAAATTGTCTAATGGCAAGTTGATGGAAGCTTGTAGAGCTTTGGTTCATTGTAGTGGTTACAATGAAGAGAGACGTGGTATGATGGAAATCGGTAGTGAGTAAGTATAAGGGATTCGGAGGTTGTCAACAAGGATGGTTAGACAACAGTAATGTGAGGAATGCCCTAAGAGTTATTTTGAAGGTAGGTACCTCGACGAGAGTGGTGATGTTCGGAGTATTTAGGAATGATCAGGGTGACCGACTCTTTTGAGTAAGAGAGGATGTGCGCCGACGATGGCCGTCGACGAGGATAAACGTTTGTTTAAGGCACGCGAGATGCGTCTAAGTGCCATTTTGGAAGTAATGTGAACGTATAAGGAACCGATTCTGGGGAATTGGAGATTTGGATAAGGGAGTCCAAGAGAAGTAGATGGTTTAGTTTGGCAAGTGCCAAGACTATGAGGAGTGTAATCACCAACCGGAGGTTGGGGTGGTATTATTTAAGTCGTGATTGGAAAGAGATTTATAAGTAAGCAGGCGGTTCGGCATATTCGTTGAGTCGCGGATTGATGGATAGTGGTAAGGTGGGAAAATCTTCTAGAAGAGAAGACAACTTGTTTGGAATGAAATAGTTGTGGTGGTAATTGTCGTGGTGGTACTGTACTACTATTGGATAATACTCCATGGATGTTTCGTGAGTGGAAGCATGAGAGTCCACGTGACGTGTTTTGGGCGATTGGATCTCACTGACGAGATCGGGATAATAAGAATTGAGGAAATTGTTGGACCATTGTGCCTCGGATGACCTGAAGCACAATTGGAAGGGGGCATTATTAAAGTTAGGTAAAGAGGGTCTAAACCACCATCATGATTGTCGACTATCTATTGACAAATTGGGGGACTGGCCGTCCTTAATTTATTGTTGATAGTAGACGGAATCGAGTTGAATGGAATTGACTAGCTTTGCTAGCTTTGGTGGTGCCAGAAAGTTTTGGTGTTTCTTTTTGGAGGGTAGCCAGTCACTGCTTCGCGTGAACCTAGTGGAATAGGCTATATCACGGAGGCAAAATAAGTGATTTTGAAAAGAAAAAAAAAATAAATTGTGTGGACCTTTGAAAATTTGAGGAACTCGAGGTTGTGAACCTCTGTTGTTAGGTTAATTTTTGAGTGGTGCACTCGTTGAGAGTTGCGGTTTGTGCACGGTTGTGCCAGTGTGTTGGTGAGAGTATCTGTGTGATTTCGCCCGGTGTTAGCATCTGTGTGGCTACACCTAATCCTGAGGGATTTTGTTGTGTTAGGGATAGTAATAACCAGTTGGGTTGTTACTCTTACCTTTAGTTTCGAGGACGAAACTTCTTTTTGGAGGGTAGTAATGTAAGACCCAAGATATCACTGCACAGTTTTTCTAAGAAACTTTAGCGTCGGCTAAGTTTTTAGGGTTTTTGATGGAGCGGTCTTGTGAGTATCGTCACATTAATGGAATTTTTGCTGAAATGGAGCCTGTTTTGTGCTCGTGCGCTGGAAAGGCACAGACTTTTGGGTCGTAGTCTTCTTTTGAGTATTAGAAGGTTTCTGTGAAGTCAGAAACGCGAGTTTTGGATTATTCTCGTTTTTGGAAAAACGAGTAGGATTTTACCCGCTGTTGTGAAATTTTACTGAGTCTGAATTCAGTGAGATTTTAGTTGGGGGTTTTATATATCTGCGCGAGGC
This sequence comes from Trifolium repens, assembly GCA_030408175.1. Taxonomy (NCBI): domain Eukaryota; kingdom Viridiplantae; phylum Streptophyta; class Magnoliopsida; order Fabales; family Fabaceae; genus Trifolium; species Trifolium repens. The sequence goes on along the minus strand of CP125848.1, from coordinate 38,628,970 downwards.
GGGATATATTCTGAGATTAATTTTCCGAGGTGTGGAAGAAAATTGCAGTCGCGGAAAAAGATTCGGCGATAAGTTTATGTATTGTTTTTATTAAAAGGTTTACGGTAGAATTTTTTTTATGTTTCCGTAAAATTTATCGGTACGCGAGATACGACTCGTTTAAGCGCGAGCTAGTGGGAGGATAAGATCACATAAGAAATATCTAGATATTTTGTGAAGAGGTGGATGGCTAGGATTAAGTCTTAGGACTTTCACTATTTGATCCAATGGCTCACAAGTAGCAAGACCATTACTTAAGGAGACTTTGGAGACTGTTTTTCCCCTAATGCAGAAATAAAACCCAGACTTTTGGGCCATGGTCGTTATTTATCAATCTGAACATTCCTGCGCATTCAGAATTTAGAGTTTCGACTTTCTCCGTTTATTGGAAAAACGAGTAGAAAACTGTGCCGCTTCTTAAAATTTTACGGTTTCTGTTTTCCGTCGAATTTTAATTGGAGACTTTATATATCGGCGTAAGTTGGAATCTAGTTTCAGAATATTTTTGGGAGCTAAGGAAATAAATTTCAGTCGGAGAATGAAATTTAGCGATAATATTTGGAAACGGTATACGACGGACATTTATTGGTGAGATTTTTATGTTTTTGAGATTTCCGTCCGTTAGCGAGGTGCGACTCGCCGAGAGCAAACGCGACGAGCTGAGTGGCGTAAAGGAGATATTTGTTCAAAAAGCAATCATGAGCTATTTGATCCATTGGCTAGGGTTTTGCCATGCAACTTTAATTTTGATCCAAGGGCTTAGATTTCACAAGAGTGGTTATTAGTAAGGAGGTTTAACTTTGTTTGGACTTAGAAGCAAAACAAAAAAACTACTCACTCCTCTCTTCTCTCATTCGGCCGCCCACTCCCTCACTCACTCATCTCTTCCAAATTTCATTTTTTCCATCCATTCAAGCTTGAATCTTTGGCATACTTAGGAATCACTTGCTCACTAAGGTAACTAACATCTTCCTTCTCTCATTTCTCATGAAAAACTCTTGAATTCTTAAGTTTCATAATTTTGTTCTTGAGTAGAAAAATGTTAGAATTTAATTTTGTTTCCATAGATGTGTTCTTAAGGGTAGTTAGTGCACATGATTGAAAACATGAGTTGATTCTATGGTTTAATCTTGTTCTTACAAATTTTTAGTAAGGGTTTTGAAGAAAAATTTGAAAAGGATCATAAATTTGATTTGTGTTGTAAGATTTTGGTTTTGAAGTTAGAATTGAGCTTTTAAACAAAATGGATTGTTGAATATGAATTTTGTTTCGAAAAATAAGAAAAAATATTTTTCGTGTTCTTGAGCGACTCGAAGAACGCAATTTAGAAAAATTTTATTTCGAGTTTCAAAAAGAGTCGGGTATACGATCGAATATCGTTACGAGCTAACCAATGTGGTTAGGGTTTCAAATGAAGAAAAAATTGTGTAGGATTGCCCTTTTTGCCTCTTTTGGCCGTGGCAATCATTAGGGTTCGAGGAATCGAGTTTTCGAAAATTGTTTAGAGGCAAATTGTTTCCCATGATCATTGTTCAAATGTGTGATAAGTTATGGGATGTCTTGTAAAGAAAAAAATTATTTCTTGCCTTAAGAAAAACTTATTTGAGATTTTTCGAAAATTTGCGATTCGACTCGATAATTTCTAAATCGCTTTGATAAGTGCTAGTTAGGTATTATGGGATATTACCATGCATTTAGAAGTGAAAAATTTTGAATGGAAGGGGTTTTTGGAAAAAATGGCCGAGGCCTCTCTCTTGTGTGGGGAGAAATTTCAAAATTTTTCTAAGTCCACAATTGTGTGAAAATTTTGTGTGTGTTGGATAATCCTAGTTTTGAAGGAAAATGAGTATAGGAAAGGTTGTTAGGAAGAAAAAAATGTGTAACTTGTAACGCAAGAAAACTTCGATTTTTCATAAAAATATTTTTGAAAAGTTTTAGTTGTGTTTCAAATGGTCTTGTTGTGTGTGAAACAAGTCCTTGAGGTGGAGAAATCCAAAATGGTTTTAGTTTATGATTTGAAAACAAAATGAATTTCATGTTATAAAAATAGTGCAATTTACTTCGGGAATTTTTAAACACTATGAGAATAACCTGAAATCCTTGAGGGATGGCTTTAGAAAGTACCTTAGACCCCTCTGGAGTTTTGAGAGTGAGTTTCGTTTCGTTAGGATAAACGAGGAATATTTTATTGATGTTACGCTGCATTTATTTTAGGTAGCGCGTGTTGTAGTTTTTGCGGAATTAATGTAACAAAAGCTTGCTAAGGTAAGGGCACCTTTACTTTCTGTCAAATAATTGTATGCTTGGTTCTTGACTGTGTGATTGTTTGACAATTGTATTATGTATTCTCGTGATGAGACTGTGTTTAAAATACATGCGATATTACATATGATTTTGCGAAATATATGTATGAATATTTGATTCATTTGATAATGTTCGAATATTATGTATGATGTGCATTAGCATATATGGGGAAGCGTATGCTCATGCATTCATAGTAGTGGTGATCGGAAACGGACCACAGGGTGTGATTATCGGGAATGGATCCACCTTAATCCTGCGGGATTTATTGAGTCCAATACGTGGTTATCGGGAATGGACCACGGGGTGCGATTATCGGGAATGGATCCACTCTAATCCGCGAGGATTGTATTGACGCCCTGAAAGGGTATAGTAGGGGTTGGACCTACGACTCTCTGCGGAGAGGTAAAATTCCGGAATTCATGCATGTGAAAAAGACCCGGTTAGGGTGATCACAATCATTTAGAGTCTGCATTGATAGGCTGGTGTGCATTTCGATACTGTGTGTAAGTATATGAGCTGCTAAGTGTTTATTCGCTGTTATATATATAAACATGCTATTTGTTGTTGTGTTATGTGTGGTGACCCTTGCAATATTTCATTTGCGGGCTCCTCCCACCCCAGATGATGCTGTAGGTCACGAGGGCGGCAGCTGCCCAGGTCCCAGTGAACTCGTGTCGAGGCTATAGTTTAGAATTAGACTCTGTGCCGGTGTGTTTGTACATCGTGCCTTTGGGCTAGACATAGTTTTCTATCTTGGGTTGTTTTGGGTTGTAGTGCTTGGAGTAATTTGAATACTTAGACTTGGACTGTAATTATTCAGGAACACACTTTGCTTGTCGAAGCACCTTATGGTAATGAGTTCTTTTGTATGTTTAATGCCGGCTCTTGTAAAATATTTTCCGCGCACTCTGTCTCGTGTTTTAAAAAAAAAAATAAAAAAAAAATAATGCCCCTTTTTAGGCTTTGAAAAACGGGGTGTTACAAGAATTGCCATAGACTTAGGGAAATTATTCAATATGCTAATGTAGTATATTGGAGTAGGTGCATGCATGGCCGTTCTTTCTTGATTCTAAATTTCTAATGCGTTTTCTTCCCTTCTGCAGGGACAGCATTGGAGCCAATGGACTCAGACATATTTTCCTATTAAATTATATAGAAACTTTACAAAACTCAAAGTTTTCAAAATTTAGGGCTATGTTTAGATCGACAGCAAACGGAGCGGAATGGACACACAACAAAATGGCACGTCTGTTTCACACAACGGAACAAAAATGGCTGGATGAAGAGAGATATTTCAAAGAGGAGAGAAAGAAACATACCTGGATGAATTCGTTCCAAGAGAGGAGAAAGAGTGGTTGTTGGTGGTTGAATTCATCCACTCTCTTAGTGATAAATGCCATCTGCCTGACAATCAATCAAATCAGCGCCGAATGCTACTCTGCTACCGGCGAATCTATCTGAATCTGTCACTAATGCTGGAGAAGAAAGGAGGGAAGCGAGAGAAAGCATAGAAAGGATGGGTACTGTGGAGAAGTAAAGAAGAAAAACTAAAATATTATTTTACTCCCTCGGCCCAAAAATAAATGATTTGTTTGACCACTAAGGTTTTGTAATAAAACACAAACTTTGTTGTTAGCATGCACGCTAAAGAGATATACCGGTTGTTAGTGTACGGCCTAACAAACGCAGCTGAGGATCCTGATCAGTACTTTTACTTCCGAGAAACAGCTGCTTTGACTTAACCGTTCTAGCATTGTGAAAGAGAAATATGCATCGTCCCAGAGCTGGGATGGAGTTATTTATGTAGCTAAGAAATATAAACTTGGTTTGGACATGTTTATGTACCTAACTAACGCTGCAAAAAAAATTATACATTTATCGATAAAAACAACTTGGTCAATGTTAGGTTATTTCAACTGAGAAGAAATCTTCAAAATCCATGCTTCAGGACCATTGTTCTTACTAAACGAATACCAACGATTATCAACTTACGCGCAAGATTCCCAAAAGAAAGGTTTTGTAATAAAACACAAACTTTGTTGTTAGCTTGCACGCTTAAGAGATATACCGGGTGTTAGTATACTCCTACCAATGTTTATAAGTAGGGGGTATTGGAATAGTAGGGGTTCATCCTAAATCAAACAGTCGTAATTTTGTCAACAAAAACAAAAACAACACAAACAGTCATAAAAGGGAAAAATAGAGACATTTATTTATGTGAACTAACGTTTGTTTGACTAATAACGTAGAGAGAGAGAGAGAGAGAGATAAGAGTTTATTTCTCTCTAAGACCTTAGGCTAAATGTTGTGTGTATGCTTCTGCTGTGATTGCCTCTAAATGATTCTTATGTTTGATACATCCTTTGCTGAAGACATATTATTCTAATTTGTGTGCTTGTGTTGATTTGGATAATTATGTTAACCAACTCGTTAATAAACGGGGCGGGCTTGAACAAAACAATTTAAAGTTCAACTCATTCAATCATTATGAAAGATTATTCATCTTTCATAATGTTATAAAATATTACACAAATATTTGTTCAACAAAATCAAGTGACTATTTAAAAGTAGAGTACAAAATTTTAATCTACTTAATATAAAGAAAATTGTGTTTATGGCTTTTATGTTCCAATTTCTATGGTTTGATTAATTATAGTAAGCAACACAAATATTATAGTAAAACTAAAAACGTAGTGATTGATTTAATTATGTGTCAATCCTTTAATTCAACATCAAGCACCACCATCCAAAATAAACATAACATACAAAAAAAATTGATGCTCAATTTGATGTCAAAGTTCTAAGTCCATGCATCAAAATTGAACACCAACAAAATTAAGTAATTGTTACATTATAAAAGATACATTCATAAAGTTTTAGGGGGGTGGGGGTGCAGCTGAACCGTTTGATATAAGTGAGAGAGAATATTTCCTTCAACAAACCATAATGCGAAATGATTGTCTCAAATTCCGTACGCAAATCATCTGAAATATCCTACAAATTCATCATTTATAAGAGTTAGCACTCTGAACCATGAGTAACAACTCACTCAAATTTAAATGAATATATATTTCAATTTCGGCTCAAGAAATAACTTTGTATTGGTATGTTGATGGAGTAACGGAACCATCATCAGGACAAAAATTAATTTTGCCTTTGATAATGGGGTTTGGATGGCTCCTCATCGTACTACAAAATGTTGTGAATTTAAGATAAAAAACACGCAAAATAATCTCAACCTGAAAAACATATCAAATAACAAGTAATATATAGAGGAGAAAACAACATAAATCATGTCATTGTAATAAATAAGAACATAAATCATGGAATGTAAACCCTTGCACTAATAAGTGAAACAATGATTGGTAACATTAGGATTGAGTAGATATATTCGTACAATTAAAACAAGCGTAAGGAAACACATCAGACAGATTTGCATTGATCTACCGAGCAACTTTCAATTGAATTCTCTACAGAAGTTTTCAACTTACAAAAAAATGATTCAATAATTTATCAGAATTAGTTTGGACAAGAAATTCTAGAGAAATCAGATCAGAATCGTGGTATGTAATTGTAAACTCTTGCATCAACACGACTTAGACATTTTGTCCTATTAAAAAATGCAAATGAATGTTCACAGTGTTGGCTGACACAAAGTTCCCACTACAAAGTTCTCACCGGTTATTGACGGTGTAGTTTACAAAATGAAGTTGGGTAGTAACTTACACAAGCCCCTACTGTCAGAGGCATATAGCAGACAAAGGAAACAAAGAGCTACAACTATCCCCACAAACTCAAAACCTCGTACAACTCAGACACACACAAGCCCCTACTATCCCAAAACAAAACAAAACAAAAACACTCTAAATTAATCCCTTCTAGAACCAAAAAGAAAATCTCTTCTCAGCTTTTGAGTTACCAGCCCAACACCAGAATTGCCATAGACTTAGGGAAATTATTCAATATGCTAATGTAGTATATTGGAGTAGGTGCATGCATGGCCGTTCTTTCTTGATTCTAAATTTCTAATGCGTTTTCTTCCCTTCTGCAGGGACAGCATTGGAGCCAATGGACTCAGACATATTTTCCTATTAAATTATATAGAAACTTTACAAAACTCAAAGTTTTCAAAATTTAGGGCTATGTTTAGATCGACAGCAAACGGAGCGGAATGGACACACAACAAAATGGCACGTCTGTTTCACACAACGGAACAAAAATGGCTGGATGAAGAGAGATATTTCAAAGAGGAGAGAAAGAAACATACCTGGATGAATTCGTTCCAAGAGAGGAGAAAGAGTGGTTGTTGGTGGTTGAATTCATCCACTCTCTTAGTGATAAATGCCATCTGCCTGACAATCAATCAAATCAGCGCCGAATGCTACTCTGCTACCGGCGAATCTATCTGAATCTGTCACTAATGCTGGAGAAGAAAGGAGGGAAGCGAGAGAAAGCATAGAAAGGATGGGTACTGTGGAGAAGTAAAGAAGAAAAACTAAAATATTATTTTACTCCCTCGGCCCAAAAATAAATGATTTGTTTGACCACTAAGGTTTTGTAATAAAACACAAACTTTGTTGTTAGCATGCACGCTAAAGAGATATACCGGTTGTTAGTGTACGGCCTAACAAACGCAGCTGAGGATCCTGATCAGTACTTTTACTTCCGAGAAACAGCTGCTTTGACTTAACCGTTCTAGCATTGTGAAAGAGAAATATGCATCGTCCCAGAGCTGGGATGGAGTTATTTATGTAGCTAAGAAATATAAACTTGGTTTGGACATGTTTATGTACCTAACTAACGCTGCAAAAAAAATTATACATTTATCGATAAAAACAACTTGGTCAATGTTAGGTTATTTCAACTGAGAAGAAATCTTCAAAATCCATGCTTCAGGACCATTGTTCTTACTAAACGAATACCAACGATTATCAACTTACGCGCAAGATTCCCAAAAGAAAGGTTTTGTAATAAAACACAAACTTTGTTGTTAGCTTGCACGCTTAAGAGATATACCGGGTGTTAGTATACTCCTACCAATGTTTATAAGTAGGGGGTATTGGAATAGTAGGGGTTCATCCTAAATCAAACAGTCGTAATTTTGTCAACAAAAACAAAAACAACACAAACAGTCATAAAAGGGAAAAATAGAGACATTTATTTATGTGAACTAACGTTTGTTTGACTAATAACGTAGAGAGAGAGAGAGAGAGATAAGAGTTTATTTCTCTCTAAGACCTTAGGCTAAATGTTGTGTGTATGCTTCTGCTGTGATTGCCTCTAAATGATTCTTATGTTTGATACATCCTTTGCTGAAGACATATTATTCTAATTTGTGTGCTTGTGTTGATTTGGATAATTATGTTAACCAACTCGTTAATAAACGGGGCGGGCTTGAACAAAACAATTTAAAGTTCAACTCATTCAATCATTATGAAAGATTATTCATCTTTCATAATGTTATAAAATATTACACAAATATTTGTTCAACAAAATCAAGTGACTATTTAAAAGTAGAGTACAAAATTTTAATCTACTTAATATAAAGAAAATTGTGTTTATGGCTTTTATGTTCCAATTTCTATGGTTTGATTAATTACAGTAAGCAACACAAATATTATAGTAAAACTAAAAACGTAGTGATTGATTTAATTATGTGTCAATCCTTTAATTCAACATCAAGCACCACCATCCAAAATAAACATAACATACAAAAAAAATTGATGCTCAATTTGATGTCAAAGTTCTAAGTCCATGCATCAAAATTGAACACCAACAAAATTAAGTAATTGTTACATTATAAAAGATACATTCATAAAGTTTTAGGGGGGTGGGGGTGCAGCTGAACCGTTTGATATAAGTGAGAGAGAATATTTCCTTCAACAAACCATAATGCGAAATGATTGTCTCAAATTCCGTACGCAAATCATCTGAAATATCCTACAAATTCATCATTTATAAGAGTTAGCACTCTGAACCATGAGTAACAACTCACTCAAATTTAAATGAATATATATTTCAATTTCGGCTCAAGAAATAACTTTGTATTGGTATGTTGATGGAGTAACGGAACCATCATCAGGACAAAAATTAATTTTGCCTTTGATAATGGGGTTTGGATGGCTCCTCATCGTACTACAAAATGTTGTGAATTTAAGATAAAAAACACGCAAAATAATCTCAACCTGAAAAACATATCAAATAACAAGTAATATATAGAGGAGAAAACAACATAAATCATGTCATTGTAATAAATAAGAACATAAATCATGGAATGTAAACCCTTGCACTAATAAGTGAAACAATGATTGGTAACATTAGGATTGAGTAGATATATTCGTACAATTAAAACAAGCGTAAGGAAACACATCAGACAGATTTGCATTGATCTACCGAGCAACTTTCAATTGAATTCTCTACAGAAGTTTTCAACTTACAAAAAAATGATTCAATAATTTATCAGAATTAGTTTGGACAAGAAATTCTAGAGAAATCAGATCAGAATCGTGGTATGTAATTGTAAACTCTTGCATCAACACGACTTAGACATTTTGTCCTATTAAAAAATGCAAATGAATGTTCACAGTGTTGGCTGACACAAAGTTCCCACTACAAAGTTCTCACCGGTTATTGACGGTGTAGTTTACAAAATGAAGTTGGGTAGTAACTTACACAAGCCCCTACTGTCAGAGGCATATAGCAGACAAAGGAAACAAAGAGCTACAACTATCCCCACAAACTCAAAACCTTGTACAACTCAGACACACACAAGCCCCTACTATCCCAAAACAAAACAAAACAAAAACACTCTAAATTAATCCCTTCTAGAACCAAAAAGAAAATCTCTTCTCAGCTTTTGAGTTACCAGCCCAACACCAGAATTGCCATAGACTTAGGGAAATTATTCAATATGCTAATGTAGTATATTGGAGTAGGTGCATGCATGGCCGTTCTTTCTTGATTCTAAATTTCTAATGCGTTTTCTTCCCTTCTGCAGGGAAAGCATTGGAGCCAATGGACTCAGACATATTTTCCTATTAAATTATATAGAAACTTTACAAAACTCAAAGTTTTCAAAATTTAGGGCTATGTTTAGATCGACAGCAAACGGAGCGGAATGGACACACAACAAAATGGCACGTCTGTTTCACACAACGGAACAAAAATGGCTGGAGGAAGAGAGATATTTCAAAGAGGAGAGAAAGAAACATACCTGGATGAATTCGTTCCAAGAGAGGAGAAAGAGTGGTTGTTGGTGGTTGAATTCATCCACTCTCTTAGTGATAAATGCCATCTGCCTGACAATCAATCAAATCAGCGCCGAATGCTACTCTGCTACCGGCGAATCTATCTGAATCTGTCACTAATGCTGGAGAAGAAAGGAGGGAAGCGAGAGAAAGCATAGAAAGGATGGGTACTGTGGAGAAGTAAAGAAGAAAAACTAAAATATTATTTTACTCCCTCGGTCCAAAAATAAATGATTTGTTTGACCACTAAGGTTTTGTAATAAAACACAAACTTTGTTGTTAGCATGCACGCTAAAGAGATATACCGGTTGTTAGTGTACGGCCTAACAAACGCAGCTGAGGATCCTGATCAGTACTTTTACTTCCGAGAAACAGCTGCTTTGACTTAACCGTTCTAGCATTGTGAAAGAGAAATATGCATCGTCCCAGAGCTGGGATGGAGTTATTTATGTAGCTAAGAAATATAAACTTGGTTTGGACATGTTTATGTACCTAACTAACGCTGCAAAAAAAATTATACATTTATCGATAAAAACAACTTGGTCAATGTTAGGTTATTTCAACTGAGAAGAAATCTTCAAAATCCATGCTTCAGGACCATTGTTCTTACTAAACGAATACCAACGATTATCAACTTACGCGCAAGATTCCCAAAAGAAAGGTTTTGTAATAAAACACAAACTTTGTTGTTAGCTTGCACGCTTAAGAGATATACCGGGTGTTAGTATACTCCTACCAATGTTTATAAGTAGGGGGTATTGGAATAGTAGGGGTTCATCCTAAATCAAACAGTCGTAATTTTGTCAACAAAAACAACACAAACAGTCATAAAAGGGAAAAATAGAGACATTTATTTATGTGAACTAACGTTTGTTTGACTAATAACGTAGAGAGAGAGATAGAGAGAGAGAGAGAGAGAGAGAGATAAGAGTTTATTTCTCTCTAAGACCTTAGGCTAAATGTTGTGTGTATGCTTCTGCTGTGATTGCCTCTAAATGATTCTTATGTTTGATACATCCTTTGCTGAAGACATATTATTCTAATTTGTGTGCTTGTGTTGATTTGGATAATTATGTTAACCAACTCGTTAATAAACGGGGCGGGCTTGAACAAAACAATTTAAAGTTCAACTCATTCAATCATTATGAAAGATTATTCATCTTTCATAATGTTATAAAATATTACACAAATATTTGTTCAACAAAATCAAGTGACTATTTAAAAGTAGAGTACAAAATTTTAATCTACTTAATATAAAGAAAATTGTGTTTATGGCTTTTATGTTCCAATTTCTATGGTTTGATTAATTACAGTAAGCAACACAAATATTATAGTAAAACTAAAAACGTAGTGATTGATTTAATTATGTGTCAATCCTTTAATTCAACATCAAGCACCACCATCCAAAATAAACATAACATACAAAAAAAATTGATGCTCAATTTGATGTCAAAGTTCTAAGTCCATGCATCAAAATTGAACACCAACAAAATTAAGTAATTGTTACATTATAAAAGATACATTCATAAAGTTTTAGGGGGGTGGGGGTGCAGCTGAACCGTTTGATATAAGTGAGAGAGAATATTTCCTTCAACAAACCATAATGCGAAATGATTGTCTCAAATTCCGTACGCAAATCATCTGAAATATCCTACAAATTCATCATTTATAAGAGTTAGCACTCTGAACCATGAGTAACAACTCACTCAAATTTAAATGAATATATATTTCAATTTCGGCTCAAGAAATAACTTTGTATTGGTATGTTGATGGAGTAACGGAACCATCATCAGGACAAAAATTAATTTTGCCTTTGATAATGGGGTTTGGATGGCTCCTCACCGTACTAAAAAATGTTGTGAATTTAAGATAAAAAACACGCAAAATAATCTCAACCTGAAAAACATATCAAATAACAAGTAATATATAGAGGAGAAAACAACATAAATCATGTCATTGTAATAAATAAGAACATAAATCATGGAATGTAAACCCTTGCACTAATAAGTGAAACAATGATTGGTAACATTAGGATTGAGTAGATATATTCGTACAATTAAAACAAGCGTAAGGAAACACATCAGACAGATTTGCATTGATCTACCGAGCAACTTTCAATTGAATTCTCTACAGAAGTTTTCAACTTACAAAAAAATGATTCAATAATTTATCAGAATTAGTTTGGACAAGAAATTCTAGAGAAATCAGATCAGAATCGTGGTATGTAATTGTAAACTCTTGCATCAACACGACTTAGACATTTTGTCCTATTAAAAAATGCAAATGAATGTTCACAGTGTTGGCTGACACAAAGTTCCCACTACAAAGTTCTCACCGGTTATTGACGGTGTAGTTTACAAAATGAAGTTGGGTAGTAACTTACACAAGCCCCTACTGTCAGAGGCATATAGCAGACAAAGGAAACAAAGAGCTACAACTATCCCCACAAACTCAAAACCTCGTACAACTCAGACACACACAAGCCCTTACTATCCCAAAACAAAACAAAACAAAAACACTCTAAATTAATCCCTTCTAGAACCAAAAAGAAAATCTCTTCTCAGCTTTTGAGTTACCAGCCCAACACCAGAATTGCCATAGACTTAGGGAAATTATTCAATATGCTAATGTAGTATATTGGAGTAGGTGCATGCATGGCCGTTCTTTCTTGATTCTAAATTTCTAATGCGTTTTTTTCCCTTCTGCAGGGAAAGCATTGGAGCCAATGGACTCAGACATATTTTCCTATTAAATTATGTAGAAACTTTACAAAACTCAAAGTTTTCAAAATTTAGGGCTATGTTTAGATCGACAGCAAACGGAGCGAAATGGACACACAACAAAATGGCACGTCTGTTTCACACAACGGAACAAAAATGGCTGGATGAAGAGAGATATTTCAAAGAGGAGAGAAAGAAACATACCTGGATGAATTCGTTCCAAGAGAGGAGAAAGAGTGGTTGTTGGTGGTTGAATTCATCCACTCTCTTAGTGATAAATGCCATCTGCCTGACAATCAATCAAATCAGCGCCGAATGCTACTCTGCTACCGGCGAATCTATCTGAATCTGTCACTAATGCTGGAGAAGAAAGGAGGGAAGCGAGAGAAAGCATAGAAAGGATGGGTACTGTGGAGAAGTAAAGAAGAAAAACTAAAATATTATTTTACTCCCTCGGTCCAAAAATAAATGATTTGTTTGACCACTAAGGTTTTGTAATAAAACACAAACTTTGTTGTTAGCATGCACGCTAAAGAGATATACCGGGTGTTAGTGTACGGCCTGACAAACGCAGCTGAGGATCCTGATCAGTACTTTTACTTCCGAGAAACAGCTGCTTTGACTTAACCGTTCTAGCATTGTGAAAGAGAAATATGCATCGTCCCAGAGCTGGGATGGAGTTATTTATGTAGCTAAGAAATATAAACTTGGTTTGGACATATTTATGTACCTAACTAACGCTGCAAAAAAAATTATACATTTATCGATAAAAACAACTTGGTCAATGTTAGGTTATTTCAACTGAGAAGAAATCTTCAAAATCCATGCTTCAGGACCATTGTTCTTACTAAACGAATACCAACGATTATCAACTTACGCGCAAGATTCCCAAAAGAAAGGTTTTGTAATAAAACACAAACTTTGTTGTTAGCTTGCACGCTTAAGAGATATACCGGGTGTTAGTATACTCCTACCAATGTTTATAAGTAGGGGGTATTGGAATAGTAGGGGTTCATCCTAAATCAAACAGTCGTAATTTTGTCAACAAAAACAAAAACAACACAAACAGTCATAAAAGGGAAAAATAGAGACATTTATTTATGTGAACTAACGTTTGTTTGACTAATAACGTAGAGAGAGAGAGAGAGAGAGAGAGAGAGAGAGAGATAAGAGTTTATTTCTCTCTAAGACCTTAGGCTAAATGTTGTGTGTATGCTTCTGCTGTGATTGCCTCTGAATGATTCTTATGTTTGATACATCCTTTGCTGAAGACATATTATTCTAATTTGTGTGCTTGCGTTGATTTGGATAATTATGTTAACCAACTCGTTAATAAACGGGGCGGGCTTGAACAGAACAAGGACAAAACAATTTGAAGTTCAACTCATTCAATCATTATGAAAGATTATTCATCTTTCATAATGCTATAACATATTACACAAATATTTGTTCAACAAAATCAAGTGACTATTAAAAAGTAGAGTACAAAACTTTAATCTACTTAATATAAAGAAAATTGTGTTTATGACTTTCATGTTCCAATTTCTATGGTTTGATTAATTACAGTAAGCAACACAAATATTATAGTAAAACTAAAAACGTAGTGATTGATTTATTTATGTGTCAATCCTTTAATTCAACATCAAGCACCACCATCCAAAATAAACATAACATACAAAAAAAATTGATGCTCAATTTGATGTCAAAGTTCTAAGTCCATGCATCAAAATTGAACACCAACAAAATTAAGTAATTGTTACATTATAAAAGATACATTCATAAAGTTTTAGGGGGGTGGTGGTGCAGCTGAACCGTTTGATATAAGTGAAGAGAATATTTCCTTCTACAAACCATAATGCGAAATGATTGTCTCAAATTCCGTACGCAAATCATCTGAAATATCCTACAAATTCATCATTTGTAAGAGTTAGCACTCTGAACCATGAGTAACAACTCACTCAAATTTAAATGAAATATATATTTCAATTTGGGCTCAAGAAATAACTTTGTATTGGTATGTTGATGGAGTAACGGAACCATCATCAGGACAAAAATTAATTTTACCTTTGATAATGGGGTTTGGATGGCTCCTCATCGCACTACAAAATGTTCTGAATTTAAGATAAAAAACACGCAAAATACTCTCAACCTGAAAAACATATCAAATAACAAGTAATATATAGAGGAGAAAACAACATAAATCATGTCATTGTAATAAATAAGAATATAAATCATGGAATGTAAACCATTGCACTAATAAGTGAAACAATGATTGGTAACATTAGGAATGAGTAGATATATTCGTACAATTAAAACAAGCGTAAGGAAACACATCAGACAAATTTGCATTGATCTACCGAGCAACTTTCAATTGAATTCTCTACAGAAGTTTTCAACATACAAAAAAATGATTCAATAATTTATCAGAATTAGTTGGACAAGAAATTCTAGAGAAATTAGATCAGAATCGTGGTATGTAATTGTAAACTCTTGCATCAAGACGACTCAGACATTTTGTCCTATTAAAAAATGTAAATGAATGTTCACGGTGTTGACTGACACAAAGTTCCCACTACAAAGTTCTCACCGGTTATTGACGGTGTAGTTTACAAAATGAAGTTGGGTAGTAACTTACACAAGCCCCTACTGTCAGAGGCATATAGCAGACAAAGGAAACAAAGAGCTACAACTATCCCCACAAACTCAAAACCTCGTACAACTCAGACACACACAAGCCCCTACTGTCCCAAAACAAAACAAAACAAAAACACTCTAAATTAATCCCTTCTAGAACCAAGTGTTATGGGCTTGCAGGAATTCTCCTAAGGAATCAACTAACACAACTCCATTTCGACTAACTTATGGTCATGACGCTGTATTACCAGTCGAAATACATCTGCAATCAGCAAGGGTACAAAGGCAAATGGAAATACCTTTGGACCATTATTACCAAATGATGTCAGATGAATTAGTTGATTTAGATGAAGAAAGACTTGATGCTTTAGAAATCTTAACAAAACAAAAGGAAAGAGTTGCTAAAGCGTATAACAAAAAGGTTAAGTCTAAGTCTTTTAACATAGGAGAATTAGTTTGGAAAGTTATTTTGCCTATGGACAAGAAAGATAGAGTCTTGGGCAAGTGGTCCCCAAATTGGGAAGGACCATTTAAAATTGTTCAAGTTTATTCTAATGGCGCTTATGAAATTGAAGAATTAACTTCTGAAAAACGTACTTTTGGTATAAATGGAAAATATTTGAAGAAATATAAACCTACTTTACTCGAAGTAAAAATAAGTGCAGAATAATACTTAAACGTTAAAACAAAAATGGCATCTGCAAATTAAAGGTTGCCACAAAATATGGACTTTGTTCAAAGTTACAAATAAAAATCCAAAAAGGATCGAATGCTAGAAATTGTTCGAAAGGGCAATAAACTAAGAAAAAACTACAAGTTCCTAGTGCAATCAGCATAAATTTTCTTTAAGGTGGTCAGCTCCTTTTCGACCACAAGGTTTGAACTCTCCAAAGACTTAATCTCTTTAGCAACAACTTCTGCTGAACTGAAAGCTTGAAGTCCCTTCCTGCCATGCGCATCAATTTGCTCTTGGGTCGAAGTCTTGGCTTCTTGTTCGATTCGAGCGCTTTTAGTCTCTTCATCAATGATCTTGCGCCTGTATCCAACAATTTGTTCCTCCAAGAGCTTAATTTGCTCCTTATAGTGAGCAATATTTTTATCACATTCTTTAAGCTCTGAGTTGCCTTCGATCAGTTGAGAAGATAACTTATCCACTTCAGCCTGTGCCTTTTGAGCTTTTTCAAAGAACATGGCTTGAGCTTGTTGCTGAGTAGCAAGCCTTGTGTCATTGTCAAGTCTTCTTTGCACTGCTTTGGCATATTGGTCTATGATCGAACTGAGCTGAATAACCTTGCCTAGAGTTTCTTCATCAGTCATGGGGTTATGCAGTTTCTTCAAAAAGGCCAAGTGGCTGTAAGCACAAGCCGGATTCTCTTCGATCTGCTTCAGTACATCTCTATGAACAAAAGTGGTTGTAAGCTTCAGTAGCAGAGAATCTTGACGCACCATTAAGTCAATATCTGAATTTGAAGGCGCAGAATCAGTGGTGGTATGCTCACTAGAAGTGGTTTGTTGGTTTTGTCTCTTTGAAAGCAGGAGCTTAAGGGTGCCAGCAGGGTCAGATTTCTGCATGTTAGTAAACTCCTCCTCTTGCACACCTAGACTTGCAGAGAGTCTCGAGGTCGAAGAAACAGAGACATGGTCTGGGCCACCAGCTTCAGGCATAACATCAGAATCATGCAGGGATTCTTGGGTCGAACTAGCTTGACCTGATGTTGTGGAAATACTGGGCATTGAGTATTTTATACTTGAAGTGGTGGGCAAAAATTTAGTGCCATCACCCTCAGTGCTAGCTTCAGGCCCTCCTCCTCCCATATTCCCTTCATTGAAGTGCCCTGAGTCGACCTTACCATCATCTTGATAGTTCTGATTATCATCATCTTTGTTTTCAACGGGTATCTCTTTAAAGATGGGTTGTTTATCCTCTTCCATAGGATTTTCCTTCGACTCATCCTGTAAGCGCAAAGAAAAATCAGTTAAGACCAAAGGATAATGTGGAAAAGTTAAAGTTAGTAAGTAAAGTTGAAATATACCTCTTTGGCTTCGACCTCAGGGTTAGTGAGGGAGTCACCTTTCTTCTCAGCGTTGGGGGCATCTCCACCCTTCTGCATGCCATCCTGCTTCATCTCATCAGTAACATTTTGATCTTTGATCAATGCTTCTGATTGTGATTTAGGATCGTCCTCAGGCCCAGGGATTTTATCAACTGCAACTTTGACAGCTTGGTCCTTTTCGACCACCATTTCCTTTGCTGTGTCGTCTTGAGATTTTGGGATTTCACCACTATCACTGGAGATTTTGAGTGCCTTGTGCACTTTAGTCCTTTTGGCGGCTGATTTCTCCCTCACAATGGCCTTTGGCCTGGGATCTTCATTCTTTTTCTTTTTCCTCTTTTCTTCTTTTCCCCCTTGATCTTTCTTTGGGGTCCCTTGAGTGGCAACTTCTGGGTTCTTCTTTTTCTTTAAGGCTGGTTCAGCCTTATCCTCCTTAGCCTCTTTAATAGAGGGTCCTCCTTCACTTGGTTGCGAGATCGAAGTAGAGGGCTGCTTTCTTTTTCTAACTAGAGGAACCTCTTCTTCCTCTTCATCATCATCCTGAAATAACAACATTATGAATGGTAAAGGATGTTAAAATTTGGCTAAAATATACTATTTTGAAAAGAGCCAAAATAATTGATGTAAAAATGCTGGTTTTTACCTCTACATCCACAATAATAGTGTCTTTCGACCTCTTCGAACCAGCAGACACAGTCTCAGTGCTGCTCTTCCTTTTTCCACTCTGAGAATATAAATAATCAAGTTAGAAACATATATTCAAAGGAAAAAGAGAAAGCATGCAAAGTACAGGACTAAGCTACCTTTGGTTTAGAGGTATCAACCTCTGATTTGATCTTGATGCCTGTGGGTTTCTTCACTTCGACTGACGTTTTTGAAGACCCAGCATCTGGCTTCACACCTTTGCCTGAAAAATATTATGTTAGTTGATACAAAAGGTATGAAGTGTTATATCAAAAAAAAAATATATATATAAAGCATGAAGGGTAAGATTCTCTACCTCGACCTGAGACACTGATTTTCTTCCCTAGAGCTGGCACTATGAAGCCACTCTCCACCATTCCCAGCAATTGCTCTGCATTACCAATCGAATGACGCGAGTAATAGTCATTCCACCACTTGCTGAAGCCATCAGTGCAATAAAATGAAGACTTATACTCGAATGGTTTGAAGTTGAATTCATAACTCTCTATCATCTTCATATATTTCCTGAAGGTTTTCTCAGTAATGTCAGTGCCCAAAACCATTCGATCAAGTTTCTCAAAGAAACTTTTTGGCCTTATTTGGGACATGCCAAATTGCCTAGCTACACAATTGGGCTGGTATCCAACCTACCCATATTGGTTTGCATTAGCCCCAATCCTGCAAGAAAGCACCGTTTGCTCCAAGTATGCTCTCCAAACCTCGTTCACCTCATCTTCATTGTCTGGGTCGAAAGCAGGGAAGTCTTCCACAAACCAAGCAGCTCCGTACTTGCGCTCAACAAATGGAGCATGGTGAGGTAAAAACTGGTTGAAGTTCAAAAACATTTTCATGTGCCTTATGAAAAGTCTTTGACTATCCTGATCTAGAGATCGAGGGGCTAATCTCACCAACCTTTGCCCTTCGACCTCTCTGCCATCTACCTCCTCTTTATAGTCAGAAGGTACTATCAGCCCCAGTTCCGTTTCAAAAGTGGCATTCAACCATAGTTGTAATAACCACATAGGGCCAGCAACAGAGAATTTGGACCCATCCTTTGACGCCTTAATCGCGTCACTTGCGTTGCCCATAGCCTCATACAGGCTTGCCAACAATAAGCGTCCAAGGCTGAAGAGCCTACCTTCGTTTATCTGTTGCGCCATGGGAATGAACATTCTTGCCACTTGAAGAGACTTCGAGCAGAAAACAAAATGGGATAACCATAATGTCAAGAAGGCCACATGCTCCTCATGGGACACTTCTTCCCCCTCCTTACCCATGTTTTCTACAATATACTTAGAAAACATGTTTTCTCTGTAATTAAGCTCGATCTTATCACCAGTTTTGGTCGGGTCAAAATGATCACCTGTAGGCCTAAGGCCTGTAATAGCAGCTACGTCCATAAGTGTAGGGGTCAACATTCCACATCTAAATTAGAAAGTGTTGGTGGATTTCTCATAGAAGTGAAGCGCAACTATCAAGAGTTCTGGTTTATACTTAGGGCCGGTTCGACTAAACTGGATCAAAGGGTATATCCCATAACTCTCCCAAGTGCCCTTGAAATCCTTTTCGACCCTATTTAGCCAAGGGATATAGTCCTTATGGGCAACATAGAGGGCAGCTCTAAACAACTTAATAGTCCTTATGGCCTTATTTCCTTTCAGCCTCACTGCCAGCAGGTTCTGGAACCACTTCTTCGCCATCTTCGAGAGTGCGTAGATCCTTCCATTTTCCAGCAGATGGTATCTCAAAATCCAAGTTTGAAGCCATTGATGAGCAATGTTTGAAAGTTCAAGAAAAGGAAAAGGGTTTTTGGTAGAATCTGCAAAGATTGAAGTATTTTGGTTGAAACTAGGATGAATCAAACGGAATCAAGAATAGAATCAATGTACTGGTTTAGAATCTCAGATTGCTTCTTGATTGAAGTTCAATTTGGTGGAAAATCAAAGAAGAACAGTGTTTTTGCGTAAAGCTTCTGAGTTTGGAAGTTGGTAAAAAGTGTTTCTTTGTTTCTTGGTTACTATTTATAGGGAAACGTGTTTGGCTCAAAAATAAATAAAAAAGAAATTCAAACAGTTTCTTTTCAACTTCTACGAGCGCCACATCATCCACTATGCTAAAACCTAGGTACAATGATGGATTGTGGGGGATCAAGGTGACAGTTACTCCTGTACATGACATAAGCGCCGTCATTGGTTACAGTGTCAAGCACGTGGGTTCAAAAAATGCCTTTTCCTTTCTCGTTCGACCAACTCGATCGAAACAGGCATTTGGGGGCAATTTGTTAGCCCATATTTTTACTAAGTAAAAATATGTTCTAAATACATGATTAAAATAATTATGTTTAATTATATAGTTATTTTTTAAAAGTCATTAAATGTGTTTGGTTTTCAGAGCCAATGAATTTAATAATCAATCATGCATGAACATATAATAAATGTTCCATTATTGAACATTTCTCTTTAAAACTGCGTATTCTTCAGGATCCTTTCGATTGGGTCGAAGCTTCAGAAGGGTCGAAAAGTTCAGTAGTGCAAGATCAAAGCGTGGACTTAGCGAAATATTCAAGGAAAGCATTATTACTTCGACTTCGATGGATACAACGGCTAAATCAGAAGGATAAGAAGGGATTCAAATTCAAAATACGTGTCAGAGACACGTGTCCTCTCTGTAGTTGTTTAGGCGTTATTAGCAGTTAGGAATTAGTGTCTATAAATAGTTTAGTTATGTGATCGAAAAAGGGGTCACAATCATTATACAAAATCCACGTAAAACTCAAAGTACCCATGTCAACGCGAGAAACGAGTGATCGAAGGAAAATGTATGTAGTGTGAACCATTATAATTTTGTAATCATTTACATTTTGAATGCAATTTACAGCCTTTCATTTATTCCAATTGTCTTTTAATTTCGACTCAATCTTTCCTTCTGTTTATTCAATTGAATAAGCATTCTTTCTTGTATTTCAAGTAACATAAAAACATAAAAACAACAATTTATGAACATAAGAACAATAATGAATACTATTCAATTTGAAAATATAACCAAAAGCACTATGTCCCGAGATTTACTAGTTGATCTCTCTTGTAATAATCAAACTAGCGTTGTTTACCACATTTCACAGTAAACACTAATGCTGGAGAAGAAAGGAGGGAAGTGAGAGAAAGCATAGAAAGGATGGGTACTGTGGAGAAGTAAAGAAGAAAAACTAAAATATTATTCTACTCCCTCGGTCCCAAAATAAATGATTTGTTTGTCCACTAAGGTTTTGTAATAAAACACAAACTTTGTTGTTAGCTTGCACGCTAAAGAGATATACCGGGTGTTAGTGTACGGCCTGACAAACGCAGCTGAGGATCCTGATCACTACTTTTACTTCCGAGAAACAGCTGCTTTGACTTAACTGTTTTAGCATTGTGAAAGAGAAATATGCATCGTCCCAGAGCTGGGATGGAGTTATTTATGTAGCTAAGAAATATAAACTTGGTTTGGACATATTTATGTAGCTAACTAACACTGCAAAAAAATTTATACATTTATCGATAAAAACAACTTGGTCAATGTTAGGTAATTTCGACTGAGAAGAAATCTTCAAAATCCTTGCTTCAGGACCATCGTTCTTACTAAACGAATACCAACGATTATCAACTTACGCGCAAGATTCCCAAAAGAAAGGTTTTGTAATAAAACACAAATTTTGTTGTTAGCTTGCACGCTTAAGAGATATACCGGGTGTTAGTATACTCCTACCTATGTTTATAAGTAGGGGGTCTTGGAATAGTAGGGGTTCATCCGAACACAAACAGTCGTAATTTTGTCAACAAAAACAAAAACAACACAAACAGTCATAAAAGGTCAAAATAGAGACATTTATTTATGTGACCTAACGTTTGTTTGACTAATAACATAGAGAGAGAGAGAGAGAGAGAGAGAGAGAGAGAGAGATAAGAGTTTATTTCTCTCTAAGACCTTAGGCTAAATGTTGTGTGTATGCTTCTGCTGTGATTGCCTTTGAATGATTCTTATGTTTGATACATCCTTTGCTGAAGACATATTATTCTAATTTGTGTGCTTGTGTTGATTTGGATAATTATGTTAACCAACTCGTTAATAAACGGGGCGGGCTTGAACAGAACAAGGACAAAACAATTTGAAGTTCAACTCATTGAATCATTATGAAAGATTATTCATCTTTCATAATGTTATAAAATATTACACAAATATTTGTTCAACAAAATCAAGTGACTATTAAAAAGTAGAGTACAAAACTTTAATCTACTTAATATAAAGAAAATTGTGTTTATGACTTTTATGTTCCAATTTCTATGGTTTGATTAATTACAGTAAGCATCACAAATATTATAGTAAAACTAAAAACGTAGTGATTGATTTATTTAT
The DNA here is from genome assembly GCA_030408175.1 of Trifolium repens. Classification (NCBI taxonomy): domain Eukaryota; kingdom Viridiplantae; phylum Streptophyta; class Magnoliopsida; order Fabales; family Fabaceae; genus Trifolium; species Trifolium repens. Next base: position 38,606,893 of record CP125848.1, on the reverse strand, counting down.
GTGTCAATCCTTTAATTCAACATCAAGCATCACCATCCAAAATAAACATAACATACAAAAAAATTTGATGCTCAATTTGATGTCAAAGTTCTAAGTCCATGCATCAAAATTGAACACCAACAAAATTAAGTAATTGTTACATTATGAAAGATACATTTATAAAGTTTTAGGGGGGCGGAGGTGCAGCTGAACCGTTTGATATAAGTGAAAGAGAATATTTCCTTCAACAAACCATAATGCGAAATGATTGTCTCAAATTCCGTACGCAAATCATCTGAAATATCCTACAAATTCATCATTTATAAGAGTTAGCACTCTGAACCATGAGTAACAACTCACTCAAATTTACATGAAATATATATTTCAATTTGGGCTCAAGAACTAACTTTGTATTGGTATGTTGATGGAGTAATGGAACCATCATCAGGACGAAAATTAATTTTGCCTTTGATAATGGGGTTGGATGGCTCCTCATCGTACTACAAAATGTTGTGAATTTAAGATAAAAAACACGCAAAATACTCTCAACCTGAAAAACATATCAAATAACAAGTAATATATAGAGTAGAAAAGAACATAAATCATGTCATTGTAATAAATAAGAAACAATGATTAGTAACATTAGGAATGAGTAGATATTTTCGTACAATTAAAACAAGCGTAAGGAAACACATCAGACAGATTTGCAATTATCTACCGAGCAACTTTCAATTGAATTCTCTACAGAAGTTTTCAACATACAAAAAAATGATTCAATAATTTATCAGAATTAGTTTGGACAAGAAATTCTAGAGAAATCAGATCAGAATCGTGGTATGTAATTGTAAACTCTTGCATTAAAAAGTGAAACAATGGTTGGTCACATTAAAAAATGAGTAGATATATTAAAGAAAGGTTTTGTAATAAAACACAAACTTTGTTGTTAGCTTGCACGCTTAAGAGATATACCGGGTGTTAGTGTACGGCCTGACAAACGTAAAACACAAACTTTGTTGTTAGGTTGCATGCTTAAGAGATATACCGGGTGTTAGTGTACGACCTGACAAACGCAGCTGAGGATCCTGATCACTACTTTTACTTCTGAGAAACAGCTGCCTTGACTTAACCGTTCTAGCATTGTGAAAGAGAAATATGCATCGTCCCAGAGCTGGGATATAGTCAGTTTGTACACTGTAAGAAATATGCATTGTCCCAGAGCTGGGATGGCGTTATTTATGTAGCTAAGAAATATAAAATTGGTTTGGACATATTTATGTAGCTAACTAACGCTGCAAAAAAAAAATACATTTATCGGTAAAAACAACTTGGTCAATGTTATGTTATTTCAACTGAGAAGAAATCTTCAAAATCCTTGCTTCAGGACCATCGTTCTTAGTAAACGAATACCAACGATTATCAACTTACGTGCAAGATTCCCAAGAGAAAGGTTTTGTAATAAAACACAAACTTTGTTGTTAGCTTGCATGCTTAAGTGATATACCGGGTGTTAGTGTACGACCTGACAAACGCAGCTGAGGATCCTGATCACTACTTTTACTTCTGAGAAACAGCTGCCTTGACTTAACCGTTCTAGCATTGTGAAAGAGAAATATGCATCGTCCCAGAGCTGGGATGGAGTCAGTTTGTGACTTGGGTCATAACCGTTCTTTCGTAGGTCTTAGAGAATTCAGCAGCTGTTTGGAGAATGATTTCCGTGTTATCATTGTGAATGACTCTTCTTGTCTTTAAATTAGATACCAATCAAAGATTTAGAGACTCATAATACCAAATAGGAACAAGGACAACACCAAATTTAATTATTACCTTAGAACGACTTTGTTGTTCTGCTGTAGAGGTCAACTTCTCTGTTGACTCGGCTTCTTCTAAATAAAGTTCTTTATGTGTCCGTTTTGTACTAGAAACTTCCCCGTCTGCATGGGAGAAATCATTGGATCCACACGACTCAGACATTTTGTCCTATTAAAAAATGCAAATGAATGTTCACGGTGTTGGCTGACACAAAGTTCTCCCCGGTTATTGACGGTATAGTTTACAAAATGAAGTTGGGTAGTAACTTACACAAGGCCCTACTGTCTGAGGCATATAGCAGACAAAGGAAACAAAGAGCTACAACTATCCCCACAAACTCAAAACCTCGTACAACTCAGACACACACAAGCCCCTACTGTCCCAAAACAAAACAAAACAAAAACACTCTAAATTAATCCCTTCTAGAACCAAAAAGAAAATCTCTTCTCAGCTTTTGAGTTTCCAGCCCAGCACCAGAATTGCCATAGACTCAGGGAAATTATTCAATATGCTAATGTAGTATATTGGAGTAGGTGCATGCATGGCCGTTCTTTCTTGATTCTAAATTTCTAATGCGTTTTCTTCCCTTTTGCAGGGAAAGCATTGGAGCCAATGGACTCAGACATATTTTCCTATTAAATTATATAGAAACTTTACAAAACTCAAAGTTTTCAAAATTTAGGGCTATGTTTAGATCGACAGCAAACGGGGCGGAATGGACACACAACAAAATGGCACGTCTGTTTCACACAACGGAACAAAAATGGCTGGATGAAGAGAGATATTTCAAAGAGGAGAGAAAGAAACATACCTGGATGAATTCGTTCCAAGAGAGGAGAAAGAGTGGTTGTTGGTGGTTGAATTCATCCACTCTCTTAGTGATAAATGCCATCTGCCTGACAATCAATCAAATCAGCGCCGATTGCTACTCTGCTACCGCCGAATCTATCTGAATCTGTCACTAATGCTGGAGAAGAAAGGAGGGAAGCGAGAGAAAGCATAGAAAGGATGGGTACTGTGGAGAAGTAAAGAAGAAAAACTAAAATATTATTTTACTCCCTCGGTCCCAAAATAAATGATTTGTTTGACCACTAAGGTTTTGTAATAAAACACAAACTTTGTTGTTAGCTTGCACGCTTAAGAGATATACCGGGTGTTAGTGTACGACCTGACAAACGCAGCTGAGGATCTTGATCACTACTTTTACTTCCGAGAAACAGCTGCCTTGACTTAACCGTTCTAGCATTGTGAAAGAGAAATAAGCATCGTCCCAGAGCTGGGATGGAGTCAGTTTGTGACTTGGGTCATAACCGTTCTTTCGTAGGTCTTAGAGAATTCAGCAGCTGTTTGAAGAATGATTTCCGTGTTATCATTGTGAATGACTCTTCTTGTCTTTAAATTAGATACCAATCAAAGAGTTAGAGACTCATAATACCAAATAGGAACAAGGACAACACCAAATTTAATTATGACCTTAGAACGACTTTGTTGTTCTGCTGTAGAGCTCATCTTCTCTGTTGACTCGGCTTCTTCTAAATAAAGTTCTTTATGTGTCCGTTTTGTACTAGAAACTTCCCCGTCTGCATGGGAGAAATCATTGGATCCACACGACTCAGACATTTTGTCCTATTAAAAAATGCAAATGAATGTTCACGGTGTTGGCTGACACAAAGTTCTCCCCGGTTATTGACGGTATAGTTTACAAAATGAAGTTGGGTAGTAACTTACACAAGGCCCTACTGTCTGAGGCATATAGCAGACAAAGGAAACAAAGAGCTACAACTATCCCCACAAACTCAAAACCTCGTACAACTCAGACACACACAAGCCCCTACTGTCCCAAAACAAAACAAAACAAAAACACTCTAAATTAATCCCTTCTAGAACCAAAAAGAAAATCTCTTCTCAGCTTTTGAGTTTCCAGCCCAGCACCAGAATTGCCATAGACTCAGGGAAATTATTCAATATGCTAATGTAGTATATTGGAGTAGGTGCATGCATGGCCGTTCTTTCTTGATTCTAAATTTCTAATGCGTTTTCTTCCCTTTTGCAGGGAAAGCATTGGAGCCAATGGACTCAGACATATTTTCCTATTAAATTATATAGAAACTTTACAAAACTCAAAGTTTTCAAAATTTAGGGCTATGTTTAGATCGACAGCAAACGGGGCGGAATGGACACACAACAAAATGGCACGTCTGTTTCACACAACGGAACAAAAATGGCTGGATGAAGAGAGATATTTCAAAGAGGAGAGAAAGAAACATACCTGGATGAATTCGTTCCAAGAGAGGAGAAAGAGTGGTTGTTGGTGGTTGAATTCATCCACTCTCTTAGTGATAAATGCCATCTGCCTGACAATCAATCAAATCAGCGCCGATTGCTACTCTGCTACCGCCGAATCTATCTGAATCTGTCACTAATGCTGGAGAAGAAAGGAGGGAAGCGAGAGAAAGCATAGAAAGGATGGGTACTGTGGAGAAGTAAAGAAGAAAAACTAAAATATTATTTTACTCCCTCGGTCCCAAAATAAATGATTTGTTTGACCACTAAGGTTTTGTAATAAAACACAAACTTTGTTGTTAGCTTGCACGCTTAAGAGATATACCGGGTGTTAGTGTACGACCTGACAAACGCAGCTGAGGATCTTGATCACTACTTTTACTTCCGAGAAACAGCTGCCTTGACTTAACCGTTCTAGCATTGTGAAAGAGAAATAAGCATCGTCCCAGAGCTGGGATGGAGTCAGTTTGTGACTTGGGTCATAACCGTTCTTTCGTAGGTCTTAGAGAATTCAGCAGCTGTTTGAAGAATGATTTCCGTGTTATCATTGTGAATGACTCTTCTTGTCTTTAAATTAGATACCAATCAAAGAGTTAGAGACTCATAATACCAAATAGGAACAAGGACAATACCAAATTTAATTATGACCTTAGAACGACTTTGTTGTTCTGCTGTAGAGCTCATCTTCTCTGTTGACTCGGCTTCTTCTAAATAAAGTTCTTTATGTGTCCGTTTTGTACTAGAAACTTCCCCGTCTGCATGGGAGAAATCATTGGATCCACACGACTCAGACATTTTGTCTTATTAAAAAATGCAAATGAATGTTCACGGTGTTTGCAGACACAAAGTTCCCACTACAAAGTTCTCACCGGTTATTGACGGTATAGTTTACAAAATGAAGTTGGGTAGTAACTTACACAAGCCCCTACTGTCAGAGGCATATAGCAGACAAAGGAAACAAAGAGCTACAACTATCCCCACAAACTCAAAACCTCGTACAACTCAGACACACACAAGCCCCTACTGTCCCAAAACAAAACAAAACAAAAACACTCTAAATTAATCCCTTCTAGAACCAAAAAGAAAATCTCTTCTCAGCTTTTGAGTTTCCAGCCCAGCACCAGAATTGCCATAGACTCAGGGAAATTATTCCATATGCTAATGTAGTATATTGGAGTAGGTGCATGCATGGCCGTTCTTTCTTGATTCTAAATTTCTAATGCGTTTTCTTCCCTTCTGCAGGGAAAGCATTGGAGCCAATGGACTCAGACATATTTTCCTATTAAATTATATAGAAACTTTACAAAACTCAAAGTTTTCAAAATTTAGGGCTATGTTTAGATCGACAGCAAACGGAGCGGAATGGACACACAACAAAATGGCACGTCTGTTTCACACAACGGAACAAAAATGGCTGGATGATGAGAGATATTTCAAAGAGGAGAGAAAGAAACATACCTGGATGAATTCGTTCCAAGAGAGGAGAAAGAGTGGTTGTTGGTGGTTGAATTCATCCACTCTCTAAGTGATAAATGCCATATGCCTGACAATCAATCAAATCAGCGCCGATTGCTACTCTGCTACCGCCGAATCTATCTGAATCTGTCACTAATGCCGGAGAAGAAAGGAGGGAAGCGAGAGAAAGCATAGAAAGGATGGGTACTGTGGAGAAGTAAAGAAGAAAAACTAAAATATTATTTTACTCCCTCGGTCCCAAAATAAATGATTTGTTTGACCACTAAGGTTTTGTAATAAAACACAAACTTTGTTGTTAGCTTGCACGCTTAAGAGATATACCGGGTGTTAGTGTACGACCTGACAAACGCAGTTGAGGATCCTGATCACTACTTTTACTTGCGAGAAACAGCTGCCTTGACTTAACCGTTCTAGCATTGTGAAAGAGAAATAAGCATCGTCCCAGAGCTGGGATGGAGTCAGTTTGTGACTTGGGTCATAACCGTTCTTTCGTAGGTCTTAGAGAATTCAGCAGCTGTTTGAAGAATGATTTCCGTGTTATCATTGTGAATGACTCTTCTTGTCTTTAAATTAGATACCAATCAAAGAGTTAGAGACTCATAATACCAAATAGGAACAAGGACAACACCAAATTTAATTATGACCTTAGAACAACTTTGTTGTTCCGCTGTAGAGGTCATCTTCTCTGTTGACTCGGCTTCTTCTAATCAAAGTTCTTTATGTGTCCGTTTCGTACTAGAAACTTCCCCGTCTGCATGGGAGAAATCATTGGATCCACACGACTCAGACATTTTGTCCTATTAAAAAATGCAAATGAATGTTCACGGTGTTGGCTGACACAAAGTTCCCACTACAAAGTTCTCACCGGATATTGACGGTATAGTTTACAAAATGAAGTTGGGTAGTAACTTACACAAGCCCCCACTGTCAGAGGCATATAGCAGACAAAGGAAACAAAGAGCTACAACTATCCCCACAAACTCAAAACCTCGTACAACTCAGACACACATAAGCCCCTACTGTCCCAAAACAAAACAAAACAAAAACACTCTAAATTAATCCCTTCTAGAACCAAAAAGAAAATCTCTTCTCAGCTTTTGAGTTTCCAGCCCAGCACCAGAATTGCCATAGACTCAGGGAAATTATTCAATATGCTAATGTAGTATATTGGAGTAGGTGCATGCATGGCCGTTCTTTCTTGATTCTAAATTTCTAATGCGTTTTCTTCCCTTCTGCAAGGAAAGCATTGGAGCCAATGGACTCAGACATATTTTCCTATTAATTTATATAGAATCCTTACAAAACTCAAAGTTTTCAAAATTTAGGGCTATGTTTAGATCGATAGCAAACGGAGCGGAATGGACACACAACAAAATGGCACGTCTGTTTCACACAACGGAACAAAAATGGCTGGATGAAGAGAGATATTTCAAAGAGGAGAGAAAGAAACATACCTGGATGAATTCGTTCCAAGAGAGGAGAAAGAGTGGTTGTTGGTGGTTGAATTCATCCACTCTCTTAGTGATAAATGCCATATGCCTGACAATCAATCAAATCAGCGCCGATTGCTACACTGCTACCGCCGAATCTATCTGAATCTGTCACTAATGCCGGAGAAGAAAGGAGGGAAGCGAGAGAAAGCATAGAAAGGATGGGTACTGTGGAGAAGTAAAGAAGAAAAACTAAAATATTATTTTACTCCCTCGGTCCCAAAATAAATGATTTGTTTGACCACTAAGGTTTTGTAATAAAACACAAACTTTGTTGTTAGCTTGCACGCTTAAGAGATATACCGGGTGTTAGTGTACGACCTGACAAACGCAGTTGAGGATCCTGATCACTACTTTTACTTGCGAGAAACAGCTGCCTTGACTTAACCGTTCTAGCATTGTGAAAGAGAAATAAGCATCGTCCCAGAGCTGGGATGGAGTCAGTTTGTGACTTGGGTCATAACCGTTCTTTCGTAGGTCTTAGAGAATTCAGCAGCTGTTTGAAGAATGATTTCCGTGTTATCATTGTGAATGACTCTTCTTGTCTTTAAATTAGATACCAATCAAAGAGTTAGAGACTCATAATACCAAATTGGAACAAGGACAACACCAAATTTAATTATGACCTTAGAACGACTTTGTTGTTCCGCTGTAGAGGTCATCTTCTCTGTTGACTCGGCTTCTTCTAATCAAAGTTCTTTATGTGTCCGTTTCGTACTAGAAACTTCCCCGTCTGCATGGGAGAAATCATTGGATCCACACGACTCAGACATTTTGTCCTATTAAAAAATGCAAATGAATGTTCACGGTGTTGGCTGACACAAAGTTCCCACTACAAAGTTCTCACCGGTTATTGACGGTATAGTTTACAAAATGAAGTTGGGTAGTAACTTACACAAGCCCCCACTGTCAGAGGCATATAGCAGACAAAGGAAACAATGAGCTACAACTATCCCCACAAACTCAAAACCTCGTACAACTCAGACACACACAAGCCCCTACTGTCCCAAAACAAAACAAAACAAAAACACTCTAAATTAATCCCTTCTAGAACCAAAAAGAAAATCTCTTCTCAGCTTTTGAGTTTCCAGCCCAGCACCAGAATTGCCATAGACTCGGGGAAATTATTCAATATGCTAATGTAGTATATTGGAGTAGGTGCATGCATGGCCGTTCTTTCTTGATTCTAAATTTCTAATGCGTTTTCTTCCCTTCTGCAAGGAAAGCATTGGAGCCAATGGACTCAGACATATTTTCCTATTAAATTATATAGAAACTTTACAAAACTCAAAGTTTTCAAAATTTAGGGCTATGTTTAGATCGACAGCAAACGGAGCGGAATGGACACACAACAAAATGGCACGTCTGTTTCACACAACGGAACAAAAATGGCTGGATGAAGAGAGATATTTCAAAGTGGAGAGAAAGAAACATACCTGGATGAATTCGTTCCAAGAGAGGAGAAAGAGTGGTTGTTGGTGGTTGAATTCATCCACTCTCTTAGTGATAAATGCCATATGCCTGACAATCAATCAAATCAGCGCCGATTGCTACTCTGCTACCGCCGAATCTATCTGAATCTGTCACTAATGCCGGAGAAGAAAGGAGGGAAGCGAGAGAAAGCATAGAAAGGATGGGTACTGTGGAGAAGTAAAGAAGAAAAACTAAAATATTATTTTACTCCCTCGGTCCCAAAATAAATGATTTGTTTGACCACTAAGGTTTTGTAATAAAACACAAACTTTGTTGTTAGCTTGCACGCTTAAGAGATATACCGGGTGTTAGTGTACGACCTGACAAACGCAGTTGAGGATCCTGATCACTACTTTTACTTGCGAGAAACAACTGCCTTGACTTAACCGTTCTAGCATTGTGAAAGAGAAATAAGCATCGTCCCAGAGCTGGGATGGAGTCAGTTTGTGACTTGGGTCATAACCGTTCTTTCGTAGGTCTTAGAGAATTCAGCAGCTGTTTGAAGAATGATTTCCGTGTTATCATTGTGAATGACTCTTCTTGTCTTTAAATTAGATACCAATCAAAGAGTTAGAGACTCATAATACCAAATAGGAACAAGGACAACACCAAATTTAATTATGACCTTAGAACGACTTTGTTGTTCCGCTGTAGAGGTCATCTTCTCTGTTGACTCGGCTTCTTCTAATCAAAGTTCTTTATGTGTCCGTTTCGTACTAGAAACTTCCCCGTCTGCATGGGAGAAATCATTGGATCCACACGACTCAGACATTTTGTCCTATTAAAAAATGCAAATGAATGTTCACGGTGTTGGCTGACACAAAGTTCCCACTACAAAGTTCTCACCTGTTATTGACGGTATAGTTTACAAAATGAAGTTGGGTAGTAACTTACACAAGCCCCCACTGACAGAGGCATATAGCAGACAAAGGAAACAAAGAGCTACAACTATCCCCACAAACTCAAAACCTCGTACAACTCAGACACACACAAGCCCCTACTGTCCCAAAACAAAACAAAACAAAAACACTCTAAATTAATCCCTTCTAGAACCAAAAAGAAAATCTCTTCTCAGCTTTTGAGTTTCCAGCCCAGCACCAGAATTGCCATAGACTCAGGGAAATTATTCAATATGCTAATGTAGTATATTGGAGTAGGTGCATGCATGGCCGTTCTTTCTTGATTCTAAATTTCTAATGCGTTTTCTTCCCTTCTGCAAGGAAAGCATTGGAGCCAATGGACTCAGACATATTTTCCTATTAAATTATATCGAAACTTTACAAAACTCAAATTTTCAAAATTTAGGGCTATGTTTAGATCGACAGCAAACGGAGCGGAATGGACACACAACAAAATGGCACGTCTGTTTCACACAACGGAACAAAAATGGCTGGATGAAGAGAGATATTTCAAAGAGGAGAGAAAGAAACATACCTGGATGAATTCGTTCCAAGAGAGGAGAAAGAGTGGTTGTTGGTGGTTGAATTCATCCACTCTCTTAGTGATAAATGCCATCTGCCTGACAATCAATCAAATCAGCGCCGATTGCTACTCTGCTACCGCCGAATCTACCTGAATCTGTCACTAATGCTGGAGAAGAAAGGAGGGAAGCGAGAGAAAGCATAGAAAGGATGGGTACTGTGGAGAAATAAAGAAGAAAAACTAAAATATTATTTTACTCCCTCGGTCCCAAAATAAATGATTTGTTTGACCACTAAGGTTTTGTAATAAAACACAAACTTTGTTGTTAGCTTGCACACTTAAGAGATATACCGGGTGTTAGTGTACGACCTGACAAACGCAGGTGAGGATCCTGATCACTACTTTTACTTCCGAGAAACAGCTGCCTTGACTTAACCGTTCTAGCATTGTGAAAGAGAAATAAGCATCGTCCCAGAGCTGGGATGGAGTCAGTTTGTGACTTGGGTCATAACCGTTCTTTCGTAGGTCTTAGAGAATTCAGCAGCTGTTTGAAGAATGATTTTCGTGTTATCATTGTGAATGACTCTTCTTGCCTTTAAATTAGATACCAATCAAAGAGTTAGAGACTCATAATACCAAATAGGAACAAGGACAACACCAAATTTAATTATGACCTTAGAACGACTTTGTTGTTCTGCTGTAGAGGTCATCTTCTCTGTTGACTCGGCTTCTTCTAAATAAAGTTCTTTATGTGTCTGTTTCGTACTAGAAACTTCCCCGTCTGCATGGGAGAAATCATTGGATCCACACGACTCAGACATTTTGTCCTATTAAAAAATGCAAATGAATGTTCACGGTGTTGGCTGACACAAAGTTCCCACTACAAAGTTCTCACCGGTTATTGACGGTATAGTTTACAAAATGAAGTTGGGTAGTAACTTACACAAGCCCCTACTGTCAGAGGCATATAGCAGACAAAGGAAACAAAGAGCTACAACTATCCCCACAAACTCAAAACCTCGTACAACTCAGACACACACAAGCCCCTACTGTCCCAAAACAAAACAAAACAAAAACACTCTAAATTAATCCCTTCTAGAACCAAAAAGAAAATCTCTTCTCAGCTTTTGAGTTTCCAGCCCAGCACCAGAATTGCCATAGACTCAGGGAAATTATTCAATATGCTAATGTAGTATATTGGAGTAGGTGCATGCATGGCCGTTCTTTCTTGATTCTAAATTTCTAATGCGTTTTCTTCCCTTCTGCAGGGAAAGCATTGGAGCCAATGGACTCAGACATATTTTCCTATTAAATTATATAGAAACTTTACAAAACTCAAAGTTTTCAAAATTTAGGGTTATGTTTAGATCGACAGCAAACGGAGCGGAATGGACACACAACAAAATGGCACGTCTGTTTCACACAACGGAACAAAAATGGCTGGATGAAGAGAGATATTTCAAAGAGGAGAGATAGAAACATACCTGGATGAATTCGTTCCAAGAGAGGAGAAAGAGTGGTTGTTGGTGGTTGAATTCATCCACTCTCTTAGTGATAAATGCCATCTGCCTGACAATCAATCAAATCAACGCCGATTGCTACTCTGCTACCGCCGAATCTATCTGAATCTGTCACTAATGCTGGAGAAGAAAGGAGGGAAGCGAGAGAAAGCATAGAAAGGATGGGTACTGTGGAGAAGTAAAGAAGAAAAACTAAAATATTATTTTACTCCCTCGGTCCCAAAATAAATGATTTGTTTGACCACTAAGGTTTTGTAATAAAACACAAACTTTGTTGTTAGCTTGCACGCTTAAGAGATATACCGGGTGCTAGTGTACGACCTGACAAACGCAGCTGAGGATCCTGATCACTACATTTACTTCCGAGAAACAGCTGCCTTGACTTAACCGTTCTAGCATTGTGAAAGAGAAATAAGCATCGTCCCAGAGCTGGGATGGAGTCAGTTTGTGACTTGGGTCATAACCGTTCTTTCGTAGGTCTTAGAGAATTCAGCAGCTGTTTGAAGAATGATTTCCGTGTTATCATTGTGAATGACTCTTCTTGTCTTTAAATTAGATACCAATCAAAGAGTTAGAGACTCATAATACCAAATAGGAACAAGGACAACACCAAATTTAATTATGACCTTAGAACGACTTTGTTGTTCCGCTGTAGAGGTCATCTTCTTTGTTGACTCGGCTTCTTCTAATCAAAGTTCTTTATGTGTCCGTTTCGTACTAGAAACTTCCCCGTCTGCATGGGAGAAATCATTGGATCCACACGACTCAGACATTTTGTCCTATTAAAAAATGCAAATGAATGTTCACGGTGTTGGCTGACACAAAGTTCCCACTACAAAGTTCTCACCGGTTATTGACGGTATAGTTTACAAAATGAAGTTGGGTAGTAACTTACACAAGCCCCCACTGTCAGAGGCATATAGCAGACAAAGGAAACAAAGAGCTACAACTATCCCCACAAACTCAAAACCTCGTACAACTCAGACACACACAAGCCCCTACTGTCCCAAAACAAAACAAAACAAAAACACTCTAAATTAATCCCTTCTAGAACCAAAAAGAAAATCTCTTCTCAGCTTTTGAGTTTCCAGCCCAGCACCAGAATTGCCATAGACTCAGGGAAATTATTCAATATGCTAATGTAGTATATTGGAGTAGGTGCATGCATGGCCGTTCTTTCTTGATTCTAAATTTCTAATGCGTTTTCTTCCCTTCTGCAAGGAAAGCATTGGAGCCAATGGACTCAGACATATTTTCCTATTAAATTATATAGAAACTTTACAAAACTCAAAGTTTTCAAAATTTAGGGCTATGTTTAGATCGACAACAAACGGAGCGGAATGGACACACAACAAAATGGCACGTCTGTTTCACACAACGGAACAAAAATGGCTGGATGAAGAGAGATATTTCAAAGAGGAGAGATAGAAACATACCTGGATGAATTCGTTCCAAGAGAGGAGAAAGAGTGGTTGTTGGTGGTTGAATTCATCCACTCTCTTAGTGATAAATGCCATCTGCCTGACAATCAATCAAATCAGCGCCGATTGCTACTCTGCTACCGCCGAATCTATCTGAATCTGTCACTAATGCTGGAGAAGAAAGGAGGGAAGCGAGAGAAAGCATAGAAAGGATGGGTACTGTGGAGAAGTAAAGAAGAAAAACTAAAATATTATTTTACTCCCTCGGTCCCAAAATAAATGATTTGTTTGACCACTAAGGTTTTGTAATAAAACACAAACTTTGTTGTTAGCTTGCACGCTTAAGAGATATACCGGGTGCTAGTGTACGACCTGACAAACGCAGCTGAGGATCCTGATCACTACTTTTACTTCCGAGAAACAGCTGCCTTGACTTAACCGTTCTAGCATTGTGAAAGAGAAATAAGCATCGTCCCAGAGCTGGGATGGAGTCAGTTTGTGACTTGGGTCATAACCGTTCTTTCGTAGGTCTTAGAGAATTCAGCAGCTGTTTGAAGAATGATTTCCGTGTTATCATTGTGAATGACTCTTCTTGTCTTTAAATTAGATACCAATCAAAGAGTTAGAGACTCATAATACCAAATAGGAACAAGGACAACACCAAATTTAATTATGACCTTAGAACGACTTTGTTGTTCCGCTGTAGAGGTCATCTTCTTTGTTGACTCGGCTTCTTCTAATCAAAGTTCTTTATGTGTCCGTTTCGTACTAGAAACTTCCCCGTCTGCATGGGAGAAATCATTGGATCCACACGACTCAGACATTTTGTCCTATTAAAAAATGCAAATGAATGTTCACGGTGTTGGCTGACACAAAGTTCCCACTACAAAGTTCTCACCGGTTATTGACGGTATAGTTTACAAAATGAAGTTGGGTAGTAACTTACACAAGCCCCCACTGTCAGAGGCATATAGCAGACAAAGGAAACAAAGAGCTATAACTATCCCCACAAACTCAAAACCTCGTACAACTCAGACACACACAAGCCCCTACTGTCCCAAAACAAAACAAAACAAAAACACTCTAAATTAATCCCTTCTAGAACCAAAAAGAAAATCTCTTCTCAGCTTTTGAGTTTCCAGCCCAGCACCAGAATTGCCATAGACTCAGGGAAATTATTCAATATGCTAATGTAGTATATTGGAGTAGGTGCATGCATGGCCGTTCTTTCTTGATTCTAAATTTCTAATGCGTTTTCTTCCCTTCTGCAAGGAAAGCATTGGAGCCAATGGACTCAGACATATTTTCCTATTAAATTATATAGAAACTTTACAAAACTCAAAGTTTTCAAAATTTAGGGCTATGTTTAGATCGACAGCAAACGGAGCGGAATGGACACACAACAAAATGGCACGTCTGTTTCACATAACGGAACAAAAATGGCTGGATGAAGAGAGATATTTCAAAGAGGAGAGAAAGAAACATACCTGGATGAATTCGTTCCAAGAGAGGAGAAAGAGTGGTTGTTGGTGGTTGAATTCATCCACTCTCTTAGTGATAAATGCCATCTGCCTGACAATCAATCAAATCAGCGCCGATTGCTACTCTGCTACCGCCGAATCTATCTGAATCTGTCACTAATGCTGGAGAAGAAAGGAGGGAAGCGAGAGAAAGCATAGAAAGGATGGGTACTGTGGAGAAGTAAAGAAGATAAACTAAAATATTATTTTACTCCCTCGGTCCCAAAATAAATGATTTGTTTGACCACTAAGGTTTTGTAATAAAACACAAACTTTGTTGTTAGCTTGCACGCTTAAGAGATATACCGGGTGCTAGTGTACGACCTGACAAACGCAGCTGAGGATCCTGATCACTACTTTTACTTCCGAGAAACAGCTGCCTTGACTTAACCGTTCTAGCATTGTGAAAGAGAAATAAGCATCGTCCCAGAGCTGGGATGGAGTCAGTTTGTGACTTGGGTCATAACCGTTCTTTCGTAGGTCTTAGAGAATTCAGCAACTGTTTGAAGAATGATTTCCGTGTTATCATTGTGAATGACTCTTCTTGTCTTTAAATTAGATACCAATCAAAGAGTTAGAGACTCATAATACCAAATAGGAACAAGGACAACACCAAATTTAATTATGACCTTAGAACGACTTTGTTGTTCCGCTGTAGAGGTCATCTTCTCTGTTGACTCGGCTTCTTCTAATCAAAGTTCTTTATGTGTCCGTTTCGTACTAGAAACTTCCCCGTCTGCATGGGAGAAATCATTGGATCCACACGACTCAGACATTTTGCCCTATTAAAAAATGCAAATGAATGTTCACGGTGTTGGCTGACACAAAGTTCCCACTACAAAGTTCTCACCGGTTATTGACGGTATAGTTTATAAAATGAAGTTGGGTAGTAACTTACACAAGCCCCCACTGTCAGAGGCATATAGCAGACAAAGGAAACAAAGAGCTACAACTATCCCCACAAACTCAAAACCTCGTACAACTCAGACACACACAAGCCCCTACTGTCCCAAAACAAAACAAAACAAAAACACTCTAAATTAATCCCTTCTAGAACCAAAAAGAAAATCTCTTCTCAGCTTTTGAGTTTCCAGCCTAGCACCAGAATTGCCATAGACTCAGGGAAATTATTCAATATGCTAATGTAGTATATTGGAGTAGGTGCATGCATGGCCGTTCTTTCTTGATTCTAAATTTCTAATGCGTTTTCTTCCATTCTGCAAGGAAAGCATTGGAGCTAATGGACTCAGACATATTTTCCTATTAAATTATATAGAAACTTTACAAAACTCAAAGTTTTCAAAATTTAGGGCTATGTTTAGATCGACAGCAAACGGAGCGGAATGGACACACAACAAAATGGCACGTCTGTTTCACACAACGGAACAAAAATGGCTGGATGAAGAGAGATATTTCAAAGAGGAGAGAAAGAAACATACCTGGATGAATTCGTTCCAAGAGAGGAGAAAAAGTGGTTGTTGGTGGTTGAATTCATCCACTCTCTTAGTGATAAATGCCATCTGCCTGACAATCAATCAAATCAGCGCCGATTGCTACTCTGCTACCGCCGGATCTATCTAAATCTGTCACTAATGCTGGAGAAGAAAGGAGGGAAGCGAGAGAAAGCATAGAAAGGATGGGTACTGTGGAGAAGTAAAGAAGAAAAACTAAAATATTATTTTACTCCCTCGGTCCCAAAATAAATGATTTGTTTGACCACTAAGGTTTTGTAATAAAACACAAACTTTGTTGTTAGCTTGCACGCTTAAGAGATATACCGGGTGTTAGTGTACGACCTGACAAACGCAGCTGAGGATCCTGATCACTACTTTTACTTCCGAGAAACAGCTGCCTTGACTTAACCGTTCTAGCATTGTGAAAGAGAAATAAGCATCGTCCCAGAGCTGGGATGGAGTCAGTTTGTGACTTGGGTCATAACCGTTCTTTCGTAGGTCTTAGAGAATTCAGCAGCTGTTTGAAGAATGATTTCCGTGTTATTATTGTGAATGACTCTTCTTGTCTTTAAATTAGATACCAATCAAAGAGTTAGAGACTCATAATACCAAATAGGAACAAGGACAACACCAAATTTAATTATGACCTTAGAACGACTTTGTTGTTCCGCTGTAGAGGTCATCTTCTCTGTTGACTCGGCTTCTTCTAATCAAAGTTCTTTATGTGTCCGTTTCGTACTAGAAACTTCCCCGTCTGCATGGGAGAAATCATTGGATCCACACGACTCAGACATTTTGTCCTATTAAAAAATGCAAATGAATGTTCACGGTGTTGGCTGACACAAAGTTCCCACTACAAAGTTCTCACCGGTTATTGACGGTATAGTTTACAAAATGAAGTTGGGTAGTAACTTACACAAGCCCCCACTGTCAGAGGCATATAGCAGACAAAGGAAACAAAGAGCTACAACTATCCCCACAAACTCAAAACCTCGTACAGCTCAGACACACACAAGCCCCTACTGTCCCAAAACAAAACAAAACAAAAACACTCTAAATTAATCCCTTCTAGAACCAAAAAGAAAATCTCTTCTCAGCTTTTGAGTTTCCAGCCTAGCACCAGAATTGCCATAGACTCAGGGAAATTATTCAATATGCTAATGTAGTATATTGGAGTAGGTGCATGCATGGCCGTTCATTCTTGATTCTAAATTTCTAATGCGTTTTCTTCCCTTCTGCAAGGAAAGCATTGGAGCTAATGGACTCAGACATATTTTCCTATTAAATTATATAGAAACTTTACAAAACTCAAAGTGTTCAAAATTTAGGGCTATGTTTAGATCGACAGCAAACGGAGCGGAATGGACACACAACAAAATGGCACGTCTGTTTCACACAACGGAACAAAAATGGCTGGATGAAGAGAGATATTTCAAAGAGGAGAGAAAGAAACATACCTGGATGAATTCGTTCCAAGAGAGGAGAAAGAGTGGTTGTTGGTGGTTGAATTCATCCACTCTCTTAGTGATAAATGCCATCTGCCTGACAATCAATCAAATCAGCGCCGATTGCTACTCTGCTACCGCCGAATCTACCTGAATCTGTCACTAATGCTGGAGAAGAAAGGAGGGAAGCGAGAGAAAGCATAGAAAGGATGGGTACTGTGGAGAAGTAAAGAAGAAAAACTAAAATATTATTTTACTCCCTCGGTCCCAAAATAAATGATTTGTTTGACCACTAAGGTTTTGTAATAAAACACAAACTTTGTTGTTAGCTTGCACGCTTAAGAGATATATCGGGTGTTAGTGTACGACCTGACAAACGCAGCTGAGGATCCTGATCACTACTTTTACTTCCGAGAATCCGTTGCCTTGACTTAACCGTTCTAGCATTGTGAAAGAGAAATAAGCATCGTCCCAGAGCTGGGATGGAGTCAGTTTGTGACTTGGGTCATAACCGTTCTTTCGTAGGTCTTAGAGAATTCAGCAGCTGTTTGAAGAATGATTTTCGTGTTATCATTGTGAATGACTCTTCTTGTCTATAAATTAGATACCAATCAAAGAGTTAGAGACTCATAATACCAAATAGGAACAAGGACAACACCAAATTTAATTATGACCTTAGAACGACTTTGTTGTTCTGCTGTAGAGGTCATCTTCTCTGTTGACTCGGCTTCTTCTAATCAAAGTTCTTTATGTGTCCGTTTCGTACTAGAAACTTCCCCGTCTGCATGGGAGAAATCATTGGATCCACACGACTCAGACATTTTGTCCTATTAAAAAATGCAAATGAATGTTCACGGTGTTGGCTGACACAAAGTTCCCACTACAAAGTTCTCACCGGTTATTGACGGTATAGTTTACAAAATGAAGTTGGGTAGTAACTTACACAAGCCCCTACTGTCAGAGGCATATAGCAGACAAAGGAAACAAAGAGCTACAACTATCCCCACAAACTCAAAACCTCGTACAACTCAGACACACACAAGCCCCTACTGTCCCAAAACAAAACAAAACAAAAACACTCTAAATTAATCCCTTCTAGAACCAAAAAGAAAATCTCTTCTCAGCTTTTGAGTTTCCAGCCCAGCACCAGAATTGCCATAGACTCAGGGAAATTATTCAATATGCTAATGTAGTATATTGGAGTAGGTGCATGCGTGGCCGTTCTTTCTTGATTCTAAATTTCTAATGCGTTTTCTTCCCTTCTGCAGCGAAAGCATTGGAGCCAATGGACTCAGACATATTTTCCTATTAAATTATATAGAAACTTTACAAAACTCAAAGTTTTCAAAATTTAGGGCTATGTTTAGATCGACAGCAAACGGAGCGGAATGGACACACAACAAAATGGCACGTCTGTTTCACACAACGGAACAAAAATGGCTGGATGAAGAGAGATATTTCAAAGAGGAGAGAAAGAAACATACCTGGATGAATTCGTTCCAAGAGAGGAGAAAAAGTGGTTGTTGGTGGTTGAATTCATCCACTCTCTTAGTGATAAATGCCATATGCCTGACAATCAATCAAATCAGCGCCGATTGCTACTCTGCTACCGCCGGATCTATCTAAATCTGTCACTAATGCTGGAGAAGAAAGGAGGGAAGCGAGAGAAAGCATAGAAAGGATGGGTACTGTGGAGAAGTAAAGAAGAAAAACTAAAATATTATTTTACTCCCTCGGTCCCAAAATAAATGATTTGTTTGACCACTAAGGTTTTGTAATAAAACACAAACTTTGTTGTTAGCTTGCACGCTTAAGAGATATACCGGGTGTTAGTGTACGACCTGACAAACGCAGCTGAGGATCCTGATCACTACTTTTACTTCCGAGAAACAGCTGCCTTGACTTAACCGTTCTAGCATTGTGAAAGAGAAATAAGCATCGTCCCAGAGCTGGGATGGAGTCAGTTTGTGACTTGGGTCATAACCGTTCTTTCGTAGGTCTTAGAGAATTCAGCAGTTGTTTGAAGAATGATTTCCGTGTTATCATTGTGAATGACTCTTCTTGTCTATAAATTAGATACCAATCAAAGAGTTAGAGACTCATAATACCAAATAGGAACAAGGACAACACCAAATTCAATTATGACCTTAGAACGACTTTGTTGTTCTGCTGTAGAGGTCATCTTCTCTGTTGACTCGGCTTCTTCTAATCAAAGTTCTTTATGTGTCCGTTTCGTACTAGAAACTTCCCCGTCTGCATGGGAGAAATCATTGGATCCACACGACTCAGACATTTTGTCCTATTAAAAAATGCAAATGAATGTTCACGGTGTTGGCTGACACAAAGTTCCCACTACAAAGTTCTCACCGGTTATTGACGGTATAGTTTACAAAATGAAGTTGGGTAGTAACTTACACAAGCCCCTACTGTCAGAGGCATATAGCAGACAAAGGAAACAAAGAGCTACAACTATCCCCACAAACTCAAAACCTCGTACAGCTCAGACACACACAAGCCCCTACTGTCCCAAAACAAAACAAAACAAAAACACTCTAAATTAATCCCTTCTAGAACCAAAAAGAAAATCTCTTCTCAGCTTTTGAGTTTCCTGCCCAGCACCAGAATTGCCATAGACTCAGGGAAATTATTCAATATGCTAATGTAGTATATTGGAGTAGGTGCATGCATGGCCGTTCTTTCTTGATTCTAAATTTCTAATGCGTTTTCTTCCCTTCTGCAGGGAAAGCATTGGAGCCAATGGACTCAGACATATTTTCCTATTAAATTATATAGAAACTTTACAAAACTCAAAGTTTTCAAAATTTAGGGCTATGTTTAGATCGACAGCAAACGGAGCGGAATGGACACACAACAAAATGGCACGTCTTTTTCACACAACGGAACAAAAATGGCTGGATGAAGAGAGATATTTCAAAGAGGAGAGAAAGAAACATACCTGGATGAATTCGTTCCAAGAGAGGAGAAAGAGTGGTTGTTGGTGGTTGAATTCATCCACTCTCTTAGTGATAAATGCCATCTGCCTGACAATCAATCAAATCAGCGCCGATTGCTACTCTGCTACCGCCGAATCTATCCGAATCTGTCACTAATGCTGGAGAAGAAAGGAGGGAAGCGAGAGAAAGCATAGAAAGGATGGGTACTGTGGAGAAGTAAAGAAGAAAAACTAAAATATTATTTTACTCCCTCGGTCCCAAAATAAATGATTTGTTTGACCACTAAGGTTTTGTAATAAAACACAAACTTTGTTGTTAGCTTGCACGCTTAAGAGATATACCGGGTGTTAGTGTACGACCTGACAAACGCAGCTGAGGATCCTGATCACTACTTTTACTTCCGAGAAACCGCTGCCTTGACTTAACCGTTCTAGCATTGTGAAAGAGAAATAAGCATCGTCCCAGAGCTGGGATGGAGTCAGTTTGTGACTTGGGTCATAACCATTCTTTCGTAGGTCTTAGAGAATTCAGCAGCTGTTTGAAGAATGATTTCCGTGTTATCATTGTGAATGACTCTTCTTGTCTTTAAATTAGATACCAATCAAAGAGTTAGAGACTCATAATTCCAAATAGGAACAAGGACAACACCAAATTTAATTATGACCTTAGAACGACTTTGTTGTTCTGCTGTAGAGGTCATCTTCTCTGTTGACTCGGCTTCTTCTAAATAAAGTTCTTTATGTGTCCGTTTCGTACTAGAAACTTCCCCGTCTGCATGGGAGAAATCATTGGATCCACACGACTCAGACATTTTGTCCTATTAAAAAATGCAAATGAATGTTCACGGTGTTGGCTGACACAAAGTTCCCACTACAAAGTTCTCACCGGTTATTGACGGTATAGTTTACAAAATGAAGTTGGGTAGTAACTTACACAAGCCCCTACTGTCAGAGGCATATAGCAGACAAAGGAAACAAAGAGCTACAACTATCCCCACAAACTCAAAACCTCGTACAACTCAGACACACACAAGCCCCTACTGTCCCAAAACAAAACAAAACAAAAACACTCTAAATTAATCCCTTCTAGAACCAAAAAGAAAATCTCTTCTCAGCTTTTGAGTTTCCAGCCCAGCACCAGAATTGCCATAGACTCAGGGAAATTATTCAATATGCTAATGTAGTATATTGGAGTAGGTGCATGCATGGCCGTTCTTTCTTGATTCTAAATTTCTAATGCGTTTTCTTCCCTTCTGCAGGGAAAGCATTGGAGCCAATGGACTCAGACATATTTTCCTATTAAATTATATAGAAACTTTACAAAACTCAAAGTTTTCAAAATTTAGGGCTATGTTTAGATCGACAGCAAACGGAGCGGAATGGACACACAACAAAATGGCACGTCTTTTTCACACAACGGAACAAAAATGGCTGGATGAAGAGAGATATTTCAAAGAGGAGAGAAAGAAACATACCTGGATGAATTCGTTCCAAGAGAGGAGAAAGAGTGGTTGTTGGTGGTTGAATTCATCCACTCTCTTAGTGATAAATGCCATCTGCCTGACAATCAATCAAATCAGCGCCGATTGCTACTCTGCTACCGCCGAATCTATCCGAATCTGTCACTAATGCTGGAGAAGAAAGGAGGGAAGCGAGAGAAAGCATAGAATGGATGGGTACTGTGGAGAAGTAAAGAAGAAAAACTAAAATATTATTTTACTCCCTCGGTCCCAAAATAAATGATTTGTTTGACCACTAAGGTTTTGTAATAAAACACAAACTTTGTTGTTAGCTTGCACGCTTAAGAGATATACCGGGTGTTAGTGTACGACCTGACAAACGCAGCTGAGGATCCTGATCACTACTTTTACTTCCGAGAAACCGCTGCCTTGACTTAACCGTTCTAGCATTGTGAAAGAGAAATAAGCATCGTCCCAGAGCTGGGATGGAGTCAGTTTGTGACTTGGGTCATAACCATTCTTTCGTAGGTCTTAGAGAATTCAGCAGCTGTTTGAAGAATGATTTCCGTGTTATCATTGTGAATGACTCTTCTTGTCTTTAAATTAGATACCAATCAAAGAGTTAGAGACTCATAATTCCAAATAGGAACAAGGACAACACCAAATTTAATTATGACCTTAGAACGACTTTGTTGTTCTGCTGTAGAGGTCATCTTCTCTGTTGACTCGGCTTCTTCTAAATAAAGTTCTTTATGTGTCCGTTTCGTACTAGAAACTTCCCTGTCTGCATGGGAGAAATCATTGGATCCACACGACTCAGACATTTTGTCCTATTAAAAAATGCAAATGAATGTTCACGGTGTTGGCTGACACAAAGTTCCCACTACAAAGTTCTCACCGGTTATTGACGGTATAGTTTACAAAATGAAGTTGGGTAGTAACTTACACAAGCCCCTACTGTCAGAGGCATATAGCAGACAAAGGAAACAAAGAGCTACAACTATCCCCACAAACTCAAAACCTCGTACAACTCAGACACACACAAGCCCCTACTGTCCCAAAACAAAACAAAACAAAAACACTCTAAATTAATCCCTTCTAGAACCAAAAAGAAAATCTCTTCTCAGCTTTTGAGTTTCCAGCCCAGCACCAGAATTGCCATAGACTCAGGGAAATTATTCAATATGCTAATGTAGTATATTGGAGTAGGTGCATGCATGGCCGTTCTTTCTTGATTCTAAATTTCTAATGCGTTTTCTTCCCTTCTGCAGGGAAAGCATTGGAGCCAATGGACTCAGACATATTTTCCTATTAAATTATATAGAAACTTTACAAAACTCAAAGTTTTCAAAATTTAGGGCTATGTTTAGATCGACAGCAAACGGAGCGGAATGGACACACAACAAAATGGCATGTCTGTTTCACACAACGGAACAAAAATGGCTGGATGAAGAGACATATTTCAAAGAGGAGAGAAAGAAACATACCTGGATGAATTCGTTCCAAGAGAGGAGAAAGAGTGGTTGTTGGTGGTTGAATTCATCCACTCTCTTAGTGATAAATGCCATCTGCCTGACAATCAATCAAATCAGCGCCGATTGCTACTCTGCTACCGCCGAATCTATCTAAATCTGTCACTAATGCTGGAGAAGAAAGGAGGGAAGCGAGAGAAAGCATAGAAAGGATGGGTACTGTGGAGAAGTAAAGAAGAAAAACTAAAATATTATTATACTCCCTCGGTCCCAAAATAAATGATTTGTTTGACCACTAAGGTTTTGTAATAAAACACAAACTTTGTTGTTAGCTTGCACGCTTAAGAGATATACTGGGTGTTAGTGTACGACCTGACAAACGCAGCTGAGGATCCTGATCACTACTTTTACTTCCGAGAAACAGCTGCCTTGACTTAACCGTTCTAGCATTGTGAAAGAGAAATAAGCATCGTCCCAGAGCTGGGATGGAGTCAGTTTGTGACTTGGGTCATAACCGTTCTTTCGTAGGTCTTAGAGAATTCAGCAGCTGTTTGAAGAATGATTTCCGTGTTATCATTGTGAATGACTCTTCTTGTCTATAAATTAGATACCAATCAAAGAGTTAGAGACTCATAATACCAAATAGGAACAAGGACAACACCAAATTTAATTATGACCTTAGAACGACTTTGTTGTTCTGCTGTAGAGGTCATCTTCTCTGTTGACTCGGCTTCTTCTAATCAAAGTTATTTATGTGTCCGTTTCGTACTAGAAACTTCCCCGTCTGCATGGGAGAAATCATTGGATCCACACGACTCAGACATTTTGTCCTATTAAAAAATGCAAATGAATGTTCACGGTGTTGGCTGACACAAAGTTCCCACTACAAAGTTCTCACCGGTTATTGACGATATAGTTTACAAAATGAAGTTGGGTAGTAACTTACACAAGCCCCTACTGTCAGAGGCATATAGCAGACAAAGGAAACAAAGAGCTACAACTATCCCCACAAACTCAAAACCTCGTACAACTCAGACACACACAAGCCCCTACTGTCCCAAAACAAAACAAAACAAAAACACTCTAAATTAATCCCTTCTAGAACCAAAAAGAAAATCTCTTCTCAGCTTTTGAGTTTCCAGCCCAGCACCAGAATTGCCATAGACTCAGGGAAATTATTCAATATGCTAATGTAGTATATTGGAGTAGGTGCATGCATGGCCGTTCTTTCTTGATTCTAAATTTCTAATGCGTTTTCTTCCCTTCTGCAGGGAAAGCATTTGAGCCAATGGACTCAGACATATTTTCCTATTAAATTATATAGAAACTTTACAAAACTCAAAGTTTTCAAAATTTAGGGCTATGTTTAGATCGACAGCAAACAGAGCGGAATGGACACACAACAAAATGGCATGTCTGTTTCACACAACGGAACAAAAATGGCTGGATGAAGAGACATATTTCAAAGAGGAGAGAAAGAAACATACCTGGATGAATTCGTTCCAAGAGAGGAGAAAGAGTGGTTGTTGGTGGTTGAATTCATCCACTCTCTTAGTGATAAAGGCCATCTGCCTGAAAATCAATCAAATCAGCGCCGATTGCTACTCTGCTACCGCCGAATCTATCTAAATCTGTCACTAATGCTGGAGAAGAAAGGAGGGAAGCGAGAGAAAGCATAGAAAGGATGGGTACTGTGGAGAAGTAAAGAAGAAAAACTAAAATATTATTATACTCCCTCGGTCCCAAAATAAATGATTTGTTTGACCACTAAGGTTTTGTAATAAAACACAAACTTTGTTGTTAGCTTGCACGCTTAAGATATATACTGGGTGTTAGTGTACGACCTGACAAACGCAGCTGAGGATCCTGATCACTACTTTTACTTCCGAGAAACAGCTGCCTTGACTTAACCGTTCTAGCATTGTGAAAGAGAAATAAGCATCGTCCCAGAGCTGGGATGGAGTCAGTTTGTGACTTGGGTCATAACCGTTCTTTCGTAGGTCTTAGAGAATTCAGCAGCTGTTTGAAGAATGATTTCCGTGTTATCATTGTGAATGACTCTTCTTGTCTATAAATTAGATACCAATCAAAGAGTTAGAGACTCATAATACCAAATAGGAACAAGGACAACACCAAATTTAATTATGACCTTAGAACGACTTTGTTGTTCTGCTGTAGAGGTCATCTTCTCTGTTGACTCGGCTTCTTCTAATCAAAGTTCTTTATGTGTCCGTTTCGTACTAGAAACTTCCCCGTCTGCATGGGAGAAATCATTGGATCCACACGACTCAGACATTTTGTCCTATTAAAAAATGCAAATGAATGTTCACGGTGTTGGCTGACACAAAGTTCCCACTACAAAGTTCTCACCGGTTATTGACGGTATAGTTTACAAAATGAAGTTGGGTAGTAACTTACACAAGCCCCTACTGTCAGAGGCATATAGCAGACAAAGGAAACAAAGAGCTACAACTATCCCCACAAACTCAAAACCTCGTACAACTCAGACACACACAAGCCCCTACTGTCCCAAAACAAAACAAAACAAAAACACTCTAAATTAATCCCTTCTAGAACCAAAAAGAAAATCTCTTCTCAGCTTTTGAGTTTCCAGCCCAGCACCAGAATTGCCATAGACTCAGGGAAATTATTCAATATGCTAATGTAGTATATTGGAGTAGGTGCATGCATGGCCGTTCTTTCTTGATTCTAAATTTCTAATGCGTTTTCTTCCCTTCTGCAGGGAAAGCATTGGAGCCAATGGACTCAGACATGTTTTCCTATTAAATTATATAGAAACTTTACAAAACTCAAAGTTTTCAAAATTTAGGGCTATGTTTAGATCGACAGCAAACGTAGCGGAATGGACACACAACAAAATGGCATGTCTGTTTCACACAACGGAACAAAAATGGCTGGATGAAGAGACATATTTCAAAGAGGAGAGAAAGAAACATACCTGGATGAATTCGTTCCAAGAGAGGAGAAAGAGTGGTTGTTGGTGGTTGAATTCATCCACTCTCTTAGTGATAAATGCCATCTGCCTGACAATCAATCAAATCAGCGCCGATTGCTACTCTGCTACCGCCGAATCTATCTAAATCTGTCACTAATGCTGGAGAAGAAAGGAGGGAAGCGAGAGAAAGCATAGAAAGGATGGGTACTGTGGAGAAGTAAAGAAGAAAAACTAAAATATTATTATACTCCCTCGGTCCCAAAATAAATGATTTGTTTGACCACTAAGGTTTTGTAATAAAACACAAACTTTGTTGTTAGCTTGCACGCTTAAGAGATATACTGGGTGTTAGTGTACGACCTGACAAACGCAGCTGAGGATCCTGATCACTACTTTTACTTCCGAGAAACAGCTGCCTTGACTTAACCGTTCTAGCATTGTGAAAGAGAAATAAGCATCGTCCCAGAGCTGGGATGGAGTCAATTTGTGACTTGGGTCATAACCGTTCTTTCGTAGGTCTTAGAGAATTCAGCAGCTGTTTGAAGAATGAATTCCGTGTTATCATTGTGAATGACTCTTCTTGTCTATAAATTAGATACCAATCAAAGAGTTAGAGACTCATAATACCAAATAGGAACAAGGACAACACCAAATTTAATTATGACCTTAGAACGACTTTGTTGTTCTGCTGTAGAGGTCATCTTCTCTGTTGACTCGGCTTCTTCTAATCAAAGTTCTTTATGTGTCCGTTTCGTACTAGAAACTTCCCCGTCTGCATGGGAGAAATCATTGGATCCACACGACTCAGACATTTTGTCCTATTAAAAAATGCAAATGAATGTTCACGGTGTTGGCTGACACAAAGTTCCCACTACAAAGTTCTCACCGGTTATTGACGGTATAGTTTACAAAATGAAGTTGGGTAGTAACTTACACAAGCCCCTACTGTCAGAGGCATATAGCAGACAAAGGAAACAAAGAGCTACAACTATCCCCACAAACTCAAAACCTCGTACAACTCAGACACACACAAGCCCCTACTGTCCCAAAACAAAACAAAACAAAACAAAAACACTCTAAATTAATCCCTTCTAGAACCAAAAAGAAAATCTCTTCTCAGCTTTTGAGTTTCCAGCCCAGCACCAGAATTGCCATAGACTCAGGGAAATTATTCAATATGCTAATGTAGTATATTGGAGTAGGTGCATGCATGGCCGTTCTTTCTTGATTCTAAATTTCTAATGCGTTTTCTTCCCTTCTGCAGGGAAAGCATTGGAGCCAATGGACTCAGACATATTTTCCTATTAAATTATATAGAAACTTTACAAAACTCAAAGTTTTCAAAATTTAGGGCTATGTATAGATCGACAGCAAACGGAGCGGAATGGACACACAACAAAATGGCACGTCTGTTTCACACAACGGAACAAAAATGGCTGGATGAAGAGAGATATTTCAAAGAGGAGAGAAAGAAACATACCTGGAAGAATTCGTTCCAAGAGAGGAGAAAGAGTGGTTGTTGGTGGTTGAATTCATCCACTCTCTTAGTGATAAATGCCATCTGCCTGACAATCAATCAAATCAGCGCCGATTGCTACTCTGCTACCGCCGAATCTATCTGAATCTGTCACTAATGCTGGAGAAGAAAGGAGGGAAGCGAGAGAAACCATAGAAAGGATGGGTACTGTGGAGAAGTAAAGAAGAAAAACTAAAATATTATTTTACTCCCTCGGTCCCAAAATAAATGATTTGTTTGACCACTAAGGTTTTGTAATAAAACACAAACTTTGTTGTTAGCTTGCACGCTTAAGAGATATATCGGGTGTTAGTGTACGACCTGACAAACGCAGCTGAGGATCCTGATCACTACTTTTACTTCCGAGAAACCGCTGCCTTGACTTAACCGTTCTAGCATTGTGAAAGAGAAATAAGCATCGTCCCAGAGCTGGGATGGAGTCAGTTTGTGACTTGGGTCATAACCATTCTTTCGTAGGTCTTAGAGAATTCAGCAGCTGTTTGAAGAATGATTTCCGTGTTATCATTGTGAATGACTCTTCTTGTCTTTAAATTAGATACCAATCAAAGAGTTAGAGACTCATAATTCCAAATAGGAACAAGGACAACACCAAATTTAATTATGACCTTAGAACGACTTTGTTGTTCTGCTGTAGAGGTCATCTTCTCTGTTGACTCGGCTTCTTCTAAATAAAGTTCTTTATGTGTCCGTTTCGTACTAGAAACTTCCCCGTCTGCATGGGAGAAATCATTGGATCCACACGACTCAGACATTTTGTCCTATTAAAAAATGCAAATGAATGTTCACGGTGTTGGCTGACACAAAGTTCCCACTACAAAGTTCTCACCGGTTATTGACGGTATAGTTTACAAAATGAAGTTGGGTAGTAACTTACACAAGCCCCTACTGTCAGAGGCATATAGCAGACAAAGGAAACAAAGAGCTACAACTATCCCCACAAACTCAAAACCTCGTACAACTCAGACACACACAAGCCCCTACTGTCCCAAAACAAAACAAAACAAAAACACTCTAAATTAATCCCTTCTAGAACCAAAAAGAAAATCTCTTCTCAGCTTTTGAGTTTCCAGCCCAGCACCAGAATTGCCATAGACTCAGGGAAATTATTCAATATGCTAATGTAGTATATTGGAGTAGGTGCATGCATGGCCGTTCTTTCTTGATTCTAAATTTCTAATGCGTTTTCTTCCCTTCTGCAGGGAAAGCATTGGAGCCAATGGACTCAGACATATTTTCCTATTAAATTATATAGAAACTTTACAAAACTCAAAGTTTTCAAAATTTAGGGCTATGTTTAGATCGACAGCAAACGGAGCGGAATGGACACACAACAAAATGGCACGTCTGTTTCACACAACAGAACAAAAATGGCTGGATGAAGAGAGATATTTCAAAGAGGAGAGAAAGAAACATACCTGGATGAATTCGTTCCAAGAGAGGAGAAAGAGTGGTTGTTGGTGGTTGAATTCATCCACTCTCTTAGTGATAAATGCCATCTGCCTGACAATCAATCAAATCAGCGCCGATTGCTACTCTGCTACCGCCGAATCTATCTAAATCTGTCACTAATGCTGGAGAAGAAAGGAGGGAAGCGAGAGAAAGCATAGAAAGGATGGGTACTGTGGAGAAGTAAAGAAGAAAAACTAAAATATTATTTTACTCCCTCGGTCCCAAAATAAATGATTTGTTTGACCACTAAGGTTTTGTAATAAAACACAAACTTTGTTGTTAGCTTGCACGCTTAAGAGATATACCGGGTGTTAGTGTACGACCTGACAAACGCAGCTGAGGATCCTGATCACTACTTTTACTTCCGAGAAACAGCTGCCTTGACTTAACCGTTCTAGCATTGTGAAAGAGAAATAAGCATCGTCCCAGAGCTGGGATGGAGTCAGTTTGTGACTTGGGTCATAACCGTTCTTTCGTAGGTCTTAGAGAATTCAGCAGTTGTTTGAAGAATGATTTCCGTGTTATCATTGTGAATGACTCATCTTGTCTTTAAATTAGATACCAATCAAAGAGTTAGAGACTCATAATTCCAAATAGGAACAAGGACAACACCAAATTTAATTATGACCTTAGAACGACTTTGTTGTTCTGCTGTAGAGGTCATCTTCTCTGTTGACTCGGCTTCTTCTAAATAAAGTTCTTTATGTGTCCGTTTCGTACTAGAAACTTCCCCGTCTGCATGGGAGAAATCATTGGATCCACACGACTCAGACATTTTGTCCTATTAAAAAATGCAAATGAATGTTCACGGTGTTGGCTGACACAAAGTTCCCACTACAAAGTTCTCACCGGTTATTGACGGTATAGTTTACAAAATGAAGTTGGGTAGTAACTTACACAAGCCCCTACTCTCAGAGGCATATAGCAGACAAAGGAAACAAAGAGCTACAACTATCCCCACAAACTCAAAACCTCGTACAACTCAGACACACACAAGCCCCTACTGTCCCAAAACAAAACAAAACAAAAACACTCTAAATTAATCCCTTCTAGAACCAAAAAGAAAATCTCTTCTCAGCTTTTGAGTTTCCAGCCCAGCACCAGAATTGCCATAGACTCAGGGAAATTATTCAATATGCTAATGTAGTATATTGGAGTAGGTGCATGCATGGCCGTTCTTTCTTGATTCTAAATTTCTAATGCGTTTTCTTCCCTTCTGCAGGGAAAGCATTGGAGCCAATGGACTCAGACATATTTTCCTATTAAATTATAAAGAAACTTTACAAAACTCAAAGTTTTCAAAATTTAGGGCTATGTTTAGATCGACCGCAAACAGAGCGGAATGGACACACAACAAAATGGCACGTCTGTTTCACACAACGGAACAAAAATGGCTGGATGAAGAGAGATATTTCAAAGAGGAGAGAAAGAAACATACCTGGATGAATTCGTTCCAAGAGAGGAGAAAGAGTGGTTGTTGGTGGTTGAATTCATCCACTCTCTTAGTGATAAATGCCATCTGCCTGACAATCAATCAAATCAGCGCCGATTGCTACTCTGCTACCGCTGAATCTATCTAAATCTGTCACTAATGCTGGAGAAGAAAGGAGGGAAGCGAGAGAAAGCATAGAAAGGATGGGTAATGTGGAGAAGTAAAGAAGAAAAACTAAAATATTATTATACTCCCTCGGTCCCAAAATAAATGATTTGTTTGACCACTAAGGTTTTGTAATAAAACACAAACTTTGTTGTTAGCTTGCACGCTTAAGAGATATACCGGGTGTTAGTGTACGATCTGACAAACGCAGCTGAGGATCCTGATCACTACTTTTACTTCCGAGAAACAACTGCCTTGACTTAACCGTTCTAGCATTGTGAAAGAGAAATAAGCATCGTCCCAGAGCTGGGATGGAGTCAGTTTGTGACTTGGGTCATAACCGTTCTTTCGTAGGTCTTAGAGAATTCAGCAGCTGTTTGAAGAATGATTTCCGTGTTATCATTGTGAATGACTCTTCTTGTCTATAAATTAGATACCAATCAAAGAGTTAGAGACTCATAATACCAAATAGGAACAAGGACAACACCAAATTTAATTATGACCTTAGAACGACTTTGTTGTTCTGCTGTAGAGGTCATCTTCTCTGTTGACTCGGCTTCTTCTAATCAAAGTTCTTTATGTGTCCGTTTCGTACTAGAAACTTTCCCGTCTGCATGGGAGAAATCATTGGATCCACACGACTCAGACATTTTGTCCTATTAAAAAATGCAAATGAATGTTCACGGTGTTGGCTGACACAAAGTTCCCACTACAAAGTTCTCACCGGTTATTGACGGTATAGTTTACAAAATGAAGTTGGGTAGTAACTTACACAAGCCCCTACTGTCAGAGGCATATAGCAGACAAAGGAAACAAAGAGCTACAACTATCCCCACAAACTCAAAACCTCGTACAACTCAGACACACACAAGCCCCTACTGTCCCAAAACAAAACAAATCAAAAACACTCTAAATTAATCCCTTCTAGAACCAAAAAGAAAATCTCTTCTCAGCTTTTGAGTTTCCAACCCAGCACCAGAATTGCCATAGACTCAGGGAAATTATTCAATATGCTAATGTAGTATATTGGAGTAGGTGCATGCATGGCCGTTCTTTCTTGATTCTAAATTTCTAATGCGTTTTCTTCCCTTCTGCAGGGAAAGCATTGGAGCCAATGGACTCAGACATATTTTCCTATTAAATTATAAAGAAACTTTACAAAACTCAAAGTTTTCAAAATTTAGGGCTATGTTTAGATCGACCGCAAACGGAGCGGAATGGACACACAACAAAATGGCACGTCTGTTTCACACAACGGAACAAAAATGGCTGGATAAAGAGAGATATTTCAAAGAGGAGAGAAAGAAACATACCTGGATGAATTCGTTCCAAGAGAGGAGAAAGAGTGGTTGTTGGTGGTTGAATTCATCCACTCTCTTAGTGATAAATGCCATCTGCCTGACAATCAATCAAATCAGCGCCGATTGCTACTCTGCTACCGCCGAATCTATCTAAATCTGTCACTAATGCTGGAGAAGAAAGGAGGGAAGCGAGAGAAAGCATAGAAAGGATGGGTAATGTGGAGAAGTAAAGAAGAAAAACTAAAATATTATTATACTCCCTCGGTCCCAAAATAAATGATTTGTTTGACCACTAAGGTTTTGTAATAAAACACAAACTTTGTTGTTAGCTTGCACGCTTAAGAGATATACCGGGTGTTAGTGTACGACCTGACAAACGCAGCTGAGGATCCTGATCACTACTTTTACTTTCGAGAAACAACTGCCTTGACTTAACCGTTCTAGCATTGTGAAAGAGAAATAAGCATCGTCCCAGAGCTGGGATGGAGTCAGTTTGTGACTTGGGTCATAACCGTTCTTTCGTAGGTCTTAGAGAATTCAGCAGCTATTTGAAGAATGATTTCCGTGTTATCATTGTGAATGACTCTTCTTGTCTATAAATTAGATACCAATCAAAGAGTTAGAGACTCATAATACCAAATAGGAACAAGGACAACACCAAATTTAATTATGACCTTAGAACGACTTTGTTGTTCTGCTGTAGAGGTCATCTTCTCTGTTGACTCGGCTTCTTCTAATCAAAGTTCTTTATGTGTCCGTTTCGTACTAGAAACTTTCCCGTCTGCATGGGAGAAATCATTGGATCCACACGACTCAGACATTTTGTCCTATTAAAAAATGCAAATGAATGTTCACGGTGTTGGCTGACACAAAGTTCCCACTACAAAGTTCTCACCGGTTATTGACGGTATAGTTTACAAAATGAAGTTGGGTAGTAACTTACACAAGCCCCTACTGTCAGAGGCATATAGCAGACAAAGGAAACAAAGAGCTACAACTATCCCCACAAACTCAAAACCTCGTACAACTCAGACACACACAAGCCCCTATTGTCCCAAAACAAAACAAAACAAAAACACTCGAAATTAATCCCTTCTAGAACCAAAAAGAAAATCTCTTCTCAGCTTTTGAGTTTCCAGCCCAGCACCAGAATTGCCATAGACTCAGGGAAATTATTCAATATGCTAATGTAGTATATTGGAGTAGGTGCATGCATGGCCGTTCTTTCTTGATTCTAAATTTCTAATGCGTTTTCTTCCCTTCTGCAGGGAAAGCATTGGAGCCAATGGACTCAGACATATTTTCCTATTAAATTATAAAGAAACTTTACAAAACTCAAAGTTTTCAAAATTTAGGGCTATGTTTAGATCGACCGCAAACGGAGCGGAATGGACACACAACAAAATGGCACGTCTGTTTCACACAACGGAACAAAAATGGCTGGATAAAGAGAGATATTTCAAAGAGGAGAGAAAGAAACATACCTGGATGAATTCGTTCCAAGAGAGGAGAAAGAGTGGTTGTTGGTGGTTGAATTCGTCCACTCTCTTAGTGATAAATGCCATCTGCCTGACAATCAATCAAATCAGCGCCGATTGCTACTCTGCTACCGCTGAATCTATCTAAATCTGTCACTAATGCTGGAGAAGAAAGGAGGGAAGCGAGAGAAAGCATAGAAAGGATGGGTAATGTGGAGAAGTAAAGAAGAAAAACTAAAATATTATTATACTCCCTCGGTCCCAAAATAAATGATTTGTTTGACCACTAAGGTTTTGTAATAAAACACAAACTTTGTTGTTAGCTTGCACGCTTAAGAGATATACCGGGTGTTAGTGTACGACCTGACAAACGCAGCTGAGGATCCTGATCACTACTTTTACTTCCGAGAAACAACTGCCTTGACTTAACCGTTCTAGCATTGTGAAAGAGAAATAAGCATCGTCCCAGAGCTGGGATGGAGTCAGTTTGTGACTTGGGTCATAACCGTTCTTTCGTAGGTCTTTGAGAATTCAGCAGCTGTTTGAAGAATGATTTCCGTGTTATCATTGTGAATGACTCTTCTTGTCTATAAATTAGATACCAATCAAAGAGTTAGAGACTCATAATACCAAATAGGAACAAGGACAACACCAAATTTAATTATGACCTTAGAACGACTTTGTTGTTCTGCTGTAGAGGTCATCTTCTCTGTTGACTCGGCTTCTTCTAATCTAAGTTGTTTATGTGTCCGTTTCGTACTAGAAACTTTCCCGTCTGCATGGGAAAAATCATTGGATCCACACGACTCAGACATTTTGTCCTATTAAAAAATGCAAATGAATGTTCACGGTGTTGGCTGACACAAAGTTCCCACTACAAAGTTCTCACCGGTTATTGACGGTATAGTTTACAAAATGAAGTTGGGTAGTAACTTACACAAGCCCCTACTGTCAGAGGCATATAGCAGACAAAGGAAACAAAGAGCTACAACTATCCCCACAAACTCAAAACCTCGTACAACTCAGACACACACAAGCCCCTACTGTCCCAAAACAAAACAAAACAAAAACACTCTAAATTAATCCCTTCTAGAACCAAAAAGAAAATCTCTTCTCAGCTTTTGAGTTTCCAGCCCAGCACCAGAATTGCCATAGACTCAGGGAAATTATTCAATATGCTAATGTAGTATATTGGAGTAGGTGCATGCATGGCCGTTCTTTCTTGATTCTAAATTTCTAATGCGTTTTCTTCCCTTCTGCAGGGAAAGCATTGGAGCCAATGGACTCAGACATATTTTCCTATTAAATTATAAAGAAACTTTACAAAACTCAAAGTTTTCAAAATTTAGGGCTATGTTTAGATCGACCGCAAACGGAGCGGAATGGACACACAACAAAATGGCACGTCTGTTTCACACAACGGAACAAAAATGGCTGGATAAAGAGAGATATTTCAAAGAGGAGAGAAAGAAACATACCTGGATGAATTCGTTCCAAGAGAGGAGAAAGAGTGGTTGTTGGTGGTTGAATTCATCCACTCTCTTAGTGATAAATGCCATCTGCCTGACAATCAATCAAATCAGCGCCGATTGCTACTCTGCTACCGCCGAATCTATCTAAATCTGTCACTAATGCTGGAGAAGAAAGGAGGGAAGCGAGAGAAAGCATAGAAAGGATGGGTAATGTGGAGAAGTAAAGAAGAAAAACTAAAATATTATTATACTCCCTCGGTCCCAAAATAAATGATTTGTTTGACCACTAAGGTTTTGTAATAAAACACAAACTTTGTTGTTAGCTTGCACGCTTAAGAGATATACCGGGTGTTAGTGTACGACCTGACAAACGCAGCTGAGGATCCTGATCACTACTTTTACTTCCGAGAAACAACTGCCTTGACTTAACCGTTCTAGCATTGTGAAAGAGAAATAAGCATCGTCCCAGAGCTGGGATGGAGTCAGTTTGTGACTTGGGTCATAACCGTTCTTTCGTAGGTCTTAGAGAATTCAGCAGCTGTTTGAAGAATGATTTCCGTGTTATCATTGTGAATGACTCTTCTTGTCTATAAATTAGATACCAATCAAAGAGTTAGAGACTCATAATACCAAATAGGAACAAGGACAACACCAAATTTAATTATGACCTTAGAACGACTTTGTTGTTCTGCTGTAGAGGTCATCTTCTCTGTTGACTCGGCTTCTTCTAATCAAAGTTCTTTATGTGTCTGTTTCGTACTAGAAACTTTCCCGTCTGCATGGGAGAAATCATTGGATCCACACGACTCAGACATTTTGTCCTATTAAAAAATGCAAATGAATGTTCACGGTGTTGGCTGACACAAAGTTCCCACTACAAAGTTCTCACCGGTTATTGACGGTATAGTTTACAAAATGAAGTTGGGTAGTAACTTACACAAGCCCCTACTGTCAGAGGCATATAGCAGACAAAGGAAACAAAGAGCTACAACTATCCCCACAAACTCAAAACCTCGTACAACTCAAACACACACAAGCCCCTACTGTCCCAAAACAAAACAAAACAAAAACACTCTAAATTAATCCCTTCTAGAACCAAAAAGAAAATCTCTTCTCAGCTTTTGAGTTTCCAGCCCAGCACCAGAATTGCCATAGACTCAGGGAAATTATTCAATATGATAATGTAGTATATTGGAGTAGGTGCATGCATGGCCGTTCTTTCTTGATTCTAAATTTCTAATGCGTTTTCTTCCCTTCTGCAGGGAAAGCATTGGAGCCAATGGACTCAGACATATTTTCCTATTAAATTATATAGAAACTTTAAAAAACTCAAAGTTTTCAAAATTTAGGGCTATGTTTAGATCGACAGCAAACGGAGCGGAATGGACACACAACAAAATGGCACGTCTGTTTCACACAACGGAACAAAAATGGCTGGATGAAGAGAGATATTTCAAAGAGGAGAGAAAGAAACATACCTGGATGAATTCGTTCCAAGAGAGGAGAAAGAGTGGTTGTTGGTGGTTGAATTCATCCACTCTCTTAGTGATAAATGCCATCTGCCTGACAATCAATCAAATCAGCGCCGATTGCTACTCTGCTACCGCCGAATCTATCTGAATCTGTCACTAATGCTGGAGAAGAAAGGAGGGAAGCGAGAGAAAGCATAGAAAGGATGGGTACTGTGGAGAAGTAAAGAAGAAAAACTAAAATATTATTTTACTCCCTCGGTCCTAAAATAAATGATTTGTTTGACCACTAAGGTTTTGTAATAAAACACAAACTTTGTTGTTAGCTTGCACGCTTAAGAGATATACCGGGTGTTAGTGTACGACCTGACAAACGCAGCTGAGGATCCTGATCACTACTTTTACTTCCGAGAAACAGCTGCCTTGACTTAACCGTTCTAGCATTGTGAAAGAGAAATAAGCATCGTCCCAGAGCTGGGATGAAGTCAGTTTGTGACTTGGGTCATAACCGTTCTTTCGTAGGTCTTAGAGATTTCAGCAGCTGTTTGAAGAATGATTTCCGTGTTATCATTGTGAATGACTCTTCTTGTCTATAAATTAGATACCAATCAAAGAGTTAGAGACTCATAATACCAAATAGGAACAAGGACAACACCAAATTTAATTATGACCTTAGAACGACTTTGTTGTTCCGCTGTAGAGGTAATCTTCTCTGTTGACTCTGCTTCTTCTAATCAAAGTTCTTTATGTGTCCGTTTCGTACTAGAAACTTCCCCGTCTGCATGGGAGAAATCATTGGATCCACACGACTCAGACATTTTGTCCTATTAAAAAATGCAAATGAATGTTCACGGTGTTGGCTGACACAAAGTTCCCACTACAAAGTTCTCACCGGTTATTGACGGTATAGTTTACAAAATGAAGTTGGGTAGTAACTTACACAAGCCCCTACTGTCAGAGGCATATAGCAGACAAAGGAAACAAAGAGCTACAACTATCCCCACAAACTCAAAACCTCGTACAACTCAAACACACACAAGCCCCTACTGTCCCAAAACAAAACAAAACAAAAACACTCTAAATTAATCCCTTCTAGAACCAAAAAGAAAATCTCTTCTCAGCTTTTGAGTTTCCAGCCCAGCACCAGAATTGCCATAGACTCAGGGAAATTATTCAATATGATAATGTAGTATATTGGAGTAGGTGCATGCATGGCCGTTCTTTCTTGATTCTAAATTTCTAATGCGTTTTCTTCCCTTCTGCAGGGAAAGCATTGGAGCCAATGGACTCAGACATATTTTCCTATTAAATTATATAGAAACTTTAAAAAACTCAAAGTTTTCAAAATTTAGGGCTATGTTTAGATCGACAGCAAACGGAGCGGAATGGACACACAACAAAATGGCACGTCTGTTTCACACAACGGAACAAAAATGGCTGGATGAAGAGAGATATTTCAAAGAGGAGAGAAAGAAACATACCTGGATGAATTCGTTCCAAGAGAGGAGAAAGAGTGGTTGTTGGTGGTTGAATTCATCCACTCTCTTAGTGATAAATGCCATCTGCCTGACAATCAATCAAATCAGCGCCGATTGCTACTCTGCTACCGCCGAATCTATCTGAATCTGTCACTAATGCTGGAGAAGAAAGGAGGGAAGCGAGAGAAAGCATAGAAAGGATGGGTACTGTGGAGAAGTAAAGAAGAAAAACTAAAATATTATTTTACTCCCTCGGTCCTAAAATAAATGATTTGTTTGACCACTAAGGTTTTGTAATAAAACACAAACTTTGTTGTTAGCTTGCACGCTTAAGAGATATACCGGGTGTTAGTGTACGACCTGACAAACGCAGCTGAGGATCCTGATCACTACTTTTACTTCCGAGAAACAGCTGCCTTGACTTAACCGTTCTAGCATTGTGAAAGAGAAATAAGCATCGTCCCAGAGCTGGGATGGAGTCAGTTTGTGACTTGGGTCATAACCGTTCTTTCGTAGGTCTTAGAGAATTCAGCAGCTGTTTGAAGAATGATTTCCGTGTTATCATTGTGAATGACTCTTCTTGTCTATAAATTAGATACCAATCAAAGAGTTAGAGACTCATAATACCAAATAGGAACAAGGACAACACCAAATTTAATTATGACCTTAGAACGACTTTGTTGTTCTGCTGTAGAGGTCATCTTCTCTGTTGACTCGGCTTCTTCTAATCAAAGTTCTTTATGTGTTCGTTTCGTACTAGAAACTTCCCCGTCTGCATGGGAGAAATCATTGGATCCACACGACTCAGACATTTTGTCCTATTAAAAAATGCAAATGAATGTTCACGGTGTTGGCTGACACAAAGTTCCCACTACAAAGTTCTCACCGGTTATTGACGGTATAGTTTACAAAATGAAGTTGGATAGTAACTTACACAAGCCCCTACTGTCAGAGGCATATAGCAGACAAAGGAAACAAAGAGCTACAACTATCCCCACAAACTCAAAACCTCGTACAACTCAAACACACACAAGCCCCTACTGTCCCAAAACAAAACAAAACAAAAACACTCTAAATTAATCCCTTCTAGAACCAAAAAGAAAATCTCTTCTCAGCTTTTGAGTTTCCAGCCCAGCACCAGAATTGCCATAGACTCAGGGAAATTATTCAATATGATAATGTAGTATATTGGAGTAGGTGCATGCATGGCCGTTCTTTCTTGATTCTAAATTTCTAATGCATTTTCTTCCCTTCTGCAGGGAAAGCATTGGAGCCAATGGACTCAGACATATTTTCCTATTAAATTATATAGAAACTTTAAAAAACTCAAAGTTTTCAAAATTTAGGGCTATGTTTAGATCGACAGCAAACGGAGCGGAATGGACACACAACAAAATGGCACGTCTGTTTCACACAACGGAACAAAAATGGCTGGATGAAGAGAGATATTTCAAAGAGGAGAGAAAGAAACATACCTGGATGAATTCGTTCCAAGAGAGGAGAAAGAGTGGTTGTTGGTGGTTGAATTCATCCACTCTCTTAGTGATAAATGTCATCTGCCTGACAATCAATCAAATCAGCGCCGATTGCTACTCTGCTACCGCCGAATCTATCTGAATCTGTCACTAATGCTGGAGAAGAAAGGAGGGAAGCGAGAGAAAGCATAGAAAGGATGGGTACTGTGGAGAAGTAAAGAAGAAAAACTAAAATATTATTTTACTCCCTCGGTCCTAAAATAAATGATTTGTTTGACCACTAAGGTTTTGTAATAAAACACAAACTTTGTTGTTAGCTTGCACGCTTAAGAGATATACCGGGTGTTAGTGTACGACCTGACAAACGCAGCTGAGGATCCTGATCACTACTTTTACTTCCGAGAAACAGCTGCCTTGACTTAACCGTTCTAGCATTGTGAAAGAGAAATAAGCATCGTCCCAGAGCTGGGATGGAGTCAGTTTGTGACTTGGGTCATAACCGTTCTTTTGTAGGTCTTAGAGAATTCAGCAGCTGTTTGAAGAATGATTTCCGTGTTATCATTGTGAATGACTCTTCTTGTCTATAAATTAGATACCAATCAAAGAGTTAGAGACTCATAATACCAAATAGGAACAAGGACAACACCAAATTTAATTATGACCTTAGAACGACTTTGTTGTTCCGCTGTAGAGGTCATCTTCTCTGTTGACTCTGCTTCTTCTAATCAAAGTTCTTTATGTGTCCGTTTCGTACTAGAAACTTCCCCGTCTGCATGGGAGAAATCATTGGATCCACACGACTCAGACATTTTGTCCTATTAAAAAATGCAAATGAATGTTCACGGTGTTGGCTGACACAAAGTTCCCACTACAAAGTTCTCACCGGTTATTGACGGTATAGTTTACAAAATGAAGTTGGGTAGTAACTTACACAAGCCCCTACTGTCAGAGGCATATAGCAGACAAAGGAAACAAAGAGCTACAACTATCCCCACAAACTCAAAACCTCGTACAACTCAAACACACACAAGCCCCTACTGTCCCAAAACAAAACAAAACAAAAACACTCTAAATTAATCCCTTCTAGAACCAAAAAGAAAATCTCTTCTCAGCTTTTGAGTTCCCAGCCCAGCACCAGAATTGCCATAGACTCAGGGAAATTATTCAATATGATAATGTAGTATATTGGAGTAGGTGCATGCATGGCCGTTCTTTCTTGATTCTAAATTTCTAATGCGTTTTCTTCCCTTCTGCAGGGAAAGCATTGGAGCCAATGGACTCAGACATATTTTCCTATTAAATTATATAGAAACTTTAAAAAAC
Organism: Trifolium repens; assembly: GCA_030408175.1. Lineage (NCBI taxonomy): Eukaryota > Viridiplantae > Streptophyta > Magnoliopsida > Fabales > Fabaceae > Trifolium > Trifolium repens. Next base: position 38,566,181 of record CP125848.1, on the reverse strand, counting down.
TCAAAGTTTTCAAAATTTAGGGCTATGTTTAGATCGACAGCAAACGGAGCGGAATGGACACACAACAAAATGGCACGTCTGTTTCACACAACGGAACAAAAATGGCTGGATGAAGAGAGATATTTCAAAGAGGAGAGAAAGAAACATACCTGGATGAATTCGTTCCAAGAGAGGAGAAAGAGTGGTTGTTGGTGGTTGAATTCATCCACTCTCTTAGTGATAAATGCCATCTGCCTGACAATCAATCAAATCAGCGCCGATTGCTACTCTGCTACCGCCGAATCTATCTGAATCTGTCACTAATGCTGGAGAAGAAAGGAGGGAAGCGAGAGAAAGCATAGAAAGGATGGGTACTGTGGAGAAGTAAAGAAGAAAAACTAAAATATTATTTTACTCCCTCGGTCCTAAAATAAATGATTTGTTTGACCACTAAGGTTTTGTAATAAAATACAAACTTTGTTGTTAGCTTGCACGCTTAAGAGATATACCGGGTGTTAGTGTACGACCTGACAAACGCAGCTGAGGATCCTGATCACTACTTTTACTTCCGAGAAACAGCTGCCTTGACTTAACCGTTCTAGCATTGTGAAAGAGAAATAAGCATCGTCCCAGAGCTGGGATGGAGTCAGTTTGTGACTTGGGTCATAACCGTTCTTTCGTAGGTCTTAGAGAATTCAGCAGCTGTTTGAAGAATGATTTCCGTGTTATCATTGTGAATGACTCTTCTTGTCTATAAATTAGATACCAATCAAAGAGTTAGAGACTCATAATACCAAATAGGAACAAGGACAACACCAAATTTAATTATGACCTTAGAACGACTTTGTTGTTCCGCTGTAGAGGTCATCTTCTCTGTTGACTCTGCTTCTTCTAATCAAAGTTCTTTATGTGTCCGTTTCGTACTAGAAACTTCCCCGTCTGCATGGGAGAAATCATTGGATCCACACGACTCAGACATTTTGTCCTATTAAAAAATGCAAATGAATGTTCACGGTGTTGGCTGACACAAAGTTCCCACTACAAAGTTCTCACCGGTTATTGACGGTATAGTTTACAAAATGAAGTTGGGTAGTAACTTACACAAGCCCCTACTGTCAGAGGCATATAGCAGACAAAGGAAACAAAGAGCTACAACTATCCCCACAAACTCGAAACCTCGTACAACTCAAACACACACAAGCCCCTACTGTCCCAAAACAAAACAAAACAAAAACACTCTAAATTAATCCCTTCTAGAACCAAAAAGAAAATCTCTTCTCAGCTTTTGAGTTTCCAGCCCAGCACCAGAATTGCCATAGACTCAGGGAAATTATTCAATATGCTAATGTAGTATATTGGAGTAGGTGCATGCATGGCCGTTCTTTCTTGATTCTAAATTTCTAATGCGTTTTCTTCCCTTCTGCAGGGAAAGCATTAGAGCCAATGGACTCAGACATATTTTCCTATTAAATTATATAGAAACTTTAAAAAACTCAAAGTTTTCAAAATTTAGGGCTATGTTTAGATCGACAGCAAACGGAGCGGAATGGACACACAACAAAATGGCACGTCTGTTTCACACAACGGAACAAAAATGGCTGGATGAAGAGAGATATTTCAAAGAGGAGAGAAAGAAACATACCTGGATGAATTCGTTCCAAGAGAGGAGAAAGAGTGGTTGTTGGTGGTTGAATTCATCCACTCTCTTAGTGATAAATGTCATCTGCCTGACAATCAATCAAATCAGCGCCGATTGCTACTCTGCTACCGCCGAATCTATCTGAATCTGTCACTAATGCTGGAGAAGAAAGGAGGGAAGCGAGAGAAAGCATAGAAAGGATGGGTACTGTGGAGAAGTAAAGAAGAAAAACTAAAATATTATTTTACTCCCTCGGTCCTAAAATAAATGATTTGTTTGACCACTAAGGTTTTGTAATAAAACACAAACTTTGTTGTTAGCTTGCACGCTTAAGAGATATACCGGGTGTTAGTGTACGACCTGACAAACGCAGCTGAGGATCCTGATCACTACTTTTACTTCCGAGAAACAGCTGCCTTGACTTAACCGTTCTAGCATTGTGAAAGAGAAATAAGCATCGTCCCAGAGCTGGGATGGAGTCAGTTTGTGACTTGGGTCATAACCGTTCTTTTGTAGGTCTTAGAGAATTCAGCAGCTGTTTGAAGAATGATTTCCGTGTTATCATTGTGAATGACTCTTCTTGTCTATAAATTAGATACCAATCAAAGAGTTAGAGACTCATAATACCAAATAGGAACAAGGACAACACCAAATTTAATTATGACCTTAGAACGACTTTGTTGTTCCGCTGTAGAGGTCATCTTCTCTGTTGACTCTGCTTCTTCTAATCAAAGTTCTTTATGTGTCCGTTTCGTACTAGAAACTTCCCCGTCTGCATGGGAGAAATCATTGGATCCACACGACTCAGACATTTTGTCCTATTAAAAAATGCAAATGAATGTTCACGGTGTTGGCTGACACAAAGTTCCCACTACAAAGTTCTCACCGGTTATTGACGGTATAGTTTACAAAATGAAGTTGGGTAGTAACTTACACAAGCCCCTACTGTCAGAGGCATATAGCAGACAAAGGAAACAAAGAGCTACAACTATCCCCACAAACTCAAAACCTCGTACAACTCAAACACACACAAGCCCCTACTGTCCCAAAACAAAACAAAACAAAAACACTCTAAATTAATCCCTTCTAGAACCAAAAAGAAAATCTCTTCTCAGCTTTTGAGTTTCCAGCCCAGCACCAGAATTGCCATAGACTCAGGGAAATTATTCAATATGATAATGTAGTATATTGGAGTAGGTGCATGCATGGCCGTTCTTTCTTGATTCTAAATTTCTAATGCGTTTTCTTCCCTTCTGCAGGGAAAGCATTGGAGCCAATGGACTCAGACATATTTTCCTATTAAATTATATAGAAACTTTAAAAAACTCAAAGTTTTCAAAATTTAGGGCTATGTTTAGATCGACAGCAAACGGAGCGGAATGGACACACAACAAAATGGCACGTCTGTTTCACACAACGGAACAAAAATGGCTGGATGAAGAGAGATATTTCAAAGAGGAGAGAAAGAAACATACCTGGATGAATTCGTTCCAAGAGAGGAGAAAGAGTGGTTGTTGGTGGTTGAATTCATCCACTCTCTTAGTGATAAATGCCATCTGCCTGACAATCAATCAAATCAGCGCCGATTGCTACTCTGCTACCGCCGAATCTATCTGAATCTGTCACTAATGCTGGAGAAGAAAGGAGGGAAGCGAGAGAAAGCATAGAAAGGATGGGTACTGTGGAGAAGTAAAGAAGAAAAACTAAAATATTATTTTACTCCCTCGGTCCTAAAATAAATGATTTGTTTGACCACTAAGGTTTTGTAATAAAATACAAACTTTGTTGTTAGCTTGCACGCTTAAGAGATATACCGGGTGTTAGTGTACGACCTGACAAACGCAGCTGAGGATCCTGATCACTACTTTTACTTCCGAGAAACAGCTGCCTTGACTTAACCGTTCTAGCATTGTGAAAGAGAAATAAGCATCGTCCCAGAGCTGGGATGGAGTCAGTTTGTGACTTGGGTCATAACCGTTCTTTCGTAGGTCTTAGAGAATTCAGCAGCTGTTTGAAGAATGATTTCCGTGTTATCATTGTGAATGACTCTTCTTGTCTATAAATTAGATACCAATCAAAGAGTTAGAGACTCATAATACCAAATAGGAACAAGGACAACACCAAATTTAATTATGACCTTAGAACGACTTTGTTGTTCCGCTGTAGAGGTCATCTTCTCTGTTGACTCTGCTTCTTCTAATCAAAGTTCTTTATGTGTCCGTTTCGTACTAGAAACTTCCCCGTCTGCATGGGAGAAATCATTGGATCCACACGACTCAGACATTTTGTCCTATTAAAAAATGCAAATGAATGTTCACGGTGTTGGCTGACACAAAGTTCCCACTACAAAGTTCTCACCGGTTATTGACGGTATAGTTTACAAAATGAAGTTGGGTAGTAACTTACACAAGCCCCTACTGTCAGAGGCATATAGCAGACAAAGGAAACAAAGAGCTACAACTATCCCCACAAACTCGAAACCTCGTACAACTCAAACACACACAAGCCCCTACTGTCCCAAAACAAAACAAAACAAAAACACTCTAAATTAATCCCTTCTAGAACCAAAAAGAAAATCTCTTCTCAGCTTTTGAGTTTCCAGCCCAGCACCAGAATTGCCATAGACTCAGGGAAATTATTCAATATGCTAATGTAGTATATTGGAGTAGGTGCATGCATGGCCGTTCTTTCTTGATTCTAAATTTCTAATGCGTTTTCTTCCCTTCTGCAGGGAAAGCATTAGAGCCAATGGACTCAGACATATTTTCCTATTAAATTATATAGAAACTTTAAAAAACTCAAAGTTTTCAAAATTTAGGGCTATGTTTAGATCGACAGCAAACGGAGCGGAATGGACACACAACAAAATGGCACGTCTGTTTCACACAACGGAACAAAAATGGCTGGATGAAGAGAGATATTTCAAAGAGGAGAGAAAGAAACATACCTGGATGAATTCATTCCAAGAGAGGAGAAAGAGTGGTTGTTGGTGGTTGAATTCATCCACTCTCTTAGTGATAAATGCCATCTGCCTGACAATCAATCAAATCAGCGCCGATTGCTACTCTGCTACCGCCGAATCTATCTGAATCTGTCACTAATGCTGGAGAAGAAAGGAGGGAAGCGAGAGAAAGCATAGAAAGGATGGGTACTGTGGAGAAGTAAAGAAGAAAAACTAAAATATTATTTTACTCCCTCGGTCCTAAAATAAATGATTTGTTTGACCACTAAGGTTTTGTAATAAAACACAAACTTTGTTGTTAGCTTGCACGCTTAAGAGATATACCGGGTGTTAGTGTACGACCTGACAAACGCAGCTGAGGATCCTGATCACTACTTTTACTTCCGAGAAACAGCTGCCTTGACTTAACCGTTCTAGCATTGTGAAAGAGAAATAAGCATCGTCCCAGAGCTGGGATGGAGTCAGTTTGTGACTTGGGTCATAACCGTTCTTTCGTAGGTCTTAGAGAATTCAGCAGCTGTTTGAAGAATGATTTCCATGTTATCATTGTGAATGACTCTTCTTGTCTATAAATTAGATACCAATCAAAGAGTTAGAGACTCATAATACCAAATAGGAACAAGGACAACACCAAATTTAATTATGACCTTAGAACGACTTTGTTATTCTGCTGTAGAGGTCATCTTCTCTGTTGACTCGGCTTCTTCTAATCAAAGTTCTTTATGTGTTCGTTTCGTACTAGAAACTTCCCCGTCTGCATGGGAGAAATCATTGGATCCACACGACTCAGACATTTTGTCCTATTAAAAAATGCAAATGAATGTTCACGGTGTTGGCTGACACAAAGTTCCCACTACAAAGTTCTCACCGGTTATTGACGGTATAGTTTACAAAATGAAGTTGGGTAGTAACTTACACAAGCCCCGACTGTCAGAGGCATATAGCAGACAAAGGAAACAATGAGCTACAACCATCCCCACAAACTCGAAACCTCGTACAACTCAGACACACACAAGCCCCTACTGTCCCAAAACAAAACAAAACAAAAACACTCTAAATTAATCCCATCTAGAACCAAAAAGAAAATCTCTTCTCAGCTTTTGAGTTTCCAGCCCAGCACCAGAATTGCCATAGACTCAGGGAAATTATTCAATATGCTAATGTAGTATATTGGAGTAGGTGCATGCATGGCCGTTCTTTCTTGATTCTAAATTTCTAATGCGTTTTCTTCCCTTCTGCAGGGAAAGCATTGGAGCCAATGGACTCAGACATATTTTCCTATTAAATTATATAGAAACTTTACAAAACTCAAAGTTTTCAAAATTTAGGGCTATGTTTAGATCGACAGCAAACGGAGCGGAATGGACACACAACAAAATGGCACGTCTGTTTCACACAACGGAACAAAAATGGCTGGATGAAAAGAGATATTTCAAAGAGGAGAGAAAGAAACATACCTGGATGAATTCGTTCCAAGAGAGGAGAAAGAGTCGTTGTTGGTGGTTGAATTCATCCACTCTCTTAGTGATAAATGCCATCTGCCTGACAATCAATCAAATCAGCGCCGATTGCTACTCTGCTACCGCCGAATCTACCTAAATCTGTCACTAATGCTGGAGAAGAAAGGAGGGAAGCGAGAGAAAGCATAGAAAGGATGGGTACTGTGGAGAAGTAAAGAAGAAAAACTAAAATATTATTTTACTCCCTCGGTCCCAAAATAAATGATTTGTTTGACCACTAAGGTTTTGTAATAAAACACAAACTTTGTTGTTAGCTTGCACGCTTAAGAGATATACCGGGTGTTAGTGTACGACCTGACAAACGCAGCTGAGGATCCTGATCACTACTTTTACTTCCGAGAAACAACTGCCTTGACTTAACCGTTCTAGCATTGTGAAAGAGAAATAAGCATCGTCCCAGAGCTGGGATGGAGTCAGTTTGTGACTTGGGTCATAACCGTTCTTTCGTAGGTCTTAGAGAATTCAGCAGCTGTTTGAAGAATGATTTCCGTGTTATCATTGTGAATGACTCTTCTTGTCTATAAATTAGATACCAATCAAAGAGTTAGAGACTCATACTACCAAATAGGAACAAGGACAACACCAAATTTAATTATGACCTTAGAACGACTTTGTTGTTCTGCTGTAGAGGTCATCTTCTCTGTTGACTCGGCTTCTTCTAATCAAAGTTCTTTATGTGTCCGTTTCGTACTAGAAACTTCCCCGTCTGCATGGGAGAAATCATTGGATCCACACGACTCAGACATTTTGTCCTATTAAAAAATGCAAATGAATGTTCACGGTGTTGGCTGACACAAAGTTCCCACTACAAAGTTCTCACCGGTTATTGACGGTATAGTTTACAAATTGAAGTTGGGTAGTAACTTACACAAGCCCCTACTGTCAGAGGCATATAGCAGACAAAGGAAACAAAGAGCTACAACTATCCCCACAAACTCAAAACCTAGTACAACTCAGACACACACAAGCCCCTACTGTCCCAAAACAAAACAAAACAAAAACACTCTAAATTAATCCCATCTAGAACCAAAAAGAAAATCTCTTCTCAGCTTTTGAGTTTCCAGCCCAGCACCAGAATTGCCATAGACTCAGGGAAATTATTCAATATGCTAATGTAGTATATTGGAGTAGGTGCATGCATGACCGTTCTTTCTTGATTCTAAATTTCTAATGCGTTTTCTTCCCTTCTGCATGGAAAGCATTGGAGCCAATGGACTCAGACATATTTTCCTATTAAATTATATAGAAACTTTACAAAACTCAAAGTTTTCAAAATTTAGGGCTATGTTTAGATCGACAGCAAACGGAGCGGAATGGACACACAACAAAATGGCACGTCTGTTTCACACAACGGAACAAAAATGGCTGGATGAAGAGAGATATTTCAAAGAGGAGAGAAAGAAACATACCTGGATGAATTCGTTCCAAGAGAGGAGAAAGAGTGGTTGTTGGTGGTTGAATTCATCCACTCTCTTAGTGATAAATGCCATCTGCCTGACAATCAATCAAATCAGCGCCGATTGCTACTCTGCTACCGCCGAATCTATCTGAATCTGTCACTAATGCTGGAGAAGAAAGGAGGGAAGCGAGAGAAAGCATAGAAAGGATGGGTACTGTGGAGAAGTAAAGAAGAAAAACTAAAATATTATTTTACTCCCTCGGTCCTAAAATAAATGATTTGTTTGACCACTAAGGTTTTGTAATAAAACACAAACTTTGTTGTTAGCTTGCACGCTTAAGAGATATATCGGGTGTTAGTGTACGACCTGACAAACGCAGCTGAGGATCCTGATCACTACTTTTACTTCCGAGAAACAGCTGCCTTGACTTAACCGTTCTAGCATTGTGAAAGAGAAATAAGCATCGTCCCAGAGCTGGGATGGAGTCAGTTTGTGACTTGGGTCATAACTGTTCTTTCGTAGGTCTTAGAGAATTCAGCAGCTGTTTGAAGAATGATTTCCGTGTTATCATTGTGAATGACTCTTCTTGTCTATAAATTAGATACCAATCAAAGAGTTAGAGACTCATAATACCAAATAGGAACAAGGACAACACCAAATTTAATTATGACCTTAGAACGACTTTGTTGTTCTGCTGTAGAGGTCATCTTCTCTGTTGACTCGGCTTCTTCTAATCAAAGTTCTTTATGTGTTCGTTTCGTACTAGAAACTTCCCCGTCTGCATGGGAGAAATCATTGGATCCACACGACTCAGACATTTTGTCCTATTAAAAAATGCAAATGAATGTTCACGGTGTTGGCTGACACAAAGTTCCCACTACAAAGTTCTCACCGGTTATTGACGGTATAGTTTACAAAATGAAGTTGGGTAGTAACTTACACAAGCCCCTACTGTCAGAGGCATATAGCAGACAAAGGAAACAAAGAGCTACAACCATCCCCACAAACTCGAAACCTCGTACAACTCAGACACACACAAGCCCCTACTGTCCCAAAACAAAACAAAACAAAAACACTCTAAATTAATCCCATCTAGAACCAAAAAGAAAATCTCTTCTCAGCTTTTGAGTTTCCAGCCCAGCACCAGAATTGCCATAGACTCAGGGAAATTATTCAATATGCTAATGTAGTATATTGGAGTAGGTGCATGCATGGCCGTTCTTTCTTGATTCTAAATTTCTAATGCGTTTTCTTCCCTTCTGCAGGGAAAGCATTGGAGCCAATGGACTCAGACATATTTTCCTATTAAATTATATAGAAACTTTACAAAACTCAAAGTTTTCAAAATTTAGGGCTATGTTTAGATCGACAGCAAACGGAGCGGAATGGACACACAACAAAATGGCACGTCTGTTTCACACAACGGAACAAAAATGGATGGATGAAAAGAGATATTTCAAAGAGGAGAGAAAGAAACATACCTGGATGAATTCGTTCCAAGAGAGGAGAAAGAGTCGTTGTTGGTGGTTGAATTCATCCACTCTCTTAGTGATAAATGCCATCTGCCTGACAATCAATCAAATCAGCGCCGATTGCTACTCTGCTACCGCCGAATCTATCTAAATCTGTCACTAATGCTGGAGAAGAAAGGAGGGAAGCGAGAGAAAGCATAGAAAGGATGGGTACTGTGGAGAAGTAAAGAAGAAAAACTAAAATATTATTTTACTCCCTCGGTCCCAAAATAAATGATTTGTTTGACCACTAAGGTTTTGTAATAAAACACAAACTTTGTTGTTAGCTTGCACGCTTAAGAGATATACCGGGTGTTAGTGTACGACCTGACAAACGCAGCTGAGGATCCTGATCACTACTTTTAATTCCGAGAAACAGCTGCCTTGACTTAACCGTTCTAGCATTGTGAAAGAGAAATAAGCATCGTCCCAGAGCTGGGATGGAGTCAGTTTGTGACTTGGGTCGTCATAACCGTTCTTTCGTAGGTCTTAGAGAATTCAGCAGCTGTTTGAAGAATGATTTCCGTGTTATCATTGTGAATGACTCTTCTTGTCTATAAATTAGATACCAATCAAAGAGTTAGAGACTCATAATACCAAATAGGAACAAGGACAACACCAAATTTAATTATGACCTTAGAACGACTTTGTTGTTCTGCTGTAGAGGTCATCTTCTCTGTTGACTCGGCTTCTTCTAATCAAAGTTCTTTATGTGTCCGTTTCGTACTAGAAACTTCCCCGTCTGCATGGGAGAAATCATTGGATCCACACGACTCAGACATTTTGTCCTATTAAAAAATGCAAATGAATGTTCACGGTGTTGGCTGACACAAAGTTCCCACTACAAAGTTCTCACCGGTTATTGACGGTATAGTTTACAAATTGAAGTTGGGTAGTAACTTACACAAGCCCCTACTGTCAGAGGCATATAGCAGACAAAGGAAACAAAGAGCTACAACTATCCCCACAAACTCAAAACCTAGTACAACTCAGACACACACAAGCCCCTACTGTCCCAAAACAAAACAAAACAAAAACACTCTAAATTAATCCCTTCTAGAACCAAAAAGAAAATCTCTTCTCAGCTTTTGAGTTTCCAGCCCAGCACCAGAATTGCCATAGACTCAGGGAAATTATTCAATATGCTAATGTAGTATATTGGAGTAGGTGCATGCATGACCGTTCTTTCTTGATTCTAAATTTCTAATGCGTTTTCTTCCCTTCTGCAGGGAAAGCATTGGAGCCAATGGACTCAGACATATTTTCCTATTAAATTATATAGAAACTTTACAAAACTCAAAGTTTTCAAAATTTAGGGCTATGTTTAGATCGACAGCAAACGGAGCGGAATGGACACACAACAAAATGGCACGTCTGTTTCACACAACGGAACAAAAATGGCTGGATGAAGAGAGATATTTCAAAGAGGAGAGAAAGAAACATACCTGGATGAATTCGTTCCAAGAGAGGAGAAAGAGTGGTTGTTGGTGGTTGAATTCATCCACTCTCTTAGTGATAAATGCCATCTGCCTGACAATCAATCAAATCAGCGCCGATTGCTACTCTGCTACCGCCGAATCTATCTGAATCTGTCACTAATGCTGGAGAAGAAAGGAGGGAAGCGAGAGAAAGCATAGAAAGGATGGGTACTGTGGAGAAGTAAAGAAGAAAAACTAAAATATTATTTTACTCCCTCGGTCCCAAAATAAATGATTTGTTTGACCACTAAGGTTTTGTAATAAAACACAAACTTTGTTGTTAGCTTGCACGCTTAAGAGATATACCGGGTGTTAGTGTACGACCTGACAAACGCAGCTGAGGATCCTGATCACTACTTTTACTTCCGAGAAACAGCTGCCTTGACTTAACCGTTCTAGCATTGTGAAAGAGAAATAAGCATCGTCCCAGAGCTGGGATGGAGTCAGTTTGTGACTTGGGTCATAACCGTTCTTTCGTAGGTCTTAGAGAATTCAGCAGCTGTTTGAAGAATGATTTCCGTGTTATCATTGTGAATGACTCTTCTTGTCTATAAATTAGATACCAATCAAAGAGTTAGAGACTCATAATACCAAATAGGAACAAGGACAACACCAAATTTAATTATGACCTTAGAACGACTTTGTTGTTCTGCTGTAGAGGTCATCTTCTCTGTTGACTCGGCTTCTTCTAATCAAAGTTCTTTATGTGTCCGTTTCGTACTAGAAACTTCCCCGTCTGCATGGGAGAAATCATTGGATCCACACGACTCAGACATTTTGTCCTATTAAAAAATGCAAATGAATGTTCACGGTGTTGGCTGACACAAAGTTCCCACTACAAAGTTCTCACCGGTTATTGACGGTATAGTTTACAAAATGAAGTTGGGTAGTAACTTACACAAGCCCCTACTGTCAGAGGCATATAGCAGACAAAGGAAACAAAGAGCTACAACTATCCCCACAAACTCAAAACCTCGTACAACTCAGACACACACAAGCCCCTACTGTCCCAAAACAAAACAAAACAAAAACACTCTAAATTAATCCCTTCTAGAACCAAAAAGAAAATCTCTTCTCAGCTTTTGAGTTTCCAGCCCAGCACCAGAATTGCCATAGACTCAGGGAAATTATTCAATATGCTAATGTAGTATATTGGAGTAGGTGCATGCATGGCCGTTCTTTCTTGATTCTAAATTTCTAATGCGTTTTCTTCCCTTCTGCAGGGAAAGCATTGGAGCCAATGGACTCAGACATATTTTCCTATTAAATTATATAGAAACTTTACAAAACTCAAAGTTTTCAAAATTTAGGGCTATGTTTAGATCGACAGCAAACGGAGCGGAATGGACACACAACAAAATGGCACGTCTGTTTCACACAACGGAACAAAAATGGCTGGATGAAGAGAGATATTTCAAAGAGGAGAGAAAGAAACATACCTGGATGAATTCGTTCCAAGAGAGGAGAAAGAGTGGTTGTTGGTGGTTGAATTCATCCACTCTCTTAGTGATAAATGCCATCTGCCTGACAATCAATCAAATCAGCGCCGATTGCTACTCTGCTACCGCCGAATCTATTTGAATCTGTCACTAATGCTGGAGAAGAAAGGAGGGAAGCGAGAGAAAGCATAGAAAGGATGGGTACTGTGGAGAAGTAAAGAAGAAAAACTAAAATATTATTTTACTCCCTCGGTCCCAAAATAAATGATTTGTTTGACCACTAAGGTTTTGTAATAAAACACAAACTTTGTTGTTAGCTTGCACGCTTAAGAGATATACCGGGTGTTAGTGTACGACCTGACAAACGCAGCTGAGGATCCTGATCACTACTTTTACTTCCGAGAAACAGCTGCCTTGACTTAACCGTTCTAGCATTGTGAAAGAGAAATAAGCATCGTCCCAGAGCTGGGATGGAGTCAGTTTGTGACTTGGGTCATAACCGTTCTTTCGTAGGTCTTAGAGAATTCAGCAGCTGTTTGAAGAATGATTTCCGTGTTATCATTGTGAATGACTCTTCTTGTCTATAAATTAGATACCAATCAAAGAGTTAGAGACTCATAATACCAAATAGGAACAAGGACAACACCAAATTTAATTATGACCTTAGAACGACTTTGTTGTTCTGCTGTAGAGGTCATCTTCTCTGTTGACTCGGCTTCTTCTAATCAAAGTTCTTTATGTGTCCGTTTCGTACTAGAAACTTCCCCGTCTGCATGGGAGAAATCATTGGATCCACACGACTCAGACATTTTGTCCTATTAAAAAATGCAAATGAATGTTCACGGTGTTGGCTGACACAAAGTTCCCACTACAAAGTTCTCACTGGTTATTGACGGTATAGTTTACAAAATGAAGTTGGGTAGTAACTTACACAAGCCCCTACTGTCAGAGGCATATAGCAGACAAAGGAAACAAAGAGCTACAACTATCCCCACAAACTCAAAACCTCGTACAACTCAGACACACACAAGCCCCTACTGTCCCAAAACAAAACAAAACAAAAACACTCTAAATTAATCCCTTCTAGAACCAAAAAGAAAATCTCTTCTCAGCTTTTGAGTTTCCAGCCCAGCACCAGAATTGCCATAGACTCAGGGAAATTATTCAATATGCTAATGTAGTATATTGGAGTAGGTGCATGCATGGCCGTTCTTTCTTGATTCTAAATTTCTAATGCGTTTTCTTCCCTTCTGCAGGGAAAGCATTGGAGCCAATGGACTCAGACATATTTTCCTATTAAATTATATAGAAACTTTACAAAACTCAAAGTTTTCAAAATTTAGGGCTATGTTTAGATCGACAGCAAACGGAGCGGAATGGACACACAACAAAATGGCACGTCTGTTTCACACAACGGAACAAAAATGGCTGGATGAAGAGAGATATTTCAAAGAGGAGAGAAAGAAACATACCTGGATGAATTCGTTCCAAGAGAGGAGAAAGAGTGGTTGTTGGTGGTTGAATTCATCCACTCTCTTAGTGATAAATGCCATCTGCCTGACAATCAATCAAATCAGCGCCGATTGCTACTCTGCTACCGCCGAATCTATCTAAATCTGTCACTAATGCTGGAGAAGAAAGGAGGGAAGCGAGAGAAAGCATAGAAAGGATGGGTACTGTGGAGAAGTAAAGAAGAAAAACTAAAATATTATTTTACTCCCTCGGTCCCAAAATAAATGATTTGTTTGACCACTAAGGTTTTGTAATAAAACACAAACTTTGTTGTTAGCTTGCACGCTTAAGAGATATACCGGGTGTTAGTGTACGACCTGACAAACGCAGCTGAGGATCCTGATCACTACTTTTACTTCCGAGAAACAGCTGCCTTGACTTAACCGTTCTAGCATTGTGAAAGAGAAATAAGCATCGTCCCAGAGCTGGGATGGAGTCAGTTTGTGACTTGGGTCGTCATAACCGTTCTTTCGTAGGTCTTAGAGAATTCAGCAGCTGTTTGAAGAATGATTTCCGTGTTATCATTGTGAATGACTCTTCTTGTCTATAAATTAGATACCAATCAAAGAGTTAGAGACTCATAATACCAAATAGGAACAAGGACAACACCAAATTTAATTATGACCTTAGAACGACTTTGTTGTTCTGCTGTAGAGGTCATCTTCTCTGTTGACTCGGCTTCTTCTAATCAAAGTTCTTTATGTGTCCGTTTCGTACTAGAAACTTCCCCGTCTGCATGGGAGAAATCATTGGATCCACACGACTCAGACATTTTGTCCTATTAAAAAATGCAAATGAATGTTCACGGTGTTGGCTGACACAAAGTTCCCACTACAAAGTTCTCACCGGTTATTGACGGTATAGTTTACAAATTGAAGTTGGGTAGTAACTTACACAAGCCCCTACTGTCAGAGGCATATAGCAGACAAAGGAAACAAAGAGCTACAACTATCCCCACAAACTCAAAACCTAGTACAACTCAGACACACACAAGCCCCTACTGTCCCAAAACAAAACAAAACAAAAACACTCTAAATTAATCCCTTCTAGAACCAAAAAGAAAATCTCTTCTCAGCTTTTGAGTTTCCAGCCCAGCACCAGAATTGCCATAGACTCAGGGAAATTATTCAATATGCTAATGTAGTATATTGGAGTAGGTGCATGCATGACCGTTCTTTCTTGATTCTAAATTTCTAATGCGTTTTCTTCCCTTCTGCAGGGAAAGCATTGGAGCCAATGGACTCAGACATATTTTCCTATTAAATTATATAGAAACTTTACAAAACTCAAAGTTTTCAAAATTTAGGGCTATGTTTAGATCGACAGCAAACGGAGCGGAATGGACACACAACAAAATGGCACGTCTGTTTCACACAACGGAACAAAAATGGCTGGATGAAGAGAGATATTTCAAAGAGGAGAGAAAGAAACATACCTGGATGAATTCGTTCCAAGAGAGGAGAAAGAGTGGTTGTTGGTGGTTGAATTCATCCACTCTCTTAGTGATAAATGCCATCTGCCTGACAATCAATCAAATCAGCGCCGATTGCTACTCTGCTACCGCCGAATCTATCTAAATCTGTCACTAATGCTGGAGAAGAAAGGAGGGAAGCGAGAGAAAGCATAGAAAGGATGGGTACTGTGGAGAAGTAAAGAAGAAAAACTAAAATATTATTTTACTCCCTCGGTCCCAAAATAAATGATTTGTTTGACCACTAAGGTTTTGTAATAAAACACAAACTTTGTTGTTAGCTTGCACGCTTAAGAGATATACCGGGTGTTAGTGTACGACCTGACAAACGCAGCTGAGGATCCTGATCACTACTTTTACTTCCGAGAAACAGCTGCCTTGACTTAACCGTTCTAGCATTGTGAAAGAGAAATAAGCATCGTCCCAGAGCTGGGATGGAGTCAGTTTGTGACTTGGGTCATAACCGTTCTTTCGTAGGTCTTAGAGAATTCAGCAGCTGTTTGAAGAATGATTTCCGTGTTATCATTGTGAATGACTCTTCTTGTCTATAAATTAGATACCAATCAAAGAGTTAGAGACTCATAATACCAAATAGGAACAAGGACAACACCAAATTTAATTATGACCTTAGAACGACTTTGTTGTTCTGCTGTAGAGGTCATCTTCTCTGTTGACTCGGCTTCTTCTAATCAAAGTTCTTTATGTGTCCGTTTCGTACTAGAAACTTCCCCGTCTGCATGGGAGAAATCATTGGATCCACACGACTCAGACATTTTGTCCTATTAAAAAATGCAAATGAATGTTCACGGTGTTGGCTGACACAAAGTTCCCACTACAAAGTTCTCACCGGTTATTGACGGTATAGTTTACAAAATGAAGTTGGGTAGTAACTTACACAAGCCCCTACTGTCAGAGGCATATAGCAGACAAAGGAAACAAAGAGCTACAACTATCCCCACAAACTCAAAACCTCGTACAACTCAGACACACACAAGCCCCTACTGTCCCAAAACTAAACAAAACAAAAACACTCTAAATTAATCCTTCTAGAACCAAAAAGAAAATCTCTTCTCAGCTTTTGAGTTTCCAGCCCAGCACCAGAATTGCCATAGACTCAGGGAAATTATTCATTATGCTAATGTAGTATATTGGAGTAGGTGCATGCATGGCCGTTCTTTCTTGATTCTAAATTTCTAATGCGTTTTCTTCCCTTCTGCAGGGAAAGCATTGGAGCCAATGGACTCAGACATATTTTCCTATTAAATTATATAGAAACTTTACAAAACTCAAAGTTTTCAAAATTTAGGGCTATGTTTAGATCGACAGCAAACGGAGCGGAATGGACACACAACAAAATGGCACGTCTGTTTCACACAACAGAACAAAAATGGCTGGATGAAGAGAGATATTTCAAAGAGGAGAGAAAGAAACATACCTGGATGAATTCGTTCCAAGAGAGGAGAAAGAGTGGTTGTTGGTGGTTGAATTCATCCACTCTCTTAGTGATAAATGCCATCTGCCTGACAATCAATCAAATCAGCGCCGATTGCTACTCTGCTACCGCCGAATCTATCTAAATCTGTCACTAATGCTGGAGAAGAAAGGAGGGAAGCGAGAGAAAGCATAGAAAGGATGGGTACTGTGGAGAAGTAAAGAAGAAAAACTAAAATATTATTTTACTCCCTCGGTCCCAAAATAAATGATTTGTTTGACCACTAAGGTTTTGTAATAAAACACAAACTTTGTTGTTAGCTTGCATGCTTAAGAGATATACCGGGTGTTAGTGTACGACTTGACAAACGCAGATGAGGATCCTGATCACTACTTTTACTTCCGAGAAACAGCTGCCTTGACTTAACCGTTCTAGCATTGTGAAAGAGAAATAAGCATCGTCCCAGAGCTGGGATGGAGTCAGTTTGTGACTTGGGTCATAACCGTTCTTTCGTAGGTCTTAGAGAATTCAGCAGCTGTTTGAAGAATGATTTCCGTGTTATCATTGTGAATGACTCTTCTTGTCTATAAATTAGATACCAATCAAAGAGTTAGAGACTCATAATACCAAATAGGAACAAGGACAACACCAAATTTAATTATGACCTTAGAACGACTTTGTTGTTCTGCTGTAGAGGTCATCTTCTCTGTTGACTCGGCTTCTTCTAATCAAAGTTCTTTATGTGTCCGTTTCGTACTAGAAACTTCCCCGTCTGCATGGGAGAAATCATTGGATCCACACGACTCAGACATTTTGTCCTATTAAAAAATGCAAATGAATGTTCACGGTGTTGGCTGACACAAAGTTCCCACTACAAAGTTCTCACCGGTTATTGACGGTATAGTTTACAAAATGAAGTTGGGTAGTAACTTACACAAGCCCCTACTGTCAGAGGCATATAGCAGACAAAGGAAACAAAGAGCTACAACTATCCCCACAAACTCAAAACCTCGTACAACTCAGACACACACAAGCCCCTACTGTCCCAAAACAAAACAAAACAAAAACACTCTAAATTAATCCCTTCTAGAACCAAAAAGAAAATCTCTTCTCAGCTTTTGAGTTTCCAGCCCAGCACCAGAATTGCCATAGACTCAGGGAAATTATTCAATATGCTAATGTAGTATATTGGAGTAGGTGCATGCATGGCCGTTCTTTCTTGATTCTAAATTTCTAATGCGTTTTCTTCCCTTCTGCAGGGAAAGCATTGGAGCCAATGGACTCAGACATATTTTCCTATTAAATTATATAGAAACTTTACAAAACTCAAAGTTTTCAAAATTTAGGGCTATGTTTAGATCGACAGCAAACGGAGCGGAATGGACACACAACAAAATGGCACGTCTGTTTCACACAACCGAACAAAAATGGCTGGATGAAGAGAGATATTTCAAAGAGGAGAGAAAGAAACATACCTGGATGAATTCGTTCCAAGAGAGGAGAAAGAGTGGTTGTTGGTGGTTGAATTCATCCACTCTCTTAGTGATAAATGCCATCTGCCTGACAATCAATCAAATCAGCGCCGATTGCTACTCTGCTACCGCCGAATCTATCTAAATCTGTCACTAATGCTGGAGAAGAAAGGAGGGAAGCGAGAGAAAGCATAGAAAGGATGGGTACTGTGGAGAAGTAAAGAAGAAAAACTAAAATATTATTTTACTCCCTCGGTCCCAAAATAAATGATTTGTTTGACCACTAAGGTTTTGTAATAAAACACAAACTTTGTTGTTAGCTTGCATGCTTAAGAGATATACCGGGTGTTAGTGTACGACTTGACAAACGCAGATGAGGATCCTGATCACTACTTTTACTTCCGAGAAACAGCTGCCTTGACTTAACCGTTCTAGCATTGTGAAAGAGAAATAAGCATCGTCCCAGAGCTGGGATGGAGTCAGTTTGTGACTTGGGTCGTCATAACCGTTCTTTCGTAGGTCTTAGAGAATTCAGCAGCTGTTTGAAGAATGATTTCCGTGTTATCATTGTGAATGACTCTTCTTGTCTATAAATTAGATACCAATCAAAGAGTTAGAGACTCATAATACCAAATAGGAACAAGGACAACACCAAATTTAATTATGACCTTAGAACGACTTTGTTGTTCTGCTGTAGAGGTCATCTTCTCTGTTGACTCGGCTTCTTCTAATCAAAGTTCTTTATGTGTCCGTTTCGTACTAGAAACTTCCCCGTCTGCATGGGAGAAATCATTGGATCCACACGACTCAGACATTTTGTCCTATTAAAAAATGCAAATGAATGTTCACGGTGTTGGCTGACACAAAGTTCCCACTACAAAGTTCTCACCGGTTATTGACGGTATAGTTTACAAATTGAAGTTGGGTAGTAACTTACACAAGCCCCTACTGTCAGAGGCATATAGCAGACAAAGGAAACAAAGAGCTACAACTATCCCCACAAACTCAAAACCTAGTACAACTCAGACACACACAAGCCCCTACTGTCCCAAAACAAAACAAAACAAAAACACTCTAAATTAATCCCTTCTAGAACCAAAAAGAAAATCTCTTCTCAGCTTTTGAGTTTCCAGCCCAGCACCAGAATTGCCATAGACTCAGGGAAATTATTCAATATGCTAATGTAGTATATTGGAGTAGGTGCATGCATGACCGTTCTTTCTTGATTCTAAATTTCTAATGCGTTTTCTTCCCTTCTGCAGGGAAAGCATTGGAGCCAATGGACTCAGACATATTTTCCTATTAAATTATATAGAAACTTTACAAAACTCAAAGTTTTCAAAATTTAGGGCTATGTTTAGATCGACAGCAAACGGAGCGGAATGGACACACAACAAAATGGCACGTCTGTTTCACACAACGGAACAAAAATGGCTGGATGAAGAGAGATATTTCAAAGAGGAGAGAAAGAAACATACCTGGATGAATTCGTTCCAAGAGAGGAGAAAGAGTGGTTGTTGGTGGTTGAATTCATCCACTCTCTTAGTGATAAATGCCATCTGCCTGACAATCAATCAAATCAGCGCCGATTGCTACTCTGCTACCGCCGAATCTATCTGAATCTGTCACTAATGCTGGAGAAGAAAGGAGGGAAGCGAGAGAAAGCATAGAAAGGATGGGTACTGTGGAGAAGTAAAGAAGAAAAACTAAAATATTATTTTACTCCCTCGGTCCCAAAATAAATGATTTGTTTGACCACTAAGGTTTTGTAATAAAACACAAACTTTGTTGTTAGCTTGCACGCTTAAGAGATATACCGGGTGTTAGTGTACGACCTGACAAACGCAGCTGAGGATCCTGATCACTACTTTTACTTCCGAGAAACAGCTGCCTTGACTTAACCGTTCTAGCATTGTGAATGAGAAATAAGCATCGTCCCAGAGCTGGGATGGAGTCAGTTTGTGACTTGGGTCATAACCGTTCTTTCGTAGGTCTTAGAGAATTCAGCAGCTGTTTGAAGAATGATTTCCGTGTTATCATTGTGAATGACTCTTCTTGTCTATAAATTAGATACCAATCAAAGAGTTAGAGACTCATAATACCAAATAGGAACAAGGACAACACCAAATTTAATTATGACCTTAGAACGACTTTGTTGTTCTGCTGTAGAGGTCATCTTCTCTGTTGACTCGGCTTCTTCTAATCAAAGTTCTTTATGTGTCCGTTTCGTACTAGAAACTTCCCCGTCTGCATGGGAGAAATCATTGGATCCACACGACTCAGACATTTTGTCCTATTAAAAAATGCAAATGAATGTTCACGGTGTTGGCTGACACAAAGTTCCCACTACAAAGTTCTCACCGGTTATTGACGGTATAGTTTACAAAATGAAGTTGGGTAGTAACTTACACAAGCCCCTACTGTCAGAGGCATATAGCAGACAAAGGAAACAAAGAGCTACAACTATCCCCACAAACTCAAAACCTCGTACAACTCAGACACACACAAGCCCCTACTGTCCCAAAACTAAACAAAACAAAAACACTCTAAATTAATCCCTTCTAGAACCAAAAAGAAAATCTCTTCTCAGCTTTTGAGTTTCCAGCCCAGCACCAGAATTGCCATAGACTCAGGGAAATTATTCAATATGCTAATGTAGTATATTGGAGTAGGTGCATGCATGGCCGTTCTTTCTTGATTCTAAATTTCTAATGCGTTTTCTTCCCTTCTGCAGGGAAAGCATTGGAGCCAATGGACTCAGACATATTTTCCTATTAAATTATATAGAAACTTTACAAAACTCAAAGTTTTCAAAATTTAGGGCTATGTTTAGATCGACAGCAAACGGAGCGGAATGGACACACAACAAAATGGCACGTCTGTTTCACACAACAGAACAAAAATGGCTGGATGAAGAGAGATATTTCAAAGAGGAGAGAAAGAAACATACCTGGATGAATTCGTTCCAAGAGAGGAGAAAGAGTGGTTGTTGGTGGTTGAATTCATCCACTCTCTTAGTGATAAATGCCATCTGCCTGACAATCAATCAAATCAGCGCCGATTGCTACTCTGCTACCGCCGAATCTATCTAAATCTGTCACTAATGCTGGAGAAGAAAGGAGGGAAGCGAGAGAAAGCATAGAAAGGATGGGTACTGTGGAGAAGTAAAGAAGAAAAACTAAAATATTATTTTACTCCCTCGGTCCCAAAATAAATGATTTGTTTGACCACTAAGGTTTTGTAATAAAACACAAACTTTGTTGTTAGCTTGCATGCTTAAGAGATATACCGGGTGTTAGTGTACGACTTGACAAACGCAGATGAGGATCCTGATCACTACTTTTACTTCCGAGAAACAGCTGCCTTGACTTAACCGTTCTAGCATTGTGAAAGAGAAATAAGCATCGTCCCAGAGCTGGGATGGAGTCAGTTTGTGACTTGGGTCATAACCGTTCTTTCGTAGGTCTTAGAGAATTCAGCAGCTGTTTGAAGAATGATTTCCGTGTTATCATTGTGAATGACTCTTCTTGTCTTTAAATTAGATACCAATCAAAGAGTTAGAGACTCATAATACCAAATAGGAACAAGGACAACACCAAATTTAATTATGACCTTAGAACGACTTTGTTGTTCTGCTGTAGAGGTCATCTTCTCTGTTGACTCGGCTTCTTCTAAATAAAGTTCTTTATGTGTCTGTTTCGTACTAGAAACTTCCCCGTCTGCATGGGAGAAATCATTGGATCCACACGACTCAGACATTTTGTCCTATTAAAAAATGCAAATGAATGTTCACGGTGTTGGCTGACACAAAGTTCCCACTACAAAGTTCTCACCGGTTATTGACGGTATAGTTTACAAAATGAAGTTGGGTAGTAACTTACACAAGCCCCTACTGTCAGAGGCATATAGCAGACAAAGGAAACAAAGAGCTACAACTATCCCCACAAACTCAAAACCTCGTACAACTCAGACACACACAAGCCCCTACTGTCCCAAAACAAAACAAAACAAAAACACTCTAAATTAATCCCTTCTAGAACCAAAAAGAAAATCTCTTCTCAGCTTTTGAGTTTCCAGCCCAGCACCAGAATTGCCATAGACTCAGGGAAATTATTCAATATGCTAATGTAGTATATTGGAGTAGGTGCATGCATGGCCGTTCTTTCTTGATTCTAAATTTCTAATGCGTTTTCTTCCCTTCTGCAGGGAAAGCATTGGAGCCAATGGACTCAGACATATTTTCCTATTAAATTATATAGAAACTTTACAAAACTCAAAGTTTTCAAAATTTAGGGCTATGTTTAGATCGACAGCAAACGGAGCGGAATGGACACACAACAAAATGGCACGTCTGTTTCACACAACAGAACAAAAATGGCTGGATGAAGAGAGATATTTCAAAGAGGAGAGAAAGAAACATACCTGGATGAATTCGTTCCAAGAGAGGAGAAAGAGTGGTTGTTGGTGGTTGAATTCATCCACTCTCTTAGTGATAAATGCCATCTGCCTGACAATCAATCAAATCAGCGCCGATTGCTACTCTGCTACCGCCGAATCTATCTAAATCTGTCACTAATGCTGGAGAAGAAAGGAGGGAAGCGAGAGAAAGCATAGAAAGGATGGGTACTGTGGAGAAGTAAAGAAGAAAAACTAAAATATTATTTTACTCCCTCGGTCCCAAAATAAATGATTTGTTTGACCACTAAGGTTTTGTAATAAAACACAAACTTTGTTGTTAGCTTGCATGCTTAAGAGATATACCGGGTGTTAGTGTACGACTTGACAAACGCAGATGAGGATCCTGATCACTACTTTTACTTCCGAGAAACAGCTGCCTTGACTTAACCGTTCTAGCATTGTGAAAGAGAAATAAGCATCGTCCCAGAGCTGGGATGGAGTCAGTTTGTGACTTGGGTCATAACCGTTCTTTCGTAGGTCTTAGAGAATTCAGCAGCTGTTTGAAGAATGATTTCCGTGTTATCATTGTGAATGACTCTTCTTGTCTATAAATTAGATACCAATCAAAGAGTTAGAGACTCATAATACCAAATAGGAACAAGGACAACACCAAATTTAATTATTACCTTAGAACGAATTTGTTGTTCTGCTGTAGAGGTCATCTTCTCTGTTGACTCGGCTTCTTCTAATCAAAGTTCTTTATGTGTCCGTTTCGTACTAGAAACTTCCCCGTCTGCATGGGAGAAATCATTGGATCCACACGACTCAGACATTTTGTCCTATTAAAAAATGCAAATGAATGTTCACGGTGTTGGCTGACACAAAGTTCCCACTACAAAGTTCTCACCGGTTATTGACGGTATAGTTTACAAAATG
Source organism: Trifolium repens (assembly GCA_030408175.1). NCBI lineage: Eukaryota > Viridiplantae > Streptophyta > Magnoliopsida > Fabales > Fabaceae > Trifolium > Trifolium repens. The sequence goes on along the minus strand of CP125848.1, from coordinate 38,543,032 downwards.
AAGTTGGGTAGTAACTTACACAAGCCCCTACTGTCAGAGGCATATAGCAGACAAAGGAAACAAAGAGCTACAACTATCCCCACAAACTCAAAACCTCGTACAACTCAGACACACACAAGCCCCTACTGTCCCAAAACAAAACAAAACAAAAACACTCCAAATTAATCCCTTCTAGAACCAAAAAGAAAATCTCTTCTCAGGTTTTGAGTTTCCAGCCCCGCACCAGAATTGCCATAGACTCAGGGAAATTATTCAATATGCTAATGTAGTATATTGGAGTAGGTGCATGCATGGCCGTTCTTTCTTGATTCTAAATTTCTAAGGCATTTTCTTCCCTTCTGCAGGGAAAGCATTGGAGCCAATGGACTCAGACATATTTTCCTATTAAATTATATAGAAACATTACAAAACTCAAAGTTTTCAAAATTTAGGGCTATGTTTAGATCGACAGCAAACGGAGCGGAATGGACACACAACAAAATGGCACGTCTGTTTCACACAACGGAACAAAAATGGCTGGATGAAGAGAGATATTTCAAAGAGGAGAGAAAGAAACATACCTGGATGAATTCGTTCCAAGAGAGGAGAAAGAGTGGTTGTTGGTGGTTGAATTCATCCACTCTCTTAGTGATAAATGCCATCTGCCTGACAATCAATCAAATCAGCGCCGATTGCTACTCTGCTACCGCCGAATCTATCTAAATCTGTCACTAATGCTGGAGAAGAAAGGAGGGAAGCGAGAGAAAGCATAGAAAGGATGGGTACTGGGGAGAAGTAAAGAAGAAAAACTAAAATATTATTTTACTCCCTCGGTCCCAAAATAAATGATTTGTTTGACCACTAAGGTTTTGTAATAAAACACAAACTTTGTTGTTAGCTTGCACGCTTAATAGATATACCGGGTGTTAGTGTACGACCTGACAAACGCAGCTGAGGATCCTGATCACTACTTTTACTTCCGAGAAACAGCTGCCTTGACTTAACCGTTCTAGCATTGTGAAAGAGAAATAAGCATCGTCCCAGAGCTGGGATGGAGTCAGTTTGTGACTTGGGTCATAACCGTTCTTTCGTAGGTCTTAGAGAATTCAGCAGCTGTTTGAAGAATGATTTCCGTGTTATCATTGTGAATGACTCTTCTTGTATTTAAATTTGATACCAATCAAAGAGTTAGAGACTCATAATACCAAATAGGAACAAGGACAACCAAATTTAATTATGACCTTAGAACGACTTTGTTGTTCTGCTGTAGAGGTCATCTTCTCTGTTGACTCGGCTTCTTCTAAATAAAGTTCTTTATGTGTCCGTTTCGTACTAGAAACTTCCCCGTCTGCATGGGAGAAATCATTGGATCCACACGACTCAGACATTTTGTCCTATTAAAAAATGCAAATGAATGTTCCCGGTGTTGGCTGACACAAAGTTCCCACTACAAAGTTCTCACCGGTTATTGACGGTATAGTTTACAAAATGAAGTTGGGTAGTAACTTACACAAGCCCCTACTGTCAGAGGCATATAGCAGACAAAGGAAACAAAGAGCTACAACTATCCCCACAAACTCAAAACCTCGTACAACTCAGACACACACAAGCCCCTACTGTCCCAAAACAAAACAAAACAAAAACACTCTAAATTAATCCCTTCTAGAACCAAAAAGAAAATCTCTTCTCAGCTTTTGTGTTTCCAGCCCAGCACCAGAATTTCCATAGACTCAGGGAAATTATTCAATATGCTAATGTAGTATATTGGAGTAGGTGCATGCATGGCCGTTCTTTCTTGATTCTAAATTTCTAATGCGTTTTCTTCCCTTCTGCAGGGAAAGCATTGGAGCCAATGGAATCAGACATATTTTCCTATTAAATTATATAGAAACTTTACAAAACTCAAAGTTTTCAAAATTTAGGGCTATGTTTAGATCGACAGCAAACGGAGCGGAATGGACACACAACAAAATGGCACGTCTGTTTCACACAACGGAACAAAAATGGCTGGATGAAGAGAGATATTTCAAAGAGGAGAGAAAGAAACATACCTGGATGAATTCGTTCCAAGAGAGGAGAAAGAGTGGTTGTTGGTGGTTGAATTCATCCACTCTCTTAGTGATAAATGCCATCTGCCTGACAATCAATCAAATCAGCGCCGATTGCTACTCTGCTACCGCCGAATCTATCTAAATCTGTCACTAATGCTGGAGAAGAAAGGAGGGAAGCGAGAGAAAGCATAGAAAGGATGGGTACTGGGGAGAAGTAAAGAAGAAAAACTAAAATATTATTTTACTCCCTCGGTCCCAAAATAAATGATTTGTTTGACCACTAAGGTTTTGTAATAAAACACAAACTTTGTTGTTAGCTTGCACGCTTAAGAGATATACCGGGTGTTAGTGTACGACCTGACAAACGCAGCTGAGGATCCTGATCACTACTTTTACTTCCGAGAAACAGCTGCCTTGACTTAACCGTTCTAGCATTGTGAAAGAGAAATAAGCATCGTCCCAGAGCTGGGATGGAGTCAGTTTGTGACTTGGGTCATAACCGTTCTTTCGTAGGTCTTAGAGAATTCAGCAGCTGTTTGAAGAATGATTTCCGTGTTATCATTGTGAATGACTCTTCTTGTATTTAAATTTGATACCAATCAAAGAGTTAGAGACTCATAATACCAAATAGGAACAAGGACAACACCAAATTTAATTATGACCTTAGAACGACTTTGTTGTTCTGCTGTAGAGGTCATCTTCTCTGTTGACTCGGCTTCTTCTAAATAAAGTTCTTTATGTGTCCGTTTCGTACTAGAAACTTCCCCGTCTGCATGGGAGAAATCATTGGATCCACACGACTCAGACATTTTGTCCTATTAAAAAATGCAAATGAATGTTCACGGTGTTGGCTGACACAAAGTTCCCACTACAAAGTTCTCACCGGTTATTGACGGTATAGTTTACAAAATGAAGTTGGGTAGTAACTTACACAAGCCCCTACTGTCAGAGGCATATAGCAGACAAAGGAAACAAAGAGCTACAACTATCCCCACAAACTCAAAACCTCGTACAACTCAGACACACACAAGCCCCTACTGTCCCAAAACAAAACAAAACAAAAACACTCTAAATTAATCCCTTCTAGAACCAAAAAGAAAATCTCTTCTCAGCTTTTGAGTTTCCAGCCCAGCACCAGAATTGCCATAGACTCAGGGAAATTATTCAATTTGCTAATGTAGTATATTGGAGTAGGTGCATGCATGGCCGTTCTTTCTTGATTCTAAATTTCTAATGCGTTTTCTTCCCTTCTGCAGGGAAAGCATTGGAGCCAATGGAATCAGACATATTTTCCTATTAAATTATATAGAAACTTTACAAAACTCAAAGTTTTCAAAATTTAGGGCTATGTTTAGATCGACAGCAAACGGAGCGGAATGGACACACAACAAAATGGCACGTCTGTTTCACACAACGGAACAAAAATGGCTGGATGAAGAGAGATATTTCAAAGAGGAGAGAAAGAAACATACCTGGATGAATTCGTTCCAAGAGAGGAGAAAAAGTGGTTGTTGGTGGTTGAATTCATCCACTCTCTTAGTGATAAATGCCATCTGCCTGACAATCAATCAAATCACCGCCGATTGCTACTCTACTACCGCCGAATCTATCTGAATCTGTCACTAATGCTGGAGAAGAAAGGAGGGAAGTGAGAGAAAGCATAGAAAGGATGGGTACTGTGGAGAAGTAAAGAAGAAAAACTAAAATATTATTTTACTCGCTCGGTCCCAAAATAAATGATTTGTTTGACCACTAAGGTTTTGTAATAAAACACAAACTTTGTTGTTAGCTTGCACGCTTAAGAGATATACCGGGTGTTAGTGTACGACCTGACAAACGCAGCTGAGGATCCTGATCACTACTTTTACTTCCGAGAAACAGCTGCCTTGACTTAACCGTTCTAGCATTGTGAATGAGAAATAAGCAGCGTCCCAGAGCTGGGATGGAGTCAGTTTGTGACTTGGGTCATAACCGTTCTTTCGTAGGTCTTAGAGAATTCAGCAGCTGTTTGAAGAATGATTTCCGTGTTATCATTGTGAATGACTCTTCTTGTCTTTAAATTAGATACCAATCAAAGAGTTAGAGACTCATAATACCAAATAGGAACAAGGACAACACCAAATTTAATTATGACCTTAGAACGACTTTGTTGTTCTGCTGTAGAGGTCATCTTCTCTGTTGACTCGGCTTCTTCTAAATAAAGTTCTTTATGTGTGCGTTTCGTACTAGAAACTTCCCCGTCTGCATGGGAGAAATCATTGGATCCACACGACTCAGACATTTTGTCCTATTAAAAAATGCAAATGAATGTTCACGGTGTTGGCTGACACAAAGTTCCCACTACAAAGTTCTCACCGGTTATTGACGGTATAGTTTACAAAATGAAGTTGGGTAGTAACTTACACAAGCCCCTACTGTCAGAGGCATATAGCAGACAAAGGAAACAAAGAGCTACAACTATCCCCACAAACTCAAAACCTCGCACAACTCAGACACACACAAGCCCCTACTGTCCCAAAACAAAACAAAACAAAAACACTCTAAATTAATCCCTTCTAGAACCAAAAAGAAAATCTCTTCTCAGCCTTTGAGTTTCCAGCCAAGCACCAGAATTGCCATAGACTCAGGGAAATTATTCAATATGCTAATGTAGTATATTGGAGTAGGTGCATGCATGGCCGTTCTTTCTTGATTCTAAATTTCTAATGCGTTTTCTTCCCTTCTGCAGGGAAAGCATTGGAGCCAATGGACTCAGGCATATTTTCCTATTAAATTATATAGAAACTTTACAAAACTCAAAGTTTTCAAAATTTAGGGCTATGTTTAGATCGACAGCAAACAGAGCGGAATGGACACACAACAAAATGGCATGTCTGTTTCACACAACGGAACAAAAATGGCTGGATGAAGAGAGATATTTCAAAGAGGAGAGAAAGAAACATACCCTGATGAATTCGTTCCAAGAGAGGAGAAAGAGTGGTTGTTGGTGGTTGAATTCATCCACTCTCTTAGTGATAAATGCCATCTGCCTGACAATCAATCAAATCAGCGCCGATTGCTACTCTGCTACCGCCGAATCTATCTAAATCTGTCACTAATGCTGGAGAAGAAAGGAGGGAAGCGAGAGAAAGCATAGAAAGGATGGGTACTGTGGAGAAGTAAAGAAGAAAAACTAAAATATTATTTTACTCCCTCGGTCCCAAAATAAATGATTTATTTGACCACTAAGGTTTTGTAATAAAACATAAACTTTGTTGTTAGCTTGCACGCTTAAGAGATATACCGGGTGTTAGTGTACGACCTGACAAACGCAGCTGAGGATCCTGATCACTACTTTTACTTCCGAGAAACAGCTGCCTTGACTTAACCGTTCTAGCATTGTGAAAGAGAAATAAGCATCATCCCAGAGCTGGGATGGAGTCAGTTTGTGACTTGGGTCATAACCGTTCTTTCGTAGGTCTTAGCGAATTCAGCAGCTGTTTGAAGAATGATTTCCGTGTTATCATTGTGAATGACTCTTCTTGTCTTTAAATTAGATACCAATCAAAGAGTTAGAGACTCATAATACCAAATAGGAACAAGGACAACACCAAATTTAATTATGACCTTAGAATGACTTTGTTGTTCTGCTGTAGAGGTCATCTTCTCTGTTGACTCAGCTTCTTCTAAATAAAGTTCTTTTTGTGTCCGTTTCGTACTAGAAACTTCCCCGTCTGCATGGGAGAAATCATTGGATCCACACGACTCAGACATTTTGTCCTATTAAAAAATGCAAATGAATGTTCACGGTGTTGGCTGACACAAAGTTCCCACTACAAAGTTCTCACCGGTTATTGACGGTATAGTTTACAAAATGAAGTTGGGTAGTAACTTACACAAGCCCCTACTGTCAGAGGCATATAGCAGACAAAGGAAACAAAGAGCTACAACTATCCCCACAAACTCAAAACCTCGTACAACTCAGACACACACAAGCCCCTACTGTCCCAAAACAAAACAAAACAAAAACACTCTAAATTAATCCCTTCTAGAACCAAAAAGAAAATCTATTCTCAGCTTTTGAGTTTCCAGCCAAGCACCAGAATTGCCATAGACTCAGGGAAATTATTCAATATGCTAATGTAGTATATTGGAGTAGGTGCATGCATGGCCGTTCTTTCTTGATTCTAAATTTCTAATGCGTTTTCTTCCCTTCTGCAGGGAAAGCATTGGAGCCAATGGACTCAGACATATTTTCCTATTAAATTATATAGAAACTTTACAAAACTCAAAGTTTTCAAAATTTAGGGCTATGTTTAGATCGACAGCAAACGGAGCGGAATGGACACACAACAAAATGGCACGTATGTTTCACACAACGGAACAAAAATGGCTGAATGAAGAGAGATATTTCAAAGAGGAGAGAAAGAAACATACCTGGATGAATTCGTTCCAAGAGAGGAGAAAGAGTGGTTGTTGGTGGTTGAATTCATCCACTCTCTTAGTGATAAATGCCATCTGCCTGACAATCAATCAAATCAGCGCCGATTGCTACTCTGCTACCGCCGAATCTATCTGAATCTGTCACTAATGCTGGAGAAGAAAGGAGGGAAGCGAGAGAAAGCATAGAAAGGATGGGTACTGTGGAGAAGTAAAGAAGAAAAACTAAAATATTATTTTACTCCCTCGGTCCCAAAATAAATTATTTGTTTGACCACTAAGGTTTTGTAATAAAACACAAACTTTGTTGTTAGCTTGCACGCTTAAGAGATATACCGGGTGTTAGTGTACGACCTGACAAACACAGCTGAGGATCCTGATCACTACTTTTACTTTCGAGAAACAGCTGCCTTGACTTAACCGTTCTAGCATTGTGAAAGAGAAATAAGCATCGTCCCAGAGCTGGGATGGAGTCAGTTTGTGACTTGGATCATAACCGTTCTTTCGTAGGTCTTAGAGAATTCAGCAGCTGTTTGAAGAATGATTTCCGTGTTATCATTGTGAATGACTCTTTTTGTCTTTAAATTTGATACCAATCAAAGAGTTAGAGACTCATAATACCAAATAGGAACAAGGACAACACCAAATTTAATTATGACCTTAGAACGACTTTGTTGTTCTGCTGTAGAGGTCATCTTCTCTGTTGACTCGGCTTCTTCTAAATAAAGTTCTTTATGTGTCCGTTTTGTACTAGAAACTTCCCCGTCTGCATGGGAGAAATCATTGGATCCACACGACTCAGACATTTTGTCCTATTAAAAAATGCAAATGAATGTTCACGGTGTTGGCTGACACAAAGTTCCCACTACAAAGTTCTCACCGGTTATTGACGGTATAGTTTACAAAATGAAGTTGGGTAGTAACTTACACAAGCCCCTACTGTCAGAGGCATATAGCAGAACAAGGAAACAAAGAGCTACAACTATCCCCACAAACTCAAAACCTCGTACAACTCAGACACACACAAGCCCCTACTGTCCCAAAACAAAACAAAACAAAAACACTCTAAATTAATCCCTTCTAGAACCAAAAAGAAAATCTCTTCTCAGCTTTTGAGTTTCCAGCCAAGCACCAGAATTGCCATAGACTCAGGGAAATTATTCAATATGCTAATGTAGTATATTGGAGTAGGTGCATGCATGGCCGTTCTTTCTTGATTCTAAATTTCTAATGCGTTTTCTTCCCTTCTGCAGGGAAAGCATTGGAGCCAATGGACTCAGACATATTTTCCTATTAAATTATATAGAAACTTTACAAAACTCAAAGTTTTCAAAATTTAGGGCTATGTTTAGATCGACAGCAAACGGAGCGGAATGGACACACAACAAAATGGCACGTCTGTTTCACACAACGGAACAAAAATGGCTGGATGATGAGAGATATTTCAAAGAGGAGAGAAAGAAACATACCTGGATGAATTCGTTCCAAGAGAGGAGAAAGAGTGGTTGTTGGTGGTTGAATTCATCCACTCTCTTAGTGATAAATGCCATCTGCCTGACAATCAATCAAATCAGCGCCGATTGCTACTCTGCTACCGCCGAATCTATCTGAATCTGTCACTAATGCTGGAGAAGAAAGGAGGGAAGCGAGAGAAAGCATAGAAATGATGGGTACTGTGGAGAAGTAAAGAAGAAAAACTAAAATATTATTTTACTCGCTCGGTCCCAAAATAAATGATTTGTTTGACCACTAAGGTTTTGTAATAAAACACAAGCTTTGTTGTTAGCTTGCACGCTTAAGAGATATACCGGGTGTTAGTGTACAACCTGACAAACGCAGCTGAGGATCCTGATCACTACTTTTACTTCCGAGAAACAGCTGCCTTGACTTAACCGTTCTAGCATTGTGAAAGAGAAATAAGCAGCGTCCCAGAGCTGGGATGGAGTCAGTTTGTGACTTAGGTCATAACCGTTCTTTCGTAGGTCTTAGAGAATTCAGCAGCTGTTTGAAGAATGATTTCCGTGTTATCATTGTGAATGACTCTTCTTGTCTTTAAATTAGATACCAATCAAAGAGTTAGAGACTCATAATACCAAATAGGAACAAGGACAACACCAAATTTAATTATGACCTTAGAACGACTTTGTTGTTCTGCTGTAGAGGTCATCTTCTCTGTTGACTCGGCTTCTTCTAAATAAAGTTCTTCATGTGTCCGTATTGTACTAGAAACTTCCCCGTCTGCATGGGAGAAATCATTGGATCCACACGACTCAGACATTTTGTCCTATTAAAAAATGCAAATGAATGTTCACGGTGTTGGCTGACACAAAGTTCCCACTACAAAGTTCTCACCGGTTATTGACGGTATAGTTTACAAAATGAAGTTGGGTAGTAACTTACACAAGCCCCTACTGTCAGAGGCATATAGCAGAACAAGGAAACAAAGAGCTACAACTATCCCCACAAACTCAAAACCTCGTACAACTCAGACACACACAAGCCCCTACTGTCCCAAAACAAAACAAAAACACTCTAAATTAATCCCTTCTAGAACCAAAAAGAAAATCTCTTCTCAGCTTTTGAGTTTCCAGCCAAGCACCAGAATTGCCATAGACTCAGGGAAATTATTCAATATGCTAATGTAGTATATTGGAGTAGGTGCATGCATGGCCGTTCTTTCTTGATTCTAAATTTCTAATGCGTTTTCTTCCCTTCTGCAGGGAAAGCATTGGAGCCAATGGACTCAGACATATTTTCCTATTAAATTATATAGAAACTTTACAAAACTCAAAGTTTTCAAAATTTAGGGCTATGTTTAGATCGACAGCAAACGGAGCGGAATGGACACACAACAAAATGGCACGTCTGTTTCACACAACGGAACAAAAATGGCTGGATGAAGAGAGATATTTCAAAGAGGAGAGAAAGAAACATACCTGGATGAATTCGTTCCAAGAGAGGAGAAAGAGTGGTTGTTGGTGGTTGAATTCATCCACTCTCTTAGTGATAAATGCCATCTGCCTGACAATCAATCAAATCAGCGCCGATTGCTACTCTGCTACCGCCGAATCTATCTGAATCTGTCACTAATGCTGGAGAAGAAAGGAGGGAAGCGAGAGAAAGCATAGAAATGATGGGTACTATGGAGAAGTAAAGAAGAAATACTAAAATATTATTTTACTCGCTCGATCCCAAAATAAATGATTTGTTTGACCACTAAGGTTTTGTAATAAAACACAAGCTTTGTTGTTAGCTTGCACGCTTAAGAGATATACCGGGTGTTAGTGTACGACCTGACAAACGCAGCTGAGGATCCTGATCACTACTTTTACTTCCGAGAAACAGCTGCCTTGACTTAACCGTTCTAGCATTGTGAAAGAGAAATAAGCAGCGTCCCAGAGCTGGGATGGAGTCAGTTTGTGACTTAGGTCATAACCGTTCTTTCGTAGGTCTTAGAGAATTCAGCAGCTGTTTGAAGAATGATTTCCGTGTTATCATTGTGAATGACTCTTCTTGTCTTTAAATTAGATACCAATCAAAGAGTTAGAGACTCATAATACCAAATAGGAACAAGGACAACACCAAATTTAATTATGACCTTAGAACGACTTTGTTGTTCTGCTGTAGAGGTCATCTTCTCTGTTGACTCGGCTTCTTCTAAATAAAGTTCTTTATGTGTCCGTTTTGTACTAGAAACTTCCCCGTCTGCATGGGAGAAATCATTGGATCCACACGACTCAGACATTTTGTCCTATTAAAAAATGCAAATGAATGTTCACGGTGTTGGCTGACACAAAGTTCCCACTACAAAGTTCTCACCGGTTATTGACGGTATAGTTTACAAAATGAAGTTGGGTAGTAACTTACACAAGCCCCTACTGTCAGAGGCATATAGCAGAACAAGGAAACAAAGAGCTACAACTATCCCCACAAACTCAAAACCTCGTACAACTCAGACACACACAAGCCCCTACTGTCCCAAAACAAAACAAAACAAAAACACTCTAAATTAATCCCTTCTAGAACCAAAAAGAAAATCTCTTCTCAGCTTTTGAGTTTCCAGCCAAGCACCAGAATTGCCATAGACTCAGGGAAATTATTCAATATGCTAATGTAGTATATTGGAGTAGGTGCATGCATGGCCGTTCTTTCTTGATTCTAAATTTCTAATGCGTTTTCTTCCCTTCTGCAGGGAAAGCATTGGAGCCAATGGACTCAGACATATTTTCCTATTAAATTATATAGAAACTTTACAAAACTCAAAGTTTTCAAAATTTAGGGCTATGTTTAGATCGACAGCAAACGGAGCGGAATGGACACACAACAAAATGGCACGTCTGTTTCACACAACGGAACAAAAATGGCTGGATGAAGAGAGATATTTCAAAGAGGAGAGAAAGAAACATACCTGGATGAATTCGTTCCAAGAGAGGAGAAAGAGTGGTTGTTGGTGGTTGAATTCATCCACTCTCTTAGTGATAAATGCCATCTGCCTGACAATCAATCAAATCAGCGCCGATTGCTACTCTGCTACCGCCGAATCTATCTGAATCTGTCACTAATGCTGGAGAAGAAAGGAGGGAAGCGAGAGAAAGCATAGAAATGATGGGTACTATGGAGAAGTAAAGAAGAAAAACTAAAATATTATTTTACTCGCTCGATCCCAAAATAAATGATTTGTTTGACCACTAAGGTTTTGTAATAAAACACAAGCTTTGTTGTTAGCTTGCACGCTTAAGAGATATACCGGGTGTTAGTGTATGACCTGACAAACGCAGCTGAGGATCCTGATCACTACTTTTACTTCCGAGAAACAGCTGCCTTGACTTAACCGTTCTAGCATTGTGAAAGAGAAATAAGCAGCGTCCCAGAGCTGGGATGGAGTCAGTTTGTGACTTAGGTCATAACCGTTCTTTCGTAGGTCTTAGAGAATTCAGCAGCTGTTTGAAGAATGATTTCCGTGTTATCATTGTGAATGACTCTTCTTGTCTTTAAATTAGATACCAATCAAAGAGTTAGAGACTCATAATACCAAATAGGAACAAGGACAACACCAAATTTAATTATGACCTTAGAACGACTTTGTTGTTCTGCTGTAGAGGTCATCTTCTCTGTTGACTCGGCTTCTTCTAAATAAAGTTCTTTATGTGTCCGTTTTGTACTAGAAACTTCCCCGTCTGCATGGGAGAAATCATTGGATCCACACGACTCAGACATTTTGTCCTATTAAAAAATGCAAATGAATGTTCACGGTGTTGGCTGACACAAAGTTCCCACTACAAAGTTCTCACCGGTTATTGACGGTATAGTTTACAAAATGAAGTTGGGTAGTAACTTACACAAGCCCCTACTGTCAGAGGCATATAGCAGAACAAGGAAACAAAGAGCTACAACTATCCCCACAAACTCAAAACCTCGTACAACTCAGACACACACAAGCCCCTACTGTCCCAAAACAAAACAAAACAAAAACACTCTAAATTAATCCCTTCTAGAACCAAAAAGAAAATCTCTTCTCAGCTTTTGAGTTTCCAGCCAAGCACCAGAATTGCCATAGACTCAGGGAAATTATTCAATATGTTAATGTAGTATATTGGAGTAGGTGCATGCATGGCCGTTCTTTCTTGATTCTAAATTTCTAATGCGTTTTCTTCCCTTCTGCAGGGAAAGCATTGGAGCCAATGGACTCAGACATATTTTCCTATTAAATTATATAGAAACTTTACAAAACTCAAAGTTTTCAAAATTTAGGGCTATGTTTAGATCGACAGCAAACGGAGCGGAATGGACACACAACAAAATGGCACGTCTGTTTCACACAACGGAACAAAAATGGCTGGATGAAGAGAGATATTTCAAAGAGGAGAGAAAGAAACATACCTGGATGAATTCGTTCCAAGAGAGGAGAAAGAGTGGTTGTTGGTGGTTGAATTCATCCACTCTCTTAGTGATAAATGCCATCTGCCTGACAATCAATCAAATCAGCGCCGATTGCTACTCTGCTACCGCCGAATCTATCTGAATCTGTCACTAATGCTGGAGAAGAAAGGAGGGAAGCGAGAGAAAGCATAGAAATGATGGGTACTGTGGAGAAGTAAAGAAGAAAAACTAAAATATTATTTTACTCGCTCGGTCCCAAAATAAATGATTTGTTTGACCACTAAGGTTTTGTAATAAAACACAAGCTTTGTTGTTAGCTTGCACGCTTAAGAGATATACCGGGTGTTAGTGTACGACCTGACAAACGCAGCTAAGGATCCTGATCACTACTTTTACTTCCGAGAAACAGCTGCCTTGACTTAACCGTTCTAGCATTGTGAAAGAGAAATAAGCAGCGTCCCAGAGCTGGGATGGAGTCAGTTTGTGACTTAGGTCATAACCGTTCTTTCGTAGGTCTTAGAGAATTCAGCAGCTGTTTGAAGAATGATTTCCGTGTTATCATTGTGAATGACTCTTCTTGTCTTTAAATTAGATACCAATCAAAGAGTTAGAGACTCATAATACCAAATAGGAACAAGGACAACACCAAATTTAATTATGACCTTAGAACGACTTTGTTGTTCTGCTGTAGAGGTCATCTTCTCTGTTGACTCGGCTTCTTCTAAATAAAGTTCTTCATGTGTCCGTATTGTACTAGAAACTTCCCCGTCTGCATGGGAGAAATCATTGGATCCACACGACTCAGACATTTTGTCCTATTAAAAAATGCAAATGAATGTTCACGGTGTTGGCTGACACAAAGTTCCCACTACAAAGTTCTCACCGGTTATTGACGGTATAGTTTACAAAATGAAGTTGGGTAGTAACTTACACAAGCCCCTACTGTCAGAGGCATATAGCAGAACAAGGAAACAAAGAGCTACAACTATCCCCACAAACTCAAAACCTCGTACAACTCAGACACACACAAGCCCCTACTGTCCCAAAACAAAACAAAACAAAAACACTCTAAATTAATCCCTTCTAGAACCAAAAAGAAAATCTCTTCTCAGCTTTTGAGTTTCCAGCCAAGCACCAGAATTGCCATAGACTCAGGGAAATTATTCAATATGTTAATGTAGTATATTGGAGTAGGTGCATGCATGGCCGTTCTTTCTTGATTCTAAATTTCTAATGCGTTTTCTTCCCTTCTGCAGGGAAAGCATTGGAGCCAATGGACTCAGACATATTTTCCTATTAAATTATATAGAAACTTTACAAAACTCAAAGTTTTCAAAATTTAGGGCTATGTTTAGATCGACAGCAAACGGAGCGGAATGGACACACAACAAAATGGCACGTCTGTTTCACACAACGGAACAAAAATGGCTGGATGAAGAGAGATATTTCAAAGAGGAGAGAAAGAAACATACCTGGATGAATTCGTTCCAAGAGAGGAGAAAGAGTGGTTGTTGGTGGTTGAATTCATCCACTCTCTTAGTGATAAATGCCATCTGCCTGACAATCAATCAAATCAGCGCCGATTGCTACTCTGCTACCGCCGAATCTATCTGAATCTGTCACTAATGCTGGAGAAGAAAGGAGGGAAGCGAGAGAAAGCATAGAAATGATGGGTACTGTGGAGAAGTAAAGAAGAAAAACTAAAATATTATTTTACTCGCTCGGTCCCAAAATAAATGATTTGTTTGACCACTAAGGTTTTGTAATAAAACACAAGCTTTGTTGTTAGCTTGCACGCTTAAGAGATATACCGGGTGTTAGTGTACGACCTGACAAACGCAGCTAAGGATCCTGATCACTACTTTTACTTCCGAGAAACAGCTGCCTTGACTTAACCGTTCTAGCATTGTGAAAGAGAAATAAGCAGCGTCCCAGAGCTGGGATGGAGTCAGTTTGTGACTTAGGTCATAACCGTTCTTTCGTAGGTCTTAGAGAATTCAGCAGCTGTTTGAAGAATGATTTCCGTGTTATCATTGTGAATGACTCTTCTTGTCTTTAAATTAGATACCAATCAAAGAGTTAGAGACTCATAATACCAAATAGGAACAAGGACAACACCAAATTTAATTATGACCTTAGAACGACTTTGTTGTTCTGCTGTAGAGGTCATCTTCTCTGTTGACTCGGCTTCTTCTAAATAAAGTTCTTCATGTGTCCGTATTGTACTAGAAACTTCCCCGTCTGCATGGGAGAAATCATTGGATCCACACGACTCAGACATTTTGTCCTATTAAAAAATGCAAATGAATGTTCACGGTGTTGGCTGACACAAAGTTCCCACTACAAAGTTCTCACCGGTTATTGACGGTATAGTTTACAAAATGAAGTTGGGTAGTAACTTACACAAGCCCCTACTGTCAGAGGCATATAGCAGAACAAGGAAACAAAGAGCTACAACTATCCCCACAAACTCAAAACCTCGTACAACTCAGACACACACAAGCCCCTACTGTCCCAAAACAAAACAAAAACACTCTAAATTAATCCCTTCTAGAACCAAAAAGAAAATCTCTTCTCAGCTTTTGAGTTTCCAGCCAAGCACCAGAATTGCCATAGACTCAGGGAAATTATTCAATATGCTAATGTAGTATATTGGAGTAGGTGCATGCATGGCCGTTCTTTCTTGATTCTAAATTTCTAATGCGTTTTCTTCCCTTCTGCAGGGAAAGCATTGGAGCCAATGGACTCAGACATATTTTCCTATTAAATTATATAGAAACTTTACAAAACTCAAAGTTTTCAAAATTTAGGGCTATGTTTAGATCGACAGCAAACGGAGCGGAATGGACACACAACAAAATGGCACGTCTGTTTCACACAACGGAACAAAAATGGCTGGATGAAGAGAGATATTTCAAAGAGGAGAGAAAGAAACATACCTGGATGAATTCGTTCCAAGAGAGGAGAAAGAGTGGTTGTTGGTGGTTGAATTCATCCACTCTCTTAGTGATAAATGCCATCTGACTGACAATCAATCAAATCAGCGCCGATTGCTACTCTGCTACCGCCGAATCTATCTGAATCTGTCACTAATGCTGGAGAAGAAAGGAGGGAAGCGAGAGAAAGCATAGAAATGATGGGTACTATGGAGAAGTAAAGAAGAAAAACTAAAATATTATTTTACTCGCTCGATCCCAAAATAAATGATTTGTTTGACCACTAAGGTTTTGTAATAAAACACAAGCTTTGTTGTTAGCTTGCACGCTTAAGAGATATACCGGGTGTTAGTGTACGACCTGACAAACGCAGCTGAGGATCCTGATCACTACTTTTACTTCCGAGAAACAGCTGCCTTGACTTAACCGTTCTAGCATTGTGAAAGAGAAATAAGCAGCGTCCCAGAGCTGGGATGGAGTCAGTTTGTGACTTAGGTCATAACCGTTCTTTCGTAGGTCTTAGAGAATTCAGCAGCTGTTTGAAGAATGATTTCCGTGTTATCATTGTGAATGACTCTTCTTGTCTTTAAATTAGATACCAATCAAAGAGTTAGAGACTCATAATACCAAATAGGAACAAGGACAACACCAAATTTAATTATGACCTTAGAACGACTTTGTTGTTCTGCTGTAGAGGTCATCTTCTCTGTTGACTCGGCTTCTTCTAAATAAAGTTCTTTATGTGTGCGTTTCGTACTAGAAACTTCCCCGTCTGCATGGGAGAAATCATTGGATCCACACGACTCAGACATTTTGTCCTATTAAAAAATGCAAATGAATGTTCACGGTGTTGGCTGACACAAAGTTCCCACTACAAAGTTCTCACCGGTTATTGACGGTATAGTTTACAAAATGAAGTTGGGTAGTAACTTACACAAGCCCCTACTGTCAGAGGCATATAGCAGACAAAGGAAACAAAGAGCTACAACTATCCCCACAAACTCAAAACCTCGTACAACTCAGACACACACAAGCCCCTACTGTCCCAAAACAAAACAAAACAAAAACACTCTAAATTAATCCCTTCTAGAACCAAAAAGAAAATCTCTTCTCAGTTTTTGAGTTTCCAGCCAAGCACCAGAATTGCCATAGACTCAGGGAAATTATTCAATATGCTAATGTAGTATATTGGAGTAGGTGCATGCATGGCCGTTCTTTCTTGATTCTAAATTTCTAATGCGTTTTCTTCCCTTATGCAGGGAAAGCATTGGAGCCAATGGACTCAGACATATTTTCCTATTAAATTATATAGAAACTTCACAAAACTCAAAGTTTTCAAAATTTAGGGCTATGTTTAGATCGACAGCAAACGAAGCGGAATGGACACACAACAAAATGGCACGTCTGTTTCACACAACGGAACAAAAATGGCTGGATGAAGAGAGATATTTCAAAGAGGAGAGAAAGAAACATACCTGGATGAATTCGTTCCAAGAGAGGAGAAAGAGTGGTTGTTGGTGGTTGAATTCATCCACTCTCTTAGTGATAAATGCCATCTGCCTGACAATCAATCAAATCAGCGCCGATTGCTACTCTGCTACCGCCGAATCTATCTGAATCTGTCACTAATGCTGGAGAAGAAAGGAGGGAAGCGAGAGAAAGCATAGAAATGATGGGTACTGTGGAGAAGTAAAGAAGAAAAACTAAAATATTATTTTACTCGCTCGGTCCCAAAATAAATGATTTGTTTGACCACTAAGGTTTTGTAATAAAACACAAGCTTTGTTGTTAGCTTGCACGCTTAAGAGATATACCGGGTGTTAGTGTACGACCTGACAAACGCAGCTGAGGATCCTGATCACTACTTTTACTTCCGAGAAACAGCTGCCTTGACTTAACCGTTCTAGCATTGTGAAAGAGAAATAAGCAGCGTCCCAGAGCTGGGATGGAGTCAGTTTGTGACTTAGGTCATAACCGTTCTTTCGTAGGTCTTAGAGAATTCAGCAGCTGTTTGAAGAATGATTTCCGTGTTATCATTGTGAATGACTCTTCTTGTCTTTAAATTAGATACCAATCAAAGAGTTAGAGACTCATAATACCAAATAGGAACAAGGACAACACCAAATTTAATTATGACCTTAGAACGACTTTGTTGTTCTGCTGTAGAGGTCATCTTCTCTGTTGACTCGGCTTCTTCTAAATAAAGTTCTTTATGTGTGCGTTTCGTACTAGAAACTTCCCCGTCTGCATGGGAGAAATCATTGGATCCACACGACTCAGACATTTTGTCCTATTAAAAAATGCAAATGAATGTTCACGGTGTTGGCTGACACAAAGTTCCCACTACAAAGTTCTCACCGGTTATTGACGGTATAGTTTACAAAATGAAGTTGGGTAGTAACTTACACAAGCCCCTACTGTCAGAGGCATATAGCAGAACAAGGAAACAAAGAGCTACAACTATCCCCACAAACTCAAAACCTCGTACAACTCAGACACACACAAGCCCCTACTGTCCCAAAACAAAACAAAACAAAAACACTCTAAATTAATCCCTTCTAGAACCAAAAAGAAAATCTCTTCTCAGGTTTTGAGTTTCCAGCCAAGCACCAGAATTGCCATAGACTCAGGGAAATTATTCAATATGCTAATGTAGTATATTGGAGTAGGTGCATGCATGGCCGTTCTTTCTTGATTCTAAATTTCTAATGCGTTTTCTTCCCTTCTGCAGGGAAAGCATTGGAGCCAATGGACTCAGACATATTTTCCTATTAAATTATATAGAAACTTTACAAAACTCAAAGTTTTCAAAATTTAGGGCTATGTTTAGATCGACAGCAAACGGAGCGGAATGGACACACAACAAAATGGCACGTCTGTTTCACACAACGGAACAAAAATGGCTGGATGAAGAGAGATATTTCAAAGAGGAGAGAAAGAAACATACCTGGATGAATTCGTTCCAAGAGAGGAGAAAGAGTGGTTGTTGGTGGTTGAATTCATCCACTCTCTTAGTGATAAATGCCATCTGCCTGACAATCAATCAAATCAGCGCCGATTGCTACTCTGCTACCGCCGAATCTATCTGAATCTGTCACTAATGCTGGAGAAGAAAGGAGGGAAGCGAGAGAAAGCATAGAAAGGATGGGTACTGTGGAGAAGTAAAGAAGAAAAACTAAAATATTATTTTACTCCCTCGGTCCCAAAATAAATGATTTGTTTGACCACTAAGGTTTTGTAATAAAACATAAACTTTGTTGTTAGCTTGCACGCTTAAGAGATATACCGGGTGTTAGTGTACGACCTGACAAACGCAGCTGAGGATCCTGATCACTACTTTTACTTCCGAGAAACAGCTGCCTTGACTTAACCGTTCTAGCATTGTGAAAGAGAAATAAGCATCATCCCAGAGCTGGGATAGAGTCAGTTTGTGACTTGGGTCATAACCGTTCTTTCGTAGGTTTTAGAGAATTCAACAGCTGTTTGAAGAATGATTTCCGTGTTATCATTGTGAATGACTCTTCTTGTCTTTAAATTAGATACCAATCAAAGAGTTAGAGACTCATAATACACAATAGGAACAAGGACAACACCATATTTAATTATGACCTTAGAACGATTTTGTTGTTCTGCTGTAGAGGTCATCTTCTCTGTTGACTCGGCTTCTTCTAAATAAAGTTCTTTATGTGTCTGTTTCGTACTAGAAACTTCCCCGTCTGCATGGGAGAAATCATTGGATCCACACGACTCAGACATTTTGTCCTATTAAAAAATGCAAATGAATGTTCACGGTGTTGGCTGACACAAAGTTCCCACTACAAAGTTCTCACCGGTTATTGACGGTATAGTTTACAAAATGAAGTTGGGTAGTAACTTACACAAGCCCCTACTGTCAGAGGCATATAGCAGACAAAGGAAACAAAGAGCTACAACTATCCCCACAAACTCAAAACCTCGTACAACTCGGACACACACAAGCCCCTACTGTCCCAAAACAAAACAAAACAAAAACACTCTAAATTAATCCCTTCTAGAACCAAAAAGAAAATCTCTTCTCAGCTTTTGAGTTTCCAGCCCAGCACCAGAATTGCCATAGACTCAGGGAAATTATTCAATATGCTAATGTAGTATATTGGAGTAGGTGCATGCATGGCTGTTCTTTCTTGATTCTAAATTTCTAATGCGTTTTCTTCCCTTCTGCAGGGAAAGCATTGGAGCCAATGGAATCAGACATATTTTCCTATTAAATTATATAGAAACTTTACAAAACTCAAAGTTTTCAAAATTTAGGGCTATGTTTAGATCGACAGCAAACGGAGCGGAATGGACACACAACAAAATGGCACGTCTGTTTCACACAACGGAACAAAAATGGCTGGATGAAGAGAGATATTTCAAAGAGGAGAGAAAGAAACATACCTGGATGAATTCGTTCCAAGAGAGGAGAAAGAGTGGTTGTTGGTGGTTGAATTCATCCATTCTCTTAGTGATAAATGCCATCTGCCTGACAATCAATCAAATCAGCGCCGATTGCTACTCTGCTACCGCCGAATCTATCTGAATCTGTCACTAATGCTGGAGAAGAAAGGAGGGAAGTGAGAGAAAGCATAGAAAGGATGGGTACTGTGGAGAAGTAAAGAAGAAAAACTAAAATATTATTTTACTCGCTCGGTCCCAAAATAAATGATTTGTTTGACCACTAAGGTTTTGTAATAAAACACAAACTTTGTTGTTAGCTTGCACGCTTAAGAGATATACCGGGTGTTAGTGTACGACCTGACAAACGCAGCTGAGGATCCTGATCACTACTTTTACTTACGAGAAACAGCTGCCTTGACTTAACCGTTCTAGCATTGTGAAAGAGAAATAAGCAGCGTCCCAGAGCTGGGATGGAGTCAGTTTGTGACTTGGGTCATAACCGTTCTTTCGTAGGTCTTAGAGAATTCAGCAGCTGTTTGAAGAATGATTTCCGTGTTATCATTGTGAATGACTCTTCTTGTCTTTAAATTAGATACCAATCAAAGAGTTAGAGACTCATAATACCAAATAGGAACAAGGACAACACCAAATTTAATTATGACCTTAGAACGACTTTGTTGTTCTGCTGTAGAGGTCATCTTCTCTGTTGACTCGGCTTCTTCTAAATAAAGTTCTTTATGTGTCTGTTTCGTACTAGAAACTTCCCCGTCTGCATGGGAGAAATCGTTGGATCCACACGACTCAGACATTTTGTCCTATTAAAAAATGCAAATGAATGTTCACGGTGTTGGCTGACACAAAGTTCCCACTACAAAGTTCTCACCGGTTATTGACGGTATAGTTTACAAAATGAAGTTGGGTAGTAACTTACACAAGCCCCTACTGTCAGAGGCATATAGCAGACAAAGGAAACAAAGAGCTACAACTATCCCCACAAACTCAAATCCTCGTACAACTCAGACACACACAAGCCCCTACTGTCCCAAAACAAAACAAAACAAAAACACTCTAAATTAATCCCTTCTAGAACCAAAAAGAAAATCTCTTCTCAGCTTTTGAGTTTCCAGCCCAGCACCAGAATTGCCATAGACTCAGGGAAATTATTCAATATGCTAATGTAGTATATTGGAGTAGGTGCATGCATGGCTGTTCTTTCTTGATTCTAAATTTCTAATGCGTTTTCTTCCCTTCTGCAGGGAAAGCATTGGAGCCAATGGAATCAGACATATTTTCCTATTAAATTATATAGAAACTTTACAAAACTCAAAGTTTTCAAAATTTAGGGCTATGTTTAGATCGACAGCAAACGGAGCGGAATGGACACAAAACAAAATGGCACGTCTGTTTCACACAACGGAACAAAAATGGCTGAATGAAGAGAGATATTTCAAAGAGGAGAGAAAGAAACATACCTGGATGAATTCGTTCCAAGAGAGGAGAAAGAGTGGTTGTTGGTGGTTGAATTCATCCACTCTCTTAGTGATAAATGCCATCTGCCTGACAATCAATCAAATCAACGCCGATTGCTACTCTGCTACCGCCGAATCTATCTGAATCTGTCACTAATGCTGGAGAAGAAAGGAGGGAAGTGAGAGAAAGCATAGAAAGGATGGGTACTGTGGAGAAGTAAAGAAGAAAAACTAAAATATTATTTTACTCGCTCGGTCCCAAAATAAATGATTTGTTTGACCACTAAGGTTTTGTAATAAAACACAAACTTTGTTGTTAGCTTGCACGCTTAAGAGATATACTGGGTGTTAGTGTACGACCTGACAAACGCAGCTGAGGATCCTGATCACTACTTTTACTTACGAGAAACAGCTGCCTTGACTTAACCGTTCTAGCATTGTGAAAGAGAAATAAGCATCGTCCCAGAGCTGGGATGGAGTCAGTTTGTGACTTGGGTCATAACCGTTCTTTCGTAGGTCTTAGAGAATTCAGCAGCTGTTTGAAGAATGATTTCCGTGTTATCATTGTGAATGACTCTTCTTGTCTTTAAATTAGATACCAATCAAAGAGTTAGAGACTCATAATACCAAATAGGAACAAGGACAACACCAAATTTAATTATGACCTTAGAACGACTTTGTTGTTCTGCTGTAGAGGTCATCTTCTCTGTTGACTCGGCTTCTTCTAAATAAAGTTCTTTATGTGTCTGTTTCGTATTGGAAACTTCCCCGTCTGCATGGGAGAAATCATTGGATCCACACGACTCAGACATTTTGTCCTATTAAAAAATGCAAATGAATGTTCACGGTGTTGGCTGACACAAAGTTCCCACTACAAAGTTCTCACCGGTTATTGACGGTATAGTTTACAAAATGAAGTTGGGTAGTAACTTACACAAGCCCCTACTGTCAGAGGCATATAGCAGACAAAGGAAACAAAGAGCTACAACTATCCCCACAAACTCAAAACCTCGTACAACTCAGACACACACAAGCCCCTACTGTCCCAAAACAAAACAAAACAAAAACACTCTAAATTAATCCCTTCTAGAACCAAAAAGAAAATCTCTTCTCAGCTTTTGAGTTTCCAGCCCAGCACCAGAATTGCCATAGACTCAGGGAAATTATTCAATATGCTAATGTAGTATATTGGAGTAGGTGCATGCATGGCTGTTCTTTCTTGATTCTAAATTTCTAATGCGTTTTCTTCCCTTCTGCAGGGAAAGCATTGGAGCCAATGGAATCAGACATATTTTCCTATTAAATTATATAGAAACTTTACAAAACTCAAAGTTTTCAAAATTTAGGGCTATGTTTAGATCGACAGCAAACGGAGCGGAATGGACACACAACAAAATGGCACGTCTGTTTCACACAACGGAACAAAAATGGCTGGATGAAGAGAGATATTTCAAAGAGGAGAGAAAGAAACATACCTGGATGAATTCGTTCCAAGAGAGGAGAAAGAGTGGTTGTTGGTGGTTGAATTCATCCACTCTCTTAGTGATAAATGCCATCTGCCTGACAATCAATCAAATCAGCGCTGATTGCTACTCTGCTACCGCCGAATCTATCTGAATCTGTCACTAATGCTGGAGAAGAAAGGAGGGAAGTGAGAGAAAGCATAGAAAGGATGGGTACTGTGGAGAAGTAAAGAAGAAAAACTAAAATATTATTTTACTCGCTCGGTCCCAAAATAAATGATTTGTTTGACCACTAAGGTTTTGTAATAAAACACAAACTTTGTTGTTAGCTTGCACGCTTAAGAGATATACCGGATGTTAGTGTACGACCTGACAAACGCAGCTGAGGATCCTGATCACTACTTTTACTTACGAGAAACAGCTGCCTTGACTTAACCGTTCTAGCATTGTGAAAGAGAAATAAGCAGCGTCCCAGAGCTGGGATGGAGTCAGTTTGTGACTTGGGTCATAACCGTTCTTTCGTAGGTCTTAGAGAATTCAGCAGCTGTTTGAAGAATGATTTCCGTGTTATCATTGTGAATGACTCTTCTTGTCTTTAAATTAGATACCAATCAAAGAGTTAGAGACTCATAATACCAAATAGGAACAAGGACAACACCAAATTTAATTATGACCTTAGAACGACTTTGTTGTTCTGCTGTAGAGGTCATCTTCTCTGTTGACTCGGCTTCTTCTAAATAAAGTTCTTTATGTGTCTGTTTCGTACTAGAAACTTCCCCGTCTGCATGGGAGAAATCATTGGATCCACACGACTCAGACATTTTGTCCTATTAAAAAATGCAAATGAATGTTCACGGTGTTGGCTGACACAAAGTTCCCACTACAAAGTTCTCACCGGTTATTGACGGTATAGTTTACAAAATGAAGTTGGGTAGTAACTTACACAAGCCCCTACTGTCAGAGGCATATAGCAGACAAAGGAAACAAAGAGCTACAACTATCCCCACAAACTCAAAACCTCGTACAACTCAGACACACACAAGCCCCTACTGTCCCAAAACAAAACAAAACAAAAACACTCTAAATTAATCCCTTCTAGAACCAAAAAGAAAATCTCTTCTCAGCTTTTGAGTTTCCAGCCCAGCACCATAATTGCCATAGACTCAGGGAAATTATTCAATATGCTAATGTAGTATATTGGAGTAGGTGCATGCATGGCTGTTCTTTCTTGATTCTAAATTTCTAATGCGTTTTCTTCCCTTCTGCAGGGAAAGCATTGGAGCCAATGGAATCAGACATATTTTCCTATTAAATTATATAGAAACTTTACAAAACTCAAAGTTTTCAAAATTTAGGGCTATGTTTAGATCGACAGCAAACGGAGCGGAATGGACACACAACAAAATGGCACATCTGTTTCACACAACGGAACAAAAATGGCTGGATGAAGAGAGATATTTCAAAGAGGAGAGAAAGAAACATACCTGGATGAATTCGTTCCAAGAGAGGAGAAAGAGTGGTTGTTGGTGGTTGAATTCATCCACTCTCTTAGTGATAAATGCCATCTGCCTGACAATCAATCAAATCAGCGCCGATTGCTACTCTGCTACCGCCGAATCTATCTGAATCTGTCACTAATGCTGGAGAAGAAAGGAGGGAAGTGAGAGAAAGCATAGAAAGGATGGGTACTGTGGAGAAGTAAAGAAGAAAAACTAAAATATTATTTTACTCGCTCGGTCCCAAAATAAATGATTTGTTTGACCACTAAGGTTTTGTAATAAAACACAAACTTTGTTGTTAGCTTGCACGCTTAAGAGATATACCGGGTGTTAGTGTACGACCTGACAAACGCAGCTGAGGATCCTGATCACTACTTTTACTTACGAGAAACAGCTGCCTTGACTTAACCGTTCTAGCATTGTGAAAGAGAAATAAGCAGCGTCCCAGAGCTAGGATGGAGTCAGTTTGTGACTTGGGTCATAACCGTTCTTTCGTAGGTCTTAGAGAATTCAGCAGCTGTTTGAAGAATGATTTCCGTGTTATCATTGTGAATGACTCTTCTTGTCTTTAAATTAGATACCAATCAAAGAGTTAGAGACTCATAATACCAAATAGGAACAAGGACAACACCAAATTTAATTATGACCTTAGAACGACTTTGTTGTTCTGCTGTAGAGGTCATCTTCTCTGTTGACTCGGCTTCTTCTAAATAAAGTTCTTTATGTGTCTGTTTCGTACTAGAAACTTCCCCGTCTGCATGGGAGAAATCATTAGATCCACACGACTCAGACATTTTGTCCTATTAAAAAATGCAAATGAATGTTCACGGTGTTGGCTGACACAAAGTTCCCACTACAAAGTTCTCACCGGTTATTGACGGTATAGTTTACAAAATGAAGTTGGGTAGTAACTTACACAAGCCCCTACTGTCAGAGGCATATAGCAGACAAAGGAAACAAAGAGCTACAACTATCCACACAAACTCAAAACCTCGTACAACTCAGACACACACAAGCCCCTACTGTCCCAAAACAAAACAAAACAAAAACACTCTAAATTAATCCCTTCTAGAACCAAAAAGAAAATCTCTTCTCAGCTTTTGAGTTTCCAGCCCAGCACCAGAATTGCCATAGACTCAGGGAAATTATTCAATATGCTAATGTAGCATATTGGAGTAGGTGCATGCATGGCTGTTCTTTCTTGATTCTAAATTTCTAATGCGTTTTCTTCCCTTCTGCAGGGAAAGCATTGGAGCCAATGGAATCAGACATATTTTCCTATTAAATTATATAGAAACTTTACAAAACTCAAAGTTTTCAAAATTTAGGGCTATGTTTAGATCGACAGCAAACGGAGCAGAATGGACACACAACAAAATGGCACGTCTGTTTCACACAACGGAACAAAAATGGCTGGATGAAGAGAGATATTTCAAAGAGGAGAGAAAGAAACATACCTGGATGAATTCGTTCCAAGAGAGGAGAAAGAGTGGTTGTTGGTGGTTGAATTCATCCACTCTCTTAGTGATAAATGCCATCTGCCTGACAATCAATCAAATCAGCGCCGATTGCTACTCTGCTACCGCCGAATCTATCTGAATCTGTCACTAATGCTGGAGAAGAAAGGAGGGAAGTGAGAGAAAGCATAGAAAGGATGAGTACTGTGGAGAAGTAAAGAAGAAAAACTAAAATATTATTTTACTCGCTCGGTCCCAAAATAAATGATTTGTTTGACCACTAAGGTTTTGTAATAAAACACAAACTTTGTTGTTAGCTTGCACGCTTAAGAGATATACCGGGTGTTAGTGTACGACCTGACAAACGCAGCTGAGGATCCTGATCACTACTTTTACTTACGAGAAACAGCTGCCTTGACTTAACCGTTCTAGCATTGTGAAAGAGAAATAAGCAGCGTCCCAGAGCTGGGATGGAGTCAGTTTGTGACTTGGGTCATAACCGTTCTTTCGTAGGTCTTAGAGAATTCAGCAGCTGTTTGAAGAATGATTTCCGTGTTATCATTGTGAATGACTCTTCTTGTCTTTAAATTAGATACCAATCAAAGAGTTAGAGACTCATAATACCAAATAGGAACAAGGACAACACCAAATTTAATTATGACCTTAGAACGACTTTGTTGTTCTGCTGTAGAGGTCATCTTCTCTGTTGACTCGGCTTCTTCTAAATAAAGTTCTTTATGTGTCCGTTTCGTACTAGAAACTTCCCCGTCTGCATGGGAGAAATCATTGGATCCACACGACTCAGACATTTTGTCCTATTAAAAAATGCAAATGAATGTTCACGGTGTTGGCTGACACAAAGTTCCCACTACAAAGTTCCCACCGGTTATTGACGGTATAGTTTACAAAATGAAGTTGGGTAGTAACTTACACAAGCCCCTACTGTCAGAGGCATATAGCAGAACAAGGAAACAAAGAGCTACAACTATCCCCACAAACTCAAAACCTCGAACAACTCAGACACACACAAGCCCCTACTGTCCCAAAACAAAACAAAAACACTCTAAATTAACCCCTTCTAGAACCAAAAAGAAAATCTCTTCTCAGCTTTTGAGTTTCCAGCCAAGCACCAGAATTGCCATAGACTCAGGGAAATTATTCAATATGCTAATGTAGTATATTGGAGTAGGTGCATGCATGGCCGTTCTTTCTTGATTCTAAATTTCTAATGCGTTTTCTTCCCTTCTGCAGGGAAAGCATTGGAGCCAATGGACTCAGACATATTTTCCTATTAAATTATATAGAAACTTAACAAAACTCAAAGTTTTCAAAATTTAGGGCTATGTTTAGATCGACAGCAAACGGAGCGGAATGGACACACAACAAAATGGCACATCTGTTTCACACAACGGAACAAAAATGGCTGGATGAAGAGAGATATTTCAAAGAGGAGAGAAAGAAACATACCTGGATGAATTCGTTCCAAGAGAGGAGAAAGAGTGGTTGTTGGTGGTTGAATTCATCCACTCTCTTAGTGATAAATGCCATCTGCCTGACAATCAATCAAATCAGCGCCGATTGCTACTCTGCTACCGCCGAATCTATCTGAATCTATCACTAATGCTGGAGAAGAAAGGAGGGAAGCGAGAGAAAGCATAGAAAGGATGGGTACTGTGGAGAAGTAAAGAAGAAAAACTAAAATATTATTTTACTCCCTCGGTCCCAAAATAAATGATTTGTTTGACCATTAAGGTTTTGTAATAAAACATAAACTTTGTTGTTAGCTTGCACGCTTAAGAGATATACCGGGTGTTAGTGTACGACCTGACAAACGCAGCTGAGGATCCTGATCACTACTTTTACTTCCGAGAAACAGCTGCCTTGACTTAACCGTTCTAGCATTGTGAAAGAGAAATAAGCATCATCCCAGAGCTGGGATAGAGTCAGTTTGTGACTTGGGTCATAACCGTTCTTTCGTAGGTCTTAGAGAATTCAGCAGCTGTTTGAAGAATGATTTCCGTGTTATCATTGTGAATGACTCTTCTTGTCTTTAAATTAGATACCAATCAAAGAGTTAGAGACTCATAATACCAAATAGGAACAAGGACAACACCAAATTTAATTATGACCTTAGAACGACTTTGTTGTTCTGCTGTAGAGGTCATCTTCTCTGTTGACTCGGCTTCTTCTAAATAAAGTTCTTTATGTGTCTGTTTCGTACTAGAAACTTCCCCGTCTGCATGGGAGAAATCATTGGATCCACACGACTCAGACATTTTGTCCTATTAAAAAATGCAAATGAATGTTCACGGTGTTGGCTGACACAAAGTTCCCACTACAAAGTTCTCACCGGTTATTGACGGTATAGTTTACAAAATGAAGTTGGGTAGTAACTTACACAAGCCCCTACTGTCAGAGGCATATAGCAGACAAAGGAAACAAAGAGCTACAACTATCCCCACAAACTCAAAACCTCGTACAACTCAGACACACACAAGCCCCTACTGTCCCAAAACAAAACAAAACAAAAACACTCTAAATTAATCCCTTCTAGAACCAAAAAGAAAATCTCTTCTCAGCTTTTGAGTTTCCAGCCCAGCACCAGAATTGCCATAGACTCAGGGAAATTATTCAATATGCTAATGTAGTATATTGGAGTAGGTGCATGCATGGCTGTTCTTTCTTGATTCTAAATTTCTAATGTGTTTTCTTCCCTTCTGCAGGGAAAGCATTGGAGCCAATGGAATCAGACATATTTTCCTATTAAATTATATAGAAACTTTACAAAACTCAAAGTTTTCAAAATTTAGGGCTATGTTTAGATCGACAGCAAACGGAGCGGAATGGACACATAACAAAATGGCACGTCTGTTTCACACAACGGAACAAAAATGGCTGGATGAAGAGAGATATTTCAAAGAGGAGAGAAAGAAACATACCTGGATGAATTCGTTCCAAGAGAGGAGAAAGAGTGGTTGTTGGTGGTTGAATTCATCCACTCTCTTAGTGATAAATGCCATCTGCCTGACAATCAATCAAATCAGCGCCGATTGCTACTCTGCTACCGCCGAATCTATCTGAATCTGTCACTAATGCTGGAGAAGAAAGGAGGGAAGTGAGAGAAAGCATAGAAAGGATGGGTACTGTGGAGAAGTAAAGAAGAAAAACTAAAATATTATTTTAGTCGCTCGGTCCCAAAATAAATGATTTGTTTGACCACTAAGGTTTTGTAATAAAACACAAACTTTGTTGTTAGCTTGCACGCTTAAGAGATATACCGGGTGTTAGTGTACGACCTGACAAACTCAGCTGAGGAACCTGATCACTACTTTTACTTACGAGAAACAGCTGCCTTGACTTAACCGTTCTAGCATTGTGAAAGAGAAATAAGCATCGTCCCAGAGCTGGGATGGAGTCAGTTTGTGACTTGGGTCATAACCGTTCTTTCGTAGGTCTTAGAGAATTCAGCAGCTGTTTGAAGAATGATTTCTGTGTTATCATTGTGAATGACTCTTCTTGTCTTTAAATTAGATACCAATCAAAGAGTTAGACACTCATAATACCAAATAGGAACAAGGACAACACCAAATTTAATTATGACCTTAGAACGACTTTGTTGTTCTGCTGTAGAGGTCATCTTCTCTGTTGACTCGGCTTCTTCTAAATAAAGTTCTTTATGTGTGTGTTTCGTACTAGAAACTTCCCCGTCTGCATGGGAGAAATCATTGGATCCACACGACTCAGACATTTTGTCCTATTAAAAAATGCAAATGAATGTTCACGGTGTTGGCTGACACAAAGTTCCCACTACAAAGTTCTCACCGGTTATTGACGGTATAGTTTACAAAATGAAGTTGGGTAGTAACTTACACAAGCCCCTACTGTCAGAGGCATATAGCAGACAAAGGAAACAAAGAGCTACAACTATCCCCACAAACTCAAAACCTCGTACAACTCAGACACACACAAGCCCCTACTGTCCCAAAACAAAACAAAACAAAAACACTCTAAATTAATCCCTTCTAGAACCAAAAAGAAAATCTCTTCTCAGCTTTTGAGTTTCCTGCCCAGCACCAGAATTGCCATAGACTCAGGGAAATTATTCAATATGCTAATGTAGTATATTGGAGTAGGTGCATGCATGGCTGTTCTTTCTTGATTCTAAATTTCTAATGCGTTTTCTTCCCTTCTGCAGGGAAAGCATTGGAGCCAATGGAATCAGACATATTTTCCTATTAAATTATATAGAAACTTTACAAGACTCAAAGTTTTCAAAATTTAGGGCTATGTTTAGATCGACAGCAAACGGAGCGGAATGGACACACAACAAAATGGCACGTCTGTTTCACACAATGGAACAAAAATGGCTGGATGAAGAGAGATATTTCAAAGAGGAGAGAAAGAAACATACCTGGATGAATTCGTTCCAAGAGAGGAGAAAGAGTGGTTGTTGGTGGTTGAATTCATCCACTCTCTTAGTGATAAATGCCATCTGCCTGACAATCAATCAAATCAGCGCCGATTGCTACTCTGCTACCGCCGAATCTATCTGAATCTGTCACTAATGCTGGAGAAGAAAGGAGGGAAGTGAGAGTAAGCATAGAAAGGATGGGTACTGTGGAGAAGTAAAGAAGAAAAACTAAAATATTATTTTACTCGCTCGGTCCCAAAATAAATGATTTGTTTGACCTCTAAGGTTTTGTAATAAAACACAAACTTTGTTGTTAGCTTGCACGCTTAAGAGATATACCGGGTGTTAGTGTACGACCTGACAAACGCAGCTGAGGATCCTGATCACTACTTTTACTTCCGAGAAACAGCTGCCTTGACTTAACCGTTCTAGCATTGTGAAAGAGAAATAAGCAGCGTCCCAGAGCTGGGATGGAGTCAGTTTGTGACTTGGGTCATAACCGTTCTTTCGTAGGTCTTAGAGAATTCAGCAGCTGTTTGAAGAATGATTTCCGTGTTATCATTGTGAATGACTCTTCTTGTCTTTAAATTAGATACCAATCAAAGAGTTAGAGACTCATAATACCAAATAGGAACAAGGACAACACCAAATTTAATTATGACCTTAGAACGACTTTGTTGTTCTGCTGTAGAGGTCATCTTCTCTGTTGACTCGGCTTCTTCTAAATAAAGTTCTTTATGTGTGCGTTTCGTACTAGAAACTTCCCCGTCTGCATGGGAGAAATCATTGGATCCACACGACTCAGACATTTTGTCCTATTAAAAAATGCAAATGAATGTTCACGGTGTTGGCTGACACAAAGTTCCCACTACAAAGTTCTCACCGGTTATTGACGGTATAGTTTACAAAATGAAGTTGGGTAGTAACTTACACAAGCCCCTATTGTCAGAGGCATATAGCAGACAAAGGAAACAAAGAGCTACAACTATCCCCACAAACTCAAAACCTCGTACAACTCAGACACACACAAGCCCCTACTGTCCCAAAACAAAACAAAACAAAAACACTCTAAATTAATCCCTTCTAGAACCAAAAAGAAAATCTCTTCTCAGCTTTTGAGTTTCTAGCCAAGCACCAGAATTGCCATAGACTCAGGGAAATTATTCAATATGCTAATGTAGTATATTGGAGTAGGTGCATGCATGGCCGTTCTTTCTTGATTCTAAATTTCTAATGCGTTTTCTTCCCTTCTGCAGGGAAATCATTGGAGCCAATGGACTCAGACATATTTTCCTATTAAATTATATAGAAACTTTACAAAACTCAAAGTTTTCAAAATTTAGGGCTATGTTTAGATCGACAGCAAACGGAGCGGAATGGACACACAACAAAATGGCACGTCTGTTTCACACAACGGAACAAAAATGGCTGGATGAAGAGAGATATTTCAAAGAGGAGAGAAAGAAACATACCTGGATGAATTCGTTCCAAGAGAGGAGAAAGAGTGGTTGTTGGTGGTTGAATTCATCCACTCTCTTAGTGATAAATGCCATCTGCCTGACAATCAATCAAATCAGCGCCGATTGCTACTCTGCTACCGCCGAATCTATCTGAATCTGTCACTAATGCTGGAGAAGAAAGGAGGGAAGTGAGAGTAAGCATAGAAAGGATGGGTACTGTGGAGAAGTAAAGAAGAAAAACTAAAATATTATTTTACTCGCTCGGTCCCAAAATAAATGATTTGTTTGACCTCTAAGGTTTTGTAATAAAACACAAACTTTGTTGTTAGCTTGCACGCTTAAGAGATATACCGGGTGTTAGTGTACGACCTGACAAACGCAGCTGAGGATCCTGATCACTACTTTTACTTCCGAGAAACAGCTGCCTTGACTTAACCGTTCTAGCATTGTGAAAGAGAAATAAGCAGCGTCCCAGAGCTGGGATGGAGTCAGTTTGTGACTTGGGTCATAACCGTTCTTTCGTAGGTCTTAGAGAATTCAGCAGCTGTTTGAAGAATGATTTCCGTGTTATCATTGTGAATGACTCTTCTTGTCTTTAAATTAGATACCAATCAAAGAGTTAGAGACTCATAATACCATAAATAGGAACAAGGACAACACCAAATTTAATTATGACCTTAGAACGACTTTGTTGTTCTGCTGTAGAGGTCATCTTCTCTGTTGACTCGGCTTCTTCTAAATAAAGTTCTTTATGTGTGCGTTTCGTACTAGAAACTTCCCCGTCTGCATGGGAGAAATCATTGGATCCACACGACTCAGACATTTTGTCCTATTAAAAAATGCAAATGAATGTTCACGGTGTTGGCTGACACAAAGTTCCCACTACAAAGTTCTCACCGGTTATTGACGGTATAGTTTACAAAATGAAGTTGGGTAGTAACTTACACAAGCCCCTACTGTCAGAGGCATATAGCAGACAAAGGATACAAAGAGCTACAACTATCCCCACAAACTCAAAACCTCGTACAACTCAGACACACACAAGCCCCTACTGTCCCAAAACAAAACAAAACAAAAATACTCTAAATTAATCCCTTCTAGAACCAAAAAGAAAATCTCTTCTCAGCTTTTGAGTTTCTAGCCAAGCACCAGAATTGCCATAGACTCAGGGAAATTATTCAATATGCTAATGTAGTATATTGGAGTAGGTGCATGCATGGCCGTTCTTTCTTGATTCTAAATTTCTAATGCGTTTTCTTCCCTTCTGCAGGGAAATCATTGGAGCCAATGGACTCAGACATATTTTCCTATTAAATTATATAGAAACTTTACAAAACTCAAAGTTTTCAAAATTTAGGGCTATGTTTAGATCGACAGCAAACGGAGCGGAATGGACACACAACAAAATGGCACGTCTGTTTCACACAACGGAACAAAAATGGCTGGATGAAGAGAGATATTTCAAAGAGGAGAGAAAGAAACATACCTGGATGAATTCGTTCCAAGAGAGGAGAAAGAGTGGTTGTTGGTGGTTGAATTCATCCACTCTCTTAGTGATAAATGCCATCTGCCTGACAATCAATCAAATCAGCGCCGATTGCTACTCTGCTACCGCCGAATATATCTGAATCTATCACTAATGCTGGAGAAGAAAGGAGGGAAGCGAGAGAAAGCATAGAAAGGATGGGTACTGTGGAGAAGTAAAGAAGAAAAACTAAAATATTATTTTACTCCCTCGGTCCCAAAATAAATGATTTGTTTGACCACTAAGGTTTTGTAATAAAACACAAACTTTGTTGTTAGCTTGCACGCTTAAGAGATATACCGGGTGTTAGTGTACGACCTGACAAACACAGCTGAGGATCCTGATCACTACTTTTACTTCCGAGAAACAGCTGCCTTGACTTAACCGTTCTAGCATTGTGAAAGAGAAATAAGCATCGTCCCAGAGCTGGGATGGAGTTATTTATGTAGCTAAGAAATATAAACTTGGTTTGGACATATTTATGTAGCTAACTAACGCTGCAAAAAAAATTATACATTTATCGATAAAAACAACTTGGTGAATGTTAGGTTATTTCAACTGAGAAGAAATCTTCAAAATCCTTGCTTCAGGACCATCGTTCTTACTAAACGAATACCAACGATTATCAACTTACGCGCAAGATTCCAAAAAGAAAGGTTTTGTAATAAAACACAAACTTTGTTGTTAGCTTGCACGCTTAAGAGATATACCGGGTGTTAGTATAATCCTACCTATGTTTTTAAGTAGGGGGTCTTGGAATAGTAGGGGTTCATCCGAACACAAACAGTCGTAATTTTGTCAACAAAAACAAAAACAACACAAACAATCATAAAAGGGAAAAATAGAGACATTTATTTATGTGAATTAACGTTTGTTTGACTAATAACGTAGAGAGAGAGAGAGAGAGAGAGAGAGAGAGAGAGAGAGAGATAGGAGTTTATTTCTCTCTAAGACCTTAGGCTAAATGTTGTGTGTATGCTTCTGCTGTGATTGCCTATGAATGATTCTTATGTTTGATACATCCTTTGCTGAAGACATATTATTCTAATTTGTGTGCTTGTGTTGATTTGGATAATTATGTTAACCAACTCGTTAATAAACGGGGCGGGCTTGAACAAAACAAGGACAAAACAATTTGAAGTTCAAGTCATTCAATCATTATGAAAGATTATTCATCTTTGATAATGTTATAAAATATTACACAAATATTTGTTCAACAAAATCAAGTGACTATTTAAAAGTAGAGTACAAAATTTTAATCTACTTAATATAAACAAAATTGTGTTTATGACTTTTATGTTCCAATTTCTATGGTTTGATTAATTACAGTAAGCAACACAAATATTATAGTAAAACTAAAAACGTAGTGATTGATTTAATTATGTGTCAATCGTTTAATTCAACATCAAGCACCACCATCCAAAATAAACATAACATACAAAAAAAATTGATGCTCAATTTGATGTCAAAGTTCTAAGTCCATGCATCAAAATTGAACACCAACAAAATTAAGTAATTGTTACATTATAAAAGATACATTCATAAAGTTTTAGGGGGGTGGGGGTGCAGCTGAACCGTTTGATGTAAGTGAAAGAGAATATTTCCTTCAACAAACCATAATGCGAAATGATTGTCTCAAATTCCGTACGCAAATCATCTAAAATATCCTACAAATTCATCATTTATAAGAGTTAGCACTCTGAACCATGAGTAACAACTCACTCAAATTTAAATGAAATATATATTTCAATTTGGGCTCAAGAAATAACTTTGTATTGGTATGTTGATGGAGTAACGGAACCATCATTAGAACAAAAATTAATTTTGTCTTTGATAATGGGGTTTGGATGGCTCCTCATCGTACTACAAAATGTTGTGAATTTAAGATAAAAAACACGCAAAATACTCTCAACCTGAAAAACATATCAAATAACAAGTAATATATAGAGGAGAAAACAACATAAATCATGTCATTGTAATAAATAAGAACAGAAATCATGGAATGTAAACCCTTGCACTAATAAGTGAAACAATGATTGGTAACATTAGGAATGAGTAGATATATTCGTACAATTAAAACAAGCGTAAGGAAACACATCAGACAGATTTGCATTGATCTACCGAGCAACTTTCAATTGAATTCTCTACAGAAATTTTCAACATACAAAAAAATGATTCAATAATTTAGCAGAATTAGTTTGGACAAGAAATTCTAGAGAAATCAGATCAGAATCGTGGTATGTAATTGTAAACTGTAAGACCCGAGTATTTTATTTTATTGATAAATATTTTAAGCTATTTACGAGTTAGAACATTTTAATTTCTAGTTTATAAAGTGATTTTCGTACGCTATGATTTTATTTAATAAGGGAACGCTATTTAATCTAATCATTTTATTTCTAGTTTCGAGGACGAAACTATTTTAAGGGGTTAATAATTTAACATCCCAATATTTTAGATATGTCTTTGCTTGTGATTATATTGACTTATTATCTTATGTCTTGATTTTAATTAATAAATATTATAATAAAGTTGTGACGATATTTACCTTTTTTAGCTAAACAGAACTCTTATTTTATTTAATGATAAAGTTGATACTTTATTTTGATTTTAGTTATTTGATTTAGTCCCTCTATTTCCCTTCTTAAAACACGTTTACATTTATCATAGAAAAGAGAATGAATTCTATTTATTGCCACTTATTGAAGGAAAGTTATAGAATCCTTATATTTCAATGGACCCAAAAATTACGTGCATGATCTCTCTTGTTTCATCTTCTACGGTTAAATTTTCCTTTAGTGGTCTCTTGATTCTATTGATATTCCAATACAACTCACAAGTCACAACTATATAAAGCCACACTTATTGGACTCAAGTATATATATTCCATTGTAATCATTCATCCTATATTTTGCCCTATTTTATTTAGACTAATCTCTTATTTATCTCATGATGAGGAGAAAATTACTAGTCCTCCCTGCAATTGTCATACAACACTATTATTTCTTTTATTGATAATTAAAGATTGTACTTTTCTTCCAATCCTTCACACAATACTCCAACTCATTTGGTTATCAATCTCTAGCGTCCACTTCTCCTATATTGCATACAATGCAGCAGCTAATTTATAGTTCTATGTAAGAAAAGCAGTCGAGGTAAGGGTTTTTTCCCCATACACTCATGCACATAGGGTTTATGTTATAGATTAATAATTTAATATTTAACCGTTGAGAAGTAGTAGTGATAAAAGGAATGACAATAACTATTTTAATAACAATTCTATGCCTTTTTTTTTATCATATGTTATTGTCGGCTGATTGTATATTTGATTTTGTGTGTTTGTGGTTAATTGTGAATTTGAGTATTTTGTTGTTTTTGATTAAATGATTAATTAGTGTACTTTTGAAAGAAAAATTGGATTTTGATTTGATTTGGTGAAAGCAGTGATGATTTTAAAATAAATTGTGGATATTAAGTGCCAATTGGGGCGATTGAACAATTGTGTATATTAAGTGTGTATGTAAAGTATATCATGGCATATAGTTGAGTCATAGGTGCCAAATGGGGCGATTATATACGCTACTTGGGGCGATAAATCCAAGTGCCAAATTGGGCGATTTGTTACTATGTGCCAATTGGGGCGATTTTATTAGTAACTGCCAAATGGGGCGATTTGTTTTCTAGGTGCCAAATGGGGCGAATACGCTACTTGGGGCGTTAAATTCCAAGTGCCAAATTGGGCGATATCCGGATCATGGTCTAGTTGCATTTCATGCCTTATTAATTTGTATAAGTTGTTATTAAAAAAAAAGTTTCTAGCATCGATTTTATTTTATTATTTTTTATGGCCGAGTATTTTATTATTATTTTATAACATTTACCTTTCGTTCGGCATGATTCAATTTCGATAAGGAAATTGACCCTTACATTAAATTTGGTTGTAGGTACCAAAGTTGAGTGATGAAGTCAATGTGTTGCTTGTACGTGCGCGGGGATAAACAAACCTGGGTTTTATTAATTTGTAATTTTAATTGAAACATGTTTTATAGTTATTATATGTAATCTCAACCAGTTATAATATTCTTTTAAAAAAAATTAGTTACTATTTTTAAAAGAAATGAAGTTTTTCTTACAATTTTCTTTATTAAAAATTCGGGCTGTTACATAAACTCTTGCATCAACATGACTCAGACATTTTGTCCTATTAAAAAATGCAAATGAATGTTCACGGTGTTGGCTGACACAAAGTTCCCACTACAAAGTTCTCACCGGTTATTGACGGTGTAGTTTACAAAATGAAGTTGGGTAGTAACTTACACAAGCCCCTACTGTCAGAGGCATATAGCAGACAAAGGAAACAAAGAGCTACAACTATCCCCACAAACTCAAAACCTCGTACAACTCAGACACACACAAGCCCCTACTGTCCCAAAACAAAACAAAACAAAACAAAAACACTCTAAATTAATCCCTTCTAGAACCAAAAAGAAAATCTCTTCTCAGCTTTTGAGTTTCCAGCCCAGCACCAGAATTGCCATAGACTCAGGGAAATTATTCAATATGCTAATGTAGTATATTGGAGTAGGTGCATGCATGGCCGTTCTTTCTTGATTCTAAATTTCTAATGCGTTTTCTTCCCTTCTGCAGGGAAAGCATTGGAGCCAATGGAATCAGACATATTTTCCTATTAAATTATATAGAAACTTTACAAAACTCAAAGTTTTCAAAATTTAGGGCTATGTTTAGATCGACAGCTAACGGAGCGGAATGGACACACAACAAAATGGCACGTCTGTTTCACACAACGGAACAAAAATGGCTGGATGAAGAGAGATATTTCAAAGAGGAGAGAAAGAAACATACGTGGATGAATTCGTTCCAAGAGAGGAGAAAGAGTGGTTGTTGGTGGTTGAATTCATCCACTCTCTTAGTGATAAATGCCATCTGCCTGACAATCAATCAAATCAGCGCCGATTGCTACTCTGCTACCGCCGAATCTATCTGAATCTGTCACTAATGCTGGAGAAGAAAGGAGGGAAGCGAGAGAAAGCATAGAAAGGATGGGTACTGTGGAGAAGTAAAGAAGAAAAACTAAAATATTATTTTACTCCCTCGGTCCCAAAATAAATGATTTGTTTGACCACTAAGGTTTTGTAATAAAACACAAACTTTGTTGTTAGACTGCACGCTAAAGAGATATACCGGGTGTCAGTGTACGGCCTGACAAACGCAGCTGAGGATCCTGATCACTACTTTTACTTCCGAGAAACAGCTGCTTTGACTTAACCGTTCTAGCATTGTGAAAGAGAAATATGCATCGTCCCAGAGCTGGAATGGAGTTATTTATGTAGCTAAGAAATATAAACTTGGTTTGGACATATTTATGTAGCTAACTAACGCTGCAAAAAAAATTATGCTTTTATCGATAAAAACAACTTGGTCAATAATAGGTTATTTCAACTGAGAAGAAATCTTCAAAATCCTTGCTTCAGGACCATCGTTCTTACTAAACGAATACCAACGATTATCAACTTACGCGCAAGATTCCCAAAAGAAAGGTTTTGTAATAAAACACAAACTTTGTTGTTAGCTTGCACACTTAAGAGATATACCGGGAGTTAGTATACTCCTACCTATGTTTATAAGTAGAGGGTCTTGGAATAGTAGGGGTTCATCCGAACACAAACAGTCGTAATTTTGTCAACAAAAACAAAAACAACACAAACAGTCATAAAAGGGAAAAATAGAGACATTTATTTATGTGAACTAACGTTTGTTTGACTAATAACGTAGAGAGAGAGAGAGAGATAAGAGTTTATTTCTATCTAAGTTCATAGGCTAAATGTTGTGTGTATGCTTCTGCTGTGATTGCCTCTGAATGATTCTTATGTTTGATACATCCTTTGCTGAAGACATATTATTCTAATTTGTGTGCTTGTGTTGATTTGGATAATTATGTTAACCAACTCGTTAAAAAACGGGGCGGGCTTGAACAAAACAAGGACAAAATAATTTGAAGTTCAACTCATTCAATCATTATGAAAGATTATTCATCTTTCATAATGTTATAAAATATTACACAAATATTTGTTCAACAAAATCAAGTGACTATTTAAAAGTAGAGTACAAAATTTCAATCTACTTAATATAAAGAAAATTGTGTTTATGACTTTTATGTTCCAATTTCTATGGTTTGATTAATTACAGTAAGCAACACAAATATTATAGTAAAACTAAAAACGTAGTGATTGATTTAATTATGTGTCAATCCTTTAATTCAACATCAAGCACCACCATCCAAAATAAACATAACATACAAAAAAAATTGATGCTCAATTTGATGTCAAAGTTCTAAGTCCATGCATCAAAATTGAACACCAACAAAATTAAGTAATTGTTACATTATAAAAGATACATTCATAAAGTTTTAGGGGGGTGGGGGTGCAGCTGAACCGTTTGATATAAGTGAAAGAGAATATTTCCTTCAACAAACCATAATGCGAAATGATTGTCTCAAATTCCATACGCAAATCATCTGAAATATCCTACAAATTCATCATTTATAAGAGTTAGCACTCTGAACCATGGGTAACAACTCACTCAAATTTAAATGAAATATTTATTTCAATTTGGGCTCAAGAAATAACTTTGTATTGGTATGTTGATGGAGTAACGGAACCATCATCAGGACAAAAATTAATTTTGCCTTTGATAATGGGGTTTGGATGGCTCCTCATCGTACTACAAAATGTTGTGAATTTAAGATAAAAAACATGCAAAATACTCTCAACCTGAAAAACATATCAAACAACAAGTAATATATAGAGGAGAAAACAACATAAATCATGTCATTGTAATAAATAAGAACATAAATCATGGAATGTAAACCCTTGCACTAATAAGTGAAACAATGATTGGTAACATTAGGAATGAATAGATATATTCGTACAATTAAAACAAGCGTAAGGAAACACATCAGACAGATTTGCATTGATCTACCGAGCAACTTTCAATTGAATTCTCTACAGAAGTTTTCAACATACAAAAAAATGATTCAATAATTTTTCAGAATTAGTTTGGACAAGAAATTCTAGAGAAATCAGATCAGAATCGTGGTATGTAATGGTAAATTCTTGCATCAAAAAGTGAAACAATGGTTGGTCACATTAAAAAATGAGTAGATATATTAAAGAAAAGTTTTGTAATAAAACACAAACTTTGTTTTTAGCTTGCACGCTTAAGAGATATACCGGGAGTTAGTGTACGGCCTGACAAACGCAGCTGAGGATCCTGATCACTACTTTTACTTCCGAGAAACAGCTGCCTTTACTTAACCGTTCTAGCATTGTGAAAGAGAAATATGCATCGTCCCAGAGCTGCGATAGAGTCAGTTTGTAAACGGTAAGAAATATGCATTGTCCCAGCTCGGGGATGGCGTTATTTATGTAGCTAAGAAATATAAACTTGGTTTGGGCATATTTATGTAGCTAACTAACGCTGCAAAAAAAATAATACATTTATCGGTAAAAACAATTTGGTCAATGTTAGGTTATTTCAACTGAGAAGAAATCTTCAAAATCCTTGCTTCAGGACCATCGTTCTTAATGAATACCAACGATTATCAACTTATGCGCAAGATTCCCAAAAGAAAGGTTTTGTAATAAAACACAAACTTTGTTGTTAGCTCACACACTTAAGAGATATACTGGGTGTTAGTGTACGACCTGACAAACGCAGCTGAGGATCCTTATCACTACTTTTACTTCTGAGAAACAGCTGTCTTGATTTAACCGTTCTAGCATTGTGAAAGACAAATATGCATCGTCCCAGAGCTGGGATGGAGTCAGTTTGTAAACAACTTGATCAATGTTGGTTATTTCAACTGAGAAGAAATCTTCAAAATCCTTGCTTCAGGACCATCGTTCTTACTAAACGAATACCAACGATTATCAACTTACGCGCAAGATTCCCAAAAGAAAGGTTTTGTAATAAAACACAAATTTTGTTGTTAGCTTGCACGCTTAAGAGATATACCGGGTGTTAGTGTACGGCCTGACAAACGCAGCTGAGGATCCTGATCACTACTTTTACTTCCGAGAAACAGCTGCCTTGACTTAACCGTTCCAGCATTGTGAAAGAGAAATATGCATCGTCCCAGAGCTGAGATGGGGTCAGTTTGTGACTTGGGTCATAGCCGTTCTTTCGTAGGTCTTAGAGAATTCAGCATCTGTTTGGAGAATGATTTCCGTGTTATCATTGCAAATGACTCTTCTTGTCTTTAAATTAGATACCAATCAAAGAGTTAGAGACTAATAATACCAAATAGGAACAAGGACAACACCAAATTTAATTATTACCTTAGAGCGACATTGTTGTTCTACTGTAGAGGTCATCTTCTCTGTTGACTCGGCTTCTTCTAAATAAAGTTCTTTATGTGTCCGTTTCGTACTAGAAACTTCCCCGTCTGCATGGGAGAAATCATTGGATCCACACGACTCAGACATTTTGTCCTATTAAAAAATGCAAATGAATGTTCACGGTGTTGGCTGACACAAAGTTCCCACTACAAAGTTCTCACCGGTTATTGACGGTATAGTTTACAAAATGAAGTTGGGTAGTAACTTACACAAGCCCCTACTGTCAGAGGCATATAGCAGACAAAGGAAACAAAGAGC
The DNA here is from genome assembly GCA_030408175.1 of Trifolium repens. Classification (NCBI taxonomy): domain Eukaryota; kingdom Viridiplantae; phylum Streptophyta; class Magnoliopsida; order Fabales; family Fabaceae; genus Trifolium; species Trifolium repens. The sequence goes on along the minus strand of CP125848.1, from coordinate 38,501,389 downwards.
TACAAATATCCCCACAAACTCAAAACCTCGTACAACTCAGACACACACAAGCCCCTACTGTCCCAAAACAAAACAAAACAAAAACACTCTAAATTAATCCCTTCTAAAACCAAAAAGAAAATCTCTTCTCAGCTTTTGAGTTTCCAGCCCAGCACCAGAATTGCCATAGACTCGGGGAAATTATTCAATATGCTAATGTAGTATATTGGAGTAGGTGCATGCATGGCCGTTCTTTCTTGATTCTAAATTTCTAATGCGTTTTCTTCCCTTCTGCAGGGAAAGCATTTGAGCCAATGGACTCAGACATATTTTCCTATTAAATTATATAGAAACTTTACAAAACTCAAAGTTTTCAAAATTTAGGGCTATGTTTAGATCGACAACAAATGGAGCGGAATGGACACACAACAAAATGGCACGTCTGTTTCACACAACGGAACAAAAATGGCTGGATGAAAAGTGATATTTCAAAGAGGAGAGAAAGAAACATACCAGGATGAATTCGTTCCAAGAGAGGAGAAAGAGTGGTTGTTGGTGGTTGAATTCATCCACTCTCTTAGTGATAAATGCCATCTGCCTGACAATCAATCAAATCAGCGCCGAATGCTACTCTGCTACCGCCAAATCTATCTGAATCTGTCACTAATACGGGAGAAGAAAGGAGGGAAGCGAGAGAAAGCATAGAAAGGATGGGTACTGTGGAGAAGTAAAGAAGAAAAACTAAAATATTATTTTACTCCCTCGGTCCCAAAATAAATGATTTGTTTGACCACTAAGGTTTTGTAATAAAACACAAACTTTGTTGTTAGCTTGCACGCTAAAGAGATATACCGGGTGTTAGTGTACGGCATGACAAACGCAGCTGAGGATCCTGATCACTACTTTTACTTCCGAGAAACAGCTGCTTTGACTTAACCGTTCTAGCATTGTGAAAGAGAAATATGCATCGTCCCAGAGCTGGAATGGAGTTATTTATGTAGCTAAGAAATATAAACTTGGTTTGGACATATTTATGTAGCTAACTAACGCTGCAAAAAAAATTATACATTTATCGATAAAAACAACTTGGTCAATGTTAGGTTATTTCAACTGAGAAGAAATCTTCAAAATCATTGCTTCAGGACCATTGTTCTTACTAAACGAATACCAACGATTATCAACTTACGCGCAAGTTCCCAAAAGAAAGGTTTTGTAATAAAACACAAACTTTGTTGTTATTGTTTTGTATCCACTCTAATCCTATGTGGTGACCGTGATGGGCCACAGGATTTTATTGATGCCCTGTAGGGTTTGGTAGGCTGGGCCTACGACTCTCTGCGGATAGGTTAAATTTCGGAATTCATGCATGTGGCAGCCAGTGATTGGTGTCACGCTCATGTAGAGTCTGCATTGATAGGCTATGTGCGCATTTGGATTATAATGCTTGTTGAGAAGGAAATGCTAAATGTTTATTTGCTTTCCGTATTTTGTTATATGCGTATTTTGTATATGTGTATTTGGTATGTATATTTTGTTGTGTATTGTTTTGTATATGTATACGTGTGGTGACCCTTACAATGAATATTGCGGGCTCCTCCCACCCAAGACGATGGACCCTTACACGCTGCCGTGGGTCGTGAGGACGATGGTGAGTTCGTGGGATTTCAGTGATCGAGGAGTTGTACTTCTTAAGTTAGGCTGTGCGCCGGTGTGGTTTGTACACCGTGCTCTTTTTGGATTAGGCCTAGGATCTGACTCCTTTGGATGACTGTATTATGAATATTTACTTTTGTAGTTGTTAGACCCTTTGTCTTTGGGGTTGTAAATATTCAGGTACTACACTTTGCTTCTCTGAAGCACTATTATGTATATATAGTCCTCTTGTATGTTTAACGCCAGCTCTCACAGTTTGTATGCGTGCTCTGTTTTGTTTTTAAAAAAAAAAATTAATGCCCTTTTTAGTCTTTGAAAATCGGGGTGTTACATTGTGGTATCAGAGCCCGGCTTTAGATCATCAAAGGGAAAGTGTGTCGTAGAGTTGTCAGTCCAAACTCAGTCAAATTAGAGCAAGAGTTGTGTTAGTTCTAGCGATCAGTTTTTATTGAGTTGTGGGTTATATGTTCGTTTCCATGAGTCTAGCATGGTAGATGCTGAGGTAATCGATAATTTCTTAGTTGAAATTGTACTGATAAAGGATTGCAAGTAAGGATCGAATTCAGAAGATCTTTTGAAGATAATATTGGATGTTCGTCCGTTGAGTTAGGGCGGGACTTGATGAGGATGCGGCCACGATAGAAGAGTGGAGCATGCAGAGATGTCAATTGGGATCAAGTAGGATGTTTGGATAATCATTGGAGTGACATGTATTGGAATTAAAGGACGTTGTACGTCAAGAGGGAGCAAAAACCTTGTGGCGTTAGACGACATTTATACGAATGGTGGATATCTTAAGGGTTTAATTTAAGTGTGCGAGATGAATTAGATTCGAAACTATGAATTGTAAAGATGAATCTCGTGATGATTAAAGGTAGGAGACCAAGTATCACGTTGATAAGTGACAATCTATACGTAGTTCGGGAGATAGTAAGTATTGATGTCGATGTGAGATACAACATTAGGAAATTGATTGTTGGATAATTGTGTATTTGGAGAGATATTTAGGTAAAGAACGAGGAGTTCAACCTTGAAAAATGAGTTGTATATCGATGATAAGTGCTACTAGAGGAATATAGTACGGAAATACCTAGGGAATTGTAGCAGTGTAAGCTAGAATTGTTAATTATTGGAATGTAAATCCTAAGAGAAAGTAAACATATTGAGTAATTCTTAGGGATTAGTAAAGATTTGAATAGAGAACTTGTGTGGATGCGAATTTAAGTTAACGATTTTGATCGACCAAGATGGTTGAAGGACTAAGTAGCAGCTGCAATTTATGATACCATAAGAGTTGAGGTAGACAAGTTTTAAATAAATTCAAGTTATGGACGAGAATTTTCTAGAAATGTCGTGTATGAGTGGGAAAAGAGTATGTTAGTAAGAGTACTAATATAATGAAAGTTGATAGTGGAAAGGAACTTTATGGTATATTAGGATTAAATGGATGGTACGACGAGTATTTAGAGTTCTTGAAGAGTAGGTTTAAGAGTTTGATTTGGGTATCAAAGTACTAAGGATAAAATCATAGTGAAGCGTTGTGCGTCGGTAGTTGTTCTTGATAGGTCAAGCATTAAGATTTGAGATATGTATTCAATGGCTTGATGGATGAGTAAGATATGCTGATTTTGAAGTAAATTATAGTGACATGATGAGGATAAGATTAGAGATAGTTATGCATAGAGAGATACTAATAGGAACTTGAGGAATTAATTAATCGGAGCGTCTGATTACGAGGAGTACAATAGATGATCGTTAGTACAAGTTAGAAGTGAATAAGAAAACGATGAGTGACTAGATGTAAGAGCAGGATTAGCTAGAACTTGCGATCTAGAATTGATTCCCCGGTGGAACAGACTTTATAACTTTAGAATAGTCACGATGATGAAGGACCAATCTAACGAAGAAGAGTGTGCTTAATTGGAAACAAGTTGATGTGGAATGAGAGTAATTATTTTGTGTATGGCGAATTAAAGATGTTGTTTGAAATCAACAAGTTATGGGTTATGGTTGTTTGGGAACCAACTCTAGGCAGTTGTTGAACTTGAAAGTTGTAAATTAGTAGATCGATGAGACAGACTTAATTGGAGTTTTTTTAGAGTTTATGACATCGATGAGATAGTCGCAAATAAAGTTAGTCGTTGGAAAGACATGTTAAGAATAAGTAAGAGAGAAGCACATGAGAATGTGGTTTATATCGATTGAGGATTGGCGAAGGAATTACCTCACACATAATTTGGAAAATTATGATTGTGCGTGTATATTAAGAATTCGAAAGCACCACCTGAATGGATGTCTTTTCGGTGCAGGTGTTGTATGTGGAAATGAAAAGGGTAAGCAATTGTCTAATGGCAAAGTTTGGTGGAAACTAATAGAGTTTCGATTCATTGTAGTGGTTACAATGAAGAAAGTCGTAGCATAATGGAAATCTGTATTGAGTAAGTAAAGGACTTCAGATATTGTCATCATAGACGATTGAACAGTAGTGATGTGAGGAGTACCTTAAGATATATTTTGGAGGTAGGCATCTCGACAGGAGAGGTGATGTCGGAATAATTAAGAATGGTCAGGGTGACAAGCTCTTTTGAGTAGAAGATAATTTAATGGTAAGAGGAAAGAAATTCAAGAGAGCTTAGAAATAGAATGGGGAGCTTGAATCACTAACTGGATGTTGGGATGACATTATTAAGATTGTGATTAGAATGAGATTCGAAAGTGAAAGTATGTAGTTCAACAGTTATGAAATTAAAGGAAAAATTGAGGATTTATGAATATTGGTGAGGTTGTGAAGTTCCCTCTAGAAACGACAACTTCTTCCAGAGTGTAATGTTTTGGGTGGTACTTGTCATGGTGGCACTGTATTACCGTTGGATGATACTTAACAGATATTTCGTGAGTGGAAGCATGAGATTTTAAGTGTTGTGTTTTAGTATTGTGACTCGTCGACGAGATTGAAGTAGAAATTGTTTGTGGTAGTAAGTAATTGAGGAAAACTTGTAAAAAAAAAAAAAAAAAAAACCTTGAAGGAATTGTTGGACCCTTGTGCCTCAGAGGACCTTGAGCATAAGTGGAAGGGAGCATTATATAAGTTAGGTAAAAAAATGGTCTAAGCCACCATCATCATTGTCGGCTATCTATTAACAAATTGAGGAACTGATCACCCTCGATCTCTTGTTAATAATAGACGGAATCGTGTTGACTGGAATAGTCTAGTTTTTTCTAGCTTTGGTAGTGCATAGAGAGTTTTTGGTGTTTCGTTTTGGTGGGTAGCCAGTCACCACTTCGTGTGAACCTAGTGAATTTGGCTGTGACGTGGAGGCGGAAAAAGTAACCTTTGAAATTTGTCGTATTGACCTAAGATCCATGGGGAACTAGAGTGTTTGAACATTCGTGCTAAAGAAAATTTTGGGTGGTGAACTCATTGTGTGATGTCTAGCTTGTGTCTAGAGTTTGAAACTAGTGTGACTATGTAGAGGGTTGCGGTAGGTGCACGGTTGAGCCCGTGTTAGTATTAGTAATGACTTGTTGACTGGTTACTTTTATCTTTAGTTTCGAGGACGAAACTTCTTTTTGGTGGGTAGTAATGTAAGACCCGTAGAATTACTGTAGCAGAAATTATATTTTTGTTATATTAATAAGTTTCTAATTTTTGTTTTTATCGATTTATCCTTAAATTGTTCATTTTGACATGAATTTTGTTGAGATTGTGCCTGCGCGTTAGTTTAACATTTGAAAAATGGGCACAACGATTTTATGAGCTTTAAATGAGTTTAGAAACATTTTTGTCTCGTTGAGATGTTGAAAATATTTTCTAGTGGTTTTTGACAAAACGGGCAAGATATACCCGCTGTTTGAAAATTTTACGGTTTCCGATTTTCGTCAAAATTTAAATGGAGACTTTATATATCGACTGTGATGAGAATTTGATCTCATTATATTTTTCTGAGCTAAGGAGCAAAAATTTATTCGGAATAAAGTTTATTCGAAAGATTGTAAATTCTTTTAATTAAGTGGTTTACGGTATAATTTTTCTATTTCGGAAAAAGTTGTTCGTGAGTGATTTGCGACTCGTCTGATAGCTAACATAGGGACTGAGCGAGTGATGAGACACTAGTCATGAAAATATCTAGATATTTATTTGAGATTACTTGGTGGCCAAGATTGGATGAGTGGCTAGGATTAAATCTTAGAACTTTATACTATGCAATCCAATGGCTAGGAATTAATGGAGCTTTCTATTTAAGAATCTTAAGACCAAGACTTAACATTGTTCTTTCTCTCTTCCTCTGCCTCGTGAGCTTCCTCCCCCTTCTTGTTTCATTTTTCACACTTAAAGAAGAAGAAGAAATCCATTTAGTGAGAGATCTAGATAAAATTAGAAGAAAAGCTTGGAGTCAAAGTTGATCCTTGTGACTTGGAGGTGCTTATGAGCTAAATCTTTTGGTAAGAAAAATTACTCTCCCTCTTTTCCCTTAAGTGGCCATGGGGCCTTGTTGTTGTTTGGATGAGATTTTAAATTTTTCCTTTGTTAGTATTATTAGATCCATGATAGTTAGTAATTATCCATGCTAATTAGAGATAGATTTCATGTGTGAATGCTACAAGATTCATGAGAGTTAGTAGCTAGAGTTTTTGAGAAAAATTCCAATTGATCAAGAACATGGATCTTGGCTTTTCTTTTTGTGTAATCTAAATTGTTTTAAGACATGTTATAGAAGCTTGGATTCATGATGTTTGGTTTAGTTTTGAAAAGCCCTAAAACATTTTTGTGTGTTCATGAAGATATTTTTGGAAAAACTCTTATGATTTGTGAGTTGTGTTTTGAAATGATTTATTTATGTGAGTTAGTTGATTTGAGTCATGGTTTTCAAATGGAAAATTTTGGGAGCTAGCCTTAATGTTTTGTTCTTGGCCGTGGCACTTTAGTGTTGTGACCATGTGGTTTTCAAATTTTGTAAGTCCTATTGGAAAGCAATGAATCATGGTTTCAAAAGAATGACTAGTGTGGTTTTGTTTGGAAATAAAAAAAAAACTAGTAACTTGGGTTTTAAGTAAACAAGTGAAGTTGTAAAGTTTTGAAAAGTTGTTAAGTGTGGGATTAAACCAAATTGAGTTGATTTATGTGAAATTGGTATTTTTATACTTGTTTTAACAAGTTAGATTTTTGAAAAGAGTGGCTTGGAGCTATTTTTAGATTCTGGCCGAAATCTTTAAGGGCCTTTAGGACATTTTAAAATTGTTTTTGTGTTCTAGAAAGTTAACAATTTGATCCGCCTTTTCGAGACGAGGAATTTGGCGTATGGCTCGTCTCGATCGGACAAAGTATGACCAAGTTATGGCCGTTTCAAGTTTGTAATTGTTTTATCGCCATTGTTGAAACTGAAGTATAGTAGTAGAAAAATAATAGAGATTATTTTTCTACGAAAAGAGAAACATGTTTTGAAATCGATTTGTAAATTGAAAAGGACATTCTTTTGTCGGTGATTTATGTTTTAAGAGTTTGATGGTTGTGAACTATTTAGAAAACGTTTTAGTTACGTACACGCGAAAAGTATTTTGTTATAAGTCGAACGAGAAAAGTTTTAGTTCGAACTTGATTAGTTTTAAAACATTTTGGAACTTATGTTTGAGGCATAAGTTGTTTGAAAAGTGATTTGTTTTTGGAAAAGCTTTAAAATAATTTGAATCTAGTTGGCGACGTTTTTGGATAAAACTATTTGTTATAGCGCTATTGCGAGAAAAACTATTTATTAAAGTGTTGTATTTTCAATAGTTGTTTTGAAAAAGGATTTGGCTCTTTAAGTGTTTTAAAATCGCCGAGATTTATTTAAAAGACATTTCGCGATGAAAAACTATCTTTTCAATGTGTTAATGTTTTCAAGACTTGTTTTTAAGATGACTTGAGCCTAGTTAGTTGTGAGAGAACAACCCTAGGTCTTGAATCCATTAGTAGCCGAGTTAGGACTTATTTAAGTGGCCATTTAGAATGTGGTATTAACTTAGATAAGTTATGTGTTGTAAAAGGTTAAGAGGATTAGCCGGATTGAGGATTTCGTCGAAAGAGACGGATATTGCTCGAGTAGCGTAAGTTGTTTGTGTTGGAAGCTAGCCGAGGTAAGGGCACCTTTCCTTTTGTATTTTCCATTGATAGCATGTGTATATGCTTTGTTTGTGGTGTACTTTGAGTGTTTTGCATGTATATATTATGTATTCTCGTGATGAGAAATTGTTTACAAAATACATGCGTTGTTACATATGATTGTGAAAACATATGTATGAATATGATATGGGATTACATATGCTAGATGGTATGTAATTGGTGCATTAGCATAGATAAGAGGTATCGTTTGCTCATGCATTCATAGTACGTGGTGACCGTGATGGGCCACGGGGTGCGAATGACAGTGATTGAGTCCACCTTAATCCTGCGGGATTTTTATTGAGTCCAATACGTGGTGACCGTGATGGGCCGCGGGGTGTGATTGACAGTGATTGGATCCACCCTAATCCTATGTGGTGACCGTGATGGGCCACAAGATTTTATTGATGCCCTGCAGGGTTTGGTAGGCTGGGCCTACGACTCTCTGCGGAGAGGTTGAATTCCGGAATTCATGCATGTGGCAGCCAGTGATTGGTGTCACGCTCATGTAGAGTCTGCATTGATAGGCTATGTGCGCATTTGGATTATAATGCTTGTTGAGAAGGAAATGCTAAATGTTTATTTGCTTTCCGTATTTTGTTATATGCGTATTTTGTATATGTGTATTTGGTATGTATATTTTGTTGTGTATTGTTTTGTATATGTATACGTGTGGTGACCCTTACAATGAATATTGCGGGCTCCTCCCACCCAAGACGATGGACCCTTACACGCTGCCGTGGGTCGTGAGGACGACGGTGAGTTCGTGGGATTTCAGTGATCGAGGAGATGTACTTCTTAAGTTAGGTTGTGCGCCGGTGTGGTTTGTACACCGTGCTCTTTTTGGATTAGGCCTAGGATCTGACTCCTTTGGATGACTGTATTATGAATATTTACTTTTGTAGTTGTTAGACCCTTTGTCTTTGGGGTTGTAAATATTCAGGTACTACACTTTGCTTCTCTGAAGCACTATTATGTATATATAGTCCTCTTGTATGTTTAACGCCGGCTCTCACAGTTTGTATGCGTGCTCTGTTTTGTTTAAAAAAAAAATATTAATGCCCTTTTTAGTCTTTGAAAATCGGGGTGTTACATTGTGGTATCAGAGCCCGGCTTTAGATCATCAAAGGGAAAGTGTGTCGTAGAGTTGTCAGTCCAAACGCAGTCAGATTAGAGCTAGAGTTGTGTTAGTTCTAGCGATCAGTTTTTATTGAGTTGTGGGTTATATGTTCGTTTCCATGAGTCTAGCATGGTAGATGCTGAGGTAATCGATAATTTCTTAGTTGAAATTGTGTTCCCTACACATTGGAAACCCCCGAGCATTTGTCGAATTTAGCCGACAAGTGTCTCTTAATTTCTTAGATGGAGTGGTCCGAGGAGGATGGACTTGAGGCGAACAAGAACTATGAAGTATTCTTAGAAATAAATCAATGGAAGTAGTATTGATCGTACTGATAAAGGATTGCAAGTAAGGATCGAATTCAGAAGAGCTTTTGAAGATAATATTGGATGTTCGTCCGTTGAGTTAGGGCGGGACTTGATGAGGATGCGGCCACGATAGAAGAGTGAAGCATGCAGAGATGTCAATTGGGATCAAGTAGGATGTTTGGATAATCATTGGAGTGACATGTATTGGAATTAAAGGACGTTGTACGTCAAGAGGGAGCAAAAACCTTGTGGCGTTAGACGACATTTATACGAATGGTGGATATCTTAAGGGTTTAATTTAAGTGTGCGAGATGAATTAGATTCGAAACTATGAATTGTAAGGATGAATCTCGTGATGATTAAAGGTAGGAGACCAAGTATCACGTTGATAAGTGACAATCTATACGTAGTTCGGGAGATAGTAAGTATTGATGTCGATGTGAGATACAACGTTAGGAAATTGATTGTTGGATAATTGTGTATTTGGAGAGATATTTAGGTAAAGAACGAGGAGTTCAACCTTGAAAAATGAGTTGTATATCGATGATAAGTGCTACTAGAGGAATATAGTACGGAAATACCTAGGGAATTGTAGCAGTGTAAGCTAGAATTGTTAATTATTGGAATGTAAATCCTAAGAGAAAGTAAACATATTGAGTAATTCTTAGGGATTAGTAAAGATTTGAATAGAGAACTTGTGTGGATGCGAATTTAAGTTAACGATTTTGATCGACCAAGATGGTTGAAGGACTAAGTAGCAGCTGGAATTTATGATACCATAAGAGTTGAGGTAGGCAAGTTTTAAATAAATTCAAGTTATGGACGAGAATTTTCTAGAAATGTCGTGTATGAGTGGGAAAAGAGTATGTTAGTAAGAGTACTAATATAATGAAAGTTGATAGTGGAAAGGAACTTTATTGTATATTAGGATTAAATGGATGGTACGACGAGTATTTAGAGTTCTTGAAGAGTAGGTTTAAGAGTTTGATTTGGGTATCAAAGTACTAAGGATAAAATCATAGTGAAGCGTTGTGCGTTGGTTGCTGTTCTTGATAGGTCAAGCATTAAGATTTGAGATATGTATTCAATGGCTTGATGGATGAGTAAGATATGCTGATTTTGAAGTAAATTATAGTGACATGATGAGGATAAGATTAGAGATAGTTATGCATAGAGAGATACTAATAGGAACTTGAGGAATTAATTAATCGGAGCGTCTGATTACGAGGAGTACAATAGATGATCGTTAGTACAAGTTAGAAGTGAATAAGAAAACGATGAGTGACTAGATGTAAGAGCAGGATTAGCTAGAACTTGCGATCTAGAATTGATTCCCCGGTGGAACAGACTTTATAACTTTAGAATAGTCACGATGATGAAGGACCAATCTAACGAAGAAGAGTGTGCTTAATTGGAAACAAGTTGATGTGGAATGAGAGTAATTATTTTGTGTATGGCGAATTAAAGATGTTGTTTGAAATCAACAAGTTATGGGTTATGGTTGTTTGGGAACCAACTCTAGGCAGTTGTTGAACTTGAAAGTTGTAAATTAGTAGATCGATGAGACAGATTTAATTGGAGTTTTTTTAGAGTTTATGACATCGATGAGATAGTCGCAAATAAAGTTAGTCGTTGGAAAGACATGTTAAGAATAAGTAAGAGAGAAGCACATGAGAATGTGGTTTATATCGATTGAGGATTGGCGAAGGAATTACCTCACACATAATTTGGAAAATTATGATTGTGCGTGTATATTAAGAATTCGAAAGCACCACCTGAATGGATGTCTTTTCGGTGCAGGTGTTGTATGTGGAAATGAAAAGGGTAAGCAATTGTCTAATGGCAAAGTTTGGTGGAAACTAATAGAGTTTCGATTCATTGTAGTGGTTACAATGAAGAAAGTCGTAGCATAATGGAAATCTGTATTGAGTAAGTAAAGGACTTCAGATATTGTCATCATAGACGATTGAACAGTAGTGATGTGAGGAGTACCTTAAGATATATTTTGGAGGTAGGCATCTCGACAGGAGAGGTGATGTCGGAATAATTAAGAATGGTCAGGGTGACAAGCTCTTTTGAGTAGAAGATAATTTAATGGTAAGAGGAAAGAAATTCAAGAGAGCTTAGAAATAGAATGGGGAGCTTGAATCACTAACTGGATGTTGGGATGACATTATTAAGATTGTGATTAGAATGAGATTCGAAAGTGAAAGTATGTAGTTCAACAGTTATGAAATTAAAGGAAAAATTGAGGATTTATGAATATTGGTGAGGTTGTGAAGTTTCCTCTAGAAACGACAACTTCTTCCAGAGTGTAATGTTTTGGGTGGTACTTGTCATGGTGGCACTGTATTACCGTTGGATGATACTTAACAGATATTTCGTGAGTGGAAGCATGAGATTTTAAGTGTTGTGTTTTAGTATTGTGACTCGTCGACGAGATTGAAGTAGAAATTGTTTGTGGTAGTAAGTAATTGAGGAAAACTTGTAAAAAAAAAAAAAAAAAAACCTTGAAGGAATTGTTGGACCCTTGTGCCTCAGAGGACCTTGAGCATAAGTGGAAGGGAGCATTATATAAGTTAGGTAAAAAAATGGTCTAAGCCACCATCATCATTGTCGGCTATCTATTAACAAATTGAGGAACTGATCACCCTCGATCTCTTGTTAATAATAGACGGAATCGTGTTGACTGGAATAGTCTAGTTTTTTCTAGCTTTGGTAGTGCATAGAGAGTTTTTGGTGTTTCGTTTTGGTGGGTAGCCAGTCACCACTTCGTGTGAACCTAGTGAATTTGGCTGTGACGTGGAGGCGGAAAAAGTAACCTTTGAAATTTGTCGTATTGACCTAGGATCCATGGGGAACTAGAGTGTTTGAACATTCGTGCTAAAGAAAATTTTGGGTGGTGAACTCATTGTGTGATGTCTAGCTTGTGTCTAGAGTTTGAAACTAGTGTGACTATGTAGAGGGTTGCGGTAGGTGCACGGTTGAGCCCGTGTTAGGGTTAGTAATGACTTGTTGACTGGTTACTTTTATCTTTAGTATCGAGGACGAAACTTCTTTTTGGTGGGTAGTAATGTAAGACCCGTAGAATTACTGTAGCAGAAATTATATTTTTGTTATATTAATAAGTTTCTAATTTTTGGTTTTATCGATTTATCCTTAAATTGTTCATTTTGACATGAATTTTGTTGAGATTGTGCCTGCGCGTTAGTTTAACATTTGAAAAATGGGCACAATGATTTTATGAGCTTTAAATGAGTTTAGAAACATTTTTGTCTCGTTGAGATGTTGAAAATATTTTCTAGTGGTTTTTGAGAAAACGGGCAAGATATACCCGCTGTTTGAAAATTTTACGGTTTCCGATTTTCGTCAAAATTTAAATGGAGACTTTATATATCGACTGTGATGAGAATTTGATCTCATTATATTTTTCTGAGCTAAGGAGCAAAAATTTATTCGGAATAAAGTTTATTCGAAAGATTGTAAATTCTTTTAATTAAGTGGTTTACGGTATAATTTTTCTATTTCGGAAAAAGTTGTTCGTGAGTGATTTGCGACTCGTCTGATAGCTAACATAGGGACTGAGCGAGTGATGAGACACTAGTCATGAAAATATCTAGATATTTATTTGAGATTACTTGGTGGCCAAGATTGGATGAGTGGCTAGGATTAAATCTTAGAACTTTATACTATGCAATCCAATGGCTAGGAATTAATGGAGCTTTCTATTTAAGAATCTTAAGACCAAGACTTAACATTGTTCTTTCTCTCTTCCTCTGCCTCGTGAGCTTCCTCCCCCTTCTTGTTTCATTTTTCACACTTAAAGAAGAAGAAGAAATCCATTTAGTGAGAGATCTAGATAAAATTAGAAGAAAAGCTTGGAGTCAAAGTTGATCCTTGTGACTTGGAGGTGCTTATGAGCTAAATCTTTTGGTAAGAAAAATTACTCTCCCTCTTTTCCCTTAAGTGGCCGTGAGGCCTTGTTGTTGTTTGGATGAGATTTTAAATTTTTCCTTTGTTAGTATTACTAGATCCATGATAGTTAGTAATTATCCATGCTAATTAGAGATAGATTTCATGTGTGAATGCTACAAGATTCATGAGAGTTAGTAGCTAGAGTTTTTGAGAAAAATTCCAATTGATCAAGAACATGGATCTTGGCTTTTCTTTTTGTGTAATCTAAATTGTTTTAAGACATGTTATAGAAGCTTGGATTCATGATGTTTGGTTTAGTTTTGAAAAGCCCTAAAACTTTTTTGTGTGTTCATGAAGATATTTTTGGAAAAACTCTTATGATTTGTGAGTTGTGTTTTGAAATGATTTATTTATGTGAGTTAGTTGATTTGAGTCATGGTTTTCAAATGGAAAATTTTAGGAGCTAGCCTTAATGTTTTGTTCTTGGCCGTGGCACTTTAGTGTTGTGACCATGTGGTTTTCAAATTTTGTAAGTCCTATTGGAAAGCAATGAATCATGGTTTCAAAAGAATGACTAGTGTGGTTTTGTTTGGAAATAAAAAAAAAAACTAGTAACTTGTGTTTTAAGTAAACAAGTGAAGTTGTAAAGTTTTGAAAAGTTGTTAAGTGTGGGATTAAACCAAATTGAGTTGATTTATGTGAAATTGGTATTTTTATACTTGTTTTAACAAGTTAGATTTTTGAAAAGAGTGGCTTGGAGCTATTTTTAGATTCTGGCCGAAATCTTTAAGGGCCTTTAGGACATTTTAAAATTGTTTTTGTGTTCTAGAAAGTTAACAATTTGATCCGCCTTTTCGAGACGAGGAATTTGGCGTATGGCTCGTCTCGATCGGACAAAGTATGACCAAGTTATGGCCGTTTCAAGTTTGTAATTGTTTTATCGCCATTGTTGAAACTGAAGTATAGTAGTAGAAAAATAATAGAGATTATTTTTCTACGAAAAGAGAAACATGTTTTGAAATCGATTTGTAAATTGAAAAGGACATTCTTTTGTCGGTGATTTATGTTTTAAGAGTTTGATGGTTGTGAACTATTTAGAAAACGTTTTAGTTACGTACACGCGAAAAGTTTTTTGTTATAAGTCGAACGAGAAAAGTTTTAGTTCAAACTTGATTAGTTTTAAAAGATTTTGGAACTTATGTTTGAGGCATAAGTTGTTTGAAAAGTGATTTGTTTTTGGAAAAGCTTTAAAATAATTTGAATCTAGCTGGCGACGTTTTTGGATAAAACTATTTGTTATAGCGCTATTGCGAGAAAAACTATTTATTAAAGTGTTGTATTTTCAATAGTTGTTTTGAAAAAGGATTTGGCTCTTTAAGTGTTTTAAAATCGCCGAGATTTATTTAAAAGACATTTTGCGATGAAAAACTATCTTTTCAATGTGTTAATGTTTTCAAGACTTGTTTTTAAGATGACTTGAGCCTAGTTAGTTGTGAGAGACCAACCCTAGGTCTTGAATCCATTAGTAGCCGAGTTAGGACTTATTTAAGTGGCCAATTAGAATGTGGTATTAACTTAGATAAGTTACGTGTTGTAAAAGGTTAAGAGGATTAGCCGGATTGAGGATTTCGTCGAAAGAGACGGATATTGCTCGAGTAGCGTAAGTTGTTTATGTTGGAAGCTAGCCGAGGTAAGGGCACCTTTCCTTTTGTATTTTCCATTGATAGCATGTGTATATGCTTTGCTTGTGGTGTACTTTGAGTGTTTTGCATGTATATATTATGTATTCTCGTGATGAGAAATTGTTTACAAAATACATGCGTTGTTACATATGATTGTGAAAATATATGTATGAATATGATATGGGATTACATATGCTAGATGGTATGTAATTGTTGCATTAGCATAGATAAGAGGTATCGTATGCTCATGCATTCATAGTACGTGGTGACCGTGATGGGCCACGGGGTGCGACTGACAGTGATTGGATCCACCTTAATCCTGCGGGATTTTTATTGAGTCCAATACGTGGTGACCGTGATGGGCCGCGGGGTGTGATTCACAGTGATTGGATCCACTCTAATCCTATGTGGTGACCGTGATGGGCCACAGGATTTTATTGATGCCCTGCGGGGTTTGGTAGGTTGGGCCTACGACTCTCTGCGGAGAGGTTAAATTTTGGAATTCATGCATGTGGCAGCGAGTGATTGGTGTCACGCTCATGTAGAGTCTGCATTGATAGGCTACGCGTGCATTTGGATTATAATGCTTGTTGAGAAGGAAATGCTAAATGTTTATTTGCTTTCCGTATTTTGTTATATGCGTATTTTGTATATGTGTATTTGGTATGTATATTTTGTTGTGTATTGTTCTGTATATGTATACGTGTGGTGACCCTTACAATAAATATTGCGGGCTCCTCCCACCCAAGACGATGGACCCTTACACGCTGCCATGGATCGTGAGGACGACGGTGAGTTCGTGGGATTTCAGTGATCGAGGAGTTGTACTTCTTAAGTTAGGCTGTGCGCCGGTGTGGTTTGTACACCATGCTCTTTTTGGATTAGGCCTAGGATCTGACTCCTTTGGATGACTGTATTCTGAATATTTACTTTTGTAGTTGTTAGACCCTTTGTATTTGGGGTTGTAAATATTCAGGTACTACACTTTGCTTCTCTGAAGCACTATTATGTATATATAGTTCTCTTGTATGTTTAACGCGGGCTCTCACAGTTTGTATGCGTGCTCTGTTTTGTTTTAAAAAAAAAATATTAATGCCCTTTTTAGTCTTTGAAAATCGGGGTGTTACACGTTCTTTCGTAGGTCTTAGAGAATTCTGCAGCTATTTGGAGAATGATTTACGTGTTATCATTGCGAATGACTCTTCTTGTCTTTAAATTAGATACCAATCAAAGAGTTAGAGACTCATAATACCAAATAGGAACAAGGACAACACCAAATTTAATTATTACCTTAGAACTACTTTGTTGTTCTGCTGTAGAGGTCATCTTCTCTGTTGACTCAGCTTCTTCTAAATAAAGTTCTTTATGTGTCCGTTTCGTACTAGAAACTTCCCCGTCTGCATGGGAGAAATCATTGGATCCACACGACTCAGACATTTTGTCCTATTAAAAAATGCAAATGAATGTTCACGTTGTTGGCTGACACAAAGTTCCCACTACAAAGTTCTCACCGGTTATTGACGGTATAGTTTACAAAATGAAGTTGGGTAGTAACTTACACAAGCCCCTACTGTCAGAGGCATATAGCAGACAAAGGAAACAAAGAGCTACAACTATCCCCACAAACTCAAAACCTCGTACAACTCAGACACACACAAGCCCCTACTGTCCCAAAACAAAACAAAACAAAAACACTCTAAATTAATCCCTTCTAGAACCAAAAAGAAAATCTCTTCTCAGCTTTTGAGTTTCCAGCCCAGCACCAGAATTGCCATAGACTCAGGGAAATTATTCAATATGCTAATGTAGTATATTGGAGTAGGTGCATGCATGACTGTTCTTTCTTGATTCTAAATTTCTAATGCGTTTTCTTCCCTTCTGCAGGGAAAGCATTGGAGCCAATTGTTAGACTACTAGGCTAAACCACTTAGAAGGGGGGGTTGAATAAGTGGCTTCTTTAATCAACGGCAATTTTAAAAATTATTTGATTAAAAACAATGCGCGGAAGCACCACCGGATCGGTAGTCTACTTTGCACCTTTTGACCAAAGGAAAGATAGTATCGCCTTGAACGAATTAGGAAAATTACGGAACGATTAATGCAAGATATCCGAATTTAATTTGATTAACAAAAAACAGTCCCAAGCAAGTTTATATGGTTTGATTATCAAATTCAATCACAATCAAGCAAGAACCAATTGAATTTTTGTGAACCAATACGAACAACAAAAATTCAATCGATTAATCAAATTAACGAAATTAACGAAATTAAAAGAGAGAGATAAAGAGAGACACACGATTTGATTAGGGAGTTCCCCGGATTGCGCGTCGTCCACGCGTTTGTCCGAGTACGTCTCCCCCCAAATAACCAAACGGGTTATTTGAGAGTTTATAGATCAAAAACTTGATGAACAAACAGTGCACAGTTTACAATTGAAATCTATAATCCTATAGCAAGACAAAATGTAAACTAATGCGAATAACCTCGACACCCAACGGAACTTCACCCTCTGATTCCAACGATTCACCTTGTGCCAAACCGCACCCAATCGTCCAGCTGAGTCCTTCGTTCCTTGTTGTCGAATCCTTCAAGACACGCACGATCTTGAATCACTTGAGAGAAACACTAGAACCTTCAACGCAATTCAACCCGATCACGATTCTGATTCACCGCGAACCGTATCGAACGTTATCACACAATTCTGCAATTTCTATTGAATTGATCCCATACTCAAATCCAATTTTGATTGCAAACTTGATGAAGATGATGAACTTGTGTTGAATCAAACCTTTGATGAAAATTCTCACTCAATTTGTACCCAAAGCGTTTTTCTGATCTTTCACACTAGTTTTCTCTCACTTCTCTTTTTTTACAAAAAATCACACACATTGCTATTTAAAGAGAAAATAGAATGAGCAAATTTAGGCATAATTTTTCATACATGTATCGATACAAATGATCATTTGTATCGATATAAATGCTTTGACCAACGTTAAAAATTGGAAAAATTGACCTTTGTATCGATACAAACACGGGTGTGTATCGATACAAATATCAGAATCTTGAAATCTTGACTGATATGTATCTAAGCATACAAGCATGCTTCGAATCATCTTGAGTTTTCTGGATTTTGAGAACAAACAGATGTGTATCGATACATGCAAGCATGCTTCGATACACAGGAGTTGTTCTGTCTCTGAGAGACCTCTTTTGTATCGATACAGACCATGTATGTATCGATACAAAATGCTCAAAATCAAGCAGAAGAGATTTCAGGACATTTGTATCGATACACCAATGTATGTATCGATACAAAATACCTAAAAGTCAGTTTTTCAAGGTTTTAGAAAATAGTTCTTTGTTGTCAAGTCATTTGTAATGTTGCCAAATTATGTTCAATCCTATTTTCATGTGTTTTGACAATTATTAAAACATGAGGATGGACTGGTGCACTTACATTCTCCCCCTTTTTGATAATTGTCAAAACTATGCATAAGCTAAGCCTATACCTAATATGCAATAAAATAGCAATATGTATACAGACGCAACTACAACACCAAGGCTAACAATAAGCACGCTCCCCCTGAGTTGATGCCATAATGCGATTGACGTAGATAATATTCAAGACTCTTTTAGCTATTCATCCTTAGCTTGTGCATCCAAATCTCTCCCCCTTTGACAATATCAAAAAGAAGAAGAGAATCTATTAGAAGTATCAAGTTCAATCAATTTTGATCCAAGTCATATCGTGCACTTACATTTGTCGAAATGCACATATATGATGAAAATTCCTAATCAATATAAATACATACAAAGATATGCCAAAATATATCAATGACGAAACCAAATATCATGATAAAACATGGAATGTAGAACAACAATCCATAAACCAACTCATGAGTATTGAAACACATCGACATTTGTAGTCAAGTAACATACCAAAATATGGGACGAAATAAACAAAGCAATGCAACAAATGCATAAACATAACATGATGTATGAAACACATACAATCAACAAGGTACATTCTTATGTATGTGAGCAAAAAGCAATACCAAAGCACATTATAACATGAGAACACATGTTAAACCATATATGCATGATAAGATATCCACATAAATGAATCAAAGTACCAAAATTAATTATATGACAATATATGTCTATGTATGCACACAAAGTCACATATAAGAATCAAACAAACATATACAAACCAAGTATGAACTTAATATGACAATTGTAATGATTTTTGTCAAATCCCCATTTAAGACGTATGAGTCTCAAAGACTTATCAATATCTTTGAGCAAAATTCTTGGAAATGAAGGATTAGACAACTATCAAAAACGATATCATATTAAGATAGAAATTGTATGTATATGAACCAACGTACAAATGCTAAGAAACAAAAATATAAAGGAGAATGTAGAGAAAAGAATCTTCCCTTGAGTGTTAGGTGGAGGAAGTGATCAATTTCCGCACCATTGTAAGTGTCGAGTTGAATCTTTTCTCATGGCTTTCCTTGTTTGTAATTCTTGAACTCCATTGTTGTCGGTGTCTCTTGTCAATGGTTTCAAGACGATTCCCTACATACTTAGACATTTGAAATAGGTCCCCAACTCATGTTGGGTCCTAGTTGGTTAGTAGAAACATTATTGTCCAACTTAGGTAACCATTGCAATTTGCCTTTTGGCACCAAAACTTTTCGAGCATGACATTTTGCAATAGTATGTCCCTTAGTACAACAATAATGACATATAACATTGGAATGATTCGTGTGACCCGAAATTTTACTTTTGGGATTCAATTTCTTTTTAACAAATTTGTCATTTTTAGAAGGCCTAATCTTAGGCTTATTAAAATTCTTTGGTATATCCACAAAAGTAACTTTTGATACAAGGGCTTCATCTAGTTTGGCTTGAAGGGTTTTCACCTCTCCTTGCCAAACACAACAAGCATCACAATCATTTCTAGATGACTTATGAGCCTTATCTAACTTGGCTTGAAGGTTTTTCACTTCTCCTCGCCAAATACAACAAGAATCACAATCATGCTTTGATGACTTATCATCTTCAAAATCATCTTTTGAATTAACCATGGTAAGTTTTAATGCCTCTAATTCATCTTGTAATTTTACAATTTGTGACTCTAAAAGGGAAATCACTTTCTTCCTTTTAGCCAATTTCTTAAATGCATTAGTGGCTTCACCATATAGTTTTTCAAAAGCGTTTTGAAGTTCATCATATGAGGGACTATCATTAGAGATAGAGCTAGAATCACTTACTTGTCGTTTGTGATGTTTCTTGCCTCTACTAGGTGAACCGGTCATGAGTACCACATGAGCACGTTCTTCATCCTCTTCACTTGAGCTCTTGGACCTAGATCCATCTTCGCTTGCACTATCCCAAGCAACATAAGCTCTTTTACCTTTGTGATTTTTCTCGGAGGACTTTCCCTTTCTTTTGTTATAGAATGGACATTCCGGTTTTAAATGGTCGGATTTGCCACATTCATAACACTTTCTAATAGGCTTGCTCTTCTCATTCTCTATATCATCCCTTGATTGCTTTCGTGACTTGGGACCATTTTCCTTTGAAAACTTTATACCATGTACCTTTGCATACTTGTAAAATCTTCGAAGAAATATTTCCATTTCATAGTCTTCCCACTCTTTATCACTTAAGCTACTTTCCACATGCTCTACCTTTTTGGACTTTGACTTTGAGGCTTTTAGAGCAATTGTCCTCTTGTCCTTTTCCTTTTCCTTATCCTTGTCATTGTGCTTTCCCTTTTTCTCACTTTTCTCTTGCTTTTCTAACAAGTTTAGTACATGTTCATGTTCCGTAAGCTTGCCAAATAAAGTTGTAAGACTCAAAGTAGTGAGGTCGTTTGCCTCCTTAATCGCGGTGACCTTCGGTTGCCAACACCTACTAAGACATCTTAAAATTTTGTTAGTGGCGTCTTGATTTGTGATTGGCTTTCCCAAACCATGTAGCTTGTTGGTTATTTTGATAAATCGTTGTTGCATATCCTCGATGGACTCGCCATCTAGCATATGGAACAACTCAAATTCTTGTGTCAATGTATTAATTTTGGATATCTTTACATCATTGGTACCCTCAAAGTGAGTTACCAATGTGTCCCACATTTCCTTAGCCGATTGACAATGTGACACATGATAGAATTGATCAATCCCAAGGGATGATATTAAAATATTTTGTGCCTTTGCATCGTAATTGACCTTTTTCTTTTCCTCTTCCGTCCATTGTGCCATAGGCTTATTGGTGACAATGCCATGAGCATCGGTGATTGTTGGAACAAACGGACCGTTCTCAATAGCATTCCACACTTCACCGTCAAAAGAATTGATGTGAATACGCATACTACTTTTCCAATAGTCAACATGATCTCCATTGAATATAGGAGCCCTATTATACGCCCCTTTAGGTGCAAAAGCCATGTTGTCTAATAATTGGCACAAATTTCCGAATTTTGCAAGCAAAATTTAACCAGACTCGTGATACCACTTGTTAGACTACTAGGCTAAACCACTTAGAAGGGGGGGTTGAATAAGTGGCTTCTTTAATCAACGGCAATTTTAAAAATTATTTGATTAAAAACAATGCGCGGAAGCACCACCGGATCGGTAGTCTACTTTGCACCTTTTGACCAAAGGAAAGATAGTATCGCCTTGAACGAATTAGGAAAATTACGGAACGATTAATGCAAGATATCCGAATTTAATTTGATTAACAAAAAACAGTCCCAAGCAAGTTTATATGGTTTGATTATCAAATTCAATCACAATCAAGCAAGAACCAATTGAATTTTTGTGAACCAATACGAACATAAAAAATTCAATCGATTAATCAAATTAACGAAATTAACGAAATTAAAAGAGAGAGATAAAGAGAGACACACGATTTGATTAGGGAGTTCCCCGGATTGCGCGTCGTCCACGCGTTTGTCCGAGTACGTCTCCCCCCAAATAACCAAACGGGTTATTTGAGAGTTTATAGATCAAAAACTTGATGAACAAACAGTGCACAGTTTACAATTGAAATCTATAATCCTATAGCAAGACAAAATGTAAACTAATGCGAATAACCTCGACACCCAACGGAACTTCACCCTCTGATTCCAACGATTCACCTTGTGCCAAACCGCACCCAATCGTCCAGCTGAGTCCTTCGTTCCTTGTTGTCGAATCCTTCAAGACACGCACGATCTTGAATCACTTGAGAGAAACACTAGAACCTTCAACGCAATTCAACCCGATCACGATTCTGATTCACCGCGAACCGTATCGAACGTTATCACACAATTCTGCAATTTCTATTGAATTGATCCCATACTCAAATCCAATTTTGATTGCAAACTTGATGAAGATGATGAACTTGTGTTGAATCAAACCTTTGATGAAAATTCTCACTCAATTTGTACCCAAAGCGTTTTTCTGATCTTTCACACTAGTTTTCTCTCACTTCTCTTTTTTTACAAAAAATCACACACATTGCTATTTAAAGAGAAAATAGAATGAGCAAATTTAGGCATAATTTTTCATACATGTATCGATACAAATGATCATTTGTATCGATATAAATGCTTTGACCAACGTTAAAAATTGGAAAAATTGACCTTTGTATCGATACAAACACGGGTGTGTATCGATACAAATATCAGAATCTTGAAATCTTGACTGATATGTATCTAAGCATACAAGCATGCTTCGAATCATCTTGAGTTTTCTGGATTTTGAGAACAAACAGATGTGTATCGATACATGCAAGCATGCTTCGATACACAGGAGTTGTTCTGTCTCTGAGAGACCTCTTTTGTATCGATACAGACCATGTATGTATCGATACAAAATGCTCAAAATCAAGCAGAAGAGATTTCAGGACATTTGTATCGATACACCAATGTATGTATCGATACAAAATACCTAAAAGTCAGTTTTTCAAGGTTTTAGAAAATAGTTCTTTGTTGTCAAGTCATTTGTAATGTTGCCAAATTATGTTCAATCCTATTTTCATGTGTTTTGACAATTATTAAAACATGAGGATGAACTGGTGCACTTACACCAATGGACTCAGACATATTTTCCTACTAAATTATATACAAACTTTACAAAACTCAAAGTTTTCAAAATTTAGGGCTATGTTTAGATCGACAGGAAACGAAGCGGAATGGACACACAACAAAATGGCACGTCTGTTTCACACAACAGAACAAAAATGGCTGGATGACGAGAGTTGTTTCAAAGAGGAGAGAAAGAAACATACCTGGATGAATTCGTTCCAAGAGAGGAGAAAGAGTGGTCGTTGATGGTTGAATTCATCCACTCTCTTAGTGATAAATGCCATATGCCTGACAATCAATCAAATCAGCGCCGAATGCTACTCTGCTACCGCCGAATCTATCTGAATTTGTCACTAATGCTGGAGAAGAAAGGAGGGAAGCGAGAGAAAGCAAAGAAAGGATGGGTACTGTGGAGAAGTAAAGAAGAAAAACTAAAATATTATTTTACTCCCTCGGTCCCAAAATAAATGATTTGTTTGACCACTAAGGTTTTGTAATAAAACACAAACTTTGTTGTTAGCTTGCACGTTTAAGAGATATACCGGGTGTTAGTGTACGGCCTGACAAACGCAGCGGCGGATCCTGATCACTACTTTTACTTCCGAGAAACAGCTGCTTTGACTTAAACGTTCTAGCATTGTGATAGAGAAATATGCATCGTCCCAGAGCTGGGATGGAGTTATTTATGTATCTAAGAAATATAAACTTGGTTTGGACATATTTATGTAGCTAACTAACGCTGCAAAAAAAATTATACATTTATCGATAAAAACAACTTGGTCAATGTTAGGTTATTTCAACTGAGAAGAAATCTTCAAAATCCTTGCTTCAGGACCATCGTTCTTACTAAACGAATACCAACGATTATCAACTTACGCGCAAGATTCCCAAAAGAAAGGTTTTGTAATAAAACACAAACTTTGTTGTTAGCTTGCACGCTTAAGAGATATACCGGGTGTTAGTATACTCCTACCTATGTTTATAAGTAGGGGGTCTTGGAATAGTAGGGGTTCATCCGAACCCAAACAGTCGTAATTTTGTCAACAAAAACAAAAACAACACAAACAGTCATTAAAGGGCAAAATAGAGACATTTATTTATGTGAACTAACGTTTGTTTGACTAATAACGTAGAGAGAGAGAGAGAGAGAGAGAGAGAGAGAGAGATAAGAGTTTATTTCTCTCTAAGACCTTAGGCTAAATGTTGTGTGTATGCTTTTGCTGTGATTTCCTTTGAATGATTCTTATGTTTGATACATCCTTTGCTGAAGACATATTATTCTAATTTGTGTGCTTGTGTTGATTTGGATAATTATGTTAACCAACTCGTTAATAAACGGGGCGGGCTTGGACAAAACAAGGACAAAACAATTTGAAGTTCAACTCATTCAATCATTATGAAAGATTATTCATCTTTCATAATGTTATAAAATATTACACAAATATTTGTTCAACAAAATCAAGTGACTATTAAAAAGTAGAGTACAAAACTTTAATCTACTTAATATAAAGAAAATTGTGTTTATGACTTTTATGTTCCAATTTCTATGGTTTGATTAATTACAGTAAGCAACACAAATATTATAGTAAAACTAAAAATGTAGTGATTGATTTATTTATGTGTCAATCCTTTAATTCAACATCAAGCATCACCATCCAAAATAAACATAACATACAAAAAAATTTGATGCTCAATTTGATGTCAAAGTTCTAAGTCCATGCATCAAAATTGAACACCAACAAAATTAAGTAATTGTTACAATATGAAAGATACATTCATAAAGTTTTAGGGGGGCGGGGGTGCAGCTGAACCGTTTGATATAAGTGAAAGAGAATATTTCTTTCAACAAACCACAATGCGAAATGATTGTCTCAAATTCCGTACGCAAATCATCTGAAATATCCTACAAATTCATCATTTATAAGAGTTAGCACTCTGAACCATGAGTAACAACTCACTCAAATTTAAATGAAATATATATTTCAATTTGGGCTCAAGAACTAACTTTGTATTGGTATGTTGATGGAGTAATGGAACCATCATCAGGACAAAAATTAATTTTGCCTTTGATAATGGGATTTGGATGGCTCCTCATCGTACTACAAAATGTTGTGAATTTAAGATAAAAAACACGCAAAATACTTTCAACCTGAAAAACATATCAAATAACAAGTAATATATAGAGGAGAAAAGAACATAAACCATGTCATTGTAATAAATAAGAACATAAATCATGGAATGTAAACCCTTGCACTAATAAGTGAAACAATGATTGGTAACATTAGGAATGAGTAGATATATTCGTACAATTAAAACAAGCGTAAGGAAACACATCGGACAGATTTGCATTGATCTACCGAGCAACTTTCAATTGAATTCTCTACAGAAGTTTTCAACATACAAAAAAATGATTAAATAATTTATCAGAATTAGTTTGGACAAGAAATTCTAGAGAAATCAGATCAGAATCGTGGTATGTAATTGTAAACTCTTGCATTAAAAAGTGAAACAATGGTTGGTCACATTAAAAAATGAGTAGATATATTAAAGAAAGGTTTTGTAATAAAACACAAACTTTGTTTTTAGCTTGCATGCTTAAGAGATATACCGGGTGTTAGTGTACGGTCTGACAAACGTAAAACACAAACTTTGTTGTTAGCTTGCACGCTTAAAAGATATACCGGGTGTTAGTGTACGGCCTGACAAACGCAGCTGAGGATCCTGATCACTACTTTTACTTCCTAGAAACAACTGCCTTGACTTAACCGTTCTAGCATTGTGAAAGAGAAATATGCATCGTCCCAGAGCTGGGATGGAGTCAGTTTGTAAACAACTTGGTCAATGTTAGGTTATTTCAACTGAGAAGAAATCTTCAAAATCCTTGCTTCAGCACCATCGTTCTTACTAAACGAATACCAACGATTATCAACTTACGCGCAAGATTCCCAAAAGATAGGTTTTGTAATAAAACACAAACTTTGTTGTTAGCTTGCACGCTTAAGAGATATATCGGGTGTTAGTGTACGGCCTGACAAACGCAGCTGAGGATCCTGATCACTACTTTTACTTCCGAGAAACAGCTGCCTTGACTTAACCGTTCTAGCATTGTGAAAGAGAGATATGCATCGTCCCAGAGCTAGGATGGAGTCAGTTTGTGACTTGGGTCATAGCCGTTCTTTCGTAGGTCTTACAGAATTCTGCAGCTGTTTGGAGAATGATTGACGTGTTATCATTGCGGATGACTCTTCTTGTCTTTAAATTAGATACCAATCAAAGAGTTAGAGACTCATAATACCAAATAGGAACAAGGACAACACCAAATTTAATTATTACCTTAGAACGACTTTGTTGTTCTGCTGTAGAGGTCATCTTCTATGTTGACTCAGCTTCTTCTAAATAAAGTTCTTTATGTGTCTGTTTCGTACTAGAAACTTCCCCGTCTGCATGGGAGAAATCATTGGATCCACACGACTCAGACATTTTGTCCTATTAAAAAATGCAAATGAATGTTCACGTTGTTGGCTGACACAAAGTTCCCACTACAAAGTTCTCACCGGTTATTGACGGTATAGTTTACAAAATGAAGTTGGGTAGTAACTTACACAAGCCCCTACTGTCAGAGGCATATAGCAGACAAAGGAAACAAAGAGCTACAACTATCCCCACAAACTCAAAACCTCGTACAACTCAGACACACACAAGCCCCTACTGTCCCAAAACAAAACAAAACAAAAACACTCTAAATTAATCCCTTCTAGAACCAAAAAGAAAATCTCTTCTCAGCTTTTGAGTTTCCAGCCCAGCACCAGAATTCCCATAGACTCAGGGAAATTATTCAATATGCTAATGTAGTATATAGGAGTAGGTGCATGCATGACTGTTCTTTCTTGATTCTAAATTTCTAATGCGTTTTCTTCCCTTCTGCAGGGAAAGCATTGGAGCCAATGGACTCAGACATATTTCCTATTAAATTATATACAAACTTTACAAAACTCAAAGTTTTCAAAATTTAGGGCTATGTTTAGATCGACAGCAAACGGAGCGGAATGGACACACAACAAAATGGCACGTCTGTTTCACACAACGGAACAAAAATGGCTGGATGAAGAGAGCTATTTCAAAGAGGAGAGAAAGAAACATACCTGGATGAATTCGTTCCAAGAGAGGAGAAAGAGTGGTCATTGGTGGTTGAATTCATCCACTCTCTTTGTGATAAATGCCATCTGCCTGACAATCAATCAAATCAACGCCGAATGCTACTCTGCTACCGCCGAATATATATGAATCTATCACTAATGCTGGAGAAGAAATGAGGGAAGCGAGAGAAAGCATAGAAAGGATGGGTACTGTGGAGAAGTAAAGAAGAAAAACTAAAATATTATTTTACTCCCTCGGTCCCAAAATAAATGATTTGTTTGACCACTAAGGTTTTGTAATAAAACACAAACTTTGTTGTTAGCTTGCACGCTTAAGAGATATACTGGGTGTTAGTGTACGACCTGACAAAAGCAGCCGAGGATCCTGATCACTACTTTTACTTCCGAGAAACAGCTGCTTTGACTTAGCCGTTCTAGCATTGTGAAAGAGAAATATGCATCGTCCCAGAGCTGGGATGGAGTTATTTATGTAGCTAAGAAATATAAACTTGGTTTGGACATATTTATGTAGCTAACTAACGCTGCAAAAAAAATTATACATTTATCGATAAAAACAACTTGGTCAATGTTAGGTTATTTCAACTAAGAAGACATCTTCAAAATCCTTGCTTCAGGACTATCGTTCTTACTAAACGAATACCAACGATTATCAACTTACGCGCAAGATTCCCAAAAGAAAGGTTTTGTAATAAAACACAAACTTTGTTGTTAGCTTGCACGCTTAAGAGATATACCGGGTGTTAGTATACTCCTACCTATGTTTATAAGTAGGGGGTTGTAGCGGGCTGGAAAATCACTTCCATTTTTCATACAGTGAAGTCGCCATTGACGTTTATTTATCCCGTGAGGGGAAAGGAAAATATCACGAAAACCTTGGTTTAGGTTCGGGAGTTGGTTATGCGAGAGGAAGGTATTAGCACCCCTCGCATCCATCGTACTCGATGGGAACCGTTAAGGTGGTTTGGGTTTGTTTGCGCAGGTTTAAATTGAATTAATCTGTCACTTGGCTGATTTCTACTTCGTTTCCACTTAAATTAAAAAAAAAAAGTTTTTATTAGTTGAGTTTGACGGTTGTAGGAGCCCGCTCCTACGTATTCCCCGGTGCAATGGGAAACTCAAAACTCACGTAGTTCTGGTAAAAAATGTTTGTGTGGTTGGTTGATTTTAGTGAATAACGTTTATTTCGTATTCCGCTGATACAACGACGCTTGTATGCTCTGCTTAGAGGCTTAAGCTGTGTGTGTATCAGAGGAATAGATAAAACGTGTATCCATTGTGAAAGAGAGTGTGATTAACAGATGTTGCTTATTTCGCATTCCGCTGATACAACGACGCTTGTATGCTCTAATCAGAGGCTTAAGCTGTGTATGTGTCAGAGGAATGGATAAAGCGTATATCCATTGTAAAAAGAGAGTTGAATGACGGATGTTGCTTATTTCGCATTCCGCTGATACAACGACGCTTGTATACTCTAATCAGAGGCTTAAGCTGTGTATGTATCAGAGGAATGGATAAAGCGTATATCCATGTTTTTCTGAAAAGAAGTTTGAGTGAGTGGGGTTAGTTTTAACGCTTGATTAGGATGAGGATGGTCCCAAGATCACGAGTCATACGTCAGGGATAAGAACCATCCGGGGTGTGAAAAGTCATACGTCAGATCAACCCCTTTTCATCCTTGTTTATTATAAAAATCTTGATTTAACTTGATTAAGAAAGTATTTCAAAAGGAAAAAAGTCGAATGTTGGTTAATTTTAACGTTTTAGGATGAGGATAGTCCCAAGATCACGAGTCATACGTCAGGGATAAGAACCATCCGGGGTGTGAAAAGTCATACGTCAGATCAACCCCTTTTCATCCTTGTTTATTATAAAAATCTTAATTTAATCAATAGTGAGGATAATCCCAAGATCACGAGTCATACGTCAGGGATAGGGATTATCCGGGTGTGAAAAGTCATACGTCAGATCAACCCTTTTTCACTATGTTTATTATGAAAGCAAGTCTCAAACTCAAACCAAACAGTCCGAGAATAGAAGAAAGATGAGAAGTACAGAAATTTGAAGAGTTACATCAATATAAATGACATAAAACATGATAATTAAATGCAATGAATAAATAAACATGAACGCAAATTCATAAATAAAGATGCATGAATCGACATGATGTAATTAAATATGCATAACAAAAATAAAAATGTACAAACATGTATGAAGCAAGAATTAAATAAAAATTGCGCAAATTAATGTAGCGAACAATGAAATAATACATAACGCAAAGCTAATCAAGCAAGAATAAAAAAGAATGAATCACTTGACAATTGGATAAGGTAACATTTCTGTTTTTGCCAAGAAAAAGTGGTCAAAAGCACTTAAAATGTGTTTGTACCACTTAAGCACTTATTTAAATAAGCTAAAAGCAACTTAAGTTAAAAGGACTTATGAAAATAAGCCAAAAAGGTTGGACAAGACTCATATACATTAGCTACTGTATTAAAATAATGTTGTGTGAAAATTAGGGTTAAATAAGCTAAGGAGCTTAATGAAACCCTAAATAAGCACTTATGCGCAAAACAGCTTAATTGGATAATCACTTATGAAAATAAGTTGAAAATGGTTTACAAGATCCCAACACAGTAGCTAGCGCATTTGAATTAATCTTGTGCAAATATTAGGGTCAAATAAGCTAAGGAGCTTAGTGAAACCCTAAATAAGCACTTATGCACAAAATAGCTTAATTAGAAAATCATTTATGAAAATAAGTTGAAAATGGTTGGAAAAAATTGTATACAGTGCCTACTGTATATGGATTAATGTTGTGCAAAAAATTGGATCAAATAAGCTAAAGAGCTTAATGAAACTTCAAATAAGCACTTATTCACTTTTAGGTTTAAAATCACTTAATCAAAAAAAAAATCACTTAAACAAGTTTGAAAAGTTCATAATTGAAATTAATACAATATAAGCATAAACGGTGACTTAATAAGCTTAAATAAGCCAATAAGTCACATAAGTGCTTTTGGAAATAAGCTAAAAATCACTTAAAAACATAATCAGGGGAGGTGCAGATCATTCAGACATAGCAAAATATGGGGGTGTGAAAAGTAACTCTGGGCCCTAAGGCCCAGCCCACACGCTGTCTTCAGGAAAAAGAAAAAACAGTCAACAAAAAGATTCAGTGCAGCATCAAAGCAGAGCGCACCGTAAGCGTGAGAAATCTGGGCCGTACGATTCAGATCTGACGGACGCGCTTTAAGGGATCACACGCGCCGTTGGATTAATCTAACGGACGCGTTTTAAACTTGGAGAAAAAGACAGAAGACACGTAGGTCTTCTTCTCCAGCGTGCAAGTACTGTTCCGGTGACAACTCCGGTCACCGGAGTTACAAAAACGTCACAAAAACACACAAATCATACATGGTTCGCTTCGTTTTTTCACGTAGAACATGAATATACAATTAGCTTTCAACAGATCATCTCAGAAAATCAAAAATGAAGCGAACAAGTTTTCAAAATCAAAAATCAAACTCAAGATTCAGTACGAAATGAAGCAAATAAACAACCAAGAAAGCATCCTGACATGAAGGGGAGTTGAATGGTGTTAGTTTTTACCTGAATAGGTCTCTGAGAAGCACGATTTGAGCTCAACCTTCTTCTCGCCACCGTAGCTCTTCTTCACCTTGATTCCTTCACTTTCTTGAGCAAAAAATGGGTGATTCTTGCTTCTGGGACCTTAGTGAACGTGTTTGGATGGATAATTTCTGAATTTGAGTTGAGATTTTGAGTTTTGCAATTTTGAAAATGGATGAAAAATGGTGTATTGTTCTCTCTATCTTGCAGCGCCGTTTTTCTTCATTCTCTCTCTGCCCTAGGCACTGAAATTGATGCTGCTATATATAGGAACAATTAGGGTAAGTGAATGGAGATTAAGGATCAATTGTGAGGGCAATTTTGAGATTGAACTTTTGATTTTTTTTGTTGTACTATTTTGATCCTTTGTTCCCAAACAAAATGGTGATAATGTGTAGTAAGAATAGAAGATTCTAGGCTTAGGATGAGGTGTTAATGATTGAAAATTTTTGACATTTCTTTGATTTTTTGGGATAAGTAACAAAAATAAAAATAACACTAAAATAATAAAATAAAAATAAATATGCAAAACAAAAATATGCATGATGATGAAATGTGATTATGCAAAATGGTTATGAATTAAAATGAAAGAAAAAGGATGTAAATTTGATGTATAAAAGGGTTTCTTGCAATGCAAGTAAATAGTTAAAAAAAAATAATTAATAAGTAAGAAATAAATTTAATGGAAGGGCAAAATGGTAAAAAAAATTCATCACTTATGATCATGCCATGCAAAATCATGCAAGAAAAATAAATCCATGTATCTTTTGTGTCAACATTGATTTTTTAATTCAAAAGGAGTGACCTTGTTGACTTTAGTCAAAGTGTTGACTTTGTTGACTTTTTTCTAAAATGCAAAAATTGAAAAATATCATGGGGCAAAATTAGGGTATGACAGCTGCCCCTATTTAATTAGCTTAAACCATAAGAATGCGAA
Source organism: Trifolium repens (assembly GCA_030408175.1). NCBI lineage: Eukaryota > Viridiplantae > Streptophyta > Magnoliopsida > Fabales > Fabaceae > Trifolium > Trifolium repens. The sequence continues at coordinate 38,469,795 of CP125848.1, read as the reverse complement.
TAACCCTGGTATTCGTATTCTTTTTGGTGGAAGATAATTAAATACAGAATGCCCTAATTTTGCATGGGCATGAGTGATGATGAAAGGAACGAGTAAACCTGCTCGGTATCTTTGGTACCCTTATCTCAGGATTTCTTCTTGAATGTGAACCATCGCCTCAAAGGTGCTTAGATTCCGCTGAATATCCTTATTTCAAGAGCTGCTGTATCTGAAGGAGCTAACGCCAAAACCAGGAGTTGTATGTCCTTGAGAAGGATAGATGTAACACCTCGGTGTTGCACTTGGAAGAGAAATCACCACCCTCAGGCCTACGGATTCCAATAAATGTCCCTATTTCAGGATTCGGTATCTGAAGGAACTAACGCCTAAACCAGGAGTTGTACGTCCTTGACAAAAATAGATGTAACACCTCGGTGTTGCACTTGAAGAGAAATCACCACCCTCAGGCCTACGGATTCCACTGAATATCCCTATTTCAGGATTCTGTATCTGAAGGAGCTAACGCCTAAACCAGGAGTTGTACGTCCTTGAGAAAAATAGATGTAACACCTCGGTGTTGCACTTGAAGAGAAATCACCACCCTCAGGCCTACGGATTCCACTAAATGTCCCTATTTCAGGATTCAGTATCTGAAGGAACTAACGCCTAAACCAGGAGTTGTACGTCCTTGAGAAAAATAGATGTAACACCTCGGTGTTGCACTTGGAAGAGAAATCACCACCCTCAGGCCTACGGATTCCACTGAATATCCCTATTTCAGGATTCTGTATCTGAAGGAGCTAACGCCTAAACCAGGAGTTGTACGTCCTTGAGAAAAATAAATGTAACACCTCGGTGTTGCACTTGGAAGAGAAATCACCACCCTCAGGCCTACGGATTCCACTGAATATCCCTATTTCAGGATTCTGTATCTGAAGGAGCTAACGCCTAAACCAGGAGTTGTACGTCCTTGAGAAAAATAAATGTAACACCTCGGTGTTGCACTTGAAGAGAAATCGCCACCCTCAGGCCTACGGATTCCACTGAATATCCTTATTTCATGATTCTTAGTTGCCACTCCTATTGGGGACGGACAAACTGTTGTGATCATCTTGTAGAAGAATTTTCCAGAAAATTTTGCAAATCACTGGGGAGGAGATCTTCCAACTGATCTGCTGGGAGGATAATTCACCAACTAACTTGTTGGAAAGAGGTCAAGCTGCCTCTCTTGGCGATTATGTGTCCAAAATCCGTTATTCCTTGAGTAGGAATTTTTGAACCTGCTTCTATGAATGTATGTTTGCAATGAATGCTTGTTAATGCCTAAAATGCAGGACTAATACAGCGCTTAATTGTGCTCATGATTTGACATATGGTTTTTTGTTTATGAATGAATGCATGGTGATGCATGAGTGTATATGCATGGATGCATGAAAATGCATGAATTTGGGTTTCATCCCGACACCAAGACATTTGATACTCTTTCCTCGAGGAGAGGGATCCCAGTTAGATGTTGTATACCAATCATTCTTCATCTGTGTGGGGAAGATCACCTTGCTTAGTTAGCTCAAAACGTTGGGCCAATCTAATGTGTTAAAAGTGAGCACCTTTTTACAGTATGCTGCTGATTTTTCTTCGATCTTTCTTATTTCAAAATATTTGGCTTACTTTCAAAATGCTTTTTACCTTTCAAAGTTTTAACATTTGGTTATCAAAAAAATAAAAGTATGAAATGTACAAGAATATAAAGAGAGACACAATGAGTAAAAGGAATATTTTATTGATAGCACAAAAATGTGCGGAAAGTTTTTACAACGGAAGCGAATCCCTCAAAGAGGTGACCGCGTAATTGAGCTAAGATAATGGCAATGAAAAACAAATGAATTCTATGGAATCATAACAATGCCATCCTTCTTCATGATTTCAATCTCTGAATATCTTGTTGTTGGGTACGAGGTCTCGGATCCTTCTGGAGTTCGTCCGGTGTTCATACTGATCTTGCAGTCTTATGCCTTTCTTTATTTAGTTTCCCTAATTTTTTCCTGGACTGCTCGGTGTGAGCTACTAATCCACCGGGATACCCTTTTTTGCCTAAGCCGCCCTTTCGGGTTTTCAACTTAGCGGGTTTTCTTTTCCTCTTTTGTTGTCCCTAATTTTTGCCTGGACCGCCTTTTCAGGTTTTCAGCCCACCGGGACGCTCTCTATTGCCTAAGCCGCCCTTTCGGGTTTTCAACTTAGCGAGCTTTTATTTATTTATTTTTTCTTTTTCTTTAGGCATAATACTTCTTGACTGCGTCTGAGCTCACTGGGAGTGGAAATTCTTCGCCGTCCATTGTGGCTAGTATTAAGGCCCCACCTGAGAAGGACTTCTTCACTACATATGGTCCTTCGTAATTAGGAGTCCACTTTCCACGGGTGTCCTTGTGAATTGGCAACATAGCTTTCAACACCAAGTCCCCTTTCTTGAACTGTCTTGGACGAACTTTCTTATCAAATGCTCTCTTGAGCCTTTGCTGATACAACTGTCCGTGACACAAGGTTGTCATCCTCTTCTCCTCAATGAGGTTGAGCTGATCAAAACGGGATTGGACCCACTCCGCTTCTTCTAACTTAGTTTCCACCAGAACTCTTAATGATGGGATCTCAACTTCTACCGGGAGTACTGCTTCCATGCCATAAACTAGAGAGAAAGGAGTTGCCCCTGTCGAGGTGCGAACTGTTGTTCTATATCCATGAAGTGCAAATGGGAGCATCTCATGCCAATCCTTATACGTCTTCACCATTTTCTGTAGAATCCTCTTGATGTTTTTATTTGCTGCTTCTACAGCGCCATTCATCTTGGGTCTGTATGGTGAGGAGTTATGGTGCTCAATCTTGAAATTTTTGCACAACTCTCTCATGGTCTGATTGTTCAGGTTGCTACCATTATCAGTGATGATCTTGTTGGGGACTCCATAACGGCAGATTATTTCTTTCTTGATGAACTGAGCCACTACTTGTCTTGTGACGTTGGCGTATGATGCCGCTTCGACCCACTTGGTGAAGTAATCAATAGCCACTAAGATGAAACGATGTCCATTAGAGGCTTTTGGTTCAATCATTCCAATCATATCTATGCCCCACATGGAGAATGGCCATGGTGATGTCAAAACATTCAGCGGAGTTGGCGAGACATGTATCTTATCAGCATAAATCTGGCATTTGTGACACTTCCTGACATGGTTCAAACAATCTGTTTCCATGGTCAACCAATAGTACCCGGCCCGAAGAATCTTTCTTGCCAAAGCATGCCCATTCATGTGTGTACCAAAGGACCCCTCATGGATTTCTTCAATCAGAGTATCGGCTTCTTTTTTATCCACACAACGGAGAAGAACCAGATCGTGGTTTCTTTTGTACAACAACTCCCCATCTAAGAAGAAACCAGATGCTAGCCTTCTAAGAGTTTTCTTGTCTCCACTGGATGCCCCCGAGGGATATTCTTGTTTTTGGAGGAAGTTCTTGATATCATAATACCATGGTTTCTCATCTTGCCCCACTTCAGTTGCCAAGCAATATGCGGGTGTCTCATGACAATTGATTTCTATCAGGGGTACATGATTTGGCCAAGTGACCTTGTACATGGATGAGAGTGTAGCCAAGGCATCAGCCAACTGATTTTCTTCTCTTGGGATGTGATGGAAAGTGATCTCATCAAAGTACTCCACCAATTTCAGGACATGATCTCGGTACGGGATTAAGTTGGGATGACGAGTCTCCCATTCTCCTCGAACCTAATAGATGACTAGCGCAGAATCCCCATATACTTCTAGGACTTTAATTCTCAAGTTGATTGCCCCTTCTAAACCCATGATACATGCCTCGTACTCTGCGATGTTGTTGGTGCAATCAAACAATAGCCTTGCTGTGAGAGGTGTGTAGGTGTCTTTAGGAGAGATGATAACTGCTCCTACACCATGCCCCAAAGCATTCGACGCACCATCAAATACAAGCTTCCATCGAGATCCCGGCTCAGGTCCTTCATTCTCATCAATGAGAGGTTTCTCACTTACAGCCAGGATGTCCTCATCTGGAAAGTCAAAGCGCACCGGTTGGTAGTCTGCTAAGGGTTGGTGTGCTAAATGTTCTGCTAGCACACTCCCTTTGATGGCTTTCGGAGCAACATACTGGATATCATATTCAGACAACAACATCTGCCAACGGGCGATCCTCCCGCTCAAAGCAGGCTTCTCGAAGATATATTTGATGGGGTCCATTTTAGAAATCAACATGGTAGTGTGACAAACCATGTATTGCCTCAATCGGCGAGCTGCCCATGTCAAAGCACAACAAGTCTTTTCTAACAGTGAATACCTGGTCTCACAACTAGTAAACTTCTTGCTCAAGTAATATACTGCATGCTCCTTCCTACCAGTCTCATCTTGTTGACCCAATACACAACCCATGGATCCATCAAGCACGTGCAAATATAGGATAAGGGGCCTTCCCGCAACTGGTGGTATCAAAATTGGTGGCTCTTGCAAGTAATGTTTGATTTTATCGAATGCCCCTTGACAATCCTCATTCCATTCAATGATCTGATCTTTTCTTAATAGCTTGAAGATCGGTTCACAAGTTGCAGTGAGATGGGAGATGAACCTGGAAATGTAATTCAACCTGCCTAGAAATCCTCGCACTTCTTTTTCTGTCTTTGGTGCAGGCATATTCTGGATTGCTTTGACTTTATCGGGGTCAACCTCAATTCCCTTCTGACTGACAATGAAACCCAACAACTTCCCTGACTTGACGCCAAAGGTACATTTATTTGGATTTAAATGCAACTGATACTTCCTCAATCTATCGAACAACTTCTGGAGGTGTACAAGTTGTTCTTCTTCTGATGAGGACTTGGCAATCATATCATCCACGTACACTTCAATTTCTTTGTGCATCATGTCATGAAACAGAGTGACCATAGCCCGCTGGTATGTTGCCCCCGCATTCTTCAAACCGAAAGGCATAACTTTGTAGCAGAAAGTGCCTCATGGTGTTATGAAAGTTGTTTTCTCCATGTCTTCGGGCGCCATTTTGATCTGATTATAACCTGAGAAACCGTCCATAAAAGAGAAGACCGGAAATCGAGCAGTATTATCCACTAACACATCAATGTGAGGGAGTGGAAAATCATCTTTTGGGCTTGCTCTATTCAAATCCCGGTAGTCTACACACATTCGGACCTTTCCATCTTTCTTTGGTACTGGCACAATATTGGCAACCCATTCTGGGTACTTGGCTACCGCAAGGAATCCCGCATCAAATTGTTTCTTAACTTCCTCTTGTATCTTGAGAGCCATGTCTGGTCTAGTTCTTCTCAACTTTTGCTTGACGGGTGCACATTCAGGCTTGAGCGGAAGCTTGTGTTCAACTATGCTTGTGTCTAACCCCGACATATCCTGATAAGACCACGCAAAGACGTCCACATACTCTTGGAGCAGCTTGACTAAACTCTCTTTCACCTCTGACTGCAGGGCAGCACCTATCTTGACTTCTTTCTTATCCTCTTCAGTCCCCAGATTGATCACATCCACTGGTTCTTGATGAGGTTGGATCATCCTTTGTTCTTGATCCAATAATCGAGCTAGCTCCGCTGGAAGTTCACAATCCTCCTCCTCGTCCTCTTCAGTAAGATTGATTGGGAGCCCGAGATCATGAAGATTTACAGCATTGTTATGGTCCAAAGGTTCATTTCTGCATGATATATATTTTTTATTTTTTAGATGAATGCAAAGGTAGTCATGATATGCAAGAAGTTATTGCCATTTTTATTATTTTTATCTTCTTTTAAAACTGAAAAAGAGAAAGAATAAAAATAGGACACAATATGCACATAAAATACTTTTATTTATTTGATAATCATTCATTAAAACAAAGAAAGCCCTTACAAGTTCATCCACATGCCTCGGGCGTGGCAAGGGGAATTTGAAAATAAGTGAAAATTACTTTGAAATAAAAAAGACTTGGGGAATCTCAACAGCCTTCCAATTTGAGAGAACAAAGCTTGTAGGACACTGGCGCACCCAATCATGGCTTCCTTGACTGGCCTCTTCATCTTCCAGCATGTTGATCTGATCACCTGATCTGAACCCAGCACTTTCAAAAACATCCTCAAGGGGAGTAGTAAAATCATGAATCTTCTGCTTCCCCTTAGACGGCTGATAACCCACACCCAGAAAATCCTTCTTCTCAGGGGGAAATACCAGCTATCCCCAACCTTTAAGAACGCCCTCCTCCATGTCTTTCTTCAAGCTCTTCCAAGATGTGATGGACGCCCTTGGCTTCTGACTGGTTTGAGCAGCAGTAGTAATCTTTAAAGCTTGGAACTGTGTGGCAAGAACATCCTTTTCACCCTTATCTGCCAAGGTGACGGTAGCGATTTCTAGAGCTTGGAACTGAGTTTCAAGTACCCCTTCCTCAGTCTCGATGTATCGGAACGATGATAAGTGACTCACCAAAGCATCCTCTTCCCCAGAGACTATAACCAATTTGTCATCCACGATGAATTTGAGCTTTTGATGTAAAGTGGACGTGACTGCGCCCGCAGCATGAATCCATGGACGTCCTAACAAGCAACTGTAGGAAGGATTAATGTCCATAACTTGAAAAGATATGTTAAACAGATGCGGCCCAATCACCATGGGCAACTCTATCTCCCCGATCACTTCTCTTTGAGACCCATCAAAGGCTTTGACAATCATGCTGCTTGGTTTGAGAACCGGCCCATCAAGGGATAGCTTTACCAAGGTCGACTTGGGCATTACATTCAGAGAAGATCCTGTGTCTACTAACACCCTTGCAATAGTGTTGTCCTGGCACTTCATTGAGATGTGTAGAGCTTTGTTATGCGAGGGTCCCTCAACTGGTAATTCTGCATCAATGAACCCTAAACAGCGACTCGCAGTGATGTTGTTGCACACTCCATCAAACTGGGCTACTGTAATGTCTTGGTTCACATGAGCTGCTTTTAAGAGCTTCAACAAGGCAGTTCTGTGAGCCTCTGAATTTATCAACAAAGAGAGCATGGAGATTTTGGATGGAGTCTGACTAAGCTGATCCACCACCCTGTAGTCACTTTTTCTGATAATCCTTAGGAACTCATCTGCTTCATCCTGAGGAGCTGTATCTTTGGGCACCTCTGCCTCAATAGTCTTATTCAAAATGTTCTCACTAGCTGGTGTGGCTGGCACTCCCACATTCTCTTGTACAGGCTTAGGAACAAAAACTCTGCCACTTTGGGTCATGCCCCCGGGCCCATCAATACTGATCACTACCGGCTCTGGAAGCGTCACCGGCTTTCCTTGTACAAATGCTGATGTGCTGTAATTCCATGGCACAATTTTGGTATTTGTAAAGGGAAATGGTGAAGGTGTTTGAATTACCAATGATTCCAACCTCTTTTCAGCCCTTTGATAAATAATTTCTATGGGTTTCAACACCTTTACATGCTCGTGCTGATCCACCATAGTCACCATGTCTTCTTTGCGTGAGTAGCCAATTTGCACTAACCCTTGGTCCATTAGTTTTTGCAGACACTCTTTCATCTTAGCACAATAGTTGGGGTCCTTTTCACATGTTTCACAATCCACATGCATAGTTGAGAATTGATCATAACTAAGTAGAGCCTCCCTCACTGAGATCAAGGGGGTTTGGATATCCGACACATCTCTTATTAAACCTTCGGCGTTCGCCACCATATTAACACCTGCCCCGGAATGACTAGGCAGAGGGTTACCCTTTACATTTGGGCCAGCTTCCTTGAAGGACAACAACTTCTGGTCAATTAACCTCTGAACTTCGTACTTGAAAGCTTTACAATTCTCAATAGTATGCCCCTCAGCCCCATAGTGGTATTCACAGGTAGATCCTTGCTTATACCAAGCTGGAAAAGGCGCAGTCATTTGTTTCATGGTCTTCGGAGTCACCATCTTGCTATGGACCAAGTATGGCAGCAAATCTTTATAAGGTACTGGGATCGGGTCAAACACCTTCCTCACTTGCTGTTGTGGTGGAGGAGAGGCTTGTTGTGATGGCATCTGGTACGTATACCCTTGAGGTGGTGGCGGAGACGTGGGGCCATATGACATTGGCGTCTGATAGTGAGGCTGTTGCTGCTGAGTTGGAGCTGCATAAGGAACATATTGGACTGGCATCACCGACTGATGGTGGGCCACAGCATTGGTATTCCCTTCCTTCTTTCTGGTGAAGTTGTTGGCAGGCTTTTTTGTGTTGTTCTGTGCGCTCGCGCTTGCTTGAATTTTCCCGGCCTTAACACCGCTTTCAATCCTTTCTCCAATCCTAACCAAATCAGAGAAACCAGACGATACACTTCCAATCATTCTCTCAAAGTAGACTCCTTGCAAAGTGTTAGTAAACATATCCACCAATTCAATTTCTAAAAGAGGGGGACGAACTTGCGCTGCTAACTCTCTCCATCTTTGAGCATACACTTTAAAGGACTCACCCTCTTTCTGAGTCATGTTCTGAAGTTGTGTGCGACTCGGAGCCATATCCAAGTTATACTGGTATTGCTTGATGAAGGCGTTGGCTAAGTCTCTCCACGACTGAATACGACATCCCTCCAACTGCATGTACCAACTGAGGGATGCTCCTGCGAGGCTGTCTTGAAAGCAATGGATCATTAGCTTGTCATCATTGGCATAGGACGCCATCTTTCTGCTATACATGATTAAGTGATTTCTAGGGCAACTCAAGCCTTTGTACTTTTCGAACTCTGGCACTTTGAACTTTGACGGGATTACTAGGTCGGGAACCAAGCACATATCAGAAAAGTCTAAGGAATCACTGCCTCCTTCCATAGTTTTCAAACGGTCTTCGATCGCCTTGAATTTCAACTTTGCCTCCTCTAGCTGAGGAATAGACATATCAAACTTTGATCCATTATTCTGCATATCAGGGCCATGGTAAACATCCTGAGGGTCATCTTGATCTTGCTGAACTAGAGTAGGTCGTGGCTGAGCTGAAGTTGCCCCGGCCTGAACTTCTGGGTGATTGACTGGTGGGGGAATAGAAGTAGCTCCATCCGCGAGAGGTATATACCCTGGTGGAGTATATCCGGGAGGTAATCCATATGCTGGCCAAACCACACTGGCTGGTTCGGTAGTTACCGCCTCCACATTCACGGCTGGAGGTGGTGGCTGATTCTGCGCAGCCAACAGCTCCAATACTCGGTCCATTTTTGCTGCCAACTGGGAAACCTCCCCCTTTAGCTCACTATGCTGCTCCTACCAGTTTTCCATTACAAAGCTAGAAACACTTCTCGTCCAATGTCGGTGTCGAGGATATAGCTGTTGAGATGGGAGAACGGTAATGAGATGATGCTTTTTATTATGTATGCAAATGCAGATGCATGTAAAGTTTATGTTTTTACTTTTGTTATATTTGATTTTCAAGGAATCGCAAACATATAATCAATGTAAACAATGCAGGATATAACCAAAAAATCAAAATGCCATTCAATTTTTAAATCAATTCATTACATAACCACTGAAAAAGCAAAGTTACAAAAATTCAAAATCCCCAAAGGTTCATTACATAGCAAAACCTAGATACAAAACTAGAGTCTCTTCTTGGCTTTCTTGACGATGTTCTTGTAGGCTGTCACCACTGCTCGGCAATAACCTACGAAATCCTTGACCGCACTCGGGACACTAAGCAAAGGGACTTCCGCTTCAGCCATCCTAAACATCCGGGGCATCTCATCCAACACTGAATTAGACACAAGTAACATCTTGTGGAAAGCTGTCCTCCATCTAGCCATCTCTTGCAAAGACATCTCAATGACCACCTTGTGATGCTTCAAGTCTTTCTCTAAATGCTCAATTTGTTCCGCCACTTGAGTCATTTGGTCTTCATGGGCTCTCATGAGCTGAGCTAGACTTTCTTCATATCTCTCCATAGACTCCTTATCTTTTTTCCTTTCTTTAGAGTGAAGCCTTTCCTTCTTTTGCAACTCTAGATTTTTCTCTTGCTGAAACGTCTTGAACTCTTGCTTGACTTTCTTCAATTCTTGAATCCTTTCTTCACACTTCTTTTTCCATTCCCCTTGGGCAATCATGGCTTTGTTTCCTGTGTCGTACATATCATCATTGGAACGCTCTAAACCTTTGATTTTTTCTTTCAATGCCATGATGCTCAAATCCGAGCTTGTGAGGCCATCTTTGTACTTTTCTTCCCTCTTTTGTGCTTCTTTCACCTTCTTTTTGCACTCTTGAATTTCCTCGTCCTTCACGTCCCTTTCTCTTTTGAAGCTCTTCGCTTCTCCTTGGACACTGAAGCACTTGAATTGCAACTCTTCATTCTCTTTCTTAAGTTGTGCAATTTGGTTTCTCAAAGCATCAGCTTCTTCCTTTGAGATGGGTTCAGGCTCTTCAACTACCTCAGGGACCACATAATTGAAAGGGAGTTTGATGCAGAGGATACGATTCTTCACCCATTGGGTATAGGCTTCTCTAGCCAAGCAGTTCTTTCTTCCTACCACAGACTTCTCAACTTTGAACCAAGCCTTCTTGATCCTACCCCAAAGCTCTAAGTCCACCATCTCTTTCTTGAGGACGAACGGTGTCAAAGTGATTTCAGAAGGAGCATCCACCATGGGGTAACCTAACTGGCGAAGAGAAAGAACAGGATTATAGTTAATACACCCTTGAGTTCCAACCAGAGGTACATTTGGGAAGTCCCCGCACTTGAGGAGGACTTTGGAAGATTCTACATGAAGAGAGTACCACCGGATATCCTTCTCGGTAAGGGAGTTCAACCTTTCTGACCACTTGAGACTTTCATTCTCTACCAAAGGCCCGTTGTCGGGTAAATGAGACATCAACCATTTTTGGACCAAAGGAGCACAACAAGAGATTTGTCCTCCTCTTCTTGTGCTGTTCCGATCATGAAGAGAGTAGAGGAAATCACCCAAAAGCGTAGGAGCGGGATTTTTAGTTAAGAACACCCCAATAGCAGCGAGGTCAATGAAGTCATTCACGTTAGGAAACAGTACCAACCCATAGATTAACAAGGCGAAAATAGCGTTGTAGGCTTTCCAATTTCCATTTGCCAATACAAGCTGAGCTTTGTCCTCTAATGCCTTCCTTGTAAATCCTTGAGCGCCTGTCTTGAGAACTTGGAATGGCATAGAATCTTGGTCCTCAAGTTGTAAAGCTAAAGCTAAAGGCTCTGGAGTCGGAACCTCTCTTAAATAACATGGCCCCTTATCCTTCTTGAGATCCAGAATGCTATCAAACTCCTCTATAGTGGGGATGAGCTGGAAGTCACGGAAAGTGAAACAACGAAGCGGAGAATCATAAAACTAAGCCAAAGTAGCCAGAGCCGTAGTATCAAGTTGGACATGTAGAAGATCAATGATGGCACCATAGTTTGACTGGAAATTGCTTCTACGGATGGATGTCAATCTAGATTCCATAGCTAGAAGTCTGTCAACCTTTGGGATCTTGAAACTGTAAATGAAAGTACCTCTGGTTTCCATATCCCTCATGTTTACAAAAACAAAGTTTCCTTGATTCCTTGAAAACCAGATATGTATTTTTTGTATGAGTTTTTGTAAATGAATGCATGAATGCATGGATGCATGTATGCATGATACACTTGGTAGCATAGTCTGTCACATAGAAGCAGAGGTTCAATTATTTCTGAGGTCAAAAAGTTCAGCGTTACCTGCAACCCATCCCTCTCACATGTTGTTCTAGGGTACACAAAGTGCCTAAAATCACTGATTGCCCCTTTGGAAACGATGTCGTCATTGCAAGAGCTCATGACAAGGCGTCCAAAAGAGAATCTCATCTAGGTAAGGTTGTTGCACAACCTTGACACGGGTTCTAAACAGAGGTCCCTAGTAACAAGGTTTGGTTCTAGACCGGTTTACAAAAGGTCCCTAGGGTCATGGATTCTCCAAGAAAACACTGGCGCTAACGAGACATACGTCAGGACGGCCAACATTTTCAAAAGAATCTACCCTAGGCGAGGTGATTATGCCAGTGCTCACGAGTCATACGTCAGGGAGGCCAGCATAAATACCCCTAGCTTAACTTAAGTTTTCCTCAAGCTCGGGTATAGAGCTTCACACAGTATCCACGCCACAAGGGCAAAAAGAAAAATAAAAGAAGGAGTAGAAGAAGAGAAACAGCCAATCCAAGCAGATATAATTGACAGAAAAATAAAAGATAAGAGCAAGATACTGCAAACCTGGAAAAAGCAAACAAACAAACAAACCAACTAAACTGGGCTTAACTCTCAAGTGTCCCCAGTGAAGTCGCCAGCTGTAGCGGGCTGGAAAATCACTTCCATTTTTCATACAATGAAGTCGCCATTGACGTTTATTTATCCCGTGAGGGGAAAGGAAAATATCACGAAAACCTTGGTTTAGGTTCGGGAGTTGGTTATGCGAGAGGAAGGTATTAGCACCCCTCGCATCCATCGTACTCGATGGGAACCGTTTAGGTGGTTTGGGTTTGTTTGCGCAGGTTTAAATTGAATTAATCTGTCACTTGGCTAATTTCTACTTCGTTTCCACTTAAATTAAAAAAAAAAGTTTTTATTAGTTGAGTTTGACGGTTGTAGGAGCCCGCTCCTACGTATTCCCCGGTGCAATGGGAAACTCAAAACTCACGTAGTTCTGGTAAAAAATGTTTGTGTGGTTGGTTGATTTTAGTGAATAACGTTTATTTCGTATTCCGCTGATACAACGACGCTTGTATGCTCTGCTTAGAGGCTTAAGCTGTGTGTGTATCAGAGGAATAGATAAAACGTGTATCCATTGTGAAAGAGAGTGTGATTAACAGATGTTGCTTATTTCGCATTCCGCTGATACAACGACGCTTGTATGCTCTAATCAGAGGCTTAAGCTGTGTATGTGTCAGAGGAATGGATAAAGCGTATATCCATTGTAAAAAGAGAGTTGAATGACGGATGTTGCTTATTTCGCATTCCGCTGATACAACGACGCTTGTATACTCTAATCAGAGGCTTAAGCTGTGTATGTATCAGAGGAATGGATAAAGCGTATGTCCATGTTTTTCTGAAAAGAAGTTTGAGTGAGTGGGGTTAGTTTTAACGCTTGATTAGGATGAGGATGGTCCCAAGATCACGAGTCATACGTCAGGGATAAGAACCATCCGGGGTGTGAAAAGTCATACGTCAGATCAACCCCTTTTCATCCTTGTTTATTATAAAAATCTTGATTTAACTTGATTAAGAAAGTATTTCAAAAGGAAAAAAGTCGAATGTTGGTTAATTTTAACGTTTTAGGATGAGGATAGTCCCAAGATCACGAGTCATACGTCAGGGATAAGAACCATCCGGGGTGTGAAAAGTCATACGTCAGATCAACCCCTTTTCATCCTTGTTTATTATAAAAATCTTAATTTAATCAATAGTGAGGATAATCCCAAGATCACGAGTCATACGTCAGGGATAGGGATTATCCGGGTGTGAAAAGTCATACGTCAGATCAACCCTTTTTCACTATGTTTATTATGAAAGCAAGTCTCAAACTCAAACCAAACAGTCCGAGAATAGAAGAAAGATGAGAAGTACAGAAATTGAAGAGTTACATCAATATAAATGACATAAAACATGATAATTAAATGCAATGAATAAATAAACATGAATGCAAATTCATAAATAAAGATGCATGAATCGACATGATGTAATTAAATATGCATAACAAAAATAAAAATGTACAAACATGTATGAAGCAAGAATTAAATAAAAATTGCGCAAATTAATGTAGCGAACAATGAAATAATACATAACGCAAAGCTAATCAAGCAAGAATAAAAAAGAATGAATCACTTGACAATTGGATAAGGTAACATTTCTGTTTTTGCCAAGAAAAAGTGGTCAAAAGCACTTAAAAAGTGTTTGTACCACTTAAGCACTTATTTAAATAAGCTAAAAGCAACTTAAGTTAAAAGGACTTATGAAAATAAGCCAAAAAGGTTGGACAAGACTCATATACATTAGCTACTGTATTAAAATAATGTTGTGTGAAAATTAGGGTTAAATAAGCTAAGGAGCTTAATGAAACCCTAAATAAGCACTTATGCGCAAAACAGCTTAATTGGATAATCACTTATGAAAATAAGTTGAAAATGGTTTACAAGATCCCAACACAGTAGCTAACGCATTTGAATTAATCTTGTGCAAAAATTAGGGTCAAATAAGCTAAGGAGCTTAGTGAAACCCTAAATAAGCACTTATGCACAAAATAGCTTAATTAGAAAATCATTTATGAAAATAAGTTGAAAATGGTTGGAAAAAATTGTATACAGTGCCTACTGTATATGGATTAATGTTGTGCAAAAAATTGGATCAAATAAGCTAAAGAGCTTAATGAAACTTCAAATAAGCACTTATTCACTTTTAGGTTTAAAATCACTTAATCAAAAAAAAATCACTTAAACAAGTTTGAAAAGTTCATAATTGAAATTAATACAATATAAGCATAAACAGTGACTTAATAAGCTTAAATAAGCCAATAAGTCACATAAGTGCTTTTGCAAATAAGCTAAAAATCACTTAAAAACATAATCAGGGGAGGTGCAGATCATTCAGACATAGCAAAATATGGGGGTGTGAAAAGTAACTCTGGGCCCTAAGGCCCAGCCCACACGCTGTCTTCAGCATAAAAAAACAAACAGTCAACAAAAAGATTCAGTGCAGCATCAAAGCAGAGCGCACCGTAAGCGTGAGAAATCTGGGCCGTACGATTCAGATCTGACGGACGCGCTTTAAGGGATCACACGCGCCGTTGGATTAATCTAACGGACGCGTTTTAAACTTGGAGAAAAAGACAGAAGACACGTAGGTCTTCTTCTCCGGCGTGCAAGTACTGTTCCGGTGACAACTCCGGTCACCGGAGTTACTCCGGTCACCGGAGTTACAAAAACGTCACAAAAACACACAAATCATACATGGTTCGCTTCGTTTTTTCACGTAGAACACGAATATACAATTAGCTTTCAACAGATCATCTCAGAAAATCAAAAACGAAGCGAACAAGTTTTCAAAATCAAAAATCAAACTCAAGATTCAGTACGAAATGAAGCAAATAAACAACCCAGAAAGCATCCTGACATGAAGGGGAGTTGAATGGTGTTAGTTTTTACCTGAATAGGTCTCTGAGAAGCACGATTTGAGCTCAACCTTCTTCTCGCCACCGTAGCTCTTCTTCACCTTGATTCCTTCACTTTCTTGAGCAAAAAATGGGTGATTCTTGCTTCTGGGACCTTAGTGAACGTGTTTGGATGGATAATTTCTGAATTTGAGTTGAGATTTTGAGTTTTGCAATTTTGAAAATGGATGAAAAATGGTGTATTGTTCTCTCTATCTTGCAGCGCCGTTTTTCTTCATTCTCTCTCTGCCCTAGGCACTGAAATTGATGCTGCTATATATAGGAACAATTAGGGTAAGTGAATGGAGATTAAGGATCAATTGTGAGGGCAATTTTGAGATTGAACTTTTGATTTTTTTTGTTGTACTATTTTGATCCTTTGTTCCCAAACAAAATGGTGATGATGTGTAGTAAGAATAGAAGATTCTAGGCTTAGGATGAGGTGTTAATGATTGAAAATTTTTGACATTTCTTTGATTTTTTGGGATAAGTAACAAAAATAAAAATAATACTAAAATAATAAAATAAAAATAAATATGCAAAACAAAAATATGCATGATGATGAAATGTGATTATGCAAAATGGTTATGAATTAAAATGAAAGAAAAAGGATGTAAATTTGATGTATAAAAGGGTTTCTTGCAATGCAAGTAACTAGTTAAAAAAAAAATAATTAATAAGTAAGAAATAAATTTAATGGAAGGGCAAAATGGTAAAAAAATTCCTCACTTATGATCATGCCATGCAAAATCATGCAAGAAAAATAAATCCATGTATCTTTTGTGTCAACATTGATTTTTTAATTCAAAAGGAGTGACCTTGTTGACTTTAGTCAAAGTGTTGACTTTGTTGACTTTTTTCTAAAATGCAAAAATTGAAAAATATCATGGGGCAAAATTAGGGTATGACAGGGGTTCATCCGAACACAAACAGTCGTAATTTTGTCAACAAAAACAAAAACAACACAAACAGTCATAAAAGGGCAAAATAGAGACATTTATTTATGTGAACTAACGTTTGTTTGACTAATAACGTAGAGAGAGAGAGAGAGAGAGAGAGAGAGAGATAAGAGTTTATTTCTCTCTAAGACCTTAGGCTAAATGTTGTGTGTATGCTTCTGTTGTGATTGCCTTTGAATGATTCTTATGTTTGATACATCCTTTGCTGAAGACATATTATTCTAATTTGTGTGCTTGTGTTGATTTGGATAATTATGTTAACCAACTCATTAATAAACGGGGCGGACTTGAACAGAACAAGGACAAAACAATTTGAAGTTCAACTCATTCAATCATTTTGAAAGATTATTCATCTTTCATAATGTTATAAAATATTACACAAATATTTGTTCAACAAAATCAAGTGACTATTAAAAAGTAGAGTACAAAAATTTAATCTACTTAATATAAAGAAAATTGTGTTTATGACTTTTATGTTCCAATTTCTATGCTTTGATTAATTACAGTAAGCAACCCAAATATTATAGTAAAACTAAAAACGTAGTGATTGATTTATTTATGTGTCAATCCTTTAATTCAACATCAAGCACCACCATCCAAAATAAACATAACATACAAAAAAAATTGATGCTCAATTTGATGTCAAAGTTCTAAGTCCATGCATCAAAATTGAACACCAACAAAATTAAGTAATTGTTACATTATGAAAGATACATTCATAAAGTTTTAGGGGGACGGGGGTGCAGCTGAACCGTTTGATATAAGTGAAAGAGAATATTTCGTTCAACAAACCATAATGCGAAATGATTGTCTCAAATTCCGTACGCAAATCATCTAAAATATCCTACAAATTCATCATTTATAAGAGTTAGCACTCTTAACCATGAGTAACAACTCACTCAAATTTAAATGAAATATATATTTCAATTTGGGCTCAAGAACTAACTTTGTATTGGTATGTTGATGGAGTAATGCAACCATCATCAGGACAAAAATTAATTTTGCCTTTGATAATGGGATTTGGATGGCTCCTCATCGTACTACAAAATGTTGTGAATTTAAGATAAAAAACACGCAAAATACTCTCAACCTGAAAAACATATCAAATAACAAGTAATATATAGAGGAGAAAAGAACATAAACCATGTCATTGTAATAAATAAGAACATAAATCATGGAATGTAAACCCTTGCACTAATAAGTGAAACAATGATTGGTAACATTAGGAATGAGTAGATATATTCGTACAAATAAAACAAGCGTAAGGAAACATATCAGACAGATTTGCATTGATCTACCGAGCAACTTTCAATTGAATTCTCTACAGAAGTTTTCAACATACAAAAAAATGATTCAATAATTTATCAGAATTAGTTTGGACAAGAAATTCTAATGAAATCAGATCAGAATCGTGGTATGTAATTGTAAACTCTTGCATTAAAAAGTGAAACAATGGTTGGTCACATTAAAAAATGAGTAGATATATTAAAGAAAAGTTTGGTAATAAAACACAAATTTTTTTTTAGCTTGCACGCTTAAGAGATATGTCGGGTGTTAGTGTACGGCCTGACAAACATAAAACACAAACTTTGTTGTTAGCTTGCAAGCTTAAGAGATATATCGGGTGTTAGTGTACGGCCTGACAAACGCAGCTGAGGATCCTGATCACTACTTTTACTTCCGAGAAATAGCTGCCTTGACTTAACTGTTCTAGCATTGTGAAAGAGAAATATGCATCATCCCAGAGCTGGGATGGAGTCAGTTTGTAAACAACTTGGTCAATCGTTCTTACTAAACGAATACCAACAATTATCAACTTACGCGCAAGATTCCCAAAACAAAGGTTTTGTAATAAAACACAAACTTTGTTGTTAGCTTGCACGCTTAAGAGATATATCGGGTGTTAGTGTACGGCCTAACAAACGCAGCTGAGGATCCTGATCACTACTTTTACTTCCAAGAAACAGCTGCCTTAACTTAACCGTTCTAGCATTGTGAAAGAGAAATATGCATCGTCCCAGAGCTGGGATGGAGTCAGTTTGTAAACGGTAAGAAATATGCATTGTCCCAACGCTGGGATGGCGTTATTTATGTAGCTAAGAAATATAAACTTGGTTTGGACATATTTATGTAGCTAACTAACGCTGCAAAAAAAAATAATACATTTATCGGTAAAAACAACTTGGTCAATGTTAGGTTATTTCAACTGAGAAGAAATCTTCAAAATCCTTGCTTCAGGACCATCGTTCTTACTAAACGAATACCAACGATTATCAACTTACACGCAAGATTCCCAAAAGATGGGTTTTGTAATAAAACACAAACTTTGTTGTTAGCTTGCACGCTTAAGAGATATATCGGGTGTTAGTGTACGGCCTGACAAACGCAGCTGAGGATCCTGATCACTACTTTTACTTCCGAGAAACAGCTACAAAAAACCAAAGGTGATTGCTCCGAAGTGCGAAGCTCGGGAGACAGAGAGACGAGTGATGAAGCTGATGTCTGTGAGACAAGTGTTCAACTTCAGATACCTAAGCCATGTGAGGATTTGAGCCAAATATTTCCAAACGGTATTACCACTTTCTTTCGAATTACTATGAGAGTACCGTGCACTTGTTTATTTTCTAGAACTTGCTCTAATTCTCTGCTGACTAGTTGATTTGATATTAAATGCATTGAGGCAATCGTTTGTTATAACCCAGAGCCTTTTTCAAAGCCACCCTTATTATTATTATTATTATTATTATTATTATTATTATTATTATATCATTTGCTAGCCAATTTTGAGCCGTAAAAAAATAATATCCCTTTTGTTTCGGTGACAAACCACGATACAAGCCAATAGACCTGAAAAACAATGAAATTACCCTCTTTTGAGTTAAGGTAATAGTTCTCAAGTCATGGCAACAAAATAAGTTTGGGGTGGGTATACGGAGAACTATCACTACAAAAAGAAAAAAAATTAAAGAAAAAGAGACGGGATAACATAAAAAATTCCCTAAAAAAATAGTCTCTTAAAAAAAAAATGAAAAAGAAAGAGCCAAAGGGCAAAAAAAGTGATAGAAAAGAACCACACAAAGACACATCCAGTTCTTATTTTCCGATACCAACACAAAAAGGCACCCTAAGGAACACAGGTTGCTCACACAAAAAGGAACATCAAAGTAAGACTTAACTCCAATGTTTAGCCTACTATTCCCAAAAATGTCCTACCTTGACCTAAGCCACGTTATAACCCTGAAAAGACCTCCAAAAATGCATGAATATTGAATTTTGACTGGTTGCTTAGAGTTCTTGCAAGCCTTTGGTAAAATGGCAGGTTGCACGATGATTGAGAGATAACCCTTTCAATTAATGAGCGAAAAACACAAATGTGAGAGAGAGAAAAGTTGGACATGGACTCTTGCGGGCATTTGTCCGATTTGCTATTGACGTCTCTTGAACCTAGCAGGACTGAGCATGATCGCGGTGGTAAGAAAATCAGTGGTACCATTGCTGAAATACAAAAAGGTTGTGAAATTCCTATCATCTTTATTTATCTCTTGTTTTTCTAACGATCTTGTCTGGAAGCATGTTACTTGAGGACAAGAAACAGTTTAAGTTTGGGGTTGTGATGACAGGAATTTCTACGGTATTTTTAGTATTATTATTAGTAGTAAAATGACCAAGACAGGCCCAAATACGAAGGAAAACCTACAAAAGCAAGAAAAAGCATCAAGACAGAGTCCAAGATGCAAAAAGACAAGAAAAAATCCAAAAAGTGAAGACATTGAGCATTCCATCGCAGCACGATGTGTGCCATCGTGCCACGATGGCAGCTGCTTGT
The DNA here is from genome assembly GCA_030408175.1 of Trifolium repens. Taxonomy (NCBI): domain Eukaryota; kingdom Viridiplantae; phylum Streptophyta; class Magnoliopsida; order Fabales; family Fabaceae; genus Trifolium; species Trifolium repens. The sequence goes on along the minus strand of CP125848.1, from coordinate 38,449,853 downwards.
GCGCCAAGAGTAAATCTTCCATCGCAGCACGATGTCCTACAACACAGCACGATGGAGTAACTTGGCGCCCAAGCTGATGAAATGCACAGGATCAGTTATAAAATTGAACTGAATCTTCACATTGCAGTACGATGGATCTATCGTGCTGCGATGCCTTGCTGAGGCCCATTACGAAAACTATAAATAGAGCCTCCCTCCTTCACAATTATTCATTCAGAAATAGTATAACACTCTCTACTATAAGGAGAGGTTCAGATGAGCTCTATTGGGCATAGTTTTCTCCCCTTACGGGAAAACTAACTCAGCAAGGTATGATTTCTTTAGGCTTTTGTATTTAGGTTATAATTTCTCTATTGTAATTTAAATATGTAGTCTTTATTTATTTATGCCTTAGGTTGTGGTGGAGAAGATGAACTCCCCTATGAATATTTGGAGTATGTGATTGAGTCTAAGTTATAATAAATGATATTCAGTAATTATGTTTGTTATTTACTTTCGTGCACTTTAATAACGTATTCTCGTAATCTGGCCGGATAAGCGGGAGCACCCATAGAATTGATATCAGGTTTTGACTTGATATGGTCTGGAACTCGTAGTAAATAATGCTAGGTGTATAGAGACGGTAACATCCTGAACTAGTCGTGAACTGAGCGGTTAGAGGAGGAATCATGCACTAGGTGTGATCTGGGCACTTAGAAGATGAACAGCCCGATACTAGGACCTAGAGGTTAATTGGTGAAGAGCATAATGCATGTTTATAAACAACTCACTTAGTAATTAGGGTATGTGACACATCGAGGTTAGGCTCTCGTAGGTACCTTAGTTGTTAACGAAGGGAAACTTTAATAGACATAGTGTAATAGTAAGGTATTACTACAACAAGGATAATTCCCCGCCGAACATAATCTAAATAACTATGTTATATACCGGTCATGCCAAATATGAAGAAGGGAGAGAGTCCAACCACCATACCTAGCCTCTATATTTCTTGAATCTATATTATTTATACATTCCGCAATTTATATTTCTGCAACGCATTACACTTATTTTATAAAACCTTTTCAAAAACCCAAAGCGAATGCAAACTATCACAAACTTAAATAACGCTAGTGAAGCTTCGGCACGATCCCTGTGGATACGAACTCATTCTATACACTGGAGTGTGAATTATTACTCGACGACAGACTGGTGCACTTGCCAGACCCTAGTCAGTAATCAACAATTTCTTTTGAATAAGATTCTATATTTTGTTTTTATCTCTGAATTGATATTTGTCTTAAAATCATTTGTGCAAAACCAAAAATGAAATGAATTACAGAACATAAACACTCAGAATAATCAACAGAATATTTCATTAATAATTCACAAAAGTGATTCAACAAACATGTTCAAAATGAATTCATAAAATACAGATTAAGATAATTAAAAGTGCATAGAAATCCTAAGGTTGAGGAGGAGGAGGAGGTAATCTTGCTTCAATACTCTGAAGAGTAGCAAACATCTTAGCCAACAAAGTAGAATGTTCAGAGACAATCTTCTTGCGATCTTCCTGATCTTCTCTCATTTGAATAGCAAACTCTGGAGCATTCCGAGCAAATTCTGCTAGCCTGGCTTGCTCAGCAGCTACTCTAGCTTCCTCTGCTAGTCTTGCCTGCTCTCTTGCCAGAGCCTTTTTTTTCCTTCTCAATCCTTTCATCTTCTAGCCTTTTCTTTTCACGCTCTTCAGCTTCTCTCTTCTCTCTCAATCATCTCAGCTTCTTTCCTTGCTAGTTCCTTCCTAAATTCCAGATCCTTCTTATAGGCTTCTCTGACAGCATAAATCATATTATGAAGTCCTTCTTCCAATATATCACACTTTTTATCAATGTGAGATGACTCAATAGATATATTAGGAATAGCAAAGTTAAGTCTCCTAATATTCTTGTCAACAGCTTTCAGTAGCAGTGTAATGTCTTCCTGAGTGTCGCTAATGGGTTCATTTAGGATTCTAGCAGGTAGATGAGGAGGGACATAAATACACTCATGAGAAAGATCATTCATGAGGTTATTAACGTTGGAGGAGTGAGAAGGTGATTTGTCAGTGTTATCTAAATCCAAGTTTTAAGAAAGCTCTTGGAATTGTGAATTGTTTGGGTGAATAACAGTGAAAGTATTGTCCACAACCACATGATGTTGGGATTTTTCAATAGTTTCATCTGTGAGGTTCTTATCAGCAGTGTCAGAGTTTGGTTTTTGTTGTTGGTTAGGTTCTGGTGAATTTTTAGGTTCTGGTGAAGTTAAGGTTTCACCTTCTGGAGGGGGTGATGGTGGTTTGGTTTGATCAGCTTCTGGGGTAGGTGAAGATGGTTTAGTTTGATCTTCTTCTGGAGAAGGTTCCAGATTCAGAAGATTTTGGCCAACAAGTGAAACAAATTTAGGAGGTGGAGGTGAAGGTGCAGGGGTAGCTTCAGAATCTTCAGCATCATTTACTGAATGAATGACCGGTGCAGAACTTGAAGCATTTACTGGTGCTGCAACATTAGATAGTATATTAGCTTTAGATTCTGATGGTTTAGTTTGAAAAGGTTTAAACGACTTTGATATATGTTGATTCTCACGTAAAGCACGCATCTCAGCAAAATTAAGATTTTTCTGATGGTCTTTCTTAGGATCAACATTGATGAAAATAATATCATAAGCATGTTTTACTGGAACTAAAAGAGGTTGAATGTAGGCTGATTTTTGAAAGACATTTGTACTTATTGAGCCATTAACAATGGATTCAGGAAACTTACCATTGTCTACTGGAGTATATATCTTCTGATTCGCCACAGTTTGAGAATCATCTCTTTTTATAAGTTTAGAATAAATGTACTCAAACTCACTTTCATCAATACCACAATCATATGAATTTTTCAGATCTTTTTCTTTTTTTTTGAGATCAGCTACTTTCTTCAGTGCTTCTTCCAACTCAGCTCTTTCTTTTTCTTCCCCAGTTGCGTCCAAAAGCAACTTTCTTGGCTTCCTAACCTTCCTTGCACCAGTAGTTACCTTTGCAACCTTCTTCTCACGAGGTTCTGAAGGGCTCTTAGCAGCTTTTCTTTTCAGATAGACTTTAGATGCTTCTCCTAGCAATCTCTTCTGCCTAACAGTCAAAGTTCCCATTTCTCCTCTTGCTAAATCCACTCCATACTCTTTTCTCAGAAAATCAGCATGAGCTTCAGCAATGTTCCTTGCATCTCTTTCACTGACATGTACTAGACGACATTCATCAATTCCATCTTCTGTTTCTCTAAATGTAAGTACCTCAGGGTTGTGCTGTTAACCATCTTAGAACTAACCATGTAAGTACCATAACCAGGAAAGAATGGTTTGACAGCATCCAACAAACCACTCTGAGCAAACATCTGACTCAAAAGTCTACCATGATGAATGATAGATTTCCCTGAGTTTATAGATTCCAGAAGATGAATGAAAATGAGTCTTGCAATGTCAACCAAGTTGCCTTTACCCACATGAAACATAAACAGCTTCTGAACCACAGAGATTTGATCAGTACCTCCCAACTTAGGTACGATACTATCAATGAAAATTTTATAGAGAACTTTGTTAATACTGGTCAAATCAGCGTTAGGTTTTGACTGAGATTCTTTTCCATACAGGAATTCTTGAACAGCAGGTTCTACAGAAACTTCTGCCTTTAGAATGAGTCCACCAGAAGATAGCTTTAGAGCCTCGTAGATATGTTCCATCCTTATGAATATTTTCAACCCAGCGACACAAGATTCTATTTCAAGTCCTAAAAATGGTCTTAAACCCATATCAATAGGAGATTTTTCTCTTAACTCTAGTTTCTCCTTCTTTAACTTCTCAACAGCTTCTGTGTAAGATTTTCTAGTGATGACAGAAGCTTTCATCCAGAATTCTTTGACCAACTCAGTGTATGTAGGACCATTCACGATATCAAAGTAATACATCAACCCTTGTCTTTCGAAAAGTCCTTTTACATTTGGAAAACCATTCGCTCTGAGGCTTTCAAAATCCATCGGTTCCTCAACATCGAATTGTAAGTCTTCAAACTTAGTAGAACATTGATCTTTTGCAAAAAGATTAGGGTTCAAGTCTTCGATCACAATCATACAGACGTTAGTTTTCAAAGAGGATGACGAAGCCATTGTAGAAAGTGTGGGTTGGGGTTTCTAATTTGGGAGAGAAAGAATTTTGTTCTGAGTTTTAGAAGAAAGAAAGTGTAGGTAGTGAGAATGCAAAAGTGTGAATGTGAAAAGTTTGTGTGTTTAAATAGAAAATTACGCTCACAAAACAAGTACAGACACATAGGGGTAGCAGAGTCTTTTACCTATTAAAATAGGGATTAGAACAATAATCATCATTAACCAACTTCTTGATCCACTTGCAACAGGACACGCGTATTACAAGTAGCTTTCAGATACCTAAAGATTCTCTTCACAGCAGTGAAATGAGATTCTCTAGGATCTGATTGAAATCTTGCACACAAGCAAACACTGAATAAAATATCAGGTCTTGAGGCAGTTAGATAAAGAAGAGATCCAATCATACCTCGATAAAGCTTCTGATTAACCTTGGCTTCAGATTCTTCTTTGCTTAAACTTGATGTAGGATGCATTGGAGTGTTCATGGGTTTGCAATCTTCCAAATTAAATTTCTTCAGAAGATCTTTTATATATTTTGATTGATGAATGAATGTTCCTTTCTTTGTTTGATTTATTTGAATTCCAAGAAAGAACTTCAATTCCCCCATCATGCTCATCTCAAATTCATCTTGCATAAGCTTAGAAAAATTCTTGCACAAGGTGGCATTAGTTGATCGAAAAATGATATCATCAACTTAAATTTGGATGATCAAACTGTCTTTCTTTAGTGTTTTTCTGAATAAAGTATTATCAACTTGACCTTTTTCAAAACCATTGTTGACTAAGAAGGTACTCAGTCTCTCATACCAAGCTCTGGGAGCTTGTTTGAGTCCATAGAGTGACTTCTTGAGTCTGAACACATGGTCTGGATTTGTTAAATCTTCAAATCCAGGAGGTTGTTTAACATATACTTCTTCAGAGATAACACCATTAAGAAATGCACTTTTTACATCCATTTGATAAAGAGTATTACCATTATTAACTGCGTAAGATAAAAGTAACCTGATTGCTTCTAGTCTAGCTACTGAAGCATATGTCTCTGTAAAGTCAATTCCTTCTTGTTGATTATATCCTTGTGCAACAAGTCTTGCTTTGTTTCTGGTTAGTCCACCTTGCTCATTCAACTTGTTTTTGTATACCCATTTTGTTCCAATAATGTTCTTGTGCTTGGGTTTGGGTACCAGATCCCATACATCATTCCTATTGAATTGATTTAACTCTTCTTCCATAGCAATGATCCAAGCATCATCTGAGAGAGCTTCATTTGTTGTCTTTGATTCAAACAAGGATACTAGTCCAAATAATGATTCTTCATCTCTGAAGTTTGATCTTGTTTTTCTAGGACTGTTCTTGTTTCCAAGGATGAGCTCTTCAGGATGTGAAGATTTGTACTTAAAGGTGTTTCTTGGAATATCAGTTGCTTCAGAGTTATTATCATCAGTTTGATGTTCTTGAGGAGCATTAGAAGGTGTAGCTTCTTGAGAGCCAGAGTCTTCTATAGGTTCTGAGTAGTCATCATACTCTGAAGCTTCATCTTCTGAGTCATTAGAATCTGAAATATCCTTAACAGGCTCTGACTTTTTATCGTCAGGCTCTTTATCATCAAACTTTACGTGCATAGATTCTTCCACTGTCTTAGTTTCCAAATTATACACTCTGTATGACTTGGAGCATTTAGAATATCCAATGAAGATACCCTTACAAGCTTTAGAATCAAATTTCTTAAGATGAACTTTGTTATTTAGAATGTAACAAGTACAACCAAATTGATGAAAATAAGAGATATTAGGTTTTCTTCCTCTAAAGATTTCATATGTTGTTTTATTCAAAATAGGTCTTATATAGATTCTATTTTGAATATAACAAGCAGTGTTAAGAGCTTCTGCCCAAAATAATATTGCTAAATTATTTTCATGTATCATGATGCATGCCATTTCTTGCAAAGATCTATTCTTTCTTTCTACAACTCCATTTTGTTGTGGAGTTCTAGGAGAAGAGAATTCATGAAGAATTCCATGTTCTTCACAAAAATTTTCAAAAGGTTCATTTTCAAATTCACCACCATGATCACTTCTTACTTTCAAAATTTTGGAATCTTTTTTCATTTTGAATTTGAGTGCAGAAGATGCTAAACATTTCATATGTGTCATCCTTAGTTCTCAGGAATTTAACCCAAGTCCATCTACTATAATCATCAACTATGACTAATCCATACTTCTTACAATTGATTGAAGCAGTACTAACTGGTCCAAATAGATCGATGTGTAAGAGTTCTAAAGGTCTAGAAGTAGAAACAATGTTTTTGGTTTTAAAAGAACTTTTGACAATTTTCCCTTTTTGACAGGAACCACAGAGTGAGTCTGAGTGATATTTGATTTTTGGAGGACCTCTGACAAGATTGTCTTTACTAAGCTTAGAAATTAATCTCCAGTTAGCATGACCCAATCTTTTATGCCAGACCCATTTTTCATCACTCAGTGTCAAGAGACAAAGCACTTGTTGTTCCTTTAAATCAGAAAAATTGACTTTATAAACACTGCCTTTTCTATTTCCTTTAAAAACAATGGATTGGTCAGAATTTCTAATTACAGTACATGAATCCTTATTAAACATGACATCATAATTACTATCACACAATTGACTTATGCTAAGTAAGTTATGATGTAGTCCATCTACTAACCAAACATCAGAAATTGACAAAGAAGAATTATCAACTGTACCTATACCAGTGATTTTTCCTTTCTGGTTGCCATCAAATCCTACTGTTCCACCCTCGTGCTGATTCAGGATGTGGAATAAGAGATTGTCTCCTGTCATGTGACGTGAGCAACCACTGTCTAGATACCATGAGCTTTCTTTTCTTCTTTGGGTGCATACCTGCAGTATACACTATTTCAGACTTTGGTACCCATATTCTGATGGGTCCATGTTGGTTAGTTTTATGAATTTTATTCTTCTTATTAGGGTGTTCAGAAGATCTAGAGTCAACTGAGCCTTTAGAAAATGATTTAGGCTTATGTTGTCTCTGAGACTCTCCTCTTGAGTGTGTCAGAGAACCAGTTACCAAGTTTGCTTTAGAAGTACTGGTGCCCCGCTTATTAACAGGCTTTGGTACTCTGATAGCTTTAACTTGAGTAGACATGGATACTGAAGTGAGGGGAACCTGGGTTTTAGAAGACTGAGGATCAGAAGATGAGTTATCTTCTGATACCTGATCTTGTGGTTCCAAGGTCACAAGAGTATCAGACACAGTCAGAGGTTCTGAACTACCTTTAGTAAGATTAGAATAAGATCCAGAAGGTGGTTTGCTTAAACAGACAAGATTGCTTGCTTTCCCTTTATCAGAAGATGTAAGGGAACCCAGTCCTTGTCTTCTATAATAATTGCTTCCACCATGAATCATGGAAGACATCTTAACTTTGTCAATGTTATGATGAACAAACTCTTGAAGAGCAATTTCATGCTCCTCATAGGGTTTGTGACATGATCTACAACCAGTTTCAAGCACTTTAATAGTTTTAAGAGATTTTTGATAATTTGCTTGAATATGGTTGACTTTTTCATTGAGCAATTTAAATTTTTGTTTGCAAAGATCTAGCTCATTTGATTTTTCCATGTACTTCATCATAACATCTTTCAAAGCTTTAGTAACTTGAGTGCTAGACATTTGAGAAATTACCTCTTCAATATCATCAGTGTCTGACTCTGAATCACTTTCATTATATGATGCGCCAGTGGCTATGAGTGCCAGGTTTGCTTCCTTAGATTCTTCATCATTAGATAATTCATTGATATCTTCCCATGTAGCCATCAAACTCTCCTTAGCTTTATTTTTGAATATGCTCTTCTTTCCATTACCCTTGGAGTTGAGTTCAGGGCAATCAGCTACGAAGTGTCCAGGCTTGTGACAATTGAAACAATTTTTCGTATCATCCTTCTTCTCTTTGCTAACATGATTTCTTGAACCAAATCCTTTGATTGAGTAGTTCTTGCCCCTCCTTGACCACTTTTGGAACTTCTTGGACAAGAGTGCAAAGACATCATCATCTGACCCATCTTCTTGGTCATCTACAGAAGATTCCTCCGCATCAGATTCTACAACTTTGGCTTTCAGAGCCTTAGAGGAAATTGAAGTAGATGGCAAAGCCACTGACTTTAGTTTCTTCTGAGGCTCATCAGAAGATACTTCAATCTCATGACTCATGAGAGAACATATCAATTCCTCCAAGCCAAGAGTGTCCAAATCTTTAGCTTCATGAATGGCAGTTACCTTAGGCCTTCACATTGAAGATAAACTCCTCAGAATCTTCTTTACATGATCAGAAGTAGTATAACTTCTCTTCAGAACTTGGAGACCAGCCACTAGAACTTTGAACCTAGAATACATAAATTCAATGTTTTCATCATCCTTCATTCTAAAGAGTTCATACTGTTGGATCAGAAGAGTAGCCTTTGCTTCTTGAACCTGTTTGTTCCCTTCATATGTGGAACACAAGGAGTCATATATACTCTTTGCAGTAGACTTGTTTGTAATCTTTAGATATTCATCTTGAGATATGCAACCAATGAGAATATCCTTGACCTTGTGATGTTTCTTGTAGGCCTTCTTCTCTGTATCAGTAAACTTCTTTCTTTCTTCAATAGATAACTTTCCTCTTTCATCAAGACCTTGGAAAGTTACTCCTTCTTCAACCAAGTCCCAAAGCTCATCATCTATAACCAATAAGATGACTATATATTCTATCTTTCCACCAGGAAAACATAGAACTATCTCCATTGAACTTTGGTGCCTTGTTGTTGTTTGACTTATCTTCAACTTCATAGTTGAGAGGAACTTCTTTCAAACTTTGATCAGTCATAGTGTTTTCCAAAGAAAAACTGTCTCACTATTAAGTGATTAAAACTGAATCAGACTCTTGATGTCAATTGAAGGTGTGAAAAACAAGAGAAGGGGGGGTTGAATTGTGTTTTGGGTAGTTTAAAAATTTCTTCTAAGTTTGAACACTTATCAGATTTTGCAGCTGTTAGAAAACAAACACAATCAACAGAACTTAAGAAGGAGAAAGAGAGAGAGATAGAGATAGAGATTTTATACTGATTCCTCTCACAAACCGAGAGTACGTCCAGTCTCCTTGTACTTCCAAGGGAGTTTACTATAATCACAAAAGATTACAATTGCTCAAGCACACACGCAAGAGACTTCCACTGCTCAAGTAATCCTTACAAGAGACTTCCTATGCTCAAGCACACAAGCAAGAGACCTCAAACAACTTACAGAAAGAAAACAGAGTGTATGAACACTTGATACAAAAATCAATGTTCAAAGAAAATAAATACAACTCTAAAAACAAGACTTAACTTAGAATCCTAGTGAAAGAAAACTAAGGCTCAACTACTGTAATGATCAGAAGCTGAAGCTTTGAGTCTTGGATGTTCAAATGAGTTCAAGTTGTATTCAAGTTGTTTTTGTGCTTTGGATGATTTTTGACAGAGTAACAGCTCATTTTAAATCGTTCAAATGTGCGTACACAAAAACTTCAATTCATCTCCTATTTATAGTAGAGGGTGGAGCGTATGAATTGATTCCGTTGCGGTTAGATTTCACCAGCTGGAGATAGTACGATCCTTTAACCAAATCGGATAACGATTGTACACGATCAATCTTGGAGAGAACGTTTCGACCATATTAGGTAATAGTTCATACAATATTACTAACGTCATTATCCTTGAGGATAAGGTTGATTCTCCAGATTTGAATTGTCAGAGGATGATGAATTCTAATCATTGTAGCAAAGAATGTTCTTCTGACAAAACGGCTCTCACTGCTCTTATCAGAATCTGATGTCTTCTTACACAGCTTCTGATGAGTAGCTTCTGATATGTCGCTTCTGATGAAACTTTAACTTGCATCTTCTGATGAGTATCTTCTGATCAGAATTTGCTTGACATTTCAGAGCTTCAATTGTACTCAAAAGTGAATATTAAATTTTAGCTTATATACCTGCACACTTAGAGTAAATTATTAACGTATCCTATTGTATATTAATACTATTGTTATCATCAAAACTTAATTAAATCATGTCAGAACATCTTTTGTTCCAACAGTCCTGAGCCAGAGTTAACCATAGGCACTACCAAGCACTCAGATGCTAGCTTTATTACAATACTTTTGCAAGATCATATTGGTGACTTACAAGTTCTTCATGAAAATCAATGGATTGATGTACCTCTCATTGATGGAGCTCTTGTAGTCAACATTGGAGATCTTTTACAAGTGAGTTCATCATGCATATAATTTGCATATTCATTCTGCCACTACAAGAAAAATTGAATATAGAGGCAGTCAGCTAGAGGCACTTGAAATTCAACCGCCGCCGCTCATTCTACTGCCGACGGTTATCGCGGCGTTTTCCAACCGCCGCCGCTTACAAGCAATTACCACATGCAATCCGCGGCGATTATGGGTGTATCTGTGGCGGTTTTATTTTCCTTCTCTCTTATTCTCTGTCACGAACTCGCTCATCACCATCGCATCACTTCATCACCACCGCAACCCTTGTTTTCAATAAAGAATGGGAAAAATCAAGCTTCAGGTACTTCTCTTCTCTGCTTGTTCGAACCCTTGTTCCCAATTTCAGGTGGTGGTTTTCAATTTCAGGTGATGAAACTTGATCAACCCATTGTTTTCAATTTCAGGTTGATGAAATTTTCAATCTCACTTCTCATCACTACTTTTTGTATGTAGTAATAACTGAATTTAGTTTCATAAAATTGACAATTTTAATTGGTTCGCAGAACAAACATTTCAAGTGGGGAGGTTTTGAAGCAGAAAGCTTTCAAGCATGCTGATTCGGAATGAAATCATGTTTACTCAATGGGGCTTCTTCAATGGATCTTCTCGTTGTAGATACATGTTGTAGGGTGGTTGAAGTGTGGATTGGTTACAACTCTGAGACAAATTTATTCAGTAGCTTCAACTCATCCTGTAAGTTTTCACATTCTTTTTAAGCTAGTAATTGTCAAGATCATGAAGGTGGCATATATAAAATATACAGGTATATAATTATTTTATATGTATCCATGTTTTATAGAGCAATTAAGGGTTCTAAGTTCATGGTAGCAGTTAGGTGTAATTGGTTACAAATTGATATGCTTTTTATAATATGTTAGATAGTGAGTTTTGAATTTTGATTATCAAGCAGGTAGTGAGTTTTGCTAGACATGTGTTCATTTCAATGAGGCTAACTTTGCTGGAAAGTTTACAAAATGTTAGCCTCTAGTTTCAACAACTCTTACAACGGTAAATTTGAACGGGAAATGTTCGACCGAAAGTGATAGTTGTTAGCTACTTTTGGAATTCTCTTAATATTATGGTATAGATGAGTTGTCCTTATATTTTTGCAGGAATTCAATTTATTGAGTCAAACTTTACTGCAATCAATGATGACAAGCAACACCGTCCCATAGGATTTGATATACTTTTTCCTTCTTTGATTGAATATGCACAAACTTTGGGAATTAATCTTCCAATTGGAGCTACAAGCTTGGAAGCAATTATCCAGAAGAAAGACAAAGAACTCCAACGGTAGTAATTTGACCTCACTATTGGGTTTGTTCTCCTGTGCAGGTAATTTTTGCGGAGACTCTTATAGATAGCAAGGATGAATTCCTTCAAAAGTATTTGGTGGTCTATGATTTTTTTAGGCATGAAAACTTCACTGTTTTTTGTATGTAGTAATAACTGAAATCACTTTCATAAAATTGACAATTTTAATTGGTTCGCAGAACAAACATTTCAAGTGGGGAGGTTTTGACTAGAGTATGACTGAATGTATCTTCTGCAAATTTATTGAATGAAACAGTAGCAAGTTAGAAGTATTATAGAATCAATCCATTTGATGGAATTGAAAAGGTAACTTGTACATAAGGTCTAGAATTGGAAAGGAGGAAGAATTTCGGGCAGGAGAGAGTAGTTTGCACAATTTCTTTCATGCCATTCACAAATCACATCTTTCATGCAATGTCTCTTTCCTTTTATAAAGTTGTATTGGTTAATGGAAGGTAACTTTAATTCTAAACATTGCAGGGACTGTATTTGCATATGGTGTGACAAGTAGTGGTAAGACGCATACTATGCATGTAAGTGTCACTCATTAGCTAACTGCTTTTCTTTTTTATGTTTTCATTTGATGGTTTGTGCTCGAAGCTGGGGGCTCTGTGTTACCTTTCATCAATCATCACCATATTGCAATTTTAGTAGCTTGTTTTGTGATTTAGATTGCAGAGTTTACTCGGGTAGTGTTGGCTGTTTTCGAAAAAATGTCTGTGTCAGTTAGTATTTTTGTGCTCGTTTTGATTTTTGAACATAACAATGCTTATGCTACATGGCAGCTACTTCCTGTAAGCGCTGTGTTTTTGTACTCTTTTTGTGACTCATCAAGTCGACTTCCTACCGGCATTTGATTCGGTTTTGGTAATTTATTTCATCTTAAAGCATCGTTCTTCTGAGAAGAACATTGATCTAATTGATATTAATGCTAGTGCTTTTTTCCATAGCCTCATGTTTACTGATATGTTTTTCAATGGGGCTTTCAATGGATCTTCTTGCTAATTACTTTTATCGATTGTTCTAAAACACTAGGTAAGATCTTTCTTCATGCAGACTGTAAAGTTGATACATGTGGTTATTCATCCACATGTTTAATTAAAATAACTTTTGATCTGACTTACACCATTGTTTACATTAGATGTCAAGCCTTAAATTTGAATGATGATTTTATTTGCAGCTAATTTCTGAAATGGCTGAATCTGTTGGCAATGGTAACCTACCTGTGGAATCTAATGTTGATGGGGTACCTAATGCCAATCAATTGGAGGAAGCTCAACCCCAACTAGGAGTAGAAGAAGGTTTGGCAAAAAAGCCAAAACTGTTAAAATCTGATTGCTGGAAGTTTTTCACTATAGTTGAGGATGGCAAGGATGGTATCGGAAGGGCTAAGTGCAATACCTGCAAAAAGGAGTACAAATGTGGTGGGAAATTGTATGGAACCTCATCTTTGAATCGTCATATTTTGAGCTGTCAGAAATCCAAATATGGAGATGTTGGAAAAATGATTATCGACATGGATGGAAAAATCAGGCAGCGTAAGATTGATCAAATGATTTCGCGTGAGATGTGTGCTGCTGCAATCATTGAACATGATCTGCCCTTCAAATTTGTTGAGTATAGGAAGATTAGGAATTGGATAAAGTATTTGAATCCTGATGCAGTTCCCATTACTAGAAATACTGCAAAGTCTGATGTATTGAAAATCTATATGAGAGAGAAGAGTAAGTTGATGTCTGAAATGGCTACGGTTCCGTGTAGGATTTCTCTGACATCTGATCTATGGACATCATGTACCACTGAGGGCTAGATATGCCTGACTGCACATTATATTGACCATGGATGGAATTTAAAGAGCAAAATTATCAATTTCTGTCACATGCCTCCTCCTCACACTGGAGCTGAGTTGTCTAAAAAGATACTCGGGTTTTTGAGTGATTGGGGAATAGAGAAGAAGATTTTTTCTCTGACTTTAGATAATTGCTCTGCGAACGATGTTATGCAGGAGAAATTGAAGAGTCAACTTGCTGTTCAAAATTGGTTATTATGTGATGGACAGTTCTTCCATGTCCGTTGCTCAGCTCACATTTTAAATCTTATTGTTCAGGAAGGGCTGAAAGTAGCTAGTGAAGCCTTGAATAAAATTCGAGACAGCATAAAATATCTGAGGGGTTCAGAAGGTAGGATGAAAAAATTGAAGGAGTGTATTGAAAAAATTGGCGGTCTTGATACTTCAGCTGGCTTGTGTTTTGATGTTCCCACAAGGTGGAACTCAACTTATTTGATGCTTGACAGTGCCCTTAAATACAAGCGTGCATTTACACATCTTCATCTTTATGATGATAATTACAGGTTTTGTCCATCAGCTGAAGAATGGAAAAGAGGAGAAAAAATATGTGTGTTTTTACATCCTTTCTATGAAACCACTAAGCTGATTTCTGGTACATCATATCCCACTTCAAACTTGTACTTTCTACAAGTTTGGAAAATTCAATGTGTTCTAATTGATAGCTTGAGTGATGAAGATGTAGTCATAAAAGACATGGCTAAAGGGATGCTTACTAAGTTTGAAAAATATTGGGATGAATATAGCATTGTCCTTGCATTAGGAGCTGTTCTTGATCCATGCATAAAACTTTCCTCATTGTCCTATTGCTATTCAAAAGTTGATGCATCTACAAGTGAGTCAAAGATCGAAGAAGTAAAGAAGAAGTTATATATGCTGTTTGACAAATATACTACTAAGAGGACTGCTGCTGGTTCTACTGAGGCTCCTTCATCAATGGATAGTGCAACCAAGTCATTCTCTCACAACTTGATTCATGTAAGTTTAGTTTACTTGTCTTATATTTTTTTGTCATAACATGAATAGTTAACCTCGTAGTTTGTTTATTTAATTATTAGTAATTATATTTTGTTGAGTAAAAATTTGTTATATTATATGAGACCACTTGGATGTGTATTTTGAAAATGAACAAGTATCATCATTGATCAATAGCAGAATTTAGTCATATTATATTGGTCTTGATTTTAATGTTCTTCTTTTTATTTGTTTCAATTGTGAACTGTAATAGGGATTAAAAGTTCACAATCACAAGTTGTGATCACAAGCTTGCTTATAAGCATGGAAAATCAGAACTTGATATCTACTTAGCTGAGCCAGCTTTGGATTTTGGGCATTATGAGAACTTGGATGTCTTAAAATGGTGGAAGGATAGCTTCCACCGATTTTCAGATTTATCTCTAATGGCCCGTGACTTGTTGGGAATCCCTATTACAACTGTAGCATCAGAGTCTACGTTTAGCATTGGTTCTATTGTTTTCAACAAGTATAGAAATCGTCTCTTGTCAGGAAATGTCGAAGCTCTGATATGTACTCGCAATTGGATGCATGGTTTTGTTGGCAATGGTAACATGTTTTATTTGAACATAGTCTTTGTTGTTTTCTAAATGAAAAATGGTTGTATATTTATTTTCTACTTGAATTGTATTCTGTAGATGATGATGATGAGGATGATGGAAAGGAGGCTTCACCATCAACATTCAAGCAAGCATCAACCAGTGACGTTAATTTGGATTGAAGATTAATTATCGTTTATTGTGTATTTTTGTTTGTGTGGATTTAAACATTGAATCCGAGTTTTATTTTTGTTGCTGGACTACTAAACCTAAGACCTTAGCATTTTTGTGGATTTAAATGGAATCCAAATTTTGTTTGTTTTGGATTTAAACTAAGTACTTTCTTCACTTTATTATAATTATAATTATGATTTCTTTGGTTTTATAAATCATGGATGTTTGATTATTTCAAGTTTTGAATGGTCGCCTTGTAAGCTTATTGATCATTATGTAAAAATAGGATGCTCATTGATATTTTAGCTTTAAAACTAGACAAAAAATATGCCAAAACATCGAAGCTTCTTTACACCATAAACCAGAGCTAATTCAAAGAAGATAAATACATGTAACGCAAGGTTAAGGATAAGCAAAGGTAACAAAATATGTCATTCATGTAAATTAACAAAATAAAATTTGCAATTGTTGATTTAAAGTTGTTCTTTACTTTAATTCCAACCACTTGGCAAGAGACGCTCCAGACGATGATCCTACGAATCCGACCATAAATGAAAATGTTGATAATGATGACATGGTTTTGTAATTATTTTTTTAAGATACATGGTTTTCTAATTTAATTGACAAAATTATGTTTTCTTTTAAATGTTGTCAAATTTGATATTTAATTTTGATATTATACTAAAGTAGAAAATTTATACTCCCTCCATTCTTTTTTAATCGTCGTTTTAGATTAGTAACACCAAATTAAGAAAATGTATTTTTACATATTATCTTCCTATTATACCCTAATTTTAATCCACCAATAAATTTCAATTTTTTTGCATACACGTTCATTTTTCAATAAATTTAATATATTATGTACCACAAAAAAAAGGCTAAACTGTATTTTTGGTCCCTTACGTTTATTTTAGGTTTGAATCAGGTCCCTTATGTTTGAAAAAATAATTGCATTTTTTAGTAATTATTTTTTTCAAATATATAGTATTAATTAGTTTTTTTGAAAAAATAAGAGTAATTGACAATTGGGTATAATCGATAAAATATAACCTTAAATTATCAAAACGACTAATGATTGCATTTTTTCTCCTAAAACAACAAATAGAAAGGGTTGGAGGGAGTACTAAAGTAGAAAAAGATTATATATGAACAAAAAAGTTTAGTAAAAAAAAAAAATAGAAACAATAAAAAGATTGTATATGAATCTATCCATTAGAAAAAACAATAAAAAACTTAATAAAATAAGTATGCATAGTAAAAAAAACGCATAAAATTAAAATAAATAAGAGAATATGCATAAACCTTTCCGCCCTTGTATTTTAGAAACTCAGAAGTCGCGTATCTCAGAAACTCAGAAACATAACCCTAAGCTCCCGTCCGCCTTCGTGAGCCTCCCTCCGCCTTCGTCAGCCTCCCTCCGCCTTCATGAGCCTCCCTCCGCCTTCGTCAGCCTCCGTCTGCCTGGTTCATAGCTCGTAAGTTATTTGTCTATTAAAATTAATCTTGTTCTTGTGTTTGAATCATGGGAATGATTAATCAATCAAAATCTGGCCGTTCAAAAGATAAAATCAATCAAAATCTGAATCTTTTCTTTATTTGGTAAAGTTGTTTTCGTTTAGTTCGTTCTCATCATATATTTGGTAACGTGTTTTTCATTCTCGTCCTCTTTAAGTATCTTTCAAGTTCCAATCGTGATGGTTAGGACTTAGGGTTGTTACCTATATACGGTTGATCTGTTTTCCACGATCTATAATATATTGTGGCTTAATTGGATTTAAAATTTTTGAGTAATTGTAATAGTTTTGCTCTCAAAATTGTTTTGCGGGGTTTCCTAAAATCAGAGGCGTCTTTTATTTAAGTTGGTCTAAAAGATCGCAAATTATATTATTGTGTTTGCAAATTTAATTTGGCTATTTCGTAAGTTGAGATTTCAATTTGTAATTGTTTATCCCTTAGCAATTTAGCTTTAGTAAACATGTTTGTTCTGAGACAACATGATTTGGTTGTTTGAATTGGGTATTGTTTGTTGTGAATTGAGCTGAAAAAACAGACTATGTCAAATGTTTTTGTGTGTGTAAGGAACTGAATAATATCCTTTGGCACTTGTTGTGAATTAAGCCGAAAAAAAAAGACTGTCATATTCCGAGACTGTCACAAGTTATTGTGTGAATTGAGCTGAATACTATTTTGCTACCACACCATGAAAAACTCAAGTACTACCATCATATCAGTCACATTAAACTTTGGAATTTGGTTAAATGTTTCTTATGGTTTCCTATTTTTGGATATAGGATTAAGGTTTTTTTTTTTGGTTACAGAATACAAATATAAGTGTGTGAAAGTAAAACATGGTCTCACCTCTCACAGTGATCATATCTCATATGTGATTTACTTCACACTTTTGAAGTTTGTGATCTATTTTAAGTTAACATCTTTTGTAGTATAACTATTGCTATGTTTAACGGTTGTCAAATATTATGTTGATTAATGTTCCTTGTTATGTATTTTCAGGTATGGCGCCAAAAAGAAGAAGATTTGAGCCTACACCGGCTGCGGACCATCCCAGCCATAGTGCTCCCGCACCGACGGATGAGCCTACACCAGCTATGATCCATCATGTACCTCCACAGCCCGAAGCTAGACTTTCAATCAACGATCCAGCGAACAAGTCAAGGAAAATTTCACAAAAATATTGGACGGTTGATGTAAGAGGTACGTAGTTTACTTGATTATTGTGCATGCTCCTGTTATTGGACCAAACATCGAGTGCATTTTCTTTACGGAAAAGAGTGATAGAGGAACATAGTTTTGCTAACAGGTTCATAATCAAATATTTATTTTCATGTTTCAATTTCTTCTAATAAAGTTTACATTACTTGATATTTCTTCTCAATGGTCACAGGTAAAGTACAATTGATGATAATATCTTTTGTAATACTCATTTTTTTATGGGTTTAAATTTCAGGTTTCAGACATGGACGCTCCTACAAGAGGATGACCTTCGTTTTCAGCTAGTCATGAAACACTAGATTAGGTTTTAATGATTTATCATTTGGTAGTTTGATATCTTTTGAAGTAGGGTGGTTATTTGGTATTTGAAGTGCTTATGGAAACATTAATATTTTGAAATACATGAGATTATATGAAATTTCTTATTATGTTAAATTATTATTTTGTTTGAATGTATGTTTACAATTTTATTTTTTTGACTTATATTTTGTTCGATTCTAAAAATAAAATGCAAAGATCAATTTTATATATCCTTACATTATGAAAATGCAATGCATGAAAAAAATGTCGGAAACCAACAAAAAATTTCAAAAAACGTTTAAATCAAATGTGGGAAAAAAAAGAATTTTAAAAAAATAGTGGAAAAAAAAAAGGAGATTTGAAAAAAATTGCAAGAAAGCAAAAAAAATTGCGGGAAAAAAGTGTTTTAAAAAAAATGCGGGAAAAAAAGAGCATTTAAAAAATTGTGGGAAACAAGAAAAAGTTAAAAAAAATGGTGGGAAAGAAAAAAAAGTTGTTCAAAAAATGTTCCAGAAAAAAAGTCCATAGCGGCGGTTAACCGTCGCAATTAAAAAATAAAAAGTTTAAAAAAAATGGCGGGAAAGAAATACAATTGTTCAAAAAATTGTGGGAAAAAAAAAGTTCCAGAAAAAAAAAAAGCCCATAGCGGCGGTCTAAACCGTCGCGAAAAATATTCAACCTAGTGGCTAATAGCGGCAGTTTTGAACCGCCGCAAAAAGTAACCGAACCGACGCTAACGGCCTAGCGGCGGTTATTCCGACGGTTCACTCGAACCGCCGCTGATTGACCTAGCAACGCCGCATATAGCAACGCTTGCCAACCGCCGCACATTGCATTTAGCGGCGGTTTGAACCGCCGCTAAATGCTGATTCGAACTGCCGCCGCTGGCCTTTTTTGACGTAGTGTGCTTAGTAAATTTTATTTATATAATAAGCTCAAAGGAGAATTTTTGTGTTTTGGGTGTGTTTGTTTGAAACATAAACCTGTAACATTAATTCGATGTTACTAATCATAATCTCAAGTATTACAGAAAACTTTGGTCGGTAATATTTATCAAATGTAACTAAAACTTTTTAGTAAAAATTAAACATTGGTCTCAAGTGATTAATAAACTCCTTCTAGAACGAATCGTTAAGGAGAATCCAAATTCTATTTCTGGTGGCAACAATTCTTGACCAGTCTTTACTTACCTTGTAGCCGAATTCTAGATTATCAGGTCCCATTTCCTGGAAATCAGAAGATTAATACAATTTTGTTCAGCAACATAGACTTTATGTAACACTTACTGAAATATTACTGAATTGAAATAAAAATATTTTTCTTGATTTAGTAACATTTGCAAAAATGTCAAAAAACTGAGTATTAGCTAACCGATCAATTTTAATTTTTCTTTCTACAGCTTGTGAGTAATGACAAGTTCACAAGTGTTCAACACAGAGTTTTAGCAAAACATGTAGGTCCAAGAATTTCAGTTGCATCCATTTTTAGAACAAATAATCATTCACATGAAGGTATGGAAAATGTTATTGGTCCAATCAAGGAATTGTTATCTAAAGAAAGTCAACCAATATACAGAAATACTTCTTTCAAAGAGTACATGACACATCGTTTAGCAAATGGCCTTGGAATTTCTTCACTATCACCCTTCAAGTTGTGATTTATCATTTATGAACAAATTGCATGCAATCTTGGGATTCATATTCTTGGATTTAAGTTTGTTACTCAAAGAAACAACTTAGTGTTCATTTTGGTCAATCTATTGCTAAGCTCTTCTTTAAGTTCTCTATCAATCACTTAATAACATAGTAACTTAGACATTATGTAATTTTGAAACGTTTGAGCTGTGATTGAGTTTCCTTGTGTAATAAGTGCATAATCCATGTTTGACATACTATATTACCTTGCTAAAATAATATTTAATTTAATAAAGTATGGCCAACGTTTATACCAAAAAAAAATATTGGTTCCTCCAGTTAGACAAGACTCGTTTTGATGATGGTTGAGAACTGCAGATACAGTAGAGCAAAGTTACTTGCAAAATTATTAACACTATAGCGCTCAAATCAGTAACAATTTAATATGAGTGTGTGTGAATTGGGTGAATTGTGTATGTACCTTGAGGATGAGTGTATAGTATCGGCGCATATATAGGCATGGGAATGCATGAGAATATGCATAAACCTTGTTGGCCCCTTTACGTGAGTGGAATTAAGAATAATACATTCCATGTGAGGGGTCCTGTCCCGCTATAGAGGGTGTAGCATGAGGAAGGATGGACATTTAATTGGATATGGATTATTTACATTGGACCTTAATATTTATTGGGTCTTTATGTAATATGAGCTTTAGTCGAGTCCAAAACAAGCATGGTCATCTTTTCTTGCACTCTTACTAATGACAACCTTCAACTCGTTGATATGAGGTCATACCATTCTAGTGTCCGTGTGAATATGGCCCCGTTTGGATTAACTTATTTTTGAGCTTATGTAAACAGCTTATGCAATATAAATTAGGTTTTATGCTATTTTATAAGTTCACTCTAATGAAAAATGTATTTTTATAAGTTATTTTATCCTAAACTACTTTGACAAACTTATAATAATACATAAAAATTGCATAAGCTGTTTGTATAAGCTCAAAAATAAGCTAATCCAAACAGGCCTTATATTTTCTTGATTCAAGCAAGAACTACATTTATGTACACTTTATGCCCCGTTTGGATTTGATTTATTTTTGAGCATATGAAAATATATTATGCAAATAAATAAATTCTTACGATGATTCATAATTTTTCGCTGACAAAAATTGTATCTTTATAAATTGTTTTCTCATAAACTACCTTGAAAAACTTATAATAATACATAAAAACTTGTTTATTTACATAAATTGTTTCACATAAGCTCAAAAATAAATCAATTCAAACGAACCCTTAATATATCATGAACTATAGAGAGTGATTTAGCTGAAAATGCGGATTGATGGCCACATTCACAAGTGATTTAGCTGAAAATGATCAATTTATGACAAAAAAAAGTGAACTAAAAACATTTGACGAGTCAAAAGCCTAAGAAAATGGAGTAACAAAAGTTCCACCACGTATGGTCTATTGTGAACAATCTAATCTCAATGATTTTTCAATCAATGAATCAAATTCAAAGCTCAGTATCCCTACAATTGACTTAACTGGCATTCATGATGATCGGTTTTGAGAAATGAAGTCGTGAGAAAAGTTCATTAAAATCATGGAATTTCAACTCATGTTTTGGATGACATGATCAAAGGAACTTGTATATTTCACCAACAAGATGCTGAGGTGAGGAAAGAATATTACACTCGTGATCTTACAAAAAAAGTTGTTTATCTTTCGAATTTTACTCTTTATCAAGACAAATTTGCTAATTGGAGGGATACACCTGCATTTTTCTGGAAACCTAGCTAATCCTCCTAAAGCTAAAAAACTACCAACAGTTTAATTAAATTGTTTATCCAAATAGAGCCTTAGCAGATAAAATTATTTTATGTTAGAACAACAACCCAAAGGGTTCAAAAGAGTAAAGAGATAAGCGTCAGGTCAGGGCCGTCCTCTGATTAGAACAACCCAAGTTGTGTTTGTAAAAAAAAAACGGTTTAGTTTATAGCAGATAAGTTAGTTGATTGAACTTAAGCTAGCTGATTGAACTTAAGGCAATTAAGTTTCGTTTTCACACTTGCAGTTTTTTTTTTTACAAACACCATAGTTGCTAGAATTTTCACCTTTTTAAAGGCGAATAAATGGATTACTAGAATTTGAACCTTAATTCCTATATTTTACATGTTATGTCTTTACCAACTGAGTTATACTCACAGAGACTTAATTGCAATCATTTCTGGTTCAGTTAGATTTTACATACATACGTTTGCTTAAAGTTGTATGGCGGTTATAAGAGTTTTTAACTGTAAAAAGTTGTTATTAGTAGATTGAATGTTTCTCAACATGCAATTTCAATGTTTTCTGATTGATTTAAATTGAATTAGATTTCACACACATATACACAAGATCTGTTCGGCAATAAAATTAGCTAGCATATAACAGTTGAACTTAAGACGAATGAATTGCTTATAGTAGATAAGTTACCTAATTGAATTCACAATGTTTGGTAAAATTAACCGTTGAGTTAGCTTATAAATATGAAATGATATATATATATATATATATATAGGGGCGACTCCAGCGAGAACACTTTGTAAATGTGAAAAATGAGAACAAGTAATTATAGTCGCAAGATCCTAATTAATGAAAATCAACGGATCATATTAATTTCTCCTTCATGAGCCTTCATACACGGTATAACTAAAATCAATTGGATTTGTAAGATTCACACTTCTTCCTTGCCGCCGACAACAACCCCTATTGCCAGATTTTGAATTTTCTTGTCATAAGGATTGGACTTTCAATTGCAGATTTGTTGGACATGACTACTGCAACCCTTATTACCCTGCTTTATTTGCCATAACCTCTAACGTACGTAATCAAGTGCAGGTTTTTGTTCCCAATTTTAATTTTATTGGACATGACTATTTGCCTTTTTCAATAACAATACCACCACATAAAATTAAAGAAAGATTGAAAAAATATGAAAATTGTATGTTACAGAACAAATAAAATATCTCTTGAATTTAGTTTCATTAAGTATGTTGCCCTATAGCCCATGACCAAAGAATATCAATGGACTCAAAACAAAACAACACAACACGTTTAAAGAAGCCAAAGGAATTTTTGTGTTCTTTAAAATAATTTGAGAATGGTGGCAGCAACATCGTAGTAGAGGAAGAAGGTGAAGAAAATGGAGAAAAAAGAAAACCGTGTTCTTTTCACAGGTTATAGTTTGATTTGGTGTAGGAAGACTAGGAACAAGAAATTAATATGATCCGCTGATTTTCACTAATTAGAATCTTACGGTTATAATTAATTGTTCTCGTTTCTCACAACAGCAAACTGTTCTCACCAGAGTCGCCCCTATATATATATATATATATATATATATATATATATATATATATATATATATATAATGTTTAATTATTATTTGAGATTTTCAAGTAAGATGATAGAGGTAAAATTGAGAAAGAAAATAATAAACTATAAAACATAATTTAATGCAATTAGCTTATCAAAGTTAGCAATACACTAGTTGGACTGGGGTAAGGCCCAAAATCAGGACATAGGCCCAAATTTAGGAATGGCCCAACAAGATAGTCCATGACATTCAAAGATTAAACTTGGCGGCAAAGTAAGGGGGCGGCGACACGTCCTATAGACGTCGCCCTCGCCCCAGAAATAACTACCCCCATAGAAAAGCAGCAAGGGAACCGCCATCACGCGTGGAAGAAACCACCCTCTGTCATCACAGTCACCGTGAAGGGAGGAAGAAACCGTCCATTGCCACCTAAAAGGTGGAGGAAACCGCCATGATCATGGGGTATATACGATCGTGGCTCTCTAATGTAACTACCCTTGTACTTCTATAAATAGGAGCAAGAACTCCATTGTAATACATTCACACTTTTCTAATATATACAGAAATGCTGCGCAATTAACAGCAGCTATTCATTCTTTGGACACGATCCAATTAAATATCACCCCCCTTATTTGTTCACCAGAACATTTTGGCGCCCACTGTGGGGCTGCGGTAAAACGATTCCCAGCCTACCACTTTCAATTGACGAAAACCTCTCAACATGACGGGAGGAACACCCAACCATGGAACCGGCACCGGCACCAACATGACGTTAACGGATGCCGTCAACGAACTAAGGCGACTTCAAGCCAAAGTAACGTCCTTAGATTAGGAAAAGGCTGACAGAGGGGACGAGGACGATGAAGACGAAATCAATGATTCTCAACCCCTAGCACAAGCCTTATGGGATGCAAGAGTCCCAGAAAACTTCAAAACACCACATCTTCCAACATTTGACGGAAAAATGGACCCGTCGGAGCATTTGATGGCAATTGGAACGCAAACCGCCATCATAGGAGCGGCTGATCATCTAAAATGTAAATTACTCTCCGGTAGTCTGAAAGAAGCAGCCTTGAGATGGTACATGAATTTGCCAAAGAACTTCATAGAAGATTGGACGGATTTCCAGCGCAAATTCATCCAGCAGTTCTCCGGATCAAAACACATAAAGGTCACCGCCACCAGCCTTTTCACCATTCGCCAAAACCACGCTGAGACCCTGCGTGAATACTTGGCCAGATTCTGCGAAGCAACCATCAAAGTTTCAAATCCTAATCAAGAGATGTTTGTCGCAGCGTTTCACAACGGCTTAAAGGCAGGACATTTCAACGAGTCCCTAGCACAAAAGCCAGCAACCGCGATGCAAGAAATCATCAAGAGGGCAGAATGTTACATTAAGGGCGAAGAAAGTAACGCCGAGAAAAGATCAAGAGACGCAAGGGAAAGAGAGCCGGCCAACAAGAATTACAGAGCCCCTGAGACGTACCAACCAAGACGACGTCAACCAGATCATAGAGGGCACGAGCCCCAAAGGAAACCATATCATCATCAGATCAGGCGAGACTCAGGCAGGTTCCCAGAAAAAGAATACACTCCACTAAACAGGGCGAAAGTCTATATTCTAGACGAGATTCTCGAGACAGGACTCTCCAGATTACCCCAAAAGAGAGGAAAAGATTATCAGTTGGGTCACAACACGAACGCATGGTGTGCGTACCACAGCTGCAAAGGGCACGACACCGAAAAATGCTTCAGACTGAGAGACCTCATAGAGGAACTCATAAAAAGCGGCCATCTAAGGAAGTTTTTAGAAGTTGCTGCTGATGGAAAGGTTGTAGTCCCAAAGGTGAGAAGGGACCCACAGGGAAACCAAGAGGAAAACCCAGAAGGAGAGAAGGTAAGAATAGCAGTTAACACCATTGCAGGAGGTTTCGCGGGTGGAGGCGAGTCCAGCAACGCCCGAAAACGATACATAAGGCGCTCTGAGTTCGAAGCGAAGTTTGTGGGACACACTTCCATCTCGTCTACTCCGGATCTATCATTCACCAAGGAGGACAAAAGGGAAGTCATGCCCCACGATGACGACCCATTAGTGATCCAAGTTCAAATCCTGAACTGCGACATAAAGAGGGTATTGATTGACTCAGGAAGTTCGGCTGACATAATGTATTGGGAAGCCTTCAAAGCCATGCAACTGTCCAACGAGCACATGTTGCCCTACAACGGCACACTAGTAGGCTTTGCCGGCGAGCAAGTAGAAGTTATGGGCTATACTACTTTGCTTACAACATTCAGAGTTAAAGACCAGGCCAAGACCATCAAAGTAAGATACCTGGTGGTAAAAACCCCCTTCACATCGTAAAACATCATCATTGGGAGGCCAGCTTTTAACACTCTGGAGGCGGCAATGTCAACGCTATATCTCTCCATCAAGTATCCGCTAGACAATGGGAAAGTTGGAACCATCAAAGGAGATCAAGCATTGGCGAGACGCTGCTATGAGTCAAGTCTAAAGATAAAACACGGAGCAGCCAACGCCCCAGTTTCAACTCGCCCTGTTCCCAAGACAGGCGGCGTCAACATGATCAGCCCTTTAGACCTAGACCCAAGGGAAGAGTTCCAGGACAGAAGAGTCAGTCCCATTGAAGAGTTGGAAAAGGTTCAGATTGGTAGGGAGGCGCACCAAACAACTGACATAGGCACCTCCATGCAACCAGAGGAGAGAGAGAAAATCCTGGCGACACTAAAGAAGAACATCGACTTGTTCGCTTGGCACCCCTCGGATATGCCAGGGATAGATGAGACAATAATCACACACAAATTATCCATCTCCCCCGAGACCAAACCCGTCTCACAAAGAAAAAGGAAAGTTGGCGAGGAAAGAAGAGAAGCCATCAATGAGGAAGTAACCAAATTAAAGGAAGCAGGTTTCATAGAAGAAATTAAATATCCATCATGGCTTGCAAACGTCGTGATGGTGAAGAAAGCAAATGGAAAATGGAGAATGTGTGTGGATTTCACAGATCTAAACAAGGCATGTCCAAAAGATCCTTATCCTTTACCTAACATTGACCGGTTGATAGACGGAGCATCGGGGTACAAGATGCTCAGCTTCATGGATGCATATTCAGGCTACAACCAGATCAAAATGAATCCCGCCGACGCTCCCCACACAGCGTTCATGACCAACACTTGCAACTACTTCTACAACGTCATGCCGTTTGGTTTAAAAAACGCAGGGGCCACGTATCAGAGACTAATGGACAGAGTTTTTTCAGAGCAGATTGGTAAGAATCTAGAGGTGTACATTGACGACATGGTCGTCAAAACTACAGAAGAAGGCGAGCATGATCAAGACTTAGGCGACATCCTCGCCTCAGTGAGAAAATACAACATGAGGCTAAACCCCGCCAAATGCTCATTTGGAGTACAATCAGGAAAATTCCTCGGATTCATGCTAACAAACAGAGGAATAGAGGCAAATCCAGACAAATGTCAAGCCATCATAGACATGAGAAGCCCAACGTCGGTCAAAGAAGTACAGCAATTGACAGGAAGGATCGCAGCGTTATCAAGATTTTTATCCTGTGCAGGGGAAAAAGCATTCCATTTCTTTTCCACTCTTAGGAAAAGCGAAAGGTTCGTATGGAGCACCCAATGCGAGGAGGCATTCCAAAAGTTGAAAACATTCCTCGCCTCTCCACCAATTTTAACTCGCCCCGAGAAAGGTAACACTTTGTACCTATACCTTGCCGTCTCAGACAAGGCCCTTAGTGCCGCATTAGTACAAGAGATAAAGGGAGAGGAGAAGCCCATCTACTTCGTCAGCAGAACATTCAAGGGTGCAGAAGCAAAATACCAAAAGATTGAGAAACTTTCACTGGCAGTAATAGTGACGGCGAGAAAGCTGAGGCAATATTTTCAAAGCCACAAGATTGTGGTGAAAACTGACTACCCCATCAAGAACGTGTTGAGAAAACCAGATTTAGCAGGGAGAATGGTAGCGTGGTCAGTTGAGTTATCAGAATTCGACGTAACTTTCTCCCCAAGGGGCGCAATCAAATCACAGATACTAGCAGATTTTTTGCTGGAACTTACAACGCCCGCCGAAGAGAATAGCGGACAGCCTTGGACACTATCAGTTGACGGAGCCTCCAATATCAAAGGAAGTGGAGCAGGAGTAGTATTGGAGGGACCAGACGGAGTCCTCATTGAGCAATCATTAAGGTTCGCCTTCAAGGCGAGCAACAACCAAGCAGAGTACGAAGCCCTGATCGCCGGAATGAAGTTGGCAAGAGAAATGGATATAACGGATCTAAAAGCCAAGAGCGACTCGCAGTTAGTGACAAACCAAGTGTCAGGAGAGTTTCAAGCCAAGGACCCCCAACTAATCAGGTATTTGGAGAAGGTACGTAGCCTAGCTAGTCTCTTCAGATCTTTCGAGCTAATCTATGTCCCGTGAGAGCAGAACGCGAGAGCATATTTGTTGTCAAAGTTAGCAAGCACTAAAAAACCCGGAAGCAACAGAACCTTCATTCAAGAAACCATTGCAAACCCTAGCATCACTGCAGAAGAGGTCATGATGATCATAGAAGCAGAAGATTGGAGAGCACCAATCATAAGATATCTCCAAGAAGACGTGCTACCAGCAGCGAAGAAGGAGGCATACAAGCTAAAAAAAGCAGCAGCATGGTACTCAATGTTAGGAGACAAACTTTACAAAAGAGGATTCTCGGGCCCAATCATGCTTTGTGTAAGTCAAAAAGAAGCCAAAGGGATACTGGAGGAAATACATGAAGGATCATGCGGAAGCCACATTGGGGCGAGAGCCTTAGCAGGAAAAATTCTCAGGGCAGGTTTCTATTGGCCGGAGGTTCACAGCGACGCAGCCAGATACGTTAAGACATGTGACAAATGCCAAAGATTCGCAAACCTGCACTACGCCCCAGGAGAGCCGTTGAAATCCGTCCTATCTCCATGGCCCTTCTTCATATGGGGAACAGATATCCTATGACCTTTCCCCACCTCAACAGGACAAGCAAAGTGGATCATTGTAGCAATAGACTACTTCACCATGTGGATAGAAGCAGAAGCCCTTTCAAACATTTCAGCAGATCAAGTCAAGAAATTCTACTGGAGGAAGATCATATGCAGGTTCAGATTACCCAAATACATCGTCTCCGATAATGGAACCCAGTTCGCCAGCGAAAAGGTAGTTGAATTCTGCAAAGGGAAGGGTATACAAAACACTTTCATCTCTGTAGAGCACCCTCAGGCCAATGGACAAGCATAATCCGCCAACAAAGTAATCCTAAAGGCCATCAAGAGAAGAATCACAAGCAAAGGCGAGGGCTGGGTCGCCCATCTCTTACCAATATTGTGGTCATACCATACCACGCCTCAATCTTCAACAGGCGAGACACCTTTCACCATGGTATATGGCACAGACGCAATGATCCCTGCAGAAATAAACCCACCAAGTTGGCGGAGGGACACCCTTACGCTGGAGGAAAATTCAGAAGCATTGGAAGAAAACCTGGATTTAGTACAAGAACTAAGAGAAAAAGCTCACTTCAGAGAGTTCGTCTCAAAGCAGAGAGCAGCAAGAAGATATAACACCAGAGTCATACCAAGGAGATTCAGAGACGGAGACTTAGTTCTCAAAAGACCCATGGGAAAGGACAAAGGAGGAAAGCTAGCAGCAAATTGGGAAGGCCCATTCCGTGTCAACGAAGCGTTCGAAGGAGGTGCTTACAGACTAGAAACAATGGAAGGAGAAATCCTACATCGAACATGGAATATGGCCAACCTCAGATTCTACTACAGTTAAGATCGCCAAAAGAAACAAGGAAGGCAGCGCCTTGGCGTGTAACCTTTTAAAATTTGTTTTTTGAATTTATTTGCATGTGTATCAAAAAATTGTACTGAAATCTCTCTTCCAATTAATAAATAGCGATGGGACACTCTTATCTCCTGTGAAAATAGGAGTTTTTATCGAGGCCCACCGTTTTAAAATTTTTTGGTTTGTGAAGAACTGTCACATATGCTTGAAACACATCTAAAAGGAAATGAGTTGAAACACCTTGGCGTTACCCGTGAATCTTACGAGTTGGGAACGTCAGAAATAGAAACGGTGATATCCATAAAATCTTACGAGTAGGATACGACGGAAATAAGGTTGAAACACCTAGGCGTTACCCTTTAAACATTTTAGTGGGGGCGTCCAGAATAATAAAATCAAGTTGAAACACATAGGCGTTACCCTTTAAACTTTTTAGTGGGGGGCGTCCAGATCAATAATAAAATCAGGTTGAAACACCTAGGCGTTACCCTTTAAACTTTTTAGTGGGGGGCGTCCAGAATAATAAAATCAGGTTGAAACACCTAGGCGTTACCCTTTAAACTTTTTAGTGGGGGGCGTCCAGAATAATAAAATCAGGTTGAAACACCTAGGCGTTACCCTTTAAACTTTTTAGTGGGGGGCGTCCAGAATAATAAAATCAGGTTGAAACACCTAGGCGTTACCCTTTAAACTTTTTAGTGGGGGGCGTCCAGAATAATACCTTTAAACTTTTTAGTGGGGGGCGTCCAGAATAATAAAGTAAGGTTGAAACTCCTAGGTGTTACCCTTTAAACTTTTTAGTGGGGGGCGCCCAAAACATCAAAGCATGGTTGAAAGTCCAAAACGTTACCCAGAAAACTTTTTAGTTGGGAACGAAGAAAACACAAAAAAGAAACGCATCAAAACATCAGGGCGTAACTTATTAAGAGGGAGACGCCCAAAGAAAACGCTGTAAGGAGCGAATAGAGGTAACTTTACTATATGTTATTGTATGCAATTATTTTAACAGGTAGAGGCGTTATTCAAATGATCGTTTACAATAAAGATTGAAAGCAACAACAGAATCATCCAAAATCTGATTTCATTCATTGAAGATTGAATACAAATTCAAAGAAAACTACATCAAACTTGAATACAAATTCAAAGAAAACTACAGCAGATTTGGATATAAAGTCAAAACAAAATACATCAAATTCAAAAGGGTGTACGAGATGCTAATACTACACTCGCATAAACAACTTGTTTATCACTCGTATAAACAACTTGTTTATCACCCAGATTATTCAAGGATTATACAAGTGCTTGAAAACTACTACAATAAGCATCAACACTTGCATAACCCTAAAAGGATCACGTGGTGCCTGGCATTATATTTCCACTTCAGTTTGTCCAGGCGAACCAGTAGATCCATCATCCTCATCCACGAGGCATGTCACTTGGAGGCTTTCACCTTTGAAGACTTAGGCGCCTTCGCCGCTGATTCCCCAGTAATTTGAGAACCTTCATCCACAGAGGGAGAAGGCCCATAAACGTAGAACTCCTCAGGAACATAGGTCTTCAAGAACTCAGCGTAATCTTCATCAATGTCCTCAGAACTTGAAGAACTAGGCAAGACAGGAGTGCTCTTTGCCCTTGCCTTCCCCGACGCTTTGGTACGTGGAGCTTTGGAGGATGAAGCACCGGTTTTCTTCTTTACCGGCCGAGTTTTGGGTTTCCCAACGGCGCGTTTTTTGTTATCACTCCTATCCATCAAGAAAAATCAAAAGAAAAAGAGAGAAAACAGAACTATGAAAGTGATAAAGATGAAGAGAAGCAATGAAGGAAAAAGGATGAAAAAGATCGTTATTTATAAGCAGCAAAATCACCAAAACCTAATATCTGTAACTGCAAATCCGGAATAAATGAGGGAAACAGTTTCCAACCACCGCAATAAAAGGATTGGCCAGTCAATAGGCAGTTACGAAAACCAAGGAAGACTGAAACAGAAAAATAGAATCAGTCAACACATAGAAACGCACGCTGCGCAAAGATTATCTCGCCACAACATCACGCCGCAAAAGACATTATCTCGCCCCGTCAATTACTGAACGTCGCCTCAGAACCACGACAGCGAAGGTCAAAGAGAAAAACGTGTAAAGCAAAGAAATACAACATTCAGAAATCTAGTCAAGAGAAAATAAAGGGCATATAGTCACAAATGACACAAGATACAAAAGCCTCATAAGGGCACCCAAATATTGTCATTACAAAATAAAGCAAGCCCACACAGGGGTGATCAACAAAATAAAGCGAAAAATTACACAGAGTATATTCATTCATCAGCAGGCGAGCTATGAGCGGGGGGATCCTCCACAGTTGCTGGCGACTCTTGGGCAGATGGCTCCGGAACTGGTTGGGCAGGGACATAAGGAATCAGCTTGCCACCTTCTATGGTGGACATAGCATCAGCTTGACCAAGAACGGCTGGGTCGAGATCAGGAAAGAGGATCTTCACTTGCTCTAACGCAAATGAAAATCCGTCATCATACTGCGTCCCCGCCAGGATCTCAAGATTCTCCTTCTCGGACCCCCACTTAGTTTTCTCATCCTTCAAAACCTTCAACTCAGCAAGGGCGGCCTCATTCTCCTGGGTTAAAGTCTTGATGCGCTCATCTCTGGAGTTCAGGCTAGCTTGGACGACGTTCATGGTTTTGACAGCCGACTCCTTGTCTCTCTTAGCATCCGACAAGTCCCCCTCATACTTCTTCTTCAAATTGTCCACCTCCTCAGCATGTTTCTCCTTCAGATTCTTCAGGTCGCCCTCGCACCTGTCTTTGGCAGCCTGTATATCCCTCTCAAGGGTCACCAAATTCTTCTCCACCAGAGCTTCCTTATCCTTAGCAACAGAGAGTTCGGCCCTCTGGCGCGACGCCAAAGCATAGTTGAGCAGGAGACCCTTAAGCTCATATCCAAGAGCCATCCTCGCCAGATCATCAGTCGCCGTGTTGTTGAAGCGAGCAGAATTCCCTGCCATGTCCACCATCTTAGAAAGAAACGCCTCAGGATCGAACATAGGATCCCAGGGCAAAGATTTCCCAGTTTGGCTCGCCCCAACAGCGACCTCCTCTGCCACAGGAGAACCCTCCGCCACATACTGATCAACGTCTATCAAGTCTTTATCCACCTCCACCATCTCTTGATCCTTCTTCCCCTTCCGCGATAAACCCCTCAGCTTCTTCTTCACTGGAGACTTCATCTCCCCCTTAGTCTTGGCAACCTTCTCCACAACAACGGGACCAGAACTGGAAGGATTCACTTGGACACTAATCCTCGAGTCGTTCTTTCTTTTCTTCTTGTCCTCGCCCATGTCCAATTGGCTAAGGACATCAACCTTCGGCTCGGTTTGTTCTTTCTTTCTCCTCGCCTTCTCTAAGTATTGTTGCCTCTGGGCAGGAGTCAAGCTCGACATATCTTCTACAAAGAAAGAGGAAATGGATTAGTTACAAAAGAGTTAACAAGTCATATAGAAGAATAAAACGATTCGCAAAATTACTTACTGAGATACTTGTTTAGAACGGCAGGGGCGCGGTCAGCATCTAAGAGTTCCCTAGGATTCATCTGGTTCATAGACTCTAAGTACGCCACTATGTCCCTCTCAAACTCACTCAACCTCTCATATACAGCGCCCTTAATCAACCTGGGGTTAGTCGTCCAGTGAAAGGGGAAAAGGGGAGTACCATCATCATTGTACATCACACTTGGACAATGCTCAGCCCCACGGACACGGACGAAGGTATCCTTATAATGCTTATAGTTAGAACTATACAGATGGAACAATCCCCGGTTGGGTTGCAAACTCAGAGGTACCACATTTTGAGGTAGAAAATTTTTGACATGGTAAAAAGAGAAGAAGACCGCTACTGAAGGCTCAGGAATTTCAAGGCCATAGCAAACTAGCTCAAAAGCCCTAATGAAAGACCAACTAATAGGGCTAAGTTGTGGAGGGGCGACGTTCTAAACCCTAAGCATGGATTTCTGAAACTCAGTAAAAGGAAAGAACAAATGGAAATCTTCAATAAATTTGGTGTACATGAAGAAGGTGACATGATCAGAGCGAGGCACATCAATCACATACTAGCCCTCCTCCACCGGTTCGAGTATGATGTCTTTCTCATTAAAAGTCCCTGAGACATCGAACTTCTCCCTATACGCCTCCACACTCTCAACGTCCTGGTAAATGGAAGAAACCTCCATGGCCATGGCTTCGGGTTCTACAGCAACTATAGCGAGCGATTCGTCTCTTCGTTTTCCTGTGAAAGACGACGGAGAAATTATTACGCAATCACTGCTATTCCCGCTACTACTATCGCTACTACTATCGCTACTATCATCACCAATACCACCCTCAAGTTCCCCAAGGTTAAAAGATTCCCCCATGACTTCGGCAAAGTAACCACTATAGTCAAAAGAACCACCAGGCCTAGTGAAATGCTCACGCACTTGACGCTCTAGAGGGGAACCAATAATGAGAGGACGAGGAGGGTTCCTCTCATCCTCGTCATCCAAATCTCTCAAAATCACCATTTTTTCCGGAAACCCTAGAAACCCTATCGCAAAACCGGAAGATAAAGAAAACTAAAAGGAGAAAAAAGGGAAATAGCGGTTATACCTGGTGATTAGGGACGGTTAACACTCGAAGAGTAATGGAGAACGTGGGTGGCGGGAAATTCGCGAAGGAAGCGCGAAAAAATTCACTAAGGGAAGCACGAAGCCGACTTCGGTAACGCAAAGAAGAGAAGAACAAACAAGCAAAATCCTCAAATATGTGATCAAAGTAAGGAAGACAATGAACAAGGAGCAACGTATTTATAAAAGGAAAGTACCGGTTGAAAAAGAAAAATTTGAAAAGATGAAACGTTTCGAAGGAAAACTAGCCAGTACGATGACTGACGCGTGTCAAAGGCGAGCCCCATGCTCGGCCAAAGCCGAGGTCACGCCCTTGAGGCGAGATACAGAAAAACTCAATTATTTATATGAAAATTAAAAGCTTCATTGATCAAGGAAACACATTACAAGCATTGAGAAAACAAAGAGTACAGGGTACAACGACATTGGAACATAATACAAACAACACAAGAGGAAAATCTAAGTTGCTAGAAAATGAAACTACTTAAGCAACGACATATGCATCCGCGACAGTATCAGTCTGCAATTCTTCAATCTCCTCCTTGTACTTTTTGGCCACCATAAGGTCAGGACTGATTTTGTCTTGATCATCCTGCAACCTGTCTATCTTCTCCCGGAGGCGGGCAAGTGAGGAACGAGTCCTGATAAGGCGGGCGACATCATATTCAATGTCCAGTTGGAGGTTCCTTTTTCTCTTCATCAGAGGACGAAGTTCTTTCTCCAACACTTCAATGCGGTTCTCAACGGCCTCCTCAGCAGATAAATTGAGATAAAGCGACTCCTCTTGCAGATCAATACTGTCTTTGGTAACATATATCTTCTTCTCCAGCGTATCTTCAAGTTCATTGTAGCAAGCCGCGACTGCATTAGTGGTCTCGATAAAGGCAGCATCCTTCTCCAAGCGACTAGACAACTCCAAGGCCAGGTCCAGGAAAGCTTTCTGATCGTTGGTCAAGCGCCATTTGTAATCATTGAGTTCTTCAACATAAGTCTGGAACTCTCCCACACTATCCAGGAGATTGTCTATGTTCTCCTCAACTTTGTCCCTCACACGCCTAACAGCAGGCATAGCAGGCGATTCCAACACAGGAAGGGAATTTGCCATAGTCATCAGGAATCAAAAAAAAAAAAAAGCACAAAGAGTTAGCAAAGATTCAGGAAATATGAGCAAAACTCTAAATCATCACAAAGGCTACTTATAGGAAGGGAGGCGACACAGACTAAGGAAAACTAGTGGGCGGTTACACCCCACGATCACCATTACTGGCCTCACTCCCACTATCACCACTTCGCCTCTTTGAGCCTCGTGCTTGGGGGGCTGTGGACTGGGGTAAGGCCCAAAATCAGGACATAGGCCCAAATTTAGGAATGGCCCAACAAGATAGTCCATGACATTCAAAGATTAAACTTGGCGGCAAAGCAAGGGGGCGACGACACGTCCTATAGACGTCGCCCTCGCCCCAGAAATAACTACCCCCATAGAAAAGCAGCAAGGGAACCGCCATCACGCGTGGAAGTAACCACCCTCTGTCATCACAGTCACCGTGAAGGGAGGAAGAAACCGTCCATTGCCACCTAAAAGGTGGAGGAAACCGCCATGATCATGGGGTATATACGATCGTGGCTCTCTAATGTAACTACCCTTGTACTTCTATAAATAGGAGCAAGAACTCCATTGTAATACATTCACACTTTTCTAATATATACAGAAATGCTGCGCAATTAACAGCAGCTATTCATTCTTTGAACACGATCCAATTAAATATCACCCCCCTTATTTGTTCACCAGAACACTAGTAAAAATAAGATATAAATTGTTGAGAAAATAATGTTACAAAACAGATCTTTTTTGAATGAGGTTTCACATTACACATAGTTTACAGTTATATATAAAAGGTTGTTATTAGTAGCTTGAACCTTTCTCAATACACAATTGCAGATTTTGAATTTAGATTTGGCTTAAATGATCTTTTGGTCCCTGTATGTTCGTGAATTTTTTATTTTAGTCTCTGTATCTTTTTTGTTGCAAATAAATCCCTGAATGTACACAATTTGTTGGTTTTAGTCCCTAAAGTCAAAATCCGCAGGAAAATCTGCGCGAAAACTGCAGATTTTCTTGGGAATTTTGACTTTATGGACTAAAACCAACAAAGTTTTTACATTCAGGGACTTATTTGCAACAAAAAAAGATACAGAGACTAAAACCAAAAATTCGCAAACATACATGTACGAAAATAATATTTTGACATTAGGTTCCACACACATAATTAAAGACATAGTTATGGTTATATAACCAAGGACTAACGGACCAGTGTGACAAAACATTATACTACTTATTATTTTCGTTTACTTGGATAACGAAATAGGAAAGGGATGACATTGGTAGTTTACTCTAAGTCCAAGAAAAGTTTATCTACAAGAACCAATCTACTTTTCGAAGTCAAGGCTTCCGAATAGTTTCAACTTAATTTATATTTCCTTTAGCTTTCAGCTTCATCTGATATTAAGGAGGAGACCAAAAACTATTTATTTAGTTTAATAAATCATTGATGGAGAATGCATTTTCCAGTTCCAGCACAAACTGAACACTCATCTTCATCTCCAGCTACATGCTTTAAGCAATAATTGATCCTGTCGTTCACAACATCCTGCAGCACAATATTGTTTCAAGTTCAAAATGACAGAAAAGCAAAATAGTTCTTCTATTTGGTACTTTAGAGTGTGTTCGATGTGTTAAAAGGGTTACAACAGTGCACAAGGTCATAATTTATGCTTGATGTAATTAAAAAAT
The DNA here is from genome assembly GCA_030408175.1 of Trifolium repens. Classification (NCBI taxonomy): domain Eukaryota; kingdom Viridiplantae; phylum Streptophyta; class Magnoliopsida; order Fabales; family Fabaceae; genus Trifolium; species Trifolium repens. Next base: position 38,413,198 of record CP125848.1, on the reverse strand, counting down.
GATCATAAGAGATTTTTATTTTACAAAAACGGGGGAAATCTGTGCTACTTCTGTTTCATTCCATTTCATTTCTATTTGACTTTGAGAAAGTTCACCAATCTTGATTCCTTTTTAAACGAACTGCATTCTTAAAGCGAATTTGGCATAGCTTAAATTCATTTTAAAGGAGTAAACTTCCAAAGGGATTTGTGTTCATGCCTCACCGCCATAAATTCAGGACAACGAAAGAGTGAATCTGCTGGACATTAAAAGAATTCCAACAACAACAAAGTCTATCATACAAGTACATGGATCAAACAACGGCATAATATTCTATCGTATATCATATCTTTATCCAACTAACTTCTATGTCTTTCTTAATAGTTTCTCTTATAGTTTTTCTAGGTCTTCCACTAGCGATTTGAGTACCCGCAATCTAATATACTCTCCTTATTATAAAATCTACATGTACTGTCTCCATATGCTCAAACAACCTAAGCCCAGTTTCCACCATTTTTTCTATGATAGGTGCTACACCAACTCTCTCTCTCTCTCTCTCTCTCTCTCTCTCTCTCTTTCTCTCTCTAATGTTGTCATTACTAATCCTATCTCATCTAGTCATACCACACATCCAACGCAACATTCCCATCTCAACTATGCTTATTTTATTTAGTGTTGGTTTTTTACCTCACAACACTCAGTTCCATACAACATTGCCGGTCTTTCAGTTGCATGATAAAATATTCCCTTAAAATAAAAACCTTTTTGACACGCGACTTCTTGGGAATGAGAATGGATGATCAAAATGGCAAAAATACACCCAAACATGAAATTTGGAAACAGAACAACTTTCAGCAAGTGATTCAACTAGTTCAACAAAGGATAAGTGAGTTAATATAAAAAATGAAACATATTAAGATAATTCGTACCACAAGTAGCTCATGGAGTCCAAGGGGTGCAGTAACAATGTATGACACACCAGGGTGTTGCTTTGCTGCCTCTGCACTCAAGGAAGGAATATCCTGCATGATTTTGTTATCTTATTAGGATTAAGTTTTAGCTTTTGAGACATTCTCAACGAGTTTGATTTAGATACAGTCAGTGTAAAAAAATTTATATTGTCAACAAATCACAATCAACGGTATGTGTGACTTTTGAAGTAGTTATGATTAAAGTCAAACATTTGTAATAACCTAATGATTATGATTGATTAAGTGTAAAAAATATTTACACCGACAGTTTATATGAATTAAACCTATTCTAAATTGAGATGCGCATTTGGTTCCTAATTTTCTTTGTATAGGTGTTTGTGAAGAATTTTATTTGAATAAAGGAGGTTTTGAAACAATCGAGATGCAAAAGTTGATTTTAACATATATGAGGAACTGTTGCTAAGAACTCATATTCTTTGTAAGATAATTTCAATTTTTATACAGGTGCTTGATGAAAAGTTTATCGAAAGTGACTTTATAATTAAGCACTTATCATATAAGTGCTTACATATTAGCTTATTTTTATAACAAAAGCAAAGACATGAAGTCAAACTGTTTTTATAAAAACCATAAGTTGTTTTCGTAAGCTATCCTGAAGAGCATGTGGAAATAAGGTGAAAATAGTCTATTGACATGTCATAAGTTGTTTCTATAAGCTCTCTCAAACATTCTCATAAGTGCTTGTGCCAGTAGATAAGCTCAAATAAGCACACATTCAAACAGGTATATCTAAGTGTCTAACACAAAGTAAAAACTGAACAAACTTAAGGAGAATACCATATGAGCAGGCTCCACAATCTGGTATCCAGTTTTTTGTCTAAACATCTCCACAAATTCATCTGAAATTCTAAACAACAAAGCTTTTTAAAAATCAAAATTAAAACATTCCCAAATGCATAACTGATTTCATGAAACTCTTCTTACTAAGCATTAGATTGGACTCTTTGCGGCGTGACCCATGATCCACGATTATGACTCCATCATCAGAACCAACCCCAGAAGAGTTTTGAGCGCTTTTCCGCAAAAATCGAAGATTTGAAGAAAAACTAGGAGAATTTAATGATTTCAAGGGTACCAGTCTTTGATTCGTTCCAATTTCACTTGCAGAAAAACTAATAGCAATCAAAAACAAAAAAACAACACTGAAAAACAATAAAATAAATAAATAAAAGGAAATAAATTGAGATGATATATACAAAAATGAGAAAGAAAAAATTGAACCTTGGGAAGAGATTGGAACGAAGTGAGAGAGAATTCACATGCATAGTTGATCACTTGTTGTGCTACTTCAAAGAGATAAAGAAAAAGTTTCTCTTAGAGGAATTTTCACAAACACCACATATGCAAAAGATAACAAACAACATGAACAGACACACTAAACTATCAAAACATCTAAAATTTCATATACAACAAACACAGAGCCACAAACTACACTTACATCTAACATCATTCAAGTTTCAACTACATCTATCACAATCGATTTTGACCCATTTCTCATAAATATGCAAGAGAAGATGCACACATAATTAAAATACAAGTTTTATGAATTTAAGCGAGGAAATGCTATTCATCATCAAGTTTTATGAATTTGGTTAAAAAAGTATATAAGCAAAAGCACACCTGGACCAAAAGAAATCCCAAAGAGGTGCAGATGTTCCAAAAATGATTTTTGTGCTATGTTTTGGATTGAGTGACAAAGGGGTTAATTTTTCTGCTATGTTTTAGAATTAATTGTAAATTTTAAATGAACAAAAACATGTTATGTTATTATCTATGAAACCCCGATACTTTAAAATTGGTGAAGTATCGTGTCCGATACGCACCTGATACCGATACTCTTCCGATACGTCCCGATACTCGTATCGGAAGAGTATCAGTTAAATATTTATTTTTAAATAAAAAAATAATATCTGATACGCGTCCGATACTTTCCGATACTCGTATCGGAAAAGTATCGGTTAAATATTTATTTTTAAATAAAAAATAATATCCGATACAATCCGTGTTTCCTAGTGAATGTCAAACTATTATGTTGTTACACGGATAACTAACTATGTCTTTTTTTGGATAGTACTAATGATGGTGTATAATACCTAATTTAAGATGTATAACTTAAAATGTACTGGTGATCATTATTTTTTAGGACAATATTAATGAAACACAAATACTTAACTTAGTATTAATGATTTTAATTTATTATAATTACTATTTTTTGTCTTTGTCACTGTTCTGAAGTTACTATGGTGTCCTACTATATAACAGATTGTTAATAATTTGAGTTTGTCCCAAAATTCTAGTATAAGAATGGATGCTTTATGCTTTTAATTGATCAGGTGTGGGACCTATATAATTGTCTGATATTGCTACAAGATGGACTTGCTGAAGAGGCTTGATGTCATGACTATAATATGTTTTTTGAACTATTATATGTCTTTAGTTAGGACTGATGAGCCCTTGTATGTTGAGCCTCAAACTTTTTTGCTCTTGTGCAAGCTAATTGGCTTGTGTGTACTCTTTGTACAATGAACTATTAACGTTTATAATAATAATAATCATTATTATTATAATTATAATAATTTTTTGTCTTTCAAAAAAAATTATCAATATTAATATTATTGCGCATTTATATATTTAATTTTAAAATTAATTTTTAAATAACGTATCGCGCCAGTATCGGATATGAATTTTTTAAAATTTTCACGTATCGGCGTATCGGTGTCGTATCGTATCCGTATCGTGTCGCGTATTAGGGCTTCATAAGTTATTATTATATTATATTATAATATATATAATGTGGAAAAAAATTTATATAATATAACTCTATCTCACATAGTCATCATAAAATCAATATCAATCAATCAATCATCAATATCAATATCAATATCAATATCAATATATACCTCTTAAAAAGAAGCTACATTATCTTATATGCAAGCATTGTGATGATGTGGTACCTCTAAAAAAATTTCATGCAACTTCTTATTCTAATAATAATAATAATAATAACTGGCCGCCCGTTTGTGTGATCGATATTATCTTTTTTTATTTGTTGTGATCGAAATTCTCTATTGTGCAAATATAAAAACTACTTAATCTCCTTTTTTATTGGACTTAGTTGATTGATAACTATTTAACCTCCTTTTTTGTTGTGACTAGTTATTAAGAAGAAAACATACCTTGCTGAGTTAGTTTTCCTGTAAGGGGAGAAAACTATGCCCAATAGAGCTCCTCTGAACCTCTCCTTATAGTAGAGAGTGTTCTACTATTTCTGAATGATTTATTGGCGATGTGAAGATTCAGTTCAATTTTATAACTGATCCTGTGTATTTCATCAGCTTGGTCGCCAAGTAACTCCATCGTGCTGCGATGAACGGATATTTTGCAGATTTATTCTTCTGATTTCTTGGCAAGCAAGCAGCTTCCATCGTTGTACGATGGAAGTCATCGTGCTGCGATGGAATGCTCATTTTCTTCACTTTTTTGGCTTTTTCTTGTCTTTTGTCATCTTGGACTCTGTCTTGATGCTTTTTCCTGCTTTTGTAGGTTTTCCTTCGTATTTGGGCATGTCTTGGTCTTTTTACTACTAATAATACTACTAAAAATACCATAGAAATTCCTGTCATCAATAACAAATATATTACTGAATAACATTTATTATAACTTTGACTCAATCACAGACTCCAAATATTCATAGTGGAGTTCATCGTTTCCACCACAACCTAAGACATCTATACAAAAGACTACATATTTAAATTACAAAAGAATTATAACCTAAATACAAAAGCCTAAAGAAAACATACCTTGGTGAGTTAGTTTTCCCGTAAGGGGAGAAAACTATGTCCAACAGAGCTCCTCTGAACCTATCCTTATAGTAGAGAATGTTCTACTATTTATGAATGATTTAATCAATGAAAGGAGAGCTCTATTTATAGTTTTCGTAATGGGCCTCAGCAAGCCATCGTACTGCGATAGGTCCATCGCAGTACGATGGAAAGATTCAGTTCAATTTTATAACTGATAATGTGCATTTCATCAGCTTGGTCGCCAAGTAAGGTCATCGTGCTGCGATGGGGTGCATCATGCTGCGATGAACAGATTTTCTTCAGATTTATTTCTTATGTTTTCTTGGCAAACAAGTAGCTCCTATCGTGGCACGATGGGAGCCATCGTGCAACGATGATCAGCACATTTTCTTCACTTTTTGGGCTTTTTCTTGTCTTTTTGTATTCTGTGTAACGCCCCAAACTGCTTTTGGGATGACCGGCTGACCCCACAAACCAACACGAGTCTTTTCAGCGAGCTTTGTCCTCACTTGCACGCTTTCCGGGAAACTTCCCCGAAGGTCACCCATCCAAAGACTAATCCAAGTCAAGCACGCTTAACTATGGAGTTCTTATTGAATGAGCTACCGAAAAGAAGATGCATCTTGTTGGTGTAGGTAGTACTCATCAATCCTTATAAGCCTTCCTTCAACCATGCAGTCTCAAACCTGTACAATCTCAGGATCCCTCTCATTCCGATGTGAATTCGGGTTTTGCCTAGAAGCTGCTAGGAACCGCACATTGTCATGCCTCGTGCACCGGCGACCACTCCCCGCCCTCATCAGCCTCGGGTAATACATGTCCACCAGCTTCCGCTTGGTTCGTCCCCGAACCACATTGTACTCGGAGAGGTCTGCTCTGATACCATTTGTAATGCCCCAAACTGCTTTTAGGATGACCGACTGACCCCACAAACCAACACGAGTCTTTTCAGCGAGCTTTGTCCTCACTTGCACGCTTTCCGGGAAACTTCCCAGAAGGTCGCCCATCCAAAGACTAATCCAAGTCAAGCACGCTTAACTGTGGAGTTCTTATGGAATGAGCTACCGAAAAGAATATGCATCTTGTTGGTATAGGTAGTACCCATCAATCCTTATAAGCCTTCCTTCAACCATGCAGTCTCAAACCTGCACAGTCTCAGGATCCCTCTCATTCCGATGTGAATTCGGGTTTTGCCTAGAAGCTGCCAGGAGCCGCACATTGTTATGCCTCGTGCACCGGCGACCACTCCACGCCCTCATCAGCCTCGGGTATTACATTCTGGACTTTGTCTTGATGTTTTTCTTGGATTCTGTGGGTTTTCCTTCGTATTTGGGTCTGTCTTGGTCATTTTACTACTAATAATACTACTAATAATACCATAGAAATTTCCGTCATCAACCATAAATGTATTGCATGGACCAATTTGATAGTTTCCTTGAGATAAAACATACAACATTGTTGATGCACGTTTTAAATGATGCATCTTTTCCATAATTTATCCATATTGGTATCTACCCCGTCTGACTGAAAATAAATGACATAATTTTAACTTAGGTTACCATTCATATGATATACTTTGATTATATTTTTCTACTAATTTATACATGCAAATATTAACGTACGAATTTTTTTTTTGATTTATCTATATGAGTATTTTCAAACATTTGAAGGAATCTTCATTCTAAGACTAAATCTTTTGATCGTCCTGTTTTTATCCAGAACCTTATGGAAAAGAATTGCACGCAGTAATTGTGTGCGGCTGTAATCAATTTCAACCGTTTGATCATGAATCAATAGCAGAGATCATTTCATACAGATATTGGAAAAGAGTAATATCAGCCACCCGAGCAAAAATCAATGGCTCTGATTCGTTATTACGTGAAACGGTGTCAAATATCTACAACAGGGAATCTTGGTCGGAACCAACTTTGAATTAATTTTACCACTCACTTTCACTTCTATTGGATAAAAAGTAGTAGTACTATTTTGGATGAGTGTAAGCATTTATACGTTTTGGTGGGTCTCGCATGCAGACACTGACTTGCACGTGCAGGTTCTCTTTCTTTTTTGCTGTAGGAGTCGCAACGGAAATTTGACTTCTAATAATGATATGAAATATAACCATTACTATGTAGCTAGAACACTAAACTTGTATGAAGAAATAATATGTCTAAGAAGAAAGATTGAATTGATATATATATATATATATATATAAGTTGTTGTTAAACTTTCACTTGTTGGTATTACAAACAACCTGCTTAGTTTAAATAGGAGACGATATGCTTAAAATTATGAGAACAATATTAACGTAAATCTAAGCCTCAAATTATTTTCCTTCCTATTATTCCTATTTCCATATTTAGATGCTGAATATTTCCACATTTGCATACATCAGTGCCTATTTCCCTACCTTGTTCAGAATATCTCTTGAAATTGTAGAATCATTTGGTCACCTAGTGGAACTCGACTAATCGTAGTTAATGAGTAATCTATTTGGGATTTTCCCTTTTCATGAGAAGACTTGTCTGATTTTCTATTATTTTGACAAGTTGTGACCACTGTCATATTTTTTTTGTTTAATTGAACAATTTTTCTGACTGTTTTCGAGATACATCACTATTGTAGCATGTTTTCCAGTTTTTAGTGGTAGATATGATATTGTGGAATTTATTAACATTGAATATTATCTGTTTAGATATTCACAAACTTCCTTTCAAGCGTGATACAACTCGGCCTTTTGTGGTAAATGAATGGATTCAAACGAAGATTGAAGGATATGAATGAGGTTTCTGGCACCGTTGAGGTGTGTGGAGTTGCACCTTTTAACTTATCTATTGAATGTGGGAATTATATATTAAACATGCATCATGTTATGTTTAAATCATAATCTAACAGAGATATTATACAATATGGTGTAGTGATTTTGAGATCTCTCTGATGGGTCTGTGAATAAAAAAGATGGAATAAAAGAATGAATGTAACAGAATTGATGTATGAAATGTTATAATTGTATTAATGGTGAACAATTACAACTGTTTGTGGAAAGATAAAAGCAACAAACTGTAGCGTAGTGCTAACTGCACAAAGAGTACGAAGACTCCCCCAAATCACTGACAAGTGACCCCACTATTCTTAACAGAAAACTTGGATGATTATTTTATTCCTTCTATGTTGATTTATAGGGATCTTCCAATCATTGGCACATGCATCCCATGCACACCTACTTGACCACGTCACCCTTCTTATTCCTTCTAGAGTAGACTCTTATAACCTTGGGCTTAGTCCTCACATCTAGGCCCACATCATCACTGATTGCACATCGTTGTCCTCAAGGATAAAATTAGGAAACTGTCCAATTAAAATGTCATTGTCTTCCCAAGTAACATCATCCATGGTCCTACCCCTCCACTTAATCAAGCTTTGGGGTATCTCCAAATCTTTATGTGTGATTCTTGCCCCCAGCACCTTCTCAGGGTAATGTTTTTCTTCTGTATTCATCTCTAAGTCCTTGGGTAAGGTACCATGAACATTATAATCTTGAACAGCCTTCTTCAATAAAGAAACATGGAATACTGGGTGGATTTTAGAATAGTCAGGTAGCTGTAACATGTATGCCACTTCTCCTACCTTTTCTACTATTTTAAAAGGACCATAGAAACGAGCAGCTAACTTCTGATGAATCCTTCTTATCACAGAATGTTGTCGGTGAGGCCTCAGCTTAAGAAAAACCCAATCTCCCACCTCAAATCTGACATCTCTTCTTGACTGATCGACATATTTCTTCATCTGTTCCTGGGCTCGAAGAAGATGTAGCTTTAATCTGACATCTCTGTCAGTCAGCTCCACGGCCACAGCCTGTACCTTAGTCTCATTGCTCAAAAATATAAGTAAATTGGGAACCTTCTTGCCGTACACATCTTCAAAAGGTGATTTACCAATGGAAATATGATATGTGGTGTTGTACCAATATTCAACCCAAGGAATCCAGTGTGACCAAGTCTTAGGTTGTTCAGAGGCAAAACACCTAAGATAACTCTCCAGGCATCTGTTCAACACTTCAGTCTGACCATCTGTCTCAGGGTGGTAAGCAGAGCTCATGTGCAGTTTTGTTCCTTGTAATTTGAACAACTCCCTCCAGAAGTGCCTAATGAAAATTGGGTCTCTGTCACTGATGATTGTCTGGGGTACACCATGAAGTCTGACAATCTCTTAAATGAAGGTTTCAGCAATGGAGACTAGTGCAGAAAACACCTTTTACATCTGGCGAAAAGCACCTTTTACATCTGGCGAAAGTCAGTCATAAACCTACAAGTTATAGAAAGTCTTACACTTTTTACCACTGACCTGGTCAGATGTAAAACGTGCACGTTTTACATCTGGTTTGTCCTTCCGCAGATGTAAAAATCATTTTTTTAATTATTTTTTTAAAATTAAATTGGACTTTTTACATCTGATGTAATATTTCCACAGATGTAAAAGGCGTGGCTCTTCACATCTGAAAAAACACCCCAGATGTAAAAGGTTCACAAGATTTTTTTTTTTTTTTTTTATAAATCCTGCTTTTTTTTTTCTTCTTTCAAATCCTACTTTTTTTTTAACCAATATACTATAGCATCCAAAACATAATAACTTGCAAATAAACATATATATAACTTCACAATAAAAACAATCCATAATTATGATACTAAAAATTCCACCGCATTCAACATCTGAATTAAGTTAATACAACTGTTCAACAAATACAAAGTAACATGTCATTAATTAGTTAATACAACCATTCAACATCCAAAAGCCAAAATCAAAACAAGTCACATAATATCCTTGCGGAACATTAATACAAATACAATGTAACTTCACACGAACCTAACGTCTTCCCTTAGCACCATCGTCACCATTGTCATAATCATTCTTCGGGTTATATAGGTCAAGAAAACAAGTTGCCCAACGATTTCGCAAGTCATACAAGTCATCTTCTGATAATGTCGTAGGATCATTGAACACCTATAATATGTAAATAACTTAATTCAGCCACTTATAGTACACATAGTACTTTGATACATCAAAAACATAGACAAGACACAACAAAGACACCAAATACACAAAGTCAAGACACAACAAAGACAAACAGCCAAAACCCAACAAAGACAACAAAATACACAAAGTCCAGCTCTACATACAAGACACAAACAGGGGCGGTGTAGCAGCAATCAAAAGAGGAGCTTATTTTATCATTGAATTATGAACGTAAATAAATATTAAAAGCACGCAACTACAAAAAGCAAAAATGCACGGAAAGCACAACAACAACAGAACCAAATTAAACATTAGGAAGACAATGTCAATCAAATTTCAATAAAGCAAAATATAATACCTCATCCCATTTCTTTGTAACACTAGGAGTTTTGGTTTTCTTTGCAATAAGTTGAAGAACTGCTCAAAATTTGATTTTGTTATAAAAAAGAATATGTCAAATTCAATATTTTCATTCACTCACAATGATATTCATGCTCAAGATATTACTCAATTACTAGATCATACATATCCATCGATTGAAAAAAGTATGTCAACAAGTATTATGTGATGGTCTGGAAGCAATGCATACTAAAACTTGAATTATTTCCATTGACTAAGACTTCAATATTAATTTCCTTTCAAAAATAAAAATAGACTTTTTATAAAAATAGATATTCACCTTGTGGCAGCATTCCAAAGCAGATCTCATCACAGAAACATATCCAATGCACTCAAAGCTATAATCAACTCCTCCATCTGTTAGATCACTTATGACTTGCTGAATTGGTTTCTCGTGGTCTTTTGGATTAATGAACTCGGTGACTCCAAAGTTTTTCGCTGCAATGTAAAATATAAGACAAGTAAATAAAAGATCGGGTAATGAAGAATTTTCTGAAGCATACAGGCACCACAAAATCCTAGACTGAGAAAACAGTATACACAAATATAGTTCATAGTAAGGCAATATTTTATAACTATTGGTCTATATTATGCCACAGTTATGAGAAAAGAAAAACAATAGAGGAAATAATCAATTACTATGAATACATATTAAGAACACATTAAAGCCACATTATACTACTGCCATGATCTATAGACAATGGTTTTAAGAAGAGAACCATGACGTCGACCATAGGCAAGGAGTATGTGCTCAGATGTAGGTGAGAACTACACATAGGTGAGAACTACACATCAAACAACAGTTGTACAAAATCAATCCATGAAAAAAATTGCTTTACAAATTGTAGTTAAACTCGATAAAAGTGGCAGAACTAGTTATTAATAACAAAGGGAGTACTGCACTTTTATTTATCATTTTGGTTTGGTGTCCAAAGCACATATAAATAAAAGGGCATGTGTCTGTATCTTTGCCTCGAAGAGAAGAAAAGAAATCATTCATAAATATGAATATTAAAAACAAGGTACAGACACATGCAGAGAGGGGAAGATAGAATTATGATTATGAGAAAGCATATGATAAAGTACTAAAGTGACCTGAATTGAAGTCAGACAATGAGCAGCTCTAATTGCTCGAGAAGCAAGCACCAATCCAAATCTGTTTAACAAATATTGATAACAAAATTAGTTTAAAATGTACTGGACTCACTTAAACCTGCACAAGAAATAGTAAATGCTTAGCGGCAATAGTTGAAGGGTGTCTTACGTTGCCTCCTCAAGGGAATAGATCCGCAGCTCATACATAACTTGGTGTGCTGTTATTGGATGCCGAGTTTGTGATGTTGCAATGCCAGACTCTTGATGTACAGGAGTTTGTAATCCTGGATCAGCTTCAATATGTGGAAGCATACATGCAACACAGGCGGCTAAATATCTACCGCATGGTGAAAAGTGGGCACCCATTTCACTGCAAAGTGCAAACACAATTGTGAAATAGAAACATTAAGTGCATATAATTTCAATTACATAACTGAAGTGAAAAGCATAACTTCATAAGGTACCTGCAGAGGACATCATGAGGTATGGTTAGACGACATCTTTCAGCATTTAGTGGGGCACATGGATTTTTTATGTCATGAGACCATACCCTTAACTTCACGGTACAAGGCAACACAGCAGCTGCCGCTGCAGCCACGGATGTAGCGAGTTCTGACTGAATTCGGTTCATGATTGTTTGGATGTCAGATCCATCATGTGGGGTATTAATAGAAGTAGCGAGATTTTCAGATTCTGGTACAGGTGTACGTGGTAGTGTCAGATCCAATCTAATATGTATTTTTTTAGTTTCTAAAACCGCAAGCAATGAATCAATATATAACCTTGCTTACTGACTGACTCCGATGATCGTCTCCTCAAGAAAGTAACTTGGTCCAGTGCCATTCGCTGGGTGAGCACCATCATAGTGGAGGATCTTGAGCTTTCCTTCCTGTAATTACAAGCAAAAGTTTAACAATTAAACAATTCAAGTGAAAGTATACCACATTGATCCTCCCCAGTAAAATCATACCTTTGTTTCGTAAACTAACCCGCCTCCAGGAAAAGGATGAAAGCATGCCACGTTGACCTCATCTTCAGCACTAGGAAGCACCCTAACAAGTTCCATATCCGAAACTCTATATACCTAAATACAAAGCAAATTCCGAGACATGAAATTGAGATTAAAAATATTTTACCTAAAACAATTTTATTTGACAACATTCAGCGCCAGCTCACAGATTGAGCACAATATACATACATAAATAAACTCAGACTCAGAATTAATTCAATGGCAAACCCAACAAACTTTATTAATAACAGTGAGTAACGAGTGCTTCAGTCCACAAACTCCAAATTAAAAGCACTTTACAATCTTTATAAATAAACAAATTTGAGAATATCAGTACCTTTGTGTTTTCAGTCGGAGGAAGAGGAACGAGGGCTTCGATTCGTAACAGTGACCTTCGATTCGTAACAGTGAGTTCGGTTAGGGTTCCGTGAGCCTTGATTCTGACTTCAATTCGTTTGACTGAGCCTTCAATTCGTAATGAGTGAGAGTGTGAGAGAGTAATCGAGTCGAGTGAGAGAGCAAGAGAGATTCAGTGAGAGAAATCGAGTAAGAGAGCAATCGTACCTTCAGTGAGAGCAATCAGACGAGAGAGGAAGAGCGATTGACGAGAGAGCAAGAGCGATTGAGCAAGAGCAAGAGCGATAGCAGGAGCAAGAGCGATAGCAAGAGCGATTCAGAACGGTGCGAGCAATTCAGAACGGTGCGAGCGATTGACGACAGTAGGGTTCAAGAGAGCCGAGTTCAATACGCGTGCGTGTATCTGAGAAAGACATCAATATTAATTTCCTTTCAAAAATAAAAATAGACTTTTTACCACTGGGATAACATTCTCAGATGTAAATTTAAGTTATACAATTTTCTTAATAATTACGGGATTACCACCGCGTTTTTATTTACTTCTGGAACTATTATACTTAGATGTAAAATGTTATGTCTATGTATTTTTCACTACTTGTAAAATTGAAACCAGTTGTAAAAAGTACTTCGTAATCCTTTTTACATCTGGGATATTTTCCACTATAGTAAAATGCTTATTAATAAGTCATATTTGTACTTGTGGGACTTAGCAGTGTAAGGATGTTTGAGCAAAATGAAATGGCCATATTTTGACAACCTATCAACCACCACCAGAATAACATCATATCCCTTAGATTTGGGTAAGCTTGTAATAAAATCTAAGAATATGTCCTCCCATATAGCATTAGGAATGGGTAGGGGCTGTAACAAACCCCCCAAAGTCGTTGCAGAATACTTCTGCCTTTGACAGGTATCACAAGCTCTCACATAGTCTCTAACTTGCTTCTGCATACCCACCCAATATAAGGTATCAGCTAACCTTCTATAGGTTCTTAGAAAACCTGAATGTCCTCCAGTAGGTGTCTTATGAAATTCATCCAACATCAGTGGGATAGAAGGAGAAGATGGAGAAATGACTAACCTCCCTTGAGAGAATAAAACACCTTGTCGTACACAGATTTTGATAGATTCCCATCAGACAGAGCTTTGCTAAAGTAAGCAATGGGTCGTTTTTGCTACATCAATATGGCCCCAATTCCTCTACCAGCTGCATCACACTCCACTTCAAAAGGTAATGTAAAGTCAGGCAAGATAAGAACAGGAGGGGTAGTCATTAACTGTTTCAATTTACTAAAAGCCTCTGCAGCATTTGAGTTCCAAGAAAAATTGTCTTTCTTAGTTAACTCATTCCGTGGTTTAGCAATTTTTCCATAGTCCTTCACAAATTTCCTGTAGTACCCAGTCAATCACAGAAAACCCTTACTCCTTTCACATTCTTGGGTTCTGGCCAATCAAGAACACATTGTATCTTCCCTGGGTCCACTGCAACTCATTTTCCAGATATTACATGCCCCAAATAATCTACCTCCAGACACCCAAATTTACATTTAGACATGTTGGCCACAAAACAGTTATTCATCAATACTGCTAATACCTGTTTCAGATGTTGCCGATGCTCTGTATCATTTCTACTGTAAATTAATATATCATCAAAGAAAACTAAGACAAATTTTCTCAAGAAAGGTCTGAATATATCATTCATAGTTGCTTGGAAAGTTGCAGGTGCATTCATCAAGCCAAAAGGTATGACTAAGAACTCATAGTGACCATTGTGAGTTCTAAAAGCAGTCTTATGTATGTCATCTTCATGGACCCTAATTTGGTGGTATCCTGACTTAAGGTCTATTTTGGAGAAGATGGAAACCCCCATGTAATTCATCCAACAAATCATCAACAATGGGGATAAGGTACTTATCGGGAACAGTAGCCTTGTTCAGAGCTCTGTAGTCTACACACATCCTCCAACTCTTGACTTTCTTCTTGACTAAGATCACTGGACTGGAGTATTTACTCATGCAGGATCGTATCACTCCCACAGATAGCAATTCTGTCACTTGCCTTTCAATCTCTTATTTTGGATGATGTGGGTATTTGTAGGTCCTGACATTAATGGGTCCATGGCTAGGGAGTAGCTTGATGTGATGCACTTGAGGACTGTCTGGAGGTAATTGAATCTAATCTTTGAACACATTAGGGAATTGTTCTAAGATATATGTGAAGTTGTCCTGCTCGGCCTTGCTCATCTCCCTGCTATCATCATTTTGAGAGAACCATCACTCTAACGCATCTCTGTTCAACTTGCCATCTAAAAACATGTTGAGAAAATGTTGTTGATTCTGCCTTCCATCTTGACCCTCCAATTTGACTGACTGACCCTGAAACCAGAACTACATATTCAAAGATTTCCAGTCTATCACCACCTTTCCTAAGGTACTCAACCACGAAACTCCCAACACCACATCCAGACCACCCAATTCTAACACCAAGGAATCAATTACAACTTCTATTGGTCCCAATCTCATCTTAACTTTCTCACAAGTACCTTGTGAAAAAATCTTGTGACCATCACTCAAGCTTAATACTCCTAATAGCTGAAGAAGTAACAGTTAAACCCAGAGTTGTGGCAATAGCAGGAGAAATGAAATTATGACTCGCTCCACTATCAATGAGAACGAGCACATTTACATTTTCTATGACCCCTTTTATCTTCATGGTGCGATATTCACCCATGGTACCCAGCACTCCCATGGAATTGCACTCCACCGCCTCTTCCTCGTGAGCGCCAGGTTGATCTAACTCCAACCTCACGATTTCCCCATCTTCTGTCATAATCTCACCATCACCAAAAATCAGTAAGCGCAACGACCCTTCAGGGCATTTGTGTTAAGTAGGATGCCATTTCATTTTGCATTTGAAGCATAACCCCTTTGCTCTTAGTTCCTCCATATAGTCGATTCAAATTCCTCTCCACCGTTCCGTCGCTGAACTCCGACGATCTCCATCAGTCTTTCTCCCCGTTGAAATTGAAATTCCGTTCTTTGGTAGGACAAATGTCGTATACAATGTCTAGGACAATGTGTCTATAGTCCAGATGTCTTAGACAACTGGTTTGACAAACGATTATGAGGATCACAAATTATTGCAGTACTGAAGTAAATAAAAGCAATAAATAACATCAGTAAATTGTTAACCCAGTTCGGCGCTAAACAACCATACTCTGGAGGATACCAATCCAGGAAGTGAACACTACTAATCCGAATTAATACTTAGTCTTACAACCATACCAAACACCTATTGGCATGTATGCCTTTTCTTAATCCTAGCAATCTTCTACTCAAGGGCTAACTCCCCCTGAATATGAGAACCTACCCAACTCCCCCTAATCACTAATCGCAAGTGACGACAACTTTAAACTACGAAGTTTAAAGACTTAGTTGAATGACAACATTCAACAACAAAGCTGCAAAGTATCAAAACCAATACTAAGAGCCACTAAGCTGCAAAGTATCAAAAACAATACTAAGAGCCACTAATGCTTTGCACAGTAAGCACAAAGCTTTGAACTCACAATCTTCAGTTCTTGTGGGTTGAGTTTTAAGCTCTATGTTGAGTTCTATATATAGGTTGCAAATCTTCACATCGTCTTCAGTCTTTCAGATGCACTACAATGAAGAGTTAGTTTTAAAACAAACTTGTTTAAAAACAAACTCCAAAAGATAAAGAAATTAATCTTTATCCACAAATTAAATACGAATCCTAATCGTATCTAACACTTAGAATTAATAACAAACTTTATCATTAATCCTAAACTCAGCTTGTTACTTAAAGATTCGCGCTTTATTCAAATTTAAACAAACATGCGTGCTTAATGGATAAGCATTATCTTTTAAGCTGAACTGGGCCAAGATGTCCTACCAACATGTCTTAGGACATCTTGTTCGACATGTTACCCTAACATGCTCTGAACCCAGTGACAAGATGTCTAGGACATCTTGTTCAACATGTTGCATCTGCACATCTTCAATATGCACAAGTGGTTTACACTTAATTACTTTAGCATTGGTGCTTCAGTTAAGTCACTCTGACCAAGTTGTTTTAGCCTTATGATGCAGCCAATCTCAGAAGAATTATAGAATTTAGAGATAAATTAGAATTGGAGTTTGACCCGCTGGGTTCGGTTTTCCGAGTCGGGTTGATCCAACCCGAATTCGCAGATATGGGGGTATCTTTTTGGGTCAAGCTGAGCCCACTACGGTATCTCGATCCTGCCCCATAAGAGTCCGTCCGGCCCAAATTCTTTTTTGCAAGAGCTTTGTTTCCTTCATTGTTTTCCTCACGTAACTCCTCTTCCACATCCTTAGTTATCCTCATCATCTGCATTCGACTCTGAGGGTTGAGTGTTCTGACCCTTCTTCGAATGGTGGGTTTCAATCCACTCATGAAGTAACCAAGGTACTGTTCTTCCAGCAAATGCCCTATTTGAGAGGACAAAAGCTCGAAAGCCTCTGGAAACTCCTCCATGCTTCCCGTTTGTCTTAGAGTTGATAGCTCTTCAAACGGATTTTCAAGTCTCCGACCGCCATAACGTGCGATCAAGGACTTCTTAAGCTTCTCCCATGTCAGCTGGTCCTCTGTCTCCATCAACAAATTAAACCAGTAAATCGTCGCACCCTCCATGCTTAGTCGAGCTAATTTCACCTTCACGTCATCAACGGTGTTCTGAACATCAAAATAGATCTCAGCTCGTGTGATCCAAGCTACTAGGTCTTCTTCTTCAAACACCGGAAGCTTCACCTTCTTCTCGGCGAGGCGGGACTCGCTCGAAATCGATCCTCCCGACGACTCTTCTGCCGCCGGTTCCTCATGTTTCTTTCCCACTTGTTTGTTCAGGTCATCGAAAGCGTCAATCAAGAGTTTCATCATGCCTTTCATCTCACACATCTCCTTCTCTATAACGTCAATATGAGCTTCTACAACCATGGTAATAGAACGGGTAGCAACGTCGGTGATTTAGATCTGATAGGTCGGACCAATTGATGGGTCTGTGAATATAAAAGATGGAATAAAAGAATGAATGTAACAGAATTGATGTATGAAATGTTATAATTGTATTAATGGTGAACAATTACAACTGTTTGTGGAAAGATAAAAGCAAGAAACTGTAGCGTAGTGCTAACAGCCCAAAGAGTACGAAGACTCTCCCAAATCACTGACAAGTGACCCCATTATTCTTAACAGAAAACTTTGATGATTATTTTATTACTTCTATGCTGAGTTATAGGGATCTTCCAATCATTGGCACATGCATCCCATGCACACCTACGTGACCATGTCACCCTTCTTATTCCTTCAAGAGTAGACTCTCAAAACCTTGGGCTTAGTCCTCACATCTAGGCCCACATCATCAATGATTGCGCCTCCTCTATCACTTTCTCACTAAGGCATATATGTTTTCCTGCTATATATGCAGCATGTTGGCTGGTGGTCTCCAACAATTATACGTGGAGAAGATCGTGAAGCTGTACACATACCAAACCATAAATTTACAGTGAATGTTGTGCAAAACCTAGCTCACTCAAAAAACACATTGGAGAATCAAAACCCACCTAGCCATAATTAGTCATTTGGATGTAAATAAGATTAACGTATGAAATGGTTTTTATGTTTATATATATTGAATTTGTTTTTCACCAATATTGAGTGTCTTATGATATTCTTCCCCATGACAAATGGTTTATTGCTTTTGCAGATCATTGTTGCTGACATGTGGAAAGTATTAGCCAAAAATCCTCAAGTTGAGTAGCAGAGGTTGCACAGGAGAGTGTTTCTGGACAATGTAAACCCTGAAAATCAAGCTCTTATGGTATGTATGAACTGGTTCGACCTACCGTTATTTTATCTTGTCTTGCAATTAATGACTCTGTACTAAATGACTGGGATCTTAAATCAGAATAATTCCTTATTCCTCTTTCTAGAAGTTTCTAGCCACAGTACATGGTTGTGCAATAAACAGCAGACGAAAAATTCCTTTCTGTTTATTAGATTCAAGTAGCTCTTTCAAATAAGGATAGAATCATGTGTGTATTTAATCCATGGTGTTGGATATTTGGTTGTTGGTATCATTTTTGCAAAAGACAAATATACAAGCAGAATGTGCGATGTCATGTTCTAACATCTGGATACCTGTCCAGGTGATGTGTTTTTGCGCTTACATGGCGCAGGTTCAATTTATGGAAGCCGCGCCTTTATTCTTTGTCCAAGGAATATATTTTTGTTCAGAATCTCATATTGATTACTTGCCTGATCACGTTCGTTTGCTAAAGGAAAGTTGACATATGATTCTGAAATATGTAAGGTGGATTTGTTGGTGAATGAAGCCCATGCATGGAATGCAAGCCCATGCAAGCTCATCTTATTTAAGCAAGGACGAGAAACCTAATTTCATCATTGAAGCCGTCATTATTCATAGAGTATTATTAGGGTTTTGAGTCTTGTGAATTGTGAGCCTTTCTTGTGTCTCCTTGATGCAAGTTTAGGACTTTGTTTTTATTGAGTTGTATTTTGTTAACTTCTCCAAAGCTTTGAAGCACGGAGTGAGTTTTAGTTTTTGAAAGTGTTTTCAAAGATAGTTTATAAAATATCAACACAGGGTCTGTGTTTGAGTGGAAGTGAGATGGGATCTCTGCTCTAGGAGGTTCCTAGGGTGAAGTCAAACAATAGTGTCTAGGCGATAGGTTTTAAACGGTGGAGTTTAGCTTTGAACTAGAACTATCATAGTGGATTTCCTTCCTGGATTGGTATCCCCCAGATGTAGGTTGTGTTACGCATCGAACTGGGTTAACAAACCTTCTGTGTTCTTTTTTTTCCTGTCCTTTTAGTATTTCTTTGTTCATGTTAAGTGAAAGTATAATGCTTCAACATTGATCTCAACATCTCAAGTGTTGAAACATTATATAGCACATCCTTGGAGGCGCGCCAGGAATTTCAATTAGTATCAAAGCAGGCACCCTGCCTGTTTTTCTTTGGGTGAGATTCAAGGAGATAATTCTCTGGCAAGATGGACAAGGAAGGAGGACCACTTCTGGACTGTTCCAACTATGATTTTTGGAAATCTAGAATGGCTACCTTTTTGAAGTCTATTGATAGCAAGACCTGGAAAGTTGTGTTGAAAGGTTGGGAACCACCTGTTGTTCTTGACAAAGATGGGAACAAAACTGCTGTTTTGAAACCTGAAGAAGAATGGTCCAAAGAAGAAGATGAGGCGGCTCTAGGAAACAATAAAGCCTTGAATGATCTCTTTAACGGAGTGGACAAAAGCATGTTCAAGCTCATCAAACCATGCATTTTGCGAAAGATGCTTGGCGCATTCTGCAGACAGCTCATGAAGGTACTTCTAAAGTCAAGATGTCTAGACTTCAACTGCTTACAACTAAATTTGAAAACCTCAAGATGAAAGAGAATGAAAGCATACATGACTTTCACTTGAGCATTCTTGACATTGCAAACTCGTTTGAGTCATTGGGTGAAAAAATGCCTGATGAGAAGCTAGCAAGGAAGATTCTCAGATCTCTGCCTAAGAGGTTTGACTGCATTATGGCAAGTGCATCAGTCTGTCGTCGAGTAATAATTCACACTCTACGTGTCTAGAATGAGTTCGTATCCACAAGGATCGTGCCAAAGCTTCGTTAGCGTTATTTAAGTTCGTAGTTCTGCATTCGCTTTGGGTTTTTGGAAAAAGGTTTTAATAAAAATAGCGACATGCTTGCAGAAAATAAAGATAAATGATTCAGAAACATAGAGGATATGTATGGTGGTTGGACTTACTCCCTTCTTCCTATTTGGCATGAACGGTGTATAACAAAGTTATTCAGATTATTATTCGGCGGTGACTTTTCCTTTATTGTAGTAACACCTTACTGTTACTATATGTATATTGAAGTTTCCCTACATTAATAACTAAGGTACCTACGAGAGCCTAACCTCGCCGTGTCACATACCCTAATTACTAGGTGAGTTATTCATTACACATGCATTATTACCTTCACCCATCAAAAGCCTCTAAGTCCTAGTATCGGGCTATTCAGCTTCTAAGTGCTCAGTTCACACCTTGTTCCTGATTCCTCCTCTAATTTCTCAGTTCACAACTAGTTCAGGATGTTACCGTCTCTATACACCTAGCATTATTTACTACTAGTTCCAGACCATATTAAGTAAATACCTAATATCAATTCTATGAGCGCTCCCGCTTATCCGGTTAGATTACGAGAATATGTTGTTAAAGTGCAAGAAAGTAAATAACAAATATAATACTGAATAACGATTTATTATAACTTTGACTCAATCACAGACTCCAAATATTCATAGGGGAGTTCATCGTCTCCACCACAACCTAAGGCATCTATACAAAACACTACATATTTAAATTACAAAAATATAACCTAAATACAAAAGCCTAAAGAAAACATACCTTGCTGAGTTAGTTTTCCCGTAAGGGGAGAAAACTATGCCCAATAGAGCTCCTATGAACCTCTCCTTATAGTAGAGAATGTTCTACTATTTCTGAATGATTTAAACAATGAAAAGAGGGCTCTATTTATAGTTTTCGTAATGGGCCTCAGCAAGCCATCGTACTGCGATAGGTCCATCGCAATACGATGGGAAGATTCAGTTCAATTTTATAACTGATCCTGTGCATTTCATCAGCTTAGTCGCCAAGTAAGGTCATCGTGCTGCGATATAGTGCATCGTGCTGCGATGAACAGATATTTTGCAGATTTTTTCTTCTGTTTTCTTGGCAAACAAGTAGCTCCCATCGTGCTACGATGATCAGCACATTTTCTTCACTTTTTGGGTTTTTTCTTGTCGTTTTGCATTCTGGACTTTGTCTTGATGCTTTTCTTGGATTCCATAGGTTTTCCTTCGTAATTGGGCCTGTGTTGGTCATTTTACTACTAATACTAACACTAAAAATACCATATAAATTCCTGTCATCAAGGTTTGACATGAAAGTAACAACAATAGAAGAAGCTCAAGACATTGCTACAATGAAGGTTGAAGAATTGATTGGATCACTTCTAATTTGTGAGGTAGCCATCACTGAAAGAACGGATAAGAAAGCCAAGAGTATTGCCTTTGTCACAAATGCTGATGATGAAGAGACTCAAGGAGACTTAGACACTAAAGAAAGTATAAATGATGCTCTTGTTCTGTTAGGAAGGAAATTCAACAAGATAATGAAACGTGTTGATGGAAGGCAAAAACGAAATGGGTCAAACATTCACTTCAACATCAGCAAACAACAAACCAATCTGAAGAAAACTAGACCTGATGAAAAGAGCAGTCAATCTAAGGAACTCCAGTGCCATGAATGTGAAGGACATGGGCACATTAGACCAGAATGTCCCACCTATCTCAAGAAACAAAAAAAAGGCATGATTGTGCAATGGTCTGATGGTGATAGTTCTGAAGGAGAGGATAGTGGTGAATCTGCAAAACAGGTCACTGCCTTAACTGGAGTGCATATATCAGATGCCGAGTCTGAAGAAGATAATGTGATGTCCTATGATGATCTAGCAGTCACCTACAAAGATCTCCTCATTGAGCATAATGAAGTTTGCAGGGCTCTAGAGAAACAGAAAAGAACAACCAGTCAACTGGTAGCTGGGATACGAAGTTTAGTCCTGCTGAAGAAGTTCTTGATCCGTATACTGGTAATGTTACTAGTAGGAGGTCTGACAACAAACCTGATCAGTATAAGTCAACTTTGTGATCAAGGAGTGAATGTCAACTTCACTAAATCAGAATGCTTAGTGACAAATGACTTGGGATAAACCTTGATGAAAGGGAACAGATCAAAAGAAAATTGCTATGCTTGGGTTTCTCTAGAAAGTGATTATCACGCTACTGGATCAAGTAAAATGAAAGAGGAGATTGGAAAGCAAATCAGGATGTCTCATTACAAGCTGCCACTTTTAGCATCCCCAAAGACACTTACACAACACCAAAATGAACTCATAGAGTCCATAATGGTGGCTATCAATATTCTGCATCTTGATGGCCGGAAAGATGTTGAAAGAGATGATGCAGCATCTTCATCTCAGATGAAATCACATTGTGGTCTGCTGGAAGAACCCAAAAATGTCAGAGAAGCACCAAAAACTGAAGGCTGGATTGAGGCCATGCAAGAGGAACTAATTCAACTCAAAAGAAGTGAAGTTTGAACTCTTGTTCCAAGACCTGAAGGAATCTGTGCTATTGAGACCAAATGGGTATTTAAGATTAAATTAGAAGAAGATGGAGCCATATTCAGAAAACAAGCAAGGTTAGTGGTTCATGGAGATACTCAAGGTAAGAGACTTAATCTAGACAAAACTTCTGCTTCTACTGCCAAATTAGAAGCTATAAGACTACTTATTAGGAATTGCTTGTGTTCACAAATTAAGGTGTTTCATATGAAGAACTGCCTGCAAGAAGAAATTTATGTTGAACAACCCAAAGGCCTTGTTGAACCTAACACTCCAAACCATGTATTCAAGTTGAGGAAGTTCTCTTATGGAAATGGATTCTAAATTTGCAATGGTTCTAGTTGGTGAACTATCATATTTTCTTGGTTTGCAAGTCAAACAGATGGAGGGCTCTACCTTTATCTCTCAGAGTAAATATACCAAGAAGTTAGTTGAAGAGCTTGGAATGAATGGTGCTACATGTAAGAAGAAACCTGAAACTACTCATTTGAAGCTGGCCAAAGAACAAGAAGTGTCAATTGAGCCTAGTCAATACAGAAGCATGATAGGCAGCTTGTTGTACCTTACGGCTAGCAGACCTGACATCACTCATGCTGTAAGAAATTGTGCAAGACATCAAGCAAATCCAAAATTGAGTCACCTAATTCAAGTAAAGAGAATATTGAGACATATCAATGGAATGAGTGATTATGGTCTTTTATATGTTCATGATCACAATGTCAAATTAACTGGTTACTATAGTGTAGGTTGGAATGTGAAAAGGACCTCTAGAGGTTGTTCCTTTCTCGGAAGAAACCTAATCTCATGGTCTAGTGAGAATCAAAATTGTGTGACTTTATCCTCAGGTGAGGATGAACACATAGTTGCTGGCAGTGCATGTTCTGAATTGAGTTGGATGAGACAAATTCTGAAGGCATATAATGTGGAACAAGATGCTCTAACATTATACTGTGACTATCTCAGTGCAGTAAATGTCTCAAAAATTCCTATTTAAGATAATATAACAAAGCATACTGAGACTCATGATCATTTCACAGATCATGTTGAAGAAAATAATGTGATCCTTGAACAGGTTACCACTGAAGAACAAGTTGCAGATATATTCACTGAAGCTCTAGATGCTAAGTAGTTTGAGAAGTTGAGGGGCAAATTGGGAATTTGCCTGCATAAGGAGTTGTAGCAGTTAATGATGATAAAGCGTGCAATTGTCGTTTTTTTCCCTCTCCTACTTATTTTTGCACGTTATCCTAGGAGAATCAAATCAAACCTTTTCTTCCCATTCTAAACTAACTACTACACATTACTATCTCCACTTCCTTATACTCAAAACTTCTAAACTTCTCAATCCTTATTTTTCATTCATCACCGTCACTCGCAAAGTCTCTCTTGTCTTCATAACCCATCATCAAGCTTGTCTACATTCAACCATGTCTTCCAACACCATAACCAACTCAGGAATCACTTCCCCTGTTCAATCGTCTCCACCTTCTCAACATGCAAATACCACGACCGCTCCTTTAAATGTTGATCTCGTCTCAACTGTTTTTCCTAATGAAGAAGAACAACACTCTCTAGTGGTTCAAAAGAGAAAATCAAAGAAGAAGAGCTCGAAATATGCTGTAAAGAAAAAGTCATCTTTAACTTCTGTTAAGAAGACACCCAAACTCAAAAAGGGTGAATAAAAAATTCCTATAACTATGGAGGATCTGTATTTGAAGGAGAACTCGTTCAATAAGGAGAATCCGTTCAACCTCCCTCATGTTGATTCGAATGTTGAATCGTCTGCAAAAAAGTCTAAAGATGCTAATGTTGAAGCATCTAAGGTTAATGTTGCTACAGTCTTTGAGAAAGTATCTGATGCTGCTGAAAGAACAGAAGTTCTTGAAAAAGGTAACTCTGGGAAAACACTAAAATCTGCTGATGATAAAATTGTTGAGAAACTTAGGGTAGATGACAAGAATGATGATGATACTGCTACTTGTAAGAATGCTGGGAATATGACTTCTAATGTGGCTGGTAACACTAATATTAGTGAAACTGTTGAGATTCCTATTGAGAAGCATAATGTTGTACCGGATGTTGAAACATCCTTGGGCCAACAGGATGACCAGAATAACATAACTGATGATATTGTTGAACCAAATGCTGAGGTTCAAGATAAAAACGCTTCTAATAATGATGAGATTCTTCCCACTGATAAGGACAAGAAAAATGCAACCAAGTCTCAGGAGGTTGTTGGTGACAGTGATGGAGAAAGAACTGTTGAACATGATGATAATATTGTTGACTTAGATGATGAAAGTAGTGATCTCAACCACACCATTGCCAACACCTACAGAGGTAGCAGTGTGGAAAAGAGGTTAAGAAGCAGTTCTGGAAAGGTTGTTCCTGCTGTTGCTAAAACACCTATAACTAGAATGAAAAGTGTTGTAGTTGGCCCTAAGAAAGGGTGGAGCAACATCACCCCAAAAGCTACAACTGGAAAGAAGACCAAGAAAAGGAAGATTGTTGAGTCAAGTGACTCTGAATATAAGCATGTTGAAGAGGATGTGTCACACATCCCTGTGTCTACAAGTAAGAAGTCAACTAGTCAGAAAACTTCCTTCAGTGTCAATGTTGTGCAAACTGACAATATCTCTTTTCACTATCCTGATTATGCATATATGTGGGAATATGTCTTCCACATGAGATTGGCTTTGGAAAGAGAATTGGGGCCAGATGTTTTGGAGATCAATGAGGTAGTGGATCATATCAAAAATGCTGGTCTGGAATCAACAGTTACCAACCTAGGTAATTGTTATGAAAAGCTAGTAAAAGAATTTCTTGTGAACATCCCCGATGACTGTGATAACCCTGTAAGCAGTGACTACCATGTTGTATGTGTAAGAGGAAACAAAGTGAAGTTCTCTCCCTCCATTATTAACAGGTTCTTGGGCATTGATGAGAACATAAATGATGATACTGAGTTGAACTTCAACCAGGTTTGCAAGGTAATAAATGCAAACCAAGTCAAAGTGTGGCCAAAGAAGGGTAAGATTCCTGCTGTTATGCTATCTGTCAAGTATGCTATTCTGAACAAGATTGGAGCTGTCAACTAGGTACCTACTACCCATTCTTTTGATATTGCAACCAACATGGCCAAACTCATTTATTCTATTAGTACTCAAACAAAGATGAACATTGGGACCTTTATCTTTGAACATACTTTAAGGCATGTCAGATTTGAAGCTGTTAAGTTACCAATTGCCTTCCCTACTTTACTGACTGACGTTATTTTAGATCAACAACCTGGTATTCTGACTGCTGCTGATGTGCCAAAGAAAAGGGAATCTCCTTTGTCTTTGCACTTCAAATTGTTTGAAAGTCGTCACGTTGCATATCTTGTTGGAGCATCTGCTTCAGCATTTACTACTGCTGCTGCTGGTACATGGTTGATGACTAGAAAGGAGATTGTGACTGCTTTGAAAGATACTTGCAAATATCTGGATGAAAGAAAGGCCTTGTTTGAAAGAATGATCGTGGCCCTAGACAATGAGGAAGCTGGTGTAGGTAATGAGGATGCTGGTATGAATGGTGTGAATGATGGTGTGGCAGATGATAATGCTGCTGAGGATGATGTTGCTGAGGAAGAGGAGGAAGTTGGTGATGAAGAAGAGGACATGGAGGCTGATAATTAATCATGTCTCTGGTAAATTTTCTTCTTTTTGTTTTTATTTGAGCATTTGCTCTGGATAATTTGTGCACCTATGTGTGTTGTGGTTTAATCTGGTACTCTGCACTCTACTATTTTCTGGTACTTTATCTATGCATGGAGTTATTTGGCCAAATTTTTTGCCTAAAAAGGGGGAATATAATTCTGAGCTCTCTATGTTTTCTGATGTGCCATGAAATGTTTAAGCATGCTCCGATATGGATATAGTAGTAGTAGTCTGCATGCATACACTATGGGGGAGAAGTACTTCTGATATTTAGTGAATGTACCCATGCTATATTGAGGGGGAGTAGTATGTCTTATGTGATAACCCCAGGTTACTTTGAGGGGGGGTAGTGCTTTATGCTATGTGTTATCTGATGTTGAAACATGTTGGTGATTCTTGCTTGTGTGTAGAAGATCTCCTATCTTTTTCTGTGACCTGCTAATAGGCTAATGTTGTGTGGTATTTCCGCTGTGCATGCCTCTGATACGCATATCTGATACCTCACCTGACCCTTATCTACTATCTTTCAATTGAGGTACTCTTAAAGGTAGTTTTTCAAGGTGTCTTATTTTATCTTCACTTTGTGTGTTTGTGTTGAGATGAAGAAAAATATGTGTGATGTATCTCTCTGCTAGTATCTATATGGTCTCAAATTGTTTTAGCCAAAAATTTCGCCAAATGGGGAGATTGTTGGATATTTGGTTGTTGGCATCATTTTTGCAAAAGACAAATATATAAGCAGAATGTGCGATGTCATGTTCCAACATCTGGATACCTGTCCAGGTGATGTGTTTTCGCGCTTACTTGGCGCTTGTTCTATTTATGGCATCCACGCCTTTATTCTTGGAGTCCAAGGAATATATTTTTGTTCAGAATCTCACATTGATTACTTGTCTGATCACGTTTGTTTGCTAAAGGAAAGTTGATATATGATTCTGAAATATGTAAGGTGGATTTGTTGGTGAATGAAGCCCATGCATGGAATGCAAGCCCATGCAAGCTCACCTTATTTAAGCAAGGACGAGAAACCTAATTTCTTCACTGAAGCCGTCATTATTCATAGAGTATTATTAGGGTTTTGAGTCTTGTGAATTGTGGGCCTTTCTTATGTCTCCTTGATGCAAGTTTAGGACTTTGTTTTTATTGAGTTGTATTTTGTTAACTTCTCCAAAGCTTTGAAGCACGGAGTGAGTTTTAGTTTTTGAAAGTGTTTTCAAACATAGTTTATAAAATATCAACACAGGGTCTGTGTTTGAGTGGAAGTGGGATGGGATCTCTGCTCTAGGAGGTTCCTAGAGTGAAGTCAAACAATAGTGTCTAGGCGATAGGTTTTAAACAGTGGAGTTTAGCTTTGAACTAGAACTATCATAGTGGATTTCCTTCCTGGATTGGTATCCCCCAGATGTAGGTTGTGTTACGCACCGAACTGGGTTAACAAACCTTCTGTGTTCAATTTTTTATTTATTTTTCTGTCCTTTTAGTATTTCTTTGTTCATGTTAAGTGAAAGTATAATGCTTCAACATTGATCTCAACATCTCAAGTGTTGAAACATTATATAGCACATCCTTGGAGACGCGCCAGGAATTTCACATGGTAATAAAAACCGAACCGTGTTTGTATCCGATCCGGACAAGCCTTAAAACCACTTATACACAAAACCGAGAGATCAACCTAATGTATTTCTTCTCATTTTCACAGATTCTGATTTCTTGTTTTGTCAAGACCTCACATTTTGAAGAATATTTGTGTGTTAAGGTAAGAATACGTATTTATATAGAATATGACACTTTCTACAATACTTCCCTCATACAGTCATAACTGTGATAACTTGCAAATGTTAATTGAAGAGCTGTTGGAAATTATTGATAGACAAATAGTAAATAATTAGATAAAACAAGTATCCTGCAAAGATCTTGCATAAGTTTGAGAATTCCTACAAATTACATTTGAATAGAAATTAGAAACTCATGAATAATCAAGCGATAGGCCCTTCCGTGTGCCACTATGTTGAACCTTACAATCAACTCTTTTAGTTGTTTGCTTATTCTATTTTATAGCCACATGGTATATCAGTAGAAGATGAATATACCATTAGAGTGTTTCTAGCACTCCTCTATGATCAATATTGGCTATTGATTTGCATTTGAACTTGGGGATTTAAGATATAATTATTCATTTGGCTGCTATATGTAGGGAGCTGAGTTTTCAATGCCAAATTAGATAATTTAAATCTTATTAAATAATGTAAAACAAAAAGAAGTAAGCAATGATGGATTATCTAGGAGCAGTTTCTATTCATTGTTATGATGATGTGGCTAAATTTTCCTAACTTCGGCTTTACAACTTGTTCTTGTTTGTTGGCTTGACATGATACTCCAAGTATGATTCTATTGGATTTTAAAAACAGGAAACTATACTATTGGATCTTCTTAGACTAGAGTTATTAGCCATCACCGGCCCGACTTGCAACACCAGTCCGTACTATACAGAAAATATATAGTGATGCTGACTTGGACAACATACCGTACGCAGATTCCACATTTAATGGTGCTGAAGCATCTAACCAGTTATTAGTGATTGATTCACCTTCCCTAAGTACATTCACTCACCTAAGTACATTTGTATGATGCTAATTTGAAGAACAAATATAACATATAAACAAATAATTTATATATTTGACTCGGCCTTCACAATTCAAATGATTTCTTGAGTTCATGCAAATGTCATTTCCTGTAGATGTGTTCATTATCTTTAAAGTTTTTCTTAACTTCCTAAGCATTCTATTAAGCTTGGCACATGCAATCAGGAGCAGGATATGTGTATATGGATTGTTTAGGCTTTCTAAGCCTGAGTTGACCTTGTCTACTTTCATGACCTTCAACCACTGCATGCTCAAACTCCGAGTCATTAAACCGAACTGAACTGTTAATCATGAACCGAACCAAACTGTTTCAGTTTGATTTCAAAACTGTTGGTTATGGTTCAATTTTTTTTGGTGACCGGTTCGGTTTGGTTTTATGATTTTTTTGCCAATCCGTATAAACAAAGCATTTATTATCATTAATTCAATTCAACTGTTTAACAACCTTGTTTGTTGTACTTCATAAATATATGCTACTACGGTTTTACCTCTGTCTTTTAATATAAGACCTCGCTAAAATAGTTAGGGGTACGTTTGTTGTTAGTAAAGAAATAAATGCAGTTGAAAATTGAAAGTGGATCCTATAAAAAGGAACAAAAGAATTCTCAAGAGTCTTATATTTTTTGCGAGGCCAAAGGCATCTATTTCATAATGATATGAACATTCAAATATACTAACCCAAAGAAAGATGGTTAATTCATCATTATTCTAGACTAGACTAGTTAGTAGTACTTACTAATATTGGCAATGCATTGGAGTCATCTATAAGGTTAAAGGTGTAGCTAAAGGAGAACTCACCGATGTATTGTGCATATTTCCTGGAGAAGCAGAAATGAAGATGTGACTATGCATACTAATGTAGTAGTTGTTGAGACGGGAAAAGTGGATTCTAGGGACGAAACCGGTAGAATCAAGGTCTCAACAGTAGGGATTCCAATGATTTGAATAGAATCCGGTACAATTAAGAAATCATGTAAAGATAAATTAAGAGTTTTTGAGAGAAAAATATATTTGTTATGAATTTTGGTATGTTTATTTCATTCACTTAGATAGCTATATAAAGGCAAGTTGGTAACAAACTCTACCAATCATTGCATAGAGATAGGAAAATAATAACTAATTTAACTTAAGATAATAAGATAATAAAATCATTGGATCTAACTAGGGAAAATAGCAACTAACTAGAACTAATCTATTATTTTAAAACAAACTAATAATCTAGTACTTAAATAATAATATAATACTTAATTCCTCTGACACAAGTGCGGCTAATAGAGAAGCTTTTCCCTTTATCAGAGTACGAGGCGAAGTAAGGCTCTTTTTGTCTTCCATCAGAGGAAACAATTGCTTCAAAGTAGATATCCTGGCTCCTCCACCATAGACCTGGAAAAGGGAGATATTTGAGAGACACATATAAAGGTTAATAGGTTTTTACTCCTTTGCAAAGTAGGCAAATTTTGTTTTACCCCTATAATTTTTTTTTTTGTTGAGATTACCCCTTGTAATGTTGCAGAATTTGTTTTCTAGTTCATTTTACCCCTCTGGGGGTAAAACAAAACAACATTACAGGGGGTAAAATGAACTAGGAATTTTTTTTTGCAATATTACAAGACGGCTATGAAGCACGGACACTTCCCGGATTAGACGTGTCCGACATGTGTCCGTGTCCGACACGTGTCCGTGTCCGACCGACACGACACTTATGATTACACTGAATTATGTCATTTTTCCAAATTATTATCGTGTCGCCGTGTCAGTGTCCGTGAATCTCAACAACAAAAAATTACAGGGGTAACACAAAACTCGCCTACTTTCCAGGGGGTAAAAGCCTGTTAACCCTAATCATTTTAAAACAATCACTGATAATTAAAATGAATGAGTCTCTAGTGTGTAAAACAACGCAATAATTAAAAAGAAAAAGCAAAATCTATTCACACCCCAAAAAGTTCTTGTTACACCGAAATTTCATTAAAGATTAATTATAATAGCAAAATTGTCATTCTTTATATAATTTTTGAAAAACAGTTTTTCATCTTTTATTTTATTTCTAATGATTCTGCTTCACTGTTCCCTTTCTCATAAACCTCATTAATGTGTTCTATCTCAAACTCATTAACTTGTCATTAATTTCAATTAAAGATTGAATTTAAAGATACTTCATTAAGTGCATATGATACTTAATTTATACTAATTCAATTCTATGACATTCTCGAATCACATTTGTGGTACAAAACGTGAGTTTGAGGTGAAAAAACGTGCAACCAAACATAGATTAAAGTCCCGTTTGGCCCGATTTTTTTTTTCTTTTTTTTTTTCTCCTTAAAAATAGTAAAGAAGGAAAAAATTGTGTTTGACTTAATTTTTTTTTATTTTTTACTTCTTTACTTTATTTCTCTAATACTTTTAGGGTCCGTTTGGTTCGAAGTTTTTGGAGGGGAGGGGAGGGGAGGTGAGGGAATATTTTAAATTTTTATGTTTGGTTCAATTTTTTAACGAGGGGAGGGGAGGGAAGGGGAGAAGTAATTTACTTTTTTACTCTTAACCTTATAAACTCAAAATAAGGATTAAATTATAATGGATATATTTCGTCAAAAAAAAAATCTAATGGATATATAACAAAAAAAAAATCTAATGAGTAGAAAATCTAATTTTTTTTTCTGTTGTAAAAAAATAAAACGTAGAATTTTAGTATTCCAACAAGGATAATTTTGAATTTTAATAAAAAAATGAGGGTAATTTTGTCAACACAATAAATTATGTTTTACCTCGCCTCCCCTCCTTAAAAATCCCTCCCCTCACCTCCCCTCCCCTCCCCTCCTTCTCAGTTGAACCAAACGGACCCTTAAGGAGAAATAGTGTCAAATATAATTTTATACTTCTTTATTTCGTTTAAGCTAAAATAAAAAGTAAAAAATAAGCCGGGCCAAACGGGGCCTAAAATCAATTTCGAAACTTATATACGGGGTGTGGTTGGTGGTCTGATTGGGGCGTGGATATAGCAACCTAAACTACTAAACGAGTGCTAAACTATTTGGGCTAACTAGGGTCCGTTTGGTTTGAAGTTTTTGGAGGGAAGGGGAGGGGAGGGGAGGTGAGGGAATATTTTAAATTTTGGAGAAGTAATTTACTTTTTTACTCTTAACCTTGTAAACTCAAAATAAGGATTAAATTATAATGGATATATTACGTCAAAAAAAAATTAATGGATATATAACAAAAAAAAAATCTAATGAGTAGAAAACCTAAATTTTTTTTGTTGTAAAAAAAAAATAAAACCTAGAATTTTAATATTCCAACAAGGATAATTTTGAATTTTAATAAAAAAATGAGGGTAATTTTGTCAACATAATAAATCCCTCCCCTCACCTCCCCTCCCCTCCCCTTCACTATTTAGAATTTTGGAGTGCGAGAATTGTAATTTCATGTTAATAATTAAATTAAAGAGTGGAAGGAGAATAAGATATTTATATAAGTTGTATAAAACTTTAATTATTTAAATAATAAGATACAAGTTGCGCTTGCATAATTTATCTTGGTATTTTTTATTTACATTTTTAAAGAAATAAAATTTTAGTAATAATATATTTTTAATTAAGGATAAAAATGGAATTAAAAAGTTATAATTTGTTCCGCTCCATCCATAGAACGAAAATATTTCATATAATATCCAAACAATGGAATGGAGTCATTGTTCCATTCCACTCCATTCCATTTTATTTCATTCCGCTCCGTTCCGTTCTATTCCATCAATCCAAACATAGCCTAAAGGTATGTATAGAAAGCCCGGCTCAAATAACTGCCACGTAACCTAAACGATTTGTTTTATTTTGTTTTGTGCAAAATCTTCTTGTTCACTTCTCTTCATAGTTTCAAGTTTCAACAAACACTCTCACAAACAAAATAATTAATTATTTATATTCTTCGTGTGTTCCTCTCTCAATTCTCAGATCAACACCGTCATCAGGTTAACTTTTTCTCTCTCAAAAACTCGCTAATCTTAATCTTTAAGTTAATGGATCCTAATTAATCATCAATTTTGCGATGCTTTATCAATGTTTATTAGTAATTTAGTTCAATTACCACTTGTTTTTTTCCCTTTTCTTCAACCACTTAATTCAACGATGATAGTGTTTTTTTCGCCATAGCGTATTTTCAACGGTTCTCTGGGTTTTAGGGTTTCCTCAATTGTTTAATTTTGATTTCACTGCTTCAGTTTCATTAGTTTCACTGGAGAGTGATTGTTAAGTTTAGGAATATATTTTGATTAGTTTATTGTTTTTTACTATATATTATTATAAGTATAATATAATTTTCTGTTTCTATAAGTTACTCATATATAGCAATTTTACTCTGACAGGGAGCTTGGAGACTTGATACTCTAGTGTTTCAATCATCACAAAATGGTTTGTTTTCTACAAATGTTAAGGGCCTTTTATGTATACGAAAGTGTATTTGTTTCGATTTTCTGTTTTTAACTTATATTTTTTTTATCATTATTTGTACAAATATTTGACAATGGGATACAATTCGAAAAATAAGATCATTTTTTTGTCTAATTAATTGTGTTAGATTTATGCAATATTCATGCTATGATTGTGGTGATATTTGTTGCATATTATGATTTAACTACTGCCTGTATGCTTGACACAGTTTTTTGATGGATATGGATATCATGGGACATCGTTTGAGCAGACGTACCGATGTTACCCTGCTTCTTTTATTGAAAAGGTTAGCATGCCTTTCAGGCATCTGTTTCTAATATTATGTACATAATGACATTTGGTTTTAATTTGAAAATGTTTATTGCCACTGTTAAACGTATTGCTTATGATGAACTAAACCTAGGCATGGGTTATATAATTATTATTGTTTCTCCAGTTTTCAGGTATTCTTTCTAGTGTATATCTTGTGCAATAGATGTTACTTTATGTTAGTGTCATAGTCTATTAATTAATTAGGTCATGTTTATCATAAATTAAAAAGGATTGGTTGCAGTGAATACAAACTCTGACCCCAATGATGATAACCCCAGTTCGATTCATAGGAAGTGCATCCCTGTTGTGAGGTTTCAAAATCCAACACGTTAATTCTTCTGTCTCTAAAGCAGCCAAATTTAGGATTAGTCCCATAGTAGGTCAAAATTGTCGAAGTTGACAAGATACCCTGGTGTACCAATCAGGGAGTCAAAGACCCTGATTATCATGGATTCTAAATTTAATATGGTCTTACCTGGTCAAAAAGAAGTGACCGGCGTCTATAACGTTGCATCCAAATGGTTGTTGAAGTGGGGAGTAGATGCGTGAAGTGAGAAGTTATTAGATAGCATACCTGAGTCCTTCGAGTGAATCTGGGGAATGGGAATTTGGGCCTTGAATGCATTGATTGGCATTGATGAGAAGGCGGAGGCCGCTGAGTTATCATCAATGGGGAGAGGGAATCTGGCCCTTGAATGCATTAATTGCCATTGATAAGAGGCGGAGGTCACGGAGTCGTCATCATCAATGGGGAGAGGGAATCCGGGCTTTGAATGCATTGAAGGCCATTTATGAGAAGGCGGAGGTTGCGGAATCGTCATCAATGGGGAGAGGGAATATGGGACTAGAATGCATTAGTAGTGTTGTTTGCCAGTGTTCGTTGGAAGGTTGGACCATCGACCTGGGCCAATCTTGTTTGGGTCGAGCAGGGCAAGCACGGGCCTTGACCCAGTCTAGAACATAAAATAATCTATATTATTTGGTAAATCAATATATATCTATTACTATATATAAAAAGGATACAAATTTTTGGGATGACTTTTTCATTATTCCTATTTTACCCTTAAAAAAACTACAAAAAAAAAAAAAGTAACCACAGATCCAAATTATTAGCACAATTGATTAATAAAATCACCAAATTAATAGAGATGATTTGTTATCTATTACTATTATCTATACCAATATATAAAGAGAATACCCCCTTTCGCATGGATTTTTCTTATTGCCATTTTTGCCCTTCACTCTATTTAAATATTTG
Source organism: Trifolium repens (assembly GCA_030408175.1). Taxonomy (NCBI): domain Eukaryota; kingdom Viridiplantae; phylum Streptophyta; class Magnoliopsida; order Fabales; family Fabaceae; genus Trifolium; species Trifolium repens. The sequence goes on along the minus strand of CP125848.1, from coordinate 38,377,955 downwards.
TATATGTTGAAAAATAACTTCCACATAAAAATAGATTAAGTAGTTATTTATATTTACACAATAGAGAATATCGATCACACAAACGGGCACGGCGTTTGGCCGCTAGTGTGTGTGTATATATCTATACCAATATATAAAGAGAATACCCCCTTTTGCATGGATTTTTCTTATTGCCATTTTTGCCCTTCACTCTATTTAAATATTTGTATATGTTGAAAAATAACTTCCACATAAAAATAGATTAAGTAGTTATTTATATTTACACAATAGAGAATATCGATCACACAAACGGGCACGGCGTTTGGCCGCTAGTGTGTGTGTGTGTGTGTGTATATATATATATATATATATATATATATATATATATATATATATAATATTGGATATATACTTATAGCATTAAAATCAAATTAAGAATTCATAACTGATATATTATTAAAATTTAATTTTATTGACCCAAACTTTAGAGTTGTTCAGGGAAATGAAATGTCAAATCTAAAGAAAGAAAAACTAAAGATATCCAATTGAAGTGTCATTAATCTCTAGTAGTTAACACAAGAGTTGTGACATTTGTAAAAGTTTAAATCAATTATTTAAAAAACAATTCTAACTTTTCTGTCTTGTTATTTTTTGCATCTCAATCCTGCAGCCCCAACTTGAAAGCGGTGACAAAAGTAAGTTTCGATGTCCATGTTAGCTCTGAATTTTTGGAATAACTTGTTTTCTGAGTTCCCGTCTAATGTAAAAATTAAATTATTGTTGTGCTTCAGTTATAATGCCTCCATCAGCCCTTGATCGTCTAGGTTAGTTCTGTCAATGATGGCCTGTTATCTATTTTGCATTCTTATCCCAGTTGTATGTATCTTATGAGTTTTTCAATACTAATATGAAGTCTAATTTGCAGCATCTCTGCATATTGATTATCCGATGTTGTTTGAACTTCGTAATGATGCTGCTGAGCGGGTTTCTCATTGTGGTGTTCTGGAGTTCATTGCAGAGGAAGGCATGATTTACATGCCATACTGGGTAGGAATTCAACATTGATTGTGAATATGCTTGTAAGCTTGTTTCGCCATTATTGTTCTCAGAGTTTTTATTTTAATTGAAATGCTCTTCTGGGTTCTTATGCAGATGATGGAGAACATGCTCTTACAAGAGGGGGACATTGTAAGAGTGAAAAATGTGACACTTCCAAAAGGAACATATGTTAAGTTACAGCCTCACACTAAAGACTTCTTGGATATTTCCAATCCAAAGGCTATGTGAGTCGATGTTATTTTGTTTCAGTTAAATAAAGCTATGATATTTTCCAACTTATGAATACCTTTTGTGTAATTCTGTAGCTCAAATATGTTTCTCTCCAATTTTTTATGTGAACTAATTATTCCATATAACTATATTTAATATGGTTTAGAACTAGATTCAGTTACAGGTCTATGAATTCATGTCCACTAGTGATTCAGGGAATTGGTTGATTTTTTTAAAATTTTATTTTATTGTTTGTTTTAATTCTATCTTGGCACCCTCCATTTGTTCTGTATTTTCTGGCAAACACTGACTGGAATTAGGTCTGTGTTGATAACTGACTTTTTTTTTGTGCAGCTTAGAAACTACGCTGAGGAATTTTTCCTGCTTGACTACTGGAGATAGTATTATGGTGGCTTACAATAACAAAAAATATTATATTGATATTATTGAAAGCAAGCCTGCTAATGCTATAAGCATCATTGAGACTGACTGTGAAGTGGACTTCGCCCCTCCCTTGGATTACAAGGAACCTGAAAGGCCCATTGCTCCACGTTCTGCTGGAAAGGCACCAGAAGCTGGTAGGGGTTGACCGACTTATCTTTGTCATTTTGGTGTCTTCTCTCTGTCCTGTGGGATGGCTTTCATCTTTTTCTTGTGTATGTGTGTGTTGCATGCTGCTATAATTGGTATTGGAAACTAATCCTAAAAGTCTGAATTCATAAATTATAGATAAGATATTGAAAGCTTAGGGTTCTTTGCTAATATTAAATTTGCTCAATAAGTTTGCTCTAGCATCAGAGTCTTTATGTTTGAATTTTGGAGATAATGGAGGGTGGTTTTTATTTTTAAGTTTGTTGACGGGGATGCTCTTCAAGCTGGTCATGCCTCATTTGCATTACATGCTGGAACTTGATTTTTTTAATAATTGTTAATGAGTATTGGCTCATGTTTCAGTTAAATTGGCAAATATTATTCGATAGTATGCTTATTCAACTTCTTTGTAATTTTAGTTGACTGTTTCTTTTAATTAAGGACACGTCCAATCTTTAAGAAGCATGGTGTTTTGTATGTGGGAGCTGGTATTGTGGAGATGTTCCACGATATTTTTATTGATAGACAAATGTCAGTCTAATAGTTAGTGTGTTAGTATTTTCTCCTTCACTAGGGTTTGGACTCTGGTTCTTTAGCTCCTTGTATTGGCGGCTTTAACCCTTGGCTCAAACAAGCATAACTATCCAACCCCCCTTGTTCCACAATATTGTAGTAGAATAATTTAGTTGTTTTAGGCTTCAGAATGTGAAAAATGCAATTATGAAAAAAAATCATCTGGTTTTTGTACTTTTACTGAGATTTGGAGATATTACTCTAACAGTCTGTTATTCAAGTTGAAGGTAGTATCTACATTGCAGTGGTGCTATTCAGTGTCATTATTAATACTTATTATCAAGACTGACAGCTCTTGTTCGGTTGTTCCTCCTTACAGATAAAGAAATCCCTGCTGAAGCTGAACCCAAGTTCAACCCATTTACAGGATCTGGGAGACGTTTGGACGGAAAGCCTTTGAGTTATCAGCCTCCACCAGTTACTTCCTCTGGGTCCAAGGACAAGAATTCTGCTGCTCCAAATGTCAATTCACAGTCTTCCACAGCTTCTAGTTCACAAAGTAATGCTCCTCAAACTCAGGGCAAGCTTGTGTTTGGGTCAAATCCAAATCGCAGCAAAGAAACCGGAAAGGTAATTCTGCTGCTTGAGACTGCATCTTTTTAACATTTAATTCATAAGCTTATTGGTACATTCAGATTCCCCTATATCCTTTGAGGACTGCTAAGCTCTCCGTTTTCTCTCACTGCAGGCAACTGAGGCAAAAGCAAAAGAAGAACCCCCCAAAGAGAAAGAAGATAAATTTCAGCCGTTCACCGGGAAGAAGTATTCTTTAAGAGGTTGATTAGTATATTAACTTAAACACTTTTTAACTTTTATTATAAGTTACTTCGTTGCCATGTGCATGGATCCCAAGTCTATTGCAAAACTTGTATCTTTTTTGCTTTTTGTATTATAAGCAAAAGATAGACCATACCTGTAGACGCCACAAAAAATACAAGATGTTTACCTTAAATTATTAATTATTACTTGTCAATGACTACATATTCTTCTCTGGCACAAAAGGAGGTGGCACTTTATTTTAATGGGCCATATATAATTTGCATTAAATATCATGTGTAGATAGATCTAAAGTGAAACCTTTTCCAGTTTCATCTTTTAGAAAGTTAGCAGGTCATTATTGTCTTGTTTTTGCTTTAAAAAGATTTGGTAAATCTGAAGTCTAAAGGTATAACTCGAGATGCAGAATTCCATTGAAGCAATGAACAACCTTTGGCAATAGTAATTTGCTAGTAACTTTTATTAGTTCAATGAAAAACGTTTCGAACTTTATAGCTGTTGAACGGAATCATCCTCCAGAGTGTTGTTACCGGATAAAGTAGTGCAGGCTATAATCAAAGAAATAGCATTCCTCCAAGAGATCAGTTTGTTGTTGTATCTAGCTTGATTTCTAACCAACTAAATGGTATTGAGCAAAGTAATAATAGTAGCAGTAACTGTGATTCTACACTGAGGAGACCACTGCCACTCACAACTCTTCCACATGTCATCCATAGATGTAAACAGCAAAGCTTGATTCAAACAACCAGCAAACCAAGACCACAACCTAACAACAAAGGAGCACTCAAAGAATATGTGAAAAGAAGTCTCCACATGCCTGTTACATAGATTACACAGAGAAGGAATGTAACATCCTCTAGCCATGAGATTCTCATTAGTAGGAACTTTACCATGCATTAATCTCCAAACAAACAAAGATTTTGATGGTGGAATATCAAGACTCCAAATACATTTGGCCCAAGACAAGTCTTATAATTGTCGAATTTTGAAAAGATAAGCTTCCTTGAGACTCAAGTCACCATCATTAGTCAATTTCCACAAAAGTTTATCTTTAGCAGGAACTAAAGGGATAGTAATTTGGGAAACGATAGAGTACAGATTAGGATAGGCTAGAGATAATTGGGGATGGATAACCCAAATGCCATCAACAATGAAATCACTAACTGTAGAAGTAATGATTTACAAATGTGCTCAGGAATATAAAGTTGAACAGATAAAGGGAGGCCACACCAACTGTCATTCCAAAAGTTTATATCCTTGCCATCACCCAATAACCAAGTACAGTTTTCCTTAAGGATAGAAACTTCATCTTTCAAACAATAGAAGAAAAAATATGATGTTGAATAATTTTGCTGCCTCTAACAACTTTATCTCTTAACGGATTAGCCCAAGAACTTTGAGAATTGAAAAAATTCCAACTAAGATGAAGGTTTGAAGCTAAGTTCAGCTTAATAAGAGATCTAATATTCAGACCACCTTGAGAGTAAGACCTGCATAACTTCTCCCAAAAGACGGTCACAAGCTTCCTCTTATCAATGTCACCACTCCATATGAAATTTCTGATGCACTTCTCCACTTCTTTAGGTAATGCTACAGGCCAAGAATACAGAATAAATGAAAATATGATCAAAAAAGTTTAAAAATTTAAAAAGCTTTTCAATTTTTACTTTGAATTTTAAGTTATCAAGTTTTTTCAATAATTATTCATTAATAAAAAAAGTAATGAGTAACATGCAAAAAAATTAGTAATTAAAAATCATTATTAGGTAGAAAAAGTATAAAGTATTTATCGTAATTTCGAATGATTAAGAGGGGTATACATCACGACCTTCATATCTTCATCTTCCTTGTCATATTTTTCCTTAAATCAATCAATTTTCACTCAAATACACCTCCAACTCCAAATAACATAAATCTTTTTGGGCAACACTAATAAACATAGACATAGGAGTATTTATAATTTATAGTTTTAAAAAAATTGTTATTGTACCCTAAAGACTTGAGTAGGGGTCCTCTCCGTTATATAATTTGACCTTCATATCTTCATCTCACTTATCAGCCTTATTTGCAATTTAAACAAATGCAACAACAATGATGCTCCAAGTGGTAGCCTTTGTTTAGATATAGCAGTGTAGGAATATTTAAGAGATAGCAAGGCAACTACTCTTGTTGTTTTGCAACAAACTGACATATATGATTATAATCTCAGTTGTTGACTCGTCACTTTATCCTTTAAAGTATTCGGCTTTGTATTCACTATTCAGCACCTAGATGAATAAAAAATTAATTTTACTTATGCTCATGAACTAAATTTCAGACAGACAGACATAGCATGCTTCTACTGTTGCCCTTAAACCATTAGAGTTTTATTGAACATGAAGCAAAGTACACACTATCCATTTGAATTAGTGCAAAGAAGGAACTACCGAGATGAACAGGGAATCATGCCCCAAATAATTTACTTTCACCATCCACAAAAACCTTCAATCAGATTTGAATAAACTGCAATTTATTTACAGTTTTATCTCAAATAGCTATACAAATGCGTCTGAGAAAAGAGAAGGCTAATGCTTAAAAGGATGTACAAGAGGGCCTCTTAAGGTGCAAAATGGAAAATATGATCTTGAGATTGAATGAAGCCCAGCGACTTTTTAATGGGAAGTTTAATCCCATATTTTGGTTAGTATTTTCACCCCATTGATAGCCTCCTCATCCCTATAACAGTGCAGGGAAACAACTATGGCTCCATAGCCCAGCACAATCAATCTATGCTAGCATTCCTCCCTAAGCAGACTGAAAAGTGACTTGCTCCGTTGCAGTTATGTCATATTTGGCATTAGCTTCGGGGGTATCTTCTTCGCTAGGTGGAACCAACTGCCAAAATAGTGATAAATACTTGTCCCAGTCCTTCAGAATTGCATCACCTTTGTTGCTACCCGTTTTTTCCTTCATACAGAGAGGTTAAAAAATGATTGAGCGTTATGATTATTTAACTTGTATACAATTGATAAAAACCATTTATGATTTTCTGCTTATGTTGTAATTGCATATGCATAAGTTATAGTAAATGTGTATTGGGAGCTTACAACATGGGCTTCAATTAGTTTCTTCAGTTGAATCTGCCCTACAGGCGCTGTTACTCGTTGAATTTTAACAATTTCTCTGTTTATCTGTCTCAGACAAATGAGAAATGAAACATTAGCAAGATTACATTTCAAGAAAATAGAATAACAGTTTTCAAGGTTATTACCCTAGGCATAGTGAAAATAGAATATTTCCCTCCCATTTGTGAAAAGTATAGTGAAAAGTATTCTGGTATATACCTTGGGAATGAGAGTATCATCCTCATCTAAAATGTAAGCCAACCCTCCTGTCATTCCAGCAGCTACATTCCTGCCCACTCTGAAGGTATAAAATGTGTGAAAACCTCAGTTAGCTTACATCAAATACTCGAATGAAAATTTACAGAGAGAAAGACAGGTTGAGGATGAGCATGAGGAGAATACAAAGAAATATTACTCACTTTCCCAGGATAACCACACAGCCACCAGTCATGTACTCCAAACAATGATCTCCTGTGCCTTCAACTACAGCTTCAGCAAGTGAGTTTCTGACAGCAAACCTTTCCCCAGCTTTCCCTCTAACAAAGACCTGCCCACCTGTTGCCCCATACAAGCACGTGTTCCCCACAATAGCTGCATCCTCAGGTATAAATCCTGTCTTGTCAACTGGAGTGACAACCAATTCACCACCAGCAATGCCCTGACAACAGTCACAGATAAAAATCAGAAAATGTCCCTCGACTTAATCCATCTAACTAAATAAAAAGAAGCAGAACAGGTACTACTAATTAAAAACATCAATTTCATACAGTATGGTGATAAAAAAGGTGTATTAATTCAGGATAACCTTATATTTCTCAGCTTGATTATATTTCTCAATTTTATTTCCTATTTAATGGGGTAGTTATATATAGATCTAATAACGCCATACTTGAAAATGAATAGTTTTGATCTTTTTCGTTTAAGAGATGGCACAATATGTTTATGTATACCATGTCCATAAATCAGTAATCCTTGAAACAAAGGAGGTGCTGTTTCTTGGCATATGATAATATTCCCAGGAATGATATTCCTAGGACCACTACTATAGAAACTGAAACCCCACCACTTTTCTTTGTATTCTCTATATCAACTATAGTTAGATATTTTTTCGTCCTGAAACTCATTCATTGGCCGATTCTCCGTTTGATCAAGATCCTTTTAGTTAATCCATGTTCAAGGATGAAGAGTGCCATGTTCTAGTCAGAGTTCCAACAAATCTTTAACAACAAAGACAATTCTTACAAATGGAAACTGTGTGGAGGACTAAAGTTCAAAGACACAATTAACAGGACTGAATTTGGCAGGTCACAATTTTATAGTGACTAAAAACATATTTATCTCTTATTTATCTAGTATAAAGATTACAACGAAAATAAATGCAAATGTAATTTACATGTGCAGTTAAGCTATCTCTATTCCCTAAGATGCATTACCTATTCTTCTTGTTGAACAATGAACCAAAGCAACTTGCGAAGTGGAAAATTAAAGAGGTGGGTTATATTTCCAACAATTTATCATTTATTATTGAATTAAATAACAGATTCGGACAACAGTTCTATAGAAATCTCTCCACTCAGATTTTCCTTCACTTTCTTACACCTTCCTTCACTCCCTTACCACTCTTGAAATTTAATAGCAAAAGCTCACACCTTTCATCGCTAGATGAGGAGTAAATCAGTCACATATTTCAAGTATAAATTTTCAAAAGAAATTCTCAATTAATGCAGAGATTAAATACAATACCTTCCCAACATAATCATTAGCTTCTCCTACAAGGCGAATATTCATTCCTGGTGTCAAAAAGCACCCAAATGACTGCCCAGCACTTCCTGTAAATCTGGAAGCATGGAGAAAAAAAATATTCAGCTTTCAGTTACATCCAGCATTAAGATATTAGAGTTCAAACTGAATATTAAGACATCTTACGTTATATTCAACTGTCCAGCAAAACCAGTGTCACCATATTTCTTTGCAATAACACCAGCAATACGCCCACAGGCAGAACGATCAACATTGTATATCTTTATGGTCTTACTAACAGCTTTTTCATTTTCAATGGCATCTGCAATCTGGATAAAAAAGTATTTTATATGAATGACATTTTTCTATAAGGTACAGAACACTGTTTTCTTCATTCAATTAGTAGAACTTCTAAATCTTTAGAGATACTGGGAATCCAGCTTAAAAAAAATTGTTGTATTGGGGAAGCCAATAGTTTCTTTTATTGCCAACACCTACTGTTGTTTATAAGGTTACCTCTGGGTCTGCTAGCAAAACATCATCCAGAACAGGACCATTGGTATGTGGCTCCTGATTCCTGATTTCTGTACTGCTCAATTTAGGTAACCCAACATTCTGAAAATGATAATTATAGAACATGCTAGTCAGAGAAGCAGGCACTTGTTAAACTCAAAGGCAAAAAAAGGAAATACAAAAAACATAAGATTATAGGCTACACATACAGAGAGGATATAACTCAGATCTAGATGCTGTGTTTTCACAAGAGATATGTCTCTTGGTCTCAACAATTCTGTTCGGCCAATTATATCATCTAACTTCTCATACCCCAGCTGTGCCAAAGTGCCTCTTACCTGGTCAAATAATAATGATAGAAATAGTAAAAATAGTTATATTTATTCTAGGCAGGAAGAGGAAAACACTAATTAATCTACATAAATTTTAAAACCAACAAGTTAACATCAGAAATGGAAAAGAGGAACATGAAAATATCAACAGTGGCCCCAAAATACCTCTTCAGCTACATACAAAAAGAGGTTTACAAGATCACCGGGGACACCAGGAAACCGTGCGCGCAACTCTTCCCTCTGAAATGTGACGAAACAATAGATAAAGAACAGGTAATCAGTACATAAAAGCATGTAATAAAAAATCAGTTTTCTAAATACCTGACTGGCAACACCAACTGGACAGTTATTGGTGTGGCAAATGCGAGCCATAACACATCCGGTTGCAATCATTGCCACTGAACCAAACCCATATTCATCAGCACCCATTATTGCTGCCATCATGACATCAACTCCACTTCTAAATCCACCATCAACTCTGAGAATAACCCTTTCTCTGAGTCCATTCTCAACGAGTGTCTGAAAGAAAAACAGTCCACAATCAAATGGAAATAACTTTACATGAAGAATAAATTGTAATTACACAGTTTCATGACTCAATTATAACCTGGTGAGATTCCGTAAGTCCAAGTTCCCAAGGACCACCTGCATGTTTGATGGAACTTATAGGGCTTGCTCCTGTTCCCCCATCATGTCCTGAAATCTGTAAGTGAATTGCATAATTATATGTTATACTTTGCAAAAGATAAATAGATATCTGAGAAATACAACAAAAAATAAAGGGAATTCAGGCCTTAGGAGAAACCTGTATAATGTCAGCATTGCCCTTTGCAACCCCAGATGCAACAGTGCCAATTCCAGCTTCAGCCACCAGTTTTACAGATACCTTGGCCTTAGGGTTCACCTGTTCAACCATTGAACCATGGAGGGTTTTCCACATTACACTAGAGTAAATTCAGAAGAGACAAGTGAATAGACATGCAAGAGAGTCACCTGGTGAAGATCAAAGATCAATTGAGCAAGATCTTCAATAGAGTAAATGTCATGATGAGGAGGTGGAGATATAAGAGGAACCCCTGGTTTAGAATTTCTCAGCCTTGCAATATACATGCTAACTTTTTTCCCAGGCAATTGTCCACCTTCACCAGGCTTTGCACCTTGTGCAATTTTGATTTCTAATTGATCAGCATTTGCCAAGAATGTTGGAGTGACACCAAACCTTCCTGAAGCGACCTTATCCAAATCAAAAATATTGCATCAGATTACCACTGTTCACCATAATTCCTATGTGGATAGGGTTATTGGGCCCGTTTGTTAGACTCTTTACCTATTCTCATTTTTTAGATTTTTTTTTTTAGAGATTAGCTGACCAGTTTTAGATCAAATACAATTTAAATAAACCAGCCATACAAATGAATATCAAAGCTAACTAGTTATCCAATTGGATTAAGAAATAAACGTGACCATGATGAAATTGAATTTATAACACACAATGAATACTTATTTGTCTATCAAATGTAAATCACACATCCAAAGCATACACAATGTGTATGGCAGGATCCATAACCTATTTAACATCAGCTATATTTTCTTCATGCAGACTACTGAGTTAATACTGCAGGAATGCCTTCGCAGGTCGGATGTTCCACCATTCACGGAGCTTCCTACATGCCTATTCCACTATAGGAAGTGCACAAAATAATTGTACAGTCTACACCTATGTTTGAGTGAGTGGGAACTGGAGGCAAAATGTCAACTGTCCATAACAAACTCCTACTCTCCAAGATACCGTCTCACTCTACCTCAAGTCCCTATATAACTGAACAAATCACATAATCTATATGCTCCCTCCCTGCCACGTCAACATTCCTAAACTGCTCTATCCTAGCATATAGCAGGCACATAATGGGCCTGAACAGCTGATTTGCTAATTTACTATTTGGGCCCAGATTTTCCTTTAAGGTTCTATCAGCATCCACATTTTTGAGGATCCAAGTTTGTTATTCAGGTTTAAACTTTGACGTTCATAGGTGCTTTTTCATTAATGCACATGACAATCAATGAGTAACATTAGTTTGTTCTAATCCTTTATTTTTAACAATTTTCATTTAAGGGTGCACACTGTCATAGGATAATGTGACGAAGTTGGCACAAGTTCCTGAGAATCACATAAAAAAACATGCTTTTGCAAGGTATCAGCTAAAGAAATCAGACCCTGTTATTTAGTTTAAAACTGAGAATGGTAGTTTTTGGGAAGTTGAGTGCAATAAGGATTTTACAAAATGGCGAAGTATTTTGATTTTGACATGAGAAGGAATAAATAAAGCCTAACCATTCTGCAGTAAACAGGATAACTTTACTCTATAGTCAATAAAGTTTATGAAGCTATTTTCTGAAATCTTAGTGCAAATAACCTGTTTGATTGCACTAGTAGCAGTATCCCCATTTTGAAGACCTTTAAGATGTGGAAGCGTTGGAGAGTAACCATCAACAACATCAGTAAGTGGTTTCCAGCGAATAGGATCCTAAATGAAATATACAAATACATGAAATCATAGTGAATGAAAAATTAAAAAAATGCCTTTATGCAACATGAATGCATCTATACTACTGTTAAATTGGGATGAAATTTCTATTACCTCACCACCTTCCCCTGAATTTGATTTTCCACCTATTCTGTTCATCGCAATTGCAATTGCTTCATGGGTTTCCCTAGATATAGCTCCAAGAGACATCCCCCCAGTGCAAAACCGTTTCACAATAGATAAAGCAGGTTCAACCTTCCCCACAGGAATGGGGGCACGATCACTTTTGAACTCAAGAAGATCACGGAGAACCTGCAATGAACAAAAGATATCTCATATTACTGTTATAATAAAATCTATAATAATGGAACAAAATTATGATTTTCAGAACCCACATTCACAGGTCGATTAGCCAAATATTGTTGATAAACGGAAAAGGCATTTTGGCTTTTCTGACGAACAGCTTTGTGGAGCAACTTTGACATCTCTGGATTATTTGCATGATACTCGCCTTTAAAAAATGTAAATCAGAATCGGTCAATTTCTAATGCACCAGGGATTTTAATTTGAATGAAATTTCATCGATAAAACAAACAAAAACAGTCATTCTGTGCTTCCACAAACAATTCAAAAATACCGACCAATTCTTCAACTTTAAAAAGTTAAGTAAATTATACCTCCTGGTCTGAACACTATAAATCCAAAATTTTCCAATCTTTTAGCTGTATCTTCAGAGAATGCCTTCACCCAGAAAGACAAAGTCTCTCTAGCTAGCTGTGCCACATATGAAGTAAGAGGGAAGTTTTGTTACAAGTGATTTCCATTATATAGTAAATTCCAAAAGCATGTGCATTCTTCCACTGATACTCGGTTAAAAAACATTTATTCACAAATTCTAAGCAAAAAAAAAAAGTGCATAATTGCCTCTGAGAGTGTAACACATGAGATTTTAAGCCCAGAGAAGAGCAAAGGTAAGTATCAAAAGTCTAGCAATTAATATTGAATTTGCTAAGTTCACATAACAAACCTCAAATTCTCCTTGAAGGAGTCATTCAAAGTAATCTGTTAAAATTGCAAATCAATTTTAGTCTATATAATATACTTTTATGGTGTATCTTAGACACACAAGTTTTATTAGGGAAGAATTCAACGAAAGAACTAAAGGAGAAGTACAATAAAGGAGGATAAGAATTTTGAGAGCAAATTAGATAGATAGATAGAATGTTGGGTAAATGTCGTAAACATTCACATTTGAGAGAGAGGTCCTATTATGGTGATTCAAGCAATTTTCAATTAGCTGTAATAACACCTATGATAAATGAGTGATATCAATAATATTGTTGATGAAAGTATTTATTTATTAACATTGAATAGAACCTTCTATTTCAATTATTTTAACAACATTTCATTTTCACTGATAGTATTGAGTTATGTATTCTTCCTCACCTCATCAAAAGTTAATCCGCCAATTTTCGATACACTTCCAGTGAACGCAACATCCACAACTTCCTTTCCCAATCCATAAATTTCAAATATCTGTGCACCACAGTAACTATACACAAGAAAAATTTATTTGGCAAAATCATGCCATCAGTAAGAAAATATGAGAAAATAAACTAATGAACATTCGAGGAATTATTAATTTAATGTAAAAAATTGACAAAGCATTTTTTGGAATTATTAATTACTACTCACTCCGTCCCTAATCTTTGGTCCTTTTAGCTTTTAATTTTTGACCCAAACTTCAGTTCTTTTAAGAAACCAAGATTTTACCATTTATACTCTTACAAAAACCAAAAACATGCATTAAATGAATTAATGCTAAATAATTCTTAAACCAATCTAAATTTATTATTTCGTAATATGTGTGTCCAAGCCTAAAAGGACCAAAGATTAGGGTCTATGAGACTAGAGAGAGCAACATTGTTCTAGACTAGAATCTGTTCAGTTTGTTTGGTGAAAATGAGTTATGTTACAGATACAAGAAGGTATCAGCTATATATAGCAGACCCTCATCCTTCACTAGCTAAGGCTCAACCTATATCAACTGAGTTAGTTACAGGTGTCATTAACAAGAGACGGCTGTCGTTAACTAATTATTACAACAATTAATTAATACAACATTTCAAGCGTATATTCTCAGAAACACATAAATCATGTACCTTGAAAGCAATGAGATGCCCATTTTGGAAAGAATTTTAAGAAGACCTGCTTTTACAGCCTGGCATGCAGGAAAAATGCAAAATTTTGTCATTAGTTTCTAGATAAATAATAATATAAAAGAGGAATTCATTAACCGGAAGAATAGTGAAACAAAAAATAAACATTCTGAAGGAGGGAAAATATTCTCCCCCTGAAGGTCAAAGTTAGAATATGCTAAATGTTTTTAAGGTCTTATGTAAGAACTAGCTGCTTAGCACTAAGGGATGTCAACAGGGAGGGGATTGAGCAAGAAGTACTTTACCACTCCCTTCCCCACCATCTAAAATGTTCCCCATCCTCATTCCCTTCTTGGAGGAGTATTCTTCCTCATCCACATCCCTGCGGATCCCCACCCGCGGAGATCAATCAACCTTAAAAAAGTATCAAATTTCTATTATTTTCAATCAAATCAAACTAGTTGTAAAAAAATACTCCCTCCGTTTCTTTTTAATTGTCTTTTTAGAATGATAACATCAAATTAAGGAAGTGTATTTTTGCACGTTATCTTCCTATTATACCCTCGTTTTAATCCCCACTAAATTCGTATTTTTTTGCCCACACTTTCTCTTTCCAATAAATTTAATATATATTATATAAAAAAAAAAAAAATTTAATATGTTATGTACCAACAAAATTTTTTTAAAAAAAATAAAAAATTTACTTTTCCAAATATATAGCATTAATTGATTTTATGGAAAAAGATAAGAGCAATTAACAAGGGGTATAATTGACAAATCATACCCATAAAATACAAAAAGGACAATTAAATAGAAACGCTAAATAAGATAATAAAAGACAATTAAAAAGAAACGGAGGGAGTAATAATGTATAATTAAAAATTATGACATTATTGTGAGTCTTGTGACAATAATAAACATCATATATAAATAAATTTATACACATATTGCGTGAAAATATAATTAAAAATAATATATAAAGTACTTAAATATACATTTATAAATGTTATTTTAATAAGATGTTCGGGGACGGAGTCTCTGCTGGGCAAGGGAGTTTCTCCTCCATCCCTACAGGGAAAATTTTCCTATCTTCGGGTCCTCAAACGAGGCAATCTCCATGGAGATCACCATTTACAGATCAAATTGACGTCCCCCGTACTTTACTTGTACTTATAAGTATAAATATGTGTATCAGAATAATGTATTGTCAGTCAACACATATCATATCAATGATATCAATCATTTTGAGACCTATTTCTTCATTTTTTTTTCATTATACTTCCATCTTTTCCTAATAATGTCAAAATGGAAATAATGAATTGACCCATTTAAGTATGATATTGGCGAATCTCACTTTGGGTTAAAACCAAATGCAGCTATCCGTTGTTTCCTTAAAGATTACTTTTTAAAATGCAAAACTAAATAACCAGGGAAAGCACATAGCTGTTATAATGACAACCACTGAAACTAAAAGCATTGCTTTTCAGTTCCACATCCAGAATAGTGTTTTGAAGTTAAGCTCTAACCTTGCAGTAGTTTTTCTGCGCCTGTTCAATTGATACAGTAGGCATCTTTCCATTCTTCATAAGATTTACCGTTTTATTACTCAAACGCCATTGACGACATGTC
The DNA here is from genome assembly GCA_030408175.1 of Trifolium repens. Classification (NCBI taxonomy): domain Eukaryota; kingdom Viridiplantae; phylum Streptophyta; class Magnoliopsida; order Fabales; family Fabaceae; genus Trifolium; species Trifolium repens. Next base: position 38,362,764 of record CP125848.1, on the reverse strand, counting down.
TCCAGTGCCAAGTATGGACACACAGCACTAAAACAGACAAATAGATATATCATGTGGTGCACAAGAAGAAAAGGGAATTAAACTGACCATGATTCCCAGTTTTATTTGCTGCAAACAACTAGTGCAAGGTGGAACTAATTCCAATAACAACATTAAAAGATTTGCTTCATGGAAAAGTAAGACGATCAGATTTATTCAAGTTCAAGTAAAAAAAAAAATTTGTTACAAGGGTAAGAATGCTTGCTATTGTATCATAAAAATGGAAAACCAACATGAAAACCCAAATAAAAATATCTTCAATTTAATACCCAGCCTAATTCATATATAGAGATTAAACACATAACTCCAAAGGTAAGATTTAAATAAGGCAGAGACAATAAACTAAAACACCATGTCTAACAGAGGCTTAAGTGGAGGCATTTAATTACCTTGCACCATATCCTATTAAACAGGCAAATTGATGAGTGCTAAAGCACTGAGAAGTATCCGCTATGATTGAAGCTGACATCCGAAGGCCATTCTGGATTAGATGCTGATGAACAGTACCAACAGCAAGAAGTATTGGAATTGCAGGATGAGTTGGTTCCTGCGACCAAGAAAATGGATTGTATAATTAGCCCCAACACACACACACAAGGTTAATCAAAGTTTCAACACTAAAAATGGAATCTTAATCTACAAAGATACTATATCATCATACAACAACGGTGCTTTTTTCCACTAGGTGGAGACAATAACTAGATCAAACCACACCAGAATTCCTTGCTAAGAATTAAATGCAGCTAAAATCCATTTAACTCGGTCTCTCTTATAATAATTTTGCCTATTGTTTTCCTATCTGATCTATCCTCCTTATCGTTACTTCTATATGTCTTCCCATATTTCCAAAACAATCTAAAATGTGAGACTACACGAGCCATGGTCCATCATAAATGCAAAATTTATGAATACAAATATAAAGCATATTTATTCATATAAGAAGAGAAATAAGTGTATACAATACACTTTTTTCTATTATTAGGTAAAATCTCATATATATGCCTTGCCAATAGTGAGACTTGGTTATTTAGTGGACCTACATAGAATTTCACTCAAAAAGAGTATAGAAAGTGTTACTAGCATTTCCTCGTGCCATAATGTGATATTCAATTTTGTTTGTTCTCTCTGGTAAGATCTCATTTTCCAAGATAAAAAGTACTGTTAAAAGTTTCTTTGCCTAGTCTTTATAAATTACACAGAATATTATGGCCACATTTCTAGCATATGTGAGATCTTAACACACCTCCCTCCCACCCAAGACTGACATCTAGAATATGAAGTTTAAACATGTCCAATATTAGATTTAACGTAGACTTTAATATCATGGTAGAATGTAGAATGGATCAAACTAAAATCAACCCGAAAAGCTAGCTCAAGAAGAACAACCACCCAAGTCTATATAAGGAGTGCATTGGTCATGTAGTGGCCAAAGGATCTTAACAATCGCATATCAAGTTTAGTAATCATCAAATGAAATACGTACCAATGAAATCAACTATTTTATATATATATATATATACATATATATATATATATATGACATATCTTATGAGAATGATATTTTTATATGAGAATGTGAGAATGAAATTTCAGCCTTTAGATTAAAATTGATGGCGCACCTAATCCCATCAATTTCTTCTTCAACAGCCGCATCAATTTCTTCATTTTGTTCTTCCCTTTCTTCGCATAATGGATTCAGATTCTGGAATTTATGTGTTTATATAGTTAATATAATCTGTGCCACTGTATATTATTAGCGATGCCGTTTGGACCAACCATGGTTTCTTCGATCAGATTTGTTTATAAGAAATCAACTATTGTTTTTTCACAAGTTTGATTTCCCATATATATGATATTGGTTCTGTAGTTTCTCACTTAGCACTATTCAAGGTGGTTTCAAAAAAGATTTGGATGTTAAGAAATTAATTAGATTGAAATAGAAAAAATTTCAACATAAAATCCCTAAATTTCAGAAAGAAGTAACGAAATTAGATTGAAATTGAAACACAAAAACAAGATCCCTAAATCACAAAATGAAGTCAAGAAAATTAGGTAAGCATGGGGGGAGAGAGAGTTGGAGAGAGATAGAGATAGAGAGAGAAACGAAGAAGAACGCTGGAGACAGAGCGAGAAAAATGGCTGCCAGAACTGAGAAGAAGGAGGCGGCGGCGGCCGGAAAGGAGAAGGAGCCGGAGAGACAATGGGAAGAAGAAGAAGAAGAAACGCGCTGAAGAATTCTGATAGTAGAGGAGAGAGAAATTTGAATGGAAATGATAATGTCACATGCCAATCACACGGCTCACTTAAGTGATATTTTAATCCTAGTCCTTCTTTGTAATCTAAGGGTTATTATTCATTCTCATATATCTTTGGCATTCTCATATGATACATTATATATATATATATATATATATATATATATATATATATATATACACACACACACACACTTCTTTAATAAGATAGATATGCTATTAGATGGTCCTTACCAGTGCTTCTGAACGGTCTGAAAGAATAAGCAGCTGGGAACCATTTCTAACAGCTTCATCTGCAGCGTCGCAAAGCTTATTTAATGCTTTCTCCAAGGAACCATCAATCCCCTTAGTTATATCAAAAAATGTGTGCAACACTTGTGGTTTTAACTGGGAGTCTTTTAGCAATGATTCAAGTTCCCCTTCATTCAATACCGGACTAGATAATATAACCTGCTCCAGAAACATACCATCATCGTGTGTGAAGGCATCAAAATCATGGGAATTATTTGACAGTGACAGACAAACATTACAGATGTGTGCTAAAATACCTGTGAAGCATTCTCTGGTCCTATTTCCAATATATTCCGTCTCTTCCCTATATTTACTTCAAGAGACATAACTAGCCCTTCTCGAAGCGGATCAATTGCCGGATTCGTAACCTGTTAGCATAAAAAAGGTATCACATGCAAACATCAATAAAAAAATAATGAGTCTATAACTGCAACAGAGTGAAGCTTTATTGTATTTGATACGTTATTGAAGTCCAGGCAAGTTCAACTTTAAAGTTAGGAATTTAATGGTCGCCTAAAAGTTAATCAAAAGTCTTTAAATCAGTCAATAAAAGGTGTATTAGTCAATTAGACAGAGAGCTTACCAATATCTCAGTTAATTTGGCAATGAAATAAAACATAAGTAGATGCATGTGTGTGTATTATATAATAATATACGAGTTTTATGAATTTTGTAGAATCTTACCATCTATTAGTTAGATGAGAAATCATGTATAAATATTGAATAGGAAAAATAAGGATGGAGAAAATAATTCACACAGTTGTTAGTTCTATTGTGAAATGATTATTCTTTTGTGAAGAGGAACCTTTGGAAAAGAGGGAATTACTTTGTAGAATAAATTGTAGGAAAGTGGTCTTGCTTACCTGTGCAAACCGTTGCTTAAAGTAATCAAAAAGCATGTGAGGTTTCTGAGATAACGCTGCCAATGGAATATCATCTCCCATACAAAATGTAGGTTCCTTTCCTTGAGAAGCCATACTCTCAATCACCATCTGGACATCTTCACTTGAGTACCCAAATGCCCTGGTCTCACCAAAGAGCGGATAAGTAAGAACCATATAAGATGTTGCATTGTAAGCTGCAATGAAGAGAAAACCCACTTTCCCATCAACATGCTATTGGACATTGTCCTAAAAATCATTACATCACAAAGAACTACTAAGATGGTTTATTTTAAGCTGCAATGAAGAGCGAACCCATTTTCGCATCAACATGCCATAGAACATTAGCTTATAAAAATTACAACATTACATCACAGGAAGCAGACTCAATTTAATGAACTTGATACTGAAAAACAGGGACACTACCAATACAAGGATATTTTACTTTAGACAAGAATATCTTACTTTAGAAAAAAGGAACATGTAATTGTATAAATAACAACAGGGAGTAAAGCAATGAGATTTAAAATGGCACCACTTTAAAGCACAAATTCCCTCATCAAGGATATAAATTAAGAGCAAAATCTACATAGAACTCTCACTGTTGGTGTCTTAATACAGCATCATTCTCCATCACAGAGGATGAAAGGAAATTCGCAGACTTCAAAGACCGCTGGTTTTCCTTGATCCAGTTCCCATATGGGTTTGACAAGGCTACTCGTTTTTTAACCTCCATATTCTCATAGACCTGGCACAAAAAAGGTTTGGAAAGTGAATTAAACCCATGAAACAGCATATTCAACCTTTTTAAACATGAAATTGTGAAAAATATTAGGAAAACAAGAAGAGAAAATATATTTTCATACAAGAACTTAGGCATTGGCATCCACAATATAAGACATTGGAATCACAAACTTGTTAGAAACTCAGAGGGAAGAAAGTGAGAGAAATGTAAATTGAATGCATTAGAATGTACTGAACTGACGGTTACTGATGAATCTTAATATTTATACTGAGACTGAATAACAGAGTTACACCAATAAACTAACTATATAAAATAATTGTAACAAAGCTAGGAAACTATATTGGGCTGTGGCCTTTGTTGATCGCATGCCCATAGTACAAAGCTAATACAATGAAGCAATGAATGACATAAGAATGAAATTTGTCTCTAATATACTGAGTATGATGCTCACCATGTATTAAATTATTAATACTTTCTTGCTGTGAAAACTGAATATTATATTTTCAAGTTATGAATAATACAATCACTAATATGTTTATATAGACTATTCTAACCTAATGGGCTCATGGGCCGAATACATATTACTAATAGAAATAAAAGATTGCTTCTAATAATAAAATATTTACTATTTATTTACAACACTCCCCCTCAAGCTGGTGAATGAATATCGATCATTCCTAGCTTGGAAACAATTCTTTCAAAGTTATTGTTGTTCAGCCCCTTAGTTAGAAGATCTGCAAGGTTGCCTTGGGAAGAGACATATGGAGTGCAAATTAGACCACTATCCAATTTTTCTTTGATGAAGTGTCTGTCAACTTCTATATGTTTGGTCCTATCATGCTGCATTGGATTATGGGCTATGCTAATAGCAGATTTATTATCACAATAGAGTTTCATCGGTTCATCACTCTTTATCCTCAAGTCTTCCAAGATGCTTTTCAGCCATAGTAATTCACATATTCCTTGTGCCATTGACCTGAACTCTGCTTCAGCACTAGATTTGGATACCACACTTTGTTTTTTACTCTTCCAAGTCACAAGATTCCCACCTAAGAAAGTGCAATATCCTGTAGTTGATCTTCTATCCACAATTGACCCGGCATAGTCAGCATCAGTATATGCTTCAAGTCCCACACTTCCATTTCGTTCGAACAAAATCCCTCTACCTGGGGTTCCTTTCAAATATTGAACAATTCGAAGTGCAGCTTGTAAATGAATCTCCTTTGGTTGGTGCATGAATTGACTCACTAAGCTTACAGCAAAAGCAACATCCGGTCTAGTATGTGATAGGTATATAAGTTTGCCAACCAACCTTGATACATTTCCTTATTAACCGCAATATCTTCTGCATTCCCCAACTTTACATTTGGATCAATTGGTGTACATGCAGGCTTGCATGCTGTCTTGTCAGTCTCTTGCAGAAGATCAGTAATGTATTTCTGTTGGGATATGAAAATCCCTTTCCTAGAATGAGCCACTTCTATTCCTAGAAAATACTTCAATTTTCCCAAGGTCTTAATCTCAAATTCCTTGGCTAAGTGTTGAGCTAACATTTGTTGCTCTTCTTCATCATCACCTGTTACTATAATGTCGTCCACATCAGTGTTGTTAAATATCCGGTATAGCGCCGGTATACCGGTATTGCGTATCAGAATTTTGGCTATCCGATACGAAAGCCGGTACGGCATCTTGACTCCGCTATGCTCAAAATAGCGCCGATTTTCTCATAAACCGGTATGGCCGCTATGTATAGATATCGGAATTTGTTAATGTTTTAGGCTTTTAGCAGTGGAAATAAAACAATGCGAAGTGGTGGCGTGAGTGCTGAGTTGGTGTGGGTGGGTTTATGTATAGATAATACTATAATATTACCCTAAAATCACTACCTAGGTAAACAAACTCACTACTGACTCGCATATCTCATAACCGCTGCCTCCACCACCTTCACTTCTCTTCTCCTTCACACTTTGTTGCTCTTCTCCTTCACCATTTCACTAGTTAGAGCTAGAACTACCGATTATTAGTTGTTTTGAAGGTTGAACTACTTAGCTTTTGAGTTTTAAGTTGTTTTTAATTTCTGTTTTTTGCTTTATTAGTTGTTTGAATTTGATATTTTCAGATTAATGTCGGTCAATTTTTTTTAATATCATGTAGCTTTATTTGTGTTTTATACCTAGGAGTATGTTTTATTTTATATATAATTATTTATTTTAACCGCTTTGTTGCTTCCGCTATTTGCACGCTACGCTATCCGATATTTCTCATATCGGTTTTTTGGCAATCCGCTATTTTCCGCGATTCGCTATTAACAACACTGGTCCACATACACCAATAACACCGTGACTCCCCCTGACTCAGAGTGTTTGACAAATAAAATATGGTCTCCTTGACTTTGTTTGAAGCCCAAACCAACCATAACTTTAGTGAACCTTCAAAACCAAGCTCGTGGTGATTGCTTTAGCCCATATAAGGCCTTTTTTAACCTGCACACAGCATTGGCAGCCATATCTTCACGATATCCAGGGGGTACATCCATGTAGATCTCTTCTTCAAGTTCTCCATGAAGGAAGACATTTTTTACATCAAATTGCTGCAAGTTCCAATTGTAATTAGCTGCTAAAGATAATATCACCCTAACAGTATTCATTTTTGCAACCGGAGCAAATGTCTCTGAGTAATCTATTCCATAAGTCTGAGTGAACCCTTAGGCTACCAATCTTGCCTTGTACCTCTCAATAGATCCATCAGCCTTGTATTTTATTGTGTACACCCATTTGCACCCTACAAGTTTCTTTCCATTTGGTAGAGAAACCAATTCCCAAGTATTGTTCTTATCAAGTGCCTCCATTTCCAAATCCATGGCTTGTTTCCATTTCCTGTCAGACAATGCCTCAGATAAGGAGGTAGGTATTGTGGTAGTGTTTAGATTTGTGAGGAAGGCTTTATGAGTATGTGATAACTGTTCAAAGCATAGGTAATTGGATAGAGGGTAAAGTGGCTTGTTGGTGCAGGTTATAGTATCTTTCCTATGGGCAATTGGAAGATGTGAGTCTTTAGAGTGTATTGGTGTTACTTCTCTGGATTTTGGTTTTTTATATTTTATCGGGTTGGATTCTGGTTCCTGAGCATGAGAAAATTCAGAAATTGAATCACTAGAGTTTGAAGGGTCAAGGAAGGTTACTCATGTAATGTTGGATCGAACTCATGGATATGAGTAGATTCAAAAATGATATTCTTTTTCCTTGTGTATACTAAATTTTTCTCATATCTCACATCAACACCAACATTTCCATCTTTTTCAAACTCTATTTCAGTCTCAACATTGTCAACTTTAGTTTCAACATTTTCAGGACCAATTTCAGTCTCAACATCTAGTCCGAAATTAAGGTCAGGAAGTACAAGAGACCCATCTTCCTTACTTGTGTTCTCCCCCTGAAGATGAGTTTGAACGAAGTAACTTTCTTGTTCATGAAAGGTGACATCTTGAGAGACAAAGAATTTATGAGACGGTGGATGATAACATTTGTAACCCTTTTGGGTGGAAGAATACCCTATAAAGACACACTTTAAGGCTCTAGGATCAAGTTTCCCTCTACCATCACTATGGATATGGACGAACGACTTACACCCAAATATTCTAGGAATAAGATTACAAGAGGTGGACACATCAGGATAAAATGAGGATAGAACCTCCATAGGACTTTTAGAGGCAAGGACACTAGAAGGTAAATGATTTATGAGATATGATGCGGTTAAAACCGCCTCTCCCCAATATTTCTTGGGAACCTTATTTTGGAATAATATAGCACGTGTTTGATCTAACAAGTGCCTATTTTTTCTCTCAGCAATCCCATTTTGTTGGGGTGTTTTAACACAGGAGGACTCATGAATAATACCCTCTTTTTGACAAAATGAATTAAGTCCGTGATTGAAGTAATCTTTGGCATTATCAGACCTGACCCTCTTAATACTCACTCCAAACTGATTTTTTACCATTGAAAAGAAATGTAGAAACACAGAGGTAACTTCAGACTTTTGTCTTAGTAAGTAGACCCATGTAACCCGAGTACAATCATCAATGAAGGTTACAAACCATCGAGCACCCGATATATTTGGAACATTAGAAGGACCCCACACATCGGTATGAATTAAATAAAACGGAGAAGTACTCACTTTTGTACTGACTGGAAAAGAGGCACGATTGTGTTTAGCAAGTTCACACACCTCACAACAAAGACTCTCAACATCTAAGTTTTTAAAAAAGGAAGGAAATATTTGTTTCATGACTCTAAATGAAGGATGACCAAGGCGGCAGTGGTATAGAAAGACCTACTCCCTGTTGGTCTTAATTGATTCTGAAAAAAATGAGTTGTTGAGTGAATTTGGGGGGAGATTTCGGTTATCGAAATGATAAAGACCATTCCATTCTCTTGCATTTCCAATTGTCCTCCCCGAATGCTTATCTTGAAAAACACAAGCATTGTCATTAAATATAGCATTACATGATAGGTTTTTTGTGAGTTTTTGTATGGAAATTAGGCTAGTAGAAAGTTTGGGAATATGAAGGACATTTCGTAGGATTATAGATGGACTTATTTGGACATCTCCTTGGCCGGCTACGGTTAAAAGGGTACCATCTGCTGTGGATATTTTCTTGTTGCTAGGACATGGTGAATAAGTGGAGAAGTGTGTGGGTAAGGGTGTCATGTGGTCAGTGGTTCCAGAATCCAGTATCCAATATTGGTTATAAGGTTTTTCTGAAGCATTAAATCCAAAAGAAAATTGAGACTTACCAAGAGAAAGTGGAAACGGAAACATACCTGAATATGCCAGAAAAGTTGTAACTGTTGTTGGTGTCTCCAATTCACTAAGAAAAGATTTCAACCGCTTTATTTCATCTTGGTTGAGTGGAACAAATCCTTTTTTTGACATATTGACCGATGTCATAGGACTGTGTTAATAAGGAGAACAAAATAGCAACAAAAACTTTTTTTTTTGGATGAACAGTACGCGTGTGAACAGTAACGCGAATGAACAGTGCAACGGGAACAATACTCGAGTGAACAGTGATTCGTGAACAGTGCGCTGCAGCTGCTTGCTGTTGCTGCTGAAACTGCAATGAAGGCAGTAGAAAAGAATTCTGCAATGAAGGCAGTGGGGAAAAAATTCTGCAATGAAGGCAAAAGGAAAAGGAAAGCGCGATAAAGGCGGCTAGGGTTTTTATGCACCGCAGTGAAGGCGGTTAGGGTTTATGCGGAAGCAAGGCCCTCAAAGAACGAGAGCTCTGATGTCATGTCAAATAACTGATTATCCCAAAAGCTTAAGCTGTTAGGATTAGCTAAATCAATGGTTTTATATTATTTCTAACACGCCCCCTCGCGCAAGAGCCTACTTGGGCTTGAAGCGTGGATAATGCATAGGCCCACCTACCATATGCTTAAATTCCACTTTTTAATTAGAAAGTGAGGGGAGCAGGGATCGAATACTAGACCACTTAGTCATAGAGGCTCTGATACCATGTGAAAACTGAATATTATATTTTCAAGTTATGAATAATACAATCACTAATATGTTTATATAGACTATTCTAACCTAATGGGTTCATGGGCCGAATACATATTACTAATAGAAATAAAAAATTGCTTCTAATAATAAAATATTTACTATTTATTTACAACACTTGCAAATGATATAAATAATTTTACTAGTCAACTAGACATAAGTTATCAGATGAGCTGTTCTTGAGTAAAAAAATTAGGACAACTCATAAAACTTCCATTTATAAGCTTTCCAACGAAACCCTTACATCTCTTCTACTAATTCATATAATTAATATGATGTAGTTCTCAGATCTCGACTAAGTTTTTCTTCTTTTAAAAAGCTAAAAAAGAGTAAAAATTTACTTCATTAACAAAATTTCAGTATCAATAGATAAGGTTATAAAAAGAGTTCACATTGGGGAACACAAAACAATGCACCAAATAGAAGAAAAACTCTTGTTGGATAAATATCTAACTCAATAAATAATACTGATATTTGCAGGAGCAAACAACCATTACAAGATAAAATATGTCTGTTTCTAAGTGTGATTAGAAAATATTGCAGTCCGAACCTGGCCACCAAGTAGATCAACCGTTATCATCATGCCTGGACCTAATCGACCTTTCGAGATAACCTTTGAATCGTCCACTGGTACAACACCAACCTAAAAAGAGAATGAGAAAAAACATAATAACTTAAATCAAATAGTTGAAAGTCATCAAACTAAATCATTGACTTTAGAATTATGGCTCTCATTAGATTACAACATTATCCAAGTAAAGACTGATGAAAGACAACAGAAGCAAAGGCAAAGCAAGACCTACACTCAAAGGAAGAGCAGAAAGTAAAGAACAGAAGAAAGGTCAGAAAACTAATATCTGAAATACTGTCCTTGAGTGTGTATACTTTTTATTTTAAAGGTTGAGCGTGTGTGTGTGTGTATACTGAATACATGCAAACAAAAGTCTTCAATTAAACTAAACATTTGTAACTCAATAGTAGCAGCAAGGTTAAAGCAAACAGCTGAATAGTTTAGAATGATCAACTTGCATTACACAAAGGCGGTGTACAAATATATACACACACACAATAGAGAATCTCTCAAAATAAGAAAAATAATAATCTAAGGAAAATGTAAAACGGCTAAACAGTCTTTGATTTTCATGTATCTAAACGACAAACTAAGAATTTGAGATAATAGAAGATTCGGTATAATTGATTTTATCAAATCTTGGCTTTTCAAAGCCAATATATAGTCAAAACAACATTATCCTTTAAGTTCAAGAATCAGAAAAGTAGAGCAATCATCTGACCCATGAAATCATACAACTTTAAATCAACCATATTATTCAAGGGATAAAAGTTAGGGATTTCACCTCAGAGGAAACATAGACCATGTTGTCTGATGTTCGCCAATACCTAGCAGGTCGAAGTCCATTACGATCAAGGCATGCACCAACAGTTTTTCCATCACTGTGACACATAAATTGGATTAGCAACACTCACAGAAAAACAACAGCTGTAAGAGAAAAGGTTATTAAAAATGTTCTCTACCTATTTACTACAGGTTAAATTATTAAGCAATGGACAAAATGTTACCTAATGACAATGAGCAGAACCCGAGTAAATTCAATTTAACAAAGTGATTTTCTCCAAACAATGCGGAAACAATATTTGGATGTAATGAAAATGCAGTTCAAGATACTAAAGTTAAATTTTTGTCTTCAATTCCTATATTGTAGTCTCATACGCAAAGCATGCTAATTTGAATTATTTTTTATTTTATTTTTTTTGGTAGTGAATTTGAATTCTACTTAGCCAAAAAAATTAAAATAAAACCTAATCAACCATTGGGATACAACCAGTATCTAGAACGATTTTTTTCGTGAAAGAATACTGTAAATCAAGAATCAAACTGGATACAATTCCAAGGACCCTTCACCCTCTCCTTTCCAATAAACATAACACAATATAGATAATACTTCCTAATGGTTAGCTAACTGTACTCTGAGAACCTGACACAATCAGACAGTTCTCTCTTTTTTTACTTTTTGTTTCTAATGACCAAGCTTTGCTGTATAGTGTTACGACTTATTAGAATAACCAATTGTTTAGTTAATGTTGAAGACTACAGTAACATTTCTGAGATGATTGATGTATTGTAACTTGATAAGTAAGCTTCTGACAAATGTACTATAAACTATTGTCTGCTTTGTCTCTGTCTGAAAGATGATGTGTGTCAGATAGCTATCTAGTGAGTTAGTTAGGCTGTTTCTATAAATATAGGCACATCAGTTGTAATCATTTTTTCATTCATTCAATAACACTCTATCTCTCTCTCACACATCTCATTCTCAAGGGCATCTTAAATCTTTCTTGCATTTGTTGCTTCTCAATATTCTTGGTCAGATTGTAATTGATACTTCCTTCCTAATTATAAGACCCTTTTACAAAAAAAAAAAATTGTCCCTAAATATAAGACCCTCTACAAATTTCCAGATGCATTTATTACTTTTTTACCAAACATACCCCTTATTAGTACTATCAATTTGTCTTGAAATATGAAAAGCCAACAAAACATTTATACTCAAAAGGGTAATTTAGTAATAGTCACATACTTTTAAGAAAAATTTATTACTCCAACAATTTTTCTTAATATCCGTGGTTTTTGTCAAAAGTTCCTATAATAAGGGACAGAGGGAGTATAAGATAAACCAATAAAGTGATACATTAACAAGGCAAACATGCTTCCCTGGATTTGTTTTTATCTTCATACCTGAATAAAAGCAAGGCGGGTCCATCCCAAGCTTCCATCTGGCCCTTGTAGTAGTCATAGAAGTCAATCGCCTAAGAATTAAAAAAGCATTATGGAAACTTCAATACAGAAACTGGAGAGAAAGATTTATTCAAAGAAATGATAAGATGCAAGAAAACAGCAGAGTTTTCATTTTTGCATTAGCAAGAATGAACAATGAAATGTCCTTAATGACCATAGTTTTGCATAACAAGAATGAACAATTTGTATCCTTAATGACCCTGTTCAGATGCTCTCAGATCATTCTTCCATCTCTGACAAGTGGCCTTTTTCCATTAAATGATCATTCAATGATCAACCCATTCTCTTCCTCTCAGACAAGATGCCTTTTTCCATATCTCAGATCATTCAACATATTGCAGGTCTTCGATGATCAACCCATTCTCTTCCTCCTATCGTTTTGTGCATTTTCCTATTTTCAAACCCTGATTTGGCTCCCCTATTTTGTTCGCTATTTCTTTGCCTATCTCTATTTCCTTCTCATCTTTGTCCTATTCTTTCATTGGGATTCTGTCCTCTTTGTTCATGGTACAAGGGCTGCTAATAATGATAGTTTTGGTTAATTTTATTTATTGCAATATGTTTCTGTATTATTGTTCTTGAAATAGGCGATTAGTTTTTTAAAAAAAATTTATTCTGTAGTTTTTTAGTAGACTTTATGTGTATACTCCCTCCGTCCATTAGATATAAGCAAAAAGGTACATGTATTTAGTCCAAATTTGTATCAAATACATGTACTTTATTGCTTATATTTGAGGTAGGAGAGACTGAGAGAGTACATCATATTCACATTATAGTTGTCATGTTTCTGCTACAGGCCACAATGTCATATGCCATACTTTTAGGACAGGTTCTAGGCTTGCCACCATGAACAACTATCTGCCGTTAATAACATAGTTCCCAACTGCACACAAAATCTCTCTAATATTTTGTAGGGTCTTGCTAACGAGTGCCCCCGGGGCATTCTTTAAGCTTTCTCTTTAAAGAAATTATTTATTCAAATAGTAAATCATTCCAATTTCCAATGCGCTGACTTCACACATTCCCATAAAAGGTGTACTAAAACTTACTATTTAAAGTGCTTAAAGAGTGCCCCGGGGCACTCGTTAGCATTTTCCTATTTTGTATTATTCGATAAAAAAAGCAATACTGGCAAATATGAGATACAGAATGCAATAAACCGGATAGCATGTGTTTTTAACTGGATAAAAAAGTAGATTCCGTGAGAATGTATAACCGTGAAAGGGGACATTGCACAATGTGGAGAAAATACATCAGTTATTCAAAAGGGGGAAGAAATACCTCAGGGTATTTGATTGTCAGTGTTGGATGATTTTTGTAAGCCTCTGGAACAAGAATCATCATGGACTCCTCAGGGCTTCGACCACTTCTTATTAATAACTGAACCATATGAGACCATTCAGATTCAGATATAAATATGACTAATAACACAAGTCAAAGTCTACAGAACTTGATACACAGAAAAATCTCAAAAACAGAGGGCTCACAAAACAGTACAAATAAGGAGTTTGTATGTTGTAAAGTAGGGAACGCAGCAGATAAAGTGGGAGACTCAGAAAAATTATCAAGAAAAATGATGAAAAAGTGTCTTCAGAATAACCCTTGCTAAGTGGACCATCATTTTCTTGCTTTCCATTTTTCTGTTTGATGGTACTACTTTTGTCCCTTATCATAAGCACCTTTCGTAGAGTGCAAAAGGGTGCTTATAAAAAGGAACAGATGTGGTATTTTACTATGATAAAGATTAAACAAAAATAAGAGTAATGTGAATAAGGATAAAATATCTGCCTAGAGTAAACAAACAGGACAAATAAAACACATGAACAAAAGATCAGTAACTCTAAAGAGCTCACCCACCTATCCCTTTGTAAGTCCTCAAATGAAACTATCGATTACCCCTTTTCCAAAAAAAATCATGAGCAAAACACCCACATTATAAAACTACTAAAGAATATATGTGAAGGGAAGGGAAAAGCTTCTAAAAACATTTCACCCCTGCATACAAGCCTCGCAAAATTTCGGTTGTATCTAACTCAATCTCACAAAACTGGCTTGTAAGGTGTGGGTTGTCGCTTACTTATAAACGACTACTGAGGCCATTTCATTATCCATTATGGAACTCTTAACACACCCCAATTACACTTTGGACTGAACATCTTAAGTGTGACCCAATGGTTCAATAATGGACGGCTCAATCAATATAGGATCAGCTCCAAAAATATCTTCGAATTTGGGTTGTGACTAACTCAACTCCACAAAGTCAACTTATAAAGTCCTATTTATAACTGTTAAGAGTCACACATTGAATGAGATAACGTCTAAAAATATGTTTATAAGTCGGTTTTGTACGGGTTGAGTTGGGTCCAACCCAAAATCAAAGATGCTAACAGAGCATATCAAAGATTCGTTGAGTTACCCTAAATATATATATATGGGTCATGCTAACATCCGCCCTAAATGCACTACTTTTGAGACAATTTCTACTTGCATGTTCCTAAACATGTGCCCTTAGGGCACAAGTTAGCATTTGCCAATATAGATTTATAAGATTATGATGATCATATATTTTTCAACAACTAATTATAAACGAGTCATCATCAAGATCTTGTAGCAGAAGGAAGGAACTAATAGCTTTTTATATAGTTATTGACATACTTCTGCAGCACTGTCAAGATTTGCCGAGTCTGATGCTTTTGGATTTCCAAATGGACGAATTTCATTTTCACGGCCTCGCCATACAGGTGACTTCAATGAAGGCTCTCGTGATTGCATCCAATTCAAGTTTCCCTGCACATACATGAAGTCAATTCATGAATCTGCCCAAGGTAAAATTCCATGGGAAGATTTTTAATTCCAAAGAAAGCTCAACCTGTATGGTGTTGATCTCTCCATTATGACCAAGAAGTCTCATTGGCTGTGCAAGAGGCCATCTAGGACTAGTATTTGTGCTATACCTTCGATGATAAATGGCAAAGGATGATTTATAAAGATCATTTTGAAGGTCAGAGTAAAATAACCCCAAAACTTCTGAGCGAAGCATCCCCTTGTAAACTATTGTTCGATTGGATAAAGAACAAAAATAAAGCTCATTTCCCCAACTTTCCGAGCTTACTTCTTTTTCAATCAGTTTCCGACAAATGTACAGTTCTCGTTCAATGTCTTCAATATTTTCTTCCTTCGCAATCTTGACAAATACCTGCTGTATATTGGGCATGGCCTCCTTTGCATAATAACCTACAACAGAAGTATTTACAGGGACTGGCCTCCACCCAAGCACCTCAAGACCTTCTTGCTGAAAAGTATTTACAATAACTAAAACAAAAATTAAAATTACGTGTCAGAATACAAAGCATTTAAAAGAATGCACTACACAGGCTATGATGGCAGCAACAAAAGTTTGCATACTGGATCAAATAGAAATATTTGAAAAAAAATTCCTTAACCAAATGAGTGAATGTGTGCATTTGTGTCTGTGTTGTGTGTCAGTCCCTTCAAAATAAGAACAATTATTACCATTCTTGGCCTTATTCGTAAGTTCTACATCTTTGGGTAGGAAAACCATTCCAACGCCAGTGTGCAACTTATCAAAGGAAGCAATCCCTTGCTTGTTTGCCCAGTTGTCAAATAGATCCCAAGGAATTGCAGTCATCACTCCCGAACCATCACCAGAGTCATTATCTGCACCACATCCCCCACGATGTTCCATACAGCTTAAAGCATTTAAAGCATCCTTGACAATCTCGTATGATCCCTTATTTTCCAAATTGGCAATGAATCCAACACCACAGGCCCCTCTTTCTGATAGTATATCCTCCAAGTTTGCAACCTATCCAACAAGCAACTAGAATCATTAAACATGTTGACGAGTAAATTACAAGCCATGCTGGTAAACAGTTCATGAACGAAGCATTGTGACACAATTTTCTAAAAGAATGCAGACCCGTTGGATCATCCTTTAAATCAGTAGCAATGCAAACTGCTAACTGTTGACTGAAATTCAAGGCAAGGTTTAAAAGCACATTTAATTGTTAGGGTACTACATATGGATTATGGTCTCCAATGCATTCCTATAAAAAACAAAAAAATAAACATAAAAAATTGCATTTGGGCACCTGATACTCTAGAATGCATCCCTGAATTATGTTTCAAAAGTATCATAATTGGGAAACCCTAGGCCCTGGAATCTTCACAATTTCCATCTTCCAGCACTACTGGAATTTCTGAAAAGAATAGCACCTTCAAATGGTGTTGAATAAGTTTTATCCAGGGACGGAAGTTTAACTATATATTTATTGACTGCAGTGCGAAGAAGGATAAATCCAGCTAAGTATTATCACTCATCAGCCCATTAGTTTCATAATTATCTTGTACAAACTCATATCTAAGGTCCTCTTTATAAGATTGAAACATAACTTTTCTGATACGGGGTTTTTGCAACAAAAAAATAAACTTTTCTGATACGGTTTCAGAGAATCAAAGTGCCAACATTGCAGGCTGAGAGATTTTTGTTTGAAAGCAAATGAAGTAGCTACAGATATCAAAAGGATAATAAAGTGCAGTATAGACTTCATGTATGATTTTGACAGGGTGATTTCCAATATAAGCTTGTCGACATGGATTTCTCTAGTTGACCATCAACAGCTACAATTTTTGAAATAGTGAAATAGAGAGCCTCGGAGCCCTCTGATCTTGATTCCAAGGGCACATCAGCTTCTTAGGAAGAGGGCACTACGTCCTCTTTCTTGTTCACCTGGTTGATTGTTGCTCTTAACTTTTGACTTTCCATTGATTCAAACAAGGTTTTGACGCCTCAGCTTTAGTTTTGAGATACTGCTCTATTCTCAACAGAGACCCTTTTGAAATGACCTCTCTATAGTCTATAGTCTATACCCAGTTTTTTAAGTTATCTCTTATCCCTGGTTAAAAGTTAATCTAGCTAAATTATTCGTTCGGCACTTAGCGAGCATATGAGAAAATTCAATTCACATACATCACTGGCTTGTTTCGAACTTTCGCAGAGGCCTCTAAAATATTTACAAAACAATCCACAACCACAATTGTGATCACTACATCAAATTTCTTATATATAAATGCGACTCAGTCTTATTTTACTGTAATTTTTTGCATTAACAAGGATCATCACAAAGCTACGGCAATTTAAAACCATAGAAGCCAAGGATCATGAATAATTCAACTTTACATAATTCTACACAACCATTTCCTCGATCAAATTCGGCTTTTCGCTTCCAAAAAAATAATTAGTCAACTGAAGTCAACTCTCTATAAACTAAAAAATATTCATTTTCTCGTAAGATTTTTCACAGCGATGTTTCAATCCAACGAAACATTTCAAAAACAATACAATTGAAGAAGGAAAAAAAAGTCTCTATGCAAAAATAGCAACGGATAAAGAAAACGGACCTGAGGTTTTAAATCGGAAGTTGAAGAAGAAGGAGGAGGAGCAGGATCGAGGTGATTATCAAGTTGAAGA
Organism: Trifolium repens; assembly: GCA_030408175.1. Classification (NCBI taxonomy): domain Eukaryota; kingdom Viridiplantae; phylum Streptophyta; class Magnoliopsida; order Fabales; family Fabaceae; genus Trifolium; species Trifolium repens. The sequence continues at coordinate 38,344,685 of CP125848.1, read as the reverse complement.
ACAGCTTTAACGGAACTACGACGGAGATTAACCGGAGAAATAAACGGAGTGAATCTACGATTATACCGTTTCGATGATTTACGACGGAAAGGAGCGAAATCGACGAGCAAGTGACGGTTACCGATGGAAGTAAATGTATCGGAGAGACGAAGTACTTGAGAAACCGATGACACCGTGTGTAGCGCCATCGCAGATAGAGAGAGAGAGAGTGAGTGAGTGAGAGAATGAGTGGTAAGTGTTTGAATAAATGATTGTGTGAGTGAGAATGAAGATAAAAGAAAGAAGAGGGAGAGGTCACAAAATGCTTAGCTCATATACACCACCAACTTCTCATTCCTTTTTTCATCGAGTTTTTGTGAAGGATACTGGGTTTTTGTTCTATGTGGTTTGGTGTATGGTTATACGGTGTGCTGCACCGACCTTATCTTGATTCTTCCTGTTTTATTGGATGGTGATAAAAAGGATCACGTTATACAGGTAGGAATTTATGCTATACTTTCTACTTTTCAACCAATGAAATTCTAATTCTATGTGAAAAGTACAAAATCAGTCAAGTGTTCTTTTAACTCAATTTTGTCGTGTGGTTTATTCCACTGCACAGTGCAGCACACTAAGTAGTAGTAAGGTTCCTTACTTCCTTTTGACTCACACACTCATATTCATATAATGTTCTTTGAATTTGGTCTATCAATTTTTGTACTGCAAAATTTAATTTTCACAAAAATGATAAATGTTATGAATTAGTTTGAGTAGTATTTTTTTATTTCTAAATATTTTTTTAATTAAAAGTTAGTCAAACAAGTTGCGGAGATTCTAGAAGAGTTAAAATTGACTAAAGTTCGAAGTTTTACCTCTATAAAAATGTGTGTATGAACTCAACAACAATCTTATCCAAAATAATGGAGTTGGAGGTAATAATAATATCATGGGTTGATGGACATACACCGAAAAGTGAAGATGAGTGTATATTTATCGATAAATAAATTATTGTCCAGATGACCTAATTTATGGTGGTTTCAACACTTTTGAGGAGTGTTCAACTCGGGATAATGATTGTTTTGGTGCTGACGTGTTGAGAGTGTCAACTCCTCATCTAGTTGTTTTGTACTCCCTCCGTCCCATTTTAAATGACTTTTTTTGACTTAGTATACTATTCATTTGACTTGCTTTGACCTTATTTTTCTACTAATATATACATGCAAATATTAGCATATGAGATGTTGTTTGATTTGTCTCGACGAGTACTTTCAAAATATACCGTTTTTATAATTTTTAATAATATATAATTAGAGATATTAACGATTAAAGTTGTGCATTGACAAACGTGTCAGTGGTCAAACATGTCATTTATTTTGGAACAGAGAGAGTATTTTTTTTCTATTTGAGCTATTCCAAAAGAATAAAAGACTTATTTATTTAACTAATTAACCTCATTGAATTTATTATTGTAGGGTAATTTTACTTGATTTTTATTTTATTGTTTCGTCAATAAACAAAATGGTAGATTATTACTCAAACTCACACACAACTGTGAGATATTCAAATTCGACTATGAACAATTACATTCAATTAATATCAGAATTGTTAGTTGGATTAAAGTTTATAGTCTGTAACACTTCATTTTCAGTCACGGTGAAACCAAAATGACAAAAAGCAAAAACTAAAATTAAAAAAAAAATATATTAGGAAGAAATTTATTTATATCATTTGAAGGAAAATTGAATGAGGAAGAGTATTGTGGTGGGTGATGGATAGATAAGGCATAAACAGATACCAAATGATATGGATGCAGAGGATTGGTTCCTGAAGCGAAGACCCTCACTCCCCATCAGTGACGGAGCCAGAAATTTTTAATAGTGGAGGCACCAAATATATAAATTTATAGTATTAAATATATATTGAATTTTTTTGTATAGATGGCCTTAATTTTATATTTCTATATTCATCAAGTGTTTAAGGATTAAAAGTTAATAAGTGTTGCAAACTTGATTTTTTTTTTATCAAATTAAAATCATGTTCAAACTCTAACTAGAACATATACTCTGAAATAGCAACATGCGCAATAATCCCAATTAAGCACTATCAAACTCTAAAAATGAAGTTTTGACAATAAACACAAATTCAAGTTCAACAAGCTAATAATATATGTTAACTCTTGTTACAATAAGAAACAGATTCGTATTTGGCTTTGTAGGACGCTTTCGAGTAGGCCAATTTAGAGAGTATGTTATAAACTAAATTGATAGTAATTGGTTAAATAGAGATACCACATTGATAGTAAGTTGTTCAAATATAGAAATCTAATTCATAATAAGTGGTTAAATATAAGAACAATTTGTCAGCTTAATAAAGTTCATATTTTTTTTAAATATTAATAATTTCTGAGACATTTTTAAAAGCATCATACAAAATTAGAGACTAATTTAATGGTTTATTGAAATATGAATCATATTTTTACGAGAATTGAGAAAGTAAATTTTAATTGTGTTTTATACGTAACGAGCATTTCTTTTATAGGCACAACCTCAAATCCATGATGTATAGGCACACACAAAAATAGTAAAAATTAAATCATAATTAAATTGGTCACATCAATTGATATTGATTATTTCATTTATCTTTTAGTTTTAATTGAATTTTGTATGCATGCCCAAAAGAATCTTTGTCGATCACATAATTATTTAATGCTATTTATCGTCATAATTTGTCATTTTTTATTTATTTTTGGAAACCCTTGGTTGCACACGTCAAAAGATTAATGAATCCTCCGCATTTTTTAACCGACAACTTCCAGTTCTGTTAAAAGAATTAACTACGCGGGAATCACTGGTATTTCCCGGTAGCTGTGGATCCCCCCTTTTGTTTTATTTTTTTATCACTCCGTTGAATTTCTTTTCTTTGAATAGAGAGGGATGTACAGTATGTGTATGAAGTAAAACAAGAATTAGAAAATGATATAATTTTGTGAAGACTTAATATAGTTCATCAATTCATTTTATTTCAGTTTAATCAAAGTAAAAGCATAGCAAACTCTGTTCCTAGAGCATCCTAATACACCAAGGCTTCTTGTAATCAATAGTTTACTGAAATTGTCTCTCTAATTTTAGAAGGAACAAAATAAACATAAAATAAAAAAATAAAAACAAACATATGGATGGTTATAATACTTGTTCTATACCTAAAAAAATACTTGTTTTATGAGTGGTTTGCATAGGACGTACTCCTCAATTTAGGCTTCGTTTGGCCCGACTTATATTTTGCTTTTCTATTTTGCTTAAATGAAATAGAGAAGTATAAAATTATATTTGACATTATTTCTCCTTAAAAGTATTAGAGAAATAAAATAAGAAAGTAAAAAATAAAGAAAAATGAAGTCAAACACAATTTTTTCCTTCTTTACTATTTTTAAGGAGAAGAAAAAAAGGAGAAAATAAGTCGGGTCAAACGGGGCCTTAGCATTGTTATTTTTTCAGTATCTTTTTTCCTTTTTATGGATTTGGTTTAGATCTCTCTAAATTTTTTGTATTTTTCATTTTTACTAATAATATTTACTTGTGTCTTATTAATAAATAATGTCAACTTAGTTGAGATGACAGTTATTTATTGTCGGTACTTATATTTTATGTCTTAGTTAAAAAATCATAAAAGGGGTGTTTTTAGACAATTTATCGGAGATAGAGGTATTATTTGAGGGGTTTTTCTATTATGTGCAAATTTGCACATGTTAAGAAGTTTAAAATAATAAATTTGTATTGGAACTTGTGCATGTTATATTAAATGTATAATATTTTAATAGATAATTATGGTTTTTTAATAAAAACTTAATACTTTTAGTTATTTAGATAAATCCTTATTTGAGAAACAACTTTAACAAGGAGCATTTTATCTTATTCATCCGTTGTTCAACTATCACCATCTTATCAAAGTTTAATATGGACTACACAAACAAATATCATTACTCGTTACTCGAGAGTTCAAAAAAACTGCAAAAAGACATGACAAATTCAGAGACAATACTCTTCTATCCCTAATCACCTGAAAATATCATACTACATTAATTTAAAGGGTATGTTCATAATGACAAACAACTGATGAGCCGCTTAATTGAAAATTCGCAAAACACAAGTATCCCTAAAATCAACAATTACTCTCTATTTGAAAAAAAATATTGACTAACTCTATCTTGAAATAATTGTTAGGTCGAAAATATCTTAAAGGTATCCAACGCTTTCAAACTTTAGCTAATAAAATTTGAACATCCTCTTATACCAAAAAAAAAAAATTTGAACATCCTCATTTAAACGGCCTTCTTTTAGTTGGAAGGTTATCACAAAAAATGATTAAGTCGAATTAATCTAGTTTATCCCTTTAAACGCTCTAGGCTTTTTCCATTTTTATCTTTAAATTTAGAGACGACTTAGTTAAAATATTAATTATAATAAATATTAATTATTCACTAGTTTAGAGACCCGTGCATTCGCACGGGTCTATTGATTTTTATTTATAAATTATTGTTAAATTATAAATGACGTTATTCTGTTATTTTTTTAAAATATATTAAATTAATTCATTTTTTTATTAAAGTAATTGTCTCGTGTAAGATTTTTATGTAATAAATTATAATTAATAATAAAAAATATTTAGTATTCAATTTCCTTTTTTTATTAAAGCAATTGTCTCGTGTATGATTAATTTTTTTTCATTAAAGCAATTGTCCCGTGTATGATTAAATTTGTTTTATTAAAGCAATTGTCTCGTGAATGATTAAATTTTTTTTATTAAAACAATTGTCCCGTGTATAATTAATTTTTTTTATTAAAGCAATTGTCTCGTGTATGATTAAATATTTTTTATTAAAGCAATTGTCCCGTGTATGATTAAATTTTTTTATTCGAACAATTGTCCCGTGTATGATTTTTTATATATTAGTGATCAACATTTTCTTTTTTTTTTTACAAAATTATTGATCAACACTTGTCCCGTGATGTTTTAAGTATAATGACAAATATTTACCCCGTAATTATTATAATATATATTCATCAATAATTCACTTCTTCTGTATTTTTTATATAAGAGTAAACAAAAATAGAGTAGATTTTTTTATAATAAAAATAGAGTAGAATTTAACTATTATATAATAATATATTAAATTAAAAAATATAATTTTTTTACGAAATAGAAGATTTGAAATATTTTTAAGAATTGATGAGGACAAATTAGAATTTTTAGTAGTAATACATTTTAATATATTGGCCCTGTTTGAATTTGGCTTATTTTTAAACTTATGAAAATAGTTTATGGATATAATTTATAAATAAACTTTTATGTTAATTCATAAGTTTTTTTACGCATATTAATTCATAAGTTTTCACTAACAAAAATTATATATCTTTATAAATTGTTTTCATGAACTACCTTAAAAAACTTATAATAATACATAAAAACTTATTTATTTGCATAAGTTATTTCGCATAAACTCATAAATAAGTCAATCCAAACGGGTCGATTGTGTTTTTGTTTCTATTTTTCTGTTCTTTTATTTTTAAGCTCATAAATAAGTATCTTCTTTTATTAGGTTATTCTATTTTTATTTTTTAAATATAAGTTTTTATATGTTAGATTGAGTTACTATTTTTTCGTTAAAAAAAAAGTTACTATTTTTGAAGCGTAACTTTTATAGTGAATTTTGTTCATATTTTTTTGTGTAAATTTATTTTAATTAAATTTTTATGGGAAGATTTATTTGATGCTTATCTTCTTTTTTTCTGTTTTTGTTTTGTTTTTTTTTTGGTTTAAAGATTTGATTTCTAATGCTATTTTTATGGGAATATTTCTTTTATGCTTATCTTTCTTTCCTTTTTTTTTTGTATTTTTTTTATTAGTGTAGAGTTAAAATTACATTTAAGGGCGTAAAACTTGGAACACCGTTAAAAGTAATAAGGACAAACTTGGATTTTTAATAGTAGTTTCTTTTAATATATTGTAAGTAGATTCCGTTTTTTTTTTATTTGTCGTTTGAGAATCCTGCACATTAATCATATAATCTACTTTGATCATAATTTTCTACTAATGTATAAAAATAAATATTAGTATATAAGATGTTCAATTTATCTCGATGAGTATTTTTAAAATATAAAATTGTCATAATTTTTTGTAAAAGATAAATAAAAATATTAGTCATCAAAGTTGTACATTGACATATATACAAAAATCTAAAACGACAAATAAAAAAGAACGAAGAGAGCACCAATATTGCTTCATGATATTTTTCAAAATATGCAGTAAAAAAACAATATATTGTTTTGTAAAAAGTTAAAATAAAAAATTGGTAGATAATTCATGAACCGAAGCAAATAAGTCGGGTGGGTAAAAATCTGCAAACCGATTAAAATCGAACGATCCGAACCGAAAAATGGTTAAGCGGACGAGTTGTTGCGGATTGTCGGGTTGTCAGACACACATTTTCGGCTTTAGATGGATTGAAATGGGTGTGTTCGGTTTTCTAGATCAACCCAACGGTACTCGAACCCGCCCGAGTTACATAAATTGTAAACTTTTGTTTTATTTAATATAGAAAACATCATGAAGTGACTGGACATATCTCCGGACACACAAACTCAAAACTTGTTATCGTTTGTTTACATGGAAAGTGGAAACGAAGAAACCACTAACTAGTAGTTGAAAACCACTAGTATTCTCTCACTCAAATACTAATACCACCATACATTTATTGATATTATTTTATTTTACGTTATACTGCATTTTATTTCACTTGCATTATGTTCTCTTCACACCACACAATTGAATTTTTTTATTTTATTTTTAAGATAATTTTTTATTCGTCAGTTCAAAAACCGAATTAATCAACCCGCAAAACCGTCAATTCGCACAAACCGAATCCGCAAAAATCGAACTTTTAAAAAGGATTAGATTGAATCTCATTATTGCAACTGCGGATTAAAATAGATGATATTTTTGGACCCAAACCCGCCCTACTCAACCCATTACCCACCCCGTATAAGTAGCAATCAACTTGACTGTCCTATTTCCGATTAGAGTTAGAATAGCTTCCCGACTTCTATTTTAGACAAGCAGCACCGCAGGTACTTTATCTACCTATTTATTTCGTGATTATTGTTTATTTTTATGTATAGAGAAATTCTTAGATATTTTTGGTGCAAGAGAGAAATTCTAAGATGGTCATTGGTCACCATCAAATGCATTATTTTTACAAAAAGTCACATCAAATGCATAATAATACTCACTACATCTTTTGTCAAAAAAAATAAAAAAATACTCGCTACATCTTTTGATGTTTACCTTTTATATCAAAGCATAAAAAATAGTATACTTGCTTGAATTCAACCTATAACTTATAATTTATCTTATACAATTATGAGTTTATTATTATCTATTGCCTTTTCTTATAGTAAAAAACAGTGCGATGTCTATTATTTATATTAGAATCCAACTCTTATAAAGTGAGTGATTTAAGTTAAATTATAAAGTGAATAAATAAAAAAATTTATTTTGGTACACTACCACCACGTGTGTGCCTTGTTGAAAAACTTTATTCTTCTCCCAAAATTGTGGTGTAATATATGCAAACTTGTACATAAATAAAAAAGTGGCTTTTCCAGCATCCGAAAGCCACCTTTCCTCTTTGTTCACTTGGGACAAGACATGATAACCCTCCCTCATTCACCATCTTTAAAAACTCAGCATTTGGTACCCAATTTTTGGGCGGTTAGGGAAATTTCATCGGGTTTGGTTCGATATATATAAGTGATTTTTAATATATATTTTTATTCAAAATTTTAAACATTAAATTTATGGGTCATTTTATTTATATATGTTGTTTAACATCAAATTTTTCAATCAATATGAAACTTAATTTAATCTACCTAATATAATTTTGCCTTTTAGTGTCTCAAGATAACGGTTTCGTTTCCACCGTTACATCTTACTTGGAAGAAAAATAGCGTGTGCTAGCCACAAGTGTTCTTATCATAGTTCATAATTTTGTGTCCCTTAACCTCCAAAGTTTGACCCCAAAACCTAAATGTTCTTTATAATCAGACATTAGACAATAAAACATTGGAAGCGTTCAAATTAAAGATGAAATTTGAGACATCGCGAATGAAATTAATTAGAGAAGATGATATCTTAAATATATGCGATATCAACAAAGATACAAATGAAACATAAAATTTACAAATCTAATTAAGTCATTTTTGGATTAAGTCTAACAAAATTATTACACTGTAATTTCGTCAAATTTACACTCAATCAAAATGTGGTACGGTTCAGGATATTATCAACCGAATTAGAATCAATATAAATACTGCTTGTAACACTAATATCCTAATTCATTCACTCATCTAATAGAAACGAGCTGCAGCGAATTTTACAGTCGGTGACGTATCTACAGAGAACTCCATTATCAAACTTCTTGTGTGTTCATCATCATTTGTTTTGGTCATTATTTCATTTTGTTACTAATTGTGCACAACAAATAGTGCATATACACCTTCAACATTTTAAATAGCGATCATGACCTTATCGTGATTCTTTATATCTAGAGAATTGCCGTTAAATGCGGCTAATTTTTCTCAATCACAACATACAGACATAAAAACATATATAAAATATTAAAAAATATAGTTCCTTAATTTTTAGACCCCAAACTCAAATTAATATGGTTCAAAAATTAAAAGTTCAATCTTGATTGTTAACTGATCAAATGAAAACTACTATAAGATGAGATAACTAATTGCATCAAGGATTGAAAAAAGTAAACATGTACATTGATCCATTTTCATTTACCTATATATACATCCCAATCTGATACAAAACATTGGAATATACTTCCCCATTCACCCTCTCCATCTCTTATAAAAAAAAAAAATAACAATCCTACATACAAGATGCATTTCTTCACAATGTGCATATATAATGTTCTATACAAAAAATGAAAATTATGAAGTATATGATAAGAGGAATGTAACTTGTAGCTACTTCTATATTGCACATGTCATACCTTAATTAAGGAATAGCATAATCATGCATGTTCTAGATTTCAAGAGTCACTTCTTCTGTGAATATTCTAAATATAAAATCACGAAAACGCCTCGAGTATTGTCTAGGATCTACGGCTGATATGGAGGTAGGGTCATATTGAATAGATTTGTAGGCATGTTCAAGCTTCTTGCTGATATCATAGTCTTGAAGTATGTCTATGATACCAAATGTAAGTTGAACATCATAGAACTCTTCAATTGGTTCTCCGACTAGTTGTGTTTCGATATCGCCTCTTCTTACTGTCCTTTCAGCTTTTGCTGGAATATTTATACCTAATAGTGAACTGCAGATACACAAATAGACAAATACTATATTAAGCTTTGAGCTATATATTTGTCTTTTGCAAGAATCGTAAACTTTTGTAGATCTTATGCATGTTTTCAACGAATTGCTGAAAAATTCAACAATTAATGTCGTAAACATGCGTAACAAATCATGAATGTGGTGAAATATTGACATGTTACTTTTTCATCGCCGGTTGAGATTACTTACTATACTTCCTAAACTAAAATACTTACTTTAAACGAGTTGAATATTAATTTTCGAGGAAAACATGTATTACAACATAGACCTAAAACAAGAGGTCTCACCTAGATGGATCGGAAGGATTTTGTTCTGTGTCTTCCGTTGAAGTATGTGGAGTTCCTTCGTTTTCCGAATCACCTGAGGTTGAAATTAGAAAGTTCTTACCGAGTTTCCAAAATACGGACACACACATACACATATTGCATAGGATAAGAAAGTTACCGGAAGGAGTCGGAGGTGTTATAGGAAGAATATCTCCATCTTGAGATATATTTTTGAAATGAATGCCAAGTAGCAGACTATAGTCCATAATTCCCTCTTGTTCTAAAAGCTCACAATCCATATCAATTTGTCTGTAGAACAAATATATGCTTCACTTTCTTAGTATAATTTCTCATATAAAAAAACTTGTAATACCCCTCCGTCCCAAAATATAAGCAAAAGTGAGTCAAAGAAAATTGAAGTATTTGGTTTAAAATTTGGACCAAATACATTCATTTTTGTTGACCAACTTTTGCTTATATTTTGGGACGGAGGGAGTATTTTGAAAAACGATTTTACAAAATCTGTTTTAAAAAATACAAAGAAAAAATCCATTTTTTTAAAGCTGAAACAAACAGCCCCCATAAATTGATGTATCAAAAACTTGCATCACCTGCTAAAATCTTGAAACCAAGATTTCTGAAGTAGAAATATAAAATTAAGGTCAAGATCTTTAAGAATAGTTGTTTCACTAATCTCTGTCTCAAGTTTATCTGACGTGCGACCAAGCGAAGAACCCTTCAAATCATAGCGTCTATGTGTGATATACTCGGAACAAAAGAGGTTTCCCATTATGATAAATCTAACCTGAAAAACCAAATATATTATGAAACTTATTATTCCAAACTATAATAAGTTTCAAACAACATAGTGAGATATTTAATTCATTTTTATGTTAGATGAAGATTAATGATATGAAATGTACCTTTTTTTGGATAGGTCCATTTAATTTTACACAATGCAGGCCATAATATTTTGTTAATAGAGTATTTTGGTTCTCTTTAAAATGATTGTAATAAGCTGGAAGCATTTTTATAAGGACCTGCAATAGAAAATAAAATAGAAAAACTAAATTAGGAAAATAAATGTGAAAATTTAAATGTGACAAGGTAAGTTTTGAACCTCACTTTTACTTCAGCTTTTTTCATTGTCTTAATCATGTAACGGTCGTCATTGGTTAAGTAAAAGAAACTTCCACTTTTTCCAGGTGAGGAAAGTTCGCGAAGAGCGTCATTTCCACATATGGATAGCATGTAATCAGCTGGATCCACATTGAATAGCTTCCTAAGAGTCCTGATGACATAGTGTGATGTGTATAAATAAAGGAAAATGCTACACAAAAAAATGCTTATTTATGACTTATTAGACTTATCATATCAAATAAGCACTTTAGTTAACATGCATAAAATCAATTTGTATTAAAATGATAATTCATAAAAGAACAATGTAACATGCACAAAGAAACTAAATATAAAGTATTAGTGGGGCTGACCTAAAAACTACTGGGCAATAGTCCTTCCATTTAAAGTCACATGATGGATGTGGTGGAGTATATTTAGAACCTTCAGGTGGAAATTTTGTCCACACTTTCTCCTTTGGATCAAAAGCTGATGGCTTAAGATCAAGTGATGCTGTGGGAGCAGGTCTTGCAACTGAGTGCCTATAAAGTCCAACAAAAATTGTAAAGTGATCATTATTGCAATAGTGTTAAATTTGTACAATTATTGCAATAGTGTTTTCATTTGGAGGATAAGTAATATAGCTAAAACTATTAATTATTATCTCTTAAATCACTCACGCTTCTAATTTAAGACGTTCTGGTATCCGACACTGACACATGTGATTACACAGAACAACATAACAAGAAGCATTACCTAATTCCCAGCTGCAAATTAAGCATGAGCTCAAAATTTTTGTGCCCTTTGCATATAGTCTCACCCTGCCTCTTTGATTTCTTAGGTGCTTTCAAAGGTTGAAGTTGATTCAAAGCATCGTTAGCATCATCGATACGTGAACCAATTGATTCATCGTCATAGTCACTACCTAATGGAGGAGGAGTTCTATTACCACCGGTGCTAGCATCACCATCTCCTCCTCCTCCATGATGGCTTCCTCCTCCATGGCTACTCCCACCACCATCCCACAAATTCATTCTATCAGTTGGCTTCTCTCCTCCAACACTCACTCTTCCGTCGACCGACATTCTCCTAGGTCTAACACTTTCCCCTCCCTTTGTAGACCTCCAAACAGCAAGTCTTTTTTGTGATGGCAAAACCAAAACTTTGTCACTAGGACAAACTGAATATCCATTCAATTCATTATACAATTCTAGAGGATCCCAATCATTCCATCTCTCATCAGATGGATCCATTGGATAAAGTGTTCCATCTTCATCTTTGTTCATACCATCTTTACTAAAAATCCCAATGTAACAACTTCCATCTTGCCATCTATATGTTCCATCTCCTTTTGGTAAACCATCTTCCCAAAACCCTTCAAAACTATTCCCATTAGGCCAATAAAATGACCCTTTACCCCAAATTGTCCCATTTTTCCATTCACCAATATAATGACTCATATCTCTCCATTCATACCTCCCTTTTCCATCTTGCACCCCTCTTCTCCAATCACCTTCATACCAATCACCATTCACATAACTCTTATATCCATGACCATGTTTCAAATTCATCACCCATTGTCCCTTATATGTCTCTCCATTACAACCAGTGTATGTTCCTACACCATCCATAAAACCACTCTTGAATTCACCTTCATATGTTGCACCTGAAGGCCAACTGAATCTTCCTTTTCCCTTTGTTTTTCCTTTGAACCATTCTCCGACATACATACACCCGTCTGTCCATAGATATTTCCCTTCTCCGTGTGGAAAATTTTCCGCCCATTGTCCGGTATAGTAGTCTCCATTGGGAAGAACCTTCTCTTCATTATATAGTTCAAATGTATCGTTTCCATGATCTTCGTTATCATCAATGCTGTTGTTTTCTTCATCATCTGTACTTGATATCGATAATGTTCCGATTCCAAATATACTATTGGCGCGCTTCTTAGCAACTGCGTGCGTTCTTCTCACCGTGGCTTCCCATGCCTTGAAAACACCTCCATCTTTACCAATCATTGTGTGTTTTTTTCCTTCGAATGTTTCTCAGTTATTTTGAATGCCCTTCTCCATTAAAATTTGTTCAAGAGAAATCATGGATATATTATATATACCTCAAATGAATTAATGAAAAAAGAAGAAAATAAGAACTCATGAAACCAACAATGTTATGTGATTAATTACCATGCATGCAGAGAGAATACACAAAAAATTTCAAAACCAGATTTGATGTTGTGGTAATGTTTTTTTTTGTTATCTCATGTTTCCATAAAGTTCGGGGACATGTTGATGTTAGGAGATGCACAATGTTCGTCAAATGTGTCAAAATTTTGACAGCTGTTAATTGCAAACTAAGTATGAGGACTTTCCTTAATTTTGTGTATACCATTAACCATGTTAGTTGGTTCATGAAGGTGTGTGTTTATTTTTAAGATAATTCTTGAAATTAAATTAACCTTGAAAATTTCATGACCCTATGGGAAGAGAGGACTATGGTTAATCTCCTATAACCTCTAAGAACCATGACAAATGGAGCTAAGTCATGAAATCAAGGTCCTTGCATATATGCTATTTTTGGACTATTTAACAAAATTTCTATTTTCAAATTTGTTTAATGTGTGTAATCACCATCAAACCATTGGTACTTTTTAATTTATAGATTTGATGAAAGAATAACTATATGGTTAATGGGTGCTGATTTGTTTTTTCTTTCTTTTATGTATCATTTCATATTAGGGGTAAGCTATGAAGCACGGACACTGCTCGGATTAGGCGTGTCGGTGTCGGTGTCGGACACCTTTCTTAAATTTTTACCGGTGTCGACGTGTTAGTATTTGTGTCGTGTCCGGTGTCCGTGTCTGTGCTTCATAGGGAGTAAGTGTCGGTACTCAGCGAGGATAATTCTTGTGCGGATATTCTTGCAAAGTAGTTGGGCTCTAGTTGTGATGAAACTCTTATCATGGTTCCTAAACCTTTACATAATATGTCTACAACCTTGTCGGTTGTTGCTTTAGGAGTGTCCTTTTTTAGGATATTGTTTATTTCATGCTTTCCTTTTTTTTTTTTTCATATGTAACCAAAAAAATATTAAGGGTAGGTGCAATTTTAGCACATCTTGAGATATAAATCTTTTAGTATAAATCTTTTATGCTCAATAAATCTACTTGCTTACATAAAAAATCCAATAAAACAAATTATAACTAGTGTGAGCGAAAGGTCTAACCATCTGTGTCAAGTACCGATACTTTTGTGCATATAGAGAGGTCTATAGTATGATATTTAATTTTTGTCACATTCATTCACATATGTATATATGTATAGGTATAGGTATAAGTTCATGGTGCATCTAGATAGATACATTAATTAATATCAATCAATAATGTTGTACACTTGCAAAAGTGCAAAGTAAAAGCTACAAACCAACAAACACATTGTAGCTATATCTTGTTAAGTGCAGCAAGAATTAAAACAGTGACAGAAGTGATTCCTGGAATGAAAAATTCATTTGGAATTGCTTGAGGCATCACTCTCTGCTTGACAAACAGAGCAGTCACAGGAACACCAAAGATATATAAGAGTGCTTCCTTTGCTCCTACACCAGTGAATCTTGATTCCTTAATCATCTCTTTCATAATCTCTTGAAATTCTGCTTTTGTTACCTTGTCTTTTCCTTTATGATGTTCCTACAATATGCCATTAAAAAATTTATTCATTAATTATGAAGACATGATCATGTTACATAAGAGCAATTAATATAGCTAAGTTTTAAAAAATTGGCATGTAAACGCGAGATTGTGGTCGCGACTTCAATGTTTTCTATGTCTATTCGATCACAATTGTTACTACATCAGTTGCATTTGATATTATGGATTGCGGTGTGATCATAATCACAATTTATGAAATAAATATATGTGCGTGCACATACTTCGTATGCCCTCTTAAGGTCATCTGGCTTCGGGAGTTTAAACTGCGTGTATCCGAGCTTTCGATTAAGCTCCCTGCCATAGAATGATGAAAATTTGTAACTGAGAAAAGTTTCCTAGCTGATAAAATAATTAGAAATCAATGCACTCTATGCTAAATAATAAGTTAAGTAAGATTTTAATATGAAAAGTGAAAAGTACTCGACTATCTCGCATACTCCTCGGTAGAATTTCGAGAAGTCATCGGAGGAATTTTTTATATTTTTTTCATAGAATTCATCTATAATTGGACCAAGTTCTTTGGCCTTCTTTTCATCAGTTCCTGCATCAAATTTTTCATGAAGAGGAAACAATTTTATAAGAAACAAAAGATGAACATGCTAAAATGTGACAGTTATTTGTTTATAATTAACATTCAAAGAAATTTAAGAGAATTAAATATAGAACCTGGTGTTAATTTCTTCATAGATTGACCCATCTTTTTGTTTTGTTAATTAATTAATTTTGACTTAAGAGAGGTAGATAAATTGCAGCTACAAAAATTAGAGGACCTTTATAGTACAGAATAAAAGGAGAATAAAACTTGTTTCATTGGGTAGAGAACATTTGCATATCTTAGGTAACAAGCAAATATATTACAAAAGAAATGAATCTTAATTATCCATTTCAATATATTGTTCTTGACTTCTTGCTCTAATAACCAATTGCTTCTTGATAAAGATTATGAGAGGGTGGTGTGAGTGACAATACTATTCAGCAATAGAGGACACATTCGTGATCATTAGATTAAGATAAGATGGTTCTGATATTAAATTTGATATTTTTCAGGTAAATGTTAACATGTTTTCTTAAGTAATTAAATTTAGAAAAATTTGTCTTAAAATATGTGTATTCAATTTTGAAAAGTCAAAATATATTTTTTTTTCAATGCAAAATATTGGGCGGTATCCAATTTTAATTGGTCTGACATAACATCAACCAAATCACACACACTCTAGAATTCTAAATTGAAACATCATTTTTCAATAACTACGAGTATTTCATTCAAAATATTTTCATAGTGAGGGAGACAAGGATTAAATTTTTATAAAGTTTGTTGGTTAAAGTGTAAATTGAGTTTGTACTTTAAGTAGTAAACTGCGTTTGTATTTTCATGGGAGGAGTGACGGGTGGAAAATATTGAAATTGTGATAAAAAATTGTCATTCGCCAGTTAAGGTGCAAACTGAACAAAACAAATAATTTCATCATTTATACAACTCCTTTAACAATATTTAGGGGATTTTTACTTTGTGAAAACATTTTGTGTTGTAATATATTTTAAAATATGTGTTCATTTTAACTTGTTAATAAAAAACGTGTGACTCATGAAATGAACAATTGTGATTGAAATTTGAAAAAAAAAAAAGAAAACAATATTTTTAACATCTTCATTGTTTACTAAAAATGCATATAATTATTCATTTTAAGAGTTTATCATCTCTTTATGCAGTTTTATCCTCATATTTTGAATGAATCAAAATTTGACTCTCTATCTTAAAATTCTGAATTTTACCCCTATTTTATAGTAATTTTTTGGATTTTGTCCCCTCTATACACCACAAGAAAATTTGGAATTAGCTACGATGGCGTTTGTAGCTATATTTTAGTAAAATTAAACCTTCAAATGTAGTGTCTACATAGGTCTAAAGTCAGTAAGAAAAACAAATAGTAACCATTATCATATAACCTAATAATCTTTTTCTAGATTGTTGAATTTGCTTTACAATGGTCACTATTTGTTTTTTATATAGACTTTAGACCGAGAATTTAGACACTATTTGTTTATTTTTCTTAAATTAAACTTTTTTTTCTTTCTTTTTTTGCAACAACTTTTTAGTTTTTAAGGGAAAAGTGTTATGATAATTTATATTTAAAGTTCGACCGCGAAGTAAGTAAGGTCTAACTAATAATTATTTTTATTAAAAATTAAATTTGAATTCTATCAAATAATTTGTATTCATTTTAGAAAAGTAGATCATTAACAAGTTGAAAAACATTTTTTAAAAGAAGATATCATTACTTTAATTAAAAAAGAAAAAGAGGGATGGCATTTAATCAGATCCACGATTTTGTATAAGAATCAAATCAAATAAACTTGAGAACATTCAATGTGATTCTGACTTGCATGAGATTTTGTGACAATCAGATCCACGAAATTGAGATTCACTTCATTATGAACTTAGTTTTTTTAAAAAAAAAGAAAAAATAAAAAACTCTGTCTATAGAACGACTAATTCAATGAGATCAATTCCACCACCCACTAAGCTTGTAGGGTTCGTTTAAAGTCGGAGTTTTTTTACATTGATTGGACCAGTCCACTGAAATTAGCACTAGAAAGAATCGAACTTGAGTTAACTCAAAATCTTAAACCGACACCACTAAACTAACTCAAGTGAGTTATTATACGAACTTAGATTGAATCAGTTCGCCCCGTAGAAAAATGTGTAGCTTTGGGCGCGCCTATGGGCTATGGCAATCCCAAACATTTTACTTCATCCGTCCAAAAATAATTGATATGTTTGATCACGTTTACATTTACCAATGTACAACTTTGATCGCTAATATTTTCAGTTATCTGTAATTAAAAATTTTAAAAATTGTTTATTTTGAAAATACTCGTCGAGACATATCAAACAACATCTCATATGCTAATATTTGCTTGTATATATTAGTAAAAAAAATATGGTTAAAGTAGGTCAAATGATATAGTATACTAAATCAAAATTAGGTAATTTAGTTTGGGACGGATGGAGTATTTTATTTGAATAAATATATACATTTGTGTATTTAGCCATTTCCATAATATAATTTTAGATACTTATTTTTAAAAAAATTAAATATATAAAAAAGGTTAAAAATTATCATTTGATTGATAATTTATTCGTCTTATTTTGTCTTTTTTGGTCTTTAATTACAACTATAAAAAAAAAAGTCTATTCGACAATAAAAATTGTTAAGACAAAATTGAAACAAAATAGGCACGAGATTATTAGCAAATATATTCAAACTTTATAATTAACATTTAACTTTTAAAAATATTTTATTTTATTTTTATATTTGGCCCCTCATAAAAATTAGTTCATTTATAAAGTCTGATTATATTATAGACTAGATATATAATAAATTTAAAAAGTACAATTTTGCATATAAAATGTCACAGTAGGAGTATAAAAAAAAGATATTTTTTGTTTGGTTCTGCGGTGACGAGAATTGATTTTGATAGAATTGATTCTGTAAAATTGATTCTGGCTAAAATTGATTTTAAGTTAAAGTGGTTTATGTTTGGATATATTCATGTAAAAGTGAGATGAACAAAAATTTTGAGTGTAAAAATCAATTCTAGAATCATAAGCTACGATTTCTAGCTTCAAGTATAATCAATTCTGGAGGCAGAATCAATTATACTTTTGAGAAACCAAACAAGTCAAAATCAATTCTACACGTCCATAATCAATTTTGGCTGCTCCAAAAGTGAAACCAAACATACACTTAGATGAGATGATACATGTCTCTTCTAGTTTAACCAAAGTCATAAGTCCAATCATCGACTTGAGCATGCAGCAATGTTAAAACTCTTAGGGTGATTTTACCGCCTAATTGAATCCCATAAAACTCGAGGAATTATAGTCTCTGCTTTTTTGCGCGCAGACTTAGGATTTATGCATAAAAAAAATGAATAAAAAATATTTATTATTAGTGCAGTTTTACTCTATTTATACTTGCTCCATTTAAATTTATTCCTTTTGATTACATAAATAAATTATATGTAGCAAAAACAATCAAACAACCGAGATTAAAAACTTAGAATTAAGTATTTCTCTTATAGAGAACAAAATAACAAAGGAACAAGAATTTTACGCAGAATATATGTCATTGTATTAAACATATTTTAAGTAATAAAATGTTATAAGCAATTTTTTTTACCAAAAAAATGTTATAAGCTTTATCTTAGAAAAAACATAGAAAGAAATAAGCTTTACCATGAGAATCAACTATTATAAATTTAAAATTCAATATAACTGATTATTGGTATAAAACTAATTATAATATTTTTATACATATCATTTAATAGGTTGAACTTACACTAAATTTTAGAATTGGTATAGGTTACAACTTACAAGATTCGGAATAGAACTGACACTAATGTCTTGTTTAGTAGGAGAGAAATAGAGAATAGAGAAATAAAAACACCGATGCATGTACACGGAAATCGATGCATTGATTTTCATATTTTTATTTTTTCTTTTTTATTTCTCTCCTACCAACCACACCATAAAATGTCTCTCCTCTATTCGTGTCTCTCCTCACTTATATACATAATTTAGATTTAGATGGTTGAAAATTGGGGTTGAATAAGACAATTATTAAATTCAATGCGATTTGTTTGTTTAGCAGCTGTTATGAAGAACAAAATAAAATCATTAATCATGTGATTTTGTTTGACAAAGTTTCACAAACTAACGTAAGTTGATTGTTTAATTGAGATGAATATGACGTGTTATGTTTAATCAGATCCATGACTTGTGATTGTGTGACAAAGCTTCAGAACATTAATATGTGTTATGTTTTTAGTGGCAAGAAGGATAAATATGCTATTTTAATGGGTTTTCTTGTTTTTTTTTTTATTTATAATATTCTAATTGGGACCAGTTTTCAGTTCATGAACAGTACACGTATTACTTTTACTCCCTCCGTCCCATTTTAAATGATCTCTTTTTGACTTAGTATACTATTCATTTGACTTGCTTTGACCTTATTTTTCTATTAATATATACCTGTAAATATTAGCATATGAGATGTTGTTTGATTTGTCTCGACGAGTACTTTCAAAATATACCATTTTTATAATTTTTAATAATATATAATTAGAGATATTAACGATTAAAGTTGTGCATTGGCAAACGTGTCAGTGGTCAAACAGGTCATTTATTTTGGGACGGAGGGAGTATTTTGGTTTGTTGTACATGAAAGTTTTGAAAACAACTTATTATTTTGAGAGCAAACACATTGACTTAGATGATATATATTTTGTGATTTTTTATTTGTATAAATTTCAACTTTTTTAACTATTTCAAATATCTGTCTTTAACTTATTTTTCTTTTTTATAATCCCTTTTGATTTTGATCTCTAATAATTTTAGAGGTGTCAAATAGAATTTGACATTTTTTTTATACATATGCTAAAGAGAGACAAAAACAAAAGGAAAAAAAAACAACTAATCTCTCGAGTAAGGCACCCTCAAAACATCATATAAAAGAAGATTCCGCATATCAGATGGCGGAGACATATATATATATATATAAAGCTTCACCTTATTTGCTGAGCCTAGCTTGGCTAGAAAGTCGGCACAAAAATTCCCTTCTCTCATGGAATGTCTCACAGAAACATTTCATTCTAATCATTCAAATCTTACTATTTTCAATTTGACATTGAATGTGGTTAGTATATATACTTACTATTTTCAATCTTAAATATTTTTTCCTCCAGTTGCGTCAAAATAAAATTTCTTCCAATTTTATATATAAAAAATAATAATTAATTTTTAGATTCATTATATTTAGAAACTAAACTCATTTTTTAAGGATGAATTTAAAAAGTAAACTTATATTAATATAATCTAGATCAATTTTAAAATAAATCTAAAAAGTAAGTTTCTTATATAAAGGATAAGAGGGAGTATAAAACAATGTTTGATTAATAAAAATCTACATATATGATTTAACTTTTTATTAAATATACCAACTTTTATTGATTCAATTTTGTTCTATATTTATGATAGGATGATGTATTTCCTAATCAATTGCTACTAAAATAAATATATTTATAGTTAAACTAATAAATTTATATGAGAGATTTGCTACGATTTGCAGTTTTATCCAACTCAAAACATTAATCTCTATAATTACGCATAGATAATATCTCATTTATATAACAAAATAAAATATATGATACAAATGGTAAATATTTAAATCTTTTAACTATTTTCGTTCAGAATTTAATAAATGTACATATAAAAAAATATTTATCGAGATATGTCAAGCTTGAGTTGCGCACATAACATATACAGTATTGATTCGTCACTCGCAATTTTTTATGACTCAATTTTCAAAGACTAATTTGTTTTATTATAAAAATATTAGAAATTAATTTGAATTTTTTTTAAAGAGACTAAATTAACCAAAATAGTTCTTCACTCAAAAAAAAAAAAAAAAAAAATAATTACCTCCATTTTAAAATGAATTTTTGTCTTCATTCAACGTTCCGCTTCCAAATGCAAGTGTTCCGCATCTCCAATTCTATTCATTCATTCATCACCTTTCTGTAATTTCTCACTCACTTCACAAACATTACTCAACACATTAATTTGTTCTTATCTTATTGTCTTTTTTCATAATATAAAAATAAAACAAAATGAATTTTTAGCTTATTAGTAGTACTATTTATTTACTATCATTTTTTTTGCAGAACAAACAAACATCAAAATCAAAATAAATAGTGGTATTTGTTGCAAACATTACTGTGTTTTGTAACAATAATCATCATCATGGCCAACGACAACAACAAGACCAAAGAAAAAGAGAATGATTTTTTCGTAGACGCTAATGAAGATGAAACTGATATCGAAGCTGTTAACTACGACAGTGACAATGATAATGATGATGAAGATTATGATCGCAATGAAACAGAACAACCT
Source organism: Trifolium repens (assembly GCA_030408175.1). Taxonomy (NCBI): domain Eukaryota; kingdom Viridiplantae; phylum Streptophyta; class Magnoliopsida; order Fabales; family Fabaceae; genus Trifolium; species Trifolium repens. Next base: position 38,323,261 of record CP125848.1, on the reverse strand, counting down.
GAATCTTTCACTTCTCATCAATGGCCTCAAAGTTACAAGTAATCGTTAATTAATTATTGTTTTCTTAAACACATTATTTTTTTGTTACATTTTGATGTTATATTTGTTTAGGTTTTTGTTTTTTATTATAATGTTTTTGATTTATATATGATGATGAATTGATGATAGTGAGGCTATTGATCCTTTGACAATTGCTGCTGCACCAAATCTTGGATCAATATTCAAAGCACCAAGTGTTATTTATTCAAGCTTTGTAAATCTTGGATCAAGGAGTAACTTAGACTTACATGATGGAAAGACCCCTTTTTTATCTGGTGCTCAAATTGCAGAAGGGGTTCCTAGACAATCAACATGGTGGGAGAAAGCTTCCATTCAAATGCATTTTCCTGAAGAATTGCCTATTGGTTATGGCTGTACCTTCACTCAAACTATATTTAATGGTATGTACTATGTTCTTTCATTTTGCATGTTATAGCTACCTCATACCTCTGACATGTCGACACCAATAATAAGGACATGCCTGATCGGAGGAGTGTCTGTGCTTCATAGACCGATACAGACACAGACACTAATACGTAGACACCAATAATGATTTGAGAAAATAACATAATTGAATGTAATCACATGTGTTGGTATCATGTTGGTGTCGGACACCAGACACGCCTTCTATCAGAAGTGTCAGTGGTACACAGGCTTCTAAAATGTGGTCAATGTGGCTGCAATTGCGATTGTGATGTTGTTGCGGAGACTTCTAAAAACTGTATATTACGACCGCAATTGCAGTTGTTGACCGCAATTTAGAAGTATGGTTTCAATTTCCTTGAACATTTATCCTAAATTACAGTTGCCGCTATGCCGTGAACCTTGATATTGTGACAAAATGCTGGCAAATGTGGCCGATGGCTGCAATTATAATTGTGATGTTGTTGCGATGAAGACTTCTAAAAACTCTATTGCGGCCGCAATTGTAGCTACTGGGAGAATTATAAAGTCTGCTTTTGTTTATTTATATCTTGTAAGTGGTTATTTTACGAGGTAATGTTGTACCTGGTTAGGGATTAATGTGATGGCTGGAGTTGGGCTTCTATCTACACCCGATACTATAAAGCAAGCTGGGTGGGCGAGTATGTTGGTGATGGTTATTTTCGCAGTTGTATGTTGTTATACAGCAGAGCTTATGAGACATTGTTTTCAAAACAGAGAAGGCATTGTTAGCTACCCAGATATAGGAGAAGCTGCATTTGGAAAATATGGCCGAGTTATTATATCAGTAAGAATATTTTTACTTTTGATTATTTTTGAAACAGAACCTGCTTATTTTTGCATAATCTTTCTTAGTAAGATTTTGATCATTAGTATCGAATATGTACTAATCCAAACACACACTAAGCATATGTTTGTTTCGTTGGTAAGCAATAGGCCAACATGTGTTCATTTTGAATTCAAATGGCTAGAAATCAAATAAATGAATGATATATAAGAGAAGTGATTTGTCTATGTAATGCCTTAAAATTTTGAGAGAAGATGCAGTTTCTTAGTATCTAGGTGGTCCTGGTCATTAGCTTATTATTGCTCTCGGAACTCCTTGGACATCCAACACTTGAAATTAAATTTTAAATTTGTTGTGCGGTTATTGTTTCTTGGCAAAATGAAATTTAATTGGCCTTTTTCTTTCCTCGGGTTTTGTCTCTTCATTCTGTTTCCTTCCTTATAGTTCTAGGTTCTAACTTTGTGGATCTCAGTTCTTTATGCTCATGTTAGATGTTCCTAAACATGTTCCTGAATGGTGTAGGTTTCTCCATATCTTTGATAATTTTATTTTATATCTTGAGGCAATGAAATAATGTATCATGATACGATTATTCTCTATTCTATACGTTTTCATTCAAATTCCCTATAACAGGAGTGTTAAAGAACAGTGACATAACATGTATTTCATATTGTATAGTTTGATGGTTTTAATAAACTGTGCACTGACATTTTATTTTTAATTTTTTATCTTGTTGCAGATAATTTTGTACACTGAATTATATGTAAGTGATTCTGTACTGTGCATCCATGTCTTTTACCTTTATTACTCTAAACCATTCTGTTTGAAATATCAATTTTTATGAATGCAGTCATATTGTGTGGAATATATCATCATGGAAGGCGATAACCTTTCTGGTCTGTTTCCTGGAACATCCTTGAATTGGGGAAGTTTCAGTTTGGATGACAAGCACTTATTTTCAATTCTGACTGCACTTATTATTCTCCCTACTGTTTGGTTGAAGGATCTTCGTATAATCTCCTATCTCTCAGGTTCTCTAAACTCAAATGATTTTGCCGATCCAAAATTATCAACCTCTTTTTAGTAAGCACTTACTGAGATAACTTGTGATGATTCTGCAGCTGGAGGGGTTATTGCTACAACTTTGATTGGTATGTGTGTGTTTGTTGTTGGGACAAGAAAGGATGTTGGATTCCATCAAACTGGTCCATTTGTGAAATGGAGTGGCATTCCATTTGCTTTCGGTATCTATGGATTTTGCTTTGCAGGACATTCAGTTTTTCCCAATATTTATCAATCTATGGCCAACAAAAAAGAATTTACCAAGGCAATGATTATATGGTACGCTACATAACTTTCTTTGTTGGTAGTAAGCGTGATCTAGATTGCGGCATTGAGGTCTTTGTGACTGTTATTGAGACTGCATTAGCCGCATTTGACCATGATACGGTCGTTGCCGCAAGTGCAATTTAAAACCTTGATAGCAAACACAAACTTGTTTTCTTCATTGTTGTTTTGACTTACCTCATACATTTTATTCTTGTACAGTTTTGTTTTGCCCATGTTGTTATATGGAAGCGTCGGAATCGCAGGATTTCTCATGTTTGGTGAAGGGACTTTGTCTCAGATAACATTGAATCTACCACGAGATGCATTCGCTACCAAATTCTCCATGTGGACTATAGTAAGAAATTTTTGCGGTCTCTTTGCATTATTTTTGTATAGTTTTTTTTTCTTTCTTTCAAGGTACATTTGCATTGTTTCTAATTATTGTCTGGTTTCTCTTTCAGGCAATTCTACCGCTAACTAAATATCCTTTTCTGTCGTAATAACTCCGTTTATTAAAGTTGAACTAGGCTTGATCATATTGTGGTGATATTATAAAATTTCTGTTGTGAATCCAAGAACCACACCAATAAACCAACTAGTATGAGGCTAATAACAACTAAGCAACTAAAACCAACAATGGAAATAAGCTATAATCCAAACACCAACAAGATAAGCAAAAGAACAATAAAGAACACAAAGCAAAATTGTTTACCCAGTTCGGCCAAATTGACCTACGTCTGGGGGAGAGGGCAGCTCTCCAATCCACTATCAAACTTGTTCTTGATTACAAAGAGATTCCAAAACAAAGGTTACAAGAAAATAGAGTAATCCTATTTCTACCCTTTTCCCAATCTCTTCCCGTGACCAAGAGATTCAATGATATGTGTTTACAAGGTGAAAGAAATGAGCTACAAACACTAGAGAACACCTAAGAGATGAACCCTTAACCTCTAGACATGATATTGCAGCAAAACCCTCTTTAAACCCTATTCCTTTCACTGTTGCGGCTGCAGAATTCGTAACAGGGGGTATATATAATCGCGCTGGCGCCTAGCGCCAATACTAACGCGCCCCGCGCGACCTTGACAGAACTGGCAGGCCAAACCAGATGCTCCCTGGCGCCAGGCGCCGACCTCTGCTTCCCAAACCGATTTTCTGCATCAACAAGTTTTCTAAGGCAATTACAACAATTCTCCACCTTGCCTTTGAAACGATGGTGATGCCAACTTCCCATCAACCACCGTGCTGCCCTCTCCAACCTCCATCTACTCTTCAATGAAGTTAATCAAGTCCAAGCAATGCTTGAACCTTGACCTTGGTAACGATTTAGTGAACATATCCGCCGGATTCTCTTCCGATGCCACTTTCTCCACAATGATTTCCTTTGACTCAATCATGTCTCTAACAAAGTGCAACCGGATGTCAATGTGTTTCGTCCGCTCATGATACACTTGATGATTTGCCAAATGAATAGTACTTTGGCTATCACAATGTATCCTCACACAATCTTGACCAATCCCCATTTCGCCAATCATACCTTTCAACCATATGGCCTCTTTGACACCTTCAACAAGAGCTATATATTCCGCTTGAGTTGTTGACAAAGCTACAACCGATTGTTGATTAGCTTTCCAAGTAACCGCCGTTCCAAACAAAGTGAAGACAAATCCCGACAAGGATTTTCTAGTATCCACATTTCCCGCATAGTCCGCATCCACATATCCTTCCAAAGCATCCTTTCCCGGATCAATTTTCTTGTACTTAAGACCACCCTTCAAGGACCCATTCAAGTATCTCAAGACCCACTTCAAAGCTTGCCAATGCACTTGACCCGGATTTGCCATAAACCGACTTACCACACTAATAGCATATGATAAGTCCGGCCTACTACAAACCATACCATACATGATGCTTCCAACCCCACTTGCATAGGGAGTACTCTCCATCTTCTTTCTTTCATCCTCGGATTGAGGGCATTGTTTAATTGACAACTTCGAATGGTGACCAAGTGGCGTGTTCACAACCTTAGAATCCGACATTCTAAACCGCTCCACCACTTTCTTCAAATAGTCATGTTGAGATAAGAACAACTCACCTTTACTCCGGTCTCTCAAGATATCCATACCAAGTATCCTCTTTGCACTATCAAGATCCTTCATCTCAAATTCACCATTTAGCATCTCCTTGAGCTTTTGAATCTCATGCTTATTGGAACTTGCCATAAGAATGTCATCTACATAAAGAAGGAGGTAGAGAATGACTTTCTCATTCCTCTTCATCATGTAAACACAACTATCATAGTTGCTCCTCACAAATCCACCCTTCAAAAGGAACTCATCAAACCGACGATACCATTGCCTCGGACTTTGCTTCAACCCATACAAAGATTTCTTCAATAAACATACCTTTGACTTGTCTTCCACAAAACCTTCGGGTTGTTGCATGTAGATAGTCTCTTCCAACTCACCATGTAGAAATGCGGTCTTCACATCCATTTGTTCCAACTCAAGATCATATTGATTCACGATAGCCATAAGTACCCTTATCGAACAATGTTTCACCACCGGTGAGAAGATCTCATTGTAATCAATTCCCTCCACCTGAGTAAAACCCTTTGCTACAAGTCTCGCCTTGTACCTTGGTGCTTCGACCCCCGGTATACCATCTTTCTTCTTAAAGACCCACTTGCTACCAACTACCCTTTTGTTTTTAGGTAATGGCACAAGCTTCCAAGTTTGATTCTTTTCCAATGAAAGCATTTCCTCATTCATTGCCTTCAACCAATCCTTGCCATCAATGCTTTCTAATGCCTCTCTGAAGTTCTTTGGTTCTGAGTCTTGCACTTCTTCAGCCGCATTCAAAGCATAACAAATAAGGTCAGCATAGCCCAATCTATTTGGTGGACGAATAACTCTTCTCTCCCTATCTCTAGCTAGTTGATAGTCAGGAGTAGTTGATTCATCACTTCCACTCTCTTCAGGTACTTGAGTCTGATCCTCTTTTTCCCTCTCATCAGTGGAAGGCTCCACCTCAAACTGAATCTCCTCCACCCCAGTTTCTGGTCTTTCTTCTAGGTCTTTGCACTTCATCCCCATACGGGTCTCATCAAAAGTAACATCCCTGCTAATAATGAACTTTGATCTTCCAGGTCCCATCATCCATAACTTGTAACCTTTCACACCATCCGGATAACCAATGAAAACACATTTTACCGCTCTAGCATCAAGTTTGTCTTGCTTAATGTGAGCAAATGCCAAACATCCAAAGATCTTCAAATTTGAGTAGTCAGAAGGTCTACCACTCCAAACTTCCATAGGTGTCTTTAGATCAATTCCTGTTGATGGACATCTGTTGATCAAGTAAGCAGCAGTGTTAACTGCTTCTCCCCAGAAACTCTTAGGCAATCCAGCTCCCAACAACATACATCTCACCCGCTCCAACAAGGTCCTATTCATTCTCTCAGCTAGACCATTTTGTTGCGGTGTGTATGCCACGGTTCTATGCCTCTTTATACCTTTTAACCTGCAAAACTCATTAAATTGCTCTGAAACAAACTCCAGACCATTGTCAGTTCTCAAAACTTTCAGTTTAGTTCCAGTTTGATTTTCTATCAAGGTATGCCATTCTTTGAATTTTTCAAAAGTATCACTTTTGTTCTTAATGATATGCACCCACACCCTCCTAGAATAATCATCAATAATACTAAGAAAATAAGAACCTCCACCATGAGTAGAAACCGATGCGGGACCCCAAAGGTCCGAATGAACATACTCAAATGGCCTACTAGACTTGTGTACACCCACCCCAAACTTCACCTTGTGTTGTTTGCCTAGAGTACAGTAATCACAAAAATCTAGTTTGTTCAATTTCTCCTTTCCTAGCAAGCCTTGCTTAGCTAGCTCAACTAAACCCCTTTCACTAACATGACCCAACCTTAAATGCCATAGTTTAGTTATGTCCGCATTTTCAACACTAGTTACACATGCATTAGAAATAACGGTTGAACCTTCTAAAATGTAAAGACCATTCATTTTAGACCCCTTAGCAATTACTAATGCACCATGAGAAATTCTCATCACACCACGTTCAATTCTAGTACTATATCCTAGACCATCAAACATGCTTATGGAAATTAAATTTCTCTTAAGTTCGGGAATATACCTCACATTCTTCAAAAGAAAGTCACGATCATCAAACATTTTGAGTCGGATAGTACCCACACCTTGAACCTTACACGCCTTATCGTTGCCGAGACGAACAACTCCATCTTCTTTGAGTTCCAAGGTTTCGAAGTACTCCTTTCTTGGACACATGTGATAAGAGCAACCCGAGTCCATGACCCAACTCTTCTCCGGTTCCCAACTTGTAACCGCTAGTGCGCCCGCACTCTCATAACCTTCATCACTAGTAGCAATTTGAGCCGACGAACTACCACCCCCATTCCTCTTGGGGCAATCCTTCTTGAAGTGACCCGGTTCATGACAATGATAGCACTTGAACTTGCTACCACCTTCACCCTTTGGCCTAGACTTAGACCTATATTTCTTGCCCTTTCCTTTTCCTTTGTGTTCACTTCTACCCCTTGCCACATTCAACCCTTCTCCACTATCCTCAATCTTCAAGTCCTTGAACTTGCTTAGCTCCTTGGTTCTCAAAGCCGATTGGACTTCATCCAAGGTGATAGTGCCCTCTTTACCAAATAGCAAAGCATCCTTGAGGTTTTCAAGTGACTTGGGAAAAGCGCACAACAAATGGAAAGCCTTGTCCTCATCTTCCAAGTTCACATCAATGTTCGCCAAATCATCAACAATTTTGTTAAACTCCGACAATTGTTCCCCAAATGACTTGTTCTCAACCATACGGAAGAAGTATAGTTGTTGCTTCAACAATTGCTTATGTGCCAACGACTTGGTCATGTACAACGAGTCAAGTTTGGACCACATAGCCGCCGCCGACGTTTCCTTAGCCACCTCTCTCAAGACCTTATCACCGAGACACAAAATGATAGAACTTAGAGCCTTCTCATCCATGTCTTTCTTCTCTTCATCCGAGAGAGTCGCCGGCATTTGTGCAATTCCCTTTAAAGCTTCAACACACTTGTGATGGATTAATAGAGCTTTCATCTTCACCTTCCACAACCCAAAGTCATTACTCCCGGTGAATTTCTCAATATCCCATTTTGAACCCATAGTGCTTAATTGTTTAAAACCCTAGCCCCACGGTGGGCGCCAATTGTTGTGAATCCAAGAACCACACCAAGAAACCAACTAGTATGAGGCTAATAACAACTAAGCAACTAAAACCAACAATGGAAATAAGCTATAATCCAAACACCAACAAGATAAGCAAAAGAACAATAAAGAACACAAAGCAAAATTGTTTACCCAGTTCGGCCAAATTGACCTACGTCTGGGGGAGAGGGCAGCTCTCCAATCCACTATCAAACTTGTTCTTGATTACAAAGAGATTCCAAAACAAAGGTTACAAGAAAATAGAGTAATCCTATTTCTACCCTTTTCCCAATCTCTTCCCGTGACCAAGAGATTCAATGATATGTGTTTACAAGGTGAAAGAAATGAGCTACAAACACTAGAGAACACCTAAGAGATGAACCCTTAACCTCTAGACATGATATTGCAGCAAAACCCTCTTTAAACCCTATTCCTTTCACTGTTGCGGCTGCAGAATTCGTAACAGGGGGTATATATAATCGCGCTGGCGCCTAGCGCCAATACTAACGCGCCCCGCGCGACCTCGACAGAACTGGCAGGCCAAACCAGATGCTCCCTGGCGCCAGGCGCCGACCTCTGCTTCCCAAACCGATTTTCTGCATCAACAAGTTTTCTAAGGCAATTACAACAATTTCAATTTTCTTTTTTCCTTAATTATGAACAAATATGCTTTGATGATGAACCCGCTCGCAAGAAGTGTAGAGGAATTGTTGCCTAATCACATTACAAGAACTAATTGGTGTTTCATTCTTATTAGAACAGCACTGGTTATATCTACAGTTGTTGCTGCTTTTCTGATTCCATTTTTCGGTATGTCTTAATCTTTGTCTCTCTTTAATACAATACATTTCTATCTCTTCACATTCACAAGACACTCAAGATAAGTATTTCACTATAGCTAGTTTTGGTCTGCACTTTGCCGGACCATGCTACAAATATATGATAGTAAATTAGTAATGATACTCGGTTAGAGACTTAATCATGCAACTCTTTAAGAATTTAAAATGGTGCAACTCATAGAAATTACGAGTATATTTTAATATTAAAAACGATCTGGTTGTTTATATAAGAACGATTCTTACAAGCAATGATGAGCTAGACTTCCTCTAATGATAATAATCTTTACAAGACGCGGATCTTCTTAGAAGCGAGAGTAGGACATATCCCCCACATTTTTTAAATATATATACATGTTTTACTATCAATATTATTGTTGCCACTAATATTACAATACCTACCCGTGGTAGAGTAGTTAAACACGACTTTAATGCCAAGATTCGACCAAGGTACCTGCTAAAAACAAGAGCACCAAACTATCGCATCATCATGAAACAGTGTCTCTATGTGTGTATCAAAAATCAATTTTATTAAGATGAAAACAAATTTATAAGAAAAATTGCATTAAACACTGGTATTATGTGTCAGATGGATAACATAGTTGTGGCTTCTTTTATTATAATTTCAGGGCTAGTGATGGCTTTAATCGGTTCTCTCCTCAGTGTACTTGTGGTAAGCAATGTGTAAGGAACTTGCACGTATTATTCTCTTTCTATATAGTACATGTATAAACACTAAACATCTACAATTATCTCTTAATCTGTTTAGTGTTTTTTCTTTCGAACATCGTCTTGGTTCTTTTGACATGTATACCTTTGCAATTACCTTTACAATGTCTGCATCAACTTCATGTGGACTAGATTGGCCATTTTCTTGAGCTAATATTAAGGATTTAATTTATGTAAACAGCTATATAATGTAGGATTGCTATATTTTTCAGGCAGTTGTATTGCCATCTTTATGTTTTCTGAAAATTGTGGGTAAAAAGGCAACAAGTACACAGGTATATATATCAGTGGCTCTTTTCTTGTTAATTTGATGTTTCTCGAAGTGCAATTATCTTAATTGTGAAAATTTTCAGGCTAGTAAATATATTTTTTGGTACGTAGACGAAATGACAACGTCATTATAAACTCACACACACACACACACAAGTGAGGGAGCCGGGATTCGAACTCCGGTCATGACTTCCGGTCTAACAATTTCGGCATTTTTTGCCTAACAATTTAGGTCGTGAAAATGAAAATAACAGTTGAATACATGTTAGTAGTGAGCCATAATTACAAGTAATTAATTATTCATGATAGCTGTACAGTAACATAGCTATGAATCTATGACAACATATATTTATGCTATATTACGCTCCCCTGTGACAATCAACTTTCTTCTCTTATTTTGTGGGGTACCAGCTGTCACATTAAGTAGTTACAAGTTGCAACTTGCAAGAGAAAAGTGGAAAGTGGATTTGGATTTTATGCAATCACCTAATATGGTTTTGAGATGCCTCTTAAAGGCAAATGCAAACAAGTGTGCTCAAAATATCGGTTAAGGAGTCAAATATAGAAATATTGCAGCGAAAGTTGTGTATTTCTAAAAAAAAATTAAAATCGCTCTTTTCAACACAAAACTTCTATTTATTTATTTATTTATTTTCTTAACAAGTTCTCTAAAGGCCATGTTAGCAAGACCCTATTTTAAAATCAATTCGGTAAAGTTAAAACACGGTCTACTATACATCTTTTGAATGTGTAACTACTTCTTTTGCTTGACGCAAAGTATCGGGGTCTGGCAAAACCATTTGAACACACTTGTTTATTCTTTATTTCCTTTTTTGTTTAAAATTAATTTCAAGGCCAAGTTTTCAACTTCTAAGACTCCTATACAAGGAGTTGGTTTCACAACATTTACATAGTCGACTATTAGATCAGGATTGGACAGTTCATGTTTAAACTTTATATTTTGGACAAAGTTGAAATATGAACCGGTCAATCTTGATCCAATAGTTCAGATAGCGTGAATCGGTCAAATGGATATATAACTATTTGATTTCACACGGCAGTCGAATCTTAGATTAAGATTAAACGTTTCATGTTTCAACTTTACATTTTGGACAAAGTTGAAATGTGAACCATTCGTCGATATTGATTCAATAGTTCCGATTCCATGAATCAGTCAAAGGCATATACTTATACAAATTCATATTTCACTGATAAATTTTCCTACATATTTTTAATGGCATATATGATCTGCAGGTTACTCTGAGTGTTGTAATTGCTGCATGGGGAATAGTTTGTGCTTCACTTGGAACATATTCATCTCTATTAAAGATTGTGCAGGTGCAGATGAGTGACTGAGACCTTTTTAATTTCAGCAATTAAGTGGTCAATTATGTCTGTAGCCATTGGTATATGCATGCATGTCCCATTGAGTTATGCACATATGGTGAATGGAATGATTACAAAATCGTTTATTGACTGCACTCTCATTGAAAATAGAGTCAGTTTAGATTGCTGTTTGAGAGCAATGTTTTTGAGCATTGTCTCCTACTAGTACAGCTGTGTGAGGTGACTTATTAGATTCTTTTTTTCCTTCTTTGCCAAAATTCAGAATGAACTTCATTTTCTTATTTTATTTTTTTATAAACAATGGATATTGAGTTTGAAGGATTAATCTATAGGATATTGTATTATACAAGATTTAGTTTTGGCCTTTTTAGTTTCATCCGTTTACAGAATTTGGCTCAAGTGATTAATGAGTTCCTCCTAGAATGAATCGTTCGGGAGAATACGAGTTTGATTCTAGGTAGGAATAATTATTAGCCAAATTTTATTTATCTCACAACCGAACTCTGGATTATCAGAGCCTCATTCTCTTGGGAACTAGAGGGTTAATGCAAAAAAAATCCGCTCACAGAATTGATCTCTTAGTTCTAAAATTTTACAGTTTTGGTTCCTCTCTTATATTTCGACTAAAAAATTTTGATGTGATATTTTTAAATCTTGTCATATACGATCTGATGAGATAGATGACCAACATTTGAAATTACAAAAGAAAAAAAAAACGCCCTAAAACTTGTATGAGTGTGTTTGGGCATTGGTTAAAAATTTTGTTTTTCGATGCAAAATTTCTATTTTTTACTTGATGAATGTGCTTGTTAGTATCACCAACCCATAACAAATATATGTCTATGTTAGATTTTTATGTTTAGAGAATTTCATTTCTTTTATTTTTATCTTTTGAAATTTAAAAAATTTGTAATTAATCTTTCACATTTTAAAAAATTCTAAAATTTTGTAAAAAATCATTTTATAGTATTCTAAACATGACTAAAAATATATTAAAGTGTTTATAAATTTTTAAAAAATCAAACAATTTTAAAAATCAGAGGGGTCCAAAATTCCGTGCAATAAAATTTTGTATGGGGAAAACATGTCACTTTTGTTTATAGAGACGAAAAAATAAATTTGGTAAGTTTTTAAAGAAAAAAAATATTATTTAACCCTTAGACTATTATAAGAAAAAGATAAATAATGATACCAAAAGTAACAAAATTTATCGGTGACTATTAGTCGATAAGCTACTTTTTAAATTTTTTGGAAAAATTAATGTATTTAGTCTATAATGTAGTTTAGATACATTAGTTTTTTCAATGAACTTAAAAAATAGTTTGTTTCTTATATTAAAGATCCGAGGGAGTAGTAAATAAGTTCAAATAAATCAATTCAAAGATGCTCTTGACAACAAAACACCTTTCCATTTTATTTTTTTAGAAATAGAACAAATGTAAAAAATATAAAATTCTGAACTAAAAGTTTTATAGTCAAAAAGGATTCTCATATTCATTGAGTCTCGGACTAGAATTTGCTGCAGTTAATAAATAACGCAGTACATAAGTAATATGCAGTAATCAATCTTATTTGTTAATTTTATATTGAATGGTTATAATATATATATATAGTAAAATGATCTTGACCGATCATTTTAATTGGATGGTTACTATAACTGTGTTAACGTAGTTATAGTAACCATTTGTTTCCTTCGGTCTTCTTTTACGCATCTCATATGAAAAGACATTAATAAAGACGGAGAAAGTAATGCAATGCACTCTATTTGTATAACTAACCAACTATAACAAACTAAGTAACTCATAACAAATTCATATTATATAAGACATCAAATTAACAAATTGAAGATCAATGAGAATGTTCAATGTGAGAAATATTTTTGCACATTAGTTTGAAAGAAATAACATGCTGTATCATGCACATCAATTCATCAAAGATAAAATTCTTGTCCATTTATTTATTTATTTATTTATATTCTTGTCTATTTTATCCATGTACAACCAAAGGAAAAAGGAAAAGAGCTAAAGAGTCCCCTTGTTTAAACTCTGTTTGGATATTGATCTCTTGAGTCAGATATGTATTGACCAGAATGGAAAGACTCCCCAAAAATACACATGCATGTATATCCAAAACCACGACTTCAAACCAGATCACAATCTCTTCATTATATAGTCTAGATAGCTTCAACTTACTTAGTCATAGGTCCGTCTTCTAAAATCCACATTAAAAATAAGAAAAAAAAATTATAAATTTCTCATAGTCGGTCAATAATCCCATTCACAACCAGCACTCCATCTACCAAATGCTTTGCCTTTGATAAAAGTTGATTAGTTGACATATATGATCTCATCAATAATAGGCGTTAATCTACCTGCCAAAACCTTCACCACCAATTTATACAAAGCCCAAGAAGTGCAATAGGATGATCCCTCGAGGTGGAGAGGAGAGTCAACCTTCGGAATCAAGGTAACAAAATAAGCCAAGAAACTCCTCGGCAGGTTAACATGGGTACAAAACTTATCAAACATAACCACCCCGTCAGCCCTTTGATAGCCTATAATCTATTAGAAAGATTTTAAAATTGAAGTAATATCTGGACCAGACTTGTTATGGTTCGAAGGACCCATACCACCACATCAAGCTCGAATGGCAAGAACGACGCTAGCTCATAAAATCGAATCATCTTCTAGCAAGATTTGGTTGAAGACATATACCATCCAAAATAGGCCAATCTTGCATAGTCTCAGAAAAATGCTAAGAAAAGTACCTAACAACCTTTGCCCTCCCATCTGCAACATCGATCCTCGACCTATCCCCCACACGAAGCACCAAGATCTTCTTCTCACTTTCTCATCCACGAAAACAGGTTTTCTGCAGTCTTTTTTCCCACAGTTTTCACGTTGTTTTGAATTACATCCGTCCGATCTAAAATATATGATCAGATTATTTTAAGTAACTTTATAACTGTGTTGATCTGGACAGTCCGATCTACAATCAAAGACCATGATTCAAAACAGTATGAATAGCTACTGCAGTGAACCTGAATCGCTCATCCATTAGTCCATTTTGGGAGTGTCTAATACGGACACGGTCTAAAGGTGTGTCTAATACTATTTTTAGTAAAGTTTAATAAAATATTACTACCTCTGACCCTAATTATAAGACCCTTTTGAGTTTTTTCTTTATTCCTTTTTATAAGACCTCTTTCAAATTTTCAAGGGTATTAAATATTTTTTTACCATAATATACCCCTAATTAAAATGCATATTTTTCTACAATCTCTAATAAATACACTAAAAAACATTAACGAATTCTCTCTCTTACAAGATAAAATTGTAAAAGCAATGTCAATTACCAAACATATTTAATAACACAATCAACTTTCTTAATTTCTGTGTTATTTTCAAGGGGTTCTTATAATTAGGGACAAGGGTAGTATATCTCCTTATTTTATTTTATTTTATTTTTTTGCAAAAAAAATTACTAAAAATTATAAGACCCCAACTTAAACCATTTTTTAGCTGGTTCATATATATTAAACACACTTGTTTATTCTGGAAGCATTTAATATAGACTAGGTTCGAACATGAACTTAGCGTATGTTTGGTTATGCGGTGAGAATAATTGATTTTGGTAATTGATTTTGTAAAATTGATTCTGATTAAAAAAATTAGAGTAAAAATCAATTCTAGAATCAGAAGTACAATTTTGATCATCAAGTAGAATTATTTATGGAGGCAGAATCTATTCTACAAGAAACCAAATAAATCAAAATCTATTCTACACGTCTAGAATCAAATCAAATTATGTCCGCCTCCAAAATTAAGATCAAGCATACACTTAATATTTTTAGTAAATTCTAATTATCAACCACTTATGTAATATAAGTATAACATTTTAAATAAATATTTTTTAAGCATTAGTAAAAATTGAAAAAGCAATTACAAGAAACCTGAAACCTTGATTCTTTCACTTTGACTGATCAGAAAGAGATCAAAGTCTCCCTAGCTAGTAAGTTGATAAGATCTCTCCGATAGACCAACCGACATATAAACTGATAGAGAAATGATCATCAAACCCTACCATAGCTAACTGCAAGTTGAGAGATAGTTACAGCTAGAGATGAACAGTGCTTAGCAAGTTGAGAGATAGTAAAAGAGTTTGCCCCCACCATAAGGAATTTAGCTAGGAGGGATATATATATATATAGCTAGAATCCTTAAGCATATTTGTGTGCAAGTTGAAAGAAAATAATTGGAATTTTCCCTTTGGATTATTAATCTTTTGCATCTATTATGTACATGCATATAACTTTTATTAATTTTATTACAAAATATAAAATCTGGCTTGCCTTCTGAAAATGGCACTATACAGTGAATTAATACACAAATATTTAGCTAGTTATTTTCATAACCCTAAAAAATATTAGAATAAACAATCATTCATAGCAGCCACCAATTTGATAAGGAAAAAAACAAATGTAGCAGCTTGCATTATTCATGTTTTTTATATATATAATTATATTTGCTATTAAAAAAACATTATAAACATTGAAATAAATTAATTTCCACTGCAGTAATTAATTAAAAATATATTGATCTGCTAATTTTTTTTTATTTACTAAAAGTACTAATCTATACTATATATTGAATGTAGTAAATATAAGTGGTGGATAATTGAAGTTTTTGATGAGTTGATGTGTACGTCCCTATTTTTTGCACACACTCCATTACTAGTATCTTTTTGGCATTAAAATTTGATGTCTACCCACCAAATAATTAATACATTTTTGCACCTAGCTATAGCTAAACATAACTGTGCTCTGGTTGCTGAATCAAAAGAAAGAAAGATCAAATCAAGCTGGTTAGCCTGCAATTTATTCATGTGAAGTAACTTTAATATTACAAAGTAAAGTCTTAGTCATTATATTTCCTTATATAGTAAGAAATATTCAAATATAAATTCAGCATCCTATCCCATATATAGTGCTGATGCAGCAAAAAATAAATTAATTAACTAGGACAAAATATATGGTAGCACAATTTTATATAATTTTTATTAGAGCTGTAAAAACAATACCAAGAATGAATTGATATAGATGGTATATGGAACTTGTACCATTTAACCAAGTGATTATGAGTTTGATCTGTAGTACTTGCGTATGAAAAAAAAATCAGTTGAAAGAAAAACGGTTGTGGAAGTCCGTACATATAACATGGCAAAAAATCTATAAAAATAAATAAATAAAAAATTGATGCAAAGTGAACAAATTAAGGATTAGCTAATAACATTTTGAAGTACAATTAACTAATTAATTTTATCATTCATCAGGTTCAGTCACATACAGTTAATTACATGACATATTTCACTGAGAAATATTATAGATATTTATTAAGGAGATAATAGTAAAAGCTTGTTTTGAGAGAATAATTAAGCTAACTACAATTCTTACCGATTAATAAATATAATTACACTGCAAGAGAATCAATAGCTATCAAGTTGAAAAGATTCATAGAATGCACTTGTTGGAAGCAGATCCCAAATGTTCTCCACCATCTGAGGCATATTCAAAAGTACATCTTCATCAAAACCCTCAAAACTCTCACTAGGTTTCACTTTATCATCATCATCATCAGGATCCACAAGTGAAGGCACAACCACAACCGTACGATCATTTTTATCACAATCGATTCTATTCTCACTGCATCCACCGTCAGCGCTGCTATCATCGCCGCTGAAATCCTGAAACCTAGAAGGATTCGGCGGCGATTCAGCATACTGACCGGTGAGTTCTTGGACCAGTGCCCTAAATTCAGAGGCACTGGTCTTAACCTTCATAGGGTTAGATATATACACTACCTTGATGGGTTTGTTCTTGTTCTTCTTGGATTTGGATATTTTTGTTGGTGTCCTTTGTTGAAGAGAACTAATGATTGAATTGGTGCTACTTGTGCTAATGGTGTCCATGGTTTTCTAGGTAGCAAAGGATGACAAAAACGTAGTACTATTTTTGTTGTTGATGAAGATAACAACTGAATGTATATATATAAAAATGAAGGGTCTATGATTTTATGGTTTGTGTCAAGGAAAATGATAGAAAGAAAATGGAAAATAATTGTAGAAGTTGTGATGGGACAAATAAATTGTAGGAGTAAAGATTTAGATAAGTGAGGGCTATAGGCACAATCACACTCCCAGCCGACACTAGGCGCGTGTGTCTGCGCTTTTCATTTTTATCATTCTTTTTTATTTTTTTATCATGATTAATTAATCACGTGTTTGCATCAACTTTAACTTAACTTAATCATTTTTTGGGTGAAAGGATCTTTAACTAATTACCGTTTTTCTCACAAAATAAAAGAACTAGTTTGAGTAGTGCACATATGTTAATGCATAATTTTGATCACTAATATTTTTAATTCTATATTATTAAAAATGGTCTTGCTAACGAGTGCCCCGTGTCACTCTTTAAGCATTCCATTTATAGAAATTTTTTATTCAAAATATTAAACATTACAATTTCCAATGCATTGATTTTACGCATTCCCGTAAAAATTCTATAAAAACCTTACTATTTAAGGTCTTAAAGAGTGCCCCGGGGGCACTCGTTATCATTTGCCTATTAAAAATTATAAAAACTTGATATTTTGAAAATACTCTTCAAAACAAATAAAAAAAAAATTATACGCTTATATTTATATCTATATATTATTAAAAAAAATATAGTCAAAGCAAAATAAGTGAATAGTATCATTTAATCAAAATAATTTTTATAAAATGGGACGGAAGTAGTATATATCATTTTTCAAAGGATCTTAACTTAATCATTCCCATAAAAAAAAAACTTAATCATAACATAACAATATACTTCTTCGAATCTCATACAATATAGTATTGGTGAACACTCTGATATTTCGAAATTGGATCATTTTAAAATTGCTATCACCAACATAGTAAAGATTTATCGTAAAAATTAATATTTATATTTTTAAGAAATTAAATATACATTTTACAAGATAAAATTTTCACTTTTTAATAATATATTTCCTTATGATACATGTTAACATTTTTCCTTTGAAATTTGGTTGGATATTGGTATCTTATAAACACAAGTTTTTTTTTAAAAAAAACGGTCAAAATTAGTATTTAATTTTTAGTATTAGTATTTTTTATTTTCGTTAGGAATTAAACTCTGAATTTTAACTGTTTAACTTTCACCTTAATTCAAACCAATTGAACTTCTCATCTCACTCTTAGACAAAAATTAATGTATATCATAATTTATTTTAAAATAAACTTAAATTTTATCTACAAGTGGATTGATGATATCTAGCAAAACTTCAAGACAGTACTTAACAATTTACCTATATTATTATGTGGATAATAAGTGCTCCAAACAATATTAATGACTATTGATATTTCATGTGGCTAAAACATAGTGATCGGCTCTAGCTATTTGTGTAGTAGATGAAGTTAAGGTCGTTGATTTTGATGGCTAACAATAGTTGTATCATTTTGTTTGATTGTAGAAATGTTAGTTTTATCTGTAAGAAACTTTCATATTTACTTTACTTGAATACAAACAAATAAGGGTTGTCAATGGTTAAGTAATTAGGGTGACCACAACTTTAGTTTGCTCTCATATTTTTATGGGGATTTTAAGATGTATTTAATTTTACTATGGCTAATGAAATTGCTTAACTTTGCAATCATCAAAAAACAGCTTTTGTGTCTAAATTCGAATTGATTCAAGGTTTTTGCCCAAACAGTATAAGAATCGGTCTATTGTTTATGTACTATATGGATGTAGATTATGTGCACTCAAATGAACATATAGTCACACAGTTATTAATCAATGATTGTCTAATTAAAATCAGACAATCTAAATTTTAATTTCAAATTTTATATTAATTATACATAAAAAACTATTTTAAAATTTAAATTATTCGATTAAAATTAAACAATAACAAAGTATTGACTGCATGTTAACTGCATCAATTTTAACTACATCTAATCTACTTTCCAAGTTACTAATACACCCTTACTCAAGTTATCTTCCTGCACCAAAGTCAAGACACTTTACATCATAAAAGAAAGTGTGCAAACACTTTTGAGGTGTTATCCACGCGCGGGTAGGACAAGATAATATGAGAAAATACAATCAATGATGACGACGCGTGGCAAATAATGAAGGAGCCAATTAGATATGATGACGAAAGCAGTGGGACCCTATATGACATCATCAAGCTCAAGTTGCTACTCTCTCATTTCATATTTTCTCCTTCCATATTTTGTACTTTATGCTTCTAAGATGCTCTCTTTAGTAAGCTAAATAAATTAGTTTATAGTTTTTAACTTATAAGTTTATTTGATATTTTTTTTAGAAAATAGCTTATAGCTTATTTTATTAGTTTATAGCTTATTTTTTAAATGCTATTTCAAGTAGTTTATAGTTTATAGTTTATTTTCTTTTCTTTCAATTTTATCCATATAATCTTACTTAAAAAAATAAAATATTAATTAAACATATATTTTTTATGTCATTTCATACTTATAAGCATGGGCGGATCTGGACACGAATAATTGGTGGGGCTAAATTTTTTAGGTTAGACAGCAAACAATAAAATTACTTTTGCCTTCCTACCGGTTACTTGCACCCTGTGCGTTTCTCATTTAACCCTTCCGCTACTTAAGTAGCGAATGTTATAAAAATGAGAAATTTTGAAAAATGTCGGTCATTACTTAAGTTGCGGACGTTATAATGGTAGGATGTTTCTGGATGTATCCACTGCCTAAGTAGCGGACATAGATATTTTGGTAAAATTATATGGCCGCAAGAAAAAGGTAGGATGGCAAAATGACTATTCACAAACAATATATGAAATTACTACGGATAAAAATGTATATCCAAATGTGTCAAAAAAAAAAATGTATATCCAAAGAAAAAAACAACAACCCAACAAACTAGAAAAAATTTATTCAAAAAAAGAAATCAACTATTATTTGATGTTCACAATATCCTATCTAGGACCAAAATATACAACTTATTAATTTTTATTCCAATTTTACCCATATTATCTTACTTAAAAATATTTAAAATTAACTAAACAAATTTTTCAAGTCATTTCATATTTATATTCTAGTTCAATTGATAATCTTAGCCAATACTACAAACTCAATTAGTTATCACTTTTTTTTTGCAAAACAAAGTCAAAGTTGATTATTATAAAACTAAATTATATAACCTAAAATAATATTTTACATATAAAGAAAGACTTTAAATCATCAATAATAGACTATGAATTAATATTTGCACTAATATTTAAACTTATATGTGTACGAAAGACTTACAATCATCGGTAATAAACTATAAACTAATATTTACATTAATATTTATTCAAATATGTATACAAAATTACTTAAAATTTTTTATAAAATATATATTTATTTTTTAAAAAAAATATTTGGGCTGGGCTGGTGTGGCTATAGCCACACCAAGCCTTGAACATATCCGCCCCTGCTTATAAGCTAGTTCAACCGCTAATTTTATCAAACACTACAAATTCAATCAGCTAGTTTATTCGCTATAAACTAAAAGCTAGCTTATAAGCTATTCGCTATAAGCTCATCGCTATAAACTAGTTTATCAGCTATCCGCTATTTTTTATCAAACATAACCTTATTTTAATTTTGACATTCAAGTAATTTGTGTTTGTGGTGGAATTAGATCAGTTTTGAGTTTAAAAAAATTGTTCGATTAAAAAGTTAAATTGTACTGTACTTAGTTGAGTTTAGTACTTTTGATGACTCGTAAAATTTTATGCAAAATATAAATTATAATATATCAAAAACTAACTCTATAGAATAAAAATCATATATTAATTTTGAAATTAAACTACTTAAATAAAATTAAAAAAAATTAAATTAAATTAATAAGTACGACTCTCTTCGATTCTTTTTTTAAGAGATGTACAAGTGAACAAAAATAAATATATTTAATTCATGTTATAAATTAAATACATCAGTTTATATTTTGACTTGTACCTCTTGAGAAGAACCCTAGAGAATCCAAATTCTCATATTGTTGAAAGCTCATGACCGCATTTTAACCAACTATTGTAGGAGCGAGGGGAGTGGATATTTCCCGTGTACTTTATTTGCGTGTTGTTGAGGAAACTATCATTCATGTGTTGATGGATTATACGAACAATTCATGTTTGGCACAATTTACTTTTTTATAATCAATCATATTTCTAATTTATTTTCTTTGTCTTAATTACAAGGACTGAATCTTCAAGAATATTACAAATCGACAACTATTGGAGTTCACAATGTTAGCCAGCAAACTATCTTTATGGTGACTTGTTGGTACATGTGGACATGAAAGAATAAATCTATTTTTGAAGAAGGATTTGCCGTCCAACTAACCCACTCCTGTCATTCTAAAGATGATTTTGGAAATTGTCAGATGCACTTAAACTCATATGCTTGGATGGTCGCGGCAGTTGGAAACCATTTCCATTGGATGAAAGTGTATGTCTGCCTGAGGGATGGGTCTATTAGCGCAGCAATTTTACACACACACACATTCAAGATTGTTTCACTTAATCTTGATGTGAGGAATAGAAAATGATGAAAAGAGTGAATGAAATTGAGAGAAGAAAGAGAGATTATTGTTGCAATCTATTGTTCATTGAGATATGAAAAATTGAAATGATTACAACTAGTTATATACACTTACTTGCATAACAAGTAACTAACTACACAACCAACTAGTTTGTTATCTAACTAACTAACCAACTTGGTTAATCAACCACTTAGCTAACCTACATATTAGACTATGGATTAACATCACAACACCCTCCCTTAATCCATAATCTTCACAACACCTAAGTATTCCCTTAAGACTTCAAACCTATCTAGCTTGATTGCCTTTGTGAGTGCATCTGCAATCTGATCGTGAGTGAGACAGTGCACTACATCAATCTTTCCATTCATGACCTGTTCTCTGATGAAATGAAACCTAGTTTCAATGTGTTTTGACCTGCCATGTGATACAGGATTCCTGGCTAGATTGATTGCAGATTTATTGTCTATTAATAGCTGCAAAGGTAGCTTCAGCTTGCACTTTAGCTCCCTCATCAGGGATTCTAGCCATATCAGCTGACAAGTTGCATATGTACTGGCTATATATTCTGCTTCACATGAAGATAGAGCAGTCACTGGTTGCTTCTTTGATGACCAACAAATTGATATACCATTCAGCATGCACACATAGCCTGATGTGCTTCTTCTATGAACCTTGTCTCCACACCAGTCAGAATCAGTATAACCAACAAGCTCCATTTGAGCTGCAGCATCACTCTTAGGAAATAGCAAACCATAGTTGATAGTGCCCTTCACATACCTTAGTACTCTTTTAGCAGCTATCAAGTGAGGTTTCCTAGGCATATTCATGAACCTACTGATAACACCCACTGCATAGCATATATCTGGCCTGCTATTGCATATGTATCTCAGTGATCCTACTATCTGTTTGAACATAGTTGAGTCAACTATCTCCTCTTCACTGTACTCTTCAAGTTTTGAATTTGTTTCACAAGGATTTGAAACTGGATTGCAGTTATCCATCGCAAATCTTTCAAGCAATTCTGATGCATATTTGTGCTGATGCATCATCATTCCTTTACTAGTTTTTACAAACTCCATTCCTAGGAAGTAAGATAAACTCCCTAAATCTGTCATTTCAAATTCTTTATTCATTGTAAGCTTGAACTTCTCTATCTCATTTGAATCACTGCCAGTCACTAGCAAATCATCAACATATAGACAAATGATTAGAGAACTTGAATTTTCTAAGCACTTCACATATACTCCATATTCCACTGTGCACTTTTTGAATCCAATCTGACTCAAAAATTGATCAATCCTCTTATTCCAGGCTCTAGGTGCTTGTTTCAAACCATATATAGCTTTGTGAAGCTTGTACACCCTATCTTCCTTGCCTGCTATTTCAAAGCCTGGAGGTTGCTTGACATACACGTTTTCTTCTAAAGGACCATTTAGAAAAGCAGACTTCACATCTAAATGGTATAGACCCCAACCTCTAATATTAGCAAGTGTCACTACTAATCTTATAGTCTCATGTCTGGCTACAGGTGCAAAAACCTCATTGTAGTCAATTCCTTCTTTCTGTAGAAACCCTCTAGCTACTAATCTGGCTTTGTGCTTTGAAATACTTCCATCAGGATTCAACTTTGTCTTATACACCCACTTTAAATCAATTGCCTTCTTACCATTAGTTAGTTTCACTAACTCCCATGTCTGGTTCTTTTCAATTGATTTTAGCTCATCTATCATAGCTGCTTTCCATACACTTGACTGTAAAGCATCTTTGATATTCACTGGCTCTGCATCAGCTAGTAATGCAAAATGAAGTAACTCTCCTTCATTATTAACTGCACTATCAGTCAACAATTCACAATTAGCAAGTTTACTAGGCAATTGTCTGTTTCTCTGAGGCAATTGTCTAATAACTGGTGGTGTCACTACTCCTTCATTTTCTTCATCACTATCTGGCACTACTTCATTCCCAACATTCTCATTCTTATCACCATCATTGTCAGGCCAATCCATGATTTCAACATCAGTAAGAATGTGACTATGATCAATGCTAGATTCTTTAGCATTTTCCCAATCCCAGAATTCACTTTCAACCACTTTCACATCTCTGCTCATTGTAACTTTGTTATTTCTGGGGTTGTATAACTTGTATGCACCAGTAGAGTGATAACCTATGAAAATCATAGTTTCACTTCTATCATCAAGTTTACCTCTCTTAGCATCAGGAATATGCTTGTAGCAGATTGAGCCAAATACCTTCAAATGCTTCACATTAGGCTTTCTTCCACTCCAAGCTTCTTCTGGTGCTTTCAATTTCAACTTCTTAGTTGGACATTTATTCAAAATGTACACTGCAGTGTTGACTACTTCACCCCAGAACTTATGAGGCATTTTCTTCTGTTTGGTCATGCTTCTAGCCATATCAAGTATAGTCCTGTTTCTCCTCTCTGCCAGCCCATTATGTGGAGGAGTATAGGGTGCAGTGACTTCATGCTTGATTCCATGAATCACACAAAATGATTCAAAGTCTTTAGAAGTATATTCTCCTCCACCATCTGTTCTAAGTATCTTAATTGATTTTTCACTCTCCTTTTCAACTAAGAGCTTGAACCTCTTAAACACCTCTAAAGCTTCACTTTTCAACTTAATTGTGTATAGCCAGATCATTCTTGTATATTCATCAACAAAGGTGATGAAATACTTGTTGCCAGATAGAGTTGCTACTTCAAATGGTCCACATATATCTGAATGTATCACTCCTAGAGCATCACTAGCTCTCATAGGTAATTCAGATACAAATGGTAGTCTACTTTGCTTGCCCTTCAAGCAAACTTCACAGGTCTTTGCAGATGCTTCTATCTTAGGCAGGCCAATCACTAAATATTTAGAATTTAATTGACTTAAGCTTCTAAAATTTAGATGACCATACCTCATATGCCATAGCCTGTCAGAATCTTCATTGGTGGTAGATGACATACACATGACTTTATCAACAGGAATATTGCACTTGTACACTCTATTCTTTGACAATGCAGAGACTAGAATCAATTTACCTTCTAGATCAAATAGCTTCAGTGATTCCTTATTGATGTTGATAGAAAACCCTTTCTCTATTAATTGACCAATGCTCATCAGGTTGCATTTCATACCAGGCACATACAATACATTCTCAATAACTGCTTTCTTGCCATCATCTCTCTTGATAACAATATTGCCAATACCTTCAGCTTCAAGGTTACTGCAATCAGCAAGTTTCACACTTGTCCTCTTGTTTGAGTCAAATTCAGAAAGCCACCCTTTGTTACCTGTCATATGATTGGAGCACCCTGAATCCAAGTACCATTCTTGATACAGTGGATTGTTTTCACATGTTGTAGCCATCATTAACAGCATATTTTCTTTCACTTGATCACTACTCTGTGCTATATTGGCTTCTTCATCACTTTTGACCTGTTTATTGCCCTTACCAGATCTACATTCATCTGCAAAGTGCCCTAATTTCTCACAATTATAGCACTTAATCTTGCTCTTATCAAATTTCTTCTTTTGATTGTTCACAGGACCTCCTCCTTTACTAGATTCAGTCTTGTCATCAATCTTTCCTTTTGATTTGAGCCATTTCTCTTTTCCCTTCTTCCATTTGTTCTTGTCTTTACCACCATTCTTTGATTGCACATATAAGGCTTGTTGCATTGTTCTTTCTGAGCCTCTATCAAGAACCAAAAGCTCATGAGCTTCTAATGAGCTTTGCAGATCCTCTACTTTCATATCTTTAGTATCATGAGATTCTTGTATAGCTACCACAATAAAGTCAAATTTGGAAGTTAAGGTTCTCAATACCTTTTCTACAATCTGTTGATCAGTGAATATTTCACCACATGTCCTCATCTGATTCACAATGACCATCAGCTTTGAGAAATAATCTGCAATCTTCTGATCTTCTTCCATCAGCATCAATTCATATTTTCTCCTTAATGATTGCAGCTTGACTTGTTTCACTTTGTCACCACCATCATGATATTTCACCAGAATATCCCATGCTTCCTTTGACTTTGTTGCTTTTGAGATTCTTTCAAAGTTCTGAGTATCAACATATTGTTGTATATAGAGCAAAGCTTTACAATCTTTTTTCTTCAAATCTTTGAATGCAGTTCTTTGTGCCTCCGTAGCATTTGCAGCAAGATCCTCATAACCGTTTTGCACTATCTCAAACACATCTTGAGATCCAAACAGTGATTTCATCATCGCACTCCATCTTTCCCAATTCTTAGCATCAAGAATCAAGAAATGTGTTGATGGAAACCCATTACCGTTCGTATTCATGATTGCAAATCACAAGAACTTCAAGAACACACTCAATTCTCTCGTGTTTCCCAGTGTTTTCCTCACAATAACTCTCGTGTTTCCCTAAACCCAACCGGAGCTCTAGATACCAATTATTAGCGCAGCAATTTTACACACACACATTCAAGATTGTTTCACTTAATCTTGATGTGAGGAATAGAAAATGATGAAAAGAGTGAATGAAATTGAGAGAAGAAAGAGAGATTATTGTTGCAATCTATTGTTCATTGAGATATGAAAAATTGAAATGATTACAACTAATTATATACACTTACTTGCATAACAAGTAACTAACTACACAACCAACTAGTTTGTTATCTAACTAACTAACCAACTTGGTTAATCAACCACTTAGCTAACTAACATATTAGACTATGGATTAACATCACAACAGGGTCAAGCTCAATTGCGATGGAGCTTGCAATAAATTTGTAAATCTATTAGCGTGTGGAGGCCTTTTACGGAATTCAGATGAGAGATGGTTGAAAAGATGTGCTAAAAAAATTGTCATTTGGAGCTTATGAGGCATATCAAGACCAAGTATACTTGTCGCGTAAGATAATAGATTCACTAATTGAATTGTAAATTTTAGTCTCAACTTGAATTCTTTTAATGCACGTTTACTTGAGTCTCTTCCTAGGTAACTCCAGGTCATGTTTAATGTCATTTTATAAGCTTGTATGCTGAGTAATGTTCGTTTAGTTTCTCATTCCTGTTATATTGTACACAAAAAATTATCCGAATTAATAAAATAAATCACTAAAGCATATGTATGTTGATTGTGTAAGAATTTATTTAATTTAGTTCAGATACATCTTCTACTATAATTAATATTTTAATTATAACAAAGCAGAAGTTATGATCATCATGTGGACCATGTAACTACACTATAAACACAAGAGTACGTGTTTGAATCGCCCTAGTCTAGAGATTAGAAGAAAGAATAGAGTTTGATAGATCAAACAAATGAAGAACAGATCCAGAGACCATAAGAGATGTCTCGGACTAAGGCTTCACGTGACTCTTAGTTTATTTGTATGAGTGTTCCTGTTGATGGAATTTTGCGAACCGAAACACTCATATAAAGTGTTCCGGTTTGTTAATTTTTGTGAATTTTAATTTTAGAAATTATACACCGGAATACTTCGTATTAGTGTTCCGATTTGTTAATTTTTGTGAATTTCATTTTTGCAAACCGGAATAATCATAAAAAGTGTTCCGGTTTGAGTTTTTAACCAGAACAAATTTTAGTGAAATATGAGAAAAGTAAAATAAAATGTTGATTTTAGTTTATATGAGAGGGTAAAATGGCCAGTTACATTAGATTTATAGGAGTGAAAGATTAAATATAGGGGTGAGAGAAAAAAAATTTCTATCTATGGACTATTTTGATTGCCCATTTTATTTTAGGGGTTAAAGTGGTGCCCAATAATTGCAGAACATTTTCATCGATTTTCACCTTTTTGTCAATTTCTTTTGAGATTGCTACTAGTACCTCTTGTTTTCTTTTATACACCTCCGCTTCTTGTTTATTCATGAAAACATGTCCGATGGTTAATCTTCATGGTAAATTCTAATATGGACCACTTGAAGTCCATGGTGGACCAGTCGTGAATAACATAATAACGGATACGAATTTTACAAAATTCACCATTGGATTAAAAGTTTATGTCATGTAGATCATCCATAAAAAAATTTAAAAATATTGAAAATCATTTGATATGTTATTGAAACTCATTAAGATTAACGGTATTTAATAAAAATCCACAAACCGTTAATCTTTATGGGTTTCAATAACATATCAAATGTTTTTCAATTTTTTATTTATGGATAATCTATATGATATGAATTTTCAATCCAACGATGAATTTTGTAAAATTCATATATATATATATATATATATATATATTCGTTATAGTAATCTATTCTAGAATTCATAAAATTCATATACATTAAAATCTCTATAAATTAATAGAGTCAGGACTGGAGAAATTTATTAATTTAGAGAGTTATTAATTTATCGACAAATTAATAATTATTAATTTAAAGAGTTTTTGGAGCCTGTTACGCGAAAGGAAGCACTTATGGCGTCAAACATTCTTCACAACTTTATGATACAATACAAAAATACAACACCTGAGCTATTGGATGCAATAAGAAAATTTAGAGATGAGCTCCAAATAGACTTGAACTTTAAAGGAAAACAGACAACTATTGAATCATATTTTAATAGAGTGTAATATATTTTTTTTTTTCAGTTTCTATGAATTATTAATTTATGATTTTCTTGGGACCGAAAATTACAGAGGGATCTCCCGAAAAATTATTATCTTATTATTTTATCGGATTTTTCAATTTTTTACATTGGCCCAAGTCGGGACAAGACAACTTTATTATTTTAGAGAGTTTATTAATTTACCGAGTATTAATTTAAAGAGATTTTACTGTATATTCGTTATATTTCATAATTAAAGACTATTCTAGAAGTGTAAAATTCTTTTACACGGATAATCTACCACAAATTGTTTAGTACCCTTTAAACAAAAAATTGTAAAAAATAGTTATGTATTTGTCCGATATATTGACAAGTTGTAATTGTTTATCGATATAAAAAAAAAAATTTGGTTACTGTTCACCAATATAAAATAATTTCAAATTGATTTTTTTTTTTGTTACAAAAATTGATCTTTTAATCTTGTAAATATATACTTAATTTTTGAAAATTGATTTAAATTTCACTTCGTACACAAGCTTTACCCTCCATGCACAATCGGTCATTCTTATTCAATTGTTCACTTCTTCATTATTCAATTGTTTATCATACTAAAGTGAGCTAGCTAAGTCGTCCCCAAAATCTAATACTTGACAAATACCGACCGTGTTTTGGCCACTGTAGATTCTTCCTAGAGCTCCATGTATGTTGCGTCTCTCATACTACTCTTATTGACGTTTTGGCAAACCCAGCTGCTCCTTGCCTCAAAATTCAACTGCTCCGAGTCTCATTTAATGGCACGTGATGAATCTGAGCTACTCTACCATTTCTATTGCTTTTGTATAGGTTGGGTGACATATATCTCACCCTATTTGGTTGCGTTACAGATACCTTACCCTCCTTCTCACCCTATCTGTTGTGTTATTGTTGTTTTTCTGTCCAGATAACACCTTCTCAGATCTATTCTCCCTGTATGATATTGTCTAGATAACACCTTCCTTGATGGATTGCTAACTCCCTATTAAATTTCCCCCCACTTCAACTACCACAATCTCAATTTGAATTATAATCTTTTAATATTGTTGCTGATTGTCTATAAATGGTGTTATTTGCACAATTTGTTGAACACATCTTTCAATTGCATCTTCTCACAAAATGGTTATCATCACTTTTCCTTACTGATTAAGTGTTGTTGTTCTTCTTCTTCTCTGTTTCTTTGTTTAGTTAGAATTTAATTACTCATCTATTCCAATTTTAATTTGTTCTGTTTCAATTTTATATATGCCCACCATGTGTTTGATAAATTGTTTTTTGTGGATTCTCATCAATATGTTTGAATTAGAACTTTTTGTAACATGTTTGAATTAGAATTTGAAGTACTGAATCTTCAATTTTCATGTGCACATGTTATGTTGCAGAGAGCTACTGGTGTACGGTTTGATGACTTCCAAGAAAGAGAAGATCCAAAAGAAGATTAAGAACAAGGTACATAAATAGTGGTGACATTTCTTCTTCTGTTGTGAATTTTGTTGCAAGTTCTTTAGTTTCAAGTTATTTTTCTGAGGAAGAAAAAGAACAAGAAGTTGCTATGAGTTTGATTATGCTTGGTAGAGATGTTAGACCTTGGTGTGGTATCAATTCTATTGCTGAATTTTCTTATAATAATAATCATGATGATAATGATGATAACTCTTTGGAATTAGAATCTCCATTAACTCATTTAGTTTATAAGACTGAAGAGAAAAGGAGGGTTATCTCAAATGGTAAGATTACTAAGATGGTCACCATTGAGCTTATTGATCATAGGTTGTTGAGCTAGACTTATGGTATGTTTGAATGAAGGGTTATAGAGAGAAAGGGAATTAGCTGTTAAATGTTTCTTTTAAATTGAGATAAATATTGATAATGAAACGGAATAGAGACGAGAACATTATATTTCATGATTAGCTATCATTCTATTTTTGAAATGAAAGTTTACCCTTTCTCTCCAAAACCCTCATTTGAATAAGGTCTCAATATGTTGACAATTTATGAGAATGTTATTAGAAAGTTACATTGTATGGTTAATTTTTTTATGTGAGTCTTTATCTAATTATACATATATACTTTGTGATAGTAAGGCTTTAACCATGATATGAGCTATTGCTTTTGTTCCTAGCAGATACGGTCATCGATGCCACGTGCGGTAATGGTTTTGATACCTTAGCATTGCTCAATTTGATTCACATAATGGTTATGTGTATGTATTGGATATTCATAAAGATGCTTTAGATAAGACTTCATTGTTGCTGGAGGAATCACTTAATTCCAATGAGGTGAGAACTATAAAGGAGTGAAGATTTCAACTTTGGTTTGGTTAAGAAGTAAATTAGAATGTTCGTTGGAAATTGGAATGTTATTATAGAGCCATGATATGATAATGTTTGACATTTTAAATCTAATTATTAGGTGCTATGAGATTGATTGGAGATCAAGGATCATATATATGGAGGAATCGTATGTAGTTTTGGATAAACCTGCCGGTACTTCAGTATGTAATCAATCCTACTTTATGAACTCTGTAAAGTTATTGATCCCAATATATGATTCTTATAGAATTGTTAGTAAATGTTGGATTGTAGACAACAATGTTAAGTCCTGTCATTTTCGTATCAAATGACGATTTCTACATCAAGTGAATAAAAATTATTTTCTGAAAGGTTGTTGCTGTATCCAACATTATTATTTCGGTCTTACAGAGTAAGTGAGATTTATAATGTGTAATCTGATCACTAATTCCAGATTCCTCCATCTTTTGATAGGCATTGAGGTCCATAAATTTGAAGTCCATGTCAAGCAATAATGGTTTTGTAAAACACTTTTAAAGTAAAGATATAGAAATCTCAAGAATGATTGTTTGTACGCTTGATGCTTAGTAGGTGGAGAAATTTTTTGAGCTGCTCAATTTGATTCACATAATGGTTATGTGTATGTATTGGATATTCATAAAGATGCTTTAGATAAGACTTCATTGTTGCTGGAGGAATCACTTAATTCCAATGAGGTGAGAACTATAAAGGAGTGAAGATTTCAACTTTGGTTTGGTTAAGAATTTTGGGGTCTGTTTTATTCAGAAAAACGTTTTTCACAAAATTTGCACTTTATTTGTGTTTTATTTTTTGTTCTAAAGTAGCTTTGATAATTTTCTATGTGCATATTTTCATCATTTTGTGTTTACAATTTTAGTTATGAATTCTAGAACTAGGCTTGAGCCGTTTAATGATTGTGCTCTGAAATTGACAACAATTTAAGACCTTTTATGTCACAAACAATAATTTCAAAATTATATGCAGAAACAACATGTCAAGCTCTTCAATATTTGCCATAGTAAAATGGAGGAAGTTGTTCAAAGGAATGTCTCTGGTAGGTACTCCCTTTCTCTTAACTTGCATCATCTCCTTGATTTATTCCTCTATCTGGTTGCTTATTCATCTATAAATGTATTTTCGTGTTCATTAATTTTCTTCAAACAATTTTGGATCGTCTTCGCAAAAATGGTGTACAATGAAAAAGAGAAGGTTGATTCCAAGTTCGAATGCTTGTGATGTTTATATGGTTGTCTTTGTTTGAAGTATCGATGTTGTAACTATAGCCCCATCATGTTCTATACTAATGTGTTGTGTTGTAGATCTTGATCAACAAAGCTCTATTTCCTGTGCTTTGGTTTCAAATTTCGATCGCCGTTTCTCTGCTGTTGGCTATGTTTCTGCTGTTGCGACCTGCTAATGTTGTTTATTGTGGAGGTGTGTTGCCTGGATCTGGGACTTAGGTACTGCTATTGTTTTTGTTTCCTGCGGGTGCTGGTTTTTTTTTTCTTTCTGGTTTTTGGACCTTTGTGTTTTATCCTTGCGCCAGTTTGTGGTGTGGGAGTAGTTTTTGTTTTCTGTTCAGTGGCTCTGGTGTTGGTTTTTATTTTGGTCTTAGGATTATTTGTACCATTTAGACTCTTCATTGGTATGTATGTCTTATACCTAAGTGTTGAGTTTTTTGTTAGTAAAATTTTCTTTTGATTGCTGCTAAAAAAAAAAAGAAGTCTCTTTCAAGATAATTATCCTATGTGTTTGTATTGTGGTATTTGCCAATTGTAGCCATTCTGTTTTAGCCATGTGTGGTGACTTTGAAATTATTCATGTAGTGTTGTGTATTGGGTATTGAATAAATAAGTGTTTGTCTTTATGAATTAACAAGTGGTTTTTTTTATGTAAATGTAAATGTCAGAAAGTTAAATGTTATCTATTATTTTTCCAATTTATATTTCATAATTCCACTTTGCAGACCTATACAGCAAATTAATTTCAATTTAGTAATTGAAAATTTGGTTGTGGTTGTCTTAATATTAATAACTACATATTTTTATTCTATCTCCAGAAATACTTTAGTTAATTAGGCAATAGAAATGCAACTGAATTATTTTTAATGGAAGACATTTATTTTAATGTAAATGTCATATATTGTGAAGTATATCAGAAAGTTTAAATAAAAATACATTTATCTTATAGTTCTTATTCATCTTATAATATATTATTTACAATTAATAATATTTCTTTTGTTAGATTGGGGGTATTTGTATTCTAATTTATTTATTTGATAGTTGCACATTTATATTATAATTCATACGAATTTGTTAGCTGGGCTGTTCACATATCAAATGGGCCATTTTTGCTTATAAAAAAAACGTGGGCCATTTCAAATTTCCGTGCATAAACCCCTTTTTTATTGAAATTTTCTCATCCCACCCCCCATGATTCTTTTTCCCCCCCCGGATTTCCCTTTTTACCCTTATAAGAGTCAAGTTCGGATAATACGTTCCGAAATAATTGAAAACCATGAATTTGGTTCGGGACACCTTTTCCGAACCATATTTCGGGGACTAGAGCCCGAAAAAATACTTAGAAAATTTTTCATGTTTTTCTGCTGCACTGCTTCTGTCTGCTACTGCCTATTTTTTTTAGTTTTCCAAATTTTTGAAGATTAAATGTTTTGATTTGCTTAATGGTTATTATTAATAATATGTTTAATTATTATAGCTTAGATATTTGAGTTTAAGTTCCAAATGTTATTTGATATGAATTGTAGTTGATATTGATTTTTCGTCCAACATCCTCTTCCATGTCTACAACAAAATTCAAATACAAACTATGTCATTCACACATTTTTACAAACACTTGGAGTGCTAAAATGATACAAACTATATCAAAAACCAAATTCAATTTCTAACCAACATGCATTGATGCATACATCAATCCAATGCCACAAACAACACATAATCAACATAATAAACAACATCAACAACATTTACAACAACTCAGAAATTGAAAAATTTCAACAAAAAATGTTACTTTTTTTTTTTTACTATATTCAATTATTTCGGGCTCTATTCCCCGAAATAAGGTTCGGGGAGTACGTTCCGAACGAAAATTACTTTTAAACCTTTTCGGATTCTACGTTCCGAACTAGACTTTTCAGGGGCAAAATTGGATTTCCGGGGGGTTAAAAAGAGTGTTGGGGGGTGGGATGAGAAAATTTCTTTTTTATTGATTGTTTGCTCCATGTATTATTTGGTCCAATTTTTCTTAGTTCCTCTTTTGGATAAACCTATGTATAACTTTGGTTTGGTAAAAATAAAAATGAAATTATTGTGTAAAAACGTAACCGTGCGGGAGCACGGGTTACAAAACTAGTATGGAACATTTAAGAAACTAAAGGATTAAGGGTTGAGATTGAGTATTTTGGTGAGATTTTATGACTAAGAAACACATTATAAACACATTGGGTTGCTAGGAATTGTTGGAGGGAGTATCTAAACTTTCTCCTGTGAGTTCTTGAGTGAAATCTATTAAGGATGAAAAGTCGGGAAAGGAAATCAGAGAAGTTGGGAATTGCTCGTGGTATGCAATTGTGGATAATTTCTTTGTCACTTTTCTAACCTTGTAATTCCTAAGTTCTGTAACTTTTTTGTATCTTTTGTAAAGATTTGTTGATAATTAATCAAAGAGTTGCACACTTCCTCAAATATAGGTCAATTTTGGGTCGGACTATGTATACAATTGTTTGTGAGTTTGTTCCTCTATTTGATGTTAAAAAATACTACAAGCTAGTGGAACTCACAACGGTGATAATAATAGACAACAAATTTTTAGTTTTATTTAACTAATAAGGACAAATTATCTTTAAAATATGACATATTTAGAATAATCTTTAACATAAATTAGCAGAATTGAAAAATATTTATGTGATCCTATGAAATGTAAATCTATAAAAACTAATAGATAATATGTATCACTCAAACGTACACGAATATACCCGTTTAACCGCTAGTATTTAATAACAAATATCCCAAAGATACCATTTACCATAACCTTCTATTTATTTATTACTAAGCATTGTAATTGTCTTCGAGTACAACAAAAAGAATATTATATACTCTTTGACCCATTGGAAACAAATAATTGAGTAAAGAATAAATTAATATATAAAAGGAGACTATCTAGCAGCAATAGCAGGTGGGTGGTGAACTCAATACCAGTTACTTTGAGTCCAAGTTATTTCTTTGACTTTGTTACTAAAGGGTACTATTGTCATTCACTTTCTTTTTTTAAATGGAAAAATTTTATTAAGCAAACTCTATAACAGCAAAAGCAAATAAGAAAGAAAAAAAAAACAAAAGCCAACCAAGAGAGCACAACACTAGCCTAAGGATACAAAGGCAAACCACACCCCACCCACAACAATAAATAAATAAATTACACAAATAAATTAATTTGTATGTATTATTATAAGTTTTTTGAGGTAGTATATGAGAAAATAATTTATAAAGATACAATTTTTATTAATAAAAATTTATAAATTAAAATAAAAGTTTATTTATTTGCATAAATTATTTTTATAAACTTAAAAATAAGTCAAATTGAAACGGGCTAATATTTACTGTTATTTAATAAATACTAATCTTTATCCTAATTGTTTTGGACACGTTTTTTTCATTTTTTTTCATACAAAAAAGAGTACAACAAATTTGTAATTATTTTTTTATGGTGTATGAATTGTTTATCACTCGGACTATTAAGTCTCACATGTAAGTAAAAATGGGTTCATATTTAATGGTTTATGTTATAAAACATGGCATCCATGCAAGAAAATAGAGAAAAGCTTCAAACTTTTGGTATCGATCAAATTAAGATAATTTCTCACATATTGCATTTTTATTTAAATATTTTTTATGGGGTGGAAGTGAAGAAGCTAAAAAGATCCGTAGAGTTATCAGCATATTGTATGTCTTGATTGGAATAGTTGTGATTTGGGAGTTCATAGAGTGCAAGAGTTTCACAAAAATAAATAAGTAAAAATATGGTGCAATCTTAATTTGAATTTTGAGTAAGTAAATATAAATAAGTTTCACAAAAAACTGGAATTGACTAGTGGCCCAAACAAATAAAAAATTGTTGAAAAAAAATGATTTGGAACAAAAATTTAAATGGGCCACTAGTGGCCTCAACTGTCTGAACCGAACCGGACCCATCCAAACCGTTCAACCCGTGAACTGAGAAAACCGAGTAAAAAACCGGTTCGATATGGGCCTTAGGATTACACCCGTCGGTCCGACCAGTTCTGGGGTTTCGGCCCGAAACCGAACCGACCCGAACCGATGCCCACCCCTAGTGGAGATTATATGTAGAGTATGGGATTTGTGGTTTGAGGTTTATGTTGCTTGTTATTGATTGGATGGAGGTCATGTGAAGGATGGGGGTAGTCAGACGTCAGTGTGGTGGAAACATTTGCATGGTGGCAATTGATTTGATGCTAGCATGGTGATAGTGGTGGGTAATCATGAAAATGCGTGTTTTGGCAAAATTTGTGGTTGGAGGTAGGGTGGCCCTATGTATATTAGATTAAGAAAACTTTTTGAGTTACCTGAAACTTGGGTGGGGCGTTGAAGGAACATGTGGAGGTGGCGTGTGAGGTTTTTTGTTCGGGGAACAAGTGGTAGTGATAGATCAATGTTCTTTGTTGGTTAACATTTTTTTTCTGCAGAACGATGCTATTGACAAGTGGGAGTGGAAAACAAAAATTAATGACTTTGTTAATATTGCAAATATTTCATTGTATTAAAAAAATATGATTAGAACGTTTACAATGATGTTAGTTGAAGATGTATGATATTGATTAAAATATGTCTTTTTTGAATCTTATTTACTATAATGATTATTTTTTATGTATTTTATTTTGTTTGTTATTTACAATTTGAACATAGAATGACTCTTTCTAAAAAGCAATTATGTGTTTTTACTAGAGATTTTTTAATAGTCAGACAGGGTACTCAGGACTGGCCTGCTAGTGAAGTGTACTCTATCAAATGTTCACTCTCTGATGGTGAACTCATAGTTCTCTCTTAAAGATTTCTTTGTTTACATAAAGACACTTGGCGAATTATTTTAAATTTTGACTCGCTATTATGCTTAGAAGTGTGTGGAAAAGAGAAAAATGTTAGTAATTTGTTTTTTTAGTATGACTTCTTTGGTAATATTTAGCGAGTTTAAAGGACATGCACTGTCAGTGTAAATTAATTTTACACTGACAACCAATAAAAATGGTTTAACCTTCCATATCACATCAAAAAAGGGGGGTTAAATAGGATGACATGGTGAAAAACGTAATTGTGATTGGCTTAATATTCTCAAGTGATTGTGTATTTCTTGTATTTTACTATTAATTATTTCAACCATGCTTTACAATTTGGTGTACTCATTTGTTCAAAAAAAAAGTTTAACTTGCGGTTGATTTATTTGGCTTGCATTTGAAAAGAGAGAATTATATTCTAATATTTTATTTTCATTCACAAAGAAATTGGCTTTGATGCAAGTTAGAATAGAAAGTATCAACAATAAATTGGTCCAAATGGTAAGGGATTTGGTCTTCTTAAACATGTGGTTAGAAGTTCGATTATAAAAACTCCGTACCAAGATATCATGGTAACCAAAAGAAAAAAAACATAAAGTCATTGTTTGATCCGTCATTTGCGCTGAAGTTTTTGTTTAATAACTCCTCTATTTGTCTTGTTGTCTTATTTATTTGGTTCTCTTTATATCTCAAACATTTATAGTTTTTCATTTTAGGCACAAAAATGTGCTTGGAATGGTTTTTAATTTAATACTGTTCTTTTGGCTTCTTAAGAAAAGTGTGGAGTTGATTTTAATTTTTTGAATCAAATTAAAGACCTCTGTAATGGATGAAAACCACTGGTCTTTACAAAAACTACTACTATGTTGTAATGAGTATTGGTCACCAAAATTAAAATGTTGCAATGAGTGTTTGTTTGAGTGGCCCGTGTAGTGATTTAACGTGCATGGAGTGGTATATTATTGTGCGGGACCATACTATATATGAGTATTATTATTTTTTTAGAGTCATGCTAACTAATGCCCCGTGACATTAGTTAAGGAATCAAAAGAAGAAACTTTTGCATTGAAAATATCACTTTCAACACTTTTAAAAAATTGACTACGCAAGTTTCAAGACAAATTTATTATCCTTAGTTTTCATAACTAGTCCCCTAGAGACATTATTTAGCATTTTCCTTGTTGTTATTATTGGGTTTTCAAAAGAGAAAAAAACTATGGTCATTTTTGAATTAGTTTATTTTTTAGCTCATGTGAATAGTTTATGCAATTTTTATGTATTTTATAAGTTTGTCAAAGTATTTTATGATAAAATAACTTAAAAAAATATAATTTTATTAGTATAAACTTATAAAATAGTATAAAACTTAATTTATATTATATAAATTATTTGTTTAAGTTCAATAATAAACTAATACAAACGGACCCTATATCTATCATAAAAAGGGGAAAAAGAAAAGTATATTATTTTTGGATCCTTCGCACGATGCAGCGAATCATTACTCATCCTTCCCTCTGTGTCAGGTGTCATCCATTTGCTGCAAGGAGTAAAACAAACAAGAACTGGTATATACTAGTTTTTTAGTTAATAATTTCATTATTTGTTTCACCAAACCAATGATATATACATGTATATTCAATAGAGGCATCAAAAAAAAGTTGGAGAAGATAATCATGTAAACAAACAATAAAAATTTGGAACTTGTAATACATATATATAGTTTATCCTTTTGATACGTTTTCATAAAATATTCTATTTAATTAAGGATCTGAAATTGAAATCACAACCTTAATTATTTTATGCGAAATAGTTACAATTAAAAGCAACGAAAAATAAAATACATGCAAGAGTAAAGAGTAATTATTGATAATCAAAAGATAAACATAAAAAAACAATAAATACTAAAAAAACATAAGGACATTTTAATTATTTAAATTCTTTGAAATACTATTTACTGTACTCTTTTTACAATTGTCATCACCATCACCAATTAGAATCTTCAATCCATCGCGAATTTGAACACGGGAGATAGCAACATAAAGCTGACCATGTGTAAAAACTAGTCTAGGTAGATACAAACCAACATGGCCAAGAGTTTGACCTTGGCTTTTATTAATAGACATAGTAAAACAAACACAAAGAGGAAATTGTCGCCGGTGGAAACTAATAGAACATTAGCATCTGATGGTAACAACTTCATACGGGGGATATAGACAATATCACCTATGTTAGACCCTGTTACAATTTTTGCTCCTATTACATTAGTTCCAAGATATGTGACTGTTAGATGGGTACCATTGCAAAGACCAATAGAAACATCAAGATTTTTGAGAAGCATTATAGGAACACCAACTTTAATAATGAGTCTATAATTAGGTAGACCAAAACATTTAATCTCATTCAAAAACTCCGTCGTAATCCAACGATGATCAATAACATCATCTTGATTACACCTTGAAACAGAGTCGCAACTTAAATATTCTTTAAATTCACCTGGAATGAGTGATAATACATAATCATTAATTTGTTCCACCACATCTAGTGTTGGTGCAAGTATGACTCGATCTTGAAAAAAATTAGCAGCAAACATATTTATCAAAAGATCAGGATAAATAACATCAACAATGTCACCAATGGGATTAGTGACCACTTTCACCAAAATATCGTCGGGAATTTGAACAATCAATTCACCATCAATAAATTCACCAACTTTTCCATCACCAATATCAAGAATCCATTTGGCAAATAAAGCTAAGCTCTCAATGTCAGGGCAGTCGGAAGAATAGTGCAATCTCATGTTTTTTGTTAATTTTAAAACTTTACAATTACGCCACAAAAAAGAAGAATTTATTGTAGCATGAACAATATCAGCCCTGGAACCTTTGGGAACAACCGGTAAAATCTGTCTAAAATCATCACCAAATACGACTGTTTTACCCCAAAATAATAAATCTGCATTTCGAGGATCCAATTCACTCATAATATCTTGCAAACATCTATTAAGAGCTTCAAATGCATATTTATTTATCATAGGAGCCTCATCCCAAATGATTAGACTTGTCATAATTAACAACTGAGCTTTTTTGCTCTTCATTTCTATTCTGCAATAGGTTCAGTTTGTTTTAGTGAAAAGTTAGTTATGATTTGATTCAGAACCATAAAGTCGAAGCACTTTAACAGTTCAGTTTGATTCAGTTATTATAAATTTTGAAAATAGTTTGGTTCAGTTCGGCTAAATTTTCCTCCAAAATCGAACCATGCCTATCCCTGACTCCAAATAGCGAATATCCGCATAGATATGGAGCAAACATAAATATTATATTTAATCACGTGGTAGTTAATGTGTTTTGCTTTTTATTTATTTTGATATGTAGTTATTAATTTATTGTTTTGAGCTTGTACACCTAAGTTGGCCTACCGCGCCCCATTTTATAAAGGTTCCCGACTTTATTAAATTTAACTCAGATTAGTCCTTCAAAAATATATTAGAGATTAAATTGAGAATAAATGGATAAACTTAAGGATCAAATTGATAATAACTTGTAAAATATAAAATATTAATTGATAGTAATTCGTTAAACATATGGATCAATTTAATAGTTTAATAAAGTCAAGATTTTTTTTTTGACAAAAAGTCAAGACTTTTTTGAAATATTTGTAAAGTTAAGAATTTATTTGAGAATGTTTTACAAAAGTTAGTGACTAATTTCATAATTTACTTTATATTTTTCTTTTCATAAATAAAGAGTTTAAAAGATACACTGACGATGTAAAATATCTTTACACAATCATCCAATAAAAAAATTATCATTTTGTCATGTTATATAAAAAAAGTGGGTCAAAGTGGGATGATATCGCGAGAAACATGGTTGATATTGGTTGAAAGTGAAAAATTATTTTGCACTGTTTGTTTGTATTTATTCATTTTTCTTGTAAATAAATACAAATAAATAATTAGGCAATTCTAATTTATTAAATAAAGTTAATAAAAATCATATATGCTATTTCCTTTGACCTCGTTAGTTTAAAAATAAAATAAAAAATAGTACTAATAATAATAAAATAAAATAAAAAGCCTCATGTGATGTCCTTTCCTTTTTCCTTTCTCATTTCTAATTATTTTCTCTCCCATCAATTAAAAATTAGTAATCACACACGCTCTCTCTTCTCCATTGTGCAAACCCTAGCCGCCGCAACACATATTAACGGCATCCCTCTGCCGCGCTACAACCCCATTTAGCTGTGAAATCAACACCATTCTCATCCTCTATCTACGATCTATATTGCTATCCTGCTAATTTTTCAAAACAATGAAGTTGTTACCGAACTACTCCGCCAAAACTCTGGTTTTCATAACCTCTGAGCTCGTAAGTGGAGTTAAATATTGGAGATGTGATCTTCATCTCACGACCTTTGAGGTGGGCTAGTGTTTTTTTTCAAGATCTGGGCACCGTCACAGAAGACCACCGCGCCGTCAATCATCTCCACTATCGGTATGAACTTTGGGTGACATACCTTCATATTCTTCTTGCTCTATTTTGGTTTAACTTCTCATCCAAAACCATATTTTCTGTTCCAGTTGTGTTAGACTCTCTACATCAACGGAACTTCACGATCTGTCTGTTCACTGTAGCCTAATTTTAGTTTGGTATGTATTACATCCTAATTTTAGTTTGATTTCTATGTTTATGTAGAAACCCTAACCAAAACTTTTTTTTATTGGTTCTTTTTTCTAAATAAATGTATTTGATTTTGTTTGATTAAAAAATTTAGTACTGTAATTAGTGCTAAATTTTCTCTAATGAATTTTGAATTACTATTGTTCTTTGGTTCTAATTATTCAAAGTTGCCATTGAAAAATATTTGGAAATCGAGTTAACAATAAAAAACAGAGTATAAACAATTCATTATATGCAATGTGTTGGATTTTTTTTTTTTTGACAAATGCAATGTGTTGGATTTAGATAGAGACAAAGTGTGTAGTTTTAAAGTAGAACTGTTAGGATAATGGCCAAATTTTACAACTCAAAAATTTGGTTTTGCTTTTCTAGTTTGAATACTAATATTCTCTCATTATCTGAATTTAAAAATGTCATTTTTGGTGATCTTATTTCATCTAATTAAGTGATTTTATTTCATCTAATTATCTGAACTCAAAATTAAGTGATTTTATTTCATCTAAGTTAAGCTCCCAATTGTTTTTTAATACATTTATGTCTCAGGTTTTACCCAAATTTTTGCAAGTGGAAGCATTTACCAAACTAAGTACTGCAATAAGCAGGGTAAGCTGCGCTTTCTCGACTTTGAAACTTTTACTTAAACTTGTTCAATGTTATAACTTCAGACTATGACAGAACAAATGTGGTGATTTTGTTCAATGTTTTTTTTCCTTCATGAATCATGATTGATGTTTTTGCCGCAGTTCCTTAAATAACAACTTATTCACATAATGGTACCTCTAGAATTCCTGAAGCATGTGTTTCTCTACTATTATTCTTTTTAACTGTCGCATTTTGTTGAAAAACTTTGTTCCTCTATCGTTTAAAAGTTCAATGTAACATTAACTATCCTTTTATCAATAACACCCTTAACTATTTATTGTAGAGAGAGGAATAGGTAACATGAGATAATCAATAGTCGAAGAGTATTATAGGATAAAAAACTAAATAATTTTTCAAATTAACAATTTATTGGTTGTCTTGGTATTTGTAAGTAACCTTAAAATGACAACTAAAATGGAACAAAATGAGCATTTTTGTGCTTGTATGTCACTCGATTTAGTGTTACAGTATAGTCACTCGATTTTTTAGGACTAACCTAACCCCTCAAATAAAATAAAAGAATTGGAGAGAAAGAAAGGAGTGGTGTAACTTATTTGTGCCCTCTAATTATGCTTTTTATTATGCGGGCAGTTGATTTGTAATTCAAGACCATAACCTGCATTTGACTGCAGGTGATAGAAGCACAGGTTGACATGCCTATTGTGGGTGCCATATCTCTATATATCTCTCTTCTTACATTTACTCTCAGTGTTCATCCAGATCGACTTGATTATGTAGATCAAGTACTGGTATGTTGCTTTTCAAACACTGAAGCATCTTCTTGATCCGTTATCTTTTTGATCCGTCACATTTACTCTCCGTGCTGATGCACCTCATTTTCTGTGTTGTGTTGCCTGCTGCTCTGTTTTTTTTTTGCTTGAAGTTGAATCTTTTGGGTGTAGTCTTTCATTGTTTGGCAGTGCTTTAGATTTCAATTCTTTTTTTCGGTGCCATATTTGCTGCTCTATGTGTTTTCCTTTTTGGCTCTTTGTAAGTCTCTTGTATATAGAATATTTGGCATAATTGGAGCACCTTGTGAGTTACATTATAATACATATATAAAATAGTCCTAAAAGAACTTTTTTTCAATATGAAAGACATAAATTTCAAAGAGAATTTATCTTTAATTTTTTCACTTGTGAGTTACATTATCAAAAGGACACAAGCCACCACATTTTCTTTATGCACATGCCTAATTCTTCCTTTAACTTCTCATGTTAAAACGGTGGAGGCTCCATTGATAGTGTATGCTCTTCTCAAGTCCTACTTCACATTAGCATCAAGTTAAACATCTTTAATCCAACCTTGGAAGATTATTCTTCATTAAATTTCATAATAAGCATGATGCTTCTTTAAACTTCTATAAACTTTGTATGCTTATGTCAATTTTCTCTATAATATGTAATTATAAATTGTTAGTAATACCATGTTTTAATTGTCTATTTGGAGAAAAGAAATTGTTAGTAAATTGCACCACAAATTTGTTGTTATTACTGCAGAAAAGTAATATGTAATTATATGCTTTGTAGAAAAAAAAACAACCAAAATAAATACTTGATAGAAAAATACTTCTTTACCTTTGTGAAAAACTGAGGCTGACTTATAAAAAACAGAGAACAAACATAATCACACACCTTTAGTCTCAAACAAAGTAACATAAGAGAGATAAATGTTTCATAGCCTCATGATTTGTTCATATATCAATGCTTAACAAAAGATTGATTGTGGATGAAATCTAATCTAATATGCTTACCATTTTCAGGATCAAGGAATCAATGCAAATCAAAGAGAATGACAAAAAGGAAATGAAGAATCTACAATGGAGTTCCTTCAGGTGGTGAAGCAATGAAGGGGAGAGAGGACAATTTATATTGTTGTGAAATCTTGTGAAAAAGACAGAATTGTCCTTCTACTTGCTCTTCAAGTTTTGAATTTAAAATATGCTTCTAGATTTCTTTGGGGGGAAAACTCTACCAAATAACACCTGAATCAAATAAAGCCTAAACCAAATAACACCTAAACCAAATTGTCCCTACTTGCTCTTCAAGTGTTATATTTATTAGTATAATTTGTTACTATGATGCAGTTTGCTTTAAATGCAAGCAAAGAAAAATAAATAATAAATAAAATTAAGTACAAAGGTGTTAGAAATTATGGCTTTATGAAGTGTATTTTATGACACAACTGCATAATGCTGCAAAATCTGACAATTTCTGAAACCACCTTAGAAGAAATTTGCACATGGGCAGCTCTGTAGAAGGGATTTGAATAAAATTAAATCAAAATACTAACATT
Source organism: Trifolium repens (assembly GCA_030408175.1). Lineage (NCBI taxonomy): Eukaryota > Viridiplantae > Streptophyta > Magnoliopsida > Fabales > Fabaceae > Trifolium > Trifolium repens. The sequence goes on along the minus strand of CP125848.1, from coordinate 38,279,018 downwards.
ATAACACATGCAAGCCACTAGAAATGAATCTACAGTACCCAAAACCTGGTTGGTATTTGTCAAGTATTATATTTCTTTTTATTTTTATAAGGAGTGTATACTTTTTTGAATCAAAACAAATTTAATCAGTCAAAAAAAATTAAATAAACCATATAAAATGTATGAAAAAAATATTACATAAACCATATGAAAAAATTTCATTGAAATAGAAGTAATTATTCTTCGATGAACATTAGTCATCACTAACAATAAAAAAAACCATACATATAATATATAATAATACAAAAGGCATTCAAATCATGGCTTGAGAAAAAAAGGGGAAATTCAAATCATATATAATAATACAAAAGGCATTCAAATCATGGCTTGAATAAAAAAAAAGGGGGGGAATTCAAATCATGGTTATAATTCATGTGTTCAAAATTCAAAAGCATAATAAAACCATTACCTATTTTTATTTACTAAAGCAAAATCATTGCAGGTGATCGTATATGAACAATCCAAAAATAAAACTGCAAACCGAACCAATTCAAATCGAAAATTGCAAAAATTGTATTTGGTTTGGATATATTTGGATGACTTTTTATTGAACCGCGGCTCGCAAAACCACGAACCGCAAACACCGCGGTTAACCGCTAAAACCACATTAAGTTTCTATTATATTCCAATACCGCTAAAATCGCATTAAATTTATATTATATTTCAATATACATAGTCCAAGAATACTTGCATCAAGGATGTATTTCATGGATTTTGCATCTTGATATCAAACCACAAAACATTCTTTTGGATGAAGATTTTTGTCCAAAAATCTCTCATTTTGGACTAGCTAAAATATGCCAAAGAAATAATAGTATTGTGTCTAAACTTGCACAAGAGGAACCATAGGATACATAGTGATGACATGAATTTCTATGGTATTTTTAGTATTATTATTAGTAGTAAAATGACCGAGACAAACCCAAATACGAAGGAAAACCTACAGAATCAAGGAAAAGCATCAAGACCAAGTGCAAGATGCCAAAAGACAAGAAAAAGTCCAAAAAGTAAAGAAAATGAGCATTTCATCGTAACACGATGGCTTCCATCGTGCCACGATTGAAGCTGCTTGCTGGCTGACGGCAGGAATTTCTATGGTATTTTTAGTAGTATTATTAGTAGTAAAATGACCAAGATAGACCCAAATACGAAGGAAAACCTACAAAAGCAGAGAAAAGCATCAAGACAAGGTCCAAGATGCCAAAAGACAAGAAAAGGCCCAAAAAGTGAAGAAATTGAGCATTTCATCGTAACACGATGACTTCCATCGTGCCACGATGGAAGCTGCTTGCTGGCCAAGAAAACAGAAGAAATAAATCTGCAAAATATTTGTTCATCGCAGCACGATGAGTGCCATCGCAGCACGATTACTTTACTTGGAGACCAAACTGATGAAATGCACATGATCAGTTATAAAATTGAACTGAATCTTCACATCGTACTGCGATGGACCTATCGCAGTATGATGCCTTGCTGAAACCCATTATGAAAACTATAAATAGAGCCCTCCTGTCATTGTTTTATTCATTCAGAAATAGTAGAACATTCTCTACTATAAGGAGAGGTTTAGAGGAGCTCTATTGGGCATAGTTTTCCCCCCTTACGGGAAAACTAACTCAGCAAGGTATGTTTTCTTTAGGCTTTTATGTTTAGGTTATAATTCTTTGTAATTTAAATATGTAGTCTTTTGTAATAGATGCCTTAGGTTGTGGTGGAGACGATGAACTCCCCTATGAATATTGGGAGTCTGTGATTGAGTCCCAAGTTATAATAAATCGTTATTCAGTATTATGTTTGTTATTTACTTTCTTGCACTTTAATAACGTATTCCGTAATCTGGCCGGATAAGCGGGAGCGCTCATAGAATCTATATTAGGGACACCTAATATTCGTCCGGAACTAGTAGTAAATAATGCTAGGTGTATAGAGACGGTAACGTCCTGAACTAGTTGTGAACTGAGCAATTAGAGGAGGAATCATGAACTAGGTGTGAACTGAGCACTCGGAAGATGAACAACCCGATACTAGGACCTAGAGATTAATTGGGGAAGGTAATAATGCATGTGTAATAAATAACTCACTTAGTAATTAGGGTATGTGACACATCGAGGTTAGGCTCTCGTAGGTACCTTAGTTATTAGCGTAGGGAAACTTTAATATACATAGAGTAACAGTAAGGTGTTACTACAACAAAGGAAAAGTCACCGCCGAACAATAATCTGATTAACTATGTTATACACCGTTCATGCCAAATAGGAAGCAGGGAGTAAGTCCAACCACCACATCTATCCTATATGTTTCTGAATCAAACTATCTTTATATTTTCTGCAACGCATTACGCTATTTTTATATAAAACATTTTTCCAAAACCAAAGCGAATGCAAACACATGAACTTAAATAACGCTAACGAAGCTGCGGCACGATCCCTGTGGATACGAACTCATTCTAGACACATAGAGTGTGAATTATTACTCGACGACAAACTGGTACACTTGCCAGACCGTAGTCAAGTTTTTGGCGCCGTTGCCGGGGATTGTGTTTACAAAGTATCGTTAGATTTCTTTAAGTTTGTCAAAAAATTTCAAAAATACAAAAAAATTTAAAAATAAAAATTCTTGTTGATGATTGTGAATTTTGATCTGTGAAAATTCTGGCTAAGGATAAGTCAAGGTCTCCGAGCGATCCGTTGTGATCCACCTCACTTACCTGAGAATTTTCATAGTGACAAAGACACATGAAACAAACCAAAAATAGTTTTTCCATTAATTTTCCAGTGCTACTGAAGGTATTCATTTGTTGTGCTTGTTAACAGGTATCCTGGAGTTTAAGTACGATCCTGAACCAGAAAGAATGCTCTGGGAAAGAAGACGAGCACAAAGGCTTGCAGAATCCAGTAATCTCAACACAGAAGAAGAGCCTACCACCGAAGCCATGGGGGACGAGCAAAGAGTTACAATGGGAGATTACTGCAAGAGGACTGACACAGAGCAGATCTCACTGGTGTTCCAACCGGCCAACCCAGCTAACTTTGATATCAAGGGTAATGTTCTTACAGGTTTGCGGGAGAACCAGTTCGATGGACGTGCCAACAATGATCCTTGGGATCATCTAACAAAGTTTTCACAGACCTATCAGATCCAGAAGGTGTCGGATAATGTTACGGAGGACCAGAAGAAGCTGCGTTTGTTTGTTTTTTCTCTTATATGTCTAGCTAAAGATTGGCTTCAATGCTTGCCAAGGGGAACGATTGCAACATGGAAGGAGCTTGAAGACAAGTTCCTAGAAAGATTTTTCACACACACACACACACACACACACTTTTCCATAAGAGGAAGTCAGAGATCCTAAGTGTCAAACAGCATGAATCTGAAACACTGTGCGAGGCTTATGAACGCTTCAAGCTACTCATGAGAAGGTGTCCTAACCACAACATTAGTGCCATGGAGCAGATACAACTATTCACTGCTGGTATGAAGATGCAACATCGTATGATACTAGATGCCTCAGCTGGTGGGTCTATCAAAATCAAGACTTATGCAGAGACTAAGGATCTGGTTGAGTAGATGTGCCAGAATGAATACAACATGAGTCATGATCGAACTGAAAAGACTCATGGAATTCTGAAGGTGGACCAGGAGATTGCCTACAAAGTAGAGATCGAGTTACTAAGGAGGCAACTTGCTGATAAAGAGAAAGCTGTGAAGGAAGCTAGTGTTAAACAGGTAGAGGGAGTGTGCGACGTCAGCCTAGAAGATCACCCTAATGGGCATTGTTTGCCAGGAGGGAGCGAAGAGTAGGTAAATTACATGGGGAACAACTACAGGTTGGAGCAAGCACCCAAATTTACGCTAGGACCAAACAGGGAACCAGGCTCAAGCTGCACATCAACCAAGAAAGCCATCTCCATTGGAAGAGTTACTCAACAAATTTCGTAGCATGAGCAAGACTAACTTTGAAAACATCCAGACTACAGTAGCCAACCAGGGGGCGACGATAAAAAGTCTTGAAACCCATATTGGTCAACTCTCAAAACTGGTAAGCACTCATGTTTCTAAAGATATTTCAGGTAACACGGTGGACAATCCAAAGGCGGAGTGCAAAGCGCTGAAAGATATGAACACAGGGCGCGAGTACGATGAAAAAGAGCTAAAGGAGTTCGAAGAGTGGTTCGAAACGCTGGGAATGACATTAGAAGAAGCTTATGACGAGTTCATGAGAGAGCTGAAGGAATACAGAGAAAGCCGAGCAAATCTGCCACCCAAGAAGACAGATCCTGGAAGCATCACCATATTATGTCAGATTGAGGAAGTAGAAGTCAAAGCACTATGTGATGTGGGTTCAAGTGTTAATGTAATGTCATTATCGCTAGCGAAGCTTCGACACGATCCCTGTGGATACGAACTCATTCTAGACACCTAGAGTGTGAATTATTACTCGACGACAGACTGATGCACTTGCCATAATGCAGTCAAGTTTTTGGCCCCGTAGCCGGGGAATGTGTTTACAACTCATTGTTAGATTTATTTAAGTTTGTCAAAAAATTTCAAAAATACAAAAAAAAAAAAAAATCAAAAATCTTGTTGATGATTGTGGATTTTGATCTGTGAAAATTCTGGCTAAGGATAAGTCAAGGTCTCCGAGCGATCCGTTGTGATCCACCTCACTTACCTGGGGATTTTCATAGTGACAAAGACACATGAGACAAACAAAAAATAGTTTTACCATTAATTTTCCAGTGCTATTGAAGGTATTCATTTGTTGTGCTTGATAACTGGTATCCTGGAGTTTAAGTACGACCCTGAACCAGAAAGAACGCTCTGGAAAAGAAAGCAAGCACAAAGGCTTGCAGAATCCAGTAATCTCAACACAGAAGAAGAGCCTACCACCGAAGCCATGGGGGACGAGCAAAGAGTTACAATGGGAGATTACTGCAAGAGGACTGACATATATCATATCTCATTAGGGTTCCAACCGGAAAACCCAACTAACTTTGACATCAAGGGTAATGTTCTTCCAGGTTTGCGGGAGAACCAGTTCGCGGACGTGCCAACAATGATCCCTGGGATCATCTGTCAAAGTTTTCGGAGACATGTCTGATCTAGAAGGTGCCGGAAAACGTGAACCTGCGTTTTTTTGCTTTTTCTCTTACAGGTTCAGCTAAAGATTGGCTTCAATGCTTGCCAAGGGGAATGATATCAACATGGAATGAGCTTGAAGACAAGTTCCTGGAAAGATTCTTCACACACATTGTTCCAAAAGAGGAAGTCAGAGATATTAAGTGTCAAACAACATGAATCTGAAACGTTTTGCGAGTCTTATGAACGCTTTAAGTTACTCGAGAAGGTGTCCTAACTACAACATTAGTGCCATGGAGCAGATGCAACTATTCACTGCTTGTATGAAGATGCAACATCGTATGATACCAGATGCCTCAGCTGGTGGGTCTATCAAAGTAAAGACCTATGCAGAGACTAAGGATCTGGTTGAGCAGATGTGCCAGAATGAATACAACATGATTCATGATTGGAACGAAAAGACTCTTGGAGTTCTAAAGATGGACCAGGAGATTGCCTACAAAGTAAAGATCGAGTTACTGGGGAGGCAACTTGCTGATAAAGAGAAAACTCTGAAGGAAGCTAGTGTCAAAAAGGTAGAGGGAGTTTGCGACTTCTACCTAGAAGATCACCCTAATGGGCATTGTTTGCCAGGAGGGAGCGAGGAGTAGGTGAATTACATGTGGAACAACTACAACCCAGGTTGGAGCAAGCACCCAAATTTACGTTGGGACCAGACAGGGAACCAGGCTCAAGCTGCACCTCAACCGAGAAAGCCATCTCCATTGAAAGAGTTACTCAACAAGTTTGCTAACATGAGCAAGACTAACTTTGAAAACATCTAGACTACAGTAGCCAACCAGGGGGCGACGATAAAAAGTCTTGAAACACAGATTGGTCAACTCTCAAAACTGGTAAGCACTCATGTTTCAAAAGATATTGCAGGTAACACGGTGGACAATCCAAAGGAGGAGTGCAAAGCGCTGAAGGATACGAACACAGGGCGCAAGCGCAATGAAGAGGAGCTAAACGAGTTCGAAGAGTGGTTCAAATTGTTAGGATTGACATTAGAAGAAGCTCATGACGAGTTCACGAGAGAGCTGAAGGAATACAGAGAAAGCCTAGCAAGACTGCCACCCAAGAAGACAGACCCTGGAAGCGTCATGACTACGGTCTGGAAAGTGCACCAGTTTGTCGTCGAGTAATAATTCACACTCTACGAGTAAAATGAGTTCGAATCCACAGGGATCGTGCCGAAGCTTCACTAGCGTTATTTAAGTTTATGATAGTTTGCATTCGCTTTGGTGTTTGGAAAAAGGTTTTTATAAAAATAGCGTAATGCTTGCAGAAATATAAATGCGGAATGTATAAATAATAGATTCAAGAAATATAGAGGCTAGGTGTGGTGGTTGGACTCTCTCCCTTCTTCATATTTGGCATGACCGGTGTATAACATAGTTACTTAGATTATGTTCGGCGGTGAATTATCCTTGTTGTAGTAATACCTTACTATTACACTATGATTTTTAAAGTTTCCCAACATTAACAACTAAGGTACCTACGAGAGCCTAACCTCGATGTGTCACATACCCTAATTACTAAGTGAGTTGTTTATAAACATGCATTATGCTCTTCACCAATTAACCTCTAGGTCCTAGTATCGGGCTGTTCATCTTCTAAGTGCTTAGATCACACCTAGTGCATGATTCCTCCTCTAACCGCTCAATTCACGACTAGTTCAAGATGTTACCGTCTCTATACACCTAGCATTATGTACTACTAGTTCCGAACCATATCAAGTCAAAAACTAATATCAATTCTATGGGCGCACCCGCTTATCCGGCCAGATTACGAGAATACGTTATTAAAGTGCACGAAAGTAAATAGCAAACATAACTACTAAATATCATTTATTATAACTTAGACTCAATCACAGACTCCAAATATTCATAGGGGAGTTCATCTTCTCCACCACAACCTAAGGCATAAATATAAAGACTACATATTTAAATTACAAAATATAACCTAAATATAAAAGCCTAAAGAAACATACCTTGCTGAGTTAGTTTTCCCGTAATAGGAGAAAACTATGCCCAATAGAGCTCCTCTGAACCTCTCCTTATAGTATAGAGTGTTCTACTATTTCTGAATGATTTTAACAATGAATGAGAGGCTCTATTTATAGTTTTCGTAATGGGCGTCAACAAGGCATCGCAGTACGATGAGGCCATCGTGCTGCGATGTGAAGATTCAGTTCAATTTTATAACTGATCCTGTGCATTTCATCAGCTTAGTCGCCAAGTTACTCCATCGTGCTGCGATGTGCTATATCGTGCTGCGATAGACAAATTTTCTTTAAATTTATTCTTCTGATTTCTTGGCAAGCAAGCAGCTCCCATCATGGCACGATGGGAGCCATTGTACTGCGATGGAATGCTAATTTTCTTCACTTTTTCGGCTTTTTCTAGTCTTTTTGCATCTTGGACTTTGTCTTGATGCTTTTTCCTGCTTTTGTAGGTTTTCCTTCGTATTTTGGCATGTCTTGGTCATTTTATTACTAATAATACGACTAAAAATACTGTAGAAATTCCTATCATCACAACCCCAAACTAAAACTGTTGCTTGTCCTCAAGTAACATGCTGTCAGACAATATCGTTAGAGAAATAAGAGATAAATAATAATGATAGGAATTTCACAACCTTTCTTATATTTCCGCAATGGTACCGCTGATTTCTTACCGCCGCGATCATGCTCAGTCCTGCTAGGCTCAGGAGACGTCAATAGTAGCAAATCGGACAAATGCCCGCAAGAGTCCATGTCCAACTTTTCTCTCTCTCACATTTGTATTTTTCGCTCATTAATTGAAAGGGTTATCTCTCAATCATCGTACAACCTGCCATTTTACCATAGGCTTGCAAGAACTCTAAGCAACCAGTCAAAATTCAATACTCATGCATTTTTGGAGGTCTTTTTCAGGGTTATAACGTGGCTTAGGTCAAGGTAGGACATTTTTGGGAATAATAGGCTAAACATTGGAGTTAAGTTCTAGTTTGATGTTCCTTTTTGTGTGCGCAACCTGTGTTCCTTAGGGTGCCTTTTTGTGTTGGTATCGGAGATGAAGAACCGGATGTGTCTTTGTGTGGTTCTTTTCTATCACTTTTTGTGCCCTTTGGCTATTCATTTATATACCCACCCCAAACTTAAATGTTTCTAGTTCCATGAGCAATCCCAAACTTGTTTTGTTGCCAAGACTTTTGAGAACTATTACCTAACTCCAAAGAGGGTAAATCATTATTTTTCTGGTCTATAGGCTTGTATCGTGGTTTGTCACCGAAACAAAAGGGATAATATTTTTTTACGGCTCAAAATTGGCTAGCAAAGGATATAATAATAATAAGGGTGGCTTGAAAAGGCTATGGGTTATAACAAACAATTGCCTCAATGCATATAATATCAAACTAACCAGTCAGCAGAGAATTAGAGCAAGTTCTAGAAAATAAACAAGTGCACTGTACTCTCATAGTAGATCGAAAGAAAATGGTAATACCGTTTGGAAATATTTGGCTCAAATCCTCTCATGGCTTAGGTATAACTGAAATTGAACACTTGTCTCAAGGACACCAGCTTCATCACTCGTCTCTCTGTCTCCCGAACTTCACACTTCAGAGCTATTACCTTTGGTTTTTCTGTATGAAGGTGTGAAATTCGTCTCATCAAGATTTGTAACTCATTTCGCCGCAATCTTACCTATAACAGTTAGTCATGCACTAGATAATAAACAACAAAACAGTTATTTAATTTTTTGTAAGTTTGAAATAAGGGTTAAATAGATGAAAATGACATGCGGAATTCCATAGTATACTTTATTGAATTGAAAAATAAGACTGAATTTGAAATTACTGAAAATATAAATACTTATCCTTGGGTTGCCTCCCAAGCAGCGCTTGTTTAGCCTCTCATTAGCTTGAGGCATTTCCTCCATTACAGAGCATAGGTTTGCATGTCTCTTTATTTGTGCTTCTTTGTTTCAGCTTGAAGCACTGGCCATCCTTCCTTCATATTGATTACAATCTCGGCAGGACCAGGTCTGTTTCACCATATCCTCAACTATCCGGTTGGCGACTTATTTACCGGTGCAGTTTAATAGAACACAGTAATTTCACCCCAAACTTATATTCGTGCATGTCTTTATTTTATTTTTTTGCGCTTTCTGTTAGACTACTAGGCTTATCACTTAGAAGGGGGGGTTGAATAAGTGATCCTTGAAACAATGGGTTTTTTAAAATTATTGTTTCAAATTAATCAAGCGAGCGGAAGAGCCACCGAATCGGTAGTCTATGCACCGATTGACCAAAAGAAAAGTAGTATTAAGCCTTGAACGAATTTGTGAAAAGTTACGAAAATGTTTGAGTTCAAAATTATTTGAATGTAAACAATATAACTTCAGTCCCAAGCAAGTTACAAATCAATATTCAAATCAATCACAATCAAGCAAGAACCAATTGAATTTTTGTGAACCAATACGAACAACAAAAATTCAATCGATTAACAAATTAACGAAATTAACAAAATTAAAAGAGAGAGATAAAGAGAGACACACGATGTGATTAGGGAGTTCCCCGGATTGCGCGTCGTCCACGCGTTTATCCGAGTACGTCTCCCCCAAATAACCAAACGGGTTATTTGAGAGTTTATAGATCAAAAACTTGATGAACAAAAAGTGCACAGTTTACAATTGAAACCTATAATCCTATAGCAAGACAAAATGTAAACTAATGCGAATAACCTCGACACCCAACGGAACTTTGCCCTCTGATTCCAACGATTCACCTTGTGCCGAACCGCACCCAATCGTCCAGCTGAGTCCTTCGTTCCTTGTTGTCGAATCCTTCAAGACACGCACGATCTTGAATCACTTGAGAGAAACCAAAACCTTCAACGCAATTCAACCCGATCACGATTCTGATTCACCGCGAACCGTATCGAACGTTATCACACAAATCTGCAGTTTCTATTGAATTGATCCCATACTCAAATCCAATTTTGATTGCAAACTTGATGAAGATGATGAACTTGTGTTGAATGAAACCTTTGATCCAAATTTTCACTCAATTTGAACTCCAAAGCGTTTTCTGATCTTTCACAATGATTTCTCTTACTTTACAATGACACAACACATTGCTATTTAAAGAGAAAATAGAATTGAGCAAATTTGGGCAAAATTTCACATACATGTATCGATACAACTGATGATTTGTATCGATACAAACCCTTTGACCAGCGTTAAAAAAGAAAGATTTGACCTATGTATCGATACAAACACGGGTATGTATCGATACATACATCAGTTTCTTGAAATCTTGACTGATATGTATCAAATCATGCAAGCATGATTCGATACATCATGATGTTTCTGGATTTCTGAGAGACATAGGTGTGTATCGATACATGCAAGCATGATTCGATACACAGGTAACTCTCTGCCTCTGAGAAACCACTTTGGTATCGATACAAGTGATATATGTATCGATACAAATTGCACAAAATCAGTCTGAAGGAATTTCAGGACATTTGTATCGATACACATATTTATGTATCGATACATAATACCAAAAAACAATTTTTCAAAGTGTTAAAAATAATTTTTCGCTGTCAAGTCATTTGTAATGTTTGCCAAAATATGTTCTACTCTATTTTCATGTGTTTTGACAATTATTAAAACATGAGGATGAACTGGTGCACTTACATTCTCCCTCTTTTTGATAATTGTCAAAACTATGCATAAGCTAACTAAGCCTATACCTAATATGCAATAAAAATAGCAATATGTATACAGACGCAATAAACATCAAGGCTAACAATAAGCAACGCTCCCCCTGAGTTGATGCCATAAATGCGTTTGACATTGTTGATAATATTCAAGAATTCTTTTAGCTATTCATCCTTAGCTTGTGCATCCAAATCTCTCCCCCTTTGACAATATCAAAAAGAAGAAGAGAGTCTATTAGAAGTATCAAGTTCAATCAATTTTGATCCAAGTCATATCGTGCACTTACATTTGTCGAAATGCACATATATGATAAAAGTTCCTAATCAATATAAATACATACAAAGATATGCCAAAATATATCAATGACGAATACCAAATTTCATGACAAATATGGAATGTAGAACAACAAACCAAAACCAACGCATGAATATCGTAACATATCGACATTTTAAATCAACCAACATATCAAAATATGGGACGAAAATAAACAAAACAATGCAACAAATGCATAATTTCATGTTGCCATATCATATAACGATGTTCATGAAGAAATGAAATACACGGATAGTATTTATGCAACATGTTAAGCTATAGACACATCAATTAATCAATATTTCATACATTGCCATTTGATACATATGGACTTCAAGAATTATTACTTATCTTAAAGCAAGAATTTTTGGAAATGAGCAAACATATGTATGTTGTAACGCCCCATTTTCCTTAATCTCGAAAAGTAGTGTTACGTCGAAAAATTTAAATGTTAATGTGAGTTAAGTTTATATTATTTTTCTCGCGATGAATTAATTTATATAAATGACATTCCTTAATTCAATTAAAATTTAAATTCTCTAATAATAGAAATAAAACCACATAATTAATATAAGATATGCATCATATATATATATATATATATATATATATATATATATATATATATTTCACAACTTATAATTTGTCTTGCCCTTAGGCTTACATCATCAAGTTTTGCAGGTATAGTTAACATATTTTACAATGCCTGCAATGTTAGTAGGTCCTAATTTGATTCAAATAGCTAATAAGTCATACACCTTATCACATAGAAGCCACTTGCCACAAAAGATGAGAGAGTCATGGAAGCATAGACTTATATAGTCTACTAGGTACTCAAAATGGCTTCAAGACTCTAAACTTCATAAGCTAATGTTTTACATATACTGATGAGGCTATTTTTAGTAACCATTTGCGAGATCATCATTACCACTCCCACCATTTGAACCTTCGGAAGGGTCTTCTTCGGGCACAACTTGTTCATTTTGATTGTTATTCACTCCTAGTCCATTATTATTTGGTCCTACACCTTGACCATTCACATAATTATACCTAACTGGACTACGCACTCTTATACGCATAGTGCGACGGCGTGGCCTTGGTCCCGTAGGCCTAGCATATTGAGAACCCTCCCCATTTCCATTAAGGTTAAGAGCCATAATCATTCTCTCTAATGGTAGTACCATCTCCAATGTGATATGGTGTATGATAGATGAAACAAGTAATCCTCCTATTCCTTCGGTAGTCTTCACAAGTCCCGTAAACCTCAAAGTTTGGGATGCTCTATCTAGCTCCCAAACAGCGTCACCCGCGTCTTCAAGGCATTCGATCCTCCGAATCCCCGAGTGGTCCAGCGGCTCCGGCATTATCTGTAATGTAAGGGTGAAATACTCGTACACAAGCTTACCACGCGATGAGATCACAAGGTTACACGTATTATTATACAATTACATATATTTATTTTCTTCTAGTTATTTTATAGGAATTATCTAAAATTAAATCATATTGAGACAATTAATCACAAGTAATCAAATATTCATGAAAGTACATATTCTGCATAATCACATTTCCATGTTGTCAAGCCAAGATCAGTCACAAGTAAAATTAATAAAACACTATGTGGAATTATATCAACATGACAGAATATGACAATAGTCACATATATGCATAAATAGAATACCTTGTGGAAGAAACACGACAGAATATGAAGTTGATCACATATAGGCAAAATAGCACACTTTGTAGAAGGAATTCAACATATCAGAATGTGTTAGTCACAAATAGAAATATGATAACTTATTATAATCTATCTTCAAAGTTAGTCTACTAGTTCATCTAGTTTTATCTTTGTCAACCTACTCCATGGAGACCGCTATTATGAGCATAAGGCCGTTTCAACTGCCATATCATGGTCATTTGCAATGAGTACTTATCCAACATACTCTAACCATTCTGGCCCAAGCGCTGCACCTTATTATAGATAGTCCTGCACAGTCAGGTTTCACCACGTCGGGTTTTATGATTTCCTCCAGTCAGAGGGGCCACTACGTACTGACTATTGGTAGGAGTTCAAAACGTAGGTGAACCTCAGGAGGTCTGTAGGCTGTAAGTGCACCAGTTCATCCTCATGTTTTAATAATTGTCAAAACACATGAAAATAGAATAGAACATATTTTGCCAAACATTACAAATGACTTGACAGCGAAAAACTATTTTTAACACTTTGAAAAATTGTTTTTAGGTATTATGTATTGATACATAAACATGTGTATCGATACAAATGTCCTGAAATTACTTCAGACTGATTTTGTGCAATTTGTATCAATACATATATCACTTGTATCGATACAAAAGTGGTTTCTCAGAGACAGAAGGTTACCTGTGTATCGAATCATGCTTGCATGTATCGATACACACCTATGCCTCTTAGAAATTCAGAAACATCATGATGTATCGAATCATGCTTGCATGATTTGATACATATCAGTCAAGATTTCAAGAAACTGATGTATGTATCGTTACACACCCGTGTTTGTATCGATACATAGGTCAAATCTTTCATTTTTGAACGCTGGTCAAAGGGTTTGTATCGATACAAATGATTGTTTGTATCGATACATGTCTGTGAAATTTTGCCCAAATTTGCTCAATTCTATTCTCTCTTTAAATAGCAATGTGGTGTGTCATTGTAACAAAGAGGAAACTAGTGTGAAAGATCAGAAAACGCTTTGGGTACAAATTGAGTGAGAATTTGCATCAAAGGTTTGATTCATCACAAATTCATCATCTTCATCAAGAATTGCAATCAAGTTGAATTTGAGTATGGGATCGATTCAATAAAGATTGCGTGTTTGTGTGATAACGTCCGATACGGTTCGCGGTGAATCAGAATCGTAGTCGGGTTGAATTGTGTGACGAAGGTTCTAGTGTTTCTCTCAAGTGATTCAAGATCGTGCGTGTCTTGAAGGATTCGACAACAAGGAACGAAGGACTCAGCTGGACGATTGGGTGCGGTTTGGCACAAGGTGAATCATTGGAATCAGAGGGCGAAGTTCCGTTGGGTGTCGAGGTTATTCGCATTAGTTTACATTTTGTCTTGCTATAGGATTATAGATTTCAATTGTAAACTGTGCACGTTTTGTTCATCAAGTTTTTGATCTATAAACTCTCAAATAACCCGTTTGGTTATTTGGGGGGAGACGTACTCGGATAAACGCGTGGACGACGCGCAATCCGGGGAACTCCCTAATCACATCGTGTGTCTCTCTTTATCTCTCTCTTTTAATTTCGTTAATTTCGTTAATTTGTTAATCAATAGAATTTTTGTTGTTCGTATTGGTTCACAAAAATTCAATTGATTCTTGCTTGATTGTGATTGATTTGAATATTGGTTTGTAACTTGCTTGGGACTGAATTTACATTGTTTTCATTCAAATCATTTTGAACTCAAACATTTTCGTAACTTTTCACAAATTCGTTCAAGGCTTAATACTACCTTTCTTTTGGTCAATCGGTGCGTAGACTACCGATTCGGTGGCTCTTCCGCTCGCTTGATTAATTTGAAACAATTTTTTTTAAAAACCCCATTGTTTCGAGGTTCACTTATTCAACCCCCCCTTCTAAGTGATAAGCCTAGTAGTCTAACATAGGCGACCCAGCCGAACCTATCCTCAGTCTTACATACATTGTATATTATAGTAAGAAACAACCTGTTTTGCTCTTCACCTACCCAAGGTGATTAGTTATATTATCTTCTTCAACTTTATATTTTCTTTGTTAATACTCAATTTAACAAGTTAATATTCCAAACTCATACTACCACTTATGAGAGATCACATCATTTTGTATCTTAATCACACAAGTGTAGAACTGTTAAGGTATTAAATCACAGATATAGAAATTCTATCATAGATTCTATTTACATTATGAGTAAGCATGTTAATTCATACAATGGTGATTATGAGTTCATTATGTTCATGTTGAATTTTATGAAATTATCACGTACACATATAGTTCTAGTTTCTAACATGCATCCTAGTAAAGTCTAATTATCCAACATGTACAAACTAAACTTAATTATTCAATTACTTGTTACTTGCATAAATTATAATATTAAGTACATAGCTTCCTAATTATAACTAGTAATATGTATATACAAATATCACATTTCTTGTGCTCACCAACTTATTATTAGTATAACCCCTTACCTTTGGGCTCTTCAAAATGACTTGAGTAGTCTCCTTCTTCTATGATACCTATTCACTCATCAAAACAACTAACTCTTAACTAGCTATAATTATAATGAACTCCTAACATTATCAAAATGCTAAAGTAAATCAAGAAATTTTACATTCTAGAATAAACATGGAAAACCAATATATTTTACTTTAGAGACTAGCATGGATATGATTATATTATCATGTTTGTCTTCCTTTCTTTCTTACTTCCATTCATTTTATTTTGAAACAACTCATTAATAAATCAATGTTTCTTAGTTAAGACTTAAAAAAAAAGTATAGAATAACATGATTTAAATGTTTAAACCAAGACCAAGGAAAAGAAGATAACAAGTGATTAAGTACCCCTGATTCTTAAAGTATGGAAGAAGGATTTTTTTTTTCTTTATTGAGTTGGCATGGGTTAAAATTAGGAGAAGTAAAGAATTAGGGACATACTAAATACTTTGGATACTAACAGAATATTTTTGAAACTTGTAATGAATGCTCATAAGTTCTAAACTAGTAGATCATAAAATAAATCTAAAAGCCAATTGCCTAAATTGAAGAACCTAACTTGAATTTATTGAGAATAAATTGCAGCTAGAAATTTTTAAACTTAATGAAAGAGACAAGTTTTTTAAAGGAAATAACCAAACAGAATAAGAAAAGTTCTAAGCTAGAAAAAGAATGAGAAGGAAGTATAGAGTCAAACCTTTTTAACTTCCTGGTTTTCTTTGAGAGTGATGGTTGTGTGAAGGAAAGTTAATGTTTGGATCCTATTTATAGAGTTTTCAATAAGCTCCTACATGGTTAATGGTTAAGCCACGCTTTTACTTCTACTATGTGAGGAAAATTTTACCACATTATTACTTTCATTGTGTGAAGGAATTCTCAGCCACGTTAGTTTTAAGAACAGGGTAATTCTTATCCAATTAGTAGATATTTATCTACTAATTTCTTTTAATTTTTCATTTAATTAATTATGTATATATATATATATATATAAATTTTTTTCGATAAAATTAATGACACTATCTAAACCTACACATTTTTGTGATTTCAAAAATATTTATCTTTTTTTTTCGGTGATAAAAATTTATACTGTCGAGTCAATCACTGTCCGAAATTCGGTAGAATTTTAAAGCCAAATTTTTATCACAACCTATTAAAATATTTCATGATTGATTTCTATAATTACTTTTCCTAAATTCTCTTTCTAATATAAATTAATTATCAGTCTACACCAGGTAAAAATACTGTCAAAGCACACACAAACAAAATTTAAAAATATTAGGGTGTCACATTACTACCCCACTAAAAAATAATTTCGTCCTCGAAATTAAGTACCTCGGAATAAATCTGGATATTGCAACTTCATATGGTCCTCCAACTCCCAGGTTGAATCTCCAGTTGCTTGGTCCCAAACAACCTTAACTAAGGAAATTTGTTTTCCCCGTAGTTGTTTGATTCTTCTATCTTCGATCCTTATAGGAGATGTCTCGTATGACAAGTTCTCTCTCAACGGGACCTCATCAGGTTCAATTATATGAGATGGATCGGGTACATACTTTCTTAATTGTGAAACATGTAAAACATTGTGGATATTCGAAAGAAAATGCGGTAAAGCAATCTGATAAGCTACTGGACCGATACGACGAAGAATTTGATATGGTCCAATGAACTTTGGAGTGAGTTTTCTAGCCTTAATAGCTCTACCTACCCCAGTCGTTGATGTGACTTTCACGAATACATGTTCACCTTCTTGAAATTCGAGAGGTCTCCTCCCCCGATCGGAGTAGCTCTTTTGTCTGGTCTGTGCAATCTTCATCTTTTCACGGATTTGTTTAACTTTCTCCGTGGTTTGCTGAACGATCTCTGGTCCTAACAAAGTGCTCTCTCCATCTTGATACCAACACAATGGGGTTTGGCATTTTCTCCCGTACAAAGCTTCGAAAGGTGCCATTCCTATACTTGAGTGGAAACTATTATTATATGTAAATTCGATTAATGGCAGTAGATTGTCCCAACTCCCCCTATTGTCTAGAACACATGCTCTCAATAAATCTTCTAGAGATTGAATAGTTCTCTCCGTCTGTCCATCCGTCTGAGGGTGATACGCTGAACTTAGTCGCAACTTTGTCCCCAAAGCTTTTTGTAAACTTTGCCAAAAACGATAAGTGAATTTTGGATCTCAATCTGAAACAATACTTGAAGGTACCCCATGCAATCGGATAATTTCCCTGATGTAAATCTCTGTCAACTTTTCCACATTGTACTTAATATTCACTGGTAAGAAATGTGCTGACTTTGTTAGCCTATCTACGATTACCCAAATTGAGTCAAAATTATGTCGGGTTCTTGGTAATCCTACCACAAAATCCATTGAAATACTTTCCCACTTCCATTCGGGTGTGTCCAATGATTGAAGCATTCCTGCTGGTCTTTGATGCTCAACTTTTGCTTTCTGGCACGCCAAACATGATGCAACATATTCTGCCACCTGCTTTTTCATTCCTGGCCACCAAAACATCTGCTTCAAATCTTGGTACATTTTAGTTGCTCCTGGATGGATACTAAGCATGCTCTTATGTGCTTCATCCAAAATCATTTTTCTCATTTCCAAATTATTTGGGACACAAATTCTCCCATTGCATCTTAGGATACCATCCATCCCTACACTGAATTCTACAGCTTTTTCTTGTTCCATTAATTTTCTTTTCTCTTGCAGATGTTCATCGTTTGCTTCTTGCTGTCGGATATCTTCCATGAGTCCGCTCGACACTTTTATCATTCCCAAGAAAATCTTTCCTTTAGACAATTTCACATCTAGATTGAGATCTCTAAATTTTTCTATTAACTCTAGCTCCTTTGCCATCATGGCAGATACGTGAATCGCCTTCCGACTTAACGCATCCGCCACAACATTTGCTTTTCCAGGATGATAAAGTAAAGTAAGATCATAATCTTTGAGAAATTCCATCCAACGCCTCTGCCTCATATTAAGCTCCTTTTGATCAAAAAGGTACTTCAAACTTTTATGGTCACTGAACACTTCAAATGTTGCTCCATATAAGTGATGCCTCCAAATCTTTAATGCAAAGACTACTGCTGCTAATTCCAAATCATGCGTAGGGTAGTTCTTCTCATGAGTAAACTTTTCTATGCTACATAAGCACACATCCTAGCCCTTGATATGAAGCATCACAGTAAACTTCATATGGTTGATCTGGCTGTGGCAAAACTAATACAGGTGATGTTGTCAAAAGACTCTTCATGGTTTGAAAACTTTCTTCACACTCCTGGGTCCAAACAAATGGTTGATTCTTCTTTGTCAGTTGAGTTAATGGTGCCGCTATCTTTGAAAATCCTTCGATAAATCTTCGATAGTATCCTGCTAAGCCAACAAAACTACGAATTTCAGTCACCGTCCGCGGTTGTTCCCATGAAAGGATTGTTTCCACTTTTGCAGGGTCTACGGCTATGCCCTCTTTTGTAATCACGTGTCCCAAGAATTTCACCTCCTCAAGCCAAAATTCACATTTTGACAGTTTTGCGTATAACTTCTTTTCGCGTAGGATCTGTAAAACTTGACGCAAATGGTCTTTGTGCTCTTCGTAGATTTTGGAGTATATGAGAATATCATCGATAAACACAACAACAAACTTATCAAGGAATGGATTGAAAATTCGGTTCATATAGTCCATGAAAATCGCAGGTGCATTTGTCACTCCAAATGGCATCACGAGATATTCATAATGTCCATAACGAGTTCTAAATGCAGTCTTGGATACATCCTCAGTTTTTACTCTGATTTGATGATATCCAGTTCTCAAATCTATCTTTGAGAAAACAACAGCTCCACGAAGTTGATCCATCAAATCGTCAATGCGTGGAAGTGGATATTTGTTCTTTATTGTCACCTTGTAAAGTTGACGGTAATCTACACAAAGTCTTGAGCCTCCATCCTTCTTCTTTACCAATAGTACTGGCGCTCCCCAAGGTGATACACTTGGTCTTATGAACTGTTTTGACAACAAATCCTCTAGTTGAGTTTTTAACTCCGCTAACTCGGTAGGTGACATCCTATACGGCGCGATAGAGATCAGACCTGATCCAGGGATTAGATCGATCGAAAACTCAATATCCCTTACTGGAGGTAAACCTGGAACATCTTCTGGGAACACGTCTGGAAAATCTTTCACTACTGGAACTTGGCTCAAAGCATCTTCCTTCGCAACTTCTAAGGAAGATATCAAGACATGCCCTTGAGATTCCTCATTCAAAGAAGCTACAACGTGATTTGTAGATGAAAATCCAAAAGCCTCGGGTTTTTGAAAAATTAAAGTTCTACGTGCACAATCTAAAAGGATATGATTGGAGGACAACCAATCCATGCCTAAAATCACATCTAATTGTTTTAAAGGCAAACATATCAGATCAACAAGATATCTCCTATTGTATATGACAATAGGACAATTCAAGCAAACTAAATCTGCTACCAAAGGTTTAGCAGTTGGAGTAGAGACGATTAAATCAAAAGGCAAGGGTCTAACGGGCAAGTTCAACTGTTTTACTCGATCTATAGAAATAAAAGAATGAGTTGCTCCTGAATCAAACAATACAGTTAAGAGATTACCCGCCATATCGCAACTACCTTGTATAAGATCTTCTGATTGAGAAGCCTCAACACCACTTATAGTATAAACCCTTCCTTTCTCCTTGTGCTTCACAATTCTCATATTGTTTGCCACAGGTTCAACTTTCTGGCTCGTGCACTCCTTTGACACGTGTCCTATGTCTCCACATTTGAAACACAATATCCCTTTTAGGGGACAAGTGTCAGCAAAATGATCTGGTTTTCTGCACTTGAAACACCTTCGAGTGGATTCTTGATTCTAGTTCCTGTTTGATCCATTTCCAACTGCAGGCGCATTTGGACGATAGGGTCGTTGATTCTGATTATTCCCCAAGGGTCGAGAATAAGGCTTTTTGTATGGTTGTTTTCCTCTCTGGTTCCATCCTTGGGTGGAATACTTAGACCTAGATGGTCCTCCGCCATTTCCTCGGTTGACTACACTCTCTTTCATTGTTTCTATCTTCCTGCATTTCTCCACAAGTGGTTGAAATTGACGAATTTCCAATGGTAAAACAGATTCTTTAATGCTATGCTTCAGTCCACCTTTAAATCGTTCGCATAACCAATCTTCATCAACTTGATCCTGGAAGAATCGGAAATATTTCGCCAGTGATTCAAACTTTGCTGCGTATTCCCCAATTGTCATTCCTCCTTGTTTTAAGTTCAGAAATTCTTGTTCTTTTGCAGTCCTTGCACTCCTAGGAAAATACTTATCTAGAAACTTAGTACGAAATACCTCCCATGTAATTTCCTGATTATTAGCTTCAACTATTTGTCGAGTTCCTTTCCACCAATACTCTGCATCTCCGAGCAGCAAGTAAGATGCGTAGGTCACTTTTACTCCATCAGGACACCTTAGTACTTCAAAAATTTTCTCGATCTCCTGCAGCCATAAGTCAGCCTTCTCCGGTTCCGACTCCCCATGAAATTGTGGAGGATCGTGACGTCTAAAATCCACCAATCCTTTGGACTCAACAGCTTGTTCTTCTCTTAGTTGCTTTCGAAGATCCCGTTCATTCTTCGCAGCAGTTTGTTGTACAATGGAAGCCGCCATGTCCGCTATTACTTGAATAGCTCTATCCATGTGATTATCATTATTATTGTTACCACCTTCAGGATTCTCAGAATTCAACCGTGTGCTTCTACGAGCCATTGAATTCCTAGAAGACAATATCAATAAAAATCTTATGGAAAATAATCTAAAAATAAATAAATTAATTCACAAAGTTCACACACAAAAATAAAAATAAAAATAAAAATAAATAACAGACCCAAAACCCAAAGTTAACCCAAAAGAAACAACCGTGCTCTGATACCACTAATGTAACGCCCCATTTTCCTTAATCTCGAAAAGTAGTGTTACGTCGAAAAATTTAAACGTTAATGTGAGTTAAGTTTATATTATTTTTCTCGCGATGAATTAATTTATATAAATGACATTCCTTAATTCAATTAAAATTTAAATTCTCTAATAATAGAAATAAAACCTCATAATTAATATAAGATATGCATCATATATATATATATTTCACAACTTATAATTTGTCTTGCCCTTAGGCTTACATCATCAAGTTTTGCAGGTATAGTTAACATATTTTACAATGCCTGCAATGTTAGTAGGTCCTAATTTGATTCAAATAGCTAATAAGTCATACACCTTATCACATAGAAGTCACTTGCCACAAAAGATGAGAGAGTCATGGAAGCATAAACTTATATAGTCTACTAGGTACTCAAAATGGCTTCAAGACTCTAAACTTCATAAGCTAATGTTTTACATATACTGATGAGGCTATTTTTAGTAACCATTTGCGAGATCATCATTACCACTCCCACCATTTGAACCTTTGGAGGGGTCTTCTTCGGGCACAACTTGTTCATTTTGATTGTTATTCACTCCTAGTCCATTATTATTTGTTCCTACACCTTGACCATTCACATAATTATACCTAACTGGACTACGCACTCTTATACGCATAGTGCGACGGAATGGCCTTGGTCCCCTAGGCCTAGCATATTGAGAACCCTCCTCATTTCCATTAAGGTTAAGAGCCATAATCATTCTCTCTAATGGTAGTACCATCTCCAATGTGATATGGTGTATGATAGATGAAACAAGTAATCCTCCTATTCCTTCGGTAGTCTTCACAAGTCCCGTAAACCTCAAAGTTTGGGATGCTCTATCTAGCTCCCAAACAGCGTCACCCGCGTCTTCAAGGCATTCGATCCTCCGAATCCCCGAGTGGTCCAGCGGCTCCGGCATTATCTGTAATGTAAGGGTGAAATACTCGTACACAAGCTTACCACGCGATGAGATCACAAGGTTACACATATTATTATACAATTACATATACTTATTTTCTTCTAGTTATTTTATAGGAATTATCTAAAATTAAATCATATTGAGACAATTAATCACAAGTAATCAAATATTCACGAAAGTACATATTCTGCATAATCACATTTCCATGTTGTCAAGCCAAGATCAGTCACAAGTAAAATTAATAAAACACTATGTGGAATTATATCAACATGACAGAATATGTCAATAGTCACATATATGCATAAATAGAATACCTTGTGGAAGAAACACGACAGAATATGAAGTTGATCACATATAGGCAAAATAGCACACTTTGTAGAAGGAATTCAACATATCAGAATGTGTTAGTCACAAATAGAAATATGATAACTTATTATAATCTATCTTCAAAGTTAGTCTACTAGTTCATCTAGTTTTATCTTTGTCAACCTACTCCATGGAGACCGCTATTATGAGCATAAGGCCGTTTCAACTGCCATATCATGGTCATTTGCAATGAGTACTTATCCAACATACTCTAACCATTCTGGCCCGAGCGCTGCACCTTATTATAGATAGTCCTGCACAGTCAGGTTTCACCACGTCGGGTTTTATGATTTCCTCCAGTCAGAGGGGCCACTACTGACTATTAGTAGGAGTTCAAAACGTAGGTGAACCCCAGGAGGTCTGTAGGCGACCCAGCCGAACCTATCCTCAGTCTTACATACATTGTATATTATAGTAAGAAACAACCTGTTTTGCTCTTCACCTACCCAAGGTGATTAGTTATATTATCTTCTTCAACTTTATATTTTCTTTGTTAATACTCAATTTAACAAGTTAATATTCCTAACTCATACTACCACTTATGAGAGATGACATCATTTTGTATCTTAATCACACAAGTGTAGAACTGTTAAGGTATTAAATCACAGATATAGAAATTCTATCATAGATTCTATTTGCATTATGAGTAAGCATGTTAATTCATACAATGGTGATTATGAGTTCATTATGTTCATGTTGAATTTTATGAAATTATCACGTACACATATAGTTCTAGTTTCTAACATGCATCCTAGTAAAGTCTAATTATCCAACATGTACAAACTAAACTTAATTATTTAATTACTTGTTACTTGCATAAATTATAATATTAAGTACATAGCTTCCTAATTATAACTAGTAATATGTATATACAAATATCACATTTCTTGTGCTCACCAACTTATTATTAGTATAACCCCTTACCTTTGGGCTCTTCAAAATGACTTGAGTAGTCTCCTTCTTCTATGATACCTATTCACTCATCAAAACAACTAACTCTTAACTAGCTATAATTATAATGAACTCCTAACATTATCAAAATGCTAAAGTAAATCAAGAAATTTTACATTCTAGAATAAACATGGAAAACCAATGTATTTTACTTTAGAGACTAGCATGGATATGATTATATTATCATGTTTGTCTTCCTTTCTTTCTTTCTTACTTCCATTCATTTTATTTTGAAACAACTCATTAATAAATCAATGTTTCTTAGTTAAGACTTAAAAACAAAGTATAGAATAGCATGATTTAAATGTTTAAACCAAGACCAAGGAAAAGAAGATAACAAGTGATTAAGTACCCCTGATTCTTAAAGTATGGAAGAAGGATTTTTTTTTTCTTTATTGAGTTGGCATGGGTTAAAATTAGGAGAAGTAGAGAATTAGGGACATACTAAATACTTTGGATACTAACAGAATATTTTTGAAACTTGTACTGAATGCTCATAAGTTCTAAACTAGTAGATCATCATAAAATAAATCTAAAAGCCAATTGCCTAAATTGAAGAACCTAACTTGAATGTTATTGAGAATAAATTGCAGCTAGAGATTTTTAAACTTAATGAAAGAGACAAGTTTTTTAAAGGAAATAACCAAACAGAATAAGAAAAGTTCTAAGCTAGAAAAAGAATGAGAAGGAAGTATAGAGTCAAACCTTTTTAACTTCCTGGTTTTCTTTGAGAGTGATGGTTGTGTGAAGGAAAGTTAATGTTTGGATCCTATTTATAGAGTTTTCAATAAGCTCCTACATGGTTAATGGTTAAGCCACGCTTTTACTTCTACTGTGTGAGGAAAATTTTACCACGTTATTACTTTCATTGTGTGAAGGAATTCTCAGCCACGTTCGTTTTAAGAACAGGGTAATTCTTATCCAATTAGTAGATATTTATCTACTAATTTCTTTTAATTTTTCATTTAATTAATTATGTATATATATATATATATATAATTTTTTTTCGATAAAATTAATGACACTATCTAAACCTACACATTTTTGTGATTTCAAAAATATTTATCTTTTTTTCTTCAGTGATAAAAATTTATACTGTCGAGTCAATCACTGTCCGAAATTCGGTAGAATTTTAAAGCCAAATTTTTATCACAACCTATTAAAATATTTCATGATTGATTTCTATAATTACTTTTCCTAAATTCTCTTTCTAATATAAATTAATTATCAGTCTACACCAGGTAAAAATACTGTCAAAGCACACACAAACAAAATTTAAAAATATTAGGGTGTCACATATGTACTGAAAAGAACTAATATGTGATGTTGATATTTGAAAAGCATTCACATAGGCATAAGAGTGTAAGTTTTAAGAAGAGAAGATAGAGATGATACTTTTTAATCTTGTACCGTAGGGTGTTGATGCATTTCCCATTGTATAAAACTCCAAGTTGCCAAGAAGTATAATATGTATATAAAGTGCAAGTACAAAAGTATGTCATTCTAGGTTAGAGATATCTAGGATCCCTAATTCTCCGCGAATAAAGATAAAGGGTTCCGTTGCAAGTGGCTTTGTAAAGATGTCCGCAAGTTGGTTTTTCGAGTCCACATGCTCAAAGACAACATCCCCTTTTTCTACATGGTCGCGAAGAAAGTGATGCCTAATCTCTATATGCTTAGTCCTTGAATGCAACACGGGGTTCTTTGTGAGGTTTATAGCGCTAGTGTTGTCACATAAAATTGGAACACGTTGTAGTTTTAAATCATAGTCGAGAAGTTGTTGTTTTAACCAAAGTATTTGAGAACAACAACTTCCGGCCGCAACGTATTCCGCCTCAGCGGTTGACAAAGCAACAAATACTTGTTTCTTGCTATGCCAACTTACCAAGCTATTACAAAATAGGTGACATGTTCCACTAGTGCTTTTCCTATCCAACTTGCAATCGGCAAAATTGGAATCGGAATAACCTACCAAAGAACAATCATTCCCCTTAGAGTACCACAAGCCAAAGTTTGATGTTCCTTTTAAGTATTTTAGAATCCTCTTTACGGCTTTTAGGTGTGATTCTTTGGGGCATGATTGATATCGTGCACACATGCAAACACTAAACATAATATCCGGCCTAGATGCCGTTAAGTAGAGTAAGGATCCGATTATACCTCTATATTTTGTAATTTCCACATCTTTACCTTCTTCATCTTTGCTTAACGCACAAGTTGATGCCATGGGAGTTTCCATAATTTTTGAATCCGTCATCCCAAACTTCTTTAGCAACTCAAGGCAATATTTAGTTTGATATATGAAAGTTCCTTCTTCTAATTGCTTGATTTGTAGTCCCAAGAAGTAGGTTAGTTCACCCATCATACTCATCTCAAATTCACCTTACATAAGACTAGAAAAACTCTTGACAAGAGATGGGTTAGTGGAACCAAAGATAATATCATCAACATATATTTGAACCAATAAGACATCATTTCCTTTACGTTTAATGAAGAGTGTAGTATCAACCTTTCCCCTTGAATATCCATTTTTAATCAAGAACTTGCTAAGTCTATCGTACCAAGCTCTAGGAGCTTGTTTAAGACCATATAAAGCTCTTTTTAATTTAAAAACATAGTCCGGATGTTCGTTATCTTTAAAACCGGGAGGTTGTTTGACATACACCTCTTCATTTATGTATCCGTTTAGGAAAGCACTCTTAACGTCCATTTGGTATAACTTGAAGTTCATATTGCATGCATAAGCTAATAAAAGTCTAATGGCCTCAAGGCGAGCTACCGGAGCATAAGTCTCCTCATAATTAATGCCCTCCTCTTGGTTATAGCCTTGAGCTACCAACCGTGCCTTGTTCCTAATAATAACACCGTTTTCATCAAGCTTATTTCTAAAAATCCAACGTGTCCCAATCACTTGTTGACTTGGAGGAGGTGGTACTAAATCCCACACATCATTTCTTTTAAATTGATTTAGCTCTTCTTGCATTGCAAGAATCCAATGTTCATCAAGTAATGCGGCTTTTGAGTTTTTAGGTTCAACTTGTGAAACAAAAGCATAGTGAGAGCAAAAGTTACTTATTTGGAATCGAGTAGCCACTCCCTTTGAGATATCACCTAAGACTTTGTCAATGGGATGGTCTTTTAGAGTACGCCATTCCTTTGCAAGACCGGCTCCTCTTTGCTTATGATGATTCTTTGATGAAGAAGATCCTCCATCATCATTGTCTTCATTGGATGGTGACGGCTTATCGTCCTTTTCTTTTGGAACTTCTGTTGAGGGTTGATCACTTCCAACAACTTCTTGATCCTTTAGAATGTCCATTGTGTCGACACCTGTACCAATAAAATCTCCTTTCCCGTTTTCTTCCGGAAAAGTCTCATCAAAGTTTACATAAACCGACTCTTCAACAATTTGTAACCTTTTATTGTATACTCTATATGCCTTGCTAGATAATGAATAACCTAAGAAAATTCTCTCATCCGCTTTTGGATCAAATTTACCAAAATTTTCTTTTCCATTATTTAAAATAAAGCATTTGCATCCAAAAGAGCGCAAGTGACTAAGATTAGGTTTTCTTCCTTTAAGTATTTCATAGGGAGTTTTGTCCAAAATAGGTCGAATGATCGCCCTATTTAGAACATAACTTGTGGTGCTTATCACATCGGCCCAAAAATACTTAGGAAGACCACTTAACATAGTCCTAGCTAACTCTTCTAGAATTCGATTTTTCCTCTCCACTACCCCATTTTGTTGTGGTGTTCGTGGAGCCGAAAAATTGTGTTCAATGCCATGTTTGGAGCAAAACTTATCAAAGTTATTGTTTTCAAATTCACCTCCATGATCACTCCTAATGGAAATGATCTTAAGGTCTAGCTTATTTTGAATCATCTTAGCAAATTGTTTAAAAGCGGACAAGGTATCGCTTTTACTAGATAAGAATAATGTCCAACAAAATCTTGAGTAATCGTCTACAATCACAAGTCCATAGTAATTACCACCAAGGCTTTTGGTCCTTGATGGTCCAAAAAGATCCATATGGATTAACTCTAAAGGCTTAGTAGTTGAAATAAACTTTTTAGTTTTGAAAGAAGCCTTAGTTTGTTTACCCATTTGGCATGCGTCACACAAGTGATCTTTTGAAAAACGAATTTTAGGTAGACCGATTACAAGATCTTTAGAAGCTATCTTATTTAGTAAATCGAAATTAAGATGTGTCATTCTTCTATGCCACAACCAAGATTCATCATTCTTGGTTATGAGATACTTAGCACAACTTAGGCAATTATCATCTAGGTCCAACATGTATACATTTCCATGCCTAATAGCCTTAAGAATCACATTCTTGTCTTTGTTACTTTCGATTGTGCAAAAGGTTGGTTTGAAATTGATTATGAACCCTTTATCACAAAGCTTAGCAACACTCAACAAGTTGTGCTTAAGGTTATCCACAAGTACAACATTAGATATGGTTATAGTAGAAGGATTACCGATAGTACCTACACCAAGAATAGTGCCTTTATTGTTGTCTCCATAGGTGACATAGCCTTTCTTCTTTGCTTTGAACTCAATAAAAAGCGAGGCATCACTCGTCAAGTGCCTTGAACATCCACTATCTAGAAACCATCTCCTTTCTAGATTATCAAGGCACTTTTCCTACAACAATTAAACATAAGAGAGAGGTACCCAATTTTCATTGGGTCCTAATTGGTGAGGCAAATAAGTTTTGTTGAGTTTTGGCATCCATTGCAATACGCCCTTAGGTACCAACATTTTCCTAGCTTTACATTTTGCAATGGTATGACCTTCACAACAACAATAGTGACAAGTGATATGTGAGTCATTCTTCTTTTGATCCAATTTAACATTTTTCGAATTTTTGTTTTTGACTTTCAAAGTGTTTTGAAAATGTTTTGGATCAACTTGATGATAGACTCGAGGTTTTGATGAATTTTCCACTTTGTCCTTGAGAGCCTTAATATCTTTTGACAAAGTGACACAATTATCACAACCAACTATATCACCATTATTATGACTTGCACTAGTCCTTTCTAATAGTGATACTTTGAAAGCTTTCAATTCTTCTTCCGTTTCGGAAACTTTCTTTTCAAGAGCTTTGTTAACTTTAATAATCTCTTTTAATCGTTTGAAAGCTTTCCTAGTTTCACTACATAGGTCCTCAAATGCATTTTGCAAGTCATGATATTCTAACGAGGTATATGAGCTAGAGAGATTTTGGTTTACCTTTTTGGGAGCTTTATCCTTCTTTTTGTGATGATGAGATGTTAAGCATACATTAGCCATTTCGTCTTCATCACTTGAGCTAGAGCTTGATGATGAATGAGATGAAGAGCTACTACTCTCCCAAGCAACATAAGCTTTCTTTCCTTTGCTCCTCCTTTTGTTTGAAGATGACTCCTTTTCTTTTCTCTTGAGATTAGGACAATCCGGCTTGTAGTGACCAACTTGGCCGCACTCATACATATCCCTTTCTTGGAGTACCTAGCATCTTCATTCTTCCGGCGGTAACCACTATCTTTCCGAAACTTCTTAAGATTGTCATCGGAATGTTTTATCCCATTCTTTCTCACATACCTATTGTAGCGTCTCACGAAGAGTCTCATTTCCTCATCATCGGAATCGTCTTCGCTTGAGCTACTTTCAACATGCTCAACCTTTTTGGACTTTGACTTTGAGGCTTTTAGAGCAATTGACCTCTTGTCCTTTTCTTTTTCTTTTTCATGGTGTTTTTCCTTTTTCTCACCTTTTTCGTGCTTTTCCAACAAACTAAGCACTTGTTCATGTTCCGTTAGCTTACCAAACAAAGTCGTGAGGCTCAAGGTAGTAAGATCATTCGCCTCTTTGATCGCGGTGACCTTAGGTTGCCATGACCTATTAAGACACCTCAAAATTTTGTTAGTAGCATCTTGATTAGTGATTGGTTTGCCTAAGCCATGTAACTTGTTTGTGATTTTAACAAATCGTTGTTGCATATCCGCGATGGTTTCACCATCTTGCATATGGAACAGCTCAAATTATTGGGTTAAAGTGTTTATTTTCGAAATTTTGACCTCATTAGTTCCCTCAAAGTGAGTAACTAATGTATCCCACATTTCCTTGGCCGTAGAACAATGCGACACATGATAAAATTGTTCAATCCCAAGGGATGAAATAAGTATGTTTTGTGCCTTTGCATCGTAATTGACCTTTTTCTTTTCATCATCCGTCCATTGTGCCAAAGGCATAATAGTGACAATGCCATTAGGATCGGTGATTGTCGGAACAAATGGACCGGTCTCAATAGCATTCCACACTTCACCATCAAAAGAATTGATGTGAATCTGCATACTACTTTTCCAATAGTCAAAATGATCTCCATTGAATATAGGAGCCCTATTATACGCCCCTTTCGGTGCGAAAGCCATGTTATCTAATAATTGGCACAATCCTCCGAATTTTGTAAGCAAAATTTAACCGGACTCGTGATACCACTTGTTAGACTACTAGGCTTATCACTTAGAAGGGGGGTTGAATAAGTGATCCTTGAAACAATGGGTTTTTTAAAATTATTGTTTCAAATTAATCAAGCGAGCGGAAGAGCCACCGAATCGGTAGTCTACGCACCGATTGACCAAAAGAAAAGTAGTATTAAGCCTTGAACGAATTTGTGAAAAGTTACGAAAATGTGAGTTCAAAATTATTTGAATGTAAACAATATAACTTCAGTCCCAAGCAAGTTACAAATCAATATTCAAATCAATCACAATCAAGCAAGAACCAATTGAATTTTTGTGAACCAATACGAACAACAAAAATTCAATCGATTAACAAATTAATGAAATTAACGAAATTAAAAGAGAGAGATAAAGAGAGACACACGATGTGATTAGGGAGTTCCCCGGATTGCGCGTCGTCCACGCGTTTATCCGAGTACGTCTCCCCCCAAATAACCAAACGGGTTATTTGAGAGTTTATAGATCAAAAACTTGATGAACAAAAAGTGCACAGTTTACAATTGAAACCTATAATCCTATAGCAAGACAAAATGTAAATTAATGCGAATAACCTCGACACCCAACGAAACTTTGCCCTCTGATTTCAACGATTCACCTTGTGCCGAACCGCACCCAATCGTCCAGCTGAGTCCTTCGTTCCTTGTTGTCGAATCCTTCAAGACACGCACGATCTTGAATCACTTGAGAGAAACCAAAACCTTCAACGCAATTCAACCCGATCACGATTCTGATTCACCGCGAACCGTATCGAACGTTATCACACAAATCTGCAGTTTCTATTGAATTGATCCCATACTCCAATCCAATTTTGATTGCAAACTTGATGAAGATGATGAACTTGTGTTGAATGAAACCTTTGATCCAAATTTTCACTCAATTTGAACTCCAAAGCGTTTTATGATCTTTCACAATGATTTCTCTTACTTTACAATGACACAACACATTGCTATTTAAAGAGAAAATAGAATTGAGCAAATTTGGGCAAAATTTCACATACATGTATCGATACAACTGATGATTTGTATCGATACAAACCCTTTGACCAGCGTTAAAAAAGAAAGATTTGACCTATGTATCGATACAAACACGGGTATGTATCGATACATACATCAGTTTCTTGAAATCTTGACTGATATGTATCAAATCATGCAAGCATGATTCGATACATCATGATGTTTCTGGATTTCTGAGAGACATAGGTGTGTATCGATACATGCAAGCATGATTCGATACACAGGTAACTCTCTGCCTCTGAGAAACCACTTTTGTATCGATACAAGTGATATATGTATCGATACAAATTGCACAAAATCAGTCTGAAGGAATTTCAGGACATTTGTATCGATACACATGTTTATGTATCGATACATAATACCTAAAAACAATTTTTCAAAGTATTAAAAATAGTTTTTCGCTGTCAAGTCATTTGTGATGTTTGCCAAAATATGTTCTACTCTATTTTAATGTGTTTTGACAATTATTAAAACATGAGGATGAACTGGTGCACTTACACTTTCTTCCTGCGGAAGAAATTGTTCTTCAGAGGTGACTTTACAGCTTGATTCTCCTGATTGAATTATTTTTTTTCCTGATGACCTCTCTCTCTTTTCTTTGTCATCTTCGCCAATGGTTCCTGTATTTCCGAACCATTCCTGTAACAGCCCTTTTACTCTTTTACTTCCTGTGGAAGCTCTAGCCAAATGATCCATCTGACCATTGACTTTTTGTTGCAGCTTTCTCTCTTGCAATGTATTCCGTCTCTCATCACTTTGAGAGTTTTCCTGTGAGAATGCTGTCTTTAATTGGCTGTTGCCAGCCTTTGTGACTCCTAGTGCCTTGAGTACCTGTCTGTATGCACTTTAAACAGAATACCTCAGTAGTACTGGGATACTTTTTTTTTGTGAAACTATTTTTTGTTTGTCTCATGTGTCTTTGTCACTATGAAAATTCTCAGGTGATGACAGGAATTTCTACGGTATTTTTAGTATTATTATTAGTAGTAAAATGACCAAGACAGGCCCAAATACGAAGGAAAACCTACAAAAGCATGAAAAAGCATCAAGACAGAGTCCAAGATGCAAAAAGAAAAGAAAAAGCCAAAAAAGTGAGGAAAATGAGCATTCCATCGCAGCACGATGATTCCCATCGTGCCACGATGGGAGCTGCTTGTTCGCCAAGAAATCAGAAACAATAAATCTGAAGAAAATCTTTGCATCGCAGCACGATGGAGTATATAGCAGCACGATGGAGTAACTTGGCGCCCAAGCTGATGAAATGCACAGGATCGGTTATAAAACTGAACTAAATCTTCACAACGCAGCACGATGGCTTCATCGTACTGCGATGCCTTGCTGAGGCCCATTACGAAAACTATAAATAGAGCCTCCCATTCATTGTTAAATTCATTGAGAAATAGTAGAACACTCTCTACTATAAGGAGAGGTTCAGAGGAGTTCTATTGGGCATAGTTTTCTCCCCTTACGGGAAAACTATAACTCAGCAAGGTATGTTTCTTTAGGCTTTTGTATTTAGGTTATAATTTCTTGTAATTTAAATATGTAGTCTTTATATTTATGCCTTTGGTTGTGGTGGAGAAGATGAACTACCCAATGAATATTTGGAGTCTGTGATTGAGTCTAAGTTATAATAAATGATATTTAGTAATTGTGTTTGTTATTTACTGTCGAGCACTTTAATAACGTATCTCGTAATCTGGCCGGATAAGCGGGAGCGCCCATAGAATTGATATCAGGTTTTGACTTGATATGGTCCGGAACTCGTAGTAAATAATGCAAGGTGACTAGAGACGGTAACATCCTGAACTAGTCGTGAACTGAGCGGTTAGAGGAGGAATCATGCACTAGGTGTGATCTGAGCACTTAGAAGATGAATAGCCCGATACTAGGACCTAGAGGTTAATTGGTGAAGAGCATAATGCATGTTTATAAACAACTCACTTAGTAATTAGGGTATGTGACACATCGAGGTTAGGCTCTCGTAGGTAGAGCTGTCAAAATGGGCCGGCCCGAATGGGCGGCCCGAATAGCCCGATTTTTTTCCGGGCTTGGGCCTTAATAATCTAGCCCGAATTAGCATCCGTACTTTTTAGCCCGGCCTGATAAAGCCCACAAAAAATATGGGCCAGCCCGAATGGGCCGCGGGCCGCCCGCAAGCCCGAATAAATTATAATAAAAAAAATAAAAATAAAAAATATGAGTAAACAAGGAAGGATGGTTATAATATTTTTACTTGGATCACCAATCTTAAAGTCCACACAAACATAATAAGTTAACACCACGACAGCAACACAACACACACGTCACACACATCTTCCAACTCCATCAAACGCGCATTTAAGAGAATAAATATGCACTAGTAACGCAAATTATATACATGCACTAGTAACACAAATTATATACATAAGGAAATAAAAAGAAGCTAAAAGTAAAAATAACTTATCGTGTCATTAAAATAAATAAATAAATATGCTAAAATTATAAAAGCATGATCGTGAAATATTTCTCTACATAATTACTCGTAAACTGTAACTATCTTAAATAACTTTACATTAATACTAATAAATTTCAACCTATTTTTAATTAATTAATGTTTTGATCTCTTTGTTAAATTTATTGTTTTTTCATTATCCTTCATCTATTGCTTTAAAAATGTTTTATTTTAAAAAAAAACGGGCCGGCCCGAAAGCCCGAGAGCCCGTACCGGGCCGGGCTCGGGCCTTGATTTTGTAGCCCGTTTTTTATCCGGGCTTTTTAAGCCCGGCCCGACAAAGCCCGAATGGGCCGGCCGAAACGGGCCGGGCCGCCCCTTTTGACAGCTCTACTCGTAGGTACCTTAGTTGTTAACGTAGGGAAACTTTAATAAACATAGTGTAATAGTAAGATATTACTACAACAAGGATAATTCACCGCCGAACATAATCTAAGTAATTATGTTATATACCGGTCATGCCAAATATGAAGAAGGGAGGGAGTCCAACCATCATACCTAGCCTCTATATTTCTTGAATCTATTATTAT
Organism: Trifolium repens; assembly: GCA_030408175.1. NCBI lineage: Eukaryota > Viridiplantae > Streptophyta > Magnoliopsida > Fabales > Fabaceae > Trifolium > Trifolium repens. Next base: position 38,244,861 of record CP125848.1, on the reverse strand, counting down.
TTATACACTCTGCAATTTATATTTCTCCAAATCATTACGCTTAATTTTATAAAAACCTTTTCAAAAACCCAAAGCGAATGCAAACTATCACAAACTTAAATAACGCTAGTGAAGCTTTGACACGATCCCTGTCGATTCGAACTCATTCTACTCGTAGAGTGTGAATTATTACTCGACGACAGACTGGTGCACTTGCCAGACCGTAGTCAAGTTTTTGGCGCCGTTGCCGGGGATTGTGTTTACAAAGCCTTACTAGATTTATTTAAGTTTGCAAAAAAAAAAATTCAAAAATACAAAAAAATTAAAAAATCAAAAAAATCTTATTGATGATTGTGGAATATGATCTGTGAAAATTCTGGCTAAGGATAAGTTTTGGTATTTAAGCGATCCATTGTGATCCACCTCACTTACCTGAGAATTTTCATAGTGACAAAGACACATGAGACAAACCAAAAATTGTTTCATTAATTTAAATTGCTAGTGCTACTGAAGGTATTCATTTGTTGTACTTGATAACAGGTATTCTGGAGTTAAAGTACGACCCTGAACCTGAAAGAACGTTCTTGGCAAGAATGCGAGCACAAAGGCTTGCAAAAACCAGTAGTCTCAACACAGAACGAGAATCTACCACCGAAGCCATGGCAGACGAACCATACGGAAGGGATTACTGCGGGAAGGTCAGCATTAAGCAGGAACCAGAATGGACACCACCTCACGATAACAACGGTTCTGAAGGAATATTTTGGGACGACCTGGCAGATATAGAAGTTGAATCTCAAGGTGACAATTTCTCTGAGGTCTCAAAACCATCCAGGGAAGACAGTTGGAAACCCGTGATACCTTTAGATGCCAGGTGGAAAGAGCATTCAAAATGGATGAAGAGATGGATGAAGGTAGCATCAACATCCAGGCACTATATGAAAAGACCATTCTCAGGCAAAAGGATTCGGAAGATTGAGTATCATAAACATGTGGTCCGTGAATGGCAGCTCAATACTTATCGCATTTTTGATGAAGAATACACTAACGTCGGGTGCAACGACGAAGAAGTCAATGCAATGATGGACGAACTAGTAGGCAATCAAAATGAAAAATGCACGGCGCTTAAAGAAAGAAGCGCAAAGGAGAGACTGAAGGCGAGTTCAGAGATAAAATAGCAAAAAGATTAAAACTGCCACCCAAGAAGGAGGATCCTGGAAGCGTCACCATAATCTGCCAAATTGGGAAAGCAGGAGTCAATGCACTATGTGATGTAGGCTCAAGTGTGAGCGTAATACCACTATCTTTGGCAGATAAGTTCAAGCTCGCATTACCTATTGCAGGGACAGCTCGAGAACTCGTACTAGCTAATCAGTCATCCATCCACTCCGTAGGCACAGTCAGAGACGTCTTGGTGAAAGTCGAAAATCTAGAATTTTTAGTAGACTTCATGATCCTAGACACCGGAGAGGATGAAGAACATCCTATTATCCTTGGAAGACCATTCCTAGCCATCAGCAAGGCAATCATTGATATGGAGCTTGGAAAGATAACACTAAGGAGTGGGGGTAAGTCAATAACCGTAAAAACTTTCAATGCAGGAAAGGATGAGTGTTACATGCTTGAGTGGAAAGACAAAGAAGCTACACCACCGACTCCAGATCAGGAAGTACAGGTAAAAATAGAGATAGCAGAACTGGAGAATGAAATGGCACAGCTAGAGATAGAGACAACTCAGGAAGAGGAGGTACCCAAAGAACTCACTGAAAAATTAAAGAGGCTAACCATTGAAGTGGACATCCGAGCAACATGGGTCAAAGCATGGGGTAGAAACCGAAAGGTGGCCAGAAAATCTAAGTTTGGGGTTAATACGCCACCTCTGAAGAAGCCTGCTGCTGAGAGAAAAGAGGAAAGAGGAAAGAAAAGCTGGGTTAATGCACCAAAAGAACAAAAGAAGGAACATCCACCAAAAGGCAAAGGTCCATCGTAAAAACAGTACCTTCAAAAGATGATGGACAACTCTGTTTTGCCACCTTCATAGAAAAACAAAACACAGAGAAGTATGAAAGAAACAACAAGAGAGGGAGGAGCTAAGGTGAAAGCTCCTACAGAAGAGAGAGACATGCGAACCTATCATCTGTAATGGAGGAAATGCCTCAAGCTAATGAGAGGCTAAACAAGCGCTGCTTGGGAGGCAACCCAAGGATAAGTATTTAAGTATTTCAATTCAGTATTTTCAATTCAATAATGTATGCCTTGAATTCCGCATGTCATCTTCATCTGTCAACAACCCTTATTTCAAACTTACAAAAAAATTAAATAACTGCTTTGCTGTTTAGTATCTAGTGCATGACTAACTGTTATAGGTAAGATTGTGGCGAAATAAGTTATAAATCTTGATGAGACGAGTTTCACAACTTCATACAGAAAAACCAAAGGTGATTGCTCCGAAGTGCGAAGTTCGGGAGACAGAGAGACGACTGATGAAGCTGGTGTCCGTGATACAAGTGTTCAACTTCAGTTATACCTAAGCAATGTGAGGATTTGAGCCAAATTTTTCCAAACGGTATTACCACTTTCTGTCGAATTACTATGAGAGTACCGTGCACTTGTTTATTTTCTATAACTTGCTCTAATTCTCTGATGACTGGTTAATTTGATATTATATGCATTGAGGCAATTGTTTGTTATAACCCAGAGCTTTTTCAAGCCATCCTTATTATTATTATATCCTTTGCTAGCCAATTTTGAGCCGTAAAAAAAAATTTATCCCTTTTGTTTCGGTGACAAACCACATTACAAGCCTATAGACCAGAAAAACAATGATTTACCCTCTTTGGAGTTAGGTAGTTCTCAAAAGTCTTGGCAACAAATAAGTTTGGGGTTGCTCATGGAACTAGCAACGTTTAAGTTTGGGGTGGGTATACGGAGAACTATCACTACAAAAAGAAAAAAAGAAAAGAAAAGAGACGGGAAAACATAAAAAATTCCCTAAAAAAATAGTCTCTTAAAAAAATAAATGAAAAAGAAAGAGCCAAAGGGCAAATGAAAAGAGCCAAAGGGCACAAAAAATGATAGAAAATGTAACACCCCAAATCTTATATTTTATTATATTTGATTAATTGATGTTATTTAATTAATTGTGTATGTTAATTGATATGTTTTATATGTATTAACTAGTTGTTACATTTATGTTTGTGAATAATGGGCTTTTATGAGTATTGGGCCTAATTAGAATGAATAAGAGTTTGTGGTAGAATTAAGGGTAGTATAGTAATCTAGTGCGAGTTAGTGGATTGTGTAGAGATAAGAGCGGCACTTTCGTTATTATTTTAAAGGGATAGAGTGTCTTGGAGAGGAAGTAGTGGCAATGGTGTAAATAGTACAAGAATTTGTGGTAATAGTAAAGTTGAGATTATGATTGGAATTAGTAGTGAAATTAAGGGTATTTGAGGGATTTCATATAACCTAAGTTGGGGTTATATATATAGGAGGTTTTTGTGAAGAGTAGTGGTGTGATTTTATTATCATAAAAATGAGAGAAAGAGAAGTTAAGAGAAAGAGAGAGTTGAGAGAGTAGAGAAAGAGGAAGAGATGAAGGAGAAGATCAAATAAAGAATAAGCCATGGTAGATTAAAGGAGATCAAGTGGTGGAGTAGAGATTCTAACTTTATTTAGGTAAGAGGCTTAGATAATATAACTTTGAGATGATCAAAGAGGGGGGAGATGCCTATTCTCCATACCCAAACCCTCTCATCTCTTTTGGTGGGGAATGGGAATCAAGGGAATGTGTTATTGATTTTATGTGTTGTTGTATGATGTTAATATGTCATTATATGATTCTATCTTCCATTTCTATCATCAATTTAGTTATTTATAAATGATTTGTTGTTGTTGATATTTGAAAATGGGTTTTGAATAAAATAAGGAAAAATCTCTACTTTTCATTTGAAATGATGTTTGATGATGTTAAAACTTGTACTTCTAGGTCTATATATGATATGTATGCTTAAATGTGATAGCTTTAGGAGTTTATAACATGAAATTCGTGATTTTTATGAGATTCTATGTGAAACCCGTGAGCAGAGCATGAATTTCTGGGTTTGGTCGCCCAGCGACCATTCCGTGGCTTCAAGCCAGGATTCATGCGTTCTTCAGTGAACCCAGAATTTTGAATGCTGGCTCAGCGACCACCAGCGACCAAAAGCGAACAGCCGTCGCCAGGCTTCGCTCTGGGCGACTAACACTCTGCCTTTTCGCTATTTTTTCGCTTGTTCCTTCACTAGTGGTAGCCCAGCGACCAAGTCTTAATTTTGAGAAATTTCTTTAAGTTGTATGATGATTGTGAGATTATAACATGATTAGATTTGGTCTTATAACATGTTATAGATTTGGATTGATTGAATCTTGAGTTGGTATGATGATAACATGCTTATATGTGTATGTTTGATTGAAATTGAGAATGATGACTTATGATTAACTTAAATGTTATGTGTTATTGTACATGCTAATTAACTATGATTAATGTGTATGTTGGGATGAGATTATGTTTATGATGTTGATAGATAATTAGTAATGATGTGTGATTATTAATGATGTATGAGGATTAGTTAATAATGTATGTTGATTAGCTAATGATGTGTGATGACTAGAAGTTAATTAATGATGATGAATTATGATGTTCATGTTTTATGATGATGAGTGTGTTGTTGTATCTTGCTTGAATGTATACCTTAATGATGATATGATGATGTGTTGAGATAAGTTAATGAGAACTTAAAGAAGGAATAATAGGGATGAGTGACCTATTATTCATGAGTAGATGTATAGTGTTATTATCATTATGTGGTATGTGTACATTCATGCATTCATGAGTCAACTTGAGAAGAGTCCCCCATGACTTAAAACTGACTTGAGCGATGGGTATATATATCCAGAACATTGAGACTCCAAGGGTTGCGGTTACTTGGGGGTGTTCAGAACATTGAGACTCCAAGGGTTGCGATTACTTGGGGGGTGTTCATTTTGAGCGATGGATATTATCCAGAACATTGAGACTCCAAGGGTTGCGGTTACTTGGGGGGTGTTCAGAACATTGAGACTCCAAGGGTTGCGATTACTTGGAGGGTGTTCATTAATTTGATGCGGGTACCACATGCATTTAGTTATGTCTAGGATGACATGACATGAGAATTGTGACATTAGTTTGCATTAGGGTAATTGTGCACTCTAATTGGTATTTGGTAATTGTCATTGTTTCCATTATGTTTTGTGAATGGTTGAATAATGTGATACCTATGATTGAGCATATTATGAGATGTGTGATAATGAATGATAATTGATGATGTTGTGTATACTTGTCAATTGATTGAGAATGTGATGTTATTATGATGCATTATATTTTATGATTATGAAATATGAATGACATGAGATTGATATTTGTTTATGGAATGAATTGTGAGACATGACCATGCTATGTCCTAAGTATTAAGTGTGTTCTTATACTTAGTTTCTTTTATAGTTATATTATCTAACCCTCTGTTTTGTGTATGTGCTGGATTTGGGTTCCAGATCTTCAGGTTATGTTTGTGATCGAGTTGTCAGTGAAGCTCCGCTCTGATGTGACACGGGGATGGGATTATTTCTATCATGTATATTTAGAGTCTTGCTATTTGTTTTCCAATGTATTTAAAGATGTATTTTCTTATAAACTCATTTTTGTACAATAATCGTTTTACCAATTAAGTTATTGGTAAGCTTTTATGTGTACGATGTAATACTCGAACCATTACTTTTATAAATCAAATTTTATTTCCGTTGCGTATTTTGGAGAATATTTTATTAAGGTAGTATTTCATTAAATACGGGTTTGGGTGTTACAGAAAAGAACCAAACAAAGACACATCCGGTTCTTATTTTCCGATACCAACACAAAAAGGCACCCTAAGGAACACATGTTGCGTACACAAAAAGGAACATCAAGGTAGAACTTAACTCCAATGTTTAGCCTACTAATCCCAAAAATGTCCTACCTTGACCTAAGCCACGTTATAACCCTGAAAAGACCTCCAATAATGCATGTGTATTGAATTTTGACCGGTTGCTTAGAGTTCTTGCAAGCCTATGGTAAAATGGCAGATTGTACGATGATTGAGGGATAATCCTTTCAATTAAATGAGCGAAAAACACAAATTTGAGAGAGAGAATAGTTGGACATGGACTCTTGCGGACATTTGTCCGATTTGCTACTATTGACGTGTCCTAAGCCTAGCAGGATTGAGCATGATCGCGGCGGTAAGAAATCAGCGGTACCATTGCTGAAATATAAAGAAGGTTGTGAAATTCCTATCATTATTATTTATCTCTTGTTTTTCTAACGATCTTGTCTGACAGCGTGTTACTTGAGGACAAACAACAGTTTAAGTTTGGGGTTGTGATGACAGGAATTTCTACTGTATTATTAGTATTATTATTAGTAGTAAAATGACCAAGACAGGCTCAAATATGAAGGAAAACCTACAAAAGCATGAAAAAGCATCAAGACAGAGTCCAAGATGCAAAAAGACAAGAAAAAGCCAAAAAAGTGAAGAAAATGAGCATTCCATCGTAGCACGATGATTCCCATCGTGCCACGATGGGAGCTGCTTGTTCGCCAAGAAATCAGAAGCAATAAATCTGAAGAAAATCTTTGCATCTCAGCACGATGAAGTATATCGCAGCACGATGGAGTAACTTGGCGCCCAAGCTGATGAAATGCAGAGGATCAGTTATAAAACTGAACTAAATCTTCACATCGCAGCACGATGGCTTCATCGTACTGCGATGCCTTGCTGAGGCCCATTACGAAAACTATAAATAGAGCCTCCCATTAGTTGTTAAAATCATTGAGAAATAGTAGAACACTCTCTACTATAAGGAGAGGTTCAGAGGAGATCTATTGGGCATAGTTTTCTCCCCTTACGGGAAAACTAACTCAGCAAGGTATGTTTCTTTAGGCTTTTGTATTTAGGTTATAATTTCTTGTAATTTAAATATGTAGTCTTTATATTTATGCCTTAGGTTGTGGTGGAGAAGATGAACTCCCCTATGAATATTTGGAGTCTGTGATTGAGTCTAAGTTATAATAAATGATATTTAGTAATTGTGTTTGTTATTTACTTTCGCGCACTTTAATAACGTATCTCGTAATCTGGCCGGATAAGCGGGAGCGCCCATAGAATTGATATCAGGTTTTGACTTGATATGGTCCGGAACTCGTAATAAATAATTCTAGGTGAATAGAGAAGGTAACATCCTGAACTAGTCGTGAACTGAGCGGTTAGAGGAGGAATCATGCACTAGGTGTGATTTGAGCACTTAGAAGATGAACAGCCTGATACTAGGACCTAGAGGTTAATTGGTGAAGGTTATAATGCATGTTTATAAACAAATCACTTAGTAATTAAGGTATGTGACACATCGAGGTTAGGCTCTCGTAGGTACCTTAGTTGTTAACGTAGGGAAACTTTAATAAACATAGTGTAATAGTAAGGTATTACTACAACAAGGATAATTCACCGCCGAACATAATCTAAGTAACTATGTTATATACCGGTCATGCCAAATATGAAGAAGGGAGGGAGTCCAACCACCATACCTTGCCTCTATATTTCTTGAATCTATTATTATTTATACACTCTGCAATTTATATTTCTGCAAAGCATTACACTTAATTTTATAAAAACCTTTTCAAAAACCCAAAGCGAATGCAAACTATCACAAACTTAAATAACGCTAGTGAAGCTTCGGCACGATCCCTGTGGATTCGAACTCATTCTACTCGTAGAGTGTGAATTATTACTCGACAACAGACTGGTGCACTTGCCAGACCGTAGTCACCAGGTAAGTGAGGTGGATCACAACGGATCGCTCGGACACCTTGACTTATCGTTAGCCAGAATTTTCAATGATTAAAATCCACAATCATCAACAAGATTTTTTGATTTTTTAATTTTTTTTGTATTTTTGAATTTTTTTTGACAAACTTAAATAAATCTAGTAAGGCTTTGTAAACACAATCCCCGGCAACGGCGCCAAAAACTTGACTACGGTCTGGCAAGTGCACCAGTCTGTCGTCGAGTAATAATTCACACTCTACGAGTAGAATGAGTTCGAATCCACAGGGATTGTGTTGAAGCTTCACTAGCGTTATTTAAGTTTGTGATAGTTTGCATTCGCTTTGGTTTTTGGAAAAAGGTTTTTATAAAAATAGCGTAATGCTTGCAGAAATATTAATGCGGAATGTAGAAATAATAGATTCAAGAAATATAGAGGCTAGGTATGGTGGTTGGACTCCCTTCCTTATTCATATTTGGCATGACCGGTGTATAACATAGTTACTTAGATTATGTTCGGCGGTGAATTATCCTTGTTGTAGTAATACCTTACTATTACACTATGTTTATTAAAGTTTCCCTACATTAACAACTAAGGTACCTACGAGAGCCTAACCTCGATGTGTCACATACCCTAATTACTAAGTGAGTTGTTTATAAACATGCATTATGCTCTTCACCAATTAACCTCTAGGTCCTAGTATTGGGCTGTTCATCTTCTAAGTGCTCAGATCACACCTAGTGCATGATTCCTCCTCTAACCGCTCAATTCACGACTTGTTCAGGATGTTACCGTCTCTATACACCTAGCATTATTTACTACGAGTTCCGAACCATATCAAGTCAAAACCTAATATCAATTATGTTAGACTACTTGGCTATCACTTAGAAGGGGGGTTGAATAAGTGATCCTTGAAACAATGTAGGTTTTAAAAAAAAATTGTTTTGTTTCAATCGTGCGCGCGGAAGCACCACCGGATCGGTAGTCTATGCACCGATTGATCAAAGGAAATGTAGTATAGCCTTGGAACGATTATGAAAAGATTTGGAAATGCTCGAGTTCAAAATTAATTGAATATAAACGTTTGAATTAAATCAACCCCAAGCAAGTTACAAATATCAAATTTAATCCAATCACAATCAAGCAATAGCAATTGAATTTTTGGTGTACCAATACGAACACGAAAAATTCAATTGATTCAAAATTAACGAAATTATGAAAAGTAAAAGATTGAGAGAGAGAGACACAAACGGTTTGATTAGGGAGTTCCCCGGCTTTCGTGTCGTCCTCGCGGTCGGCCGGGTACGTCTCCCCCCAAATAACCAAACGGGTTATTTGAGAGTATATTGATCAAAAATGATGAACACCAAGTGCACAATTTACAATTGAATCTTATAACCCTATAACGAATCAAAAGTAAACTTATGCGAATAAACCTCAACACACAACGAAGCTTCGCCCTCTGATTCCAACGATCCGACCCGTGCCAATCCGCATTCGATCGTCCAGCTGAGTCCTTCGCTTCTTGTTGTTGAACCTTCAAGATTCGCACGATCTTGAACCCTTTGAGAGAAACCAAAACCTTCGTCACAAATCAACCCGATCATGATTCTGATTCACCGCGAACCGTACCGAACGTTATCAAACAAATATGCAGTCTTTATTGAATTGATCCCATACTCAAACTTCAATTTGATTGCAAACTTGATGAAGATGATGAACTTGTGATGAATAAAACCTTTGATCCAAATTTTCACTCAATTTGAATCCCAAAGCGTTTTCCGAACTTTCTCACTGGTTTCCTCTAATTTACAATGACACACCACATTGCTATTTAAAGAGAAAATAGAATTGAGCAAATTTAGGCAAAAATTCACAGACATGTATCGATACAACTGATGATTTGTATCGATACAAACCCTTTGACCAGCGTTGAAAATGAAAGATTTGACCTATGTATCGATACAAACACGGGTGTGTATCGATACATATATCACTTTCTTGAAATCTTGACTGATATGTATCAAATCATGCAAGCATGATTCAATACATCATGCACTCTCTGGTTTTCTGAGAGATACAGGTGTGTATCGATACATGCAAGTATGATTCGATACACAAGTGACTCTCTGCCTCTGAGAGACCACTTTTGTATCGATACAAGTGACGTGTGTATCGATACAAAAAGCACAAAATCAGTCTGAAGAAATTTCAGGACATATGTATCGATACAACTGATTATGTATCGATACAAAATACCTAAAAATCAGTTTTTCAAAGTTTTAAAAAGTTTTTCGCTGTCAAGTCATTTGTAATGTTGCCAAAATATGTTCTACTCTATTTTCATGTGTTTTGACAATTATTAAAACATGAGGATGAACTGGTGCACTTACATTCTCCCTCTTTTTGATAATTGTCAAAACTATGCATAAGCTAACTAAGCCTATACCTAATATGCAATAAAATAGCAATATGTATACAGACGCAATTAACACCAAGGCTAACAATAAGCAACGCTCCCCCTGAGTTGATGCCATAATGCGTTTGACATTGTTGATAATATTCAAGACTTCTTTAGCTATTTATCCTTAGCTTGTGCATCCAAATCTCTCCCCCTTTGACAATATCAAAAAGAAGAAGAGAGCTCATTAGAAGTATCAAGTTCAAACATTTTTAACCATAGTCATATCGTGCACTTACATTTGTCGAAATGCACTATATGATAAAGTTTCCTAATCAAATAAATACATACAAAGATATGCCAAAATATATCAATGACGAATACCAAATATCATGACAAATATGGAATGTAGAATAACAAACCAAAACCAACGCATGAATATCGTAACATATCGACATTATAATTCAACCAACATATCCAAATATGGGACGAAATAAACAAAATAATGCAACAAATGCATAAACATAAGAAATCATCCATTCAAACCAAATTATCCAACATACTAAGTCATACAAACCAAAGTGAATGTTGTCTAAACATGACAACATTAAAATTATCCGTACAACCATATCGAAATAAGAGAAATCATAAGAAATAACACAATAAAATTGTTCATGCGATAAAAGAAAATAAAAAGCAATAAAAACAAAGTTAATCAAGCATCATTATCATCATTCATCCATGTTGTCTTGGTTAGGAGGAGGGTTAGATTGGTAGTAGCTGTGCATTTGAGCTTGCATCTCATCAAAGCGAGTGGTCACATAGGTTCGGAGGTCATTGGTGTTGGTGTACAACTCTTCAATTCTAGCATTTTGAGTCTGGTAGTTTTGAGTGTACTCATTGTAGAAGGTGGTTTGTTGCATGCTCATATTCCTCAGCATCCCCATTATTTCATTCCAGTTACCGCCTTCTTCACCTTGTCCTTCACCCTCACCTTCACCTTGCCTAGCATTTCTCCTTTGTCTCCTTCTTGGAGCAGCACCTTGATCTACATTGTCTTCCTCTTGACCGTTGTAGACATAGACATTGTCAACATTCAAGGTCCAGTTCATCTTGGCCATTTGAGTATCACTAAATTTTTGTAATCTTCCAAGGGTAGTGTACTCAATGGGAAGGTCTTGTCCAACCTTGAACTTTTTCAAGATGCTAGCTATCAAACTACAGTATCCAAAGCTTTGATCACGGCTAGCGTTCCTTAAATCAAACATCCTGCTCACAATATAAAGTGGCCAGTCCACTTTTCGATCTTCCATTAGCAAAAACATGAGATCAATGTTTTTCCTATCCATTCTAGAACTTGCACTCTTAGGACGCAATATGTGACTTACAATCCAATAAATCACTCTAGCGGTCACAGTTAATTTACCGGTTCCCATAGTTTCCGGAATATTTCCATTTCTAGTTATGGAGGAAATGAAAACATTAGAATCATAATCAACCTGGCTAACTTCAGTATAAGCCAAAAGATCTTCTCCGGTTATCCTACTACCGGTAGTCATTCCAAACAAGTCAAACCACATATTTGCACTAAACCGATAAGTCTTACGTCCCCAACGAAATTCAAACTCAGCCCCATTTCTCTCCTGTAGTCCAGCATAAAATATCCTAACCAAAGTATCATTATATTTGGTTTGCAAATCACAAAAAGTATCAAGTTGTTCATTTTCGAGAATTTCAGCAACATCATCGAGATGCAAGTTTCTAAGTGTTTCAGTATTAACAGATTTCTGAGGCAAAATACTCCTAGTTCGACAATATTGCATATAAGTAGTAACACAATCCTTATGAACAAATTCTTCCTCCCTAAGTCCAAAATTTGGAACATCATCATTACTACTCCCTATTTCCTTTCCACTTCTAGACTTTTTAGGTGCCATTTCTACGAGAGTGAGAATTAGGATGAGTTACCTTGAATGTTGATGAAGAACTTTAAAGAATTTTTACAAACTCAATTTGAAGAAACCCTTGTCTTGAATGTGGAGATTTTGAAGCTTGAACCACCAAATTGATGAAGAAATGTGAATGGGTAATGAATTTGAAGTGGTTTAGTGTCAAGTTTTGTGAGTTTTGGTTGAGTTTTGAGGGAGATTTGAGAATTGGGAATGAGGGTTTTTGGTGATATTTTCGGGTAGAAGAAGAAGTTTGTGTTGTTTGATGAATGAATGAATGAAGATTGATACATAAAACTGTTTTCACGCGTTTGTATCGATACAAAATCATGTTTGTATCGATACAAGTTAGTTTTTCTGAAGCATGTATCGAAGCATGCGAGCATGTATCGATACATGAGACAGTGTCTGCCCAAACTGAAGAGTTATGTATCGATACAAGCATCATATGTATCGATACATATCAGTTCATTTTGAAATTTTGAAAAATAACTAACATGTATCTATACAGTGTTTATTTGTATCGATCCAAAATGCATTATTTTCGATTTTCCCAAAACACATGAACTTATAAGTTTGAAGAAATAATTTTTATGACTTCCAAATAACATGTATGTATGAAACACATATAACCAATAAGGTACATTCTTATGGATGTGAGCAAAACAAAATACCAAAGCACATTATAACATGAGAACTGTAATACCCGTAGAATTTCAATAGCATGAATTAGAATTGAGATATATTAAATGATTTTCTGCTATTTGTTTTATCGATTTTCTGTTTGATTGTCCGTTTTGATAGCATTTTTGCTGAGATTGTGCATGCGCGTTAGTTTAACATTTGAAAAATTGGCACAATGGTTTTATAAGCTTTAAATGAGTTTAGAAATATTTTAGTCTCGTCGAAATGTTGAAAATATTTTTCTAGTGGTTTTTGAGAAAACGAGCAAAATATACCCGCTGTTTGAAAATTTTGCGGTTTCCAATTTCCGTCAAAATTTAAATGGAGACTTTATATATCGACTGTGATAAGAATTTGATCTCATTATATTTTTCCGAGCTTAGGAGCGAAAATTTATCCGGAATAAAATTTATTCGAAAATTTGTCAATTGTTTTAATTAATTGGTTTACGGTAGAATTTTTCCATTTCCTTAAAATTTATCGGTACGCGAGATACGATTCGTTTAAGCGCAAGCGCGGAGACTGAACGAGCTAGTGGGCTAAGACCACAAAAATATCTAGATATTTTGTGGGTGACTTGGTGGCCAAGATTGGATTAGTGGTTAGGATAATCTTGCAACCTTTTTACTATTTGATCTAATGGCCATGAGCAAGCAAGACTTGTGAGTTAAGGAGACTTTTGGTCTTTGAGGAGACATAGAAAAATCACAATTCATTCACTCATTTTCCTTCTCTTGGCCATGAACCACATATTTCTTTCCCTTCATCACCAAAATTCAATCCTTCACCATTTGTCTTGATCATAAGCTTGTTGGAAAGCTTGGAGTTGTGAGATTCTTCTTCTAAGGTAACTAGAACTTCTTCCCTTCTTCATAGCTTGCCAAACTCTTAGAGATTCATGAGATTTTTGGTTTATGTTCTTGAGAGAAATTTGTGAGAAATTGTTCATGATTGATTCTTATTGCTTAGAAGTTGTTTATAAGTGATTATCTAACATGTTTAGGCTTAGTAGTGATGCTTACCATGGTTAGATGTGATTCTCATGAGATTTTTCTTAGCAAGGGTTTTGAGAAAAAAAAATGTATTGGTCAAGAACATGAATTTTTGTTTAGAGTTTGTGTTAATGATGTTGTTTTAAGACTTTTTTTTTATAGAAATGGATATATTAGAAATGGTTTGGTTTTGAAAAATAGGAAAATTATTTTGGGTGTGTTCATGAGAAATTTAGGAAAACTCTTATGAATTGTGATTTGTGTTTTGGAAATGTTTTGATTGTACAATTAAATGATTTTGGGAGCTAAATGATTTATGCTATGGTTTTGAAATGGAAAATTTTGAGAACTAGCCATGCTTTGTTGTTCATGGCCGTGGCACAATGTGTGTGTGTGACCTTTTTGCTTTCAAATTTGTAAGTCCTAGTTGGAAGGCAATGATCATAGGTTTAAATGAATGATCATGGTTTTGAAAAGAATGACAAGTGTGGTTTTGTTGGAAATAAAAACTAGTTAACTTGTGTTTTAAGTAAACAAGTGAAGTTGTAAAGTTTTGAAAAGTTTTGTGCTTTGATTTGAAGTGGTCTTAGTATTTTAACTAAGTTAGAATTCTAGAAAAATGATTTATGGAGTGATTTTTCAATTCTAGCCGAATTTGGAAAGGGTATTTTCGTCATTATAAAATTGTGTTTATCTCCTAGAAACTTAACCATTTGATCCGCCTTTTCGAGGCGATGAATTTGGCGTATGGTTTGTCTCGATCAGACAAAGATTGACCGAGTTACGGTCGTTTTAAGCCGTAATTGTTTTACCATTGTTTTTGAATTTAAAATATAGTAATTGAAAAACAATGGGGATTGTTTTTCAATGAAGTGAGGAAAATGTTTGTAAGTTGATTTATTATTTGAAATGAAAATTCTTTTGTGCAGAATTGTGTTTTAAAAGGTTTAAGTTGCGTGTATTCATAAAAGCCTTTTGTTTTAGATCGATTAAGAAAATGAATAGTTAAATTTGATTGGTTTTGAAAAAGAAGTGCGCAAGTTATTCGAAAAAGTATTCTTGCTTTGTGAAAAGCTTTAAAATAGTTGAAATTTACTTGGCAACGTTTTTGATAAAACTATTCTTCGAAGTGTTAATGTATTCAAGATTTGTTTTCAAAGTGACTTGAACCTAGATAGTTGTGAGAGAACAACCCTAGGTCATGAATCCATTAGTAGCCGAGCTAGGGCTTATTTGAGTGACCAATTAGAATTGTATATTAACTTAGATGAGTGATATGTTTTAAAAAGGTTAAAAGGATTAGCCGAATTGAGGATTTTGTCGAGAGAGACGGATATTGCTCGCGTAGAGTAAGTTGTACGTGTTGGAAAGCTCGCCGAGGTAAGGGCACCTTTCTTTTTGTATTATTTCGTTAATAGCATGTTTGTATGCTTTGTTTGTGGTGTGTTTTGAGTGCTTGGCATGTATATGTGTGATGTATTCTCGGGATGAGAAATTGTTTATAATACGTGCGTTGTTTACATATGATTATGAGAATATATGTATGAACATGTGTTTGATTTACATATGATTGAGAATCTATGTATGATTGTTGTGATTGTACACATATGATTGTGAGAATATATGTATAAACATGTGATTGATGTACATATGATTGTGAGAATATATGTATGAACATGTGATTGGCGTGCATATGATTTTGAGAATATATGTACATATTGTGATTGGTTTACATACGCTTGAGAGGTATGTATTTGTTGCGTTAGCATATAAGGGGAATCGTATGCTCATACATTCATAGTAAGTGGTTATCGGGAATGGACCACGGGGTGCGATTATCGGGAATGAATCCACCTTAATCCTGCGGGATTTATTGAGTCCAATACGTGGTTATCGGGAATGGACCACGGGGTGTGATTATCGGGAATGGATCCACTCTAATCCTACGTGGTGACCGTGATGGGCCACGGGATTTTATTGACGCCCTGCGGGGTATAGTAGGGGTTGGACCTACGACTCTCTGCGGAGAGGTTAATTCCGGAATTCATGCATGTGAAACAGTCCCGGGTAGGGTGATCACAATCATTGTAGAGTCTGCATTGATAGACTAAGTGCGCATTTGAATTATGATGCTTGTTGAGAAGGAAATGCTAAAAGTTTATTTTCTTTCCGTATTTTGGTATATGCGTATTTGGTATATGTGTATTTGGTATGTATGCTTTGTTGAGTATTCGTTACCCTTACAATGAATATTGCGTGCTCCTCCCACCCAAGACGATGGACCTTTACACGCTGTCGTGGGTCGTGAGGACGACGGTGAGTTCGTGAGATTTCAGTGATCGATGAGCAGTACTTCTTAAGTTAGGCTGTGCGCCGATGTGGTTTGTACACCGTGCTCTTTTTGGATTAGGCATAGGATCTGACTCTTTTGGATGACTGTATTCTGAATATTTACTTTTGTAGTTGTTAGACCCTTTGTCTTTGGGGTTGTAAATATTCAGGTATTACACTTTGCTTCTCTGAAGCACTATTATGTATATATAGTCCTCTTGTATGTTTAACGCCGGCTCTCATAGTTTGTATGGGTGCTCTGTTTTGTTTTAAAAAAAGATAATAATAATGCCCCTTTTTAGTCTTTGAAAATCGGGGTGTTACATTGTGGTATCAGAGCCCGACTTTAGATCATCAAAGGGAAAGTGTGTCGTTGAGTTGTCAGTCCAAAGTCAGTCAGAATATAGCTTGAGTTGTGTTAGCCTAGCGATCGGTGTCCTTTTGTGTATGGGTTTGTGGTTGTTTGTCTTGAGTCTAGCATGGGATATGCTTAGGCACTGGATTGTTTCTTACTGAAGTATTATAGGGAGCGATGCTTCAGTAAGTAGAATAGTTGAAACCCCCGAGCATTGGTCGAATTTAGTCGACAAGTGTCTCTAAATTCATTAGATGTGGCAGTCCGAAGATGACAGACTCGAGACGAACAAGAACTACAAGAGATTCTTGGAAGTAATATAATGGATTGAAAGTGGCATTGGTCGTTGTCACTCGAAGGTGTTGAGTAGGAACGAGTGAGCGTCGTACTGATAAAGGATTGTAAGTGAGGATCAGATTGGGACGACCTTTTGAAGAAGATATTAGATATCTGTTCTGGTGAGTTAGGGCGTGACTTGATGAAGTCATTGGTTTGTCAAGAGGATGCAACCACTGTGGAATGGTGGAGCATGCAGAGATGTCAATTGGATTTAATCACGGTGATTGGATAATCATTGGGGTGACATGTATTTGAATTAAAGGACGTTGTACGTCAAGAGTGAGCAAACCTGGTGATGTTAGACGACATTGATGCGAATGGTGGGTACCTTAAGGGTCTTTGTTAAGTGGTTGAAATATATTAGGGTCTGAAATGACATTATTAAGGATGAATCTCGTGATGATTGAGGGTAAGAGACCAAATATCACGTGGATAAGTGACAATCTATACGTAGTTCAGGAGATAGTAAGTATAGATGTCGATGTGAAACAAAACTATAGGTAATCATTGGTTGGATAACTATGGATTTGGAGAGATGTATAGTATGGAAATACCTGGAGAATTGTAGTAGTGTAAGCTAGAATTATTAATTATTGGCAAGTAAACCCTAAGAGAAAGTAAACATTTTAAGAAATTCTTAGGAATTAGTCAAGACTTATTGAGTAGTTTGAAGGGATTAGTCAAGATTGAGTAGTGATGTCGTGTGGATGCAAATTTAAGTTAACAATTTTGATCGACCAAGAGGGTTGAAGAACCAACTAGCACCTTGAGTTTATGATACCATAGGAGTTGAGGTAGGCAAGTTTTGAATAAATTCAAGTTATGGACGAGAATTTTTGGATATTTTCTAGAAATGTCGTGTATGAGTAGAAAAGGAGTTCGTTAGTAAGAACACTAAGACAATGAAAGTTGATAGTTGGAAGGACTTTTATTGTATATTAGGATTAAATGGATGGTACGATGAGTATTTAGAGTTCTTGAAGATTAGATTCAAGAATTTGATTTGGGTATCGAACATGCTAAGGATGAAATCATAACAAAGTGTTGTGCATAGGTAGTTGTTCTTGAAAAGCCAAGCAGTAAAATTTGAGATGAGTGTTCAATGGCTTGATGGATGAGTAAGATATGTCGATTTGGAAGTAAATTATAGTGACGTCACGAAGATAAGATTTGAGATAGTTATGTATAGAGGGATGATTATTAGGAACTTGAGGAATCAATTAATTGGAGCATTTGATTACGAGGGGTACAATAGTTGACACCTTAGTGGAAGTTAAAGATGAATAAGAATCCCGCTAGTTAAGTGATGTGTCAAGATGGGTAACGAGAACCTATGTGTGAAGTTGGTTATTGGTATTAGAAAATATTATAACTAGAGATAGTTACGACGATATGATTAGGATTCTTGGTCGAACGAAGAATAATGTGCTTGATTGGAAACAAGTTGATGTGGAACGAGAGTAATTAGTTTGTGTGCGGCAAATTAAAAATGTTGTTTGGATTTAACAAGTTATTGGCCATGGTGGTTTGGGAACAAACTCTAAGCGGTTGTTGAACTTGGAAGTCGCAAATTATTACAGCGTTAAGGAGGACCTGATTGGAGTTTTGTAGAGGTCGTAGCATCGGCATGGTAATCGCAGTGCAAGATTCGTTGTGCATGAGAAAGCAATTGTAAAACGGAGTGCAATGATGTACCTCGTAAAGAGTCGAGGTTGAGTTAAGAATCACTTGAGGAAGTGAGTCGTTGAAAAGACATGTTAAAGAACAAGTAAGAGAGAAGCACATGAGAATGTGGCTTATGTCAATTGAAGATTGGCGAAAGGAATTACCTCACACATAATTTGGAAAATTATGATTGTGTGTGTATATTAAGTATTCAAAAGCACCACCTAAATGGATGTCATGGCGGTATGTGTATTGTATATGGAAATGAAAAGGATAAGCAATTGTCTAATGGCAAGGTTTGGTGGAAACTAGTAAAGCTTCAATTCATTGTAGTGGTTACGATGAAGAAAGACGTAGCATAATGAAAATCTGTATTGAGTAAGTAAAGGACTTCGGATATTGTCATCATGGACGGTTGAACAATAGTGATGTGAGGAGTACCTTAAGATATATATTGGAGGTAGGCATCTCGTCAGGAGAGGTGTTGTCATAATAATTAAGAATGGTCAGGGTGACAAGCTCTTTTGAGTGGAAGAGACTCAAGAAAGTTTAAAAATAGTTGGGGATATGATGTAAGATTGTGTGTGCCAACGGTGATAGTCAACGAGGAGAAAATATTTTTATTTAAGGCACGCAAGAGTAAGCTAATTAGTATTAATTTGGAAAATAATGTGGACCACTGAGAGATTGAATTTTTGGAAATTTGAGATTTGTATAAAGGGAGTCCAAGAGAAGTAGATGGAATAGTCTGGCATGTGCCAAGAAAATTTGAAGAGTTGTAATCACCAACCGGATGTTGGGGTGATGTCGTTAAGCCTATGGTTAGAACGAGATTTGAAAGAAAATGGACAGTTCGGTACAGTTACGAGATTAAGGAAACATTTTTTTAAAGGACTTGTGGATATTGGTGAAGTTGTGAAGTACTTATAAGATGACAACATCTTTAGGATGTAATGGTTTGAGTGGTACTTGCCATGGTGGCATTGTACTTACTGTTGGATGATACTCATTGGATGTTTCGTGAGTGAAAGCATGTGAGTTTAAGTGACGTATTTGGAGTGTCATGTTTCGTCGACGAGATCGAAGTAGAAGTGGTTCGAGGTAGTAAGTAATTGAGGAAACTTGTAGAAAACCTTGAAGGAATTGTTGGACCCTTGTGCCTCGGAGGACCTTGAGCACAAGTGGAAGGGAGCATTATTAAAGTTAGGTAAAAATGGTCTAAGTCACCATCATGATTGTCGGCTATCTGTTAACAAATTGAGGAACTGATCACCCTTAATCTCTTGTTAATAATAGACGGAATCATGTTGACTGGAATTGATTAGTTTTGCTAGCTTTGGTGGTGTGTAGAGAATTTTTGGTGTTTCTTTTTGGAGGGTAGCCAGTTAACACTTCTTGTGAACCTAGTGAAATTAGCTGTGAAGCGGAGGTGGAAAAGGTGACCTTGGGAAGTTGTCGTGTTGACCTAGGATCCTTGGGGAACTAGAGCGTGTGAATCTTCATAGTAAAAGTCGATTTTGAGTGGTGAACTTTTTAAGTGGTGTCTAGCTTTGTGTCTAGAGTTTGAACTAGTGCGACTTTGTAGAGGGTTGTGATAGGTGCACGGTTGTGCCAGTGTTGGTGTTAGTAATAACTTGTTGACTTATTATTCTCACCTTTAGTTTCGAGGACGAAACTTCTTTTTGGTGGGTAGTAATGTAATACCCGTAGAATTTCAATAGCATGAATTAGAATTGAGATATATTAAATGATTTTCTGCTATTTGTTTTATCGATTTTCTGTTTGATTGTCTGTTTTGATAGCATTTTTGCGGAGATTGTGCATGCGCGTTAGTTTAACATTTGAAAAATTGGCACAATGGTTTTATAAGCTTTAAATGAGTTTAGAAATATTTTAGTCTCGTCGAAATGTTGAAAATATTTTTCTAGTGGTTTTTGAGAAAACGAGCAAAATATACCCGCTGTTTGAAAATTTTACGGTTTCCAATTTCCGTCAAAATTTAAATGGAGACTTTATATATCGACTGTGATAAGAATTTGATCTCATTATATTTTTCCGAGCTTAGGAGCGAAAATTTATCCGGAATAAAATTTATTCGAAAATTTGTCAATTGTTTTAATTAATTGGTTTACGGTAGAATTTTTCCATTTCCTTAAAATTTGTCAATTGTTTTAATCAATTGTTTTAATTAATTCGTTTAAGCGCAAGCGCGGAGACTGAGCGAGCTAGTGGGCTAAGACCACAAAAATATCTAGATATTTTGTGGGTGACTTGGTGGCCAAGATTGGATTAGTTTGTTAGGATTTAATCTTGCAACCTTTTTACTATTTGATCTAATGGCCATGAGCAAGCAAGACTTGTGAGTTAAGGAGACTTTTGGTCTTTGAGGAGACATAGAAAAATCACAATTCATTCACTCATTTTCCTTCTCTTGGCCGTGAACCACATATTTTTTTCCCTTCATCACCAAAATTCAATCCTTCACCATTTGTCTTGATCATAAGCTTGTTGGAAAGCTTGGAGTTGTGAGATTCTTCTTCTAAGGTAACTAGAACTTCTTCCCTTCTTCATAGCTTGCCAAACTCTTAGAGATTCATGAGATTTTTGGTTTATGTTCTTGAGAGAAATTTGTGAGAAATTGTTCATGATTGATTCTTATTGCTTAGAAGTTGTTTATAAGTGATTATCTAACATGTTTAGGCTTAGTAGTGATGCTTACCATGGTTAGATGTGATTCTCATGAGATTTTTCTTAGCAAGGGTTTTGAGAAAAAAAAATGTATTGGTCAAGAACATGAATTTTTGTTTAGAGTTTGTGTTAATGATGTTGTTTTAAGACTTTTTTTTTATAGAAATGGATATATGAGAAATGGTTTGGTTTTGAAAAATAGGAAAATTATTTTGGGTGTGTTCATGAGAAATTTAGGAAAACTCTTATGACTTGTGATTTGTGTTTTGGAAATGTTTTGATTGTACAATTAAATGATTTTGGGAGCTAAATGATTTATGCTATGGTTTTGAAATGGAAAATTTTGAGAACTAGCCATGCTTTGTTGTTCATGGCCGTGGCACAATGTGTGTGTGTGACCTTTTTGCTTTCAAATTTGTAAGTCCTAGTTGGAAGGCAATGATCATAGGTTTAAATGAATGATCATGGTTTTGAAAAGAATGACAAGTGTGGTTTTGTTGGAAATAAAAACTAGTTAACTTGTGTTTTAAGTAAACAAGTGAAGTTGTAAAGTTTTGTGCTTTGATTTGAAGTGGTCTTAGTATTTTAACTAAGTTAGAATTCTAGAAAAATGATTTATGGAGTGATTTTTCAATTCTAGCAGAATTTGGAAAGGGTATTTTCATCATTATAAAATTGTGTTTATGTCCTAGAAACTTAACCATTTGATCCGCCTTTTCGAGGCGATGAATTTGGCGTATGGTTTGTCTCGATCAGACAAAGATTGACCGAGTTACGGTCGTTTTAAGCCGTAATTGTTTTACCATTGTTTTTGAATTTAAAATATAGTAATTGAAAAACAATGGGGATTGTTTTTCAATGAAGTGAGGAAAATGTTTGTAAGTTGATTTATTATTTGAAATGAAAATTCTTTTGTGCAGAATTGTGTTTTAAAAGGTTTAAGTTGCGTGTATTCATAAAAGCCTTTTGTTTTAGATCGATTAAGAAAATGAATAGTTAAATTTGATTGGTTTTGAAAAAGAAGTGCGCAAGTTATTCGAAAAAGTATTCTTGCTTTGTGAAAAGCTTTAAAATAGTTGAAATTTACTTGGCAACGTTTTTGATAAAACTATTCTTCGAAGTGTTAATGTATTCAAGATTTGTTTTCAAAGTGACTTGAACCTAGATAGTTGTGAGAGAACAACCCTAGGTCATGAATCCATTAGTAGCCGAGTTAGGGCTTATTTGAGTGACCAATTAGAATTGTATATTAACTTAGATGAGTTATATGTTTTAAAAAGGTTAAAAGGATTAGCCGAATTGAGGATTTTGTCGAGAGAGACGGATATTGCTCGCGTAGAGTAAGTTGTACGTGTTGGAAAGCTCGCCGAGGTAAGGGCACCTTTCTTTTTGTATTATTTCGTTAATAGCATGTTTGTATGCTTTGTTTGTGGTGTGTTTTGAGTGCTTGGCATGTATATGTGTGATGTATTCTCGGGATGAGAAATTGTTTATAATACGTGCGTTGTTTACATATGATTATGAGAATATATGTATGAACATGTGTTTGATTTACATATGATTGAGAATCTATGTATGATTGTTGTGATTGTACACATATGATTGTGAGAATATATGTATAAACATGTGATTGATGTACATATGATTGTGAGAATATATGTATGAACATGTGATTGGCGTGCATATGATTTTGAGAATATATGTACATATTGTGATTGGTTTACATACGCTTGAGAGGTATGTATTTGTTGCGTTAGCATATAAGGGGAATCGTATGCTCAAACATTCATAGTAAGTGGTTATCGGGAATGGACCACGGGGTGCGATTATCGGGAATGAATCCACCTTAATCCTGCGGGATTTATTGAGTCCAATACGTGGTTATCGAGAATGGACCACGGGGTGTGATTATCGGGAATGGATCCACTCTAATCCTACGTGGTGACCGTGATGGGCCACAGGATTTTATTGACGCCCTGCGGGGTATAGTAGGGGTTGGACCTACGACTCTCTGCGGAGAGGTTAATTCCGGAATTCATGCATGTGAAACAGTCCCGGGTAGGGTGATCACAATCATTGTAGAGTCTGCATTGATAGACTAAGTGCGCATTTGAATTATGATGCTTGTTGAGAAGGAAATGCTAAAAGTTTATTTTCTTTCCGTATTTTGGTATATGCGTATTTGGTATATGTGTATTTGGTATGTATGCTTTGTTGTGTATTCGTTACCCTTACAATGAATATTGCGTGCTCCTCCCACCCAAGACGATGGACCTTTACACGCTGTCGTGGGTCGTGAGGACGACGGTGAGTTCGTGAGATTTCAGTGATCGATGAGCAGTACTTCTTAAGTTAGGTTGTGCGCCGATGTGGTTTGTACACCGTGCTCTTTTTGGATTAGGCATAGGATCTGACTCTTTTGTATGACTGTATTCTGAATATTTACTTTTGTAGTTGTTAGACCCTTTGTCTTTGGGGTTGTAAATATTCAGGTATTACACTTTGCTTCTCTGAAGCACTATTATGTATATATAGTCCTCTTGTATGTTTAACGCCGGCTCTCATAGTTTGTATGGGTGCTCTGTTTTGTTTTAAAAAAAATAATAATAATGCCCCTTTTTAGTCTTTGAAAATCGGGGTGTTACAAGAACACATGTTAAACCATATGTGCATGATAAACCATTCACATAAAGAATCAAAGTACCAAAATTAATCATATGAAAATATATATCAATGTATGCACACAAAGTCACATATCAGAACAAAACAAACATATACAAACCAAGTATAAACTTAATATGGCAATTGTAATGATTTTTGTCAAATCCCCATTTAAGACGTATGAGTCTCAAAAACTTATAAATATTTTTGAGCAAAATTCTTGGAAATGAAGGATTAGACAACTATCAAAGCAAATATCATATTAAGGTGAAAGTTGTATGTATATGAACCAATATACAAATGCTAAGTAAAAAAAATATGAAGGAAAAGGTAGAGAATAGAATCTTCCCTTATGTGTTATGTGGAGGAAGTGATCAATTTCCACAACATTGTAAGTGTTAAGTTGAAGCTTTTCTCATCATTTTGCTTATTCGTAAGTCTTGAACTCCATTGATGTCGTTGTCTTTCGTCAATGGTTCAAGACATTCTCCTACATACTTAGACATTTGAAGTAGGTCCCTAACTCATGTTGGGTCCTAGTTGGTTAGTAGCAACATTATTGCTTAACTTGGGTAACCATTGCAATTTGCCTTTTGGTACCAAGGTTTTCCGAGCATAACATTTTGCAATAGTATGACCCTTGTTACAACAATAATGATAAACGATATGAGAATTACTTTTCTTAGGATCCTTTTCAACAAATTTATACTTTTTATTTCTAGGTTTTAAAGATTTGTTGAATTTAGATGGATCAACCGCAAAAGTAATCTCCGGCTTAGATGGTTCTTTTAGCTTATCTTGCAACTTTCGCAAGTCTCTAGATAAGTAAAAGCATCCATCACATCCGGTTCTATCGTTACCATAACTATCAAAAGTCACAAGAGGTTTTTGAATCATAGACTCTTTGAGAGCTTTCAACTCAAGCTCCGTTTCCGAAACTTTTGCCTCAAGGTATTTATTAACTTGCATTAAACCTTTTAGTCGTTGAAAAGCCTCTTTAGTCTCTTTGTGTAACTTTTCAAACGCGACTTGCAACTCATGATATTCTAAAAGCGTATATGAGCTAGAGGGATTTTGATTTACCTTTTTAGGAGCAAGTTTCTTGCGATCATGGGATGTTAAGCACACATTAGCCAATGCATCTTCACCACTTGAGCTAGAGCTTGATGATGAAGAGGAAGATGAGCTTCCGCTCTCCCATGCAACATAAGCTTTCTTTCCTTTGTCCTTGCTTCCCTTTTTGAATGAAGGTGACTCCTTCTCTTTTCTCTTGAGCTTAGGGCAATCCGGCTTGAAATGACCAACTTTGCCACATTCATAGCATGCCCCTTTCTTGGAGTGCCTATCATCTTCATTCTTCCGGCGGTAACCACTATCTTTCCGAAACTTCTTAAGATTGTCATCGGAATGTCTTATCCCATTCTTTCTCACATATCTATTGTAGCGTCGAACGAAGAGCCCCATTTCCTCATCTTCGGAATCGTCTTCGCTTGAGCTACTTTCCACTTGCTCAACCTTTTTGGACTTGGATTTGGAGGCCTTTAGAGCAATGGACCTCTTATCTTTTTCTTTTTCCTTTTCGTTGTGTTTTTCCTTTTTCTCACCTTTTTCATGCTTTTCCAACAAATTAAGCACTTGTTCATGTTCCGTTAGCTTACCAAATAAGGTTGTGAGACTCAAAGTTGTAAGATCATTCGCTTCTTTGATTGCGGTGACCTCTGGTTGCCATGACCTATTAAGACATCTCAACATCTTATTAGTAGCATCTTGATTTGTGATTGGTTTACCTAGACCATGTAACTTGTTGGTGATTTTTACAAATCGTTGTTGCATATCCGCAATGGTTTCACCATCTTGCATATGAAACAATTCGAACTCTTGAGTTAAGGTGTTTATTTTCGAAATTTTGACCTCATTAGTTCCCTCAAAATGAGTAACTAATGTATCCCACATTTCTTTAGCCGTAGAACAATGCGACACATGATAAAATTGTTCAATCCCAAGGGATGAAATAAGTATGTTTTGTGCCTTTGCATCGTAATTGACCTTTTTCTTTTCATCTTCCGTCCATTGTGCCATAGGCTTATTGGTGACAATGCCATTGAGGTCGGTGATTGTTGGAACAAACGGACCGTTCTCAATAGCATTCCACACTTCACCATCAAAAGAATTGATGTGTATGCGTATACTACTTTTCCAATAATCAAAATGATCTCCATTGAATATAAGAGCCCTATTATACGCCCCTTTCGGTGCAAAAGCCATGTTTTCTAATAATTGGCACAATCCTCCGAATTTTGTAAACAAAATTGAACCGGGATCGTGATACCACTTGTTAGACTACTTGGCTATCACTTAGAAGGGGGGGTTGAATAAGTGATCCTTGAAACAATGTAGGTTTTAAAAAAAAATTTGTTTTGTTTCAATCGTGCGCGCGGAAGCACCACCGGATCGGTAGTCTATGCACCGATTGATCAAAGGAAATGTAGTATAGCCTTGGAACGATTATGAAAAGATTTGGAAATGCTCGAGTTCAAAATTAATTGAATATGAACGTTTGAATTAAATCAACCCCAAGCAAGTTACAAATATCAAATTTAATCCAATCACAATCAAGCAATAGCAATTGAATTTTTGGTGTACCAATACGAACACAAAAAATTCAATTGATTCAAAATTAACGAAATTATGAAAAGTAAAAGATTGAGAGAGAGACACAAACGGTTTGATTAGGGAGTTCCCCGGCTTTCGTGTCGTCATCGCGGTCGGCCGGGTACGTCTCCCCCCAAATAACCAAACGGGTTATTTGAGAGTATATTGATCAAAAATGATGAACACCAAGTGCACAATTTACAATTGAATCTTATAACCCTATAACGAATCAAAAGTAAACTTATGCGAATAAACCTCAACACACAACGAAGCTTCGCCCTCTGATTCCAACGATCCGACCCGTGCCAATCCGCACTCGATCGTCCAGCTGAGTCCTTCGCTTCTTGTTGTTGAACCTTCAAGATTCGCACGATCTTGAACCCTTTGAGAGAAACCAAAACCTTCGTCACAATTCAACCCGATCACGATTCTGATTCACCGCGAACCGTACCGAACGTTATCAAACAAATATGCAGTTTTTATTGAATTGATCCCATACTCAAACTTCAATTTGATTGCAAACTTGATGAAGATGATGAACTTGTGATGAATAAAACCTTTGATCCAAATTTTCACTCAATTTGAATCCCAAAGCGTTTTCTGAACTTTCTCACTGGTTTCCTCTAATTTACAATGACACACCACATTGCTATTTAAAGAGAAAATAGAATTGAGCAAATTTAGGCAAAAATTCACAGACATGTATCGATACAACTGATGATTTGTATCGATACAAACCCTTTGACCAGCGTTGAAAATGAAAGATTTGACCTATGTATCGATACAAACACGGGTGTGTATCGATACATATATCAGTTTCTTGAAATCTTGACTGATATGTATCAAATCATGCAAGCATGATTCGATACATCATGCACTCTCTGGTTTTCTGAGAGATACAGGTGTGTATCGATACATGCAAGCATGATTCGATACACAAGTGACTCTCTGCCTCTGAGAGACCACTTTTGTATCGATACAAGTGACGTGTGTATCGATACAAAAAGCACAAAATCAGTCTGAAGAAATTTCAGGACATATGTATCGATACAACTGATTATGTATCGATACAAAATACCTAAAAATCAGTTTTGCAAAGTTTTAAAAAGTTTTTCGCTGTCAAGTCATTTGTAATGTTGCCAAAATATGTTCTACTTTATTTTCATGTGTTTTGACAATTATTAAAACATGAGGATGAACTGGTGCACTTACAAATTCTATGGGCGCTCCCGCTTATCCGGCCAGATTACAAGAATATGTTATTAAAGTGCACGAAAGTAAATAACAAACATAACTACTAAATATCATTTATTATAACTTAGACTCAATCACAGACTCCAAAAATTCATAGGGGAGTTCATCTTCTCCACCACAACCTAAGGCATAAATATAAAGACTACATATTTAAATTACAAAATTTAACCTAAATATAAAAGCCTAAAGAAACATACCTTGCTGAGTTAGTTTTCCCGTAAGGGGAGAAAACTATGCCCAATAGAGCTCCTCTGAACCTCTCCTTATAGTAGAGAGTTTTTACTATTTCTGAATGATTTTAACAATGAATGAGAGGCTCTATTTATAGTTTTCGTAATGGGCCTCAGCAAGGCATCGCAGTACGATGAGGCCATCGTGCTGCGATGTGAAGATTCAGTTCAATTTTATAACTGATCCTGTGCATTTCATCAGCTTGGTTGCAAAGTTACTCCATCGTGTTGCGATGTGCTATATCGTGCTGCGATAGACAGATTTTCTTCAGATTTATTCTTCTGATTTTTGGCAAGCAAGCAGCTCCCATCGCAGCACGATGGGAAATTGTGCTGCGATGGAAGTCTAATTTTCTTCACTTTTTGGGCTTTTTCTTGTCTTTTTGCATCTTGGACTCTATCTTGATGTTTTTTCCTGCTTTTGTAGGTTTTCCTTCGTATTTGGGTCTGTCTTGGTCATTTTATTACTAATAATACTACTAAAAATACCGTAGAAATTCCTGTCATTCGAAGGAAAACCTACAAAATCAAGAAAAAGCATCAAGACAGATGTCTGCCATCGTGCCACGATGGCAGCTGCTTGCTCGCCAAGAAATCAGAAGAAATAAATCTACACAAATCTTCCATCGCAGCATGATGCCTCATATCGCAGCACGATGATGTTACTTGGCGCCCAAGCTGATGAAATGCACATGATAAGTTATAAAATTGAACTGAATCTTCACATCGCAGTACGATGGCCTTATCGTGCTGCGATGCCTTGCTGAGGCCCATTACGAAAACTATAAATAGAGCCTGCCTTTCATTGTTTTATTCATTCAGAAATAATAGAACACTCTCTACTATAAGGAGAGGTTCAGAGGAGCTCTATTGGGCATAGTTTTCTCCCCTTACGGGAAAACTAACTCAGCAAGGTATGATTTCTTTAGTCTTTTGTATTTAGGTTATAATTTCTTTATTGTAATTTAAATATGTAGTCTTTATTATTTATGCCTTAGGTTGTGGTGGAGAAGATGAACTCCCCAATGAATATTTGGAGTCTGTGATTGAGTCGAAGTTATAATAAATGATATTTAAAGTATTATGTTTGTTATTTGCTTTCGTGCACTTTAATAACGTATTCTCGTAATCAGGCCGGATAAGCGGGAGCGCCCATAGAATTGATATCAGGTTTTGACTTGGTATGGTCCGGAACTCGTAGTAAATAATGCTAGGTGTATAGAGACGGTAACATCCTGAACTAGTCGTGAACTGAGCGGTTAGAGGAGGAATCATGCACTAGGTGTGATCTGAGCACTTAGAAGATGAACAACCCGATACTAGGACCTAGAGGTTAATTGGTGAAGGTTATAATGCATGTTTATAAACAACTCACTTAGTAATTAGGGTATGTGACACATCGAGGTTAGACTCTCGTAGGTACCTTAGTTGTTAATGTAGAGAAACTTTAATAGACATAGTGTAATAGTAAGGTATTACTACCACAAGGATAATTCACCGCCGAACATAATCTAAATAGCTATGTTATATACCGGTCGTGCCAAATATGAAGAAGGGAGGGAGTCCAACCACCACACCTAGCCTCTATATTTCTTGAATCTATTATATTTATACATTCTGCTTTTATATTTCTGCAACGCATTACGCTATATTTATAAAAACCTTTTTCAAAACCCAAAGCGAATGCAAACTATCACAAACTTAAATAACGCTAGTGAAGCTTCGGCACGATCCCTGTGGATACGAACTCATTCTATACACTAGAGTGTGAATTATTACTCGACGACAGACTGGTGCACTTGACAGACCCTAGTCAAACCCCAAACTTATTTTGTTGCCAAGACTTAGAGAACTATTACCTTAACTCCAAAGAGGGTAATTTCATTGTTTTTCTGGTCTATAGGCTTGTAATGTGGTTTGTAACCGAAACAAAAGGGATATTATTTTTTTACGGCTCAAAATTGGCTAGCAAAGGATATAATATATAATGGGTGGCTTGAAAAGGCTCTGGTTTATAACAAACAATTACCTCAATGCATATAATATCAAATCAATTAGTCAGCAGAGAATTAGAGCAAGTTCTAGAAAATAAACAAGTGCACTGCACTCTCATAGTAATTCGAAAGAAAGTGGTAATACCGTTAGAAAATATTTGGCTCAAATCCTCACATAGCTTAGGTATATCTGAAAGTTGAACATTTGTCTCACAGACACCAGCTTCATCACTTCGGAGCAATCACCTTTGGTATTTTTATGAAGGCGTGAAATTCGGCTCATCAAAATTTATAACTCACTTCGCCGCAATCTTACTTATAACAGTATATCATGCACTAGATAATAAACAGCAAAACAATTATTTAATTTTTTGTAAGTTTGAATAAGGGTTAAATAGATGAAAATGACATGCAGAATTCCATAGTATCCTTTATTGAATTGAAAAACAATACTGAAATTAAAATGCTAGATTGAAATACTGAAAATATAAATAATTATCCTTGGGTTGCCTCCCAAGCAGCGCTTGTTTAGCCTCTCATTAGCTTGAGGCATTTCCTCCATTACAGAGGATAGGTTCGCATGTCTCTCTATTGTGCTTCTTTGTTCCAGCTTGAAGCACTGGCCATCTTCCATTCTTCACAATCTTGATAAGACCAGGTCTGTTTCAGAACACCCTCAACTATCCGGTTGGCGACTTATTTACTGGTGCAGTTTCATAGAACGTAGTGATTTCACCCCAAACTTATAATTGTGCATGTCTCTCTTTTTGATGCTTTTTCTCAAGGAAGAAGTTGTTCTCCTAAGGTGACTTTGCAGATTGGTTCTCCTGATCGTAGTGGTTCATCCCCGATGGCCTTTATCTTCCCTTGTCATCTTCGCCAATGATTCCTGTGTCTCCGAACCATTTCTGTTAACACCCCTTTTCTTACTTCCTGTTGGAAGCTTTGGTCAAATGATCCTCCTAACCATTGACTTTTTGTTGCAGCTTTTCCTCTTACAATTTCTTCCATCTCTCATCATTTTGAGAGTTTTCCTGTAGGAATTCTGTCTTTAATTGGCTATTGTCAGCCTCTGTGATCCCTAGTGCCTTGAGTACCTGTCTGCATGCACTTTAAACAAATACATCAGTAGCACTGGAATAAAAAAAAAAAAATTTTTTTGTAAAACTATTTTTGGTTTGTCTCATGTGTCTTTGTCACTAAGAAAATTCTCAGGTAAGTGAGGTGGATCACAACGGATCGCTCGGAGACCTTGACTTATCCTTAGCCAAAATTTTCACAGATTAAAATCCACAATCATCAACAAGATTTTTTTGATTTTTTAATTTTTTTGTATTTTTGAAATTTTTTTACAAACTTAAATAAATCTAGTAATGCTTTGTAAACACAATCCCCAGCAACGGCGCCAAAAACTTGACTACGGTCTGGCAAGTGCACCAGTCTGTCGTCGAGTAATAATTCACACTCTAGGTGTCTAGAATGAGTTCGTATCCACAGGGATCATGCCGAAGCTTCACTAGAGTTATTTAAGTTCTTATAGATTGCATTTGCTTTAGGTTTTTGGAAAAAGGTTTTATAAAAATAAGCGTAATGCTTACATAAATAAATATATATATATATATAAATATAGATTCAGAAACATAGAGGATATGTATGGTGGTTGGACTCTCTCCCTTCTTCTTATTTGGCATGACCAGTGTATAACATAGTTATTCAGATTATTGTTCGGCGGTGACTTTTCCTTGTTGTAGTAATAGCTTACTATTACACTATGTATATTAAAGTTTCCCTACGTTAATAACTAAGGTACCTACGAGAACCTAACCTCGATGTGTCACATACCCTAATTACTAAGTGAGTTGTTTATACACATGCATTATTATCTTCACCAATTAACCTCTATATCCTAGTATCGGGTTGTTCATCTTCTAAGTGCTCAACTCACACCTAGTTCATGATTCCTCCTCTAACCGCTCATTCACGACTAGTTCAGGATGTTACCGTCTCTATACACCTAGCATTATTTACTACTAGTTCCGGACCATATTAAGTTAAGACCTAATATCAATTCTATGGGCACTATCCCGCTTATCCGGCCAGATTACGAGAATACGTTATTAAAGTGCAAGAAAGTAAATAACAAACATAACTACTGAATATCATTTATTATAACTTAGACTCAATCACAGACTCCAAATATTCATAGGGGAGTTCATCTTCTCCACCACAACCTAAGGCATCTATTACAAAAGACTACATATTTAAATTACAATAAAGAATTATAACCTAAACATAAAAGCCTAAAGAAAACATACCTTGCTGAGTTAGTTTTCCCGTAAGGGGAGAAAACTATGCCCAATAGACCTCCTCTGAACCTCTCCTTATAGTAGAGAGTGTTCTACTATTTCTGAATGAATTAAACAATGGCAGTGAGGCTCTATTTATAGTTTTCGTAATGGGCCTCAGCAAGGCATCGTACTGCGATTGCTCCATCGCAGTACGACGTGAAGATTTAGTTCAATTTTATAACTGATGCTGTGTATTTCATTAGCTTGGTCGCCAAGTTACTCCATCGTACTGCGTTGTGATGCATCGTACTGCGATGAGAGATTTTATTCAGATTTATTTCTTCTGTTTTCTTGGCAAACAAGCAGTATCCATCATGGCACGATGGGGGTCATCGTGTTGCGATGAAATGCTCAATTTCTTCACTTTTTGGGCTTTTTCTTGTCTTTTGGCATCTTGGACCTTGTCTTGATGCTTTTTCCTGCTTTTGTAGGTTTTCCTTCGTATTTGGGTCTGTCTTGGTCATTTTACTACTAATAATAATACTAAAAATACCATAGAAATTCCTGTCATCAATAACACACCTAGTAATTAGGGTATGTGACACATCGATGTTAGGCTCTCGTAGGTACTTTAGTTATTAAAGTAGGGAAACTTCAATATACATAGAGTAACAGTAAGGTGTTACTACAATAAAGGATAAATCACCGCCGAACAATAATCTGATTAACTATGTTATACACCGTTCATGCCAAATATGAAGAAGGGAGTGAGTCCAACCACCATACTTATCCTCTATATTTCTTGAATCAACTATCTTTATATTTTCTGCAAGCATATCGCTATTTTTATTAAAACCTTTTTCCAAAAACCAAAGTGAATGCAAATATACTAACTTAAATAACGCTAGCGAAGCTTCGACACGATCCCTGTGGATACGAACTCATTCTAGACACCTAGAGTGTGAATTATTACTCGACGACAGACTAGTGCACTTGCCAGAATGCAGTCACATAGCACCAGAAATATTTAGCCGAACGTTTGGTCAAGTTTCTCACAAGTCGGATGTATATAGCTAAGGTATGCAGGAGGGTTCCAGAGGGTGTTCGAGATGAGCGACCGCACAGGGCACCAAAATTTCAGGGGCACAATTTTTTTTTACTTAGTGCATGTGTATATCCGTGTGTGCGTCCGGTGTTGGGGTTGATTGTCAAGTCCCACATCATCCGGTTTCTTAAATAAAGATGGAGGTTAAAAAAATTAGTTATTGGAGAAATCCCACATCGCTTAGAATGGTGAAGCAAGGGGGAAACCAAGGCTATATATTGGACCTAAGTTCTTTGTTTGTAATTGCACAAGTCAGTAACACTTTAAGCTTATATCTCACTTAGTTTAAATATTTGCTTTGTGAGAGTGTGGTTGTATTGGGGCATTGGGGTGAGAGTGAGAGAATATGTGTTGTAACAATTTTCACATAGTGATAATTCTCTAGTTGTCGGTTTAGACAACTGTTGTGATTTTTTCACCGATTTTGGAGTTTCCACATTATATTTTTGTATTGCGGTTGTGTTTATTTTTCTTCTTTAGTGTTGTTATTTTCTAATAGTGGTATCAAGAGCTTCAATTCAATATTCTAAATGTGCTAAAGAAGGGGCTTTGCTATATCTTACTCAAGTGCTACGAGGTTTGACATAGAGAAGTTTAATGGAAGAATCAACTTTTGCTTGTGGGAAGTGCAAGTCAATGATGTGTTGATACAATCAAGATTACACAAGGCGCTGAAAGGAAACACTTCCAACATGGAGGCCGACAAGTGGGAGGAACTGGATTTGAGAGCTGCAAGTGCAATTCGTCTGTGTTTGACAAAGAATGTTCTTACGAATGTGCAGAGTCTGTCATCAGCTAAGGAACTTTGGGAAAGGCTCGAAGGGTTGTATCAGGCAAATGACATCTCAAATTGGTTGTTGCTGAAGGAGAAATTCCACAACTTGCGCATGGATGAGGTTAAAATTGATGATTAAGGTAAAGTGTTAAGGCTCATTTTGTCTCTTTCACCTTCTTATGTTCATATTAAACCTGTTTTGATGTATGGGATGGAAAGTTTGAGTTTTGAAGAAGTTACAACTAAAATTATTCTGAAGAAAGGAGGATGAATAATGATGAAAGCACTTCATCAAACTCAATGTTGCTAACTAGAAGTGGGGCTAATGGGAAGAAGATCCATGCAAAGAATTTACCGTGTTGGAAGTGTGGAATGTCTGGGCATTTAAAGAGAAATTGTCCAGGTGGAGCAGTATCTGAAAAAGACTCTGAGACAAGTGCCAACAATGTCTCCCTTGTTTTGAGAGATGATGGTGATCTTATCTAGAAGATAAAGTGTGTCCTTATGGTATTTCCGCTATACCATGGGAAATGACAAGTTATTGCTAGCGGATTCAAAACAACACACGGGCATTGGTTGACATTGATCCAAAGTGTGTGGTGAGAAGTGTCTATGGCTGAAGAACTTCTTGAAAGCCAACATGAGAGTCGCACCATATCTCTCAGCAGGTTTCGACATGAAATATTTGGGATGGTTTAGTTCCAAGTGAAGCATACACTTTATGGTGGAGTATGATTGGTAGTATAGACAATGGAAGATGGAACTCTTGCAATCAAGGTAGAGATTGTTGGGGTTGATTGTCAAGTCCCACATCGCCCGGTTTCTTAAATAAAGTAGGAGGTTAAAAAAAATTAGCTATTGGAGAAGTCTCACATCGCATAGAATGATGAAGCAATGGGGAAACCAAGGCTATATATTGGACCTAAGTTCGTTGTTTGTAATTGCTCCAATAGCACTTTAAGCTTATATCTGACTTAGTTTAAATATTTGCTTTGTGAGAGTGTAGTTGTATTGGGGTGAGAGAAGTCTATTTGTTGTAACAATTTTCACATAGTGATAATTCTTTAGTTGTCGATTTAGACAACTGTTGTGGTTTCTTCTTCGATTTTGGAGTTTCCACATTATATTCTTGTGTTATGATTGTGTTAATTTTTCTTCTTTAGTGTTGTTATTTCCTAACATCCGGGTGATAAAATAAATAAATATTGGTAAAATTACACTTATAGTTCTTTATCTTATTTATGTGTAACAATTTGGTCCTTTATCTATCAAAATGTGTACAACTTAGTCCTTTTTTATCATATTTTTATTAAAAAAATACTGAAATAATATTTTTATTAATAATTTTTAATTTTAATTTTTTTTAATTAAAAATAAAGAAATTGATGAACATATGAATGGTCATTTTTATGTTCATCATCTTCATCTCATCTTCATAATCTTATTCTTTAAATTAAAAAGAAAAATATTCACCGAAAATCATTTTCATCTTCATCTATCATCTTCTTCAAAAATAAAAATTTAAAATCTCAAAATCTCAATGAACCATAAATTTACCAAACTTAAATTTTTTTCCAATATCCAATTAAAAGAGAAAGGGTTAAATTCTCCAATTTTTTTCGTTACCGGATAAATCGCACCAAATTGTTAAGGAGTGACTACGGTCTGGCAAGTGCATCAGTCTGTCGTCGAGTAATAATTCACACTCTACTTAGTAGAATGAGTTCGAATCCACAGGGATCGTGCCGCAGCTTCGCTAGCGTTATTTAAGTTTGTATAATTTGCATTCGCTTTGGTTTTGGAAAAAAGGTTTTATAAAAATAGTGTAATGCGTTGCAGAAAATATAAAGATAGTTTATTCAGAAACATAGAGGATAGGTATGGTGGTTGGACTCCCTCCCTTCTTCATATTTGGCATGATTGGTGTATAACATAGTTATTCAGATTCTTGTTCAGCGGTGACTTTTCCTTGTTGTAGTAACACCTTACTGTTACTCTATGTCTATTAAAGTTTCCCTACATTAATAACATAGGTACCTACGAGAGCATAACCTCGATGTGTCACATACCCCAATTACTAAGTGAGTTGTTTATAAACATGCATTATTATCTTCACCAATTAACCTCTAGATCCTAGTATCGGGCTGTTCATCTTCTAAGTGCGCAATTCACACCTAGTTCATGATTCCTCCTCTAACCGCTCATTAACGACTAGTTCAGGATGTTACCGTCTCTATACACCTAGCATTATTTACTACTAGTTCCGGACCATATTAAGTCAAAACCTAATATCAATTCAATGGGCGCTCCCGCTTATCCGGCCAGATTATGAGAAACGTTATTAAAATGCAAGAAAGTAAATAATAAACATAATACTTAAATATCATATATTATAACTTAGACTCAGTCACAGACTCCAAATATTAATTGGGGAGTTAATATTCTCCACCACAACCTAAGGCATCTATTACAAAAGACTACATATTTAAATTACAATAACGAAATTATAACCTAAACATAAAAGCCTAAAGAAAACATACCTCGTTGAGTTAGTTTTCCCGTAAGGGGAGAAAACTATGCCCAATAGAGCTCCTCTAAACTTCTCCTTATAGTAGAGAGTGTTCTACTATTTCTGAATGATTTAAACAATGAATGGCAGTGCGATGTGAAGATTCGGTTCATTTTTATAACTGATCATATGCATTTCATCAGCTTGGTCGCCAAGTTACTCCATCGTACTGCGTTGTGATGCATCGTACTACGATGAACAAATTTTCTTCAGATTTATTCTTCAGAAATTTTCTTCAAATTTTCTTCAGATTTATTCCTGTCATCACAACCCCAAACTTAAACTGTTGCTTGTCCTCAAGTAACATGTTGTCAGACAAGATCGCTAGAGAAATAGGAGATAAATAAAGATGATAGGAATTTCACAACATTGCTTGTATTTCAACAATGGTGCCGCTGATTCTTACCGCAACGATCATGCTCAGTCCTGTTAGGCTCAGGAGACGTCGATAGTAGCAAATCGGACAAATGCCCACAAGAGTCCATGTTCAACCTTTTCTCTCTCTCACATTTGTATTTTTCGCTCATAATTGAAAGGGTTATCTCTCAATCATCGTAAAACCTGTCATTTTACCATAGGCTTGCAAGAACTCTAAGCAACCAGTCAAAATTTAATAAACATGCATTTTTTGAGGTCTTTTCAGGGTTATAACATGGCTTGGGTCAAGGTAGGACATTTTTGGGAATAGTAGGCTAAACATTGGAGTTAAGTTCTACTTTGTTGTTCCTTTTTGTGTGCACAACCTTATTTCTTAGGGTGCCTTTTTGTGCTGGTGTCAGAGATTAAGAACCGGTGTGTCTTTTTATGGTTCTTTTCTATCACTATTTTTGCCCTTTGGCTCTTTCTTTTTCATTCAATTTTTTTAAAGACTATTTTTTTAGGTAATTTTTTATGTTTTCCCGTCTCTTTTTATTTTATTTTTTTTATTTTAAGAGTGATAGTTCTCCGTACAACCACCCCAAACTTAGAGTTGCTAGTTCCATGAGCAACCCCAAACTTATTTTTTTGCCAAGACTTTTGAGAACTATTACCTAACTCCAAAGAGGGTAAATCATTGTTTTTCTGGTCTATAGGATTGTATCGTGGTTTGTCACCGAAACAAAAGGGATAATTATTTTTTTACGGGTCAAATTTGGCTAGCAAAGGATATAATATAATAAAGGGTGGCTTGAAAAGGCTCTGGGTTATAACAAACAATTGCCTCAATGCATATAAATTCAAATTAACCCGTCAGCATAGAATTAGAGCAATTTCTAGAAAATAAACAAGTGCACGGTACTCTCAAAGTAGATCGAAAGAAAGTGGTAATACCGTTTGGAAATATTTGGCTCAAATCCTCACATGGCTTAGGTATATCTGAAAGTTGAACATTTGTCTCACGGACATCAGCTTCATCACTCGTCTCTCTGTCTCCCGAACTTCGCACTTCGGAGCAATCACCTTTGGTATTTGTGTAAAGGTGTGAAATTCGGCTCATCAAAATTTATAACTCACTTCGCTGCAATCTTACCTATAACAGTTTATCATGCACTAGATAATAAACAGCAAAACAGTTATTTAATTTTTTGTAAGTTTCAATAAGGGCTGTTTACAGATGAAGATGACATGCCGAATTCTAGGCATACTTTATTGAATTGAAAAACTAAATTGAAATTACTGAATTAAATACTTATCCTTGGGTTGCCTCCCAAGCAGCGCTTGTTTAGCCTCTCATTAGCTTGAGGCATTTCCTCCATGACAGAGGATAGGTTCGCATGTCTCTCTCTTTTGTAGGAGCTTTCGCCTTAGCTCCTCCCTCTTTCTTGTTGCTTCTTTTATA
Organism: Trifolium repens; assembly: GCA_030408175.1. Classification (NCBI taxonomy): domain Eukaryota; kingdom Viridiplantae; phylum Streptophyta; class Magnoliopsida; order Fabales; family Fabaceae; genus Trifolium; species Trifolium repens. The sequence goes on along the minus strand of CP125848.1, from coordinate 38,206,256 downwards.
CTTCTCTGGGTTCTGTTTTTCTTTGAAGGTGGCAAAGCAGAGTCGTTCATCATCTTCTGAAGGTACTATTTTTATGATGGACTTCCCTTTGCTTTGTGGTGGATGCTCCTTCTTTTGTTCTTTTGGTGCATTAACCCATCTATTCTTCTCTCTTTAATCTTTTCTCTCAACAGCAGGCTTCTTCAGAGGTGACGTATTAACCCCAAACTTAGATCTTCTGGCCACTTTTCGGTTTCTAACCCATGCTTTGACCCATGTTGCTCAGATGTCCACTTCAATAGGTAGCCTTTTTAATTTTTCAGTTAGTGCTTCGGGTACCTCCTATTCCTGAGTTGTCTCTATCTCTAGCTGCGCCATTTCATTCTCCAGCTCTGTTATCTCTATCTTTACCTGTACTTCTTGAACTGGAGTTGGTGGTGTAGCTTCCCTGTCTTTCCACTCGAGCATGTAGCACTTATCTTTTCCTGCATTGGAAGTTTTGACGGTTCTTTTCTTCTCTCCACTCCTTAGAGTCAACTCGGCGAGCTCCACATTAATGAGTGCCCTGCTAGTTGCTAAGAATGGTCTTCAGAGAATGATGGGATGCTCTTCATCTTCTTGGATATCCAAGATCATGAAGTCTGCTGGAAATACCAGGTCTTCGACTTTCACCAAGACATCCTCTACTGTACCTGCTGAGCGAATGGTTAACTGGTTTGCTAATACGAGTTCACGTTTTGTGCCTCTAGTTGTTGTTGTGAGTTTTCACTTGTCTGCCAGAGATAATGGCATTACATTAACACTTGAACCCACATCACATAGTGCATTGACTTCTGCTTCCTCAATCTGACATATTATGGTGACGCTTCCAGGATTTGTCTTCTTGGGTGGCAGTTTTGCTAGGCTTTCTCTGTATTCCCTCAGCTCTCTCATGAACTCGTCATAAGCTTCATCTTTTTCATTCATTTTTTTTAAAGACTATTTTTTTAGGTAATTTTTGATATTTTTCCATCTCTTTTTCTTTTATTTTTTTATTTTTGTAGTGATAGTTCTCCGTACACCCACCCCAAACTTAGAGTTGCTAGTTTCATGAGCAACCCCAAACTTATTTTGTTGCCAAGACTTTTGAGAACTATTACCTAACTCCAAAGAGGGTAAATCATTGTATTTCTGGTCTATAGGATTGTATCGTGGTTTGTCACCGAAACATAAGGGATAATTATTTTTTTACGGCTCAAATTTGGCTAGCAAAGGCTATAATATAATAAAGGGTGGCTTGAAAAGGCTCTGGGTTATAACAAACAATTGCCTCAATGCATATAAAATCAAATTAACCGGTCAGCAGAGAATTAGAGCAAGTTCTAGAAAATAAACTAGTGCACGATACTCTCAAAGTAGATCGAAAGAAAGTGGTAATACCATTTTGAAATATTTGGCTCAAATCCTCACATGGCTTAGGTATATCTGAAAGTTGAACATTTGTCTCACGGACATCAGCTTCATCACTCGTCTCTCTGTCTCCCGAACTTCGCACTTCGGAGCAATCACCTTTGGTATTTGTGTGAAGGTGTGAAATTCGGCTCATCAAAATTTATAACTCACTTCGCTGCAATCTAACATATAACAGTTTATCATGCACTAGATAATAAACAGCAAAACAGTTATTTAATTTTTTGTAAGTTTGAATAAGGGTTGTTTACAGATGAAGATGACATGCCGAATTCTAGGCATACTTTATTGAATTGAAAAACTGAATTGAAATTACTGAATTAAATACTTATCCTTGGGTTGCCTCCCAAGCAGCGCTTGTTTAGCCTCTCATTAGCTTGAGGCATTTCCTCCATTACAGAGGATAGGTTCGCTTGTCTCTCTCTTTTGTAGGAGCTTTCGCCTTAGCTCCTCCCTCTTTCTTGTTGCTTCTTTTATACTTCTCTGGGTTCTGTGTTTCTTTGAAGGTGGCAAAACAGAGTCGTTCATCATCTTCTGAAGGTACTATTTTTATGATGGACTTCCATTTGCTTTGTGGTGGATGCTTCTTCTTTTTTTCTTTTGGTGCATTAACCCAGCTATTCTTCTCTCTTTCATCTTTTCTCTCAACAGCAGGCTTCTTCAGAGGTGACGTATTAACCCCAAACTTAGATCTTCTGGCCACTTTTCGGTTTCTACCCCATGCTTTGACCCATGTTGCTCGGATGTCCACTTCAATAGGTAGCCTCTTTAATTTTTCAGTTAGTGCTTCGGGTACCTCCTATTCCTGAGTTGTCTCTATCTCTAGCTGCGCCATTTCATTCTCCAGCTCTGTTATCTCTATCTTTACCTGTACTTCTTGAACTGGAGTTGGTGGTGTAGCTTCTCTGTTTTTCCACTCGTGCATGTAGCACTTATCTTTTCCTGCATTGGAAGTTTTGACGGTTCTTTTCTTCTCTCCACTCCTTAGAGCCAACTCGGCGAGCTCCACCTTAATGAATGCCCTGCTAGTTGCTAAGAATGGTCTTCAGAGAAAGATGGGATGCTCTTCATCTTCTTGGATATCCAAGATCATGAAGTCTGCTGGAAATACCAGGTCTTCGACTTTCACCAAGACATCCTCTACTGTACCTGCTGAGCGAATGGTTGACTGGTTTGCTAATACGAGTTCACGTTCTGTGCCTCTAGTTGTTGTTGTGAGTTTTCACTTGTCTGCCAGAGATAATGGCATTACATTAACACTTGAACCCACGTCACATAGTGCATTGACTTCTCCTTCCTCAATCTGACATATTATGGTGACGCTTCCAGGATTTGTCTTCTTGGGTGGCAGTTTTGCTAGGCTTTCTCTGTATTCCCTCAGCTCTCTCATGAACTCGTCATAAGCTTCATCTTTTTCATTCATTTTTTTAAAGACTATTTTTTTAGGTAATTTTTGATATTTTTCCATCTCTTTTTCTTTTATTTTTTTATTTTTGTAGTGATAGTTCTTCGTACACCCACCCCAAACTTAGAGTTGCTAGTTCCATGAGCAACCCAAAACTTATTTTGTTGCCAAGACTTTTGAGAACTATTACCTAACTCCAAAGAGGGTAAATCATTGTTTTTCTGGTCTATAGGATTGTATCGTGGTTTGTCACCGAAACATAAGGGATAATTATTTTTTTACGGCTCAAATTTGGCTAGCAAATGATATAATATAATAAAGGGTGGCTTGAAAAGGCTCTGGGTTATAACAAACAATTGCCTCAATGCATATAAAATCAAATTAACTGGTCAGCAGAGAATTAGAGCAAGTTCTAGAAAATAAACTAGTGCACGGTACTCTCAAAGTAGATCGAAAGAAAGTGGTAATACCGTTTGGAAATATTTGGCTCAAATCCTCACATGGCTTAGGTATATCTGAAAGTTGAACATTTGTCTCACGGACATCAGCTTCATCACTCGTCTCTCTGTCTCCCGAACTTCGCACTTCAGAGCAATCACCTTTGATATTTGTGTGAAGGTGTGAAATTCGGCTCATCAAAATTTATAACTCACTTCGCTGCAATCTAACCTATAACAGTTTATCATGCACTAGATAATAAACAGCAAAACAGTTATTTAATTTTTTGTAAGTTTGAATAAGGGCTGTTTACAGATGAAGATGACATGCAGAATTCTAGGCATACTTTATTGAATTGAAAAACTGAATTGAAATTACTGAATTGAAAATACTGAATTAAATACTTATCCTTGGGTTGCCTCCCAAGCAGCGCTTGTTTAGCCTCTCATTAGCTTGAGGCATTTCCTCCATTACAGAGGATAGGTTCGCATGTCTCTCTCTTTTGTAGGAGCTTTCGCCTTAGCTCCTCCCTCTTTCTTGTTGCTTCTTTTATACTTCTCTGGGTTCTGTTTTTCTTTGAAGGTGGCAAAACAGAGTCGTTCATCATCTTCTGAAGGTACTATTTTTATGATGGACTTCCCTTTGCTTTGTGGTGGATACTCCTTCTTTTGTTCTTTTGGTGCATTAACCCAGCTATTCTTCTCTCTTTCATCTTTTCTCTCAACAGCAGGCTTCTTCAGAGGTGACGTATTAACCCCAAACTTAGATCTTCTGGCCACTTTTCGGTTTCTACCCCATGCTTTGACCCATGTTGCTCGGATGTCCACTTCAATAGGTAGCCTCTTTAATTTTTCAGTTAGTGCTTCGGGTACCTCTTATTCCTGAGTTGTCTCTATCTCTAGCTGCGCCATTTCATTCTCCAGCTCTGTTATCTCTATCTTTACCTGTACTTCTTGAACTGGAGTTGGTGGTGTAGCTTCCCTGTCTTTCCACTCGAGCATGTAGCACTTATCTTTTCCTGCATTGGAAGTTTTGACGGTTCTTTTCTTCTCTCCACTCCTTAGAGTCAACTCGGCGAGCTCCACATTAATGAGTGCCCTGCTAGTTGCTAAGAATGGTCTTCAGAGAATGATGGGATGCTCTTCATCTTCTTGGATATCCAAGATCATGAAGTCTGCTGGAAATACCAGGTCTTCGACTTTCACCAAGACATCCTCTACTGTACCTGCTGAGCGAATGGTTAACTGGTTTGCTAATACGAGTTCACGTTTTGTGCCTCTAGTTGTTGTTGTGAGTTTTCACTTGTCTGCCAGAGATAATGGCATTACATTAACACTTGAACCCACATCACATAGTGCATTGACTTCTGCTTCCTCAATCTGACATATTATGGTGACGCTTCCAGGATTTGTCTTCTTGGGTGGCAGTTTTGCTAGGCTTTCTCTGTATTCCCTCAGCTCTCTCATGAACTCGTCATAAGCTTCATCTTTTTCATTCATTTTTTTTAAAGACTATTTTTTTAGGTAATTTTTGATATTTTTCCATCTCTTTTTCTTTTATTTTTTTATTTTTGTAGTGATAGTTCTCCGTACACCCACCCCAAACTTAGAGTTGCTAGTTTCATGAGCAACCCCAAACTTATTTTGTTGCCAAGACTTTTGAGAACTATTACCTAACTCCAAAGAGGGTAAATCATTGTATTTCTGGTCTATAGGATTGTATCGTGGTTTGTCACCGAAACATAAGGGATAATTATTTTTTTACGGCTCAAATTTGGCTAGCAAAGGCTATAATATAATAAAGGGTGGCTTGAAAAGGCTCTGGGTTATAACAAACAATTGCCTCAATGCATATAAAATCAAATTAACCGGTCAGCAGAGAATTAGAGCAAGTTCTAGAAAATAAACTAGTGCACGATACTCTCAAAGTAGATCGAAAGAAAGTGGTAATACCATTTTGAAATATTTGGCTCAAATCCTCACATGGCTTAGGTATATCTGAAAGTTGAACATTTGTCTCACGGACATCAGCTTCATCACTCGTCTCTCTGTCTCCCGAACTTCGCACTTCGGAGCAATCACCTTTGGTATTTGTGTGAAGGTGTGAAATTCGGCTCATCAAAATTTATAACTCACTTCGTTGCAATCTAACCTATAACAGTTTATCATGCACTAGATAATAAACAGCAAAACAGTTATTTAATTTTTTGTAAGTTTGAATAAGGGTTGTTTACAGATGAAGATGACATGCAGAATTCTAGGCATACTTTATTGAATTGAAAAACTGAATTGAAATTACAGAATTAAATACTTATCCTTGGTTTGCCTCCCAAGCAGCGCTTGTTTAGCCTCTCATTAGCTTGAGGCATTTCCTCCATTACAGAGGATAGGTTCGCTTGTCTCTCTCTTTTGTAGGAGCTTTCGCCTTAGCTCCTCCCTCTTTCTTGTTGCTTCTTTTATACTTCTCTGGGTTCTGTGTTTCTTTGAAGGTGGCAAAACAGAGTCGTTCATCATCTTCTGAAGGTACTATTTTTATGATGGACTTCCCTTTGCTTTGTGGTGGATGCTTCTTCTTTTTTTCTTTTGGTGCATTAACCCAGCTATTCTTCTCTCTTTCATCTTTTCTCTCAACAGCAGGCTTCTTCAGAGGTGACGTATTAACCCCAAACTTAGATCTTCTGGCCACTTTTCGGTTTCTACCCCATGCTTTGACCCATGTTGCTCGGATGTCCACTTCAATAGGCAGCCTCTTTAAATTTTCAATTAGTGCTTCGGGTACCTCCTATTCATGAGTTGTCTCTATCTCTAGCTGCGCCATTTCATTCTCCAGCTCTGTTATCTCTATCTTTACCTGTACTTCTTGAACTGGAGTTGGTGGTGTAGCTTCCCTGTCTTTCCACTCGAGCATGTAGCACTTATCTTTTCCTGCATTGGAAGTTTTGACGGTTCTTTTCTTCTCTCCACTCCTTAGAGTCAACTCGGCGAGCTCCACATTAATGAGTGCCCTGCTAGTTGCTAAGAATGGTCTTCAGAGAATGATGGGATGCTCTTCATCTTCTTGGATATCCAAGATCATGAAGTCTGCTGGAAATACCAGGTCTTCGACTTTCACCAAGACATCCCCTACTGTACCTGTTGAGCGAATGGTTGACTGGGTTGCTAATACGAGTTCACGTTTTGTGCCTCTAGTTGTTGTTGTGAGTTTTCACTTGTCTGCCAGGATAATGGCATTACATTAACACTTGAACCCACATCACATAGTGCATTGACTTCTGCTTCCTCAATCTGACATATTATGGTGACGCTTCCAGGATTTGTCTTCTTGGGTGGCAGTTTTGCTAGGCTTTCTCTGTATTCCCTCAGCTCTCTCATGAACTCGTCATAAGCTTCATCTTTTTCATTCATTTTTTTAAAGACTATTTTTTTAGGTAATTTTTGATATTTTTCCATCTCTTTTTCTTTTATTTTTTTATTTTTGTAGTAATAGTTCTTCGTACACCCACCCCAAACTTAGAGTTACTAGTTCCATGAGCAACCCCAAACTTATTTTGTTGCCAAGACTTTTGAGAACTATTACCTAACTCCAAAGAGGGTAAATCATTGTTTTTCTGGTCTATAGGATTGTATCGTGGTTTGTCACCGAAACATAAGGGATAATTATTTTTTTACGGCTCAAATTTGGCTAGCAAAGGATATAATATAATAAAGGGTGGCTTGAAAAGGCTCTGGGTTATAACAAACAATTGCCTCAATGCATATAAAATCAAATTAACCGGTCAACAGAGAATTAGAGCAAGTTCTAGAAAATAAACTAGTGCACGGTACTCTCAAAGTAGATCGAAAGAAAGTGGTAATACCGTTTTGAAATATTTGGCTCAAATCCTCACATGGCTTAGGTATATCTGAAAGTTGAACATTTGTCTCACGGACATCAGCTTCATCACTCGTCTCTCTGTCTCCCGAACTTCGCACTTCGGAGCAATCACCTTTGGTATTTGTGTGAAGGTGTGAAATTCGGCTCATCAAAATTTATAACTCACTTCGCTGCAATCTAACATATAACAGTTTATCATGCACTAGATAATAAACAGCAAAACAGTTATTTAATTTTTTGTAAGTTTGAATAAGGGTTGTTTACAGATGAAGATGACATGCCGAATTCTAGGCATACTTTATTGAATTGAAAAACTGAATTGAAATTACTGAATTAAATACTTATCCTTGGGTTGCCTCCCAAGCAGCGCTTGTTTAGCCTCTCATTAGCTTGAGGCATTTCCTCCATTACATAGGATAGGTTCGCTTGTCTCTCTCTTTTGTAGGAGCTTTCGCCTTAGCTCCTCCCTCTTTCTTGTTGCTTCTTTTATACTTCTCTGGGTTCTGTGTTTCTTTGAAGGTGGCAAAACAGAGTCGTTCATCATCTTCTGAAGGTACTATTTTTATGATGGACTTCCCTTTGCTTTGTGGTGGATGCTTCTTCTTTTTTTCTTTTGGTGCATTAACCCAGCTATTCTTCTCTCTTTCATCTTTTCTCTCAACAGCAGGCTTCTTCAGAGGTGACGTATTAACCCCAAACTTAGATCTTCTGGCCACTTTTCGGTTTCTACCCCATGCTTTGACCCATGTTGCTCGGATGTCCACTTCAATAGGTAGCCTCTTTAATTTTTCAGTTAGTGCTTCGGGTACCTCCTATTCCTGAGTTGTCTCTATCTCTAGCTGCGCCATTTCATTCTCCAGCTTTGTTATCTCTATCTTTACCTGTACTTCTTGAACTGGAGTTGGTGGTGTAGCTTCTCTGTTTTTCCACTCGTGCATGTAGCACTTATCTTTTCCTGCATTGGAAGTTTTGACGGTTCTTTTCTTCTCTCCACTCCTTAGAGCCAACTCGGCGAGCTCCACCTTAATGAGTGCCCTGCTAGTTGCTAAGAATGGTCTTTAGAGAATGATGGGATGCTCTTCATCTTCTTGGATATCCAAGATCATGAAGTCTGCTGGAAACACCAGGTCTTCGACTTTCACCAAGACATCCTCTACTGTACCTGCTGAGCGAATGGTTGACTGGTTTGCTAATACGAGTTCACGTTCTGTGCCTCTAGTTGTTGTTGTGAGTTTTCACTTGTCTGCCAGAGATAATGGCATTACATTAACACTTGAACCCACATCACATAGTGCATTGACTTCTCCTTCCTCAATCTGACATATTATGGTGACGCTTCCAGGATTTGTCTTCTTGGGTGGCAGTTTTGCTAGGCTTTCTCTGTATTCCCTCAGCTCTCTCATGAACTCGTCATAAGCTTCATCTTTTTCATTCATTTTTTTTAAAGACTATTTTTTTAGGTAATTTTTGATATTTTTCCATCTCTTTTCTTTTATTTTTTTATTTTTGTAGTGATAGTTCTCCGTTCACCCACCCCAAACTTAGAGTTGCTAGTTCCATGAGCAACCCCAAACTTATTTTGTTGCCAAGACTTTTGAGAACTATTACCTAACTCCAAAGAGGGTAAATCATTGTTTTTCTGGTCTATAGGATTGTATCGTGGTTTGTCACCGAAACATAAGGGATAATTATTTTTTTACGGCTCAAATTTGGCTAGCAAAGGATATAATATAATAAAGGGTGGCTTGAAAAGGCTCTGGGTTATAACAAACAATTGTCTCAATGCATATAAAATCAAATTAACCGGTCAGCAGAGAATTAGAGCAAGTTCTAGAAAATAAACTAGTGCACGGTACTCTCAAAGTAGATCGAAAGAAAGTGGTAATACCGTTTTGAAATATTTGGCTCGAATCCTCACATGGCTTAGGTATATCTGAAAGTTGAACATTTGTCTCACGGACATCAGCTTCATCACTCGTCTCTCTGTCTCCCGAACTTCGCACTTCGGAGCAATCACCTTTGGTATTTGTGTGAAAGTGTGAAATTCGGCTCATCAAAATTTATAACTCACTTCGCTGCAATCTAACCTATAACAGTTTATCATGCACTAGATAATAAACAGCAAAACAGTTATTTAATTTTTTGTAAGTTTGAATAAGGGCTGTTTACAGATGAAGATGACATGCAGAATTCTAGGCATACTTTATTGAATTGAAAAACTGAATTGAAAATACTGAATTAAATACTTATCCTTGGGTTGCCTCCCAAGCAGCGCTTGTTTAGCCTCTCATTAGCTTGAGGCATTTCCTCCATTATAGAGGATAGGTTCGCATGTCTCTCTCTTTTGTAGGAGCTTTCGCCTTAGCTCCTCCCTCTTTCTTGTTGCTTCTTTTATACTTCTCTGGGTTCTGTTTTTCTTTGAAGGTGGCAAAACAGAGTCGTTCATCATCTTCTGAAGGTACTATTTTTATGATGGACTTTCCTTTGCTTTGTGGTGGATGCTCCTTCTTTTGTTCTTTTGGTGCATTAACCCAGCTATTATACCCTCGTTTTAATCCACCGATAAATTTCTATTTTTTTGCACATACTCTTTTTCCAATTAATTTAATATATTATGTACAAAAAATAATTAATATGTTATGTATCAAAAAAAAAAGTTTTCCAAATATATAACATTAATTGGTTTTATTGAAAAAGATAAGAACAATTTTTTTTTGACGCAAATGATAAGAGCAATTGACAAAGGGTATAATTGACAAATCATACCTGTAAAATACAAAAAAAACAATTAAATAGAAACGTTAAATCTGATAATAAAGACAAGTAAAAAGAAACGGAGGGAATATATCTCAACATGTTTAAGAGATATTGTCCCTGACTCTTTTATATTAAATTTTGATTAAATGTTAAAAGGTCACATTGCGATCTCAAATTGAATTATGATTTGTTTGACATAAATGAATAGTGGTAATGAAAAGAAAAAAAAAAGAATGACACTTGTTTTGTAATTCTTTTTAAAAAATTAGTAAATATATTTTTGTAGGGCGTGTAAAAATTATATACACATTTCATCGTATCTTTTCACAATAACTTTATTTAATTGTCTTTTATTTAATATAAACTTATTTGTAATTGACTGTTAAATTTGAATTAAAAAATATGGAAATGTGAATACCATAAATATTATTCCACATTAAAGATATTAATTAACTTCTAAAATTAGACATTTATTTCATATTTATTATATCAAATTGATTGATATAGCTTAGTGGTAAATACACCACATGATATTTAAAGGATGTGAGTTCGATTCTTGCTGAGGTATTTTTTTAATACTTTATTTGAATTAATTAGGGTTAAAATTGGAGGGAAAATGAGAGAGAAAAAAATTAGGTTGAAGGATAACTAAATGTAATAAACTTATAATATAAATGATTTTTTTTTGTTTTTCCTTATAGATTACTTTTAATATTTAAAACATAATTATTGAAATAAATAAAAAATTTAATGACATGGATAATAATGTTGTGACCAAGTGTACAATGACATGTAATTAGTAACCATGAAACATCATCAAATCAAATCAAAATTGACTATAAAGTAGGATGGGGGACTAAAATTCAAGAAAAAATAAAATAGAGGCATTTAAAAGTTTGTTTTTAAATTAGGGGATTAAAACTTCAAAAAATTTAAAATAGAGCGACCAAAACTGTATTTAAATTTATATATTTATATGAGTTATAAAAAAAATGATATACCAAAATTATAACTTGTATAAAACACCCAAAATCTCGGGAACAATATTGAATTAGGTGTATGAGTCGAACAATGACACAAAATAATTAATTGTTAAATTAACCCCAAAAAATGTAAAAAAAAATAAAAAAACTTAAGACATTGTTGAAGGAATAAACAAAATTTATAGAAAATTGTATTTATTACTTGAACGTTTAATTTTCAAGATAAACTTTTATCTTGTAGATTTCTTAAATAATATCCTTCCAAGTATATAATCAAAATTACCTAAAAAAAGGTATACTGTAGTAACTGTATGATTTAAAATGACAATAGTTTTTGTTTTTATTGAGAAAAGAAGTTTTGAGATATGAAAAAATAAAAAAGTTAGAGAAGAAAAGGACGTATGCAAGAAATTGGAATGGTCTGAACGTCACGCTTCCTCCACTCCCTCTCTCTCTCTCTCATAAAATATTACATAATTATTACACCATAAAGATCAACTTGATGCTCCCTCCTCTTTCAATATGCGGTGTGCTGAGCTAATAATACTGTACTATATACCAATAAAATAAGAGAAGTGTTAATATCACATCCTCAAATAAACTCCTTTAACACACTCTATTAATATGATGACACCTCACCCCACTTTCTATTTTTATTTTTTTAAAATAAATTTGAATTTAATTGTTCCTCTTCTCCAACAAAAACATGGGATGATGTGTCATTATATTATTGGAGTGTGTTAAAAGAGTGTGTTTGAGAGTGTGATATTAACCTTTCTCATAAAATAAACATTAATTTAACTAAATTTGTCCTCAATCAATCACCAATAAATTAAATAACTTCAAAAAATAAAGGAAAACAAATGTTACTGATAGTATAAAATTAACCGATACTAATCATATTATTTGTCACATCATACCACTTTTCTTGATGTTATATGATAAATTGATAATTAGATGATTGTATAAAACTATTTTATACGATCAATTCATCTCAATTAAATTCAAAATAAAATAGAGTTTAATAAAAATGTATTGACGGTGTAAAATAGTTTTACACGATCAGCCAATAAAAAATTATCATTTTGCCATGTCATATTAAGAAGTTGGGGTGTAGTGGGGTGACATGGCGGAAAACATGGTTGGTATTAGTTGACTGTGTAAAATTATTTTACACTGTCGGTGCATATACATTTTTCTCAATAAAATATATACTAATAGTGTAAAATAATTTAACACCATCATATTTCACTATATCATTTTGATATACTCCACTTTAAATATGAGTTTAAATGATATCCACTGTCATTATAAATTAATTTTACATAATCAACCAATAAGAATTCACCAATCTTTCCTGTCATATCAAGAAAGTGAAATTAAACAAGGTGACGTAACAGAAAATATGTTTGTGATTAGTTGACAATGTAAAATTATTTTATATTGTCTGTACATATTTTTTTCTCATAATATTAGATATGAAAGAATTTTTCAGTGTAAAATTAATGAGTTTAAATGACATGCACTATTAGTGTAATTTAATTTTGTATTGACAATAAATAAAATTGCTTCAATCTTCTATATGTCATATAAAGATAATGGAAAGAAATATGGTGACGAAACGGAAAACATAATTGTGTGATTAATTGACGGTGTAAAATTATTGAATACTATGCATATTTATTTTTTCTCAAAATTAATTCATAACAAATCATAAATCCATTAAAAAGAAAAGCATTTTCAATTTTATTTTTTCCAGAGTTAGAGACAAAATTGTACTGTGTAACATCATTAGCAATAAAATATCAAAGTTGTTTTTCTATTTTATTCCTTTTCGATCAAAAAAGTCAATAAGTCTTGTTCCTATTTATCTTCAACTTCTCACTGGTTATTAGGGTTTGCAGCTCCATTTTCTCATCTGTTTCTTCTTCTGGGTATTTCTTAAACCTCTCCAAATTTCTAAAAATTCTCATAAAGATCACTTTTTTATTTTTACCCTTTTTTATATCAAGTTTTTTAAGCTTCTGTTTTTCAACTTCATGCTGTTCAGCTTTGTTTTTACAAGGTGGGCCTTTTATTTTTATTTTTATTTATTTTTTCTTTCTGTTTTGGTATTTTTGATTTTCAGTTTCAAAGTTTTGTCCTTTGTTTCTAACAGTTGTACGGATATTTTAATTTTAATTTTTTCTTCTGTTTTTTAGACACTTTTTTTGTTGCCAATGTTATTAAAACTAAACTAACGAATTTTTAGCTGTTTTGTTAGTTTAGATTTTATTAACTCTTGTCTTAATTAATTCATGTTTATCTTTTTTGTGCTTTTTATTTTTGTATAATTTTCTCATGTGGGTTTGACTAAATTTTTGTGCTTTGTGTAAATGGGTTGGATTTAAGGTTTGTGAAGAAAAGATAAGATAAGAAGATGGTTATAGATGGGCAGTAGACGTAGAACTGCTGAGGATTCTAACAAGGTTGTCAACGGGATGCCAAGCTACGCCCCTCCATTACCACCTTCTAATTCCATGTAAATTTTTCTCAGGAATTTTCTATTTTTATGTTTATCTTAATCTTGATGGTTTTCTTATAGATTTTTGGGGTCAATTTTTGTTTTAATTTCTTTTTATGTCTTAACTAGTAGAAATTGTGTATATTATTGGAGAGCTATGGTGTTGAATTTAAGGGCCTGTTTGATGCGCAAGATAAGATACGTGATATGATAACTGTATCATATCCAATCGTAGTTCAGTGTTTGGTGAGGTAGCATAATATGATATGTTAATCCTGAAGACTTATCTTATATTGTCTCTCTATTAGAAGGGAAAGCTTGAATGATGAGAATGATAAAAGTGTTATATTTTGATTTTATTGTTGATTTATTATTGGAAATTTTTAAATTTAGAGAAGATATGAACAAGGTTTTAGATTGCCGCGGCGGTGTCGTGTATCTTGATATTGTGGAAAATTGCTGTCAAATACTGCTGGTCGTATAACTGAGACATGAAAAATAAAAAAACATTGATGTTGTGGCGGCCCAAACCATGGTTGCCGATCTAAGTTTAAAACCCTGTAGATGAATACACTTGTTTACTTCATACTTCCTTTGGTCATTTTTATAAGAAACAGTTGACTTTTTAGGTTCGTTGAATAATTTATGTATGAATCTAAAAAGTGAGTTGTTTCTTATAAAAAGGACCGGAAGGACTATAATATAATGTGGTGAATTCGTTGTTCCTCACTGACGGGGAATGTTAGTTTCTTTAATTTCTTGTAATTCATGAAAGTTGAAACTCTACAACCTTACAGGCTCTTTTCTTTTTGTGGCTTTACCTTTTCTTAGAAGACTGCTACTTCGTTTTCATACTTGTGGATTTGTTTTTAGATCTTGAGTATCCAAGTTTGACTTTTTTTAGCTTCAAAACATGTATTTCAATTTTCATCATTGGCTGCATGAATTTTTATTTTTACTTGTTTGAATAATTGGACATGCATTCATTAATTTTTTTTAACATGCTTGATTTTGGTTTTCAGGGGTATGGAAGGAAATATTCATCCTTCTCGACTTTCTGATTTTGGAGCCATCGAACAATCTCTTGGATTTCGCATTGAGGACGCCATGAATCTTAGCAGAAGTATGTTCATGCTTTGATCTCTAGCAGTTGTACTTGTACCCCCTTTTTTGTTCGTATTTTTTTGTTGTTTTGCTGCTGCATATTGCTGCGTGTTAGAATCAGAAACAACAGATTACATCCAACTTGTCGCACATGTTTGCTCTTTTCTGGTAACTTGGTCGTCCTTTTCTTCTCCGCGGGGATAAAATCTCATTTGTCTGGAAGATTCCATTCTATTTATGCAGTATTCTGTGTACTCCATCGGCCAGTACATAGCATTCTTGTACTTTGTGTCTGTGCTGATAAATAAATCGTGTACTAACCACGAGACTGCATCGTATTTTCTACATTAGAGTACACAGTATGCTTTCTACATTGTTGCTGTAGAAATGTGTGCTTCCTCAAGAATGATGACTACGATATATCAAAATCAATTAGAAGATATTGGAATAATAGAAATACATGCCATTAGACAAGTTGTTGTCCCCCTCTTGAATGAACCTTATGAATCCGCTATTGATCTATTTATTTTATATTTTATTTCAGATCCAGTGTTTAATCAAATGAAATCAAATAACCAAGCTCTGGGTGCTGATATTCAATTTGGTGCTTTAAGCAAGGTAAAATTGTATTCCAATAATCAATAAATTGTTAAATATATAATGAATTTCTACATTTTACACACTACTCTTACACGCGAGATACAGGCAATTGCAAACTCGGATACAATTGGTGGATCTCAGACATTGCAATTGCAAAAAGAGTCACAGCCAAATTTGGCTTCAACATCTGGCGGCCATCGTGAGAACTGGGGAGAGTCCAACGTGGCTGATGGAAGTGCTGATACTTCAACTGATGACACCGAAGACAAAAATCAAATGGTCATTGCCTTACTTCCATCATACAGTTTATTCTGAAACTGAAATTGAGTGTGTCAAACATTCAAAAGCATGTTTTTGCATTCTCTAATAAAATATTTTTTTTCTTCATTTTTATTTTGCAGCCTGAAAGGGGAGAATCTAGTGAAAGATCGAAAGATAAATCGGATCAAAAGGTTATATAATGTAATTATATTCACATAAACATAAGCATTTGTTACTATATGTTAAACTTTGCTTTCATTCAGACGTTAAGAAGGTTAGCTCAAAATCGTGAGGCCGCCAGAAAAAGCCGACTGAGGAAAAAGGTACATCCTTTTTCTGTTAATTGTAAATGAACTTGTGAATCGTTTCTTCATGCAATTTGGTTAGTAATTTGTTTAATCCTTCTTTCCATTCATTCAGGCATATGTGCAACAATTAGAGAGCAGTAGGCTGAAACTGACCCAACTGGAGCAAGAGCTACAGCGAGCACGCCAGCAGGTTTGGATTTGCTACTTTATTTAATATCTGTTATTAAAATTTTAATACTTATCGTTTTGAAGCCCCTTTGTGGCTATTGTTAATCTGGTTATGTTACTATCTTATGCGATGATTTGGTTATTAATCTATTCTAGGGAATATTCATTTCAAGCACCGGAGAGCAGACACATTCAATGAGTGGAAATGGTATTTAATCTTCTTTTACCTTAAATTACATGCCACTGGACGGTCATGGTCATAGTTTTCCTGTAGTTTGTGCTGTGTTTCAGAACCTAAGTTATGTTAATGAACTTGGTATGCAGGCGCAATGGCATTTGATGCTGAGTATGCACGATGGTTAGAAGAGCACAATAGGCAAACCAATGAGCTAAGGGCTGCAATAAATTCTCATGCTGGAGATATTGAACTCCGTACCATTGTGGACAATTTCATGACTCAATTTGAAGATATTTATAGGCTGAAAGGTGTTGCAGCTAAAGCTGATGTTTTCCACATTCTATCTGGAATGTGGAAGACTCCAGCTGAGAGGTGTTTCATGTGGATCGGAGGCTTCCGCTCATCCGAAATTCTTAAGGTTAGAAATTTCTCATTTGTTTTAATCTCTATGTTAGTAAGTTTTTTTCTAGTTACAATGCACTGAAATGCAAAATCCATCAATTCTTAACTGTTTCATCTTGATAATGGTGGATTGAGGGTTGAATCTTAAGCTTTTTGCTTGTCACATTATGCCGATCTAAAACACGATTGGCTCTGTTGCAGCTTCTAGTAAGTCATTTGGAGCCTTTAACTGAGCAACAATTGATGGGAATCTACAACTTGCAACAGTCATCCCAACAGGCTGAAGATGCTCTCTCTCAAGGAATGGATGCATTGCAGCAATCACTTTCTGAGACATTAGCTAATGGTTCACCCAATCCATCAGGTTCTTCTGGAAATGTGGCAAACTACATGGGCCAAATGGCTATGGCCATGGGAAAACTCGGTACTCTCGAGGGGTTTCTTCGCCAGGTAATTGATTATATCTGGTGCCTGACATGTGTCATGTGTCACCGATATATAGAATTAACTGATGATATGCATGTGTAACAGATTGATTCATCAGAATAAATAATTATCAATTCACTTTTCTTTTTCCTTCACGTTTCTAGGCTGATAACCTGCGACAGCAAACATTGCAACAAATGCTTCGGATATTAACAACCAGGCAATCAGCTAGAGCTCTTCTTGCAATAAGCGATTATTTCTCCCGGCTGCGAGCACTGAGTTCTCTATGGCTTGCACGGCCAAGGGAGTGAAGTGTTTCAAACCTCTATTTATGTTCTTTCAAGCCTGACTCCTTAAAAGATCGATCATGTATAAATATCTTCAACGTTCTGCATGAAGCCGGTGTCTTTTGGCTAATGAATTTGTGTTGTGAAGAAGCCTAGTTATGGTGCTTGCAAACATTAGATACTATGATTTTTCTATTCTCCTCCACCTACTTCTATAGTGTGGTACAACATTTTTCTTTAAGCTTTTCTATGCTTTGAAAAATAGTCTTCAATAATTTGATTATATAGGTGTATGATAGATAGGGTTGAAGGGGAAAAATGTAGAAATAGTGTTTGTATTTTAGGTTACAGCTTGTTCATTGTATTTCAGAAATCAAGCTTTATTCGAGGGTGATTTCCTCTCGTTTAGTTTCTTTTCGCGCTTAATGGTTTGTTGTTTCACACTTGTGTATGTATATATGTTTTTTCTTGTGTTGTATTGGAAAGACAGTACTGACTAGTAACTTAATATGTCTTGTGACAAATATTTGTATATAGTTTGTCTATTTGTTCATGAGAAAAAGTGGTAAGCTTAAGCTCTTTCGAATTGTTTTAGTGCTAAACCCTAGGGAGGTAACACTTTTTTAATATCATAGAGTTGGGTTACTCCTTTTGACTATTTGTATATCTCGTTTTTATCGTATATTTTTACTAGGAAAATTCTAATATCTACCACTTCTTCAAGTGGTCTATGGTGGACAGTTGTAAATAATGTTATAACGAATACGAATTATACAAAATCGATCGTTGGATTTAAAGTTTATATCATATAGATTATCTATGAAATTTTAAAAAAAATTTGAAAATCATTTGATACGTTATTGAGACTCATTAATATTAACGGTTTATGAGTTTTTTTAAATATCGTTAATTTTGATCGATCTCAATAACATATCAAATGATTTTCAATTTTTCTAATTTTTTTTGTGAATGATCTGTATGATATAAACTTTCAATCCAACGGTGAATTTTGAAAAATTCGTATTCGTTATAATGGTTTTAATCACTTGTCCATGGTGGACCACTTGTGAAAGTGGTCCACCGTAGCATTGACCATTTTTACTAATAAATAAAAACAAGTACCAACAATGAATTGGTTCAAGTGGTAAGGACTTGACCCCGTTAAGCATGTGGTTAAAAGTTCAATTCTTGGCTTATGCATACCGAGAAAATTCAGTTGGGAGGTGAGAACCCACCTTATGTGCCCCACAGGTTTCCCGATGGAGATTAGCAATCGCTGACAGCGGTGGAAATTTCGTATCAATATCACGATATCCTAAAAAAAAGTATTAATATATAAGACGCTGAATTTGTTTTGATGGGTATTTTCAAAATATCAAATTTTTTTCATTATAAATTTTACTATTAAGAAAAATATTAATGATCAAAATTATATATGAAATGTGTAAAACAGTTGGCTAAATCACTGATTGTGGGACAAAGAGTACACTAATTAGACAAATACTCCAACAATACCGAGACATTCAATTACAATGTACTTTTATAGAAGACAATCATTGTGCTAATTTTCTTTTTAAACTTGGTGTTGAACATTTGAATAATTTGACAGCGTCCACATTGTCTCCTCCGCATTGTCTTCCAGTAATATCGATAGTCTTTAAAGGTGAATAAGTGAGATGATTGAACTTACAACCCTAATTTCCTGCATATATAATGTAATGTCCTGTCAATTGAACTAAGTTCACAAGACAATCCTCTCTCTTTATTAACAACACATTTGTTTTTTGTTATCATAACATTGATACAAAGTTTCTAACACGATTAGTGATGATTAATCTCTGTCGTAGAATTTGTGGGGTATACAAAGTGAGTTCTCTTCTGCTATCAATTTTTCATGATACACATGAATCAAGAATCAAATCGAACTTCTAACTATATATTTAAGGAAACTAAAAGTCTAGAACCTTTATCAGTTGAACCAATTTATTATCGATAATATTTTTTTTAACAAATTTTTATTTATTTTCTCTTAAAAAAAAAGTGCTTCATGTGGAGGGAAAAGTTACCTATTGAAGTAGTACTGGTGAAGCTAAAAACATAGGGTTTTTAAGAAGCCAAAAACAAAAACAAAGAAGATAGAGAGGGAAAAGAGCATAACTCTTGTTGTTCAGAGATAGTGAGCTTTGATTATTCAATTTCAATGTGTTTGTGAAGTGATTACAATGGCACCTATGCTTCTACGTCGTCTTCCTTTCCTTCGTTTCATGTCTTCTCGCAATTTCTTCACCCCTTCTTCCTTCCGTCTTCTTTCTTATCCTCATTCTTCTTCATCACTCCCTTTTTCTACTCTCTCTAAACCCAGGTATATTATTCCACCCCTTTTCAATAATTCTTACTTTTTAATAAAAGGGTCACTTTTTTTCATTCAAAAATGTCTTTTTTTTTAGTTTATTGTTGTTGGGGTTACTCTTTTTTTATTACTGAATTTATGACAGAAACAAAAAGGGCTTGTTTATTTGTGTTTGTTGATGAATGTTTTTGTTTGTTTTTTTTTTCTCAGGAAGAGGTTTTCTCTTAAGAAATTTTCAATTCCCAGTTTGGTGTCAAATGCAGTCACTCCAAGGGCATATATGTCTTCTTTATCAGCAGCTGAAGATATTCACAAGAATGAAGCTTCTAAAGCTTATGGTTCTGATCAAATTCAGGTCTTTTTCTTTTATTTAGAATAATAACTATATTCATACTGTAGTAGACCAGTTTTATATGTATATTTAATCATTTTTAACTGGCTTATGAGATGATATTTGAAGTACTGTTATAATATGACAAGAAAATGATAAATCACAAGTCATATGTGTACATTAGAAAATGATAAATGATACTTTTTTTTGGTGTAAACCGGGTATTCTCTGCACGCAACCGGAGAGACTAATCCACGAGCCTTGTGGGACCCAAATGGGCGGCTAACTCTCCCCATGAGTTTAATGCTGCATGCCCAAGCCAGGGATCGAACACATGACATTGGTTAAGCTAGAAGAGACCCACGTCATCTCATTTAATTCGTAGGTCTTTTGGTATAGTTAACGAGTTGATGATTTTTTTTTCATTAATGGTTGTTTGTTATATGTAGGTGCTTGAAGGTTTGGACCCTGTAAGAAAAAGGCCTGGAATGTATATCGGAAGCACCGGCCCACGCGGGTTGCATCATTTGGTATCTTTTTATGATTTTAATTTTTGCAAAAGTTTTATATGTTTGGTTGCTCTGCGATTAAAGCTGGGTTTATTTCTTCTATTTAAGGTCTATGAAATTTTGGATAATGCTGTTGATGAAGCTCAAGCTGGATTTGCTTCCAAGATTGATGTTGTTTTACATGCAGATGATTCTGTGAGCATCACTGACAACGGTCGTGGGGTATGTTTTGTTGCTTGTACTTTCAATTTTTTTTGCTATTAATGCATGTACACTGATCAATGTTTCCAAGCTGTAAAAAAATCTACATTCATGAAATTTCGACAGTTGAATATGATCTTATTGGACTAGGATTTTTTATGCTACATTTACTATCTTTTGGATGATTTTGATTTTTCATACTAATTTCTCTCAAATGAATGCAGATTCCGACAGACATGCATCCAACTACAAAGAAATCTGCCTTAGAGACAGTGTTGACGGTATTCTTTTCATATACTTGAATACTGAGTCTTGAGGATTACTATATTTTGAATGTTTCAGAAGGTCAACATTCACTGCTGCATGGTTCTTTTGATACCATACAATTGAATTCCAATTAAATCAGCTATGCTATTTCGTCAATACAGTAAATTATGTTGTAATGTAGGGAAATGTGTTTTACATTTTGGTAATTAGTGAGTAAAGGAATTATGGAGTTAATCCCCCCCCCCCCTTAATTATTGTTATTTTTTCCACTCAATGTGCTTGTGTCTTGAATTCGTTTTTCTATTGCACACATAAAGGAATCTTGTTTTAGAAATATTGAAAACTTTTGTCACGTGGATTATCTGCTTACTGTAGAAAAACGTGATGTGAGCTTGGTGTGTTTATCTTCTCAAAAAATAAATAAAAAATGGTGTGTTTATACATGCATTAGCTTTTGTATGGTAATTGATGATTGGATCATTGATCTTCTGCATGTGTGATTGGGACAAGATTGTCCTCTTAGTTTTATGCTGCAATTTTCACCAACAATGTTCAAAGATATTTGAATAACTGAATATACTCATCCATGACCTTATCATTTTGTTGCAGTTCCGTTAAGATAAAATCTACCCCCTTTTTAAATGTTTTTGGATCATATGCTGCAAGAAAATCTTGCCAGGCCTCTGTTGTATATTTTTTTCGTGCTTATATTTTTCTATACTTTTTTAATTGGATAAAGATTATTTACTTTTATGAACATTGCAGATCTTGCATGCTGGTGGAAAATTTGGTGGCATCAATAGTGGCTACTCTGTTTCTGGAGGTTTACACGGTGTTGGTTTATCTGTTGTTAATGCCTTGTCTGAGGTACGACTTAACAATTCTCTCTCTTTTTTGTTTTGAACTTTGCAATGCATATCGGAAAAGCTTTGTATAAAAAGTTTGATGCAAGTGTATTAATGTTATGGCTTACATTTTAAGACATCTTTACACGCTCTTATCCATCATATATTTAGATGATAACAAATAATGTCATCACATTTGTATTTTATTTTCAGTCAGATGTTCCCTTCCTTGTTCTGGTTAATTATCAATGTTTTCTAAAGTTCGTCTTTGCTGTCTAACTCCACAGGCACTAGAGGTAACAGTTTGGCGTGAAGGGTTAGAATACACACAAACATATTCTCGCGGGAAGCCTGTAACAACCCTGAATTGCGTCATGCTTCCTTTTGAAAATAAAGATCGTCAAGGAACACGTATCAAGTTTTGGCCTGACAAAGAAGGTTCATATGATATGGTCATTCATTCTTAGTTTAGGGTTTTTCTGTTGCTGCAAATTTTAGTCTTACATATGCTTCATTTTGTTTCTCTACTTGACATGCAGTATTCACCACTGCTATTCAGTTTGAGTACAATACAATAGCTGGGCGCATTAGGGAGTTGGCTTTCCTTAACCCAAAGGTGAAATACATTTGGATCAATTTAATTATTGTCTCTTTGTGATCATTTGGATCAATTTCAGAGGAAGTGCTGAGCTTATTACTCACTATCCTCAGAGTTATCATCACCATTACGGATTTTTTTTTTGTGCCTGTAAATTTGTTGAGTCCCTCTAATAGATGAAAGGAGCTATAAGATATTATACTGTGCTGGAACTGAAACTCGTGATGAGACCAGCTCAATTAGATAAAATAAGTTGAGATAAAATTGAGAAGAATGAGTTTTTTAATATGAAACGAAAAGGTGCCTTATAATTATTGATCCACCTTCAGCTTGGACTTAGCATAAAAAATTACGTTGCATAATTTTTTGGCACACCACCTTACAAGTGAGACTGAGCTTTTCATAGCATTTTGTTCCCTATCTAGCCACATATATACATATAGAATTTTAGGAGAGCAAATTTTCTATCTACTTTGCATCTAACTGGATTTTACTTGACCTCTGTAGCTTACAATTGTGCTTCGAAAAGAGGACAACGATCCAGAAAAGGTCCAATTTAATGAGTATTTCTATGCTGGGGGATTGGCTGAATATGTGAAATGGCTTAATACGGATAAGGTCTTCTTCTTTCTTACCTTAATAGTTGTAGTGCATGAAAATGTCATCCTTTTTTTTCTCCAGTTGTTGGTTTTCATAGGGAGGATATCATTATTCTTCTTCGTTTTACTTTTTCTTCAATTAAAATGTAAATTTCTGTTATGATCTATGTATGTATTTTTTCTATAAAATATCCATCGTACTGTGTATAATGTTAACTAAACAACTGTGAACATCTTCACAGTAATGTTATCTCTTGCCTTTTCTGTTTTCTCATCACTCTTTCTCGCTCTCTGTAAACTCAATATTTGTTTCCAGGCTTCTAACAATTGGGGCCATTAGACCTCTGCAGGGTATCATATTCATGACCCATGCAGGATGATCAAATGATCTGCACAGGTGTATTTTTAGTTCACTGTCGGCTGTGTGTGTAGCATTTTGCCTATATATGCTGCACGGGCATTTAAAAATCTGGCTTGATACAGTATATAATTGAGTTTCCTTCTCTACAATTGGATGAGTTTTCATTTGGTGTAAATGGTGTTTTTCTGTTGGTCTTCAAGAATGGCTACAAGTATCGCAGCATGATTTTATTATCATTACTGATTTCGGATTTAAAAATGCTTGATTATGTTAATTTGTCCCTTATAATGCAAAAACAGCTTATTATGCATTATATTTGGATTTGATATTTTTTTAGCTTTTAAAGCAATTTTGCCTAATATTAATGATCTGTTGCAGAAAGCTGTTCATGATGTTCTAAGTTTCAGAAAAGTAACAGATGGAATAACAGTTGATATAGCTTTGCAATGGTAAGTCCCACGCCCAGTGTTGCACTTCTTACTGTTCTGTTAGCTAAATTATTCTCATTAAGTTTTCGTATATGATTGTCTCTATTTGGCACTTCATCCTCGCTCCTTGTGAGTACGGCTAACGATTAACTTGTGAAATGAAGGGTTGTGTTTTATATCTTGTAAATATAAAAGCTCCAAATGGACAATCGGATTGTACAATTGTTTGTAATACGAGCGACCATTCATAAGTCCTTTTATCAATACGTGTAATTCTTTTCATTTCTTTTCTTCTAGGTGTGAAGATGCATACTCTGATACAATACTAGGATATGCTAATAGTATACGCACTGTTGATGGTGGCACTCATATCGATGGCATGAAGGCTTCTTTAACAAGAACACTAAATAATCTCGGAAAGAAATCAAAAGTTATCAAGGTATTTCTCAACCGTTGTTTCTTTTTTCTCTATTTTCCCTGTTGCCATGCCTGTCCACTGCCAAAATAGAAGACTCCCGATTGAGAATGTTTTACTTTGATACTCTTATTCAACACACTCTATTTGTGCTACTATAGTACTACTGCAACTAAGGGTAAATACCCTAGTATTGTGCATAAATCTAAGGGTAAAATTTATGCATAGTTAAGGGACTCAACAAAGTCTTACAAAAAAATAGAAACATGTACTGAAATCAATGCTATTTACAGTCAGAAAATAATTCAATGTTTCATTATCGTGTATCATCTTCTGTTCCTTACAGGAAAAGGATATTACTTTAAGTGGTGAGCATGTGAGAGAAGGTTTAACATGTGTTGTCTCAGTCAAGGTCCCAAATCCAGAGTTTGAAGGACAAACAAAGGTACTGATTTACTATATATTTTACTGGAATCCTTATATTGTTGCAATATTAGGTTACCAGGATTATTACAGTTTTCAACAACCAATTTCTTTCCCTGCATTTCATATCATCCTCATTTCTTTGTTGCATAAAGACAAGGTTGGGAAATCCCGAGGTGCGGAAAGTGGTTGATCAATCTATTCAAGAATATCTTACTGAGTATTTGGAACTGCATCCAGATGTTCTTGACTCAGTGCTCTCCAAAGCTCTTAATGCTTTCAAGGTAATCACTAATCATAGATATATATTGAAATTTACAAGTGTGTCTTTTAGATCCTGATAGGAGTATTAGCCATTTATTTATTTATATATTTTCTAATAAAATTTAACCAAACTATTCCCCTCTTTTGAAATTTATCTTATTAGGCAGCTTTGGCTGCAAAAAGAGCAAGGGAGTTGGTGAGACAAAAGAGTGTATTGAGATCTTCATCTCTTCCGGGGAAACTTGCTGATTGTTCGTCATCAAATCCCGAAGACTGTGGTATACTTCTGTTTATTTTACTTCATAAAAGACATTCCTTAAAACTAAAATTGTACGGCATTTTCTGACTTAGTTCATTGAGAAAGTAGTTATTCCTATTAATTGCCAGTAACTTTCTATGATCAAAGGATTGCTATAATTACTATGTTTCATTCTAATTTGAAGTTGCGACCCAAATCCAAATGTCATCTCCCATTCCACTCCATTCCATCCTATGCCACCAATCCAAACATACTAGTCTAGTTTTCCTTAGTCTCTCTTTACTTTTAACTACTTGGTTATCCTTCATCTGGTCTACATTTATAAAATTTGTTGACGTGTAGAGCTAAGAGGTGTGTTTCAGCATAGTGGGTTCATGTGAAATTAGCTGATAGATACTTCTAGCATAACCTTTTATTGAGATTCTTTGTCTTAATTTTGTAATAATTCATGCCAAATTAGTTGAGAGATCATTTTGAGTTAATCTTTTGATGAGATAGGATTGTGTTTTGAATGGAAAATTCTTTGTTCTTTATCCCCATGTTGCAGAAATTTTTATAGTTGAAGGTGATTCAGCTGGGGGAAGTGCTAAGCAAGGTCGTGATCGGCGCTTCCAGGTAAATTGCACATTGTTAGCTGAAAGCCTGCAAAAGTGGAACCACCTGACACATATGCACGTATATAACGTGTGTCCATGTGTGTATATATATAACCAAAAGTTCAAGCTATACACATACATGATTTTTATACTTGCCCCTCCATGCAAGAGAGCTATCGGATTGGATTGATGACACTGCTTTTTGAAATTCAAATTTTTATTAGAAGAATTGGGGAGTTTTACACCACTTGGTCATAGAGGCTGTGAAAGACAATACTGGATTTAATATATCCGTGACAGAACCTGTTAATTTTACCGAATTAAACTTGTTGACTTATTTATGTGCTAGAGTTTCACTTGAAAGAAGCAAAGATACATAACATACGAGTTATGCTTTTAAAAGTTTCTATTTAATTACATCTTGAAAAGCAAATAACTAGTTAGTCATCCCTTTCAAATATTTAGAATGGAAATAATTTTCTTTCTGAACCCTTGTATGATATTTCCTATTTTACCATCTGTAGACATTTTTGAGTTGTTGTAGTCTATGTTTTTATTGGACCATATTTGTTGCAGGCTATTCTCCCTTTGAGGGGTAAGATTCTGAATATTGAAAGGAGGGATGAAGCAGCAATGTACAAAAATGAAGAGATCCAAAATTTAATCCTTGGTCTTGGTCTCGGAGTGAAGGTTATAATCATTCCTGTTTCATTAATTTGCTATTAAGGAAGGAATTAAGAATATAAATAAATAGATAGATGAATAAAAGTTCTGAAAAGAAAACCACTGTCAAGTATAAAGTATTTCATACACGAAGGTCTTTAATAATGCACTTGCAAGTTTTCTTAACCTTGGTGAGTTGATAGATCTTTTCTTTTATCCGAAGCAACTAACTGCTAGGGATATGTTATCCAGAGTCTAATAGGAATAGTAACTTGCAAGCAACCTGTTTATATTTAGAATTTCTGATTTAAATTGTAAATACAGCCTTTATAATTTGTGTCTCCTTAATGGGGTCCTCATAAAAACACGTTAATAATTGATGTAGGAAATAGAATTTTGAAGATAGGTAAAAGGAGAATACATGGTAATAAGAAAGCCTGAAATGAACATGTTAAAAATTTAAAAACCCGTAATGAATTTCAAAATGGAATTGGAAAAGACATTTCTGAGTAACATGATAACTAAGTTATTAGTAATAGTCATGCAAGTACTGTGATTAAAACAAATATATTGAATTGAAGTAAAAGTCCTTGATCGCCTTTGTTGGAACTCTATGCTCTTAACTTCATCTACTATTATTTAATTCAAAATGTGTTTTTTGTTCAGGGAGAGGATTTTAAAAAGGATGCACTCCGATATCACAAGATTATTATTTTGACTGATGCTGATGTGGATGGTGCCCACATCCGAACTCTGCTACTGACATTTTTTTATAGATATCAGGTAAAGTATACAGGAATTGCCTGCAAATTCTGCTCCTTCATGGAAGAAGAAAAACGAGCCGGTTCTCTTGAGAATAATAAATCAAAAGGATTAAATTGATTCAGTGTTTTTTACTTGCAGAGAGCTTTGTTTGATGAAGGTTACATATATGTTGGTGTTCCACCACTTTACAAGGTTTGCCTTAAATTTTTTGTTACAGTGTTTATCAGATTGGATATAATTAAACTAATTTCTTGGTGTTTTTACTAAAATAATCAGGTTGTAAGGGGAAAACAAGTGCACTATTGTTATGATGAAGCTGATCTTAAAAAACTTAAGAGCACATTCTCTCCTAATGCATCATACAACATGCAAAGGTTCAAAGGTATGATGAAAAGCTTGGTTCGTTGTATGTTTCTTGTAGTAGAATTATGCTTCTTTCGGTTAACGCATTTCTCTCCACTTACTATATAAGACTCGTATATTACCCAAATGCTGAATTATTTGACAATGTGTTTTATAAATGGATAGGGCTGGGAGAGATGATGCCTTTACAACTATGGGAGACAACCATGGATCCAGAACAAAGGTTGTTGAAGAAGTTGACGGTTGAGGATGCAGCTGAAGCAAATATTGTTTTTTCCTCCCTTATGGGTGCTCGGGTAATTTACACAATTGCAATCATGTTTTGTGAATTATTCGTTGCAAGAAATTTTTTAGAAACCACAGTTTTTAGTAATTTGTGATTTTAAACTTGCTTTTGCATTGGGTTGGAAAATTCACACTACGTTTTAATTCAAACTTGCTTTCAAAGTAAAAACTTCAAGCATTCAGTAGTCACTGCATCCAAACTCAAACTTTTTAAATCAGTTTTACAAAATCAATTCCATTTGACAAACTCATCTAAACACACTTAGTCATGTCGATGGAAACCTTGGTGGTCTTACAAAAATTGTGATGACAAGTTTATTATGTTCCTCTTGTTATTGTTCAACTATCATGCATGACATATTGATATGTTCTATGAGCTTAAAAATACTTGAATGCTATCCTTGGTTCAGGATGTAGATTGTTAGGTAATATCACAAGATAACAGATTATTTATAAGTCAGCTTATAAGTTATTTTTGCCGTGCCATAATCTGAATTTTAATTTATATTAGGTGGATGTCCGGAAGGAGCTGATACAAAATGCTGCAAACATGATTAATCTTGATCAGCTAGATATTTGATGATGCAATAGGATGTGGAAAAATGAGATGTTTTTCTTATTTACCTCACATTACATAGTCGAGCGCAAATTTTCCGATATGCTAGTGGAAGATCAAATGTTTTTCTTAATTGAAGCCAGGCGCCCTCCTGTTATTTTCCTTGGTGCCATTTTTGCGATTTGAAAGCATTATTCACTGGCCAGCTGGTATATTTTTTGGAGGCTTGTTAGAGATCTAATTTGATTTCTACAAATTCTGACTAGTGTATATTTTTTCTGATCCAACATTTTGTAATTTTTTATGTAATGTTATTGATACAGTTTCAGATGTTACCCTTTCAAAGTTACCAGTTCCTAAACTGTGTTTGATTATGCCATTTTAGAAGCTAAGTTAGTGTAATTAATCAAAATAACTGAATAACTTTCAATAACTTTAGTAAGGGGATAAATTTTTCTTATCCAACATTGTGTAATTTTTTATGCAATGTTATTGATACCGTTTCAAATGTTACCCTTCAAAAGTTACCAGATCCTAAACTGTGTTTGATTATGCCGTTTTAGAAGCTACGTTAGTGTAATCAATCAAAATAACTGAATAACTTTCAATAACTTTAGTAAGGGGATAATTGTTCTTTATTTAATAAATTTATTTAATGTATTGTTTAGACAATGAACTCATTAATTACGTAGATTTTTTTTTACTCCGTAGATTGTTTGGATAGTACCATTCTTCAACTATTAATATGTGTAAAAAGAAAAAGTAAATAGATCTTTACCTTCTAAAAAGTAGGCGAGTTTTGTTTTATTCCGTACACTTTTTAGATCCAAAATATATTTTGCAAGAAGGGAATCTCAGGAATTTTTTGCAGGGATAAAGTAAAACTCGTCTACTTTGCAGCGGATAAAAATCTATTTACCAAAAAAAAAATTGTGATAATATCATAATACTATGATTAGTATTTTTCTACGACTATTGTTCCATAATAGTAAGGGTTAGGGGTGGACAAAATTTCAAGCCCATCCGAGAACCGAGCTAACCGTTTGAATCGGACTGAAAAAGGGCGGTTCGGGTCGGTCAACGGGTCTGTCGGTTCAAATTCAATTTCTGAGCATGGATTAAGCTGGTTCGGTACGGATTCAATTTTTTAGCCTAGCAGTGTCCGACCCGGACTGGGAATACACAACATAGTGAATAATTAATAATATCGCTAGTGTAATCAGACTTTTTATTCATAGTGTGATAGACTAAAAGTGCTTTTTCATCGTGAATAAGACAGCACAATACCATTGTGTCTTATCTAACCAATTAATTAATAATTCATATTCACAATTTACAATAAATACTATCTAACCAATTAATTAATAATTCATATTCACAATTTACAATAAATACTATGTATATAGTTACAAGGCAACCTTTACTTTACAATAAAATCATAGAACACTTATACCAAAACTGAAGAAAAGAAAGAATAGAACACATTGTCATTCTAAACCAAATCACAATTGATCCAAATCTCATTTCTATCCATTTTATGTGTTTGAAATACTGTTCTTTTACGGCAGTGAAAGGTATAGCATGCAAGACCAATAATGGAGTAGATTTGAACTATTTTTTCATTCTTCTCGTGATCCTTTTTCTTTATCATATCTTCTTTTTTTTCGAAGCTCATTTATAAAACAGGTCCACAAGTTCATTTCATGTTCATATAAATTGCTGCTTTATTTGATTGTTTCTGAAATTTTTCTCTGCAAGTTTTTTTTTGTTGTTGTTGTTTGAAACCGTTTAGACTCATCCGCTCGACCCGCGACCTATACAACCCGAACCTGTTTAACCCGAGACTTAAAAACGGATAAATATGGACTACATTTGTCCACCCGTAGATTGGGCCGGGTGGTTGTTTTGGGCCCGAATCCGACCGACCCGGCCCGTTGTCCACCGCTAGTAAGGGTATATGTTGAAATGTAACTGGATTATCTGTTTTCAGATTTTTTTTGGATTATTTACAATCAATTTCGCCGAAACACAAATTTCGATCAAATGACACGTATGTAATATTTTAGCAGCAATATTACATTGTTTAATAATTTAAAGGGTTAAATAGTTGATACCCCTGCAAAGTAGGTCGGTTTTGGGATACCCCTGTAATTTGTTTTTTAAGATTCCCCTTGCAGATTGAAGATTCTTTGGGATACCCCCTTTGAGTGACATCAAGGCAGGGAATCTCCACGTTTTGCCTATGTGTCAATGCCACGTGTAATTTTTTTTATTTTTTAATTATTTTTTTTGCCACGTGGCATTAAAAATAAAAAGTTAAAATCAATTTTTTTCTGTTTTCTTTCTTTTTCTATATTTTTATTAATTAAAAAACATTATTGACAGAGAGAGATCGAGATCGGTGAAGCAATTCTTATATGTTAATATCATCACTGTTGTTGGAATAAACACCATAACTATCAAAATCTAAGATCAAAGCACCGGTTCCGTTCGGTTTAAGAACACGTTCTACTTCAAAAACAAGCAAAGCAGGGACATGAACTTTCCCGAAATCATTCGACAAAACAAAATCGAACGAAAAGTCGCGGTAATGATCAAGCGAATAAACAAAATTCTTCTTATTGAATGAAAGGAATAGATGGTTAGTGACATTAGAGAAACAAGTTTCTGCATTGTTGAAACAGCTATATCTGAATATTCACCAATACAGAGAGATTCTGCTTCAGAATTCCATAATAGTTGTTGACCCATTAAGTTTTTGATAACACTTGAAACCAAGTTGATTTCTTTCTTGCAATTCAATGTGTCAAAAACGCAGAAAAGAATAGCAACAAGATCGAAAACGCATAAACGAAATCATGATTGTTAAAATCATCACAAACGAAATTGACAGAGAGAGATCGAGATCGAGATCACAGTTACTTTCTCTCTTCCGGCCGCCGCACATTACGGTTACTTTCTCTTTCACTGTTCGTGCGTGCTTCTTTTTGTTCTGTGATCGAGATTGATAGAGAGAGATCGAGAGAGATCGGGAGAGAGATATAGTGTAGTTGTTGTTCCTTAACATTTGCACAGTTTTGCTTGTTCTTGAGATTGGTTTCCCAAAACAGTTTTGTTTGATTTCTTGCGTTTCCAAAATTGTGAGGAAGATGAACAGTTTTGATTTCTTGATTCCCAAAATTGCTTGAGATCGGTTCTTGTATTTGTGAGGAAATTTGCACAGCTTAAATTTTCTGGGATTTAAATTATAGGTTTTGTTATAAATTTTTTGTATTGAGTTTGTTGGTTGTGATGAAGATGATGAATAAAATGTTGGTTGTTGTTGTTAGATCTGGACTTTTTGAGATTTTGATATTTTTTGTGTTTTAGATGAAAATTTGAGTGAATTTTGAAGGTTTATGGTTTGAGAAAAAATGTATAAAGAAGAAGAAAGAAATATGAATTGGAGGTGATGATGATGATGTTGAGAGAGATGATGAATGTTTGTTTGTTCTTAATCTTTGTTTGTTCATACGTTCCAATCCCTTTTTTCCTTTTGTTTATTTTTTATTTATTTTTAAAAGCCTATTAATTCTTTTTTAAATAATGTTTTTTAATTGATAAAAATATAGAAAAAGAAAGAAAACAGAAAAAAAATTGATTTTAACTTTTTTTTTAATGCCACGTGGCAAAAAAACTAATAAAAAAAATTACACGTGACATTGACACATAGGCAAAACGTGGAGATTCCCTGCTTTGGTGTCACTCCAGGGGGGTATCCCAAAGAATCT
Organism: Trifolium repens; assembly: GCA_030408175.1. Taxonomy (NCBI): domain Eukaryota; kingdom Viridiplantae; phylum Streptophyta; class Magnoliopsida; order Fabales; family Fabaceae; genus Trifolium; species Trifolium repens. Next base: position 38,174,287 of record CP125848.1, on the reverse strand, counting down.
TCAGTCTGCAAGGGGGGATCTTAAAAAAAAAATTTACAGAGGGTATCCCAAAACCGACCTACTTTGCAGGGGGTATCAACTATTTAACCCTAATTTAAAAGAAAGATAAATGCTCCAACGAAGAAGAAAATTCAGAAAAGTGCAAATGCAGAGGCCAACGTTACTCGAACCCATCGAGCAAGACGAAGCCATCGATATCGTCCAATATCAGCTCAAAAATGAATCTCGATTTCTCTCACTCTCTCTATGTAATTTGTTTTATTAGGTTTTCGATTCAATTTTCTCCTCTCTATACAAAAAATCCAATTCAGGGACTCTTAAAAGTTTTGAGATTTTGCAGGGATTAAAATCAAACTTTTTTTACAAGAGATAAAATCAAAATAAGGCATAATTCAGGGACTGTTTTCATATTTAAGTCTTAAATTTTTGAAACATTTTATGCAAATAAATATTATTAACCACAATAATATTAGTCAAATGTTAGCAATTACACATTCTTTTTGTAGTTGACCTTGTTGCAAGCTAGAGTTTGAAACATATCAATCTACTAACGATATATTAAAAAAAACTACACTGTCAAAAAAAAAAAAAACTATTAAAAAACCTAATTTGTCCTCATCAATTTTAATAATATCGCAAATCTTCTGTACTTATATATAATTTTACCTCTAAAGATAAAATATAATAAAAAAAAGATACAAACCATAAAAATAGGAGGAAAAAGAATACAAATATAAAAAATAAGGAAAAAATATAGTTAAAAGAAATCTACGCATAAAATTAGGAATAGAAATCATAATAAAATATATGCATTAAAAAAGTAACTTATAAAAAAAAGTTATAACAACTTAATTTTTTTTGAAAAACCTACTAAAAGAAGAAACGTGTGGAAAAAAAGGAAAAAAATTAGGCCAACTTATTTAAAAGAAGGAGAAAACTTAGGTGTATTTTTTTGGGTGGTTATCGTATGGTTCTTAACATAATATTCATATTTTGTGGATATAACAAACTTTGAGAAAACATGAATTTGAGGAAAGCATAATTTTTATGTTAAGAACAATACGAAAAAAGCACCTAGTTTTGCCCAAATAAAAAATCATATCTACAATAAAAGATTTTTTTTGGTTACATATACAATAAAAGATTAAGAACAAAAAAATAGAAAAAAAAATGCAATATATTAAAAGAAATTACTACATAAAACATAATTTGTCCTCATTAATTTTTGATAAATATTTCAAATTTTCTACCTTTAAATGTAATTTTACCTCTAAAGATAAAAAAAAAAGATAATATTTTTTAGGTGAAAGAAATCTAGGAACTACTACAAAAAAATCTATTTTGTCCTCATTACTAACAATATATTAAAAGTAATGACTACAAAAGTATTTGTCCTCATCAATTTTAATAATATTTCAAATCTTCTACTTTTAAATGTAATTTGACTTTTACGTAAAAAAATGTAATTTGACTTTTAAAGATATGAAATATAACATAGAACAACTTTTCTCCTACTATAAAAAAAGTGATTACTTGCAATGTGTCTAAGTTACCCTCAATTATCTTTATAAAATCACCAAAAATGTAACCTTTTTCGTCATTTGATATTATAATTTTATCATTATAATTTAATTATATTTTGAATAAAGTTGTCAAATCATTATGTAGAATTCCAATATATAAGATGCATCCAATAACCAACTTAAATATTCTATTTCTTTTTTCGACTTCCATAAGCAACGAAATGGTTCGTTACTTCACCTCCTTATTACCAAGGTTGCTTTTATTTAGGTATAAAAGAGGGCCGAAAGCTCTATTACAAAGGTTACTTTACTCTTCCAATATTAAATCTCTATTATATACATTACGAGATTCTCACGGAGCTCTCTCGTGCATTCTTAAGAAAAAACTCATACGTGACATTATTATAGAGATTCTACTTATGCGAAACTTTTAGCACGAGGTCTGTGGTTCGAATCTCATTGACAACAATAATTCAATTTTTATAATATTATATGGAATTTTACCTTCTTTTTTTTATGTTTTTAGAGAAAACTACTTTATTATTAATATAAGGTCTGTTGTTCGAATCTCATTGACAACAATAATCTAATTTTTATAAAATTTTAATGTTAAGGAAAGCTACGATCCTTTTTTTATTTGAAAAAAAATGGTTGGATATATACAACTAAATTAGAGCTTCTCTCTTTTTTTTTGTTTTTTGACTCAAGTTTTTTTTTTTTTTGGTATCTTTTTTTATATCGAGTTTTTATTATTTTTTGTCATTCAATTAGAGATTCTCTAATATTTATTTATTGTAAAAAATCTTTTTTTTGTAGAATCTTCGATATTATATCTTTTTTTATGTAGAAATCTATTATTCAATCATTCACTTACATGTTATATTTCTATGTTGATTTGTTTTAAAATAAATTTAAATAATATTTTATGGGATCACTCATTTAAAATTGTATCTAGCACAATGAAAAGTGATCATTGAAGGTGGAAAAACACAAGAAGGGGGGGTTGAATTGTGTTTTAGAAATTTAAAACTTTTTCTAACTTAAAACTAATTTGCAGCGGATAATAACACAAATAAGGTAAAGGGTGCTGAGAAAGAGAGAAAGACACAATGATTTATCCTGGTTCCCTTCACAACTTGAAGGTACGTCCAGTCCCCTTGTTACTAACAAGAGATTTCCACTATAATCTATTCAAGATTACAACTTGCTCAAGCACTCTTGCAAGAGACTTCTCAGTTGCTCAAGTTTCACTAAACAAGAGACTTCACAAACAAACTTAAAATCTAAGAATGAATGTTTATGGACACTTGATATACAATCAGAGGTGTTTACAAAATACAACACAAATTGCTTTAAGACTTTGAATGACAGATTAAACAAATGATGTCAGAATGCTTCAGAGCCTTAAACGCAGTAATAGAACAGTAGTCATTTCTTCCATTTGAGTTTTCTATTTATACTTGAAGGAAGATGATGACCGTTGCAGAGAGATAAGGTGCCAGCTGGAATTTACTCGTACAATTGTGATAGCTGTAGTTGCCTTCTTTGGCAAATATCTTCAACTCCACTACCTTGCTATTTGAATTATCACTCATCCATTTTGAGTAATAATAGTACAATAGTACGATCCTCAATTGCGCTCCACTTATGGATAAGGTTAACGTTGTACCAACGAATATTCTTTCCTGTGGATGTGACAGAGCCTTGAAGTAGATTGTTCTCCAATCATTGATTCTAATTCTGTCAGTTCTTGAGTGACGTAAATTCCTTTTGCTTCTGGTGCTGTTGTCATAGCTTCTTAAGGTCCTCAGCTTCTGAGTCCTTCAGAGCCTTGTTTTTGTTCCCAGAGTTACTTTCTTCAGCACGCAAAATTTAAGCTTCTGATGAACAGTGATGTGCTTTCAGAGCTTGTTTAACTGGCTTCTCTGCTATTATTCATAGTGCTTCTGAACTAATTTTAACTTGTAATTCTGCACACTAGAATAATCATTAGTAATTCCAATTGCAATTTTAATACTTTGTTATCATCAAAACCACTTCAAATATTAGAGGTTCATGTCAGACCCACTTTGTTCCAACAATCTCCCCCTTTTTGATGATGACAAACTAAAGCATTAAAATTCAATTGTTGTTGATTTAATTAATTATGTTGACTTCAGGTTTCAAAGGTTTGCAATCTCCCCCTGAGTCTGATAATCCATAGGGCTAGGTTTGTAAGCTCCCCCTATGTCTTATCCATAATTAATTAAAACAGTTTAAGAGTTAATTTATTAACTTAAATTAAATTTTCATATTTGACTCTCAGAAGCATAGGTTTGTAAGCTTTGCTTCTCAGAGTCTAATAATGTTCCGAGGAGGTTTGCAAGCTTCTCTTTCATTATCTATGAAAACTCATTTTAGGTTCTTAAATTTTCTCCCCTTTCAGTAAAGTTCATAGTTAAAAGGAATCAGAAGGGATAAGGAATTGATTCAAATGTATAAACATAACAGTTTCAGATCTTTTGGGCAGAATTAGAATCAATCAACATTAATTGTAACGCTATCCTTACTCCCCCTTTTGGCATCAATCAAAAAGATACAGAAAACCAAGCAAACGCACCATATATCAATGCAGTCAAGTCAATAAAGTGGTGACAACTAAAATCATTAAATGAATTGTGTTGATCCCCAGTTTGACAAGAGAGCTTGGTGGCACTATAAAAAGGGATGATTCCTCTCATTTTACTCACACAGAGTAATCAAGTAACATCAAAAGAAAAACACACAATGGAAAAACAGGTTACCAAGGATGCTTCTGGCTCAAAGAAAGAGAGCAAGAAGGGAGCAGAGCCCTGGCGCTGCGAAGAAAACAGGCTGCGCTATGAACGAAACAAGCAAGAGCTGATTTTAACAGAATCAGAGGAGGAGGAATTGGGCTCTGATCTGGAAGAGTTCTTATGGACATATGATGATGATGCTACATACGAAGATTATCCAGTTGAAGTTCAGAAGACTGCTGAAGACGTGCTCTCTTTTCTCAAAGAGAAACTTAAGAGTCTAGAGTCAGAGGCTTCTGAGTCTCAGCCAAAGTCTAAGTAGTGCTTCATATTCTTATGTAATAAAGAACCTTTCTATAATAATAATAAAGTTCTCCTGCTATTAATTTCTTTCCTTTGAGCATGTTTACTTTATATTCATTTTCATATGTCAGAAAACCAGTTACCAGACACGCCTCATTCGGTATTGGTGCCCCGTTATTAAACAGGCTATAATACTAAGAAGCTATATCATGAGTAAACAGGAGTACTGATGTGGGGGATACCTTAGGTTTTGAAAATCCTAATATCTATAAGTTAAAAATCAAAATGCTCTTCAGCATCTTGCACTAGGTTCAGTACCCACATGAGTACCAGACATAAGCAATGAATATGCATTTTAATTTTGAAAAACTAAGTAAAATAAACACACAAGTACAAGCACTCAGATATGGATATAAAAAATATTGAATTAAGACAAATTATCCAAATATTACACAAGAGCCAATAAGGAAAAACAACATAAACAAGTGCACAAAATATGGCTAAGGTTTCTTAACATCTGCAATAGCCTTCAAAAGGGTGCTCAGCATGTCATCCATCCTTTTGTTAAGTGTTTCAACAGCAGCATTTGTATCATTACGCATATCAACCCTTAACTCATCAATTTCATTCGTAAGATCAGCTCTTATGTTGTCAAGTGCATCTTGTACAGCTGGAGGTATGGGTGAAGAGGTAGAAGCTATATCAATCTTCATAGGAGAGTGAGGAGGAGTGAGTTCAATAATGGGCTTCTTACCCTTATCAGTATCTTCATTAATATCCAGCTCAGAGGCTGCATCAAGTTGATTCTGATCAATCATCTCAATGTCTTCTTGAGTTGCCTGATTCTCCTTTATCTTATTTGTCTCAACTTCAGCAATATGCTTAGCCCTTTCTACTAACATCTTAAGTGCTTCTTGATCAGCTAACCTCTTGTGTTCAGCCTCTATCCTAGCCTGATCAGTAGCTCTTTCATATTCAGCTTCTTCCCGGAGTAGCTTCTCAGCTGTTTCAAATGCACTTTTGGCTAGTTCCTTAATTTCAGCATCCAAAGCTGCCAAACGTGCAATTTCCTCTTCATGATTATACATTGTGAGACGAGGAGCATTTGACCTCTCAGCAATATCAAACAAACATCTTAATGTAGTTGCTCCCCTACCTTGTATCTTGCTCTTCAGATGAGTACCTAGAATCCTCAAAGATTGACCAAACAGGTACTCCATCTTTCTGATTTCAGCATCAATGTCAGAAGGAAAGATAAGAACTTCTTCATCCATCTGTTTAAATCTCTTGAGCCTAAGACTAATAGCATTATTCAATAGCTCAAGATTGGGTTCAGAAGCAGAGTTGAAGAAAGGTTTGGATGGGTCAAAAGGAATGGTTGGTTCAGGTTTCTTTCTCTTAAGATTGATGATTTTGATTCTGCTTAGGTTAGGGGGTTCATCATCAATTTCTATGGCATCTTTCAAAATTTGCTCTTCTGCCTTAAAGATAAATTCAGCAAGCTCATTCAGCTCTTCTTCATCTAAAGGTTTATTTAGTGGGCCATAGATAGGTTCTGGAGAAGATTTAGGAGATGGTTCAGGGGTGGAGATTTCAGGTGGAGGTGATGATGGTTGTTGATCAGCAATGTCATGAATAGGTGATGAATGTGGTGATTGAATGGGTTGTTCAGAATGAGTCATGATATCATCCTGAACAGGTGTGAATGTTGGTGGATTCTCTTGTGCTATGTCATCAAGAGATGGAGGTGGTGTGTGAATTGTTTGTACAGAGGGTTCAGTAGTATTCACAGGTGGAGATTGGTGTGGTGAATTTCTATTAGAATGGGTGAAGGCATCACCAGATAGGTGGGTGGTGAGATGATCAAGGACAGAAGTGTTTGGGGGTTGTTCAAGAATGGTATTATCTTCTTCTTCATCAGAAGAGATGGGTATGGTTTTCTTGGGGGTTCTTTTGATGGTTTTCTTTTTCTTAGCATTCTCTCTCTCAATTTTATCCAATTTTGAAAGCAACTCATCAGAGTCAATGCTTGAATTGGAGAGAGTTGCCTCTGATGAGGATGATGATGATGATGATTGGGAAGAAGGTAAAACTACACTAAGAGGCTTGGTGTAATCTATAGGGGATGATTGATTGGGAGATTGAGCAATAGGAATGCTATCAGTTTTAGGCTTAGAAGTGTTACCTTTAGATGAATCAGCAGCTTTCTTCTTTGAAACTACTGTCTTTGCCTTTTTGACAGCTCTGACATGATCCCCTTCAGCAGCAGCATCAGCAGGTCTATCTTGTCTCTTCTTGGATCTTTTCTCCTTCTGAGCAGCTGCCCTTTTTGCAATGTTGGCTAACTGCCCCTCAGGTACTTGTTCATTTCCTTCAGTGGCCAAACCTTCAGCACCACTGTTCATCTGCTCAGCATCATTCTCAGGTTGAGCTTGAGAGCCTTCTTCTACAATCTCTTGCTCAATGGGCTTTGGCTTTCTTTTTGACCTGGTGATCTCCTTAGGTCCTTTAAAAATGTCCCAGTTAGGCACTCCAACAACCATACTCCTGGGTACACTTATTCCAGTGTCAATCCTTACTAGTTCCAAGAAATTCTTTATCACAACATCATTATCATGTTCTGATATGGTGGGGAAACCATCACACCAGAAGTATTCCTCATATACAGCTTGCAAAGGGGTCTTAGCTTGCTTGATTTCTTCCTTAGTTTTCTTTTTCATATTCACCAGCACAGTAGCATCAAACTTGGCTGTATTGAAGACTCTAATTTTCTCCTTGGTACTCAAGATATCAACAAGCTTAGTTTGGCGTATGATCTCAGATATCAACCTTGGATGATGAATGACTGAGGTTGATTTTGTTCTGCTTTTAGATATGGTTGAGCATAGGTGATCAAATAGTATCTTTGCCAAGTTTATCTTGACCCTCTTGTACATAAACCAGATGAAATGCCTGTGAGGAATTGAAATAGTGTCATATCCTCCTTCTCTGGTAATGATTGACTGCAGAAATATTTTGAAGGCAAATGCCTCATGAATTTAGCCTTTCCAAAATCACTGTTTGAACAGCCAGGCAAAAATAAGTCCTTCTTGATGGCTTCCAAGTGCTTACTCTTCTCATCATAATCATCAACATTTTCTCCTTCGTTGTCCAAGCCCAGAACCTTGGCAATGTGCTCCTGAGTTATCAACACATTAATTCCTAGAATGTTTGACCTTATCTCCTTCCCTCTATAAGGTTTCAAACCTAGTTCTCTTCTTGATTTTCCTTGTAGAGAACTATCCTTCTCAACCATCTTTCTCACTTCTTCATCTGCGCTTATTCTATCATAAACTGTTGCTTTCTGCCAAAAATACTTAACAATGTCGTAGTAAACAAACCCATTCAGCATCTCAAAGTAGTTTTTCCATTGTTGATTGAAAAATAAACTTTGAACGTCAACTTCATTCACCTTTAAACTTTCGAAATCCACGAACTTCTCAGTGATGAATTCGAACGCTTCTGGACCAGCGTCTGTTTGATTTTCTTTGACAACAAGTTTTCCTTGAGACTTGAGGTCTATAACTGGTGGTAGAATTGGATTGAAGGGTTTTTGAATGATTTCATTTGATGATCGAGCGGCCATTTTTGCAGAATGTTAAGAGGAAGTGATTTGGGAATTTTCTGTAAGGTCTAGGGTTGTGTAGGAAGTGATTGTGTAAAAGTTGTGCAATGTGAGTGAAGTGACTTGTATATAGCAACTAGCACACAAACACAGAAAAAGCAAGCCTTGGGAGGGAGCACGAACAGTTTTAAACATTAAATAATAGAGTTAACTACCATAATCATCATTAACTGTTCTTTACCCATCAGGATCTAGACACGTGTAAGAAGTACTTAATCACAGCTGACGCGTGTACAGACAACTGTTGTACACTTACTAGAACTAAACGTTTCGTTTCCGTCTAGTTCAGAGCCAAACTCATCATTATCTGACACCACATCAGAACCTGTTCTCATTCAGAGCCCAAATTATTCAGAGCTACCCAAAGGTTACTTTGAATTATTAGAGGCTTTGAACAAGTTTCAGATCCTAATTCCATTTTGCATCTCAGAGCTAGTTTTCTTCAGTTATAAAATGCATGTTCAAATTCTTTTTAATAAAGTCAAATCTTTCAATAGCTAAAGGTTTAGTAAATATATCAGCCCATTGATGTTCAGTATCAATGAATTGAATATTTATTGTACCTTTTTGAACATGATCTCTTATGAAATGATGCTTAATTTCAATATGTTTAGCTCTGGAATGTAAAATAGGGTTCTTAGATAGATGAATAGCAGCAGTATTATCACAATACAAAGGAATACTGCTCTCAGCTATGTTATAGTCCTCTAGCTGATATTTCATCCAGAGTAGTTGGGTGCAACATTTAGCAGCTGAGATGTATTCTGCTTCTGCTGTAGACAAAGCAATAGTTGCTTGTCTTTTACTAGCCCAGGATATGAGATTCTCACCAATAAATTGGCAATTTCCACTTGTGGATTTTCTCTCAATCATGTCACCAGCATAATCAGCGTCGTAGAATCCAACTAGCTTACTATCTAGGGATTTTTTATAAAGCAGTCCTAGGTTAGTAGTCCCCTTCAGATATCTAAAGATCCTCTTAACAGCAGTTAAATGAGGTTCTCTAGGATCTGACTGGAATCTTGCACACAAACATACACTGTACAAAATATCAGGTCTAGATGCTGTTAGGTAAAGTAGAGAACCAATCATACCTCTGTATAGCTTTTGATCTACTTTGCTGCCAATTTCTTCCTTGCTCAAGCTGCTTGTTGGATGCATGGGTGTGGCCATCGTCTTACAATCTTCAAGATTGAACTTCTCCAGAAGCTCTTTCGTGTACTTGCTCTGATGAAGGTAAGTGCCATCTTTTCCTTGGTTAATTTGAATTCCCAAGAAAAACTTCAATTCACCCATCATGCTCATCTCAAATTCGTCCTGCATTAGCTTGGAGAAATTCTTGCACAAAGATGCATTAGTAGATCCAAATATAATATCATCAACATATATTTGAATGATTAAAATATCCTTCTTAGATGTCTTTCTGAAGAGGGTATTATCTATTTGACCTTTTTGAAAACTGTTTTCTAATAAGAAATTACTTAGCCTCTCATACCAAGCTCTAGGAGCTTGTTTGAGACCATAAAATGATTTCTTTAATTTGAAAACATGCTCAGGGTTTTTCAAATCCTCAAACCCTGGTGGTTGTTTGACAAACACTTCTTCAGAAATTACACCATTTAAGAAGGCGCTTTTAACATCCATCTGATATAAGGTTATTCCATTATTAACTGCATATGATAACAATAACCTGATTGCTTCCTTTCTTGCCACTGGAGCAAATGTTTCAGTGAAGTCAATTCCCTCTTGCTGACTGTAGCCTTGTGCTACAAGTCTAGCCTTGTTTCTTACCACTTCACCTTGTTCATTTAGCTTGTTCCTAAATACCCACTTAGTTCCAATAATGTTTTTGTGTGCTGGTCTTGGTACCAGATCCCACACATCATTTCTTTGGAACTGGTTCAGCTCGTCTTGCATTGCAATGATCCATCCATCATCAGAGAGAGCTTCATCAATAGTCTTTGGTTCTATCATAGATATGAGTCCTAGAAGTGAATCATGTTGATGATAATCAGATCTTGTTCTTCTTGGACTTTCTTTATTACCAATGATGAGGTCTTCTGGATGTGATGATTTATATTTGAATGTTCTCTTTGGAGCTTCATTAGTTTCAGTACTTGTTTGGGTATCATCTTCTGAGACATCATTATGATCTTCAGATGCTTCTAATGGAGATGCTTCTTCAGAGGCTTCTTCCACTTCAGCTTCTGAGATCTCATTCGCTTCTGATGCTTTCTCAGGTTCTGAATTGTTATACTGATATGGAATACCTGCATAACTATCGTTTTGCTCTGACATTTTACTGTCAGGCTCTTTGTCATCAAATCTGACATGTATAGATTCTTCCACTATATTAGTTTCAGAATTATACACTCTGTATGCCTTTGAGCGTTCAGAGTAACCTATAAAGATTCCCTTACAAGCTTTGGCATCAAATTTTCTTTTGTAGGCCTTGTTGTTTAGAATGTAACAGGTACATCCAAACTGGTGAAAATAAGAGATGTTGGGCTTTCTTCCTTTGAAGAGTTCATATGTTGTTTTATTCAATATAGGTCTGATATAGATCCTATTTTGAATGTAACAAGCTGTGTTTACAGCTTCTGCCCAGAAGTGCTTAGCAAGTTTTGTCTCATGCATCATGGTTCTTGCCATCTCTTGTAAAGACCTGTTCTTTCTCTCTACAACACCATTTTGCTGTGGTGTTCTAGGAGCTGAGAACTCATGGACAATTCCATGGTCTTCACAAAAAGTTGCAAAGGGTTCGTTTTCAAACTCACCCCCATGATCACTTCTGATCTTTAAGATCTTGAGACTTTTCTCACTTTGCACTTGAGTGCAGAAGATGGTAAACACCTCATATGCATCATCATTCACTCTTAGAAATTTAACCCAAGTCCATCTACTGTAATCATCAATAATGACCAGTCCATATTTCTTACCATAGATTGAGGCAATACTTATCGGGCCAAACAAATCAATGTGAAGCAGTTCAAGAGGTCTTGAAGTAGAGACAATGTTTTTAGTTTTAAAAGATATTTTTGAAATCTTACCAATCTGACAAGGACCACACAGAGCATCTGAATGATAGTTGAGATTGGGTAGACCTTTAACCAAGCTTAGTTTGCTGAGCTTAGAGATTAATCTCCAGTTAGCATGTCCTAAGCGTTGGTGCCAAACCCATTTCTCATCATTAACAGATAGAAGACATACTATCTTCTGCTCTGTGAGTTCTGACAGATTGATTTTATAAACATTGCCTTTTCTTAGGCCTTTGAACACTATGGACTCATCAGACTCATTGATTACAGTACATGCATCCTTATTAAATTTGACAACATATCCACTGTCACAAAACTGACTAATGCTAAGTAGATTATGTTTTAGGCCGTCAACTAACCAAACATCTTTAATAGAGAGAGAAGAGTTACCAACTGTACCAGTACCAGTGATCTTCCCTTTTTGGTTTCCTCCAAATCCCACAGTTCCTCCCTCTTTCAGAGTCAGGGTTTGGAACATATGCTTGTCTCCTGTCATGTGTCGTGAGCAGCCACTGTCCAGGTACCAAGAATCACTACAAGAAAATTGTCACTTTGCGACTGTTATAATTACACTTTGCGACGGTTAGAACTGTCGCAATTTGCCATTTGCGACAGTTCATAAACGGTCGAGGATTTGTGTGTCGCAACAGCACTTTGCGACGGTTCTGAAAACAGTCGCTGCAACAGTCGCAACTTCTTTTGCAACAGTTATAAACCGTTCTTACATGATTTTGAAGTGCATACTACAGTAGGCATTTATTGCAACAGTTTTAAAAGTGTCGCAAATCTGTTTTTTTTTTATTCTAGCTTTTTAATATTAGTGAAAACAATTTTTTTTTGGAAACACTTTTAATCTTTATTTTCAAGGCTTATTAAATAACAACTAATACAATAGATAAGAAAATTAAAATGCAGAAAGGAAAAAAAAGACTTAATTTCATTCATACAATTCAATAGTAACATTCATACATCAAATTTAATCAAAACAATAGTTTAAATTTGAGTAGTTCAAACTCCAAATAAATATAATTAAAGTAGTTCAAATTTGAATGTTTAACATTCAAAAACTAAAACATTAGTAGAGTAGTTAATCATACAAAACAATTAAGCCAAATTAGAAATTCACAAAATATATAAATATTTCCTAGTGATTTGCTTCATGATCCTTATAGTGCTCTCTAGTCATAACGCCTACCATCTCTTCATTCTTCAATTACCTGTAAAAAAATTAAGTATATATTAGGATACTTAAGAAAATTTAAACTAACAAGACAAAAACTAGACAATAGCATCAGCACTAATTTTCAACAAAAGAAACTAGCAAAAATTGAACTCGCCTAATAGTCAACAACACAAATTAACTCCATCCAACACTAGAACCAATTTACAATATCAAAATTACCTAAAATTAATTCACTATTAAGTGATATGTGAATGTTCCAAACTATTTCTACTGATGTGTGAATGTTCCAAACTATTTCTACTGATGTGTGAATGTTCCAACCTATTTCCAGTCCAACAAATAAACTCCATCCAACACACACACACACTATGAAACCTATTTCCAGTCCAACAAATAAACTCCATCCAACTTTATATAATGCATAATGAAAATTCATCCATACTACATAAACACCACCATAAAAATTACACAGTTGCAGCATCAAAAACACACACTGTGTGAAGGCACAAAAACAAACCACTTCTATCCTATACTATCTTAAACCAAAACAAGCTAAAAGTCCTAGAACTCTTTAGCTTCGCTCCTTTCTTAAGTTTTACTTGGCATCACATCTTAATCTAGATCAATCTCTACATCTGATGCAATAGGTACTTCACTTATGCTATCTCCATCGACTCCAAATGCATCATGGATCATGTTATGTATAGGATCTTCAACAACTACAGCCTCTTGGCCTATATTTGGAATAGTACTAGGTGAGATAGTACTAGTTTTTCTTACGATTTCCCCATGATGCAACCAAGTGGTGTATCCCTTTGGAAATGGTGACCAAGATAAGTGGTCGAACATTCAGCTCCTACTTTGCGGTTTTTTGAAACCACAAAGTTCACAAGGGCATATTATTTCGCTATTTTTCGGTTCATCTTTAAAGGCAAACTTACTAAATTCGACTACACCTTGCTCATATGCATCTAATCCTCTTGGCTTCATAATCCATGACTTATCCATTTCTTTAAATTAAAAAAATATGGATTTAAACAAGTTAATTTTGTTGACACATATACATTTAATCATTGACATGTAAAAATAAATACCATAGATATATAATTTGTATTTTGAAAGGTGATAACTAAGTGTCAAAGTATATTTTACAAAACCAATGTATAAAACCATAAAAAACAGCACCCAACAAAAGCAAATCATATAGAGAAAGAAAGTTAGACAACAAATTTTAAAATGGGAAAAGAAACAACATGGCAACCAAACAAATTACAAAACAACACATAACCAGGACAACTAAAGTCCAACCTCCTAACCGAAAAGAAGCAGAAAATAAAGAAAAGAGACACAGAAGGAGCAAAGAACTTACGTAAACAGCAGCAGAGTTACAAAAACAGCAGTGGACTTGAGAGATCGGCAGCACAAAAATGAGAAATTCTTCTTAATTTAGGTGAATCCAATCACTATCTGTGTGAGTAAACAAAATGATTTACATTTTTTCCTAATCTTCCTCAACCTCCATAAGAAATTGTTAGTACATTAATAAAGAAAAACAACATAAAAACAAAATGGACCTAAAAATCAAACTCGGATACTCAGACTAATTCAATGTTAACTAACACTCATTACCCATCTAAGTTCACTACTTCATTATACACACTGTACTCAATTATACATATGAATGTTTGACAACGATAACTAAATATGAAGAGCAAGCAGAATAGGAAAAGAAATCACCTTAAGATTCAAAAGCAACCAACCATACCTGCAAAAACAACCAAAAAAGTAGAATCTAGACTAATGGTAATAATCTACAAAATCAGCAAGAATGAGGATAAAAATAGAAACTACATTAGATTACATAATTTACTTCATACCAAACTATACTAAAAAACATGAAAAAATAAGAAAAGGCTGGACATTGAAGATAAAGGCCAGCTTAACTGTAACAGATCCACTCACACACAAAACACTCTCGTTCTAAAATTCCTCCATACCCATTACAATGTTGGCCCAAACACAAAATATGTTCCTCATAAACTAATCATCAAGAATCTTAAAGCCATGGCATATAAGTTTTTTAGCTACACAAATAGCTATTTGCAACAATTTCTATGCAATATTCTTACTTCAAGCAATTTAAAAACTCATTTCAAGGCAAGTAATATTCTTATGTATTTCTATTATCGATAACAGTAGTTGTAACAATTTCAAACAAGACTAAATTAGTTAGTTGATTACATGTCCAACACATCTCTTTCCTGAAAAAATAATCTCATATGAAAGTTTTAAAGTTCATATTTTTTAAAAAGGGATAAATTGAAGCTTTGATTTTCATTTTAATGGTATAAAAATTGCAAATAGAAGTGAGTTAGAAATAAACAAACAAAACTTTATAAAGATCCACAACCAGTAAACATACAAAAAATCCCTTTTAGAACTCATCAATATGGATTTTCTAACGTGATTCAATTATATACCCACTTTACACAATTTATACCTCCTTTTTATACATTGAAAATTCTCCAAAAACATCGAATCCAATAAGACATTTTGTATTATGGAATAATCAGACAATGAATCAAGTATAAACACAAGAAACAAAGTCCCTATTATACCTTCTTTTTTTTATAAAGCATTGTCCTAAATTCACTTTGCAGTGGAAACTGGGAACCAGATTAAATCAAACCCTTTTAATTTCGGAATGAAAAAATAGAGTTAGATTGGAATAAAAAAATAGAGTTCCATTGGAAACTAGGCAAAAATTAGACATAGAACAACAAACCTGAGATTTAAACGACATCAACGAGAGAAAGAGAAGCTTCGTCAAAGATTTAGGGATTAGAGTTCGATTAGAATGATGAAGTTAGGGGATTTGGACGTGGAGTGACTGATTTGCAACTATTTAGGGATTTGGAATTGAGCTAGGGATTTGGAGTTGAGTTGGGGATTTGGAACTCCATAGCTCGATGACTTAAACGGTGAAGATGGAAACAAGATCAGAACTGAACGATGAAGGACGGTGGCGATAAAGGACGGTGGCGATAAAGGACGGCGGCGATAAAGGAGAGGAGGGTTTAGAATGAAGCGTGTTTTTTTTTTGTGTCTGAACTCTAAAGTGTTTTTGTTTTAAGAATTTTAAGAATGAAGAAGATTGGACTCCTCTTTGCCTTTGTCTTTTAATTTATTTATTTTTTAAATTTTTAATAAAGGAATTTTTTTCACAAAGGCGCTAAAATAAAAATGTTACCCTGTTTTAATAACAAAACATTGCGACAGTTTTAAATCTGCCGCGTCAACTATCGCAGATGTCACAAAAAAAACCCAATTGCGACAGTTATCTCTAGAGGTCGCAAATGAAGGGTCGCAAAGTGACAATTTTCTTGTAGGGAATGGTGCTCTGGCCTTCTTTGAGCGCAAATCTGCTACAAACACAATCTCAGATCTAGGTACCCATATTTTTATGGGTCCTCTTGAGTTAGTCCTTAATGCCTTTGGTTGTTTTTGTTTATTAGGCCTTTCAGAAGCTCTAGAGTTATTCAAGCCTTTTTGAAATTTTTTTGGCTTTGTATAACTCTTAGACTTTGCTTTAGAATATATCAGAGTTGTCTTTGTTTTAACATTAGTCTGAGGTTTAGAAATCTTAGGCTCTGAAGGTTTCAGAGTCTGAGGTTTCTTAGCCTCTGACATAACTACCTTTTCAGGTTCTGATATAATTATTGCTTCTGATTGGCTTTTAACAAAAACAACCTTAGGTTTAGAATTATCATTGTTAGAGGATTTAGAGAGTAATGGATTATCTTTAAAATGCGAAAATCCAAGACCCTCACCTCTGTTCCTACTAACATGATATATTAAAGAGGCTATCTTGCTTCTCTTCATCCCATTGATAAGAAACTCCTGCAGTGCAAATTCATGCTCTGGAGGAACCTTATCATCATAAACATAGTGAGTTTCCATAAATGAGTTTCTACTTTTTAGAGACTCATTTTCTTCCACTACTATGTTCATTTTCTCAGTTAGGTTATTGTAAGATTTTTTTAAGATCTTACACTCACCTGCCTTTTTAGTGAGAATTTTTAGGGCGTCCTTAAGAGAATCTATCAATTCAGTTCTAGAGAGTTTAGATATTACCTCTTCCTCATCTTCAGAGTCTGAACCAGCTTCAGAGTCTTCTCTGTCAGAGGTGGTAGCCATCAGTGCTAGGTTTGCTTCCTCATCAGCATCAGAATCAGAGTCTTTGTCTAGATCTTCCCATGTTGCCAGAAAGCTTCTCTTGACCTTACTCTTGTACCTTTCCTTGCTAGAGCTCTGTTTTGATGGTCTACTTTTGTTCTCTGGGCAATCGGCAATGAAATAGCCAGGCTTATTGCATTTGAAGCACTTGCTTTGATCTTCCTTCTTGTCTTTAGAAGCACTAGTTCTCTTTGAAAGATCCTCCAAACTTCCCAGCATATTTCTTGCTTCTTTTTGCCCATTGTGAGACCTTGGCTGCCATCAACACCATCTCTTCCTCTTCATCAGACCCAATTTCTTGATTCTCTTCAGAGGCTTCATCCTCAGATTCTGTTACCTTAGCCTTCAGAGCCTTTGACGAGCTCTTGGAGCTTAAGGCAATCCCTTTTATCTTCTTAGTTGACTCATCAGTCATTAACTCCATTTCATGACTTTTGAGAGAACTAACTAGGCTTTCTAGGGATACAGTATCCAAGTCCTTAGACTCTTGAAAAGCAGTTACCTTTGGTCTCCATTTTGGTGGCAAGCTTCTGAGAACCTTTCTTACATGATCAGCTTCAGTGTAACTTTTGTCCAATACTTGAAGTCCAGATACTAGGATTTGAAACCTTGAAAACATCGTTTCTATATCCTCTCCATCCTTCATCTTAGACAATTCATACTGATGCACCAACAAGTTAGCCTTTGCTTCCTTAACTTGTTTGTTGCCCTCATATTTGGATTTCAAAGAATCCCAAATAGACTTTGCAGTTCTTTTATCTCCAATCTTAAGATACTCATCATGAGAGATGGCGTTGGTCATCATTCCTTTTACACTATGATGCTTCTTGTACTCTAGCTTTTGTGTAGGTGTAAAAGACTTCCTGTTTAGAGAGCTGACTACTCCTTCTAAGTCCATATTTTCAAAACTAACTCCATCTTCTACCAAGTCCCATAAGTCACAGTCAATACCCATGATGTGACTATACATCTTGGTTTTCCAGAAGGGGTAACCAGTTTCAGTTCCATTGAAGAAGGGAACTTTATCAGAAGATCTTCTATCTCTTGAATTTGAATCATAGTCAAAACCAACTTCATTGTTGTTCTTGCTCTTCTCAGCAGACATGTTTTTCCTCCTGGATCTTTACTGTTTCACTATTAGGTGAGTTAGGCAACAACCAGGCTCTGATACCAATTGAAGGTGGAAAAACACAAGAAGGGGGGGTTGAATTGTGTTTTAGAAATTTAAAACTTTTTCTAACTTAAAACTAATTTGCAGCGGATAATAACACAAATAAGGTAAAGGGTGCTGAGAAAGAGAGAAAGACACAAAGATTTATCCTGGTTCCCTTCACAACTTGAAGGTACGTCCAGTCCCCTTGTTACTAACAAGAGATTTCCACTATAATCTATTCAAGATTACAACTTGCTCAAGCACTCTTGCAAGAGACTTCTCAGTTGCTCAAGTTTCACTAAACAAGAGACTTCACAAACAAACTTAAAATCTAAGAATGAATGTTTATGGACACTTGATATACAATCAGAGGTGTTTACAAAATACAACACAAATTGCTTTAAGACTTTGAATGACAGATTAAACAAATGATGTCAGAATGCTTCAGAGCCTTAAACGCAGTAATAGAACAGTAGTCATTTCTTCCATTTGAGTCTTCTATTTATACTTGAAGGAAGATGATGACCGTTGCAAAGAGATAAGGTGCCAGCTGGAATTTACTCGTACAATTGTGATAGCTGTAGTTGCCTTCTTTGGCAAATATCTTCAATTCCACTACCTTGCTATTTGAATTATCACTCATCCATTTTGAGTAATAATAGTACAATAGTACGATCCTCAATTGCGCTCCACTTATGGATAAGGTTAACGTTGTACCAACGAATATTCTTTCCTGTGGATGTGACAGAGCCTTGAAGTAGATTGTTCTCTAATCATTGATTCTGATTCTGTCAGTTCTTGAGTGACGTAAATTCCTTTTGCTTCTGGTGCTGTTGTCATAGCTTCTTAAGGTCCTCAGCTTCTGAGTCCTTCAGAGCCTTGTTTTTGTTCCCAGAGTTACTTTCTTCAGCACGCAAAATTTAAGCTTCTGATGAACAGTTATGTGCTTTCAGAGCTTGTTTAACTGGCTTCTCTGCTATTATTCATAGTGCTTCTGAACTAATTTTAACTTGTAATTCTGCACACTAGAATAATCATTAGTAATTCCAATTGCAATTTTAATACTTTGTTATCATCAAAACCACTTCAAATATTAGAGGTTCATGTCAGACCCACTTTGTTCCAACAATCATGTGATGAAATGTGTCCGTAGATGATAGTGAGAACTGAGCATGATGATTTTAGTGTAAATTGATGAAAAAAAATCAGATTTCGTATTCTTATATAATTAGATTGCACACATTTGAGTCATGCAACAGAGATTTTATATATATTGTGTGAGAGAGAGATAGATATAAAGAGAATCTCTAAAATAATGTAGAATAGAAAATAGATCGCACTTCACGCCACACTATTAAAATTATACATTGACTAAATATCTCTAAATTTTATCTAACACGACGAAAAGTGATCCTTATAATAAAAAACGTTCGTAGATAATAGTGAGAACTAAGTACGAAAATTTTATTGATATTCATTAAAAAATAATAAAGAATTAACAACTATTTTTTGTTCATGGGCGGTTAGAGTCCTGTAACGGACACAGAAGACGGGTAGAATGAGAGAGAGGGAGAGAGAGAGAGAGTCTCTGTAACAACCCGTTTTTCAAAGGCCAGAAAAGGCACTATATATATATTTTTTTGTACACAATCAGAGTTACGCATAAAAGATTTTAAATGAGCCGGCATTCAAATATACAAAAGAACTCATTACCAAAAGGTGCTTCGACAAGCAAAGTGTATCCCTGAATAATTACAGTCCAAGTCTAAGTAATCAAAACAAGTTAGAAAACTCTATGCTAACCCAAAAGCACGGTGCACAAAACACACCGGCGCATAGTCTAACTACTCTAAGCTTCAACACAAGCTCACTATGGCCTAGAGCTGCCAACACCATCCTCTCGACCTACATCGTCATCTGGGGTGGGATGAGCCCGCAAATGAAAGAAAGGGTCACCACAAAATAAAAGTATATATATATATATATATATATATATATATATATAACCGGTGCGAAAGATTGTACACATAACAAATATTTCCACAAACACAAGAGAAAGCTCTTAATCTCAAGAGTAATTCCCACCAACGGGTTTATATAAGCAATGCACACATAGCCTATAATGCAACCTCTACAATGCGTGGTACTAACCCTAGCTACCACAATGCATGAGTTCCGGAATCGTAGGTCCAACCCACTAACAATATCAATGAAAACCCCGTAGCTCTCCCGATCACTACAAACCATTAGAGTGGGCTCTCCCGATCACCACACTCCTACCATAAGTATCAATAGAATCCCGTAGCTCTCCCGATCACTACAAGGATTAGAGTGGGCTCTCCCGATCACCACACTCCGTAGCTCTCCCGATCACTACGTATCGATCTCAACAAAAACCTCGTAGCTCTCCCGATCACTACAAACCAATAGGGTGGGCTCTCCCGATCACCACACCGGCACGCAACTACCAAATGCATGAGCATACGCTTCCCCATATATGCTAATGCAATGAATACATACCTCTCTAGCATATGTAAACCAAACATAACAACATACATACATTTCTCATCATATGTATTCTAAACACCTGTTCATACATATATTCTCATAATCATATGTAAACAGCGCAAGCATTGTAAACACTTTCTCATCACGAGAATACATAACACATACATGCCAAACACACAAACACGCATCACCGAAGATAACCAACAAACATGTTATAACTCAGTGAAAAGACAGAAATAAAGTGGAGCCCTTACCTCGGCAAGCTCCCGTCAACAACACACGCTTAGACAACACAACGCGCTTCCTAAAACAAGCAGCGTAACAATCAATACATTGTTCTCTAACCAATCGTATTGAAACTACACCAAAACCCCAAAAACCTAAAGGTTCCTAAGGAAAAACCACTCTTTCGGATTCCATACCAAAATCCACCATATTGATCAACCACCATGAGTTATCTGTACTATTTTTAGGACCCAAAACAATTGTCAAAAGTCTTAAATAATTTGAAATGCAAAATGGCCGTTTTCTTGCGTTATAAGTTACGTACTTTCCGAGTACCCGAAAAACTCGTTTCCAATCCCAACCACTTCCATAAATTAATAAAAAGGGATTAGGAAGTTAAAAACCAAGTTTAGAAATCAGAATCCAAAATCTCAACTCCCAGAGCTCGCCCTGGCGAGTGAAGGCAGTGAGTACTGGTCTTACTCGCTCTGGAGCTCGCCCTGGCGTGTTGTCATGACCTGTGACACTCGCCCTGGCGAGTAACCACTCGCTCAGCGAGTTTCAACTGTCATGACAGCAAAAGATAGCAACTCACACCACCTTTTTCCACCCAAGCATAGTTTGATTCTATTAGTTCCCAACACTTTTTCAAGGCGCAAAAGCAAACCATTTTCATAAGCAAGCAACACATCTCCGAAAGCATGTTGGTTGCTTCGAGTGCAAGTTATTTGATTTTCATTTCCAAAATCAAAACCAAACCCAAGCACAAGTTTTATTACGGGCCTTAACCGACTTGAAATCATTTTCAAACATGTTTTCTAGTAAACCACTTGTCACAAGAGTTTTAAACCACTTGGACCCCAAAATACCACACAAAACACTTAGTAAATATTTTCATAAACTCCAAAATATTTTTCATCGGATTTTCTAAAACAAAACCATACAACGCATTTCCCTTTTGCCCAAAGGTTCAAAGACAACTTTTCTTTTCAAAACCTTACAACTTAACCACATGTTATTGATCAATACATAACCAACTCAAAACCCTAACTTTTCTCATGAGATTTTTCACCAACTCATGGAAAACAAAAACAACAAAGCCTAGCCTGCTTCCTAAACTCTCATGAACAACATTCATGAAATAAAAGCTAGCAAAAACAACATTTCTCACCAAACCCTCTTAAGAACATAAACCCAAAAACCTCACAACTCTAAAAATCTACCAACCTAGGAGATGAGAAGAGAGGGTTACCTTAAGAAAGTGATTCTCTACAACTTCCCACTAAGCTTCCAAGCTTGAAATGGAGTGAAATGGTGAGGAAATGAAAATTTGTGAAGGTGAGCAATGAAGAAGAAGAAACACGGTCAAGAGAGAGCAAGAGGAGTGAAATTCTTTCTAAGTCCACAAATGAGATAAACCTCCTTACTATTTAAAGCTCTTGCTAACTCACCACCCTTGGATCAAAAATAAAGTCCAACATAAAACCCTAGCCATTGGATCAATTGCTTTATGAATAAGTCACAAGATTTAATCAACTCATCCATAACAAGTCTCGTACTCAGCTCTCGCGCGACGCGACGAACGTAAACCACAAAAACATAAAACCTACGGAAAGAACGTCTAACGTTTAACATTTCCAAAACTTATCACCGAATCTTTTTCCGCGACTGTAATTTTCTTCCATACCTTAGAAAATTATTCTCAGAATATATCTTAACTCGTGCAGATATATAAAACTCTCATCCGAAACCTCACTCAAAACAGACGCAGTAAGATTTTCCATCCGCGGGTAAAATCCTACTCGTTTTTCCAAAAACAAGAATAATCCAAAACTCGTTATTCTAAAACCACAGAAATCTCCTCATACTTAAAAGACGATCACGACCCGAAAGTCTGTGCCTTTCAGCGCACGAGCACAAAACAAGCTCCGTTTCAGCAAAAATCCCATTAATGCGACGATACTCACAAAACCGCTTCACCAAAAACCCTAAACTCGTAGCCGACACTAGAGTTCCTTAGAAAAACTGTACAGTGGAATCTTGGGTCTTACAGTCTCAGTAGTGTAGAATAAAAAATGGGGAGCATTCCGCACCCCACTATTAAAAAAAAACACATTGAATAATGAAAATTTGAATTCCAAGTGTGGATCCATATTTTTATATTTTATCATGGGGATTACTTATTCAAAATTTTATCTAGCACGATGAAAGTGATTTTCATGATGAAAAGTTTATGTATATAATAATGAAAACTGAGCATGAAAATTTTATTAATATTCATTAAAAAATTATATATATATATATATATATATATATAGAGAGAGAGAGAGAGAGAGAGTGAGAGAGAAATCTATTAGTGTTGGAGAAATAAGAAACGGGAAGAAATCTATATACAATTTGAATTTCGACGGTAGGAGTTATCCATATTTTTATATTTTATCATGGTGATTACTTATTCAAAATTTTATCTAGCACGATGAAACATGATCCTCATGATGAAAAGTGAATGTATATGATAGTGAGAACTGAGCACGAGAATTTTATTGATATTTATTAAAAAAATAATAAAGAATTAACAACTTTTTTTCGTTGATAGGGCCCAATAGATATGTAATACAGGCGATAGAGAGATAAGAGAGAGAGAGAGAGAGAGGATCTATCAGTTGTGAAATGAAAAACGGGGAACACTTCCCACCCGACTATTAAAAATACACATTGACTAATTAAAATTTGAATTCTGACTATGAGGCATATCCATATTTTCATATTTCATATTTTATCATGAGGATCCCTTATTCAAAATTTTATTTAGCACGACGAAAATTGGTTCGCTATGAAGAAAAGTGCATGTAGAAGATATTGATAAATTAATGAGCACCAGAAATTTATTGGTATTCATTATAAAAACAATATAGAATTAACAACTATTTGTTGTTGATGAAGTCCCTATAGAGTCGTGTAATTGAGATGATAGAGAGATAGAAATAAACAATGGAAAACGGGAAACACTTCCCATTCTACTATTAAAAATATACATTGACTAATTAAAATTAAAATTCCAATTACGGGAGTTTTTTTTTTATACTTTGTATTTATCAGACTTTCACTATATTACATTCAACTGAAAAAAACCATGGGAGTTGAAACCAAAAATAAAATAATATAATTTTAATTTTTTATAATCAATGGATTTTTTTATAACTCCAATTTTAAGCTTTCCATAAACCTTCGTTCAATTTTTTTGGGGATGCTAATTTATCAATGTGAGTGGAGATTCATATATAGATTTTTCCATTTTACGCTCACACGTGAAAATTGCTTCTTGGTGGACAAGGATAAAAAAGAGTTTAAGAATGAGAACATGGTCAAAATATGTTAATATTCATTTGAAAGATAATATAAAATTTATAATTACTTTTTGTACGACGGAGTTCTTGTAGAGATGTGAGAGAGGGAGGAAGAGAGAATCTCATAGTGTTGTTGAATGGGGAATGAAGAAGTATTTCTCACCCTACTATGCCCCTGTAACATCTTAAATTAAACATATAGGCAACATTCAAAATAATATAAAATGAAAAATGACATAGACACAATGCAAAAGAGAAAAAAGAACATAACCAAATAAATATTATTAAAAAATGAAAATTATCTTGTGGGAGAGATGTAGAAATAGTGACAGAGAGAGAGAACACTCACGGGTGTAGAATGAGAAACATGGAACACTTTCGACCCTACTATTAAAAATGTACCTAGACTAATTAAATTTTCATTTGAGAACAAAGTTTATATAAATTTTATATTTAAAGGGTCACTATATAGTCTCGTGGATGAAAATGAGAGAAAGAATTTATCCATCAACAGTGTAGAACGGGAAGCGTAATAATATTCTTCATCTCACTCTATTTTATAACATCTTTAAACCTATATAATTTAAAAATTATCTCAATTTTTTTCGTAGAATTTTAAACCAAATTATTCAAATAATTTTACAAAATAAACATATAAATAATATTAAAAAAGAAAATTATCCTAACATACTAGTAATGATTGATTTCTATTGAGTCATCACAATAATTTGTTCGGTTTCCAATCTCCCAATACTTCTTTTTTTTTTTCTTTCAAAAATCTCCCAATACTTTACCATCAAATTATCAATATATATAAAATTAATTTCAATATCAATAAATACAAGAAAACTAATTTCTACATAAAATTCACATCAAGCACGGCACAAATAATTGACAGATTTTAACATTTCTACTATTATAATAAACGTGATTACTTGCAACGTGTCTAAGACTCCGTTTGGATTGATGGAATATAATAAAATGGAGCGGAACGGAATATAATAATGTTCCATTATTTGAATTTGAAAAATAATAATGGAATGGAGCGAAGCGGAATGAAATAAGATGGAATGAATTTAATATAATACCACCACTTACCATCAATTTTGTTCCTTTCCATTTTAAAATTTCCAAACAATGGAACGAAATATTTCCTTTTTATAATAACGTTCCGCTCCGCTGCATTCTGTTACATTCCATCAATCCAAACGGAGCCTAAATTTCCCTCAATTATCTTTATAAAATCACCAAAATTGTACCCTTTTTTGTCATTTGATATTATATATTTTATCATTATCATTTGATATTATAATTTTATCATGTAGAATTTCAATACATAAGAGGCATCCAATAACTAACTTAAATTTCTATAAAATTCACATCAAGCGCGGGATAAATAATTTACAGATTTTTACCTTAAAATAAACTACAGTAATACGTAATATTTTATAAAAATCTTAGATTAATATGTTGGTATTTTAAAAATATTCATGAGTTATAATTTTTTGGCTTAAATATGCTTTTGGTCCCTGCAATTATGCCTTGTTTTGAAAAGAGCCCCTGTAAAAAAAAAAAATTGATTTTAGTCTCTGCAATATTTCAAAACTTTTAAAATAACCCCTGGCCTAAAAGTTTTGAGATATTGCAGGGGCTATTTTAAAAATTTTGAGATATTGCAGGGACTAAAATCAATTTTTATTTTTTTTATAGGGGCTCTTTTCAAAACAAAGCATAATTGCAGGGACCAAAAACATATTCAAAAAGTGACATGTCATCAAGAAATCCAGACCAGGGGCTATTTTAAAAGTTTTGAGATATTGCAGGGACTAAAATCATAATTATTTTTTACAGGGGCTCTTTTCAAAACAAGGCATAATTGCAGGGATCAAAAACATATTTAAGCCTTATTAACGAATTTACATATTGAAAATTCTTTCATTAGTTTTTTAGATAAATTAATAAATATTTATATAAATTTTATGCTAATGTTAGTATTTTTAACACACTCATGATATATTTTATGGGTTTTTACAAATAAAATTATAAAATATTTTATATAAACCTTACATTAATGTTTGTATTTACAAAATATTCATGAGGTTTATAAATTTTATATCAACTTTATTATATTGATATCAACTTTATTATATTGGAACTTAAAAAACTAATATTTTTTTTTGGTAGGTAAAAAACTAATATTATTATATCAACTTTATTATATTGTGTTTAAAATAAAATAATATTTTCTAGTTATACTTTTTTATAAAAAACAAAAGGATAGCAGAGGGAACCCTATGCCCTATCCTAAATAGATTAAACATAAAATAAAAGATATTACAACGAAAAACTGAGGGGATATTTGTTGGAACAAAGTGGGTCTGACAGCATTCTCCCAGTGGATAATTGGTTTTGATGATAACAAAATATTAAAATAACAATTGGTGTTACTAATAATTGTTCTAGTGTGCAAGATCATAAGATAAAAATTTAATGAACAATGAAGCAAAGAAGCTATGCTGGAAGCTCCGAAGAACATCAGAGGATCTTCAGAAGCAATTCAAGATTCACGCTCTGAGGCGTATTCAGAAGCAAGACTTTTCAAACTCTGAAGCCCATCAGAAGCAGAAGATCTTCAGAAGATGGTTCATCAGAAGATGCAAAAGCAGAATATTTTAATCCTTCCAGTTGATTGACTGTTATATCTATATGATTTAAGTATAATCAAAATGGACTCTGTCATTCTCGTTAAAGGAACATTCATGGAATAATCACATTATCCTTATCCTCAAAGGGAGCGTGTGGAAAAGCGTACAAACTATACTATTTTGCTAAATATGGTGAAGCATTTTTCAAATTGGCAAGATAGTGGAATTACCTTCCATAGTAATGGATGAAAACTTTCACGCTAAGGATCGTACAATTTCAGCTGACACCTTATCTCTTTGCAACGATCATCCTCAAATGTTTCTCTAAAATAGAAAACCTCATTTGAAGAAATGACTACTGATTTTGTGAAAAACTATCACATGCACACAAGATTCTGAAGCTCTAACACTTAATTTTTTTTTTTCAAATACTTTTAGTTCTATTATCTTGTATCTTAGGATTAAAAGTTCAAAGTCTGATAAAAGTTGTATTTTGTAAACACCTCTAATAGTATATCAAGTGTTTGATACTCATTGTTTCAAATACTCTTGAGTTAAGAAGTCTCTTGCTTAGTGCTTGAGCATAGGAAGTCTAGTGTTAGTAGATTTGAGCATTTGGAGGTCTCTTGCTAGTATGCTTGAGCATTTGTAATCTTTTGAGATTATAGTGAAATCTCTTGGAAGTGGTAGAGGACTGGAGTACTCTCAACTTGTGAGGGGAACCAGTATAAATTGATTGTGTCCTCTCTCTCTCTCTCTCTCTCTCTCTCTCTCTCTCTCTCTCTCTCTCTCTCTCTCTCTCTCTCTCTCTCTCTCTCTCTCTCTCTCTCTCTCTCTCTCTCTCTCTCTCTCTCTCTCTCTCTCTCTCTCTCTCTCTCTCTCTCTCTCTCTCTCTCTCTCTCTCTCTCTCTCTCTCTCTCTCTCTCTCTCTGTGTGTGTGTGTGTGTGTGTTTGTGTTTTGTGTTCATATCTGCCGCAAACTATTTGTTTTTAAGAAAAGTTTTTAATCTACCAAACACAATTTAATCACCTTCTTGTGTTTTTCCTACACCTTCAGCATCATTATGACCCAATTAACCACGTAGCAATTAAAGATAAAAACATTTAATTCCATCTACCCGTAATTTTAGAACCAACCCTAACAGGTGAAAAAACCCAAACAAACACCGACACATCAAACACTACCCAATGGACCCGCATACGAGCACAAAACCAAATAGCAAAAAAAGTGATGTGTAAAAAAATTGTAAAAATTGTAAAAATTGATAATTGTAAAATAAATGTTAATTCAATTTTTTTACGGTAAATAAAATAAAATAAAAAACTTATTTTTATTGTGACATGTGAAGTAGCAATAATATCACAAGAAAGCAATAATGGTCAATTATCTTAATGATAAAAATTTCACCCCAATTTAGATTCAAACTCTAACTCCTGCATATTTTAAAGTTCTTACATTCGAGTTGTGTTCACGAGGACAAAAAGTAATTTTATATATAAGAAGAATGATGTAATTACTAAATTGACAAAATTAAAAGTCATATATATATATATATATATATATATATATATATATATATATATATATATATATTTTCAAGATAGCATTTTCTTTTATTATTTTTTTAGGTAAACATTTTCTTTTATTGAATCTTTAACAAATACTCATAAGACATTTATTAGCAAGACCCAAATGAAATTATAGTTAAAACCATAACATTACAAATTTAAAAAAAAGGTTTTCTTGAACAAAAATAAAATAAAAAAGGTTCAAATTACAAATAAGTAAAAAATTAATATAATAATACATTTGTCTCATAAAAAGTATCTTATTTTAGTCGTGTGCAGAGTTGTGTTACCTAACAAAGTTATGTTAACATGTTCTGTGATAGAAATTTCCTTGAGGAAGAAGTGTCTTGTTGTTTTCTCAAGCTTAGACAAAAGTGGTATAAAAAAAGAATATGCCACAAAACAGCACACAAGAGATATCAAAGAGAATATGCCATTCTAACCTACTTTTTCTTTTCATTTGAATTGATTCAATATTTCTTTTGTTTCCACATGGAAGAGGAAAATCCATTTGCTAGTTCTTTTCAATTTGAACACAGCTATTTTTCAAAGTTGAAGGTTTCTGTAAGTTCAGCTTATTGCACTATCTTTATGTGCTCATGCATTGTTTTCTGAATGTTCTAAAGTGTTAAGAGTTGTATAATCAATTCTTCCGTCCCAACGTTAGTTTTGCGTAGCTAGAAATTCATGATTCGGGTGGCCATGCATTAAGCATGACACCTACCATGATTTCAAATATACCATTAGTCATTTGCTTTCAAATAGCATTGTAGACTTGTAACTTAGTATGATTCATGTTTTGATGGCATTTCCAATGAGCAAGAAGGCTAGAGAATGTAATCTTAAACTTGATTGATGCATTGATCCCATTAAGTTACCTTTATCATCCTATACATTGTTTTCTTGTTCATGAATATCAGATTCTTCCACCTATTTCTGTACACTAGCTTCAATTACAATGATACAAGTGATTTACATCCATGAATTGAACACTTACTTACAAACTATGTTACATATCTGAGATTCATCCTTCCTCTATTTTTTCCCATATGTTCCCTCCACCGGAAAGGCACCGTGGACACTAAATATGAACACCTCTCTCTGCCAAAATTCAAACATTGGTTCGTCATGTTGTGAGAGTCTAACCCCTTCTGCTAGACTCAATTCTCGTTGGTTGAGATTCATTCTTCTTCAATGAATGCTTCATTAAAGAATACCTAAATTTTTTAGGTTACTCAAAAAGGTTTCTCCAATAATGGAACCAACCTTAATAAACACACAAGGATAACCCATTGGAGCTTCTATCCATGACTCACTTCCTTGTTTGGAAAATATTTTTCCTGTCCAAATATGTAGCCAACTACTACTCTCTCCCAATGGAAAATAAGCTTTAACTTTCTTCTTTCCTTTGTCAAGAACTGGAACCACTAGAAACTCAGAACCAACCAAGAATTGTTGATAACTAAAGTTATGCACATGTTCTTCATTAGGGTAATGGAGAAATAGGTGCCGGCAAACAGGCAATCCTTTCTGTGCTGCTTCCTGTTTACAATTTTTTTTATAGAAAATACCATTTTATAAGCCTGTTGAGTTTGCTTTGTACTTGGTTAAAATATTTATGTAAATATAATAGAGTTTAGAATCACCTTCACTAGTTGAATTCGATAAAATTTCCATGCTGTGTATATTTTTGCGGAGCGCGCAAAGTGTGACAGTGTTTGTTCATTTGAGTAAAACTGGCTGTTGCATGATGGTTTGTTTCCCTACTTGCAGGCAAAGCATCAGTGGCTTGTTGCTATCAGACTTAAAAATAATGAAATAATATTGCAAAGTATTTTACTTACTTCGTGGGTGCGGAAGACCGTGGTGAACGAATTAAGCTCCATCCAACGCAAAAGCAATTCTTGACTTCTTCTGTATTTAACTATTGGTAAGTTAACTGTACAATAACCTCCGATGTCACTGTGATTAAAGGCATAGCCAGAAATTCCACTGCTAAGTAAGCCAACAACAGAACTCTTTATTCCATCATTAGCTTGCCAACTGACCATTTGATCTCCTTCCCAAAATAGCATCCCCCATTTAGGACTATCTCTAAAACCAGCCCTCATGAAGAAAACCAATCCATCTTCTTGGTCTTCCTTCAACTTGTCCAAGGACTTAGTTTTCCATTCTTCCACAATTTCTCTGTTGATTTTGGCCCATAGTTCTGGATATCTGTTATGAGCTAAAATAGGATCTTCACCTGTATATGGAAAGCACGAAATCTTATGAGAAAAATCACATGCTCATAAATAAAGTTCAAGTTGTAGTATGAGTTTATTTTTTATATACTGTCAATGTAAAAAGTTTTACACTGTCAACAAATCTCAACCAATCAATCATATGTGTGATTTTAGAAGTAGTTATGATTGAAGTTAGATGTTTTTAATGATCTGATGATTATGATTGATTGACAGTGTAAAATATCTTTATAGTGACGGTGACGGTATATATGAATTAAATCCTTGTAATATAGTTTTGTTCTCTTCTTTTTTATGCTTTAGGGGTGAGGGTGAGTTTTATACATCATATAAATTTGTGGGGATAAGTGGCACATGAGAATGATATGCAAAGTTCAGGATCCTTGTGCAAAATAACATTACTTGTCTATTTAATACACTGTATACTTTAAACCGAAAAAAGACGTGTTTTGCAGCAAATATCATGAAATAATTTCTCAAACATTCTTCATCTTTTCTTTCTATAGATTTCTATCAAGTGTCATTAGGAAACTCTCTTGAAGGAGGTCAGAAGATTAGACTGAGAATAAGTGAGAAAGATATGAGAATGAAAACCTGAATATAGAACGGCGTCAACGGGAAGGCCTTCGCCAAAATCAGCCATCCATCCTCTAACTCCATCATCCACCATTTCAAGTAGAATATGCTTGAACCAAGTGAAAGTTTTTGGGTGAGTTAGATCTAGCATTCCCACATCAAAGGCAGTATTTGGAACCATGTACGGATTGCCATTACTGTCTTTCACCAATATGTCCAACTGTTTTGCCTCCTCAAAAAGGTTTCTCTTTTTGTTATGCTTCTCATCAACCTATAGGAATCAAAGAAAAAAAAATCTTAACTACATTATCGTAATCACAATCTTCTTAAACTAGGCAAGAAAGTTTGATACGTAGCACATGTATTATCATTTTGTTTGACTAAAAAGAAATGAAGCTATGAGAAAAATGCAAGAGAACTATTATGTGATGATATTGATTACAATATTTATTCATAGTTGAAGTGATTAAAGAAATGCATTACCGGAGCTAGACAGGGATTGCAATAGGTCATAACTTTTATATTTCGAGTTCTAAGATCGTTGATAAGTTCCTTCCAACCCCAATATCTTTGGTCATCCACTTCCCAATTCCACCAAAGTTGTGAGCCAATCATTGTTTCTCTCTGCCCTACCCAATCCTGCGTAGTTTCAATAAGTAAACAACGGAGTTTCATAAACTTCTAAATATATGGATTACAAGTTTTTATTGAAACTTCTGAGAAATAATTTTCTGCCATTCCTTTAAGTGTTGTGGTAATTTACCTGTAACCAAAATGCCGAGACAGGAACATCATAAGTTATTAATTCATCCCAAATACGACGTACAGCATCGGTGCCACCCTGCATTCCAACTATAGCACCAGATATTATCCACTCTGGAAGCTCAGGTAGCCTTCCAATGGTTTCTGTGAAATGTTCAATCAGCTCACAAGGTGTGTTCCCATGCAATATCCGTCCTTCAACCGAGTTTCCATATATCTGTAAGCTCCATTGTACAGAAAATTGGAAACTACAAAAATTAATTCCATATACATATATATAAGGATTTGAGTCGTGGTTTCTCATATACATATTGCATTATTCGGTTGTGATTGTTTGACAGTGTAAAAGGTTCTACACTGAAAAGTTATCAAAATTAAACTCTTTGAGTAGTTCATATATATAGATAATTTCAGTAAACAAAAGAAACCTGAATCATTTGTATGTCATAATTTCTTGTAACAATACCTGTATCTGTACTCTGTCAAGTCTAGTAAGATCGAAGACGGTATAATCATATCCTTCAAGGTAAAGAGACCTCATTTTTGATGTCATGTAAAATGGTGAAGGAGCATATGTTGTACTCCAATCACCTCCTGCCCTGCCAATACCAATGAAATGCTATCAATATGCTGTAAACAAAATATATATAGTATTACACCAAGACATTCGAGAGGAACGACTTGAAGCACGTGAAGCTAGTTAAAACTAGTTAGATGTTAGTTACTTAACTCACAAGCTATTATCACCTACACTAATGTACATCTTGACTATAGTGAATCTACCTGTATGACTATAAATAACTTTTATTAGTAGGAATCGAACTCAGTACCCTGTAATATATACCTTAGGAATACCACAGGAGTGTGCGAGTGTTGTAAACTACAGGGTACTGAGTTCGATTCCTACTAATAATAAATGTCACACATATTGAATTAGGCGGCATATGAAGCAGTTGCATTGCTGTACCTGTAACTGACCAAGTTAGCAGCTAAAGTTATAGGTTGATCTCCTCTTCCAATACCTTGTTCTTGAACTAAGATAGGCACCCTTTTGCCCTTGAAATTCATGTGAGAAAACTGCTCGCCAAAACCGTAAAACCTCTCATTCTCATCACTAGCATATGTCAACCAAACCCTATTGAATTCTTTTGGTTTTGGTATTTTCATTTCTCCCATTTCATCCTCAACTGAAGAAACCAAAACAAACCCTCTTGGCCTTGAAAGATACCAACACCAACCTAACCTCTTTTTTCTACTACTTAGCCTCTTCTTGAAACCATTGTAAATTCCAGAACCTTCTGAAGACACCTTATTACTTGAACTAAAGTTGAGTTTCTCAATCTTCACTTGAAAACCAATCTCATGCTTGTTTTTCTGATTGAACAAAACCCAATACCTTGCATACACAAATGGCCCTTTTGATTCAAACTGTATATTTCCTTGAATTCCATATTTTTGAAACCTTTTACTCTTCTTACTCATATTGAAAAGCTTTCCTGTGATCAACAAAGTAGGTAACTTCATCTCTTCTGCATAACAACTTTTCTGATCCAAATCCAATACTGAATCTTCAACTTGATCAATAATCCTAATATCATCAATAGTTTGATGATTACAAATCACATGAACATCTTTATCTTTAACAAGAAAAGAACCTCTACTTTCTTCAATCTCTGTGTCAACAACTGCAGCTGAAACAAAAGCTTTTCCTGAGATTGTGGACCAAATGGGTCTTGTTTTCTGAGAAATGTGTGAAATTGAAAGGTGCCCACCATTGATATTGGACCAAAAAAGCTGAAAATCATTGCCAATTGAAAAGGTTTGATCTTGTGAAGATAAAGCTTTGGAATTGATGAATAAAGAACCTTGGACATTAGGAAGGGAGGTTGGTGCAGAAGGGAAAGGGTTGTTGAAACGTTTGTGATGTTTTTTGCTTATTTTAAGGATTGCCATTTTACAGAAATAATAATAATGAAATATAGGAGAATGTTTAATTTAGTGTATAGTTTATGTGTTTTTTGAGATTCCTATGATATTGTTTTTGTATATAATGTTTCTTTGAATGTTTGATGGAAAAATATTTTTTGTGTCTGAATTGTGTAATTGACAGAAAGGACTGAGCCACCAAAATTGATTGGAATCTCTCAGTTGAGTGTTTAAAATCAGTTTGTTTGATGTTTCTTTCCATTCACATTTATACATTTAAATTCAGAAATTTTTATCGATAGGAATCAATCTCGATAATTCAGAGTTTACAATACTCACACATATTAAGCATTAATCATTTGCATTAAATCTCGTATTCACGATTGAGATTATGTTTTCTTAAAAAAATTTCAATTTTATGTTTAAGATTAAATACATATAATTCCTCTTTTATTTACTTTTTTGACAAAAACTTTTGAAATATGTAATTAATCTATGAAAATCGATTTTCACTAATTTTTTATTTATAAATATAACAAATTTGAAATATACAAATAATAAATTTTAAATCAAATACATTTAACTTTTTAGATCTTTTTTGTTTATATTCTTTCGAGGAATTATCCAATTATTGAATCTTCCCTTCATCTTGAAACTTATTCTAACTATGAACCTTCCCTTATTGTTGGAAAAAGTTCCTTTCCTAGTATTCTTCTCTCAAAAGCCATGTTTGTGCATGATATGATGTCTGTTTTTGGAATGAGTAAGGACTATTGTTTTGGTACTTTCTTTGGTCATTCAAACTGCATGCACCTGGCCTTGTTATGGAGAACATTCAACATGATGTTATTTGCTTTGAACGTTGCTTGCAAACAAGTCCAAGTTATTTTTTCCTTTTATTTTAGGCTACTACAAATACGTAGAACAAATTCTTTCATATTTGTTGGACTAAAATACAAACAATATCTAACTAACTTTATCTTATTATATTTTTTTTTACAAACTTTATCTTTTTTTGTTTTTTGTTTTGTTTTCAAAACCAGTTTAATCTGGTTCGAGGTCAGTTCTGACATCAAGTGGTTTCAGCCTCCTCCCGATCGCAGTTGTGGGGGATCGAACCGTGGTCCTCCCTACCAAGTTCAGCGTCAATCACCACTGAACCAACTAACGATTGATAACTTTATCTTATTATTATACTAGTATTTAAAATAACAAGTTTCGATACAGAATTAAATGAAAAAAAAAATAATAGTTGAGAAATGTAATTATTTTTTTATTACATTAAAAAAAATTAAATGAGGTTAATAATTTTTAATCATTTGTAATTAAATATGTTTACTTATAATTGAATTTGGAGTAAATTGAGTAAATCATTGGCTTAGGGCCTAGGCCCTCTTCTGTGTCAATATTTTTATTTAGTTTTTGAGTAAAAAATAAAATTAGTCATTGTCTATGTAACATTCTCTTATAAGTCTCGACTGTTTCAATATCTTAAATTAATCCATATATATGTTAAATGTTTTTCAATATGATCCATATGTTGATTTCTAACATCATTAAATATGTTGATGTGAAGTGTTAAGTGGCACATGAATAATGATATCATATAATTTAAGCGTCACATAATCAATATTCAATTTAAAATAATGATTATTTGATAAAAATTGATAAAGTTAATGACTAATTTAATTTGACGGTAAATTAGAAATGTCAAGGATTATTTTGATTAAAAGTGGATGAAGACAAAACTTATTTGACAATAAGTGTAACAGATGTTCACAAAGACCAAATTAAGAAACATTATGAACTAATTTAAAATATTAAAAAACACTTTGCTAGGAGTAACATTTTAAAAAAAACATAAATGATATAAAAAAATGTTATAAACTCGAGAAAAAATTATTATTATTATAAAATAACTTTACTTTAATCACGAGTTTATACCTACAATCAATGAGCTATAAGCTTGCAAGTTTGCTTGTCAAATAAACCACAGTTCATGTGGTTCAACTAATAACTAACAACATGCTGATTCTACCAATTATTCATCAACCCGATATTCCGATTATCGGAGTATATCACTGATGTGAGTTTCATAACATTGATTGTGTTACACCATGTTGTTCATCTCACTTTTATTTTAAAAATGATAGATCAGCCTCTTGATTATGCAGAGAGATTCAGAATTCATGCAGAGCAATAGAGCATAACCATACTGTGATATCAATTGTATGATGCTATTAGGTTAGGTCCAATTACAATCAATAGAGCAATACACCTATTTCTCTGGCTGTCATATCATATATAAATGGAGTTGAGGGAGTACAACTTTGTGATGATTTTGAATCAAAGTGGACAAAGGTGATGGCAAGGAAAGAAGGACAGGCAAAGAGAAAGGGAATTGGAGTGAGGTGAGTAGGTGATATGCCAGTAGAATGAATGCTGAGTAGGGATAGTGTCCTGTGTTGCACTCAACACTTACAATCAATTTATAACTAAAAATGATGAGCATGTTTTGAGGAACTACAAGAGATAAAAATTGTACCTAACCTAGTAGTTTTACTCACTAGCCTGATATAACTTACATTAGAATGATGCCCGGCAACATATATCTGAGGGGTATTTGCACCTTCGACAGGTGATCACAGATTCACAGTTAAGCTGGGACAATTCTTCTCCTTCATTACAGTATGTAAATGATTCATTTATGTTTTAGAATCCTTCAATACAGCACAACTGCAATCAACTGCAATTATCAAGCATCTTGTAATATAAGAAGTAAAAAAAATATGCAGCAACATGTGCATACTTGTTCTTGAGTTTTTCAAAACATGATTATAAAACTTTCAAATTAAAGATGTTAAAACCTACTATTTAACTAACAACAGTAGCATAGTCATCCGTAGAAACAACCACTTTGTAGAAGGATCTATCAATCACCTCAATCAAGCAAATCGGAAACCTGACTCTTCCTAAATCCATCAACTTGAAACAACATGTTAGCCAAATTTCTGTTGGGATATACATTATCAGCTTTCAACCTGTCCCTAATCCCATAAGCTGGAACCTTGGCATTTATATAGGCCCCTATAAGAACTTGGTACTGCCTTAATCGAGGAGCATAACCAACTTGTTTCATTCTATAGAAGATCTTCTCCGTATTATGGATGTCACCCATCTTAGCATACTGCTCCTGAATAGTGAGATAGGAAGAAAATAATGGCTTCACCTGACTCTGCATGACTGCCTTCTGAAGAAGACTATCTGCCTTCTCCACTTCCCCTGCTTGGACATAAAGTTTGACCAATGCATCCCAAGTCAATGGACCTATTTGACACCCATTATCTGCCATTCGCTTAATAAGATCTTTGCCCTTCAATAGCATCTTGTGGTTTGCATAAACCTTCAGTAGTACTGAGCAGTTCCTGGACGTAAGCTTCCATTTTTTTGACATCGTCTCAAAAACTGCCTCTGCTTCATCAATTTTCTTCAACTTGCCCCAGGCTTCAATTGCAGCCAAACACTCCTCAAGCCAAGGGTGTGCCTCACAGACCTTCCAAACTCTTTCCACATCATCTGCCATTCCCAAGTTTGCATAGAGAGGAAGCAAAGACCGACAAACCCCACGATTCTCCTTCAAGTTTTCACCTTCCATCTCCTTCAACAACGATTTAGCTTTATCAGCAAGCCCAGCTGAGATGTAATGCCCAACCAAAATTGCCTTTGTTTGGATGTCCGGTTCAATACCCTCAGCTTTCATTTTATCAACAATTTGATCCATTCCATTAATATCATTAGACTGACCTTTTACATCTATTAAAATTTTAAAAGTTAAAGGAGAAGGTTTGACATTCTCGTGCTCCATCAGCAATAACACGTCAGCTATTTTCTTTCTGTCATTCTTCTTATACAGAAGGAGCAACTGATTGCATACAAAAACTTTAAGAGGAAACTTTAAATCCTTCATTTTATTAAAAATCTCCTCTACTTTCTTCAAATTGTTCTGAGAAACACAGTTAGCCATTAAAGTTTGGTATATTATCTCCCCTCTAAAAGATTCTGGAATACACTCAACGTAAACTTCTGCCTTATATAGGCCATGCAATTTGGCAATCAAATCAAGCCGGGAAGCGTAATCCTTTTCAGCAAATTCAAGATGGTTTTTTGATTCAAGCCACTCCGAGAGCTATAAAACCAACAAAAAAATTTACAAATAAGATTTCACTAGAAAACATCATCTAGTAAAACTGGGAAAATAATTAAAAAAAAAATAAAAATCCAACTTCAAGGATTTTTAATTGTGGTCCACAAGTGCGATTGTGGCCAGAATTAATATGGTTTTCGAGATTTCTACAACTAAAAACTTGGCCATGTTAGCAACATTATGAGCAAACACCACATATTACACAGTTACACAACAACAGATAAATTCAGGTTCTTATTGGTGAAATATATTCTATATTGGTGAAACACCACACACGAGACAAATAAAAGTGCCTTATGTGGCCTGCGAACATCCAACATGTCATGTTAGTTTTTCATATCAACACAAGTTACACGACACCAAATATATTCAGGTTCTTATTGGTGAAATATATTCTATGTTGGCTCCTTTCTATCCTAAAGCTATTAGTTAAATACGTTCTCTTCCTCTTATTCAGCATATGCAGAATGCATGGAAGTCAATACAATTTAAGCACAAAAGATTCATATGTTAAACAAGCACAACATGACATCAAACAATGGCATTGATTTTCTACAAATACAATTGAGAGTTCCAGATAGATAAATGATATTACCAGAAGGTATATAATAACAAACAAACATACAAACATGAACTATCAGTCATCAACAGATACAAGTAACAAAAATTAGATTTATTAATTAGGATAGAAAACTTAAAATGGATAAAACAAAAACAAAAATAAATTTGACTCAATTACCTGCAAAGCTCTCCCATACATCTTACGTTTCCGAAGATTAACCATAGCCAACGAGATCTCCTGTCTGCTCAGTTCCTTCCCTTCTTCAACCCACTTATCCAAAGCCGTATGAATAGTGTGACCCGGAGCAGCCATAATCGCCTTGAATAGTTCAGACTCAGCCCTTCTTCGAATCTTCACCTCCAAAATCTCATCTTCATTATGCGATAACGGTAACTCCAGCTCATTGTGTGGTTCCTCAATATCAGATTCCTCACTAACACTACCATCAGACAATTCAGTATCAGAATCCAACAATTTTTCTCCTTCATCACCTACAGGCGTCTCCTCCAATTCCGAAAACCCCTCCTCCAATTCCGAAAACCCTTCCTCCAAATCATCATCATCCTCATCTTTTGTATCTTTTGCACCGGCTTCCGAAGAAAGCTCGCGTCTACCAACACTAAATCCCATAGAACCATATCCAGAATGATAACATCTATTCCGCAATGAAAATCCACCATTGCCGTAAACTATTTTAGGAGAATCAGAAATTTCAGCCTCATCATCAACAAGAGTATTTGGCATTAATTTGACACAAGAAACCCTTACATTTAAACCACTCTTCCTAAATATATATGAAAAATCACAACAAACAAAAAATCAGATTCAAATATGAACAAATAGAAACCCTAATCTCCAAGAAAAACGAAGAATACAAAATAAAGATCGAAATGAAACGATGAAGTTGAGTTGGGAATGGTGATGAGAGAGAAGACGAAGAAGATGAAGAAATTGTTGTTACCTGAGAGGTAATGAAGCTCGACGAAGAGTCCACATGGTTGCAAAAACGAAGCTGAAATGGCGAAGAAACGAAATGGTAGCGGTTATTGAACCCTAGTTAAAACCCTTCTCTCACTTTTCTTCTTCGTGTCACTTTGTTTTTTCGATTTCTTTCTCATTTTTCGCTCGTGTTGCTGACATAATAGTATTCATTATTCAATTATGAGCATTGCTATTTAGCATGAAATTTTTACATAAGAAATGCAAGAATTAACACATGGCAAAATCTTAAAGGATGATGTCATTTAATCTTCTTTTTTAGTGGAAAACATGGGTGGTTATGGATGTAATCAAGGGTGAGGATTTATTCTTCTCTTTCTTGCATCAAAAAATT
Source organism: Trifolium repens (assembly GCA_030408175.1). Classification (NCBI taxonomy): domain Eukaryota; kingdom Viridiplantae; phylum Streptophyta; class Magnoliopsida; order Fabales; family Fabaceae; genus Trifolium; species Trifolium repens. Next base: position 38,134,531 of record CP125848.1, on the reverse strand, counting down.
CTTGCTAAATAGCATTTTCCTTCAATTATTATAACATATGTTTTCGAATTTTTAGTTTTAATCCTATATTTTTTTTTTTTTTAAATAACTTTTTGAATGTATAAAATTTGTTGGTTTTAATTCATAAAGTCAAAATCCGCATAAAAATTTGCAGTTTTTGTGCAAATTTTTTTGCGGATTTTGACATTAAAGACTAAAACCAACAAATTTTGCACATTCAAATACTTTTTCGCAACAAAAAAAACCACATAGACTAAACAAAATTCACGAACATAAAAAACCAAAAGATCATTTATGCTTTTTTTTTTGAAGTTGTTGCTGACATAATATTGTACTCCCTCCGTTTCTTTTTAATTGTGTTTTAAAATGATAGCACCAAATTAATGAAGTGTATTTTTGCACGTTATCTTCCTATTATACTCTCGTTTTAATCCCCTAATACATTCCTATTTTTTTGCCCACACTTTCTCATTCCAATAAATTTAATATATTATATAAAAAAAAACAAAATTTAATATGTTATGTACCAACAAAAAAAAAAAGATTTAGTTTTCCAAATACATAGCATTAATTGGTTTTATGGAAAAAGATAAGAGTAATTGACAAAGGGTATAATTGACAAATCATACCCATAAAATACAATAAGGACAATTAAATAGAAACACTAAATATGATAATAAAAGACAATTAAAAAGAAACGGAGGGAGTATTACTTTACACCTTCTTAAAAAGTGAAAAATTATTACTACATTACATCTTCTGAAAATTAATGTAAAATAAAAGTCTGATAAATGACCCTTTTATTAAATATAAAAAATCATTTTACCAAATAAAAATATTATAACTTTATGACTTGAATTTATATTAGTAAAAAATATATTTTTAAAGATTAATATATATATATATATATATGCGTTCATGTAAAAGTATTTCACACAATTATTTAATGTAGGCTAAACTGTTCATTTGGTCCCTTACGTTTATTTTAAGTTTGAATCAGGTCTCTTACATTTTAAAAATTTGAATTTGGTCCCTCACATTAACAACGTTTGCATTAGTTAGTACCTTCTGTCAAATTTTTCACTAACTCTGTTTGATCCTATCATGTGGTTGACAGATTACATAGGTGGAAGTGATTTTGGACACGTGGAATGCAATATAATAAACACAAACTTCGCAAATAGAAAAAAATACGACAAAGACCTTTACAAACACTAACTCTTTTTTTTTCTGTTTGCGAATGTTCTGTTTATTATATTGTTGTGAACGCGTCCAAAATCACTTCCATCTGTCCAAACCATCAGCCGCGTGTAAGAATCAAACAGAGTTAGTGAAAATTTTGACGAAAAGGACCTACTAATGCAAATGTTGATAACGTGAGGGATCAAATTCAAACTTTTAAAGCGTAAGGGACTGTTAGCCCATATTTTGGTAAAGTCAAAATATGTTCTAAATACATGATTCAAAGGTATTAAATGAGATGCATTTAATTATCTCATGATTTAAAAGGGCATTAAAGATAATTGGTTTTTGGAGCCAAAAGATTTCATGAAGAATCATGCATGAACATCAATAAATGTTCTTACTTCGAACATTAATGAAGAATTTGGTTTCTTCAGGTTCACTTCGAGTTAATCGAAGCGCTAGCAAGATCGAAGTACTCCCTCTGTGCAAAGAAGGAATTGTGGACTTAGCGAAATATTCAAGAATCCCTATTACTTCGACTTCGACACATGCAACGGATAAATCAGAGAACGTTTGAAGGAATATGAATAAAGCATTATGTCCCAGGATTTACTAGTTGATCATTCTTGTCATAACTTTAACTAGCGATTGTTTACCAAAATTCAACGTAAACTGGGACCTTATTCAAACCTAAAATAAACGTAAGAGACAAATGAGCAGTTTAGCCTTTAATATATGTACTCTCTAGTTCTTATTATAAAAAATAAAAAACTTTATTTTTTAGGTTGATTTGAATGTTTGATGTATTTGGTTGGCTATGAACCTTAAAAGTAAAGTTTTTTTTTTATAAGGATCGGAGGAAATAATGTAATATATTTCATTTATTATTTTCTAAACAAAAAGAATTTTTCTTTTTATTGAAAATGTCACCAATGAATATTTTGCAATTATTTCGAGGGAATTTAAACTCTCGGCATCTTAAGATTACAAAACTAACCTTCATAATTTAGTTAGCGCATCAAATATTAATTTAATTTTTTTAAAGACACACTAATATTTAAAAAGTTTTAAATCACATACTATGTCATACTAAACAACTTTCAAACCTACAAAATTCTATTGTAAAAAAAAAAAACCTACAAACTTCTAGCTAAATGTACTCGGTGATTGATCAAAAACATACAAAGAAAAGCCGTTGAGATGTTTCTGTCAAGAGCTTGAAGGAGGAGAAGATTCTGAGAGGTCAACAAAAGATTGACGCTTACTTTTTTGATGAAGTGCAGTACCCCTTTGATCACTAGGAAAGTACACACCAACCCACTATAAAATAAGATGTGACAAAAATTTCATCCCCGCTACCTCAAGTTGGACCACCCTGCTTGCACCATTTCAGACGGTTAGTGGCAGGTTGGGGCAGCGTGGATTCGACGGCTTTGTCATCCCTAACCTAAGGAATTACAATATGAGACGGACTAGTTCAATGTTACTATCCCTAACCTAAGGAATTACAATGAATATAATATTTTTCGAACCAATTAGACAGACTCCCATAGTTCAAGGGAAGATTATCTACTTAACTTAACGTAAGAAATATATAACTATTCAAAATAGTAATTAACATAACAATTTGAGAGTAAAAAATGTACATCGAAATAACAAACAAAAAAAAAACATTGTAGAAAGTGTTTGCTTTTTTTTTTCCATTCACTTTAAATGAAAATTAGTTATAAATTGTATTTCGAAATCAAAATATTCTTATTACTTATTAGTAGAGTTTATTTTTTCCTTTTTAAATTTAAGCCATTCAAACTTTCAAATTGTAGAGGATTAATTCAATAAAAGTTTAGGAGAATACGATGAAAAACAATCCCAAAATAGTGGATGTGCTCATATATATGGCCATCAAGCATAAGTCTCATGATATATTGCGAAGGTGTATTTTTTTTTTATTATCAAATTAATATCAATTGGTTTGCGTTATAATTTCGATAATAAGTCCAAAATATAAAATCACAATATGAGCCATTTTATCTTTATTAGACTAATTTTATCGATAATAAATGTATAACTGTGTGAATGCAAGATATGGAGTTACCGCTGTAGAAAACTGATATAGTTTGATATTGTAATGGATTGTGGTCGTTGATTAGAGATTGGACGGTTTAGATTTAAAATACAGATTTATAATATAAAATCATCTCGCCCGTCAATTAAAAATCGGACGGCTGAGATCGGTTACAACAAGATGCTGTAACTTTACAAAATCTAATTCCGTGAATGCATGCGTCAAAAAATTAAAAAACGGCGTCAATAGAAAAAAAAAAAAAAAAAAGCCTAATGCAAAGCATAGCATCAAATGTGTGAGGAAAAATATGAAAAATGAAGGCACATGCCTCTTCTCCATATAAAGTTTTCATTGCACTAACAAGATACATTGATTGGAAAATATTGAGGAATATATCAATGAATCAACCTTACAAAAAGTTGAGAAATTCCCATCAAATATAATCACCAAGACACACCATTTCCCCCTTTCCATTATTATAACATGATACATAACATTCTACAAAGGGTATCTTGTTTCTTCTTTTATGTGCAACAAAAATCATCTAACCATAAATGAGAAAAGCACTTACCATGCATCAACTTAATGAATCAGCAGCAAAAGCACCAGCCTTCATCATTTGCTTAAATTCTTTGAAATTAACCATTCCATCACCATCTACATCAACTTTCTTGATCATATTTTTGCAATCTTCTAAAGTTTTTCCATGTTTTAAGCCCAAAGAAGATAACACCGCGCTTAATTCCTCACCCGATATAAACCCATCTCCATTTTGATCAAACACATTAAATGCCTCTTTAATATCATCCTCCTCCTCGTCTTTGTCATCCATTATCGTTTGGTATAACTCACCAAATTCGTCAATGTCAACATATCCATCTCCATTTACGTCGATTTTTTCAATCATTTGGATCAAATCTTGTTCGGAGATACAAATACCGAGATTTTGTAATGAGTCGCTAAGTTCTTTTCTTGTAATACGACCATCCCCATTTCGATCAAACATTTGAAAAATTCGGGCAAGTTCTCCTTGATCCATTGACTGCGTGTAGAAATAGTGATAATCAAAACAAATACTAAGGAGGAGGATGACAAGAGTAAATATAATATGAAGTTTTATAAAATGAAAAAATTATTAGGATCATAAAAGAAGCTGTAAATAAATAAATTCAGATGGTAGCTAGGATTGTGTGGGGAGGGGAAAAACAGAACCTTGACTACAAGGTTGGCAATAGTCATTCAATTATCAACAAATTAACCAAAATCTTGAGCCAAAAATGATAATGGATGTTGATTAATTGCGTTAAGTTAGGGTTATTTTTGGTTTGTCCTTTTAAAAAGGCTGTTCACAAACGATTTTAGTTCTAGAATAAGCTGAGCCACAAAAATAACAATGGAAGTCTTATATAATATTCAATCAAGTGAAGAATTACTTTATAAATAAATTTATTTATTCAACCACTTGATTTTTTTTTTTCAATTAACAGTAAATATAATTTATAAAAAAAAAACAGTAAATATATAATAAGACATTAATAAATTTTTGTGTACTTAAAATAGAAAGAGAAAAAACTTTAAAATTAATCCGTTAAAAAATCATCATTAGACAAACAAATAAAACTCTAAATTTATTGGATTTTAACATAAAATTGACTAATTTATCGTCAAAAAATAATATAATAATAATTTTGAAATCGGTACAGTGAATCATTATATTTTAATCTCTATTTAGTGTCTAAAATTCGGTATTGCCTAGGTGCGGGTACGGTACCGGTTTATGGGTACCGATACAAGGTACGATATTTTCAGAAAAACTAATGTATATGTATGAGCATAAATTAAAGTACGAATATATACCTGATACTGATAAAATACATATCTAATACCGATACTCTCAAATAGAGTATCTGTGCATCATAGCTAAAATTTAAATTTGCTCCACTTAAAATAATGGGTTAAACATGTTGAAATAAATAACATGTTATTTTTTGTCAAGGAATAACATGCTTTACCACCCTTAAAAAAATATTACTCTTGAAAATTTCCAAAATGAAAACTATGTACATGTAATAGTGAAATCCGCCAAGGTCGGCAAGAACCAAAATAAGACATACAAATCTTCACAAGCAATAGAATTTAATTTTTATTTTTATTTTTTATCTCTAGAGCAAGGATGAAGATAAAAGCAAAGTTGTTGTTACATAAATATAATACTCCGTAATTCCTAGTAGAGAATATATATATGGGAGGGATCAAATTACACCGGTGTAACATTTGAGTAATGTTACACCGTTCAATAACGCTTTAACGAATTCAAATTTTACAAAATCCACCGTTGGATTGGAAAATTATATCATATGGATCATTTATGTTGAGTTTTATAAAAATCTAAAATCGTTTGACATGCTTTTGAAACACATAAAGATTAACGGTTTTCAATAAAAACGCATAAACCGTTAATCTTTATGTGTTTTAATAACATATCAAACGATTTTAGATTTTTGTAAAACTCAACATAGATGATCTATATGATATAATCTTCCAATCCAACGGTGGATTTTGTAAAATTTGAATTCGTTAAAGCGTTATTGAGCAGTATAACATTACTCAAATGTTACATCGGTGTAATTTGATCCCTCCCCTATATATATATATTCAATTCATCCTTGTTTGACATTAAGAAAATTGAAACTAGCTTTTTAGCCTCTAACATGAAGAAAATTGAAACTAGTTCAAAAACCACTCTCTTGAATTTACCCGAATCAACTTTAGAAGTAATTCTAGAACTCCTTTCACCAATAGAACTAATAAATATGTCTAAAGTATGCACTTATCTAAGAGGTAAATGTAGAAATGATGATTTGTGGGAAAATCACATGAAGCATAAATGGGGAAGAGTTTTTGGTCATGTTGCTCTAAAAGAGTGGCAATGGCATGTAACAATAATAAAAAGGAAGAAGGAAGTGTGTTGAATCAACAAATCAATATTCAAAATGGATCACTTGGGACTTTTAGTGGTTCATGGCCTATGCTATGTCTTGGATCATATTTAGAAGAGTGCAATAATTTTAAGAGTTTATTATTGGCAAATAACTTTATGATGGCTTTGTATTTGTCACTAGAGAGTGGCAAGTTCTGGTTTCCAGCTCAATTATACAGGGTAAATTGCTTCAATTATTTTATTTGAATGAATTAGTAGTTTTTTTTACATATCAATTATCTTATTTGAAACTATAGAATTTTTATGGAATAGGATCACAACATGCAAGCAATTACATCGTGCTTTTATAATTAATATCAGTTGTTGGATCTTAAATTAATAACAAATTGTTTAGCTTGTAAAAAAACAAATTGTTTAGTACTGATTTTATGATAGTGTAATATCGACCGATCGAACGATGATGCAAGTAGTAATTTCATCACAATTGTGAAATTTAGAAGGAAAAAAGTATAGCCACCCTTATTAAGGTGATAGGAAGTTGAATCCTATCAAGGCTTAGAATTAGGGTTCTACATTAAAACTAAGAAAAATGAATTGATCCTCTCCTATATAAATTGAAATAGAATTTTAGATTTAACTTGGTCCTCTATATGTTTTTCAATAGTAACCTGTTGGGGAGTCCAGGGGAATTCAGGAGAAACAACAGGCTCAATGTTTAAGGACCACAAGAAAGGGAGACACTCCATATCTACCAAAAACCTTAAGACATTAAGTTAATGTGTCACATCTCTTATAAATCCAACATTCTTCCCATACATAGATTAATGGGTCACATCGATTAAAAATTCAACATTCTTCCCATAGATAGTCAATGTAGGACTTAATCACTCACACTTGAAACCCAACATAACCACCTTTGTTTCGAATCCAAGTTGTAGATCATGAAATTTAGTCTCTTAAATTAATAAATTCTTAAAACTAATTAAAGGAGTTTGTAAAAAGCTTAATCACTAAGCTTTAAGGGTACGTTTGATCTACTAAAAAATGAAGTACATGACAGGACAAAAATAATTGTCCAGCGTTTGATCTTAAAAAAGAAGAAAGGACATCACAAAATAAATTTTGATGGACTGAACAACTAAGCGCTTTTTTAACTTTTTGTCTAGCGGACAACAATTGAAATTACTCTTTTATCCTTTGCTTAGGTTTTTTCTCGCATATTCTTCTTGCTTATTCTCGATAAAATTGTTCACTGCCCACTACAACTCTGCGACTGCATTCATGTCTATCAAGCAATCTTTTTTCAATTGATTTTCTTTTCATTGCTATGCTCATCACACAAAAATCAAACATTGCACATCACAAAGGGTATTACTCTAAATTTTGTACAAAACTGTTTGTCATGTGTATTGATCATCAAATATGATAAAGTACAAAAAATTGTCCTGTAAATCAGTCACTTGTCCAGTACTGTTCTGTCAAGTGACCATTCTTTTGCATATCAAACACACCCTAAAATTAATTAATAATTCAGTGATATGAATCATTTTTTAATTCTATGATTTTCTTTTTGTGAATTTTTGTTAGTTTCAATAACTAAACATTGAGAATGCGTTTGAATCAAGGTATATTTCAAAATTCTTACGAATAAAATGATAGAAAAATGAATTTTCATATTTGTTACACGTTTGTTAAGTTTTATACTTAAGTATAACAGAACTCCGATAGTAGATTTTCGGTAGTAAAATGTATGATCAGAACTAAATTGAGAATTTACTCATCATATTTCATCTTTAAAAAGTCATAATTTTAATTTAGAAAATCTTAATGCGAGTTTTCTTCTATATTATTTTCTTTCAGAGATTTTATGTTCATGGCGCCTTGGTTAGCTATAACTCCGAAACTGATACCTTTCAAGCAAGGTACTCCAACAATCGACTAATCTATTGTCATAATAATTAGGGATTTAGGGTTTGTTAACATGCTTTCTTAAAAACTTATATTGAGAAAAACAACATTTTAATTTTAAAATTTTGAATGTACTAATTTTTAAGATGAATTTTATATTGAATTCTAAATGTTAAAATATAATTAGTAAGGGTCATTTAGTTAGACAGTACATGGATCTGGGTCGTTGTTGTAGTACTTGCACACAATAGTCAATCTCGATTATCGATTTGTAATTCAACGATTCAAATTTGTGCACTATAAATTTAATAATTTAATAAAGTACGTATTTGATCTTGGCCTCTTAATTTTATCGGACGACCAACATGTGTTAAATCCAAACCCATTAGTTAAGGAGCCGAGATTAGGGACAGTATATATGAATTAGGGACTATGGTATATATAAGCAACTAAGGCCCCGTTTGGCCCGGCTTATTTTCCTCTTTTTTTCTTCTCCTTAAAAATAGTAAAGAAGGAAAAAATTGTGTTTGACTACATTTTTCTTTATTTTTTACTTATTTACTTTATTTCTTTAATACTTTTAAGAAGAAATAGCGTCAAATATAATTTTATACTTCTCTATTTCGTTTAAGCTAAAATAAAAAGTAAAAAATAAGCTGGGCCAAACGGGGCCTAAGAAAGTTAAACCCACTTAAAATGTAAATATAAGTTGATGATGTTGTGATTAGTATTTAATTACCTGTGTTACAATTGTCCATTTTACATCTGGGGGAAGTCTAACAAAATCATCAAACTTGGTAACATGATCGTTCAAAGAAGTTCTACGAAATGTAACTAAAAAAAATGGGTTAGGAGAGAAGAAATTAATGCTTCGATGAATTAAGATAGAAAATTTTTTTTTTTAAGGATTATTTTTGGCCCAAAAACCTTATACTTACATTCGCTACTGGATGTTTTGGAAGTAATTTAAAGGATTATTACACCAATTGAAAAAAAATAAATTAGCAAAAGGTCCTACTCTGCTGCCTATAAACCAAAACCACAAGATGTACTTAGTTTGATCCATTATCGAAGATATATTCACAAAATCCCCTCTAAATAATATGTTATTGCGTGTCCGTCATATGCACCACATTATTCGTTAAACTTAAATTATTTGATCTGTGTTATTTTTTCAACGTGTTTCTTACAAAAATAACAAGAGCAATTACTAATTTATTAATCATTCATTTGTATAATTTTTCGTTACCATTTCAACACAAATTTTTCTCGAATTTTCTCTGATCGTGATTCTTAACACTTAATATGCACTCAAAGACATATTAGTGTTTTCTTAAATTTATTTTTTACATTTAACATGTTACATTTTGTGATAATATTAATTTATACTAGTTGACTAAATTGTGAAACTCTTAGGACACGTAGCTGGAATGGGAGGATTGTGGGGAGTAATATCCACTGGGATAAGCTAAGATCTTCTCCAATTGAAACCTCTCCTTGTGTTCGCCACGTGTCTGATTGTTTTCAAGAGCTAAAGCCTGGGGATCATATTGAGATCCAATGGAGAGGAAACACTCAAGTTCCTTATGGTAGGTTCATTTTAAGCTCTCAAACACTGGACATATAAAATAGATATTAGCATTTTCAACTATTTGATCTTAATTAAACGGACATCAATCGTTTGAAGAATCTCTAATTAGAGAGAATCAAAATTTAACTTCAGAATACTCTACTAATAAACAATTAATTTCAAAACTTAGTTTTTCTTTCAATATATTAATATCAAAAATCATAAAATAAGAAATTGGATCTTTTCCTTTATTAACCTTATATCATAACTCTATCTCTGGTCTCTTTGAATTTAAACTAGGACTTTTCTTCCTACAAAATAAATATACTAACCACTTGACCGATTACTTAATATCAGTAATTTATTATATTCATAATTTTTTTTTTTTAAATTTGTTATGTTCACCTACAAAATTATTTGAACTCTATACTAATAGAATGGTTTGCAGATTGGTGGTATGCTGTTATTGGTCACCTAGATTCTTGCAATGAGAATGAGAATTATTGTCTTTGTCAAAATTCTGGTGAGAAATCTTTTTGTGTTACACTTCCTCGGTCCAAAATTTTTGATTTTGTCAGAGTTTTGTATATAGATTAAAAAATAATAAATATTAATAAATTAAATTATTTTTATTCTTAGTTTGTTAAGAAAAAAATTCATTTAATGGATGCATTTATTTTTATTTTTACAAGGATATAAATGGTAAAACACCATTAATTGTACTTTGATTTTTAAAAGAACTAAAATTTTGGGACAAAAGTAAAAAATTAAAACGACCAAAATTTTAGGACGGATAAAGTATCCCATTTATTGTATGTATAATATTTAAGGTTAAATTGCATTTTTGGCCCCTTAAGTTTCAAAAAGTTGAAATTTTGACCCCCTATGTTTCAAAATAGCACTTATGACTCCCTATCTTTATCCCCTTTTCAAAATAGCACTTATGTTCCCCAAAATTGCAACTTTCTGAAACTTTAGGAGCCAAAATTACAATTTAGCCAATATATAATTTATGTCTATTTTTTTTTTTTTGATAAATGAGATTTATTATAAGGGAATACAACAGGTACTCAATCCCTTACAATAGAGCTTAAATTAGGAATTAAGAATAGAACACATGAGATCACCAATCGGAAAAAGAAATACAAGAGCTGCGGGCATACCTCCCGGCTCCCACTAAACCATAACCACGAGGAAGCTTTGATGTCCGCCATAAGAGCCGATACATTTGGAATAACACCCTTGAATATTATACTATTTCTATGATTTTAAATATTCTAAGTTGTTGCTAGCCAAACCAAGTGATCTATCCTGCCTCCATTTTTTGACTTAAATAAATTTCCAAATGTTAGGAAATTATTCCAACACTCTCTATTTATTGTTATACTCCTTCCCAACCAACAAAATACCACATCCCACACCCCTTTGCTGAAAGGGCAATTGAAAAAAATTGGGTACTATTCTCAATATAATTTATGTCTATAATTTGATTTAAATATTTAGCCTGTTTTTTTACCTTTAAAAAAACTAAATTTATTTTATGATAACTTAATCATAAATAGTAATAATTTTTATTATAAAGAGACCTTGGTGGTAGAGTTCAAGCAATACCCTAAAAGATCAAGCATGAGAAGAGCAAAGCTACCCAGACATACTGAATATTCGGCCGGAAATTATGGAGGAATCAGAAAGCTTCACAGTCAAGAAGAGATTCAAAAATGGAATCAGCTATTAGACCGCCAACAATATGTATAATGTCGAACATAATATATGCAATATATATGGCTTTAGCTTATAAATGTGTTCTAGTGAGAAACTTAGCAAATTCAATCATCATCATCATGAGTTAGTGTCAACCCAACACTTATTTGAGGCCTAAAATGAACGCTAACAATAAGCACCGGTTTATTCTTAGTTAAATGGATTAAATGACAATAGTTAATATTGACAATTCACACACAAGTGATTGTAAAAAAAAGGGTTCCGCTAACATGTGCCCTTAGGACATATGATAAGGTGCATTTAATTAACTAATTCCCACTTAATTAACTTTAAAACTAGTTTAGTTAGCTTTAATAATTAAAAGATATGAATTATTAGTATTTGTTAATTATTTAAAAGAATTGGCATGGCAAACAACTATACTCCCTTCTAAAAAAATTATGATACACGCGCTAAGTCTTTTTTATTTTTTTAAGCTGAAAAAAAAAATTAAATTGTAAGGGCATATGATATTTCAAAATATGATATTAGCAATTCAAAAGCCATAACAACACTAACAATAATTTCCATCACAACATAATATTATAATATTTAGTCCTATTCACTGAGACAAAAAAACATAGCACTTAAATGTTTAATTATATCCAAAAAAAAACTTAAATAAAAAACTGCACCAAAACTTTTGACCGAAAAATTGAATTTAAATTTGCATCTTCACAAGTTTTCTCAATTTGACTGGAAATGTTACTCATTTTAGAGATGGTATACAAGAGCTTTGATTTTAGAGATGATTTAGATGATTATGTATCCATCTCAAAGCCAAGCACTAACATTTTTGTGCTTAAAAATAAAAAATGAGTATGAGCAAACCAAAAACAATTGTTATGTACTGTACATAAGAGATGCACATTTAATATAATTAGTTTTGGTCAAATCCTATCATAAAAGCATGTTTTATGTTTTAATTAGCTTATCAAAGTGGAATTATTAGGCTTTAATTATCATTTATCAATGAAGGTGAATGAGTGGGACAATAGCTAATTAAATACATCTTAAAATGTGCCCTTGGGGCATAGGTTAGCATTTGCCAAAAAAAAAATACACAACTTATTAACAAAAGTTATTGGCACTTAATAAGTAAGAAATATCCTTAATAAATTTATTTTGATTAAAAATTAATTTAAAAAGAGTTTATTGAAGATTTTTAGCCGGCAATAAGTTGAAATTAATGTTTTTTACAAAACACTTATAATACCTAGTTTTATTAAATTAGCTAATTATCTATTTATTAGTATTTATTTGATTAGTTATGTGTTATTTTAGTATGTGGCGTGTAACCTTTGTAATTTAGTATTTATGGGTTTCGGATAATTGTAGTTAATTAATAGAATTATAAAAGTAATAGAGCTAAATACTAAAAGAAAATTATTTTTTCCATCCTAGGGCTTACCCGTGCACCCTACGAAATGACGAAACTACCCCTCCGTGGCGTAAGCCACGAATGTAGAAAAATGAGTAAAAAATGAGCAATTTTCACTGCACGTCCGTGGCTTAAGTCACAGATTCGTCGGTGGTCAGTGACTCCTGCTTCAGTCAAAGGTCTGCCGCGTGCGGCCAAATTGCTTCTTTTAGTAATATTATTTTGTCTTTGTGATGTTATTTTGTTTAGCTTTTGTTATTTCGTGTGTAATTGGCCGGAAAGTTCTTCGTCGGTTAGTCATAGTGCACTCATCGGTGTGTTAATTCGCCATGATTGAGTGCACTATGTTAATCGACGGGGGACTTTTTGTGTCCTAATTATTGGGTACGCTATGACTAACCGAAAGAAAATCTACCAAATTTCTGTCTATGGGTAAGCAAAATTGAACGTTCCATGTTGCTGAATTGTTCGATGGGAAGAATGTCGGAAAGTCTTGGCCTTTAAAATCCGCCAGTGCTTCTCCAGAGTCAAACTTCTCCTTTTAACGCGTAAAATTATATAGGAGGAGAACCACGACTGTTTTATGTTGAAAATATCTATAATAATTTCAACTTGTAACGTAATATTTATATCGTTTTTTGAACAGAAATAAAAATTCTGGATGTAATATTTAAATGTATGTAATTTTTGTGTCTAATGATTTAATGAAAGAATGAATGAATTTGTTGGACCACATTCTTCTTCTTCTTCTTCTTCTTCTTCTTCTTCTTCTTCTTCTTCTTCTTCTTCTTCTTCTTCTTCTTCTTCTTCTTCTTCTTCTTCTTCTGTTTTGTCTTTTTTTTGTCTGTGAAATACACATTCGTGCCATAGGTTAATGAAATACACATTCGTGTCATAGGGTTCTTCTGTTCTTTGAAATGTAATGTAATATTAATGGAATGAATTTTTTTTTTCTTTGCATTTTAGAATGTTTCAAACTTGCTTTAAATATGTAATGTTGTTATATGTTGCATTATGTTACAAAAGGTCTGTTTCTGTTTTTTTATTGTCAAAAACACATTTGTGACTTAAGTAACTGATGTGTAAATAACGTAGGGTTTCTGGGGGGGTTTATTTTCCCGATGCATTGGAAAAACCCCCATTTTTTACACATCCGCTTCTTAAGGCGCGGACAGTGTCCGTGACTTATGCCACAGACAGTGATATTTTGATCATTTCATAGGGCGCGTCCCAGAAACCGTAGGGTGGCAAAAGTAATTTTCTACTAAAATTTAGTATATTAGTGAGTTTTGAGAATTGGGTCAAGTGGGTGAGTGATAGGCTGAGCCCATTAAGTGGGGGTTATTTTAGCAAGAGATTTACTTTTTATAACCCTCATTTCACTTCTTCACCCCTAGCATTCCCATTTTACCCCTCACGGGTTGCGCAGCAAGTGTGATAAATGTACAATTTTTTGAGAACACCATTCTACACAGCGAAATATTTGGATGGCACTTCACTATTTATAGAGCGAACTGGTCCATAGTCAAAAAAACTGCCCCAAGCAGTCAAAACTAAAGGACATGTGGCCAAATGTTAATGGCCACATGCGGGGCTGTGCTATGGCACCAACCAATCAAAATTCACCTAGAATTCTATAAATAGGCACCATATGTGTCATATATTTTTCACTTTTAACTTCTTCTCCCTCATTCTTCTCAATTTATTTATTTATTTTTTTTGGCTTTATTTAGTTGTTATTTTGTTTGTTTTTGTAGTTAGTTTAAGGTATTTAGTTTTGTTATTTTATAGTTATTTTATTTTTAAGTTAGTTTAAGTTATTTTATATGTTTTTAAACGGCCGCATAATCCGTCGTGGGTTACTCATATCGCTCCTACCGGTGTTGTTTATTCACCATGGTTGGGAGTGATATGGTTATCCACGAGAGATTTTTGGTGTCATAATTGGGAACGATATGTGTAATTCAAGTGGGTCCTACCGAGCTTACAATTTGAACTGTTGATGACAGGAATTTCTACGGTATTTTTAGTATTATTATTAGTAAAATGACCAAGACAGACCCAAATACGAAGGAAAACCTACAAAAGCAAGAAAAAACATCAAGACAGAGTCCAAAATGCAAAAAGACAAGAAATTGAGCATTCCATCGCAGCACGATGTGTGCCATCGTGCCACGATGGCAGCTGCTTGTTCGCCAAGAAATCAAAAGAAATAAATCTTGAGAAAATCTTCCATCGCAGCACGATGTCCTACAACGCAGCACGATGGAGTTACTTGGCGCCCAAGCTGATGAAATGCACAGGATCAGTTATAAAATTGAACTGAATCTTCACATCGCAGTACGATGGATCTATCGTGCTGCGATGCCTTGCTGAGGCCCATTACGAAAACTATAAATAGAGTCTCCCTCCTTCACAATTATTCATTCATAAATAGTAGAACACTCTCTACTATAAGGAGAGGTTCAGAGGAGCTCTATTGGGCATAGTTTTCTCCCCTTACGGGAAAACTAACTCAGCAAGGTATGATTTCTTTATGCTTTTGTATTTAGGTTATAATTTCTTTATTGTAATTTAAATATGTAGTCTTTATATTTATGCCTTAGATTTTGGTGGAGAAGATGAACTCCCCAATGAATATTTACTTTCGTGCACTTTAATAACGTATTCTCGTAATCTGGCCGGATAAGCGGGAGCGCCCATAGAATTGATATCAGGTTTCGACTTGATATTGTCCGGAACTCGTAGTAAATAATGCTAGGTGAATAGAGACGGTAACATCCTGAACTAGTCGTGAACTGAGCGGTTAGAGGAGGAATCATGCACTAGGTGTGATCTGAGCACTTAGAAGATGAACAGCCCGATACTAGGACCTAGAGATTAATTGGTGAAGAGCATGATGCATGTTTATAAACAACTCACTTGAAATTAGGGTATGTGACACATCGAGGTTAGGCTCTCGTAGGTACCTTAGTTATTAACGTAGGGAAACTTTAATAGACATAGTGTAATAGTAAGGTATTACTACAACATGGACAATTCACCGCCGAACATAATATAAATAACTATGTTATATACCGGTCATGCCAAATATGAAGAAGGGAGGGAGTCCAGCCACCATACCCAGCCTTTATATTTCTTGAATCTATATTATTTATACATTCTGCCTTTATATTTCTGCAAGCATTACGCTTATTTTATAAAAACCTTTTTCAAAAACCCAAAGCGAATGCAAACTATCACAAACTTAAATAACGTTAGTGAAGCTTCAGCACAATCCCTGTGGATACGAACTCATTCTATACACTAGAGTGTGAATTATTACTCGACGATACACTGGTGCACTTGCCAGACCCTAGTCAAGTTTTTGGCGCCGTTGCCGGGGATTGTGTTTACAAAGCCTTATTAGATTTATTTAAGTTTGTCAAAAAAAAATCAAAAATACAAAAAAAAAAATCAAAAATCTTGTTGATGATTGTGGATTTTGATCTGTGGAAATTCTGGCTAAGGACAAGTCTTGGTATTTAAGCGATCCGTTGTGATCCACCTCACTTACCTGGGAATTTTCATGGTGACAAAGACACATGAGACAAACCAAAAATAGTTTCATAATTTACTTTTCCAGTGCTACTGATGGTATTCATTTGTTGTGCTTGATAACAAATATTCTGGAGTTTGAGTACGACCCTGAACCCGAAAGAACATTCCGGGAAAGAAGAGCAGCACAAAGGCTTGCAAAATCTAGTAATCTCAAAACAGAAGAAGAATATACCACCAAAGCCATGGGAGACAGTGGCGGACCTAGGGGTGGGCTGAGGTGGGCCACGGCCCACCCCCACCTCAAAAAAATAATTTTTTTTATATGTGGAGTATTAATTTAAATGTATTATTAATTATTTTAAGTCATTTACTATACATATTTGTACAAATATTAATCTAAATATTAATTTAGAGTTTATTATTGGTCATTATAAGTAACTCGGTACACATATTAGTTCAAATATTAGTGTAAATATTAGTTAAAACTAGCAATTGAATTCGCATATATAAATATGAAATGACATAAAAAAATATGTTTAATTAATATTTAATTTTTTAAATCCCGTATTTTGACATTTGTTGCAATTTTAGGCTTATCTCAAATTTTTTTCTTTTTTGCTGTAAAAATAGCGAAATTTAATGCCAAAAAAATTTGAATTTTGGGTTAAATTTGATATTTCATCTTTATATTCAATGTTTGAGACAATAAATCATCTTTTTTTTTAGCGTAGACAATAAATCACCTTAATGGCAAAAAATCACAATTTTTAGAGTAAAAATATAGATTGTTGGTACCAAAATTGTAACATATAAAAATAGAAGGACCAAAAAATTCAATTTAAAAATAGATTGACTATTTTTCGGCCCACCCACTATAATTTTTCTGGTTCCGCCACTGATGGGAGACGAACCACAACGAAGGGATTACTGCAGGAAGGTCAGCATTAAGCAAGAACCAGAATAGACACCACCTCACGACAACAACGGTTTTGACGGAATATTTTGGGACGACCTAGCAGATATAGAAGTCGAATCTGAAGGGGACAATTTCTCTGAAGTCTCAAAACCATCCAGAGGAGACAGTTGGAAACTCATGATACCATTAGATACCAGGTGGAAAGAACATTCAAAATGGATGAAGAGATGGATGAAGATAGCACCAACATCCAACACTTTGTGAAAAGACCGTTCTCAGGCAAAAGGATTCGGAAAATTGAGTATTAGAAACATGTGGTCCGTGAATGGTAGCTCAGCACTTATCGCATTTTTGATGAAGACTACATGAATGTCGGGTGCAGCGACGAAGAAGTCAATGCAATGATGGACGAATTGGTAGGTAATCAAAATGAAAAATGCATGGCGCTTAAAGAAAAGAAGCGCAAAAGAGAGACTGAAGGCGAGTTCCAAGAAAGAGTAGCAAAAAGATCACAATTGCCACCTAAGAAAGAGGATCCTGGAAGCGTCACCATCATCTGTCAGATTGGGAAAGCAGGAATCAACGCACTATGTGATGTAGGCTCAAGTGTGAACGTAATACCATTATCTTTGGCAAATAAGTTCAAGCTCGCATTACCTATTGCAGGAACATCTCGGGAACTCGTACTAGCTAATCAGTCATCCATCCACTCGGTAGGCACAGTCAGAGACGTCTTGGTGAAAGTCAAAGACCTAGAATTTCTAGCAGACTTCATGATCCTAAACATTGGAGAAGACGAAGAGCACCCCGTCATCCTTGGAAGGCCATTCCTAGCCACCTGCAAGGCACTCATTGATATGAACCTTGGAGAGATAACACTAAGGAGTGGAAGTAAGTCTACAACCGTAAAAACCTTCAATGCAGGAAAAGAGAAGTGTTTCATGCTAGAGTGGAAAGACAGAGAAGCTACACCACTGACTCCAGATCAGGAAGTACAGGTAAAGGTAGAGATAACAAAACTGGAGAATGAAATGGCGCAGCTAGAGATAGAGACGTCTCAGGAAGAGGATGTACCCGAAGAACTCACTGAAAAGTTGAAGAGACTAACCATTGAAGTGGACATCCGAGCAACATGGGTCAAAGCATGGGGTAGAAACCGAAAGGTGGCCAGAAAATCTAAGTTTGGGGTTAATACGCCACCTCTGAAGAAGCCTGCTGCTGAGAGAAAAGAGGAAAGAGAAAAGAAAAGCTGGGTTAATGCACAAAAAGAACAAAAGAAGGAACATCCACCAAAAGGCAAAGGGAAGTCCATCATAAAAACAATACCTTCAGAAGATGATGGTTAACTCTGTTTTGCCACCTTCAAAGAAAAACAGAACCCAGATAAGTATGAAAGAAACAACAAGAAAGAGGGAGGAGCTAAGGCGAAAGCTCCTACAGAAGAGAGAGACATGCGAACCTATCCTCTGTAGTGGAGGAAATGCCTCAAGCTAATGAGAGGCTAAACAAGCGCTGCTTGGGAGGCAACCCAAGGATAAGTATTAATTATTTTCAATTCAGCAATTTTAATTCAGTATTTTCATTTCAGTATTGTTTTTCAATTCAATAAAAGTTTGCCTAGAATTCCGCATGTCATCTTCATCTGTCAACAGCCCTTATTCAAACTTATTAAAAAATTAAATAACTGCTTGCTGTTTATTATCTAGTGCATGACTAACTGTTATAGGTAAGATTGCGGCGAAATAAGTTATAAATCTCGATGAGACGAGTTTCACACCTTCATACAGAAAACCAAAGGTGATTGCTCCGAAGTGCAAAGTTCGGGAGACAGAGAGACGAGTGATGAAGCAGATGTATGTGAGACAAGTGTTCAACTTCAGATACCTAAGTCATCTTAGGATTTGAGCCAAATATTTCCAAAAGATATTACCACTTTCTTTCGAATTACTATGAGAGTACCGTGCACTTGTTTATTTTCTAGAACTTGCTCTAATTCTCTGATGACTGGTTAGTTTGATAATATATGCATTGAGGCAATTGTTTGTTATAACCCAGAGCCTTTTTCAAACCACCCTTATTATTATTATTATATCCTTTGCTAGCCAATTTTGAGCCGTAAAAAATATTATCCCTTTTGTTTCGGTGACAAACCACGATACAAGCCAATAGACCTGAAAAACAAAGAAATTACCCTCTTTGGAGTTAAGGCAATAGTTCTAAAGTCATGGCAACAAAATAAGTTTGGGGTTGTTCATGGAACTAGCAACATCTAAGTTTGGGGTGGGTATACGGAGAACTATCACTACAAAAAGAAAAAAAAATAAATGAAAAAGAGACGGGAAAACATCAAAAATTCCCTAAAAAAATAGTCTCTTCAAAAAAAAATGAAAAAGAAAGAGCTAAAGGGCAAAAGAAAGAGCCAAAAGACACAAAAAGTGATAGAAAAGAACCACACAAAGACACATCCGGTTCTTAATCTCCGATAGCAACACAAAAGGCACCCTAAGGAACACAGGTTGCGCACACAAAAAGGAACATCAAAGTAAGACTTAACTCCAATGTTTATCCTACTATTCCCAAAAATGTCTTACCTTGACCTAAGCCACGTTATAACCCTGAAAAGACCTCCAAAAATGCATGAACATTGAATTTTGACCGGTTGCTTAGAGTTCTTGCAAGCCTATGGTAAAATGGCAGGTTGTACGATGATTGAGAGATAACCCTTTCAATTAATGAGCGAAAAACACAAATGTGAGTGATAGAAAAGTTGGACATGGACTCTTGTGGGCATTTGTCCGATTTGCTACTATTGACGTCTCCTAAGCCTTGCAGGACTGAGCATGATCGCGGCGGTAAGAAAATAAGCGGTACCATTGCTGAAATACAAAAAGGTTGTGAAATTCCTATCATCTTTATTTATGTGTTGTTTTTCTAAAATCTTGTCTGGGAGCATGTTACTTGAGGACAAGCAACAATTTAAGTTTTGGGTTGTGATGACAGGAATTTCTAAGGTATTTTTAGTATTATTATTAGTAGTAAAATGACAAAGACAGACCCAAATACGAAGGAAAACCTACAAAAGCAAGAAAAAACATCAAGACAGAATCCAAGATGCAAAAAGACAAGAAAAAGCCCAAAAAGTGAAGAAATTAAGCATTCCATCGCAGCACGATGTGTGCCATCGTGCCACGATGGCAGTTGCATGTTCGCCAAGAAATCAGAAGAAATAAATCTTGAGAAAATCTTCCATCGCAGCACGATGTCCTACAACGCAGCACGATGGAGTTACTTGGCGCCCAAGCTGATGAAATGCACAGGATCAGTTATAAAATTGAACTGAATCTTCACATCGCAGTACGATGGATCTATCGTGCTGCGATGCCTTGCTGAGGCCCATTACGAAAACTATAAATAGAGCCTCCCTCCTTCACAATTATTCATTCATAAATAGTAGAACACTCTCTACTATAAGGAGAGGTTCAGAGGAGCTCTATTGGACATAGTTTTCTCCCCTTACGGGAAAACTAACTTAGCAAGGTATGGTTTCTTTAGGCTTTTGTATTTAGGTTATAATTTCTAGTAATTTAAATATGTAGTCTTTATATTTATGCCTTAGGTTGTGGTGGAGAAGATGAACTCCCCTATGAATATTTGGAGTCTGTGATTGAGTCTAAGTTATAATTAATGATATTTAGTAATTGTGTTTGTTATTTACTTTCGTGCTCTTTAATAACGTATTCTCGTAATCTGGCCGGATAAGCGGGAGCGCCCATAGAATTGATATCAGGTTTCGACTTGATATTGTCCGGAACTCGTAGTAAATAATGCTAGGTGAATAGAGACGGTAACATCCTGAACTAGTCGTGAACTGAGCGGTTAGAAGAGGAATCATGCACTAGGCGTGATCTGAGCACTTAGTAGATGAACAACCCGATACTAGGACCTAGAGGTTAATTGGTGAAGGTTATAATGCATGTTTATAAACAACTCACTTAGTAATTAGGGTATGTGACACATCGAGGTTAGGCTCTCGTAGGTACCTTAGTTGTTAATGTATGGAAATTTTAATAAACATAGTGTAATAGTAAGGTATTACTACAACAAGGATAATTCACCATACCTAGCCTCTATATTTCTTGAATCTATTATTTATACATCCCGCATTTATATTTCTGCAAAGCATTACGCTCTTTTTATAAAAACCTTTTCAAAAACCAAAGCGAATGCAAACTATCACAAACTTGAACAACGCTAGTGAAGCTTCGGCACGATCCATGTGGATACGAACTCATTCTAAACAGTAGAGTGTGAATTATTACTCGACGACAGACTGGTGCACTTGCCAGACCCTGGTCAAGTTTTTGGCGCCGTTGTCGGGGATTGTTTACAAAGCCTTACTAGATTTATTTAAGTTTGCCAAAAAAAATAAATCAAAAATACAAAAAAATTAAAAATTAAAAAATCTTGTTGATGATTGTGGAATTTGATCTGTGAAAATTATGGCTAAGGATAAGTCAAGGTCTCCGAGCGATTCGTTGTGATCCTCCTCACTTACCTGGGAATTTTCATAGTGACAAAGACACATGAGACAAACCAATAATAGTTCTACCAAAAAAATATTAAATTCCAATGCTACTGAGGTATTTGTTTAAAGTGCTTGCAGACAGGTATTCAAGGCACTAGGAATCACAAAGGCTGGCGACAGTCAAATAAAGACAACATTCTCACAGGAAGACTCTCAAAGTGATGAGAGGTGGAATACATTGCAAGAGAGAAAGCTGCAACAAAACGTCAATGGTCAGGAGGATCATCTGACTAGAGCTTCCACAGGAAGTAAGAAAGTAAAAGGGTTGTAACAGAAATGGTTCGGAAACACAGGAACCATTGGACAAGATAATTAAAGAGAGAAAGGCCATCAAGGAAGAACTACTACAATCAGGAGAACTAAGCTATAAAATCACCTCAGGAGACCAATTTCTAAAGAAGAAAGCATAAAAAAGAAAGACATGCATGAATAAAAGTTTGGGGTGAGATCACTACGTTCTATGAAACTGCATCGGTAAATTAGTCGCCAACCGGATAGTTGAGGATATGGTGAAACAGACCTAGTTTTGCCTGACATTAATTAATAGAAAAGAAGATGGCCAGTGCTTCAAGTTGGAACAAAGAAGCACAATAGAGAGAGACATACGAACATATCCTCTGTAATAGAGGAAATGCCTCAAGCTAATGAGAGGCGAAACAAGCGCTGCTTGGGAGGCAACCCAAGGATAAGTATTTAAGTATTTCAATTCAGTATTTTCAATTCAATAAAGTATACCTAGAATTCTGCATGTCATTTTCATCTATAAAAAAAATTAAATAACTGATTTGTTGTTTATGATCTAGTGCATGACTAACTAGTATAGGTAAGATTGTGGCGAAATGAGTTATAAATCTTGATGAGACGAATTTCACACCTTCATACAGAAAAACCAAAGGTGATTGCTCCGAAGTGCGAAGTTCGGGAGACAGAGAGACGAGTGATGAAGCTGATGTCTGTGAGACAAGTGTTCAACTTCAAATACCTAAGCGATGTGAGGATTTGAGCCAAATATTTCCAAACGGTATTAACAATTTCTTTCGATCTACTATGAGAGTACTGTGCACTTGTTTATTTTCTAGAACTTGCTCTAATTCTCTGTTGACTGGTTAGTTTGATATTATATGCATTGAGGCAATTGTTTGTTATAACCCAGAGCCTTTTCAAGCCACCCTTTATAATATTATATCCTTTGCTAGCCAAATTTGAGCCGTAAAAAAAATATTATCCCTTTTGTTTCGGTGACAAACCAAGATTCAAGCCTATAGACCAGAAAAACAATGATTTACCCTCTTTGGAGTTAGGTAATAGTTCTCAAAACTCTTGGCAACAAAATAAGTTTGGGGTTGCTCATGGAACTAGCAACGTTTAAGTTTGGGGTGGGTATACAGAGAACTATCACTACAAAAAGAAAAAATAAAAAATAAAAAATAAAAGAAAAGAGACGGGAAAACATCAAAAATTCCCTAAAAAAATAGTCTTTTCAAAAAAAATAAATGAAAAAGAAAGAGCCAAAGGGCAAAAATAGTGATAGAAAAGGACCACACAAAGACACATCCGGTTCTTCATCTCCGATACCAACACAAAAAGGCACCCTAAGGAACAAAGGTTGCGCACACAAAAAGGAACAACAAAGTAGAACTTAACTCCAATGTTTAGCCTACTATTCCCAAAAATGTTCTACCTTGACCTAAGCCACGATATAACCCTGAAAAGACCTCCAATAATGCATGTGTATTGAATTTTGACCGGTTGCTTAGAGTTCTTGCAAGCCTATGGTAAAATGGCAGGTTGTACGATGATTGAGAGATAACCCTTTCAATTAATGAGCGAAAAATAGAAATGTGAGAGAGAGAAAAGTTGGACATGGACTCTTGTGGGCATTTGTCCGATTTGCTACTATTGAAGTCTCCTGAGCCTAGCAGGACTGAGCATGATCGCTGCGGTAAGAAATCAGCGGTACCATTGCTGAAATATAAGAAAGGTTGTGAAATTCCTATCATTATTATTTATCTCTTGTTTCTCTAACGATCTTGTCTGACATCATGTTACTTGAGGACAAGCAACAGTTTAATTTTGGGGTTGTGATGACAGGAATTTCTACGGTATTTTTAGTATTATTATTAGTAGTAAAATGACCAAGACAGGCCCAAATACGAAGAAAAACCTACAAAAGCAGGAAAAAGCATCAAGACAGAGTCCAAGATACAAAAGACAAGAAAAAGCCCAAAAAGTGAAGAAAATGAGCATTCCATCGCAGCACGATAGCTCCCATCGTGCCACGATGGGAGCTGCTTGTTCGCCAAGAAATCAGAAGTAATAAATCTAAAGAAAATCTTCTCATCGCAACACAATGCCTCATATCGCAGCACGATGACATAACTTGGCGCCCAAGCTGATGAAATGCACAGGATCAGTTATAAAATTGAACTGAATCTTCACATCGCACTGCGATGGCTCCATCGCAGTACGATGCCTTGCTGAAGCCCATTACGAAAACTATAAATAGAGCCTCCCTTTCATTGTTTAAATCATTCAGAAATAGTAGAACACTCTCTACTATAAGGAGAGCTTCAGAGGAGCTCTATTGGGCATAGTTTTCTCCCCTTACGGGAATAATAACTCAGCAAGGTATGGTTTCTTTAGGCTTTTGTATTTAGGTTATAATTTCTTGTAATTTAAATATGTAGTCTTTCTATTTATGCCTTAGGTTGTGGTGGAAAAGAAGAACTCCCCTATGAATATTTGCAGTCTGTGATTTAGTCTAAGATATAATAAATGATATTTAGTAACTGTGTTTGTTATGTACTTTCGTGTACTTTAATAACGTATTCTCGCAATCTGGCCGGATAAATGGGAGCGCCCATAGAATTGATATCAGGGTTTGACTTGATATGGACCGGAAATCGTAGTAAATAATGCTAGGTGAATAGAGACGGTAACATCCTGAACTAGTCGTGAACTGAGCAGTTAGAGGAGGAATCATGCACTAGGTGTGATCTGAGCACTTAGAAGACGAACAACCTGATACTATGACCTAGAGGTTAATTGGTGAAGGTTATAATGCATGTTTATAAACAACTCACTTAGTAATTAGGGTATGTGACACATCGAGGTTAGACTCTCGTAGGTACCTTAGTTGTTAATGTAGGGAAACTTTAGTAAACATAGTGTAATAGTAAGGTATTACTACAACAAGGATAATTCACCGCCGAACATAATCTCATTAACATGTTATACACCGGCCATGCCAAATATGTAGAAGGGAGGGAGTCCAACCACCATACCTAGCCTCTATATTTCTTGAATTTATAATTTTTACATTCCGCATTTATATTTCTGCAAAGCATTACGCTGTTTTTATAAAAACCCTTCAAAAACCAAAACGAATGCAAAGTATCACAAACTTAAACAACGCTAGTGAAGCTTCGGCACGATCCCTGTGGATACGAACTCATTCTAAACACTAGAGTGTGAATTATTACTCGACGACGGACTGATGCACTTGCCAGACCCTAGTCAACCCTCTGCCTTCCTACCGCCAGCAGTATCGGGAGCAGCCGGATTTGACAGGGCACTTTAACAGGCAGACCCAGAACTTGCTGCAGCATCAGCAACAAGTTCAGGACAGATGGGATCAGGCAGGAACTGAGGAGTTGGCAGTCGAGCTGGAGGATGAGCTTGCCAGTGATGATGAGGGCGGACAATATATCCGCATTTATTTTTAGTCTTTCTTATTATTATGTACTTTTTATGTACTTTTTATTTCATTATTAACTATTGTACTTTGAACTTCATGTTTGTAAATAATGCTAGGTGAATAGAGACGGTAACATCCTGAACTAGTCGTGAACTGAGTGGTTAGATGAGGAATCATGCACTAGGTGTGATCTGAGCACTTAGAAGATGAACAGCCCGATACTAGGACCTAGAGGTTAATTGGTGAAGGTTATAATGCATGTTTATAAACAACTCACTTATTAATTAGGGTATGTGACACATCGAGGTTAGGCTCTCGTAGGTACCTTAGTTGTTAATGTATGAAAATTTTAATAAACATAGTGTAATAGTAAGGTATTACTACAACAAGGATAATTCACCATACCTAGCCTCTATATTTCTTGAATCTATTATTTATACATTCCGCATTTATATTTCTGCAAAGCATTACGCTCTTTTTATAAAAACCTTTTCAAAAACCAAAGTGAATGCAAACTATCACAAACTTGAACAACGCTAGTGAAGCTTCGGCACGATCCCTGTGGATACGAACTCATTCTAAACAGTAGAGTGTGAATTCTTACTCGACGACAGACTGGTGCACTTGCCAGACCCTGGTCATGTTTTTGGCGCCGTTGTCGGGGATTGTTTACAAAGCCTTACTAGATTTACTTAAGTTTGCCAAAAAAAAATTCAAAAATACAAAAAAATTAAAAATTAAAAAATCTTGTTGATGATTGTGGAATTTGATCTGTGAAAATTCTGGCTAAGGATAAGTCAAGGTCTCCGAGCGATTCGTTGTGATCCTCCTCACTTACCTAGGAATTTTCATAGTGACAAAGACACATGAGACAAACCAATAATAGTTCTACCAAAAAAATATTAAATTCCAGTGCTACTGAGGTATTTGTTTAAAGTGCATGCAGACAGGTATTCAAGGCACTAGGAATCACAAAGGCTGGCGACAGTCAAATAAAGACAACATTCTCATAGGAAGACTCTCAAAGTGATGAGAGGTGGAATACATTGCAAGAGAGAAAGCTGCAACAAAAAGTCAATGGTCAGGAGGATCATCTGACTAGAGCTTCCACATGAAGTAAGAAAGTAAAAGGGTTGTAACAGGAATGGTTCGGAAACACAGGAACCATGGGCAAAGATAATTATAGAGAGAAAGGCCATCAAGGAAGAACTACTACAATCAGGAGAACTAAGCTATAAAATCACCTCAGGAGACCAATTTCTAAAGAAGAAAGCATAAAAAAGAAAGACATGCATGAATAAAAGTTTGGGGTGAGATCACTACGTTCTATGAAACTGCATCGGTAAATTAGTCGCCGACTGGATAGTTGAGGATATGGTGAAACAGACCTAGTTTTGCCTGACATTAATTAATAGAAAAGAAGATGGCCAGTGCTTCAAGTTGGAACAAAGAAGCACAATAGAGAGAGACATACGAACCTATCCTCTATAATGGAGGAAATGTCTCAAGCTAATGAGAGGCAAAACAAGCGCTGCTTGGGAGGCAACCAAAGGATAAGTATTTAAGTATTTCAATTCAGTATTTTCAATTCAATAAAGTATGCCTAGAATTCTGCATGTCATTTTCATCTATAAAAAAATTAAATAACTGATTTGTTGTTTATTATCTAGTGCATGACTAACTAGTATAGGTAAGATTGTGGCGAAATGAGTTATAAATCTTGATGAGACGAATTTCACACCTTCATACAGAAAAACCAAAGGTGATTGCTCCGAAGTGCGAAGTTCGGGAGACAGAGAGACGAGTGATGAAGCTGATGTCTGTGAGACAAGTGTTCAACTTCAAATACCTAAGCGATGTGAGGATTTGAGCCTAATATTTCCAAACGGTATTAACAATTTCTTTCGATCTACTATGAGAGTACCGTGCACTTGTTTATTTTCTAGAACTTGCTCTAATTCTCTGTTGACTGGTTAGTTTGATATTATATGCATTGAGGCAATTGTTTGTTATAACCCAGAGCCTTTTCAAGCCACCCTTTATAATATTATATCCTTTGCTAGCCAAATTTGAGCCGTAAAAAAAATACTATCCCTTTTGTTTCGGTGACAAACCAAGATTCAAGCCTATAGACCAGAAAAACAATGATTTACCCTCTTTGGAGTTAGGTAATAGTTCTCAAAACTCTTGGCAACAAAATAAGTTTGGGGTTGCTCATGGAACTAGCAACGTTTAAGTTTGGGGTGGGTATACAGAGAACTATCACTACAAAAAGAAAAAATAAAAGAAAAGAGACGGGAAAACATCAAAAATTCCCTAAAAAAATAGTCTTTTCAAAAAAAATAAATGAAAAAGAAAGAGCCAAAGGGAAAAAATAGTGATAGAAAATGACCACACAAAGACACATCCGGTTCTTCATCTCCGATACCAACACAAAAAGGCACCCTAAGGAACAAAGGTTGCGCACACAAAAAGGAACAACAAAGTAGAACTTAACTCCAATGTTTAGCCTACTATTCCCAAAAATGTTCTACCTTGACCTAAGCCACGATATAACCCTGAAAAGACCTCCAATAATGCATGTGTATTGAATTTTGACCGGTTGCTTAGAGTTCTTGCAAGCCTATGGTAAAATGGCAGGTTGTACGATGATTGAGAGATAACCCTTTTAATTATGAGCGGAAAATACAAATGTGAGAGAGAGAAAAAGTTGGACATGGACTCTTGCGGGCATTTGTCCGATTAGCTACTATCGACGTCTCCTGAGCCTAGCAGGACTGAGCATGATGACTGCGGTAAGAATCAGCGGTACCATTGCTGAAATATAAGCAAGGTTGAGAAATTCCTATCATCATTATGAAAACTATAAATAGAGCCCCCCTTTCATTGTTTAAATCATTCAGAAATAGTAGAACATTTTCTACTATAAGGAGAGGTTCAAAGGAGCTCTACTAGGCATAGTTTTCTCCCCTTACGGGAAAACTAACTCAGCAAGGTATGTTTTCTTTAGGCTTTTATGTTTAGGTTATGATTTCTTTATTATAATTTAAATAGGTAGTCTTTTCTAATAGATGCCTTAGGTAGTGGTGGAGAAGATGAACTCCCCAATGAATATTTAGAGTTTGTGATTGAGTCTAAGTCATAATAAATGATATTCGGTAATTATGTTTGTTATTTACTTTCATACACTTTAATAATGTACCTCGTAATCTGGCCGGATAAGCGGGAGCGCCCATAGAATTGATATTATGTCTTAACTTAATATGGTCCGGAACTAGTAGTAAATAATGCTAGGTGTATAGAGACGGTAACGTCCTGAACTAGTCGTGAATGAGCGGTTAGAGGAGGAATCATGAACTAGGTGTAAATTGAGCACTTAGAAGATGAACAGCCCGATACTAGGATCTATAGTTTAATTGGTGAATATAATAATGCATGTTTATAAACAACTCACTTAGTAATTAGGGTATGTGACACATTGAGGTTAGGTTCTCGTAGGTACCTTAGTTATTAATGTAGGGGAACTTTAATAGACATAGAGTAACAGTAAGTTGTTGCTACAACAAGGAAAAGTCACCGCCGACCAATAATATGAATAACTATGTTATACACCGGTCATGCCAAATATGAAGAAGGGAGGGAGTCCAACCACCATACATATCCTCTATGTTTCTGAATCTATATATATATATATATATATATATATATATTTATTTATTTATGCAAAGCATTACGCTACTTTTAATAAAAACTCTTTTCAAAACCCAAAGCGAATGCAAATATACAAACTTAAGTAACGCTAGCGAAGCTGCGGCACGATTCCTGTGGATTCGAACTCTTTAGACGCAGTAGAGTGTGAATTATTACTCGACGACAGACTGGTGCACTTGCCAAACCGTAGTCAGTCATTCGATTAGAACTTCTTTAATATTATACTTGTGCGGAGTTTTTAGTTTAAGGTCTGTTATTCGAATCCCGCTGTCGACAATAATTGAATTTTTATAATATTTTATGGAAAACTATTTTTTTTTCCTAAAAAATAGCTTCTACTCGGCTTTTAAAAATTAAGTTTTAATAACAGATTTTGAATTTTAAATATATTCGCTAATTTTGCGGGCAGGGAAAAACTTAAGGGGGGCAAGTAGGGGATGAATTTCTTGAGGGATAATTTGTCACTTAATGTTATGAATCAACTGCTTGCTTTACCGACCCCCGATGGATGGCCCTGATGCCATGGGTTTGGAGTGCTTATAGGTTACAACATGGGGATATCCAATCGAGGGAGAGAGAATGGAAGTCCTTGTGGGATTGGAAAGGACCTCACCATATCCAAACTTTCATCTGGCTGGCAGCCCAAGAGCGCATCCTTACCAATTTTCGTATAAGCATGTGGGGAGTTGACATATCTCTGCAATGCACAAGATGTGAGAGAGGCGATGAGACAACAACTCATGTGCTTCGAGATTGTTTCTACGCTACTCAGGTATGGCTGGTTTAGTTCCATCTATTTTTATCACTAATTTCTTTAATATTGATTGTAGGAACTGGATTTTCAATAACATCATCAAGCTTTGTATTGGATTTGTTCTTGCAAGCTTGAAAACAACATTCATGACCTCCTGTTGGTTCTTGTGGACATGGAGAAACAAAGTTATTTTTGAAGATTATTTTGAACAACGAAACAACGTTATTTTGGTTATCAATAATTTTACAAGAGGGATGGAATTGTGTTCAACCAAATTGCTTCATCAAAATATTCAACGAAATGAGACGATTTACATTGGCTTGAATAAACCACCTGAAGGTTGGATAAAACTCAACAATGATGGTGCTTGCAAAGGGAGTGGAGAGTCTTTAAGCCGTGGTGGACTTTTCTACAACTCTGATGAGAGATAGATTACAGGATACATTAGGAAGATTGGTGTGTGTGACTCCCTTCTTGCTGAAATGGGGGGCTTGTACCTAGGCTTGGAGATAGCTTGGAGAGAGCGTATTCTGAAACTCATTGTGGAAAGTGACCCAAAAATTCTAATTAATATGGTTATAGATAAATGCAAGTTCAATCCCTACTTTAGTGTGTCGTATTCGCCACCTTTTGGATTGGCATGTCCAATTTTGTCATACTTGGAGGGAGAGGTATCGTTGTGCTGACCGGCTAGCTAACTTTAGTCTGTCTCTAGATTCTTTTAATTATACTACTATGAAAACTCCGCCTAGTAAGCTCTATAAGTTGATTTTTTATGATAATTCTGGAGCTTGCATGTCTAGGAATGTCTGTTTAGTTCTTATTTGGGCCTTTGGCCCTCTTTTGCACAAAAAAAAATTCTTAAAATTGAGAAAAGTCAATAACTAAATAAACTGATTTTTTAACATTAAATCAGTGATTCGAACAACTGTGGTCACATTAATATTATAAGAAAGAAATTTGATTAATATAAAAAATAATATTAACAGTATACAAAAACGAGCTTAGTTGAGGATAATAAACAATACCTTTATTTATTTATTTTTTAAAAAAATAATAGGAAAAAGAATACGATATAATAAAAGTGATACTAATGACTATTTTCACTACTGTCAAAAATGAAATTTGAATCATAGCTCTTGAAGTTAAAAAGACAAATTCTTACCACCAAACCAACATTTTTTGGACATTTTAGTTTTGACTAATTGAATCCAAATTGCCTAAGTTCTATTTCTCGAGCATTCTCCCCTTGAAACCCTAATTTGAATATCTCATTTTCCCTTTCTCCTTCCATGACACCCTCTTGTCATATTCATCGAGAAAAAAAATCAATGACCATCAAGATATGAAAGGATTGGTATCCTTTTAATATCTTAATTTCAACTTCATATCTTGCAATCTCTTTTCCTTTATCTTATTTCGACCTTTCTCTTCGTCACTACATCTCACCTTCTCTATTCTATTTATTTTTAAAAATCTCAAAATCGACAACCATTCATAAAACCATCAACGTGTTTTCCCACTCTTTGATCTAGTTGGGAATCGGAGAAATTTAATATTTTTATCGGAAAAAATAAGAGTGAATTGGAGAATTATATGTTAACCAGCCTCCTTAGTATTCAAGACGGTAGGTATAAATGATTCTTTTTCCTTTTAAATTTCAAATCATCTTTTATTGCAACATTGAATGTGATTTTGTTTTATATATATATATATATATATATATATAGGGGATCGACCTAGCTACAAGTTACAAGGACAATTAGAGATTCAAGTTGAAAATAAATGGATTTTATTTAATAAAAGGTATGTGGAATGTGATTTTAAAGTAAACTTTTGCTACAAAAATTAGAGAATATTTGGTTGTGCTTGAAATGCGATAAGTTGACTTCGTTTGAAGTTAAATGACTTTTAGTTTTCTTCAACTTGTGAATGAGTTTGTAGTTGTAATTTCTTTATTTTTAATGGAAAATGTATTATTAGTTTATTCATTCATTTTCTATTACACAAATTATGCATGACAATATAATGTATAAACATTTTCTTTTTGCTTCAAGAGCAGCCCTCCATCATAGAGGGATTTTACATAATTTAATTGAGTTGCCGTGTTCTTTTTGCTTCCACTTAGTAGAGGATAGTTTCCATGTTTTTTTCAACTGCCCTTTTGCTACAAAGGTATGGCAGGCTATTTTTCAATGGATAGGACAGTACATAAATCTGTTGCAGGTATGTTGGAATCATTTTCAAGCCTTTGGTGATTTGGTTAAATCTAAAAATGGTAGCCGGGTTCGACACTTGATTTGGTTGGCTACTACGTGGTGTATTTAGAAGCTAAGAAATCAAATTATTTTTAAAGGGGCTACTCCGGATGTTACACAATTAGTTGAGGAAATTAAACGTTTTTCTTGGTCTTGGTTTAGGGGACGTTCCGGCCGTAAGACTTTTCTTTCTTATTATGAATGGTGTGTAGACCCTCTTATTTGTTTTCAAAGCATATAATAAGTTGCTTTGCATTGTAAGGGATTGAGTACCCCTTGTACTCCCTTATAATAATATTTGTTTATCAAAAAAAAAAATCTTTTAATTGACAATTCAATTTTCAATTATGTATTATAATAATTCGCGGGGCTGGATGGAAGCAAATGATTCAAGCCCCCGAGGCCTTTAAGTGCCAGGCCCAAATAATTTTAGGTCTCAAATACAGTATTAATCAGTTAGAGCATCTCTAATAAGAGTATCAAAAAGAGTTTTAGAAGATATCAAAATTTATATTACGGTACCATATTTAAGGCACCGTATATCAATTTAATATTATCTTCTTTTGTATATCAAATTAAATAGAAGGTAACACTAGTTAATAATGTATGATATTCAAAGTAGTATCGTCATTGGAGAAAACTATGTATGAGTTGCATAAGTGTCACATGACATTGAAGGACTATCTATTAGTGATGTATGATATCCAAAGCAGTATCACCATTAGAGATGCTCTTAACTTTTTAGTTTGTTAAAAGCTTTGCCTCATGTTTAGTTGATGGTTAGAGTGCAGAACACTAAAAATTGTTGTTTAAAAATAAAATTCACTTTGTCTCAAAATATAAGCAAAAGTGAGTCAAAAAAACTTAATGTATTTGGTTAAAGATTTAGACCAAATAAATTCACTTTTATTGACCAACTTTTACTTATATTTTGGGAAGGATGGAGTAATAATATCGTTGTTTGGTAACATTGAATACTAATTTGACTTTTATTTTTGTTTAATTTATTTAACATATTTGTAAATGCTATCATCTGGAATGGTTTTGGAGAGGCCGGTAATAACAAATGGAAAATGCTAAATAGTGTCCCTGTGACAATGGTTAAGCATACTAAAATAGAAAATTTGTCTTGAAATGTGTGCATTCAACACTTTGGAAATGTAAAAAGTTACTTTCCCAATATTAAATCTCTCTTTTATTTCCTTTTTTTAGTATGCTTAACAAGTGCCTAGGCACTGTTTAGCATGACCCTAACAAATTTTGTTTGTTTTGGTTTGATGAAAAGAAAGTGGAAGGAAAAAAATTACAAAAACTAATGAATGAATTTGAACATAAAGTTAGTCCAAGTTTATTCATTGATTTCCGTAATTTTCTTTTATTTCACTTTCTTTCCATCAAATCAAACACTCCACCATTGTTCATATTAATTGGGAGGAATTTATGGTTGGACACAACCCTAAATAATTTTCATTAGGCACACCCACAAAAAGTTAAAAAAAATTAATAGAAAAGATGATGATGTGATGGTAAATGATATCACTAAATTATTTTACATTTACCAACCATTAGCTGGTTCAATGGTGATTGACACTGAATTTGGTAGGGAGAACCACGGCTCGATCCCCCACAACTGCGATCGGGAGGGGGCTGGAACCACTTGATGTCAGAACTGACTCCCAAACCAGATTCAACTGGTGGTGAAAAACCAAAAAAAATATATTTCACATTTAAATTTTTTCATTTGTGTGTGTGCCCAAATAATTTTTATTTGGGGTTGTGCCTGTATTAGAATTTCTCATCAATTGGTTGTTGAAGCATCATTGGGACCGAAATTTTTTGTTGTAGGATTTTAACACAGTTTAACACAGTAACATATCACAATCATCTATTTCAAAATGTCTAATTTAACGCACAATTTTATATATTAAAACTGTCTCAACCGACAGCTCAGACTAGTTACTGTCGTGTGTGCAGGAAATATATCATATGCCAATACATGAGATACATCAACGATTTTTGTTATTTTTCGTGCAATTCTAGCAACTTATAGCTCTAGCTGCACTTGAATTATACTTTAAAATCTGCATCATTCAAATATTCAATTAGGTTAGACATGCCCCCTTTTATTTTATTTCATGTATACAATGATTCCGTTTTTGTCGACCTCACAAACACAATCAAAACTCCTTAGAAATATTATTGTTTTTACAAAGCCCCTTAGAAAGTTATGTACGTAGGCATAATAAAAAGTATATTCCCAATTTAAATTGTTAAGACCTTTTGGTGATTGAGATTATTCGCAATATTACACAAGCCTCAATCTAATTATCAAGATTATCTATAATTTTCAATGTTCTTACATGAATATCCATATGCTACAGAACAATAGAGAAATAACACTAAGTGTATATGTTGGTTCTTTCCTTTCTCTATTTTGGCTGTGTGTGGAAGCAGTAAAATAATTATTTCAAATTCTTGAATTCTTTAGATTCCCACAAATCACAATGGCAAGAAAGAAGACCTTAGTTGCTTCAAAGAAAAGAAAGAGGCGAAAAACACAACTCTTGGATTTGCCCAATCAAACTATTGATTGCATTCTCGAGCGCCTTTCACCAGAAGAATTATGCAGGGTATCAGAAACGTGTACTTATTTGAAAAATCAGTGTAGCAGCGATTATCTGTGGAAGAAACATGTCCAACAGAAATGGAGTAACCTGATTGGTGATGTTGTTCACCAGGTGTGGCAATGGCATAGAACAAAGATAAAATATGCAACAAGTTTCTCCTTACATAAGGATGTAATGGACACATGTGCCACTTTTCGAGGAACTTGGCCATTTGTTGGAATTCAATCATATTTGGAAAATCATTGGCCATACATTAATTTGGTTAAAAATTATTCACAGAAGGCTTTGTATACCTGTATTGAGACAGGTTGCTTCTGGTTTCCTGCTCAACTTTATAGGGTAAGTAAGACTAATTAATTCTTGTTTCGATTTGGTAAAATATTCTCTCTATATATAGGACTCTTAATTCTTGTTTTATTATGTGTAATTTGATTGCAGAATCCAATGTATATGATTTCTTATTGTGATGCCATGTTATGCTACGACTCTCGCACATATTCTTTTCAAGCAAGGTACAAACTTAGTCCTTCAAAGAAGTATTTTCTCTAAACTCAATTATAAGTGAAAGTAACTAACTATGCACACATGATTTAAATATGATGAAATTAGTTAGGTTTAGTTGATATTTTAGAGTACCAAATATGTTGTCTTCTTTTTATGTTTAAATTTTAAGACATTAGGTATATGAAACATCTTTATTCTATATCTATCATTTAGCTCATTCATAATTCTTGTGGGACTAACCACTCACTGTTGAACCCAATAACCTCCCCCTCAAGTGTGAGTCTCTTACATCCTATACTTGAATCACCATTACAACCAACAGAATATGCCTCTTGACTACGCCACCATGAAGACTTCCAATATACCAGGAGAGTGTCAGAAGCAACACCAAGATGATGATTTAGGACCAGCAAGAGACCATGTCACCACATCTATATCCAAAATCGTAAAACGTTAGATATATGGGTAACATCTCTTATACATCCAACATTAAGCCTATTCATGATCAATTTAGGACTGAATCCTCAACATTAAGCCTGAAGGTCATGCTAACTGGCTTATTCCAAAAGATGTGAAAAGAATCGATGGATTCTTAGGTCTGACATGATACTATAAGCATCTTGTGAAACAGTGTGTGGACTATTGATTGCAAAACCTCATACAAATTTACTTAAGAAAAACTATATGTTGTAATTCTTCATTCAATTTCTATTCTTAAGTTCTTAACTTCTTTCATTACTACTTAAGAAGACAATGATATTGTTCTTGAAAACAGAACTAAATAGGTATGACTATATTCTGATGATGCATCAACATTACAAATGTAAATATTATTATGCTTTTGACTTAACAGGTCTCCACTTGGTGATTGGAAAATAACTGAAACAAGGGTTAAGTGGCATGTAGTGAGATTATCAGCACCTAATACCTTTGTAAGGGGTTATTATAAGTCCATATGTCTCAGTTACTTGGAACCTGGAGATTATATTGAGATACAAACCAGACCAAATGTTTTAAGTCCTTATGGTAAGTATAATAAACTCTCAATGTGTCTTTCATTATTATAGTATAAAGATATGTCTACAATGATTAGCAAATATTAATTATTTCTTCTAGATCATTTATTTTGTTTTATTTTGGTGAGCGATATAGATTGGTCGTTTGCTGAAGTTGGCCATTTGGAATCATGCGACAAGGATGCGCATAATTGTACTTGCAAACATAGTGGTGAGATTCATTGAATTAGGTTTGGTCGATGTTCTTCCTCTGATTTTAAATATAAGCAAAAAGGTATATGTATTAGTGTAAATTCTTTTTGCTTATATTTAAGATCAAAGGAAGTACTTTTCTTTGGGGATGAGAATTAATATGTTAGAATATTTATAGATCTTTTTCTTTGTTGACAGACACATTGGTGGTGGAATTCAAACACTTACCTGGACGGTCTCTAAATAGAAAATCATTGCTAAAGCGAAACATTTTTAAGGAACAAAGATATATTAATTACTATTTTGGTGGAATCAAGAAACCTAACGACGAGGAAGAGATCACAAAGTGGAAGAGCTTCTTTCCAAACCACAAGCTACCTAAACTTAAATGATAAAAATAACTCGATACATCGATGAAATTCATAATAGTTCCATTATGGATTTATAGAATATGCTACTTTGAGATTAAAATAGAATTGTTAGTTAAACTTGTCTCTGTTTGAGCCGGTAGCGGTATGTCGGTATGTGTGGTTGGTAGAGTTGGATTGTTTCTTGTGTTTGGTCTGGGTGGTTGTTGGTTTTTCTGTTACTCCTCTCAGCAGAGGCAGACATGTTTCTGGTTGGTTCCGACTGTGGCACTCTTTTGATTGTTGTTTCGGCTATTTTCTACTGTTCTTACTTTTCGTTTGGTTTTAATTTGTTTGTTTCTTGTTGAGTACTTCTTTTACTCAAATTTTGGTATTTTAATAATAATAACAACTTATGAACAACCTCTTGACATACTAATTCAGTTATCAATAGTTGTTTATTGAAATTAATATCTTCAGAGGATTATACATTATGCAGGAATTGGACTATTGTTACGTATGCTTTCTGTGTTAAGAAGTCTCACATCGGATATGAGATGATTTTGACAAGTGTTTATAAGCAAGTGACAGTCTTCATCTTACAAGCCAGTTTTGTAAGGATGAATTAGACTCATACTTATTTATAATAATTTCTAATAGTTTTGATGATTTTTTTAATCATATATAGCTTAACAACTAGTGTACTGGTTATAACTTATTTGATTGCATTTTTTGCATTGATTAGTTTTTTTTTTTTATAAACCAAAGATATTCTCCGAACGCAACTGCAGAAACTAATTCCCTCGAGGTAACTGAGTTCCATTCAAATGGTTGATCCCTCGCAACAAATGTTTTTCTATACACACTGGTCGGGGGATCGAACTTAGTTAACTTCTCATGTGTAGCTTAAAATCATGTTAAATTTATTTATCAAATATTATTTTTAATAAGGGGGAGAACCTACTTATCTTGGATTTCCCTAAAAATTTGATGGATAATACTAAAATTTGAATTCAATAAAAAGGAATAAATGAATGAAATCGGAAAAACATAGGAAATGAACAATTTTGAGAAATGTTGATATTGTGAAGTTGTGGCGAGCAAAGAGAGAAGAGAAATTGAAGAAGCGTTGTTGTAGATGGAGCTGAATTGAATCGGTGACAAGTAAAAAATCTCCTTATAAGAAGAACCTTCTGATTTGAACAAATTATGTTATTTTTAACACTATATCTATCTATCTATCTATCTATCTATCTATCTATCTATCTATCTATCTATCTATCTATCTATCTATCTATCTATCTATAACTATAAATCCTAACTACAACACTAAAATTTGTTCAATTGTTAAGGAAATAGAACTATTAATTTATCATATCATATAGTAAAAAAGTAGGGTGTAGAGAGTTGGTAGGGTGAAAAGCATTACTCCCTCCGTCTATATTTATAGGAGCTAGTTTGACAAAAATTTTGTCCCTTTTTATAAGATCTTTTTACAATTATCAATGACATTAATTATTTATTTTCCAAACTTACCCTTATTTACTTTGCATAGTTTTTTTAATAGGATTAAATTCTCTTTTGTTTGATATAATGCATTACAATTTATTATAAGAGTAAACATGTAAAATTAATATAATTTGTCAATCAATTTAATACTAAAATCCACTTTTTTAATACTCGTGTTTTGTCAAACTAGCTCCTATAATTAAGAACGGATGGAGTATTATTATTGGTTGACATTATAAAATGTGTCCGGTATATTCCTTTCTCATAAAAAAAAAACTTAAAATTACGATGGAATCTATGAAGCCCCGATATGCGACACGATACGAATACGATACGATACCGATACGCCGATACGTGAAAATTTTAAAAAATTCAAATCCGATACTGGCGCGATACGTTAACTAAAAATTAATTTTAAAATTAAATATATAAATGCACAATATATAAACATGACTAAAATCAATAATATTAATAATGATAATATTTTTTGAAAGACAAAAAATTATTATAATAATTATTATTATTATAAACGTCAATAGTTCATTGTACAAAAAGTAAACATA
Organism: Trifolium repens; assembly: GCA_030408175.1. NCBI lineage: Eukaryota > Viridiplantae > Streptophyta > Magnoliopsida > Fabales > Fabaceae > Trifolium > Trifolium repens. Next base: position 38,095,501 of record CP125848.1, on the reverse strand, counting down.
AACCAATTAGTTTGCACAAAAACAAAACAGTTTGATGTTCAACATACAAGGGCTCCACAGTCCTAACTAAAGACATATAATAGCTCAAAAAACATATAATAGTTATGACATCAAGCCTCTTCAACTCATCCATCTTGTAGCAATATCAGACAATTATATAGGTCCTGCAGCTGACCAATTAAAAGCATAAAGCATCCATTCTTATACTAGAATTTTGGGACAAGCCCAAATACTTAACAATCTGTTATATAGTATGACACCATAGTGACTTCAGAACAATGACAAAGACGAAAAATACTAATTATAATAAATTAAAATCATTAATACTAAGTTAAGTATTTGTGTTTCATTAATATTGTCCTTAAAAATAATGATCACCAGTACATTTTAAGTTATACATCTTAAGTTAAGTATTATACAAAAAGAGCATCATTAGTACTATCTAAAAAAAGATATAGTTAGTTACCCGTGTAACAAACATAATAGTTTAACATTTACTAGGAAACACTGATTGTATCATATATTATATTTTTTATTTAGAAATATATATTTAACCAATACTTTTCCGATACGTGTATCGGCAAGTATCAGACGCGTATCGGATATTATTTTTTTATTTAAAAATAAAAATTTAACCCATACTCTTCCGATACGAGTATCGGGACGTATCAGAAGAGTATCGGTATCGGGTGCGTATCGGACACGATACTTCACCAATTTTAGAGTATTGGGGCTTCAGAGGATGGAATTAATGGAAGATGAATGACGCAGCATCTTCGTATCAAATCAAATAAATGAAGGAGGAGCAGCCACAAAAACCGTTAATCCAGAAACTCAATTATAAGACCGTAAAGTCCCTCTTAATTAGCTTTGGAACAAGGGGTGGGGTCTTAATAAGCCATCATTTGACTTAAGATTTCAATCAATGAAAGAGTAACACCAAGGTCTATGGTTCAATATATTTCAACGTCGGCACTAGTTAGCATTAACAATTTTTATAATTTTAAATAGAGGAATTTTAATATAGGCAAAAATATAAATGTACTTCCTTCGGCCTTAATTATAAGCAAATTTTACTCTTTAGATTCATTTGACTACCAATGTATTTGGTCTTAATTAAATCTAAATACATTGGTAATCAAATGAATCTAAAAAATGGAATTTGCTTATAATTAAGGCCGGAGGAAGTATAATGTTTAGGTACACTAACATGAGTAGGGATGACAAAATATATCCCTACCCGCAGATATCTGCGGATAAAATTCTTTATGGATACGGAGCAGATAGTTTAATGGATATTTATGGATAAAATAAATGGATATTTTAATTATCCGCATTTAATGGATACATATGCAGGTTTAATACTATCTGCACCTGCGGATATCCATACCTGCTAAATAATTAGTAAAATTACTTAAATATTCCTACTTACATATAAATTCTAGTATTTTTATATAAAAAAAATTGTATTTTTAAATTTTATCTTTTGCAGTCACTACAAGAAATATGATTTTTGGCAACAACTTTTTTTGTTACAGATCGCTGGCAAAACTATCTTTGGTAGTTTTGCCAGCGACTTGTAACAACTTTTAACAAAAAAAGTTGTTGCAAAAAATCATATTTCTTGTAGTGAGTTTGGCTATTTTATATAAATTCTAACTTTGTTTGGCTCTTTTGCAATTCTATGAGGTGATTTTTGTTTGTAGATTGAGTTTTTCATTAAAAATAGAGATCAAAATTTATGAATATTACGTGTTAATATTTTATCTTTAAGAAAAACTATTTTTTTTCGATAATTAATTCTTTTTTTTAATAAAAAAAATAGCATCCATGGATATCTGTTATCCGCGGATACTTCAATATTTGTGGATTACCCGCTTAGCATATATCCGCACGGATATGAAGCGGGCACGAATATCATATTTGTCTAACGGGGTGGACATAGATATCACAATATCTGCATCCATGGATATCCATTGACATCCTTAAACATGAGTGAAGAGAAAGAAAATATAAAATAATTTAATTTGAAATATTTTTCAAAAAAGTAAATGATGTGATGTTTTATGTATGTGTATCTAAACATTGTTTATTTGTGTCCGTGCCTATGTAAGATTTTCTTTTTTAAATAATAAATAACTAAAAATATTAGTAATTATAAGTTGTGCATTAATAAACATAAATGTGGTTAAATAGATTATGGCAAATGCTTATTGGTACGGAAATGCTTTTAACGAAAAGCAAGAATTACACTGTTTAATACTTGTAATTACTAATCTATCCATTACATGTTTTCTTTATTACCAGAATACCCTTGTATGGTAAGTGTTTTCCTACTGTCGTCAAAATTCGTTGAGCGCTTCCCGTACTGTTTAGCATTGCTCATAGATTATTTATATTTTGGAACATGGAAAGTATAATCAGAGTATAATTTTGGCCATGTAATTATGGAGTATCTTTCAATTCGAGCTAGTGATCATATCAGAATCAATCAAAAAGTAAAATTACAAATCGAAAACCGCAAAAAGTCACATTTAGTTTGAACTGCACATATCATTTTTCTTTTAAACCGCATAATTTGGTTTGGTTTCTGGTTTTCATTTCAGAAAATCAAACCAAACTAAACTGCAATAGTTAACTTAACTCTATCAACTAGTAGCAATCAATTTATTACCTAGTCCGACTTAGCAATCCAAACCAAAATTGAGTCCATAAAACAGTAGGCAGTCAAAACATATCATTTTATACGATTAAGAATTATACTGTTCGTATTAAAAATAACTTCTTATGTATATGAAATTTATATATATGCATATTATAGTATGCAAGCAATAAAATAAATTAAAATTTCTTATGTTTATTTTGTAACAAGTTGGTAATATTATCATATTTTTTTATATCACGATAAATTACACAAACCGAATCAACTTTAACCGCATTTGTTTGGTTTGAATGATTTTTTAAAAACCAACTTAATTAAACCGAACTATATATTTTTTATCTTGCAATTAGAATAATTTTTATGTTCAAAACTGAAACAAATTGCATCACGAACACCCTTAATGTGAGCCATACAAGCCAACCAAAGAAAGTATTAGATTTAATGAATTAATGGCCAATCATTGAATCTACTCATTAACTACTTTTCAATTTTTGCAAACCAAATTTTTGGTCTAATTTTCTCTTTGTACTTTTTTTTGTGTGTGTGGAACAATGTTTGAGTTATTCTTACCAAATGGTCTAATGGCAGTGCAACTGGACAATAGGTCTACAAATAATACTCCTATTTAATATAAAATAATTAATAAATATTATTTATGAAACTATTATAATTGTTTATTTTAATAAATATACCGATATATATTTAAATAAATATTCCAATTTCTCATTGTTGTCACACTAATTATTTTCTTATCAAATATCCATAATAATTTTCTTTTAGAAAAATGTACGTTACATATGTCCTTAGGACATATATTAAGAATATAAATATGGAAATATTCTTTAAAAAATTGTGTATTTAACTTTTTAAACATTAAATATCTTACATTATCATTAATTGCTAAATACCCTTAATATGTGTCTTTATGGCACAATTAATATAATCCTTTCTTTTTCTTTTTTTTTATTGGTGAAAATATAATCCCTTCTTTTAATCGAAGAGACTAGAGAGCACTTCTTTCAACAGGAGGGAAAATGATAGATTCAAGCCGTAATAATTTATCAAAAGATCATGTTAACATGTGCCCTAAGGGTACATGATAAGTAAAGGTGTGAATAGGCTAGGCCGAGCTAGGCTTTGCCAGGCCTGAGCCAGACCTGTCAAAAATATTGAAGGTCTGAGCCTGTCTTGTGGCCTATCATAGGCTTATCATTTAAGTCTGAGTCTGACCTTTTGAAAGCCTTTGTGGCCTGTTAGCCTGTTTAAAACCCTATTTCACATGAAAATATTTAAATAAATAATTATATTTATTTTTAAAAATACTTATGAACAAATAAACCATCATGTTTTCGATATTTAACATGATATTTTAGAGAATTTGACTATATATGTCATCATATTTCAATTATTCTAGTATATAACAATACATTTATATATGTGAAAAACTAATGTAGATTAATAAACTTAAACTACTGAAAAAGTTAATAAATTTATAATTTATTCAAAGTACAAATTTTAATATATAAATAATAATAGTACTAAAAATATTATTAATATTAACCTAAGTATGTTGGCCTAATAGGCTAAAAAGTTTTTTGGTGTAGACATTTTTATTTCCAAATTTACCCTTTGGTTTGGTGTAGCCTATTTTTTAAAATACCACAATACCCTTGGTAGTTTTTTTTCTCTCACACTCTTCTTTAACTTCTAAAACCAACCACACAATAGTAGTTTCTATTCATTTGTTCTATTATTTTACTCTACACATCCTCTCCATATTTCTTCAACAATATTCATATTCATTCCTATTTTCTTTTCTTGAGTTTTTTTAACTTGAATTTGTCAATCATTCTATAATCTATGTCACGATCAATCTAACATTTCAACATGAAATGAGGTATGCCACTTGCATTATTTTACAACTTTGTTCTTCTAATTGTGTTAAATATTTCATTTTTATTCCTTTTCACATTGTTTATGTTTAATTGGTTTTTAATTTGCATAGTTCGATCCACATCAAAACATCATCAATATAAGTGGAAGCACTAACATAATTTGCCGACTAAAAATGAGACTCAGATTTACAGGTATCAAACATTGAATTTATATTATTGTATAAAAAGTAGTAATATTACACATTTCAAGTGACATTGAATGATATCATTGACATTTTTTTTTTAAGTAAAAGGGAGAAAGCTAAGTTGAAGAAATAAGGACATCCCAACTAGGTTGGCACCCCCCTAAGACTCCAACAGACTAGCTAACCCAAAATATTATTAAATAGAAAAGGAGAAATACATCAAAGAAACTTGGGGGGACTAGACCAAAACCCAAGTGGGAGCTCGAAGAATAACAACTGCCTCGTTAAAAACCTTACCTGTAAAACCCAATGGGCAAAACCAGGTGAAGGGAAAAAGAGTGCAGTGCTCTAAGAAAGTACACAGAAAAACATCAACACTTACAAATACAAAAGTTAGGCATACATAACTTATTGGATTCTAAACTATCCCTTAGGAAAAAGGGCGCTTCATCCCACGTAGTAAGGGCAGGAGAAGTTAACCCATAGTTAGCCAGAGTGTCAGCGACCTTATTACCTTCTCGGTAGATGTGAGATACCATGATATTCATGTCTTTCAGTCTGATATGAACATTACGCCATCTGTTTCTCAGGGACCACGCTACAGAGTTATTACTTTTGTTGAAGGTAGAAACCACAAGAGAAGAGTCAGTTTCTAGCCAGAGATTCAGCCAGCCTTTTTCCCAAGCAATCTCAACAGCTCTTAAAGCACCACTAAGTTCAGCATAAAAGGAAGTTGCAGTACCTAAAGGCTCAGCAAAAGCGAAAACAAAATCAGAGTAGTTGTTGCGAAACACACCACCACAAGCAGCAGTACCAAGATTACCATTAGAAGCACCGTCAATGTTACATTTGTACCACGAAGGCAAAGGAGGATGCCAGATAATTTCCTTCAGGATGGGAGGACGAGGGCTATGAATATTAATATTAAACTTCTTAAGGAATAAGAAATCTTTGATAGCATTGGAAGAACCTTTCTTAGAATGATTACCAGCAAGCATGGTGTTACTTATAAGCATAGAAATAGCATGTTTCCATGTGATACACTTATGATGGTATCTAGCTTGATTACGAGCCATCCACACAATATTAATAAGATTAATAATAGCAGCCGTAAGGGTAAATTTACTCTGAGGAGCCCAACCATTATCACAAAGAGACCACATATCATCTATACAATAGAACTGAATAGGGCGATCAAGGCACCCAGCAAGCCAGGACCAAAGCTTCACAGCAATGTCACACTCAAAGAAAATGTGGAAGGAAGACTCGGCAATCGTATGACACAAGCTGCACATAGAAGGACCATGACAACCTCTAATGCGTAAATTCTCATCTGTGGGAAGTTTCCCATGCATCAGACGCCAAACAAGTAAAGAACGCGATGGAGGAATATCATTGCTCCAAATAATATTAGCCCACGGTAAATCATAATGAACCTGACTTTTGAAATGATACGCGTCTCTGAGTTTCATATCACCATCCACCGTGTGTTGCCAAGAGAGCAAGTCCGTAGGATCATCCAAGGGGAGAGAGACCGAGTTTAAAATACCCTGCAAAGACGGAAAAAGTCTGGAAAGCAGAGGAGGGATGTTCCATTTGTTATTAAAAATAAAATCACGCACAGTAGCTTGTAACGAGCCACTTACCTGGTCCGGGATAGCAAGTTTGCTAGTGAGAGGAGAACCACTCCAGTTATCATGCCAGAAACTAATCGAAGACCCATCACCTATGATCCAAACCGAGTTTGACTTAATATTACTATATTCCGTCTTGACACCAGCCCATAACGAGGAAAAGATATGATGTAAAATAGGTCTGCCATTCCTTAGAGCTCTAGCACGAAGAAGCTTAGCCCAAGAAGAATCAGAATGGAGTAAGTCCCAGCCAAGCTTGAGATTGGTAGCCTCATTAAGCTTAATAAGAGATCTAATGTTTAGACCACCCTGAGAATAAGGTCTACACATCTTCTTCCAAGAAACTGTAACCAGCTTGCGTTTGTCACTATCACCACTCCAAATAAAGTTCCTGATGCATTTTTCAAGGTCCTTGAGCAAGGAAATAGGCCAGGAATAAATAGAGATGCTGTAAGTAAGCATACTTTGCACCACAGATCGAACCAACTGCACTCTGCCCGCAATAGATAAAAGAGAGGCCTTCCAAGCTGAGAGTTTTTGTTTAATCTTGTCAGCCACATGTTGGAGATGTAAAGATTTAGGCTTACCCTTAAAAATAGGAACACCAAGATAATCAAAAGGAAGAGAACCGAGCTCAAAGTTCAAAAGTTGCACAATAAGATTAAGTCTGCCCGGGGTGATGGATCCAGAAAAAATAGTTGATTTAGAAGAATTGATAACTTGCCCAGATTCCAAAGCATATTGAGAAAAGAGATCCTTTAAGTTTCTAAGACCAGCAAGATTGCCCTTACAAAAAATAAGAATATCATCTGCATAGAGAGAGTGAGAGGGAACTAAGCAAGATCTGGGGCCTTTGATCCTGTGAAGTTTGCCTTGAGAAACAAGCCTAGTTATAGCCCTACTAAGCACATCTTCATCCAAGCAAAAGAGTAAAGGGGAGAGAGGATCCCCCTGTCCGACTCCTCTGGAACAATTGAAATACCCTTGAGATTTCCCATTAATAGAAATAGAGAGGAAGGCTGAATGCAGAATAACCTTAATCCAGTTGCAGAAAGTATCATTAAAACCAAAAGCATGTAACACTTTCAATAGGAAAGACCAATCAAGAGTATCAAAAGCCTTAGTGATGTCAATCTTAAGAGCCAGATTACCACCAATGGATTTATTGTGCAACAGATTAGCAGCTTCAGAAGCGATACCTAAACAATCTTTAATGTTTCTGCGTTGAATAAAGTCCTTCTGTTCCTCAGAGACAATAACTGGCATAATGGTAGCAAGCCTATCTGCAATGATCTTGGAGATGAGTTTGAATTTGAAATTGGCCATATGCCAATTAACACGAGCTTTTTCTTGACAAGTCTATGAAAATATTTAGTATTTCTATCCCCAGCCATATGCCAATTAACACGAGCTTTTTCTTGCCAAAAAATTTCTTGTCTATTAAGAGCTTCCTCATAAACACAATTGGCCTCCCTTTCCGCAGCAAGAAGATCCTCCGATGGGCCAGAGAGTTGAATTTTTTCTTGAATTTGATTGAGAGCTTTCTCAGCATCCTGAACCGAGTCATTAACATTACCAAAGCAATCTTTATTCCAATCCTTAAGCCTGGCCTTAAGAATTTTAAGCTTTCGGGAGAGAATAAACATAGGACATCCTACCACAGAAGACTGCCAACTAGAGGCAATAATGTCTCTACAAGCATCATGTGTAGCCCACATACGCAAAAATTTGAAACTAGAAGCAAAGGAAGAATTAGTAATTTGAAAATTCAGAAGGAGAGGAAAATGGTCCGATTTGTGTTTGACAAGCGTATTAACATCAGAAACACAACAAGTATCTAACCACATTTGATTACAAACTGCTCTATCAAGACGTTTTTCAGTGTGCCGTGAACCACCTCTACCATTGTTCCAAGTGAAGGCTGCACCTTTAGTTGGAAGATGTAAAAGGTTAAAAGCATCAGTCCAGAGTTGGAAATCTTCAATAGGAGCCTTTGCAGGTAAATGTCTTCCTCTATGCTCATGAGAGCCAAGAACTACATTAAAATCGCCAATAAAACACCAAGGTAACATATGTTGGGCCTGAAGAGAATTAAGAGTGCTCCAAAGCTGACGTCTAGTCAAATAGTTAGTAGAGGCATAAACAACAGTAAAAGCCAGAATCTTATCATCAATAGTAATAGTGAAAGTAACCTGTTGATCATCAACAGATAAGATAGTAGGATTGATACCAACCTTACAAATGCACCAAAGATTAGGTAAAAGAGAATTTCTAGAGTTCACAGCAAAAACTTTAAGATTTAAATTGAGAAGCCACCGTCTAGGAAGGTCTGCAATATCCATCCAAGGTTCAGCCAGAAAGACTAAATCTGGATTATGTTGATTTATAATATCCCTCAGGGATATTCTAGTAGGGGAATTAGCCACACCCCTTAAATTCCAGAATATGCTCTTCATTTAAAAGTGTTAGAGGGAAACTTTGATCTGGTTGCATAAGTATCCTTACTGGCATGAGTCAATTTCTTTTGATTTTTCTTCTGTGCTTTGGAAAGTTGCACTTGAAAACCATCATCATCATCATCAACCACCTGAAGGCTGGCCGTGTTAGCTTTTACAAGATTCTCCTTTGCTTCCGTAAGATTGTCCCAAGACTCCTTAAGGAAATTCATGTCCTTAATCACACTAGCATTAGGCCTCAGATTTGTAACCTCTACAGGGCTCGGATTAGTCCCCCCGACAGGAATTTGTTGAACACGATCAGGAGGGTGAATATTTTCAACAATTTGAGTGGCATCTACAAACGATCCATGCGAGCTGAATTCTTCATCTTCTTCAACTTGGTTCAGTTGAAGCTGCAGTTGCTTATCTTGTTCTTTAAAAATAGACCTCGGGCTCAACGGTGTCAAAATGGCCATGGTGTTATTGTCCTCTACCTACAAGGTCGGTGAAGCTTGGACAGGACTAGGAGAACGAGAATTACCATTGGCAACAGCAGCCTCTATTGTGTTGCCTTCATCTTCAACATTAATAACCTCCTTTGCCACATGATTGCCCTCTATAGTATTTGTAATTTGCTTATCACCATCCTGAATTGCAACATAGACTTGTTTTGTTCCAGGATTTGATTTTTTCTTTGGCTGGTGTTCTTTGTTTTTCATCACCTCTTCCGTCTTATATTTTCTTTTACAGTGCTCCACACTATGGCCAATGATCTTGCACTCCAAGCAGAATTCAGGAATATGCTCATATTCTAAGTCCACAAAAAAAGCAAAACCTTTTCTCTCTACAAGTAATTTGTATCTAAGAGGTTGAAGAAGATCAACATCTACCAACACTCTAGCAAATTGACCAAATGTACGTTCGTGCATGGGCTTAGCCGTAACTGAGTCTATGCAAATCGGAGTGCCAATACTACCTGCTATAGTGAATAAAATGTTCTTATGCCAGTATTCTTGAGATAGGCCGTATATTCTTACCCAAACCTGTACTGAAGTGTGATGCTGGTTACGAGGATTAAAGTCCTTTGTTCAAGCAAAAAGCTTCAAGATCCCAGGATTTAAATTCCATGATGATACTGATCGAACTCTGCGTACGTCCTCCAAAGACGAGAAGGTAAATTCAAAGAATCCTTTGCCTAGGGAAATAACTCCCCACTTTGATAAATCCTTCCAGATCGATGCTAGCTTCACCTTCAAGGCAGCAACCGATAATGGTGTAGAACCCTTTGGCCAGATTATTCTTCCATGAAGATTGTGCTTGCATGGTTCGAGACCGGCTTCGTAATAGAGTTCCGGAATTTCAATTGCTAGGCGATCACCCTTTACGACTGGTTGAGGAATTTGTGATAGGGGAATGTCACAAATATTAGTTAGGGCTTGGGCGAAAGTTTTAGGGGGCTGAGGCTTCACGATTGCGGCTGTATTAGTTCCATGGGCAACGCTGTTAGGGCTATCAGAGGTATCAAGAAATTTCCAGGGAATATTGAAAGGTTCCATGGAAGAAAAGCAAGGAAATCAGGCAGCGAAACTAGGGTTCAGAGGTTAGGGATGGTTCCATCGTCAAGTGTCCAAACATATATCATTGACATTGTAATAATTTTGAGATTTATAAAAAGGTATAAACTTTTTCCTTGGAACGGTTAAAAAGTAAATATTGTATGTATGAAATATCCATCAAGTACAGTTCATGTTTCTTTAAAGGTGAATAAAATTGATCTCACAAATTACTATGCATATATTACAAAGTTATAAAAACAAATTTCTCTTAATTTAAATTACTATGCATATATTACATTGTAATCTTCCATATTGTCAAAGTTATAGTGTTAAATTGCTTCTTTTGTTTTCCATTTAGTAGGTTCATTATTCTCAATTTTGAAAGAACTATTTGGCATCCAATGGATTCTTAAATTAACTCCCACGTCATTTTGATAGCCCAATGAATAATATAAGGTATGGTAAATTATGCATGACATGATATTAATTATTTTTTCCGTAAAAAAAAATTATATTAATTCTCCTAATGCTTTTTTTTTCCTTTCTAAAAGTATTTATGCATTCCACAAAGCTTTTGGATACTATGTTTGTTCTTTTACTAATTTAATTAATTGTTTCTACTTTTGGATAAATTATTTGTTTTTTCACATAATGTCATTTATTAGATGCAGATGTGAAACTTTAATTAACATAGAGTTCAAGAGTTTCATAATCACCCAGACGAAAACAATTTCAGACGCAAAGAGTGCCAATAACAAAAACATTCCCAACTTACTATGGTTTTCATTTTGGTTCATCATTAATTTGTCTCATTTTCCTCTATGCTATTAAATAATTGATGTTCTTTTTTATTTTTGTTATACATTAATATTTTTTTGTTTATCAAAGTTCATAGAAACTTGGAAAAAATATATTTGTACAGAAGCATGAGATCAACAAAAATATAAATCGTTTTATTGCTTTCTATAGGTGTATATATATCTCTCTATATCTTTCATTGACATTCTTATTTGTCAAGCATGAAATTTACTTCCTCATTTTTTCTTTCATTCTCATGGCCTACACATCTACCGAGAACTTTTAAAAGAATTTTTCATATCTATAAGTTTAACTTATTTTGCAATTGGTAACAAAGTGATGCTTTACCTATAATGTAAATCAATGCACGTAAAATAAGTTATGAGATTTAAATGAAAATTAAAAGTGCCGAAAAATGAATTAAATATAAATCAAACTTGATGTAAAAAAAAAACAAAATCAGAACCATTGTGGCCACATCTTTCTTTTTGGCTATAATAGAGTTTCTAGATTTAATTTTTTGATGGAATTCAAATTTTTTTATACAACTTCATAAATTTATATGCATCGCTAACGATTTAATAATTTTCATTCTAAATTTTTATGAAAGTGAATAAGTATACAAAATTTAAATCAAATCAAATTTTTGCTCAAATCATATTATTTAATTATTTAATTTTTTGAGATGTTCATGACCCGCACGACCATATTTCTATTATACTTTTTGGTCCTCATTTTTTCATTTAAGATGTATATTCACATTGACTTTTACATCTCTATATGACTTAATTTGTTATTTTCCAAATGTCCTATTCATAAAAAAAGAGATATATAAAAAATCTAGAATGTCAATATTTTAGTTAGAAGAAGACTGATGCTATTTTCGATTTAATTCAATCTCTATGTCACTTAATTTGTTATGTTTAAAAACAAACTATTCATAAAAAAAATTAAATATATAAATAGAATCAATTGCCATACTATTTATGAGAGTTTCATACAAATAAACTCATAAGTATAATTATTAATGAATAGAATCACAATAGTCATACTTTTTAATTGATATCATATATACTTCTCATGTGCTTATTTATTTTGTATAAGTTTTTACATTTTATCCGCATTTTCTATTTTGTTAATGTGTATATCTCAAATAGTCCCTTAGCTGAGATATGCCATTTTATATTTAATTCAACGTCTCTATGTGACTTAATTTGTTGCTAATCTTCAACATATAATTTAGCATAAAAGAAAATGCGTATCACACAAACGGGCACGGAACGTGCGCGTTTGGCACGCAATGAAAAGAGCGGACTGACGGTCTGGACGCTAGCAAAAATTGGTTTTCTATTTTTAATTGTTGATGGGAGCTTTTTCTTTTGTAGCTTATTTTAAGCCTTATTATGAATTGATGTCCTTAAAATTAGCTTTTATTTAAATGGAAACTAAAATTACAGAAGAACTAATATAAATAAAAACTAAATTGTTTTTATTTTCTTATATGATAACATGTATATCTCAGTTAATAATGTAAGATAGTCCATTTAATAAAATGTCCACATTTTCATTTAATTGAAGGTTTATATGTGACATAATTTGTTGATTTTTAAAAGACAACTATTCATAAAAAATTTAGAATAATCTTCAATATAAATTAGCATAATAGAAAATACGGATCACACAAACGGGAAGCTGGGTGACCACAAATATTCAAGACATGTTCTCATGTATTCAATCACTATGTATGAGAGTTTCACATTTTATAATCATCTTCAACATATAAGTGCATAATTGAAAATACGTACAACACAAACGTTCCGCTATGAAAAGAGCGGCTTGACGGGCACGAGAGTACCCGTCATGTCGCTAGTTTAAATAAATAGGTCAGTCTGGTCTGAGCATATGTAGACTATGAAAGTGTGAAAACACAAGAAGGGGGGGGGGGGGGGGGGGGGGGGGGGGGGGGGTTGAATTGTGTTTTGGGTAGTTTAAAAATTTCTTCTAAGTTATGAAAAACTTATCAGAGTTTGCAGCGGTTTAGAAAAGTCAAAACACAAATGATCAGAGCGTTGAAGATAGAGAGAAAGAGAGAAAGGTAGAGATAGAGATTTTATACTGGTTCCCCTTACAAACCAAGGGTACGTCCAGTCATCTTGTACTACCAAGAGAGTTCATATAATCACCAAAGATTACAAATGCTCAAACAACCTTGCAAGAGACTTCCAATGCTCAAGTATACTAACAAGAGACTTCCTAATGCTCAAGCACGCAGGCAAGAGACTTCCAAAACAAATATAAGAAAACAGAGTCTGAACAATTGATATAAAGATCAATGTTCAGTAACAAATAAATACAACTTTTGATACAAGACTTAACTTAGAATCTTAATACAAAAATTCTAAGGTTCAACTAATGAATTAACAGAAGCTGAAACTGGAGTCTTGGATTTGAATATGAGTTCAAGTTGTATTTGAAGTTCTTAGTGTTCTAGCATGATTTTGACAGAATAACAGCTCTTTCAAATTGTTCAAGTGTCGTATCTAGAACTTCAAACTTGCTCCAATTTATAGACGAAGGTGGAGCGTGTTTGATTTGAATTTGATGCGGTGAGATAACGCCAGCTGTAGATAGTACCATTTTTAACCAAATCAGGTAACCTTGTATACGATCAATCTTGGGGATAACGTTTTAGCCAAATCAGGTAATGAGTTCGTACAATAGTACTAACGTCACTATCTTGTGGATAAGATTGATTCCATCAGCTTTTGGAATGTCAGAGGATGATGATGATTTCCAATCATTTTTGCAGAGAATGTTCTTCTGACGAAAACGGCTCTCACTGCTCTTATCAGAGTCTGATACTAGCTTCTGATGAATATAATTTGCATCTTCTGATGCCTTAAAATCTGATCAGAATTTGCTTTGCCATATCAGAGCTTCCAATGTGCTTCCAGAGAATTTAACAAATTAACTTGTATATCTGCACACTTGGATTAAATAATTAGTATATCCTATTGTATATTAATACCTTTGTTATCATCAAAACTCAATTGGATCATGTCAGAACCTGTTTTGTTCCAACAATCTCCCCCATTTTGATTGATGACAAAACAAGTATTAATTTACAATGGTTGTTGATAAAATTTATCAAGCATCCCTTAGGTTGATGAGTTTTGCAAGCTCCCCCTAAGTTCAGCAATGATTAATTAAATCAGTTTAAAAATAAATTAATTGAATTTTGAACTAAACTAATACACTAGACTCTTAGAGGCTAGGTTTGCAAGCTTTCCCCCTAAGTCTGATACCTATGAAAGAAAATTGCACTTTTCTTTTATACGTACCATGTATCAGAAGTTCAAATTTCAATTAATATTTTCCTCAAAATCATATCATACGAAGACATAATTAAAATATTGAAACATATGGAAATTGGTTTCAGTTTAACATTTCATAAATTAATTACAACTCTTACTCCCCCTTTTGTCATTAAGCAAAAAGATAAAACTGACAAAAATAATAAATGATGGGTTTGAAAAAGAATGGTCAAGAGCAGAGTTTCAATGCAGTCAAGGTGGTTACAACTATACCAATTAAATGAGTTGTCGTAAAACCATGAACTTGTCTGCGTTGAATCCACTATATAAGGACCATCACTTTGTCATTTCACTCAACACTTCCATTTCATTGTAAAACACAACAATGGATAAGGATAGAAGAGTGATCAAAAGTAAGAAATCATAGGAGAAGAAGAAGAAGAAGGTGAAGATTCAACAAGACTCAGAGTCTAAGAAGAAACCTCAGAAGATGAAGGCATCAACTTCTGCTCCTGTCAGAGTCAACTATCAAACAAGATCCAAGACTAAACAGCAAGAGTCCTTATCCGAGTCAGAATCTGAATGGGATTCTGATTGGAATGAATTCTTGAGTACATATGTTCCTCCTAAGGAAGAATACCCCTCTTCATAATCAATGAGATCACTTCTCATTGATCTCCCAATAAGGAAGCAAAGAGAACGTAGCAAATTCTTCCATTTCTCTTAGATTCTAATAAGCTAGATTTAGAACTAGCTGTTTTTGATGTAGAATCCAAGTGAAAAGTTGGATAGGAACTTATGTAATCAACAATTTTCAATTGAATAAACTCTTTATTTAGTGTTGAAATCTTTGTGTTGATATTTGTCTCAAAATCATATATGAAAGCATAACATGAAAGCATAAAGTAAATAAAAGATAACCAAATAAACAGATAAATAATGAACACAGAAGATAATCAACCAAGTACTTAAAAAGAAATAATATCCAACAAGTTACAAAAGAAATAACAGAACATTATAGAGAAATAAACAGAACAAGTGCATAGAATCATAGGTTTAAGGTTGATCAGGTTGAGGAGGTAATCTGGCATTGATGCTCTGGAGGGTAGTCATTATGGCAGCCAACATAGTAGAATGCTCATCAAGTCTTCTCTGAAAGTTATCTTGATTTTCCCTTATGTGTTGAGCATATTCTGGTGCATTTCTGGCAATTTGTTCAAGCCTTGCCTGTTCAGCAGCTATTCTAGCTTCTTCTGCTAGCCTAGCTTGCTCAGCTTCTTTCCTTTCCCTTTCAATGCGTTCATCCTCCGATCTTTTCCTCTCCCTCTCCTCAGCTTCCAACCTTTCTCTTTCAAGCCTTTCTTCCTCTTTCTTCCTTGCTATCTCATTCCTTAAATCCAGGTCTGTAGTATAAGCCTTTCTGACAGAACGAAGCATGAGTACCAGATTTTGTTCCATAAGGTCACACTCTTTGTTAATGTGTGCTGTATCAATAGACCTGTTAGGAATCTGACTGGACATTCTTCTAAGATTCTTGTCATCAACTTTTAGCAGATTAGTGATATCATCCTGGGTTTGGTCAAGAGGTTCGTTGGCAAATCTAGAAGGTAGGTGTGGAGGGACAAAGATGCAGTCCATAGAGAGATCCCGCATCAGGGTTTTGAGGTGATTGGATTGGTCAGGAGGGGTTTTCTGAACAATTTCAAGATTCAAGGTCTCATTGATTTGTTGAACATGTTTCTTAATGGGTGTAGATAAGTCACATGAGTTATTCATAGCCACATGATGTGGGGATTTCTCATGAGCATGTTCATCAGAGTGAAGAGTCTCTGACACTTGATCTTGATGAGGTTCTGGTGATTTTTTATGGTCATGTTCTAATGGAGTATGTACTGGTGGGGGTTCATTTTCTGGTTGGGTTTCATTTTCTGGCTGTGGGTCATTTTCTGGTTGGGTTTGATTATCTGGTTGTGGTTCATTTTCTGGTTGTGGTGTTGATGGTTTTTCTTGAGTGTTCACAGGTTGAACAGTCTCAGAGTTTGGTAGAGTTTCTGTGATAGGAATTTCATGGTATTTGGGGGATTTTTGAGGGGGTGGTGATGGTGTCTTATCAGAATCTTCATCCAGATTTTGAATGATAGGTGCAGTACTTGTTGAAGCTTGTGCTGCATCATTGCATATAATATTAGCTTGAGATTCTGATGGGTTAGATAGGATGAGGTTAAACTGCTCTGATGTTGGTTGATTCTCAGAAAGAATGTAATCTTTCTCAGAATTAACTCCTTTTAAAATCTTATTCATAGAGTGTTTAACTTTGATTTCAAAAGGGAATTGAAGTCTTCTGAAATAATCACTAAATGCCTTGCTGCCTCCAATAAAATTAGAAAACTTACCAGTTTCATTTCCATACAGAGTCTGTTGTTCTAGCAGATTATGAGGATCATTCCTTTCAGGAAGCTTCTGATGCATCTCATCAAATGCTGATGCCTCAATACCACACTCATATCCATCCTTCAATTCTTCCTGCTTCTTATTGAACTTATTTATCTTTTCCAAATCAGCTTTTTCTTTCTCTTCTTCAGTGAGATCCTTCAAAATAACCTTCCCAGCCCTTGGTTTCTTAGATCTTGGAGCTGTAATCTTCTGAGTCTTGGCAACCTTCTTTCCAACAGGACTTTTCACAGCCTTTCTTTTGACAGGTTGGACTCTGGTTGGTTGCTCCAGAATCCTAGATTGTCTGATGTTCAATTTTGTAGGTTGTCCATCTCCTACATCAGCACCTAGACTCTTCATGAGATCAGCATGTGCTTCTATAACCCTCTTAGCAGCACTATCACTGACATGCACAAGTCTACATTCTTCAATGCCTTTCTCAGAGTCTCTGAGTAGCAGTGGGTGTGTTGGATGAACAATTTGATTGGTTTTTACCAGTTTCATGTACCTTAATGTAGTGCTATTTACTAATTTAGAACTAAGCAAAAAGGAACCATACCCTGGGAGAAACGGAGTGACTGTATCCAACAAACCACACTGTGCAAACATATGACTCAGTAGCCTTGAGTGTCACACAATAGAGAATGAAGAGATGATAGAATTGGCAAGATGATCAAAGATAAGTTCACCAATATCCACAAAACTTCCTTTTCCAATGTGGAAGGTAAACAACTTCTGAAGATTTGAGACTTGATCAGTGCCTCCCAACTTGGGCAGAATACTGTCAATCAGAATCTTGTAGATCACTTTGCAAGAATTTGTCCATTCAAACTTGTCCTTGGGATCAGCCTTAGGTTTGAATATGAATTCCTCAACGTCTGAACCAATTTCATCAGAGTTTTTAAGAACCAGACCACCACTGTCTATCTTCAGAGCCTCATAAACATTACATACTCTGATGGAGATTCTGAATCCAGCCACAAACGATTCAATCTCAGTTGTTGTGAACGGTTTTAAACCCATTTGTTCTGGAGTTTTACCTTGAAGTTCAGGTTTTTCTGCAATCATATTTCTGATTCTCTGAATATACACATCTTTGGTGATGACTGATGCTTTCATCCAGAATTCTTTCACCAATTCAGTATACGTTGGACCGTTCAGTAGATCAAAATAGTATTCCAAACCTTGTCTTTTGAACAGGTTGACTACATTAGCAAAACTGTTTACTCTTAACCCTTCTAATCAACCGGACTTTCAATCGAGATATTTAGGTCATCATACTTATACGGTCGTTGATCTTTAGCAAACTTTGTAGGCTTGGAGTTACCAATGTCAATTATACAATCTCTTGGAGTGATTAAAGCCATTGATGGAGTTTAGGGTTAGGGTTTCTAAAGAGGAGGAAAGAAATTGCTCTGAGTTTTTAGAAGATAAAAGTGTAGGTTGTGAGAGTGTAAAAGTGTGAATGTGAACAGTTAGTGTGTTTAAATTGAAAGTTTCGCGCAAAAAAAAAAATACAAACACGTAGGGGAAGTAGAGTATTTTACCACAAATGGGAATTAGAAATGCTAATCATCATTAACCAACTTCTTTATCCTCTTACACCAAGACACATGTATCAAAGGATTATTTAAGTAATTGACACGTAAGTGAAGGAATGAAAGGGTTTTTACTAAAGATTTTTACTTACGCGCCAGAACCATTTACCTTCTAATCAGATTCTGATAGTATGTCAGAAGATACTCTCATCACAACTTCTGATGCAGAAGGTTCTGATGACTTCATCTTCTGATTACTATTAGATTCTCACAAACTCAATTTTTCATCAGAGTCTAAGTTAATCAGAGATTTCCATCATGTTCAGATTCTTTTTGATAAAGTCAAAACGTTCAACAGCTAAAGGTTTTGTAAAGATATCAGCCCATTGATTCTCTGTTTCAATGAACTTAAGATCAATTACACCTTTTTGAACATAGCCTCTGATAAAATGATGTTTAATCTCAATATGCTTAGCTCTTGAATGTAAAATAGGGTTTTTAGAAAGGTGAATAGCTGCAGAATTGTCACAATATAAAGGAATATTGTTACTGCTGATTTGATAATCTTCCAATTGATATTTCATCCAAAGTAGTTGTGTACAACATTTAGCTGCTGATATATATTCAGCTTCTGCTGTTGACATAGCTATGGTGGTTTGCCTTTTACTAGCCCATGAAATTAAATTCTCACCAATAAACTGGCAGTTACTACTGGTGGATTTTCTTTCAATTCTATCACTAGCATAGTCAGCATCACAGAATCCAATCAGCTTGTAGTCATTGGATTTCTGATACAGTAATCCAATGTTACAAGTAGCTTTCAAATACCTAAAGATTCTCTTCACAGCAGTGATGTGAGATTCTCTAGGATCTGATTGAAATCTTGCACACAAGCACACACTGAATAAAATGTCAGGTCTTGAGGCAGTTAGATAAAGAAGAGATCCAATCATACCTCGGTAGAGCTTCTGATCAACTTTGCCTTCAGATTCTTCTTTGCTTAAGCTTGATGTAGGATGCATTGGAGTGTTCATGGGTTTGCAATCTTCCAAATTGAATTTCTTCAGAAGATCTTTTATATATTTTGATTGATGAATGAATGTTCCTTTCTTTGTTTGATTTATCTGAATTCCAAGAAAGAACTTCAATTCTCCCATCATGCTCATCTCAAATTCATCCTGTATAAGCTTAGAAAAATTCTTGCACAGAGTGGCATTAGTTTGATCCAAAAATGATATCATCAACATAAATTTGAATGATCAAAATGTCTTTCTTTAGTGTTTTTCTAAATAACGTATTGTCAACTTGCCCTTTTTCAAAACCATTGTTGACTAAGAAAGTACTCAGTCTCTCATACCAAGCTCTGGGAGCTTGTTTGAGTCCATAGAGTGATTTCTTTAGTCTAAACACATGATCTGGATTTGCTAAATCCTCAAATACAGGAGGTTGTTTGACATATACTTCTTCAGAAATAACACCATTAAGAAATGCACTTTTAACATCCATTTGATAAAGAGTGATATCATTATTAACTGCATAAGATAAAAGTAACCTGATTGCTTCCAGTCTTGCTACTGGAGCATAGGTTTCAGTGAAGTCAATTCCTTCTTGTTGACTATATCCTTGTGCAACAAGTCTTGCTTTATTTCTTGTAACTTCACCTTGCTCATTCAATTTGTTTCTGTATACCCATTTTGTTCCAATAATGTTCTTGTGCTCAGGTTTGGGTACCAGATCCCATACATCATTTCTCTTGAATTGATTTAACTCTTCTTCCATAGCAACTATCCAAGCATCATCTGACAGAGCTTCATTTGTTGTCTTTGGTTCAATCAAGGATACTAGTCCAAACAATGATTCTTCATCTCTGAAGTTTGACCTTGTTTTTCTTGGACTATTCTTGTTTCCTAGGATAAGCTCTTCAGGATGTGATGATTTGTATTTGAATGTATTTCTTATAATTTCTGTTGCTTCAGAGTTGTCATCATTTGTTTGATGTTCTTGATTAGCATCAGAAGGTGTAGCTTCTTGCACTTCAACGTCTTCTACAGATCTTGTATAGTTGTCATACTCTGGAGCTTCATCTTCTGATTCATCAGATCCTGACAAATCTTTAACAGGCTCTGACTTTTTATCATCAGGCTCCTTATCATCAAACTTTACGTGCATTGATTCTTCCACTGTATTAGTTTCCGAATTATACACTATGTATGACTTAGAGCGTTCAGAGTATCCAATGAAGATACTCTTACAGGCTTTAGAGTCAAATTTCTTAAGATGGACTTTGTTATTTAGAATGTAACATGTACAACCAAATTGATGAAAATAAGAAATATTGGGTTTTCTTCCCTTAAAGAGTTCATATGTTGTTTTGTTCAAAATAAGTCTTATATAGATTCTATTCTGAATATAACAAGCAGTGTTAACAGCTTCTGCCCAAAAGAATTTTGCTAAATTATTTTCATGCATCATGGTGCGTGCCATTTCTTGTAAAGAGCAATTCTTTCTTTCTACAACTCCATTTTGTTGTGGAGTTCTAGGAGAAGAGAATTCATGGAGAATTCCATGTTCTTCACAAAAATTTTCAAAAGGTTCGTTTTCAAATTCACCACCATGATCACTTCTTACTTTTAAAATCTTGGAATCTTTTTCATTTTGAATTTGGATACAGAAGATGCTAAACACTTCATATGTGTCATCTTTAGTTCTCAGAAACTTAACCCAAGTCCATCTACTATAATCATCCACAATGACTAATCCATACTTCTTACCATTGATTGAAGCAGTGCTAACTGGTCCAAACAGATCAATGTGTAAGAGTTCCAAAGGTCTAGTAGTAGAGACAATGTTCTTGTTCTTAAAAGAACTTTTGACAATTTTTCCTTTTTGACAGGAACCACAAAGTGAGTCTGAGTGATATTTTATTTTTGGAAGGCCTCTGACAAGATTGTCCTTGCTAAGCTTAGAAATTAATCTCCAGTTAGCATGACCCAATCTTTTATGCCAGACCCATTTTTCATCACTCAGTGTCAAAAGACAAAGCACTTGTTGTTCCCTTAAATCAGAAAAATTGACTTTATACACATTGCCTTTTCTATATCCCTTAAAGACAATAGATTGATCAGAGTTTCTGATTACAGTACATGAATCTTTTTTAAACATAACATCATAATTACTATCACACAATTGACTTATGCTTAGTAAATTATGATGTAGTCCATCTACTAACCAAACATTAGAAATTGACAAAGAAGAATTACCAACTGTACCTATACCAATGATCTTTCCCTTCTGGTTGCCACCAAACCCTACTGTTCCTCCCTCTTGCTGATTCAGGGTGTGGAATAAGAGCTTGTCTCCTGTCATGTGACGTGAGCAGCCAGAGTCCAGATACCATGAGCTTTCTTTTCTTCTTTGGGTGCATACCTACAGCATACATTATTTCAGATTTTGGTACCCATACTCTGATGGGTCCTTTTTTGTTAGTTTTGAGAATCTTATTCTGCTTGTTAGAATACTCAAAAGATCTGGAGTCAACTGAGCCTTTAGAAAAATGTTTAGGCTTATGTTGTCTCTGAGACTTTCCTCTTGAGTGTGTCAGAGAACCAGTTACCAAGTTTGCTTTAGAAGTACTAGTGCCCCGCTTATCAACAGGCTTTGGTACTCTGACAGCTTTAACTTGAGTAGACATGGGTACTGATGTGAGGGGAACCTGGGTTTTAGAAGACTTATGTTCAGAAGCTGAGTCATCTTCTGATACCTTATCTTGTGGTTCCAAGGTCACAAGAGTACCAGACACAGTCAGAGGTTCTGATGTACCCTTAGTAAAGTTTGAATAAGATTCTGATGGTAACTTGCTTAACAAGACAGGTTTATTTGATTTTCCCACATTTGAAGATGTAAGAGAACCAAGTCCTTGTCTTTTATAATAATTGCTAAGTCCACCATGAATTACGGAAGTTACCCTAGTTTTGTCTATGTTATGGTGAACAAACTCTTGAAGAGAGATTTCATACTCATAATAGGGTTTGTGACATGTTCTACATCCAGTCTCAAGCACTTTAATTGTTTTAAGAGATTTTTGATAGTTTTCCTGAGTCTGGGTGAGATTTTCATTGAGTAGCTTCATTTTTTGTTTACAAAAATCTAGCTCACTCAACTTTTCCATGTACTTCACCATTACATCTTTCAAAGCTTTGGTCATTTGAGTACTATACATTTTAGATATTACCTCATCAATATCGTCTGTGTCAGACTCTGAATCACTGTCATGATCTGATTCACCAGTGGCCATAAGCGCTAGGTTTGCTTCCTCAGAGTCTTCATCCTCAAATAGTTCATTGATATCCTCCCATGTTGCCATCAGACTCTTCTTGGTTTTGTTCTTGATTGTACTTTTTCTTCCTTTACCCTTGGAGTTGAGTTCAGGACAATCAGCCATGAAGTGTCCAGGCTTATGACAATTGAAACAATTTTTTGTGTCATCCTTCTTCTCTCTGCTGGTGTTGTTTCTTGATCCAGATCCTCTGCCTTGAAAATTTCTGCCCTTCCTTAGTGACCACTTTTGAAAATTTTTGGACAAGAGTGCAAAGAAATCATCATCTGATCCTTCTTATTGATTATCTACGAAAGATTCCTCTGCTTCAGATTCTACAACTTTGGCTTTTAAAGCCTTAGATGAAACTGAAATAGATGGCAAGGCCAAAGATTTTAGTTTCTTCTGAGGCTCATCAGAAGATAGTTCAATCTCATGACTCATGAGTGAACTTATTAATTCTTCCAAGCCAAGTTTGTCCAAATCCTTAGCTTCTTGAATAGTTGTTACCTTAGGCCTCCACCTTGAAGGTAAGCTTCTCAAAATCTTTCTTACATGATCAGAAGTTGTGTAGCTTCTCTTTAGAACTTGGGGACCAACCACTAGAATTTTGAACGTTGAATACATGGATTCAATATTCTCATCATCCTTCATTCTAAAGAGTTCATACTGTTGGATCAGAAGAGTAGCCTTTGTCTCTTGAACCTGTTTATTTCCTTCATATGTGGAACATAAGGAGTCATAGATGCTCTTAGCAGTGGATTTGTCTGTGATCTTGAGGTATTCATCATGAGTTATACATCCAATGAGAAGATCCTTGACCTTGTGATGTTTCTTGTATAGCTTCTTGTCTGTAGGAGTGAACTTCTTTCTTTCTTCAATAGATAACCTTCCCTTTTCATCAAGTCCTTGGAAGGTTACCCCGTCTTCAACTAAGTCCCAAAGCTCATCATCTAAACCAATAATATGACTGGAGATTCTATCTTTCCACCAGGAAAAGTTAGATGCATCTCCATTGAACTTCGGTGCTTTGTTGCTTGTCTTATTGTCTTCAACATCATAGTCATGAGAAACTGCTTTCATGCTACCACTTGGAGTTTCAGTCATAGTGTTTTTCAACAAGAAAACTGTCTCACTGTTAGGTGATTAAAAAAGAACCGGGCTCTTGATGCCAATTGAAGGTGTGAAAAACACAAGAAGGGGGGGTTGAATTGTGTTTTGGGTAGTTTAAAAATTTCTTCTAAGTTATGAAAAACTTATCAGAGTTTGCAGCGGTTTAGAAAAGTCAAAACACAAATGATCAGAGCGTTGAAGATAGAGAGAAAGAGAGAAAGGTAGAGACAGAGATTTTATACTGGTTCCCCTTACAAACCAAGGGTACGTCCAGTCCTCTTGTACTACCAAGAGAGTTCACTATAATCACCAAAGATTAGAAATGCTCAAGCAACCTTGCAAGAGACTTCCAATGCTCAAGTATACTAACAAGAGACTTCCTAATGCTCAAGCACGCAGGCAAGAGACTTCCAAAACAAATATAAGAAAAGAGAGTCTGAACAATTGATATAAAGATCAATGTTCAGTAACAAATAAATACAACTTTTGATACAAGACTTAACTTAGAATCTTAATACAAAAATTCTAAGGTTCAACTAATGAATTAACAGAAGCTGAAACTGGAGTCTTGGATTTGAATATGAGTTCAAGTTGTATTTGAAGTTCTTAGTGTTCTAGAATGATTTTGACATAATAACAGCTCTTTAAAATTGTTCAAGTGTCGTATCTAGAACTTCAAACTTGCTCCAATTTATAGACGAAGGTGGAGCGTGTTTGATTTGAATTTGATGCGGTGAGATAACGCCAGCTGTAGATAGTACCATTTTTAACCAAATCAGGTAACCTTGTATACGATCAATCTTGGGGATAACGTTTTAGCCAAATCAGGTAATGAGTTCGTACAATAGTACTAACGTCACTATCTTGTGGATAAGATTGATTCCATCAGCTTTTGGAATGTCAGAGGATGATGATGATTTCCAATCATTTTTGCAGAGAATGTTCTTCTGACGAAAACGGCTCTCACTGCTCTTATCAGAGTCTGATACTAGCTTCTGATGAATATAATTTGCATCTTCTGATGCCTTAAAATCTGATCAGAATTTGTTTTGCCATATCAGAGCTTCCAATGTGCTTTCAGAGAATTTAACAAATTAACTTGTATATCTGCACACTTGGATTAAATAATTAGTATACCCTATTGTATATTAATATCTTTATTATCATCAAAACTCAATTGGATCATGTCAGAACCTGTTTTGTTCCAACAGACTAGGCCTTAAGGCCTCGTAGGCCGGTCTAGCCTATTTCCACCTCTAATGATAAATTACCTAAATAAAGAAACTTATTATTAAATAATCTAAAAAAATTAATGTCAAAAAGTATATTAAACTTCTTAGTATGTGCCTTAAAAATATATGTTAACTAACATTTTCCTTTATCAAATTCTACTCCCTCATGATTTAGTAAATTAAAGGAAAATATACATAATATTCCAATAATAATGTGTTTGCTTCACACAAAAAAATGTGTTAAAATATGTGTGCGACAATGATATAAGCAGGAAAACATTATTGTTATAAAGTTGGAAAGCGATTTAGGCTGATTGAATAGTTAATGCAGTGGAAAACAAAGCTAATGGCATTGGAAATATCACAATACGAAACAAGAGGTCCCAGGCAGATAATTTCCACAGACATAACAATAAATATGAGTGATATTGATAAATTCTAGGATGCATACCAATTAATGTTGGTTTAGTTGCATGTATAAAAAAAATTACTTTTTTTTTATTCCAAATTATAAGCACAAATAATTTACTTTTATTTTTGCAAGATTTATTTTTATTTACTCTATAAAATTTAATACAAAATTATATTTATTTATTTATTTATTTATTTATTACTTTCTCATCTATTCACTATAATCAATAATCAATAAAATTTTTTTTTACATCTTCTCATAGTTGGTATTAGATGACTATGTAAATATATTTTACATTATCGATACATGTCCCATTTTCTTTTAGAGTGCGGAATTTGGTTTTTTTTTTATACACCGCTAAAAATTTATAATATATAAATTACATTTAATACAAACAATTAAGTCATAATAAGCACAAATTTGATCTTCTAAAAATTTAATTGTATATCTTAATTAAAATAATACATATTTTTTTAGAAAAAAAAAATAGAATTTGTTATTCTTTAGTATTTGTATATTTGTTTTAGTAACAATGTTTTGGTCTTTAAGGATCTGGGTTCGAACCATGAGTATTAAAAAAAATTCTGTTTTAAAGAAAATGAAAAAAAGAAGCAAAAAACAAGTTTTCTGAGGGTAAAACCCACAATCCTTTTTGGTACCGTTTTGACTTAGTTTATTTTAAATTTTTCTATTCAATAAAAGAAGTTAAACCAAACAGATTTGCAATAAGTTCTTGATAGAAAAACTTGATTAATTTTTATGAGTAAAATAGATACATAAACGACTTTTTTTTTTCGACACAACACATAAACGACTTTTGAAATTTAAAAAAACAACAATTACCAAGTAGCTTTAGTTTTTTCTGAAAGCTCTTATTTTAACTTTTAGTTTTCAGATAGCTTTTAAAAACTAAAAAAGTCAGGTCAAACAAATGTTCTAAATGAATGTTAATAATTATGAACCAAAAAGTAATATTAAAGTAAAGGTTGTTAAGCATGTTCAAATTTATTTTTTTTATCAATTCTCTGGTTCTCAAGAGAATGGACCCCAGTGATCCAGAGTTTGGCTAAAAAATAAGTAAAAGTTTGGCCAAGAAATTTTTTCACCCAATAATCGAACTCGAATTCTCTCGAATGATTCGTCATTTGGTGAAGCTCATTAATCATATGAACTCAATAACTTTGTTAACGTTGTTCGAATTTTGTTTTACATGTAAGGGTAATTTAAGAAATACTATTATAATTAATTTTGTATGAGAAAAGAAATCATGTGCTTACTATTTTATAAAGGCAAAATTATCTTTTATAAATGATAAGAATTGTATTGATATTTGTAATTTTTATTTTGTCTTTCTTATACTAGAGGACTGCATAGAGTATTTGGAATAACATTTAAACATGTGATTAGAGATTCGATATATGAAAAAATTTTGGTTGTAAGAGAACTCATCTACATGTAATTATATTTAAACGGCAATAAATTCTTCAACATGGTTATAAAAAGAATATTTTTTTCTCCCTAAATAGAATGACTCCGTCCAATTTATAAAAAAAATAAAAATCACTTTTCCTTATGCCAAATTATAAGAAAAAAAAATGAATTTTTATTATTTTCAATATTTTTTCTTATGAAATTAAATTCAAATTGCATTTAATTTTATTATTTTCTATCTATAATCAATAACCAATAAAAAAAACATAGTCTTCCCATGAAACTTACTTATTTCAAGGAAAACACAAAAGTCATATTTTAAATTATCATATTTTACTTTTCTTATAAGTGTGAAATTTTTATTTTTGCTAAAAATTTACGACAAAGAGAGTATATAAAACTCACATTCGTAAATAGAATATATTTCGAGTTCCAAACCAGAACACCTTAAAATATTCGACCTAATAGTTTCAACATATGTTGAATTATGACATAAAAAACAATTAATTTCATGAAAAGCAATAAAATAAACAATTTTTCATGAAAAGAAATGTATAAATATGCTAGCAAGTGCAATAAGATTTAAAAAGAAACAATCTTTTAAATGTCACTAATGATTTGATGTAAGCTTACGTACGTTTGATATAATATTAAATATGTTAAAATCACGGTGAATTATCATAATTTTATAGAAATTATAAAACACAATTTTTAAAAAATTACATTAATCAACATATTTTTAATATATTTATTATGGTACCAAACATAAAATAAATTTATTTATTAATGAATGAATGAAACAATAAATTAAAGGACACAAGTTTGGTTGTGGAGTGGGGACCAATCATGAATCCCATAATAATATCACCTGTACATGCGTTGTGTGTCTGCATCTTTTAGAATTAGATGGAAGCTGCAAGAGTTTGGTAAGTTAGGCAAAGTGAATAGGTGAACTAATTAATTGCACAGTTGTGACAAATCACCTTATGACACACACACCAGCCTGTTTTAATTCTTTTATTAGATCCTTCAACACAAAAAAACACATCATTCATTTTCAGATAACAGTCCCTTTCTTTTGAGTTGAGATCTGCTCCAGTCCATAAATGCTCCAGTTTTCCAGTTCAATAGATGGATAAGTGACACGTATGATAAAAAACCATTCAACCGTTCAGATTTAATAAAACCCACTTTTTGTTGAAACACAGTAAAACATAGTACAACAAGCTTCTAGAGGAGATAACGCTTGCTTCCTTTCCGACCAAAAGATGCCAATCGGCGATGACAAGAGAGGGAAGAGCACGACAGTGTCAATCGGCGGTGAGAGGAAGACGGAAACGCTGTATTTGCAGAGGAAGAAGAAGGAGCTTTGCTTGTGTTATTACTGTTTTTTATCTTCCAGTTTTGGGACAAAATTGATTGAAGATTGAGGGAGACGGTTGAAATTGAAGAGATTCATCAGCCCACCTTATGTCTTTTTATTCATTCAAATCATGCTGCAAGATTTGTTCCCAAGTCTTTGCAAAGTGGTGAATTTTTTTTGGCAAAATCCTTTCCCCTAAATAAATCTGAGCAAGAAGAAAATGAAGAAAAGAGAAGACACAAAAATGGATGCAAAACGGTGAAGATCCGAAATTGGAAATCAAGGGATAAAGAGAAATTGGGAATTGATGATGAAAGTAGAAAATTAACTAGAATAAAATAAGGGAAACATGCAGTAAGATGGATAATTGAAGAAATGGTCAATGGGGTAGTTTGAATTTTCCAATATATGCAATTTCAAGTGTTTTTCAATCACTTGCAGACATTGAGAATGAAGAGTGAGGAAAAACAAATCTGGGTACGAGGGAGAAGAACGGGAAGAGAGGAACAGATTTGTTGAATTGTCTTTAATTTTTTTTATTGATTTTCACTTAATCTGAACCGTTGAAATCTTTGTTGCCACGTGTCACACATCAATAAAGCAAACTGGGAAAACTGGAGCATAGTAAACTGGAGCTGATCTCAACTCCTTTCTTTTCTTCTTTACACAACCATAACATAAAATAAAACCACACGTTACACTAAAGAAATTGAGTTAAGAAGATCCTCCATTTTTATACCATTTTTTTTTAAGATATACTCCGTCCGTCTCAAAATATAAGCAAAAGTGAGCCAAAGAAACTTAATGTATTTGATTCAAAATTTGGACCAAATACATTCATTTTTGTTGACAAACTTTTGCTTATATTTTGAAAGGAAAATATACTACTATATTAAATAATTGAACTCACCAAAGATTATATTATTATATATATTTTTTCAAAATTTTAATAATAAAATAAATGAATAAAGCAAAAAAATAGAGAGGATTCCAACTCAGAAAAATTATGATAAAATTTGAGACTTAAAATGACTCGCAAGGGCAAAAGACCCCTTGGTAATTCACACATGTGTTCTTTTCTTAATTAATTTTAGTTAAATGTGTTTTAAATTCTTCTAAATATATCCACTTTCCTTTTTAATATTCTTCTAAAAAAAATTAAACTTTAATCCTCTAAATTTTTTATTTTAAATTTTATGCTCTGTTTATTTATGACACATTTCTAAGCTTTTATTGTTTCCAATTTTGTATATCACATTTGTTCTATTATTGTCATTGTTGTGTAGCTCTATCTACGTGTCTCATATGCTTCCATTCATCTCCTAGACTGGATTTCGGCTTGTTATTCACAAAATCATATTACTATTAAATTATTAAAAAAGTAATAATGATATTCTATAGTTTTTTAAATGATAATATTATATAGTTCTAGCTAAAGGAGAATTTTTTTTATAAGCTAGCTAAAAGGGGTTTGACTGGTATGGAAAAAATTTGATTGAGACTTAAGAGGGGGAGAATTTACTTTGTATGTCTCATAAGTTCTCCGACAAATTAAAAATTATTAATATTGGTGAAAACTTTGTACAAATATTATGATAGAAAAAAAAATCTTATTAGTGAACACCAAATTGATGTAAGGAATGTGATACTCCAAACTAGATTTCTTTTTTCTTGTGTTATTAACCTTTTGATGTTTGATAGTCTATAGTTTGGGCCGAAGTAAATAAAATATGGTAAAAAATTATTTTCACTAGAAATTAAACTCGATTATTCGTTTCATGTTAAACACCCCGATG
Organism: Trifolium repens; assembly: GCA_030408175.1. NCBI lineage: Eukaryota > Viridiplantae > Streptophyta > Magnoliopsida > Fabales > Fabaceae > Trifolium > Trifolium repens. The sequence continues at coordinate 38,065,386 of CP125848.1, read as the reverse complement.
ACACTTGTTAAGCATACCAAAAAAGGAAAATAAAGAAAAAAAATTAATGTTGAAAAGATAACTTTCTACAATTTTGAGGCATGAAATGTACATATTAAAATAAAAAGTTTTCTTATTAATAAGCTGAATAAGTGCCCCAGGGGCACTATTTAACATTTTCCAAGACTTATTAACCACTTAAGTTTAATATTTTGGTTTCTAAACTGTAATTTCTAACACGTGAATAATAATAATTTTCTAAAGAATTAGTTGAAATTCAAAAATCCTATTAATTAGAGGTTTCTAATTCAATTTTGATCAATAGAAGTCAAATTTGATACTCTATAGTTTACAATATTGACGTACACCAATTATTTATACTTAAATTTAATGATAGATTTCAAATTTAATTCTTTCAAGAATAAAACTTTGAGAGTGCGAAATGATACAAGCTCTTAGGAGTATAAGATTATCTTCGGAGAATGGGACATGTGGAAAATATTCAAAATTAAACAAATGATTTTATTTGTTTTCAAATTGTAAATCCACCATTTCTCTTTTAGATGTCATATATATATATATACATATATATATATATATATATATATATATATATATATATATATATATATAGCTTTGCATTCTCCTCCCTAGCTTCCCAAGATCAACTATACATAATAGCTGCCTTCCACTAACCATACACACATTTTGATCTCTTGGTTGATTTATTTGTTAAAAATCACTATGTGTAGATGCTTAAAAACATGTTTAAGGATCATCTTTTGATGATGTTTGTTTTGTGTTCAATAGTAAACAAATTAGCTTTAACTAACCAACCTAAGTAACCTTGTCGGTTGTGTAGTCTACACAAGTCTTTCTCAAGACAAATACCATTGGTTTGGCCAAACCACTACTCTCATCTTCCATTGGTGGATCTTATTTTCCTCTCAAAACAATCTCTTGTTAATTTTTCATCTTTTCTTCTCCTTTTGAAAATCTCAAATAGGACCCTTTTGGTAATAATAATCCTTTTCAATCCAATCAATCAAAATGCTTTATTACTTTCTTATATCTTTTGTTTCCTTTGTTATGATCCTTTCAAAATCATTTACAAATAAACCAATCTCATCCAATGGGACAAAACTAGTTTCAAATGTATTTTGTGAAAAGCTTTTAAGTTTTTTAGCTTCTAGGATCAAAACAAGAACTAGTTGTTTTCTAGCTTTTAGTTTTTTTCAATTTTCTCTTAGCATGCAATTATCAAACAAGAGTTTAGCATCAAAATTTGAGCATGGAGAAGAAGAGGTAGAGAAAGTTTCTCTTTTGGATTTGCATGATTTACCATTAGATTGTATCCTTGAAAAACTTTCACCAAGTGAATTATGCAATGTAGCAAAAGTGTGTAAATCTCTTAGAAAAAGATGTAGAAGTGATTATTTTTGGGAGAAACATATGAAGATGAAATGGAGTAAAGTTTTAGGTGATGCTTCTTATAGAGAATGGAAATGTTATGTAGCTTCAAGAAACATAGAAAAAAGTTCAAATCAACACAAAAATCATAAAACAATACTTGATTTTCTTCATGGTTTTCTTCCTTTTTTTTGGATTAAATCAAAATCAGAAAATGATATGAAGTCAAGGCAGCTAGATGATTCAATTGCTGCTCTTTATCTTTCTCTTGAGAATGGAAATTTTTGGTTCCCTGCTCAAGTTTATAACCGTGAGGTAATTAATTGGTTGCATGCAAATACTTTTTAGTAGTATAGTAATTATGTTCTTAAATAATCTTTGATTAAATATTAGTACTAATTAATATTCTTTGTAGTGATTCTGACTTAAGGACTTTGTTATTAATATTGTTTGAAACTTTAATTATTTTTTCAGAATGGTCATGCTGGATTCATGCTTTCATGTTATGATGCTCAACTTTGCTATGACTATAGAACAAATACTTTTCAAGCAAGGTATGTGCCAAAGTTGACTCATTCAATTCTTAGTTGAGTTTAGGTGCCAACCAACTTGTCTTTCTATCTGTCCTATTGTCCTTTTGGTTTAATGTTGAAGTTATAACCAATGTTTAAAAACTAGTAGGTCATAAATATTGAACCGATGTTGATGTCAGATTATGGTTCAATCAGTTCAACTGTAATTAAAATAGGATAAGTAAATAAAATAAAAAAAAGTATTTAAACGGTAAACAAAATATTGTAAAAAGTGCAAAAAATAAGAATTGGTCGAACCAATTGCAATTCAATCTTGTTCAACTAAACAGAATCAATTAATCGGTGAATCGGTCGGTTATAAGTTTAATCTGATTGTATTGACCGGTTCAGTGTGATTTTTAAAACATTGGTTATAATCAAATTTTTAGAAGTTTATAATCTTTATTTAATCTCTTATTTTTTACAAATTATTGAAGATAGGTCATCAAACACTAAATATGAAGTTCATGGTTTCTTTGATAGGTATTCACCTAATGGGAGATGGACAATTGAGGAAAACATAAAATGGGAGAGGCTAAGAGTGCCACCTATTGACTCTTCTTCACATGTTCTTCATATCTCTGATTGTTTAGATGATTTAAGGCCTGGAGATCATGTTGAAATCCAATGGAGAAGAAACAAAGAATTCCCTTATGGTATGTCTCATCTTATGAAAATAAGTTAAAAACAGTTTAAGGACAAGTTATAAGTTGTTTTCATAAATTTTCGTAAATTTTTTTACAAATATTTATTTCTATATTATATAACTCATTCTTATACTTTTTTTTCATGAACAATTATTAATATTAACTTGGTCATGATATGTTTGATTATATATCATCATGCACTAATTTTTTTTAAAATGTTTTGTTGTAGGTTGGTGGTATAGTGTCATTGGTCATTTGGAAACATGTCAAGAGCAAGGGAACCATTGCCAATGTCACAATAAAGGTAAGAGTATCCACTAGCACACATTTTAAATTTTCTGCTTTTGAGGTTTCACTTTATTGTATTTCTTTAGAAAATTTTAATTTAAACAAAGTGTTGTATATCTTTTTGAAGTCCATCATCATTTGGAAAACATGAAGAAAAATATTTACAAAGGCTAATTAATATGTCGACATAAGGTGAAAAATTTCAAAAATAAAAATAAATTTTCAGTTGTCATTGGCCACCGCCGTAGTCAATAATCTTATTTTTTTTTTATAAATCCGTAGTTGATAATCTTATCGTTAAATTATTAGTATAATGTGAACTGTCTGATCTCTATTTATCAGTTTAGATGTAATTGCATAGAATTTATGTTTATGCTTATGAAATTAAAGTTGTACACACATAAAGCATGAGTTACCTTATATAATTGTACTAATATTTTTAAGCACAATTTTAAATTAATTAACTAATAAAAAATGTTTATGACAGATACAGTGATTTTGGAGTTCACACAATACACAGTTGGTTCAAGATGGAGACAAACAATGATAAACAGAAAGAATCATATAGAACAAGGAAATGAAATAGAAGGTTTCTATGGAGGAATAAGAAAGTTGCATAGCAAAGAGGAAATTACAAGGTGGAAGAAACTTTGGCCAACAAAAATTGTGGAATAGCATGATTAAATAACTTTATAACTTTGTAAATCAAATAGTCCACATTTCTAAAATGTGAAGGTATGAACTTTGTGAAGGGTTAGTTTTTGTCAAAGAAAGATGTCACTCATTCCTAACTATAGATCTAAACTTGGAAAATTTATAGTGGATGAAATTTTCAGTTTTCATACAACATTACATAAGCTAATTGTGTATATATTACTCTCTCTCTTCCAAAATTTTGATCTTTTTAGTTTTTTAGTTTTGTTACAAATCTTTGGTTTTTTTTAAGAAATCTTATTAAAACTAAAACTAAAACATTAATTAAATAAAAAAATTTCTTAATAAAGTAAGGGTAAAAATAAATTATCAATCTTTATTATTTCTTAAGCTGTGTGCAAAGCTCTAAAAAAATTAAAGTTTTGAGAAGTAAAGAGTACATTTTTTTTCTTTTTCTCTACTAACTTATTATGCTCGTTTTTTCTTATGCAACATTTCTATTTGAGAAAAAGTTCTTAAATTGTATACAAGACAATGCAAATTGAGCTTATATAAAGTTGTCATCACCTTTTAATCTAATAGGGCCAAAATATTTATGTCATGTTAGGCTGAACAAAAAAAAAAGTACAATGCTTTGAAATTACCAATGTGCATCCTTAACATGAATTTTTCAAACAAGATCCATAATACGAAAGATAATGATAGCTAGTGATCACACCACCATAAAAGTTTATTGGGTCACAAAATTTCAAAAATATGAAAATGAATTTTAATAGTAAGATGAATCACCAACTTAATGTTGGGTCACCATGAGGGGGCAGCCAGGGGATCATCCACATTGGGTTCAAGAACAACTTCACAAGCGAGTTGGACACCACACTCTTACCCAAAACCTTAAGGTGTTAGGTTTATGGGTCCTCTCACTTATAAAGTGTTCAACCTCCACAATTCTAAGCAATGTGAGTCTTTTTTTACTCACACTTGTCACAACAATCTCCCCCTCAAGTGTGAGTCTATCCATTCTTGGATATGCTCCCCCTCAAGCGGAAGCTTTCTCACCCACAAACACTTGTACTTATACCGTCGTTTCCACACTCAACGAGACACGCCGCCTAACCACCTTTGTTAGGAAGACTTTCGATACAAGGAGTCGGTCGAACCCTTCGTCGAACCATCAGCTCTGATACCACTGTTGGGTAACCATGAGGGGGCAGCCAGGGGGATCGTCCACATTGGGTTCAAGAACAACTTCACAAGCGAGTTGGACACCACACTCTTACCCAAAACCTTAAGGTATTAGGTTTATGGGTCCTCTCACTTATAAAGTGTTCAACCTCCACCATTCTAAGCAATGTGAGACTTTTTTTACTCACACTTGTCACAACAAAGGTAGAAAAGACTATAAAAATCTTGAAAACAACGTAGAAAAGACTATAAAAACTTTAGTTTTGTTTGTACGTTTGATTTGCTATTAGCTGAATAATTTTAATTATACTATATTTGCTTTTAAAATTTCTAAAACTGAACAAACTAGAGGTCAAATGATCGGACACAAACTAAAATTTGTGTCCTTATTGAACGACAGGACAATCTTCTGTCCTCTACACAAGTTGTATAAGAAAATAACTTTTTTGTCCACCAAACATTATACAAGACAAAATTTGTTCATTATCTTAAATTGTATCCTGTATTATTCTGTCATATACTGTTTTGTCGAATACTTATATTTTGTAGATAAAACGAACCTTAAAATGTTGATTTGGATTGTCTATAGTATTGCAATTTTTTTAAAGAATAATATTCTCGGTTGTTACACAAATGGATATAATTCCATAGTTTAGATTAGTATACAAACTACGGGCTACGGTGAATTTAAGTTATAAGAAGTCTTTGTTAACTATAATTCCTAATCATACAATGTGAAAATTTGTTGTACATATACAATAATTTGATTAAGTAAAGGGGAAAATTGTAAATGAATATAAAATTGAATGAAAAAAACTACACAAAAAGTTTATTTTGAGGAATTTTACTATAAAGAAAAAAATCTCAAAAACAATTAGATAAGATAATTGAAGTTTTTTCCAGTTTAACTAGAGATGATAACTTATAGGGATTATGATTAACAATTGCATACACACAATAGAGAAAAATCGACTCATTATTATTTAAATAATTTAACTAAATTATATATATAAAAAAAGAGTGATCAGGTAAATAAGCTCACAGCATGACCCTGCAGTTAAAACTCAACTGCAGCCTATATCCTTTTCACAAAAAAACAAGGGTGACCATATAACAATGTTAAATAAGGAGAACTTTATGTTTATTGATATGATGTTCTAAACCAATTATAGAGTAATGAATCTCTACATGGTTCATGCAAAAAAAAAAAAATAGATAAAAAAAATGAAGAATTTTGTGTTAAGTTTTTTAATTCAAATATATCAAATTGCATCTTCATATTATTATTTGGCTTAATTCAATATTTAGTCCCTAATGTTTATTTTAAGTTTTAACTTGATCTCTTAAATTTTAAAAGTTTTAATTTGGTCCCTTATGTTTATTTTAGGTTTCAGTTTGATCTCTTCCGTTAATTTTGTCATATGTAGCAGACGGTTTGCATACGTGGACATCTTGATACTTGGACACGTGTCCAAATTAAACGGTGTTAATAACAAAACTGACGGAAATGACCAACTTATGCAAACGGTGGAACCATAAGGGACCAAATTAAAAAATTTAAAACATAAGAGATCAAATTAAAACCTAAAATAAACATAAGAGACCAAATATTGAATTAAACCTTATTATAAAAAAAATGTTAACTAGTGTTATGGAATAAAAATAGTTTAGAATTTGCATAGTCAATATATATATTGTTTAAAAGGTACCAGAAATTTCAGTGTGCCTTCTCACTCCTTCTATGCAGATGATTTAATGATTTTTTGCAAAAAAAATTTAAGTGGATTGAGGTCTTTAAAGGAATTATTCAATAACTATGCTATGGAATCAGGGCAAGTTATTAATAATTCTAAATCTTCTATTTTCTCTGGTTCTATTACTCAAGGAATGTTGAATCTCATTGTTCAATTATTCAACTTTAACATGGGAACCTTGCCTTTTAACTATCTGGGAGTGCCTATTTTTAAAGGTAAACCAAAAGCTTGTCTACTTCAACCTATTGCTGATAGAATTAAGTTGAAGTTGTCTGCCTGGAAGGCTTCTTTGTTGTCTATTGCTGGTAGAGTGCAATTGGTCAGGTCTGTGATCCTTAGCATGCTAACTTATAGCATTTCAATCTACTCTTGGCCTCTTTCACTGCTTAAAGATTTGGAAAAATGCATTAGGAATTTCATTTGGAGTAGAGACATTGAGAAAAGAAAACTAGTTACTACTTCTTGGAAGAAAGTTTGCAGGCCTTTATCTCAGGGTGGCTTAAATTTAAGGTCTCTGATTAGTCTGAATAAGGCCTCTAATCTCAAATTATCTCAAATTATGTTGGTCTCTTCTCAATAGTGATGCTTCTTGGGCTTTGCTTTTGAAGGACAGAGTTGTTAGAAAAAGAAAAGTCATTCATTATCATGTTTTTCCTCTCTATGGAGTAGTATAAAGGATGAATTTGATGTTATTATGGACAACACAGTCTGGTTGCTTGGTAATGGTAGAAACATAAATTTATGGTATGATAGTTGGTGTGGTATTCCCTTAATTTATCAACTAAACATTCCTGCTCAGTTTGGTCAAGTGTTGTCTTCATCTGTCAGTGATTTCATAATTAATGGACAATAGTCTATTCCTGCTCAGGTAACTTCTATGTTCAGCAACTTAAGTCCAATTATCCATAAAGTTAGCATTCCTTTGGAGGATTCACCTGACAAACTTTTATGGAAACATTCTGACTCTGGTGACTTGGAGCTCAAGCAAGCTTATTCTTTCAATTTGCAGCAATTTCAGGAGTTACCTTGGGCAAAATTGATCTGGAATCTTGTTATACTTCCTTCAAAGTCTCTAATGGTGTGGAGATTGATGCATCAAAAAATGCCTACTGATGAGAACCTTATGATTAGAGGTTGTGCTCTCCCATCAATGTGTAATCTCTGCAACAGACACATTGAATCTTCTTTCCACATCTTTTTTGAATGCCCGTTTGCTATAAGGCTTTGGTCTTGGCTTGCTGGTTGCTTGAATATCACCATCCAATTCACCTGCATGGAAGACATTTGGAATTTGTGTGACATGAATTGGTCTCCTCAAAGTAAAGTTACCATTACTGCTGCCATCATCAACCTTTTGAACTCTATTTGGTCGGCTAGAAATCAAGCTAGATTCAACAATAAGTCTGCTTCCTGGAGATCATCTATTTCCTAGATTATAGCTAACACTTCATTATCAGGTAACAGTACTTCCAAGCTATCCTCTAGTTCTTTAAGAGAATTTTCTTTTCTCAAGTCTTTTAGGATTAACATACATCATCCTAGAACTCCTATCCTTAAGGAAGTTTGTTGGCAACCTCCTTTGTTGATTGGTATAAGTGTAACATTGATGGTGCTTCTAATGGTAATCCTGGTAATTCTTCTTGTGGAGGGATTTTTAGGAATCATGATGCTTATTTCATATTTGATTTTGCTGAACCTTTGGCTATTGCCACTTCTTTTGTTGCTGAGCTTAGTGGAGCCATGAGAGTAGTGGAAATTGCTTTTCAAAACGACTGGAAGCAGTTGTGGATTGAATCAGACTCAGCTCTTGTTGTCTCTGCATTCAACAACCCATCTAGGCCTGTTGCTTGGCAGTTAAGAAACAGATGGAAGAATGTGTTGGTTTTGCTTGGACAAATGAATTGTGTGATAACTCATATTTACAGAGAGGGCAATCAAGTTGCAGACATGTTGGCAAACCATGATTTAAATCTTACATCAATGGTTTTTTGGAATGAATTACATTTGTTTATTAGTGATAAGGTTAATAGAAACAAACTTGAAATTCCTAGCTTTAGAGTTTGCTCTACTTAATGGAGTTTTGGCATAGTCCCCTCCATTGTATATAGTTCTCTCTTCTTTATATAGTATATCTTTTGGGTGGTTAGCTCTTTGCAACCACCTTTTTTTTGAAAAAAAAAAATATATATATTGTTTAAAAAAATTCTTTTTTTACAAGAAAAAAAAGGGTTATTTCACTACAAGAAAACATCAATTTTTCGACGGAAGACAAATTAATTTATCGGCCGCTTAGGCAGCCACTAACTTACCGGCCGCCTAAGTCGCCGCAAAATGTAACAAAACAGCCAAAAAATTAAAAAATAATATTTTTGAAAAAACGTAGCCATTTACCGGCGGCCTAGGCCGCCGCAAAATCAGCTTTGAAGTTACCGGCGGTCTAGGCAGCCGCAAAGTAACACGGAACTCTAAAAGAAAAAAACTGGCAGCCTTGAACTTACTCTCTCAATCACTCTTTCTTTTTCGCTGCACCTATTTCTTTTTTCTCTCACTAAATAATCACATCAGCAACAACGCCAAATCACTCTTTCTTTTTCTCTCAAAATCTCTCTTTCTCTCCATATCACTCTCTCAAAATCACTCTCACCCTTATTGAAAAAAACATCACTCTCTCCAAATCTACAACAACAACTTCACTTTCATAAAATCACAACAACAACTACTACTTCAACACTCTCACAAAATCTCTCTTTCTCTCGATCGAATCTGATGATGTTGTTTTTTTATCTGTGCTTTTGTTGTTCAGATCTCTCTACCTCTCTCCCGGATCTGTTGTTGTTGATGATCGATGGTTTTGTTGTTTATTTTGTTTGAATCTCGAATCTGCGTTTCATTGTTGTTTAAATCTGCGTTTTTGCTGTTTGAATTTGACCCAGAAAATCTGCATATGAAGCACATGGTGATGTTGTTGTTTTCTTTAGATCTAAATTTTTTTTTATGAATTAAGCATCATAAGAAATAAAAACGTAGTTGTTTATGATGAGGTTGAGATAAGCATATAAAATTAATAAAAAAGAAATGAGGTTGAATATAATTTAAATAAACATAAATTTAAATTAAATATTTTTTTTTTTAAAAATAAAATGGTGAGTTTGCGGCCGTTGTAGCCGCCGGTAAATGCATTGCAGGTGTGTCAGTTCTGACGCGTGATTTGCGGCGGACGTGGCCGCCGGTAAGTGTTAACGGGGCCCTATTTTGCGGCAGATCGTGTCCGCCGGTAATTTTGCCATTTTTTTGATTTTTCGGCCGTTTTCATTACTTTCCGGCCGTTTTTTGCGGCCGCTAAATGGATGTTTTCTTGTAGTGTTTTTAATATAATATTTTCTTCTTAATTACCATGATCCTTATAAAAAATTAACTTATATTTTGTAAAAAAAAAAATTGAGGTACCGTTTGACCTAGATTTTTTTCCTTTTATTTTTTCTGAGAAGTAAGAAGCTAGGTAAAACAATACAGTAATTTTTAAAAACTTTAGTAAGAAAATTTCAGCTTCTATATTTCAAAAAAAAAAAACTAATAAAATAGTTTCAAAATAAGGTGATAATAGTTACTTTGCAACAACATTACTAGTATTATTTATTTTATTAATATTTTAAAAAAGTTTATTTTTTTTACTCCATCTTTAGATAAGTTATTGTTTATAAAAAAAACTTTATCTTATTATCAAACATCTTTTAACCCTATTACAGTATAATTTATTTTTAAAAAAACAACTTTAACACTCTTTTAAATAAAAGAAGTATGATTTACCAAACAACTTTATTTTCGGTTTTAAAAATTCTTACTACTTCTTAACTTTGTGATTAAAATAACTTCTGCACCTAAAAAAAATTAGGCCAAATGATACCTATAATCATTCTCAAATTTGTTTAAGCTATTATTATTTGAAATCCTTACATTTTAAATTTTTGGAATTTAAAATTTCAAAATTAAAATAATAAACATTAAAACAATTTATTACTTATTGTTAATTCTTGTACCCACCTCATTGATTCATAAAAACTTGACTTTTTTATTTGGTAGTTAGAACTAGAAATCCATTCCAGCTCAAAATACTCCAAATAAGCAACCACTTTTCTACGTGTCCGTTTTTCATTGGTAATTTCCATTCAAATATGCACACTTTAATTAATTATTATTATTATTATTATTAAGATAGTAAAAACAAATACTATTAAAAAGATAAATTACGAAAATGTATAAAGTAGCAACGAAAAGTAATAATTTTCGTAAATGAAAAGAAGACCCAAAAATTAGAAGAAAAAAAAAACAAATAGTAGCAAAGTTTCAAACGAAAACTGTGAAGAAGAAGAACAAGAAAAGATCGTTGCTTTCTGCTTCACTGCCATGATGAACGGAGGCCCATCTGGTTTCAGTGCGTTAATTCTCTTTCCCCTTTCTGGGTTTTTCAATTTTTATTTTTTCAGCTTTTTTTATTTTTTTCTGTAAATTTTTGTGATTAAACTATTTTGATTTTCGATTTGCATTCAAATTAAAATGCTTTATTATGTTTATTTGTCACAGCAAATGCTCCTGTTACAAGGGCTTTCGTCATCGCCTCAGGGCTTTTCTCAATTTTCTTTGGGATCCAAGGTCGTTTCAACACTCTTGGATTATCTTATCAGGTATACCCTTTTGATTTTTCTTGATTTTTTTTTAATTTTTTAATGTATTTTTTATGTAATTAGGTTAGTTAATTGTGTTATTTTTCAGCTGTACATACTTGATTTTGTGTGTGACATTTGTGTATTTTGGGAATGAGTGAGTTTTTTTTTTTTTTTTTTTTTTCTTTCTCATTGTTTAGTTTATAATTTTGATTAATTTTAAATTATCTGGCTTGATATGTCAATTTTTTATTTTGTTATATAGTGTGTTTAATCTGTTAAAAATTAAGGAACTGGACCTGTGTTTGATTTTAAAACTGTTTGGACAAATTCTTGTCCCTCGCCGAATCACAGGACAACTTTTTATCCCAACTCCATGTTGTCTAAAATGCCAAAGTAACCTTTTTGCTCAATACCTTAAAAGTTTGTGTTGTCCTATTTTGTTCGGTGTTGTTCTGTCCAGTACTTAACCTTTTGCAAATCAAATGGATCCATAGGGTTAATCTTAAAATTTTAACTGTACAAATCTAACGGGGGTATAATAAATGCTAAGATTTTCTGGTTCTTGTTTTTTATTTGCCTTCAGATTATATACTATGGTTATGATTATAGATACTAGAAACACTAAAACTATGACATATTTCACCCAAATTTGTGCATATTGTGCATTTACAATGTAGTCTTGAGTCGTGTTCTTGTTGTGGCAGGATATATTTGGAAAGATTCGCATATGGAAGTTGATTATGTTCATATTTTCCTTCACATCAACACCAGAGTTGATGTTTGGACTATATCTGCTATATTACTTCAGGGTATTTGAGAGACAAATTGGTTCCAATAAATGCTCAGTAAGTAACTTATTAGTTTATATTTGGGATTTAATTGCCATCTCTATATATTTTCGGAACCAAGTTCTGATTGATGTAACGTAGCTTTTGTGAAATTAGTTGCTTTCTCAAAGTGCCGTGTATCACTGTATGGGGTTCTGAAATATGTGATGCACTCTTTATGCAGGTATTTATTGTGTTCTCCATATTAACATCACTTCTGTTTGAAGTATTTGCTGTTGCACTTTTAAAAGGTATATTGATCTTTATAATGCCTTTCTCCTCTTAAACTTCGACTAATCTTTTTATATGCATTTTATTGTGATACTCTATATATTTGGATGTGCATGTCACTTCTGTTTGTGTGCCGAGTTTTGTTAACTATTTTGTATCATCTTATGAACTTCTTATAATGTTTTTTTTCCACATTTGGTGAGCCTTTTCAAATTTTTATTTAGTGAGGATTGCATGGGAGGATAAATGGTTATCTGTTTTAGTGTTATTTAATAGCGGCACTATATGCTATTGCGTAGAGGAATTTGAACCAATTGCTATTGTTCTGCAATTAGTACAAAATGTTGTCAAATAGCGGCGCTATAACACTGTTGTGTAGCAGAATTTGAACAAACCGCTATTTTCCACGATCCACGATTAATAACACTGATCTGTTTATGAAGATCTTCCCTTTAAATGAAATGTTTATGCTGAGACAACATACTTCCTAAGTCTTGGTCACAGAACAAAATATCAATGAAAGGAGGACTAATATTACAATTTACATCTCTTATCCTAGGATTCAGGAGTCTTCTTGGGTAATTGAAGCATTGAAGAGAATAGATAATTGCCAAGTGGTTGGACTAGATAGTACTATAGATATTATACCTATTGTTGAGAATTGAGATATAGATTGGTCTAGGACTAGGATAGAAATATAAGATGACTCACAAAGCTGTTTAATGAAATTGAGATATAATGTGATGTATGACGAGCGGGGGAGATACACTTCCATCCACATCTTTATGAACAATGTAACTTGAAAAACCACAATAATATACGGAAGTATCCCAAGAACTGTATTATAAAGTTGCGGGAGAAGGTTTTAAGACAAGATACACTACAAAAAATTTGGTAATATACCGAGGAGGCTGACATGTGACAACAGAAGCAATTTACTTGCTATGAAGATCGATAGAGATTTGGAGAAGATCGATAGAGATTTGGAGTAATGAAAAGGACTTGTCCAACATGGGTCAAACCTTGTTTTCATTGATTTGTAAGAAACATACAGTACGGTGTTGCTAGGGATCAAGAGGCCCAGGGGATGTTGCTTAGAGTGTACTAGTACTACAGAAAGAAGGCGGAAGTTCCCTTGGAGTGTGCACTTGGAATACTGAATGGGGAACAGAAGTTTGGGTACGAATTGTTATGTCGAAACTTCAACAACAGTGTAGGGAAATTCCCATGGAGAGAATAAATAGACTTTGAATTCTTTCTTTCTCTGTTCTCTTTTCCTGCCAAGAGAGGTATTATGGAAGGCTGAGAAGAATAAACAAGTTTGTATTCGATTAAATACCAGCAATCAGAGATATGTAAAATAGGATATTTCCAAAAAAAGAAGAAAGAAAAAGTAAAATAGGATCATGACTAGTTTGAGAACACAAGAGAGGGCCACTAAAGTATTTCCTCTTAGTATAGGTCTACATTATAATAAGTGAGATGTTGTATGAAACTGAATGCTAAGCAAGAAAATATGCTCAATGTTGCGAAGATGCAAATGGTACAACGGATTAACACACAAACACAACAATAGGATCAAGTTGGAAAGTACTTATGTTTATTTATTGTTAATAGGTCCTTGACATGGGACTGCAGCCTGTTTGACCAATGGTGAGGATTTTGTTTTTTCTGCTCCAATTTTTCTCTGCCGAGTTGAATTTGGGCACCTTTTGCAGTGGATACATTCCTTATGTATTCTTTTAAGCCCAAAGGACTTTCACATGATGAAATGTTTGGAGATAAAACAATTCCTAGGCATACTCCTAACTAACATCTGTAGACCACACTGCATCTCCATTTATCCCTAGAGCTGACATTATTATCTGGCTTTGTAGTTAGAAATGACGTGACAATTGACAATATTAAAAATGAGTTTATAAGTGGGATGCATCTCTCACCTTAGCAAGCTAGTTTTCTAGTGTTGAGTTAGGCCAAACTGAAATTCTAAGTTGGTATCAAGACCCGCTCAAGCCATTCTCTGGTCATGCTCCAAATGCATGGTCATTAGAGAGATGGGGGCGTGTTAAGAGTCCCCATTGGATGAAATCAGGCCTGAAAATGAGTTTTTAAATGGGTTGCATCCATCATCTTAGCAAGCCGATTTTGTAGATTTGAGTTAGGCGCAATCCAAATTCTTGAAAGGTTATTTGTTTGGTGATGATCCAAGCAACTTATGATATTCAAATGTGTTCAAATCCACACAACAATAAATGGTTATGTTAAAATCATCCTATCAACAAATTTGTATGGCATATGAACGACCCGCCTTCTTTACAGTGCCAAATGGCGCTTACATATTATGTAAGAATTTGATGGAACAGTTTACCGTGTGAAACCTGTGGATACTGATTTGTTTAATTTGATGAAGCAATTCATTGCCCAATATTTGGTTTGGCTTTGTGCACCTTGATATTTAAATTTCTGACCGTTTATTTTTTAAAATGAAGTAACATGTTTATTCTTACTTCGGAAGTTTTTTGTTCACTTCATGCAGATCCTTCAGCAACCCTAGTCACTCCTGGACCTTATGGCCTTATATTTGCTTCGTTTGTACCCTTTTTCTTTGACATTCCCGTTTCAACACGGTTCCGTATGTTTGGCTTCAACTTCTCTGATAAGTCAATCATATATGTAGCTGGACTTCAGGTTAGTAGAACTTAGTTATGGGTGCTTGTATAACTTAGTCATGTCTAGAACCAATCAACTCATGGAAACTAATTTATTTTATTGCAGCTTCTACTGTCACATTGGAAAAAGTCCGTCTTACCAGGGATATGTGGCATCCTTGCTGGTTCCTTATACCGTTTGAATGTCTTTTATATCCGCAAAGCAAAGGTAAATTTATGTCCGATGTTTGAGATTGTTATCTTTTAGCAACTATGTTTTTATTGACAAGTGCAAGTCAAAATCAATCTTACTCCAATTAATATCAATTTATAGGATGAATGTTTGGTAAGCATCACTGTTGGGTTCAAAGCTTCCATCATTCATATCAAGCTTCTAAAATTTCATATTAGTTCAAGATTATTTTGCATTCCATTCTTCCATTGATATACTTAAAAGTTAAGATTAACATGAAATATTTTTCACACAAAAGTCCATGCCAGCTATTTGATGCCACACTTATGGCTGTTAAATTTAAAATGATTTGGTGAACACCACATACATACATTCATACATAAACTCCACATGTCACTTTTACACTTCTCTAAAACTTGCATGAAGCAATATCAACATATTAATTCAATAGATTCTTAGATTTATTTAAGCTACCTCTTGTATGGAGTTACACACATCGTGAATCTTGAATTCTAAATACAAATTATTTGATAATGTAATTTGTAGGTTATTAAACTTAAAACTATCTGATATGCAAAAAACAAAATAATAATAATCAACCCGGCTCAGATTGATTGAATTTGAGATGTTTTTCCATATGGAGTATGGATATTTGTGACATTGTTTATTAGAGGTAAAACCAAATTTGAAATGTAGATGGTTAGATGCTAAATTTCTTGCTTATGAGTGCATTATTTGATTGCCTTTACAACCAACTTGACAGCTCATCTTTATTTCTTGCAATGCATTTTGTAACTTCACAAATCCATCTTGATTCTTCATGGACATTACATAGAATTTAAGACTAGGCACTGCCGTCCCTTTTAGCTTTTAACCAAATGCAAGATGGGGGGAATCGTGCTCTTCTCCGCGATATTTGTTTAGTGTCTACATGCAATGCAAGTCTGTTATTTTGTCTTATGTTTTTATATTACCTTGATTCATCTATTATTGGTGAAATTTCATAACCATGAAAGAAGTAATTTTTTATGTTTAGTCTAGTTTTGTTTTTCCTTTTTCTACTTTTGTGTGCTTATATGAGCCTACATTACAGTTCCCGGAGTTTATTTCATCATTCTTTGCACGAATTTCCTTGCCATCCATCGGAGGTCCACGCACAACACCAATAAGGAATGTTACGGGGAATGTACCATCCTTCCCAGGTCGCCAAATGGAGGCAAGTTTTACTTCATAAGCATATAACTCTTTACAGTTTGATTCATCCAACTTCCTTGATTCGTTGAGTATGGGATTCAAGTTTGGCTCATTGAGCTCAAGCAGCCAATGAGCTATAAGTTGAGCTGAAGTCACAAAACTGGCTCTCTTTCTTGACAAGTCGAGCCTATCGCCTAAGCCAAGTCTGTTGCTTGAAATAGGCATGGCTCGACTTGACTCAAACATAATAAGCTTCTGTGTAATATTAATAAGAATTCTTCTTGCAGAGAAACTATCCAGCTCCTCCAATGCATTCTGCAGTAGAACCATCAGAGGACTCAATCGCGACCCTTGTTTCAATGGGATTTGACAGGAATTCTGCTCGACAAGCCCTAGTGCAGGCCAGAAATGATGTGAATGTGGCGACAAACATCCTACTGGAGGCACAGTCCCACTAATTATTCCTTAAACAAAAGATGGATTATTATGAATTGATTGATGAAATGCCAGTCCTCATTAAGTCTTTGAAATTTGCTAATTATAATGTGAGGAGGATTGGGGATTCATCTTATCATCATCATCTTCAATCCTGTTGAGGATCATTTTTCCCAGCTTAACTTTAATCTTTAGATATATCCATTTTAGTACTGGTGTTAATAGATCAATGAGAATTAGGAGCCTGTACAAAAAATTACTTGAATCATATGGAAAACATGCTGCTTATCATTTTACTAGAGATATTGTTCTATGCAGTTTGTTTAAAGCACACAGAGCCATTAACATTGTCACTCTGATGAGTGTTGCTTACTGTCTATTGAATTTTCTTGTATCAATCATTCAACCATTACAGGGTCAACATATTTTTGGAATAATAAATAAATAGGTTGAGCCAAATTAAGCACTAAACAGTAGTTTGTTGACCTAGACTAGATGAAGGGCAAATGAACTGACACATGAGCTTATTGAGCAAATTTTGTGATATCCATTACTTTCATAGCCACGAGGCACATTTGATTACTGGCTGCAGTACAATAGAAAGATAATTAATGTAAGGTAAACTTTGTTTTGTTGTGTATCAACTATCAAACAATCAATTAGATAATCTTATCAAACGTCTCTATATCATTATTATCGAAATCTCTTGGATATCTTTCCATAGCCACCAAACAAATCTTAAACACGATAATGACCATATAGACAAAACTTAGGTGTATTATTTCTAATTTATACATTTTTTTTTTTGTTATAACAATTTTTTTAAATAAATTATGGATATGAGAAAATAATAGGTAGTTAATATGATAAACACATAAGAATATGCACATAAATTTTGTCCTTATTGTTTATGTTAACATATAGGCTTATATAACCTGTGACAGCCAAATTCGGGTTGAGGTTGGATTGAAAATGATCTAGAGTTACTCTTTATTTTCTTCTATCTATTCTCCCTTTATTTTTTCTAAATTCAAAATATGAGTAAATCAACATTTCTTCCTTTAAAATTTTAAGGTCCAGAGGTATACCCCTACATTTTGCCACCCTACTCTTTTTCTCGCACGTCCTACAATTTTATTTTTACCAAAATACCTCTGCCCGCTACTTAAATAGCGGATACTCCAAAAACACCATACCATTATAACGTCCGCTACTTAAGTAGCGGACGACATTTTTCAAAATTTCTCATTTTTATAACTACGCAACTTAAGTAGCGGAAGAGTAAAATAGAAAGGAAGAATTGGTAGGACGCGCGAGTAACTGATATGGTGGCAGAAGTAAATATCATTGATGTATGTAAGTTTCTTTGTTGGTACTCTGCATCACTATATTTTGTGCGTTTGTTGGTTGGTATCAGTTATGTGCATCTATATATTGTGTTTGTTTGTTGGTTTTGGTTTGGTTGTTTATGGTTCATTCCTTAGCAAGGTCAAGGTAGATTAAGTCATGAGCAAGTTTAGTGAGTAAAGGTTTATTTTTTAGATTTTGTATTAATTTTGTACTTTACACTGATAGTAGTAGATAATCTTCATCCTTGAATTTAGAAGTATACTTCCAAACAACACAAAATTACTAAGGTCTTTGATTATTTTGTAAAAACATTTTCTATTCTCACTTTTTAAAATGACTTGAGATGTGAGACTCGTGAAATGAATAAGTGTAATGAAAAATAGATGAAAAGCTAGCAAGAGATGATGTATTTCTAAGAATAATGAAAACAACCCTTAGCATTCTCATTGTTTAAAAAATACATACAATTGTAGCCAGAAAAAAAATACTACATTCAATTGTTGACTTTGAAAAGTCTATTATCTACTTGTTAATAAATAAATTAAATCAAATTTTTAAAGACAAAAATAAAAAATGTTTTCACAAATCAAGTTTTTCAAATGTGTACATCCGTGTATGGGCTAAAGATTAATTTCCCTTTAATAATAAGCAAAATATGTGGACAAGCAACTACCTATATATAGAAAGACAACTTGATACCATATACGACAAGTTTAACAATTATGATCCAACTAGAGCATTCATGTTCTGACCCACTTGCTTAAGAATTAAAATATCTGTATATTCAAGCCATTGCAGATGTATCAATCCATATAAGATGTGGATTTCAGCTAGTAGCCGGTCTATTCTAACCAAAGAGAAAAATTTAAATATAAAAAATAGTATAGAGAAAACCAGATACATGGATAGTACACTTTTCTTTCCTGTGAAAAATAAAAAGCACCAACCTATAATGGCCATCAATCATTGGGGAAACTAGCAATAACATTAGAAACCCAACTCATATGTACTAGAAATGCATAATCCTTAATCTCCAATTATAGATCCTAAATATCATTTTGTACGAAGCAAAAAAAAGGTGCAAAAGATTCGTCTTAACCATAACTGCTGCATTGATTTAGCGTCAAATACTTGAGCAGGTCTGAGGAAATAGACTTCAATCTTTCATTCCATAACTTAATTTGTAGTAGACCAGCTTTGGTAAACTTGAGCAGAATGAGATTCCGAGAACATTGGAAAAAGAAATGGCATGCCATATCGCAGAACGAGGATATGCATAAAGTGGTGCAACAAGATTTACACAGGACTTATATCTACCCGACTTTTGTGGAGTTGAAAAGCTGGGGTTATCCAGCTTCCACAGCTGCATTGTGTGCCTGCCCAGTTGAAGTATCCCATACGGGCATCACAATGAGCACAGGACAACTTTCCCTCCAATGCGCCTTCCTCAACTGTGTGACAAGAGATATCAGTAAAAAATATATCATTTAATATATTTATGCGGACGATTCATATCACCAAAGAACTTTATATAAATAGAACAAAGTACTCAAACACTGTAAGCAATTGAAAACATCTATTAGTGCTCCAAGAAAATATTGGTAACATACACTTCAAAATATTATAAAAGACGACTCTTCTTTGTCAATACAAAACAATGAGAGCATTTTGAACAAATGAGCAATGTCAAGTCAAATCCAAAACTTGTTGTAAATATAGACACATTTTGATATTATAGTTTAGTGTTTTCTTACCATCTTTCATCCATCGTAGAGGCTCAATAAATATGGACGAACACTCAGATTCATTCGACTTGTTAAAAGGATTGCCGCTTCTCCGCTTGTGCCAACCAAAGGAAGTCTCACCCTCACCAGGAATATGATCGACGACATGCTCTTGCAATGCAACAATCCGACGGCACTTCTTACAGCGATAGGTAGGGCTACGATTATTTTCTACTTTAGTAGCTCCTTCCACCTCTGAAGAAGTTTCAACAGGCATGCCAGGATCTTCACCAAGTTTAGAACTGTCTATCCTCGACCCTGAGAAATGATTCTCACCTGAAAAAAGGAGAGGGAATGGCATGGTTGTTGTTGTATATTAGATGTGCGCTTTAGAATATTTCTTGTCTTAAATTATTTGCCATTTTAAAATATCAAGGAAGTGATATGTTGTCAATCTTAGATAGCGTGGCTTAGCACCATGAAGTGATATGTTGTCAATCTTAAATTATATGCTATAGCAGTTTAGTGGATAGTGGGATGACATATTTTGAAGACTAAAAGGCCATGTACAAAGTAAACATAAATTCCAACAGCATAAATACTCAAAAACATAAATCAAACTTAATGAACTTTGTCATTTTCCATCAAAATAAGCTCTAAATATAATCAGAATGACATTCCATCAAAATCAGGTTCTAAATGTAATCAAAATAGCATTCGATCAAAATCAAGTTCTAAAGGTAGTCAAAATGGCATCCCACCAAAAAAAGATAAAAGCAAGTCCTAAAAGTAAACAAAATGAATTGCATATAAAAGTAGAGGAGCGAAAACAAAACGAACCAAAAAAGAAGTCAAACAGATAGGGTTTTCGAGAATTTTTCCCCAAAACTACAATAGCGCCATCAAATGACATCGCTTTTCAACCGCTAATAATTGCCACTATTGCCACTACTCTCAATGCCACTTTGCGGGCCTATGGCATTGTAGTAGAGGGCCACACACCCACACCACCATGCTATCAACAACATAGGGAAGTATTAATCAGTTTTTTTCAACAAACCCCCATTTATTTGTATCTAAACCAAATCTACACTAATTAATTTTTTATCTAACTACTTCACCGGATATTGGATACAATTAATAAAAGTATTTTAGTCATGGAAGATTGTTTTATCCGGAGAACTAGTACACTTAATCATTTTTTAAGATTTTGTATGGGAGTTAGGAGGGAAAGAAAGGGGAAGGCTTTGAAGGGATTGAGAAGAAATATTGATGAGTGATATTTATTTATTTATTTTACTTTTGATAGTATTATAAAGGAAAGTAATGAATTTGAAAAGTTATTCAAAATCCTCCAAAGCTTTTCCCTGATGAATTTATTTTTTAGTTTCCCCATATTGAAGGGTTTTAGTCCAATGAAAAAAAAAAACACTAATGTAAGGTGGGGAGACTAGTCACCCTTCTCCTTAACTTTACTCATTCGTTTATCCTCAAAAGTCAAAACCGTCCCCTCCCTTTACCTCCAAGCTCCCAGTCATAGCCTAAGAGGTATGTAAAACCTTAAACAATGCATAATATGAGAAAGGAAGTATAATAAAACACGGGAAATGACATAACAATGCACACATTTTTCTTTTGAATAAATAACCCCACCTATTTTTCACTAAAACTTCTTTGTGTTCATATCAGTGTTGTCAATCACAAATCACAAAATAAAGAAAAGTGGTTTGCTCGAAATAAACTATGCTATAGTACCGCTATAGATGCTATTAAACAACATTGTTTACTTGTTGTTTAAGAAACAACACTATTTACTAAATAGTATATTGCAGAACGATAGCAATTTGAATAGTATATTGCAGATGCTATTTATAAAAGACATATGGTATCTCTTGATTTTATTAATAAAAAGTCTTATTGGGTTGGGTCTAAGTCAACCATACAAAACCGACTTGTAAAGTGAACATTTTCTCTATATATAAATTCATGTTTAGGTCATCTCGCATTCTATGTGAGACTCTTAACACACTCCCTATTCAACACATTTCATCAAAATGAATCATTTCCCTCAAACAAAGCTGACCCTAACAAGGTTATCTTTGTTTGAGGGGAATTATCTTTGTTTGAATAGGTGGTGTGTTAAGAGTCTCACATTGGATACGAGATGACCTAAACATGGGTTTTTAAGTACAGACAATCCTCACCTTATAATCCCGTTTTGTAGGGTTGAGTTAGACCCAACCCAAAGTTCTAAGAAAAAGAAAGAAAATGGTGTCTCTAAAAAGGAGAAAGAACAAGGACAAAGTTGAAATAAAAAAAAGGCTTAATCATCATTTTCGTCCCTGTAAGTTCCCGATTTTTTGGTTTTAGCCCCTGTATCTTTTTTTGTTACATTTAGTCTTTGTATGTTCAAATCTTTTGGTTTTAGTCCCTTAAAACTAAAATCCGCAGGAAAATCTGCAGGAAACCAGCGAATATTCATGCAGATTTTCCTGCGGATTTTAGCTTTAGGGACTAAAATAAAAAAGATTTGCACATGCAGAGACTAATTTGCAACTAAAATAGATACAAGGACTAAAACCAAAAAATTATGAACTTACAGGGACGAAAATGATGTTTAAGCCTAAAAAAAATTAAAAGAAAACATAGGAAGAGCAAAAAGTGAGTTATTTCAATGAGTGATGATGACACATGACAAAAGAAAATTCAAAAGTGTAAATATGT
Source organism: Trifolium repens (assembly GCA_030408175.1). Taxonomy (NCBI): domain Eukaryota; kingdom Viridiplantae; phylum Streptophyta; class Magnoliopsida; order Fabales; family Fabaceae; genus Trifolium; species Trifolium repens. The sequence continues at coordinate 38,042,907 of CP125848.1, read as the reverse complement.
CATACACCACCAAAATCATTCAAGGTGTCACTTAGTGCCACCTATATGAGCATGAGGTCCCACAACATGAAGGAAATCATGGAGCTGAAGCCATACCTAGTATTTTCAGACGAAAGCGCTTATACACAGGGCTAGAATGATCAACCTTGAAACCCATCTCCTCAAACATTTTCAACTGAGGCAATAAAAAAATTAAAGAATATCATAAACTCCTCATTGTCAAGTATAAAAATTTATTTTTTAAACAAAAAAAAATGTACTAGCATACAGATTGAGCTTCATAACACACACCTGTTCTAGAAAACCATCATTGGGGCAAACAAGTCCACAGCTCTGCCTTAACGATTCAAGGGCATCTGCAATAAATCAAAACACAGAAGAAAAAAAAATGCATAAGTTCAAGAAACAGATATCTTCAAATTTAATTTTCTTAAAAAATTATACAAAAAAACAAGATTTTGAGTACATTTTGAAAATATACTACTCATATGAACAATACTAAGAACTATCAAAACTTCCATTCATGTATGAATATGGTCTCTGTAGCACCCAAGACACTTCTGACCAAGGTGTGTCCTGCGTCCGACACATAATTGATTATGTTCAATTAATTCATTTTTCCAAATTATCGGTGTCTCCGTTTCAGTGTGTTTCGTATCATACGATTAAGTAAACTAAAAATCATAGTAAAAATAAGAAGAAAGGCACTTGCATGTACCAAACGCGAAGTCCATGAAGACTTTAAACAAACTATTGATTTCATTTCACACCTTCTTGTGACAAATTTTCACTTTTCATCAAATAAGCCGTAATAACCGATGCACTGCAATCAAAAAACAAAAGTAAAACCCTATCAAAATACTAAACTCAGTTAAACTAACAAAATTGAAATTGAAGAAATAAAATTGAAATTAGAACCTTCTAGAAACACCAGCAAAACAGTGAACCAAAACAGAACCTTCTTTTCTACTACGATCAATGAAATCGATACAAACTTCGAGATAATCCAACAAATTCTCATTCTCTGTATCTTTTAGTGGAACCGCCATCCTGACGAGTTTGAGGTCTTTACCGGCGTATTCAAGGGAGTAGAGGAGTTTGTCCGGAGAGAGAGCGGACTTGGCGGCGGTAGGGAGGTCGGAGACATGAAGTTTGGAGATCTGGTTGACGGGGATGGAGAGAGTGGAACGCCATTCGGTGAAGAAGGAAATGGAAGCGGAACTGAGAACGGAGAGGATGTGAGTGATGTTGTGAGGTGGAACGGTGCCGTTTTGGAGAATTTCTGCGGCGTGGTTGATGTTGCTGATGAAGAGATTTTGGCGGACTTGGTAAGGCATCGAATTGAATAGGATTGGATTTTGGGAATTGTGAGTGAAACGCTAAGAAATTTGCGTCAGGTTATTCTCTTCTTATTCTCTTCTGTTGATGTTATTGCTTAGACCCCGCATATATATATATATATATATATATATATATATATATATATATATATATATATATATATATATAGCCTCATGTTTGATTTTGTGGAAAGAAAAATTTATTTATCTTAGTATAATGTCGATAAAATGATTTGAAGATAAAATGGTTTATGTTTGGATATTAATTAAGGTTGTTTGGATCGGTCATCGAATCGGTAAGTTTACCGATTCAAGGTTCAAGTGATATGACCAGGGTCGGATCGGGTCAAACTGTTTTTAATTAAATATATATATTTTAATTAATATTTAAATAAATAATGACTCAATATTTCCTAATTTCACACATGAAAAAAATGAAATGTCATAAAGTCAACATAAAATTAAAACTTTGACATAAAATTTCTAATTCAAACATAATTAGAAATTACATACTAACTAAGTAAGTTCAATAACGTAAAATAATACCTTAACATCATTTGTAACTTGTTTCTTTTTTTTAATCTTTCTTTTACAAATAAAACAAAACGATATCGTTTGGTTTTTTTTTTAAAATATATATACACAAAATGGTGTCATTTTGACCTCTTTTAAAAAAGTAAACGAAACCACCGAACCACTTGGACTGGCCGGTTCACTGATTTTTTCCGATTTTTGACCGATTCGACCGTTTTTTCGCCGGTTCGTCTGCGGGTCGGTTTCCAGGCCTAACCGGACCGGATACATGGTCGGTTCGCGGTTCAACCGGCTAGTTTGGTTTTTTTTTTCACCACCAGTTGAATCTGGTTCGGGGGTCAGTTCTGGCATCAAGTGGTTCCAGCCCCCTCCCGATCGCAGTTGTGGGGGATCGAACCGTGGTCCTCCCTACCAAGTTCAGCGCCAATCACCACTGAACCAACTAACGATTGTTATGGCTGGTTCGGTTTTGACAACCTTGAAAAAATTTGAGTGTAAAAGTTGATTCTACAATCAATTATGGAGAATCAATTCTAAATTAAAGTAGAATCAATAATAGAGGTAAAATCAATTCTATTTTTGAAAATCAAATTAGTTGGAATCAATTTTACTCGTTCATAATCAATTTTGACTGCTCAAAAATTGAAAGCAAGCATTTGGAGATAGACTGCCATCTTGTAAGGGAAAAGCTTCAACAAGGTCTGTTAAAATTGTTGCCCATTTCTACAGCTGATCAAGTAGCAGATTTCTTGACTAAAGCATTGCCATCACCAAAGTTCAATCAATTTGTGTCCAAGCTAGGAATGATAGGCATTCATCAGTCCAAGACTTGAGAGAGGGTGTTGAAATATTGATTCACTTTGTACATACTCTAGTTACTTGATCTAGAAGCTTCTTAGTTAGTATCCCTATAACTAACATTCCCGCCATTTCTAACCAACTTCATTTTGTATATATAGTTTCCCTTGTACTTCAATTCATTCTAATGTGAACATAATGAATTCACAATTCAACATTTTCTCTCTATTTTGATATTTTGATACATCAAAAACTTGAAGTCTATTTAAAGAGATAGGATTTTGTAAGATGATTGTAGCATCCCATGTTGTTTCTATGTCCATTCCCCAATTGAGAACATGATACGCAAGTGTCCACATTGAGTACTCAAATTGCATAACGCGTGCAACATTACCCAATAATGTAGGACAAGTGTGGAGAATCCACCTTGCGATGGTAGAAATTTTATACTTATAAACAATATAAAATTGATCGAAGTACTATGAGTCTTAAAATTTCGACAAATTAAATTATACTCCCTCTGTCCCAAAATAAATGACTTGTTTGACCACTGACACGTTTGCCAATACACAACTTTAATCGTTAATATCTCTAATTATATATTATTAAAAATTATAAAAATGGTATATTTTGAAAGTACTCGTCGAGACAAATCAAACAACATCTCATATGCTAATATTTGCATGTATATATTAGTAGAAAAATAAGGTCAAAGCAGGTCAAATAAATAGTATACTAAGTCAAAAAGAGGTCATTTAAAATGGGACGGAGGGAGTATTTTGCAACTTGAAACCCTAGTTTAACTCCACACCTAGAAATTAATTTATACTCCTAAAATGATAAAGGTCTTACCCCTAAAATTATTATTATCCTCAAAGTTTGCCAAGCACATTCATTCGTGAATATTAGAATGCAATTAGTTGAATTAATCATTTAGGTCAATGTCCTTACCAGTTACCACTAACTACTCCCTCTGTCCCAAAATAAATGACTTGTTTGACCACTGACACGTTTGCCAATACACAACTTTAATCGTTAATATCTCTAATTATATATTATTAAAAATTATAAAAATGGTATATTTTGAAAGTACTCGTCGAGACAAATCAAACAACATCTCATATGCTAATATTTGCATGTATATATTAGTAGAAAAATAAGGTCAAAACAGGTCAAATAAATAGTATACTAAGTCAAAAAGAGGTCATTTAAAATGGGACGGAGGGAGTATTACATTAGCCCCTTTACTTCCACAACATGTAGAAACAAAATATTGGAATTCCGACTAAAAAAAATTATCCACACTTAGTAGCTGACACAAAAAATAACCTTGTACAAAAAAAATTATGGAAGAAAAAAAACTCTTTAATTTTTCGGCCATTGATGTCACATTCCTACGGAATAGCATGCATGATCTTTATCTTTATTTGAATTAGAGGCATGAGTGGTCATTTCACAATAGGTCAAGGTATGACCAATAATTTGACAAGTATGCAAACCAGATGCAAATGGGATAACCGATAAATCTCCTTCAAGATACTTCGGAAACCTCGACATTTGCACTCTCACTTCAAGCATATCGATCGATGAAAGTTTACAATATAAAATTCATTCAACGACTCTCGTGCACCAGAGAAAAGAAGAAATGACTTAGAAATATTTTTGACTCATGAAATATGAATTTCGTTGTTTTTATTTTCTGTCTCCTTAGTGTCTCTATTTATAGATAAACTCATACCACTTAATGAAGAGAAACAATCCTTGAAAGATATTTTGCAATGTTAGTATGAATTCTTGCAGGAGGGTTCCGGAGGGTGTTCGAGAGGAGCAACCGCACAAGGCACCAAATTTCTTTACTTAGTGCATGTGTATGTGCGTGCATGCGTCCGGGTGTTAAAGACACAGAGGGCAATTGGGGCAGGAGGGTTCCGGAGGGTGTTCGAGAGGCTTCAACGTGTTAAAACTCGCACGACGTATTAAAGGCACATAGGGCAGATTCAGTCGCTGAACACAGTCAACGGCTATAAAGGAATTAGTGGCTCCACAATCAAACAAGACTAAAACTTCCGACTGGCCTAACATGCACACATCCATAATTAAAGCATTATTAGATTTGACTTTCTCACCGTCAAGTGAGTATACCCGACCTTTGCTCTTAGAAGCGCCGCTGGAATCGCCTTGCTTCTTCAACTTAGGACATTCATGTTTGTAGTGGGCTGGCTGCTGCTTACAATAGTAACACATATTTTTTCCCTTCAAGCACTCTCCACTGTGAGGGAACCCACATTCAGCTAGGGGTGGCAAAACGGGCCGAGCCTGCCGGGCCGACCCGTTTGACCCGCAATTTTTTACGGACTGGGGTGAGGTTTTCGGCCCGCTACCTTAAGTTGGCCCGCCCCGCCCCACCCCGTTTTTGAGCGGGCTTAAATGGTGCGGGCCTAAACGGGGGCGGGCATGCCCGTTTTTCCACCCCTTTCTAGTATTTATCATTTTATCTTATACTATAAGGAGTACTTATTAACTTAGTTGATAATTTGTTAGTTTAATTAAGCGTAATTATAAAGAATTGTTTGTTAACTTGGTTAATGTTTCTTTTAGTTTAATTATCTTTATTCTCTGTTGCAATTTTCTCCTATTATAGTATTATTGTTAGTTTAAATATGAGGTAAGAATTGTAAGGAATTGTTAAGTTATTATAATTCAACATATTTAATATTTTTTTAACATTGAATTGTGAAATTGTAATTCAAATTGTAAAAAAAAAAAAAAGTATTTGGCGGGCTTGCCCGCCAACCCGCAACCCCGCCAATAAACAGGCGGGCTTGAATTTTGAACCCGCACACCTAAGTTGGCCCTCCCCGCCCCACTCCGTTTTTGGGCGGGCTTAAATGGGGTGAGCCTAAACGGGGCGGGCATGCCCGTTTTGCCACCCCTACATTCAGCACAGTTTCTTGGTGAACGCTGGGAATAGGTCTGCTTCCCCTTACTGGTAGAACCCTTAGTCCTCACTTGCAAATTAAACTTTCCAGAATCCTTCCTTTTCTGAACAGCTTCGCTACGCTCCTTATGAATGTTACCAAGATCTGCTTCAGCATGATAGCTCTTTTGCACCAAATCACCAAAGGTGGTAATATGCTGCATAGAGACATCATGGGCTATATCAGCTCTCAGCCTAAACCTGTACTTTTTCATCTTCCACGATTCACTTGGAGCGTCATTCCCATCCATGACATAGCGAACCAATTCATTGAACTTCATGGTATACTCCACCACTGACATACTCCCCTGCTTCAACTTCATGGTAACTCTCCGGTATATAATGTCCGACAAAGAGACGTCGGAAATTATCCCAGGTCATTTCCATTTGGCTAGCTTCCATGTACGCCTTCGTACCATCCCACCAGTTACAAGCGTCGCCCCTAAAGAAGCGGGAGACGAACACCACATTATCAGCTTCAGTGCAATCCATAGACTCTACGATTCCACTCATTCTTTGGATCCATTCCCGGGCCTTTGCTGGATTGTACTCTCCATAAAATTCTGGTGGACTCATGCGGCAGAATTCTCTATATGCAGCACTTGATCCTTGCTGCTGAGGTGGAGGATTGTTTATGTGCTGTTGGAACATAGCCATGAACTCTTGATGTTGTTGAGCTTGTTGGGCCTGAAATTGCTGTTGCTGGTACATCATCTCAGCCCACATGTTAGCATCAGCATCTCCGTACATCTCGGGTTCATCATCCACGTTCCTCCTTGGCCTTCCAGGTCCTCGTCTTGCTGCTGACATGGTGCTCTAACTGCCAATATCAAGTCAAGTTAGCTAGGCTTAAAGTGACATGACACCTAGAACAGATGTTAGAAATCCAGACAAATACTGGGATTGGCTTCGTAATATTAATGAACTTTGGCACGATCTGAATCGACCTGCTCTGATACCAATTATAACACCCCACGTCTATGTCTAGAATAAAACGTAGAAATATTATTATTGGTACTGAGTCATTATTATTACAATTGGAAATTCAAGCACACGCAGGTGCTAAGTACAACACAGATGCTGAAACAACGGAAGCGAAAACAAGGATTCAACGATACATCAGATTATTAATAGAAATACAACGACAGAAAAGAAACTAGAAAGCATGAATAAAGATGCAATCCTCAAGCAAGGCCACGAGCACACCAAGCAGCATACCTTAGCCAACCTGCTTATCTGAAAAAAATTGTTTGGAGTGGGGTGAGACTACTAAGCCTCAGTGAGTCCTACTACCCTCCTAGAGGTGACTACACCGGGGAAAACCTAATCAGTCATAGCATGCTAACAATATAACATAATACATAAGCATAAATAAAGGTGTAACACAAATTATATGTTATTCATTTTAAACACAAGGGCACTCTAAGGTGAGCATGTCTCAGAGGCCTGGCATATCCGTCAACTGATTCGGTCACGGCATGCAGCTCACATAATCATAACCTAATGGATTATCCCATTGGGAGTCCATAGTGCGACATCACAAATCGCTCATAAGTGACTGATACTAATTTAGTTGATTCTACCATGAATTACCAAATCCCAGGGAGCATACAAACCTATAATCTCTAAGTTATACCCTAAAGATTATTTGTGATTAACATACTGTAAGGTTCTTACTCAGATGAGGACATAAAACGAGTGTGTAAGGTTCTTAGAAAATTTTGAAAATGCAGGTCAGTTCCTGTCAAACTCGCTTCAGCGTGTTAAAACTTGCTCGGCGAGTTTTACAGGTCTATTCTATATAAACTCGCTGCGGCGTGTTACCAACTCGCCACGGCGAGATTATAGGTCCTGGCCTAAAACAACTCGCTAAGCACACAAGTGCACGCTACGGCGAGTTTCATCAGCCCAGAAAACCCAGCTCGCTATGAATGCTCGCTAGCAACGCGCTGCAGCGTGTTTGCCCAGAATGTCCCCTGTTTCACGAAAATTCAATTTTTATCAAAGTTAACACCTACAATCCTCATTCCAAGTTATGCAGTCACACAATATGTATAATATAAGACAGAATGGAGAGGAATTTGGGAGTTAATTCCTCTCACACAACATTTCCCTAATTTCTTAAGTTAACATGCAAAAGTTCATATTTGGGAAACTAGCTAAACTAACCTAAGAACCCACCTGGTAATGAAGCTTTATCCTTGCTTCTGGGCTCCTAAAGCAGCTACTGCAACCTCCTAGAATGCCCCACGTGTTGAGGCAAAATCCCAATTTGATGTTTTAAAGATTACAAACATCTTAATTATATTTTAAGAGAAATTCTGATCATATTGTTATCTAACAAGTGCTCTTGAGTGTTTTAATCAAGCCAGGATTAATCAAGCTTTTCATATCATTATTTAATCAATTTCGTTTAAAGAACAAAAGCTGCAAGAATGTTCCAAGAACATTCCCTGTGTTTCGCTCAAGAACAAACTTCAAAGACAAAGTACTTATTTTTCTAAGTCAACTATGTTCAAGACAAATGAGCACTTTTCTCTTGGTATTAACTCACAAGATCACAATAGCATGCATGTCAAATAAGGCAAGGAATATTTGGAATGAAATGTGTGACTTTCCCTTTTGGACAAGTTTTAAAGAACAAGCATGTGCTCTTGATTCTTAATCCAAGACAATGAAATTATGCTGTCCAATACCATTGAAGACAGGAGATTCATAGACCTATGAGGTTATGCCAACTCATTTGCAACTAAAAGATAGCATGTCCTTTTGTTGATCATTTTATGAACATTCTCCAATGTTCATGATCACTTTTATGCCAAGTAGTACCACACAAGGACAACATGAATAGTGCTTAAAAGGACAAAACAGCTGTGTTTCTGATACCTCACAGCTATCTATCAAGATAAAGATCAAAGCCTCTTTGAAGAATCAAAGTTCATGTCCGCCCAGAATGGAGAACGTTCTCAGAACGTTATAGAAGAATGATGTTCTTGTCAAGTCTACTATCTAGCCCAAGAACAGCTGGATAAACGCATGCTAAAGATGTCTAACGGCAACCCTTGGAGAATGTAGTGAGAAAGGACACTTTACAGCTCACTGCAATCTCATTTCCACGCTCCTTTGAAAGAATCATATGAATCCGGCTCAAGAACATTCCCAGATCATTCTTTCAGTTTGAATGTTTAACAACAACAACTAATGAGCTGTCATTTTTGAACATGTATCCGTTACAAACGGACATATTTCGTCACCAAGCTTCAAGTACAAGCCTCTGCTATAAATAGAGCCCTTTGGTGACCTTTGAAGAACAAGAGCTTTCACTACAATTTGATCATCACTTGTTTTTATCATACAAGCAAATCTTAAAGCTCTCTTTTGATCTCTTTCACTCCAGATCTGTAATTCAATACTAGGATTAGTATATACACTGAGTGTTTGAGAGTTTCTACTTTTCTCTAAGCTTCTCACGTGGTGAGTTTTGTAAAAGCTTAGAACAAATCTATCATCTTTGTAAAAGGTTTACTCAAGTCAATAGGGCTGTATTGTTTGAGTGGTATACCCTTACTAGCCTGGAGGGCTGGGGTATCTTTAAGCTTGTAGGGCTTAAAGGATTTTATTGATCTTGGGTATAAGATCAAAGGAAGAAATTGTAACTTGAGATCGGTAGCATCTTATAATGGAAAAACTCACTGGAGCGTGAGGACTGGACGTAACCCATTGTTAAAGGGGTGAACCAGTATAAAACTGCTTGTGTATTTTTCTCTCTTCCTTACTCTCTTTAAAATTGTGCACACAGATCACACACATCACTTATCTTTTAATTTACTTTATCTCTTGAGATTGATCCGAGAACGTTCTCTAGTTTATTTACATATAACTAACCACGTTCTGAGAACGTTCTAACGTTTGTTCTTCCATAGTGTTTCTCTATTAATTTTTAATAGGCAATTTTTAAAGGTTCACAATTCAAACCCCCCTTTCTTGTGAAAAAACTTTGCTACTTCAATTGGCATCAGAGCTCTGCCTCTAAGGTTGAGCATCTAACAAGTGCTAGAGGAAAAGATCTAGGAAGGATGTATGACTAAAGGCGCAAAGTTTATCTCTGAAGGAGGATCCTCAAATAGACCACCTCTATTTGAAGGAGATGATTATTATTACTGGAAGGATAAAATGGAACTATTTCTTAGATCACAAGATAACAACATGTGGTCAGTTATTGAAATAGGTGAATACGTACCTTTGGTGAAAGATACAACTACACCAGAGACACAAGGAGAATGGTCAACACAAGAAGCTGATAGAGTACTCCTAAATACCAAAGCAAAACTGTTCATTAAAAGTGCAATGAGCAGAGAAGAGTATGATAGAATCATGCAATGTAAAACGGCAAAAGAAATGTGGGAAACTCTCGAGATCCATCATGAAGGAACAAGTCGTGTAAAAGAAACAAGGATTGATATTGGTGTAAGAAAATTTGAGCTATTTGAGATGCAAGAAGATGAATCAATAGATCAAATGTATGGAAGATTCACTATCATCATCAATGAGCTAAACTCTTTTGGAAAGACATACACAACACATGAAAAAATAAGGAAACTCCTTAGATGTCTAACAAAGAGTTGGAGACACATAGTAACTGCAATTACAGAGTCAAAGGATCTTTCACAAATGAAGCTTGAAGATCTAATTGGATCATTAAAAGCTCATGAATCAATCCTCCAAGAAGACAAACCTGTCAAAAAGAAGATGATCGCATTAGACTCTCAAACCAGAGAACATTCTCAGAATGTTGAAAATAACTTTGAGAATGATGAAACACTTCAAGAAGATGACAATGAGGAAATGGCGTTTCTATCAAGAAGAATCCAAAGGTTGATGCAAAGGAGAAACCAACTTAAAAAGACGTTTCAACCAAAAAGAAATGGACCCAAAGAAACAGACATTAGCAAAGTCAAATGCTATGGATGTGATCAATTTGGGCATTACAAAAATGAATGTCCAAATTAAAAGAAGCCCTTCTTCAAAAAGAAATCCATGATGGCTACCTGGGATGAAAGTGATGAAGAATCAGAAGAAGAAAAAGAGGAGCAATAAGCAAATGTATGTCTAATGACACACTCCATCAATGAAGAGGTAAACACCTAACCTTGCTCTTCTTGTAATAAAACTGAACATATGTTTGATAACTTATTATATGATACTCAATTGCTAAAACAAAAAAATGGTAAACTTAGGGATGAAGTTACCAAGGCAAATGAAGAAAGAGATGAGTATAAAGCACAGAACATCATATTACATAAGATGCTCGAAAATATGCAAAATACTCACAAAGATATGTCAAAACAAATTGTTGCGATTAGGAAAAATCAGAATATTCTGGAATGTTCCAAACTGAAGGAAGAAAATGTTTTACTAAAAAATAAAGTTTCTGAGTTAGAAAATGATTTAAGAAAATTCTTTACCTCTACAAAAACTTTTGATAATATCTTGGGATCACAATTTGGAATGTTTGATAAAGCCGGTCTTGGATATAGACCATTTCAAAAAATGAAACTATATGAAAACTTTTTTCTTCCTCAGAAACAAAAGAAAATTCAAAAATACAAATGTACCTTCTGTCACAAGGAAGGACATCTTGAAAGATTTTGTTTTAAAAAAAGGGATAGAGAACAATCTCTACTTCACAAAGAACATTCTCAGAATAATCTCAGAAAGAAGGTTTATAAACCTCCTCATAGAAGAATACATCAGAATGTTATAAATAAGCATGCTAGAGTAAATTTCACTAACCTTCAAGGACCCAAGAATCTGTGGGTACCTAAAATATTATTAAAATCAAATGTAGGAATGTCTTCTAGCAGTCAAGAGAAAGCCATGGTACTTGGACAGTGGTTGCTCAAGACATATGACGAGAGATAGAAAAAACTTTCTTACATTTGAAGAAAAAGAAGGTGGATCTGTTACTTTTGGAAATAATGAAAAAGCTCAAATCAAAGGTAAAGGAACTATTGGTAAGGTTGGTTCTGCCAAGATTGAAAATGTTCATTATGTGGAAGGACTTGAACATAACTTAATAAGCATAAGTCAATTATGTGACAATGGCTTTGAAGTTATATTCAAAACTAACACATGTGAAATTAAGAAATCTGCATGTGAAACAATTTTATTTATTGGATCAAGGATAAAAAATGTTTATGTAGTATATTTAGATGAACTACCTATTGAATCATGTTTTGTTTCTCTTGAAAAAGATAAATGGACATGACATAAAAGGGTTGGTCATGTAAGTATGAAAACTATGTCAAAACTTTCAAAACTTGATCTAGTAAATGGATTGCCCAAGATAAGTTTTGATCTAGACAAAGTGTGTGAATCATGCACAAGAGGAAAACAAGTGAAAAGTAGCTTTAAACCTAAAAAATTTATTTCAAAACCTCTTGAAATGCTTCACATTGACTTATTTGGACCGGTCAAAACTACAAGTCTTGGTGGTAAGAATTATGGCTTTGTCATTGTTGATGATTTCTCTAGGTTTACTTGGGTGCTTTTTCTAAAAAATAAAGATGATGCTCTTGAAGCTTTCAAAACCTTTTGTTTAAAAGTTCAAAATGAGAAAAGTTCAAATATTGTGTCCATAAGAAGTGATCATGGAGGAGAATTTGAAAACTCTCTCTTTGAAAATTTTCTTGACAATAATGAAATATCTCATAATTTTTCTTGTCCAAGAACACCTCAACAAAATGGGGTTGTGGAAAGAAAAAATAGAACTTTACAAGAAATGGCAAGAACTATGATAAATGAATCAAATGTTGAAAAATATTTTTGGGCTGAAGCCATAAATACTTCTTGCTATATCTTGAATAGAGTCACCATCAGAAAAATTTTAAACAAAACACCCTATGAACTTTGGAAAGGAAGAAAGCCAAACATTTCTTATTTTCACATATTTGGTTGTTTTTGCTATATCTTAAATATCAAAGACAACCTAGGCAAGTTTGATTCAAAGTCAGATAAGGGAATCTTCTTAGGATATTCTCTAACATCAAAGGCTTATAGAATCTATAACTTAAGAACTCAAACCTTGGAAGAAAGTATGCATGTGAAATTTGATGAGTTTGAAAATCAACCAAACATAATAGAAGATGAGGAAGAGGAACTTAAAATAAATCAAAATCTTGAACCCAATCAAGAATCAATCCCTCAAATGCTTCCAAGAACTTGGAAAACTGTTACTAATCATCCACCTGAGCAAATCATTGGAAACACAGAAGATGGAATAAGAACTAGAAGATCACTACAGATCATAGAGAACAATCTGGGACTGATCTCTCAGTTGGAACCCAGAACTATAGATGAAGCTATTGTAGATGAATCTTGGACAGAAGCTATGAAAGAGGAACTATCACAATTTGAAAGGAATGAAGTATGGAATTTGGTACCACTGCCAAAGGATCATTCAATCATTGGCACTAGATGGGTGTTTAGAAACAAGTTGGACGAAGATGGTAAAGTAATTAGAAACAAAGCTAGGCTAGTAGCTCAAGGTTACAACCAACAAGAAGGAATTGATTATGATGAAACATTTGCTCCTGTAGCCAGGTTAGAAGCCATTAGAATTTTGCTTGCATATGCATTTCATAAATGCATAAAACTTTTTCAAATGGATGTCAAAAGTGCATTTTTAAATGGATTTTTAAATGAGGAAGTTTATGTTCACCAACCACCTGGTTTCATTGATCAAAACAAATCAAATCATGTTTTCAAACTTACCAAAGCTCTTTATGGACTTAAACAAGCTCCAAGAGCTTGGTATGAAAGGTTGAGTACCTTTTTACTTGAAAATGATTTTTCTAGAGGAAAAATTGACACCACACTTTTTAGAAAAACTCATAAGCATGATTTACTTATTGTCCAAGTATATGTTGATGATATTATTTTTGGTGCTACTAATGAAAAAATGTGTGAAGAATTTTCTAACCTTATGCAAAGTGAGTTTGAAATGAGCATGATGGGAGAACTTAGATTTTTTCTTGGCTTACAAATCAAGCAACTAGAAGATGGTATTTTTATTTGTCAAGAAAAATACATCAAAGATCTTCTCAAAAAATATAAGATGAATGAAGCAAAGATCATGTCAACTCCTATGCATCCATCAACTAGTTTGGACAAAGATGAAAGTGGCAAAAATGTGTCAGAAAAAGAATTTAGAGGAATGATTGGATCACTTCTCTACTTGACTGCAAGTAGACCTGATATTGTCTTCTCAGTAGGACTATGTGCTAGATTTCAATCATCTCCAAAGGAATCACATTTAATTGCTGTAAAAAGAATTTTTAGATATTTGGTTGGAACACAAAATGTTGGCTTGTGGTACAAGAAAGGAACACATTTTGATCTACAAGCATATTGTGATGCTGATTACGCTGGAGATAAAATTGTAAGGAAAAGCACAAGTGGAGCATGTCAATTCCTTGGTGAAGCTCTTGTTAGTTGGTGTTGTAGAAAACAAAATACCACTGCACTTTCAACTACTGAAGCAGAATATGTCTCTGCATCAAACTGTTGTTCTCAAGTAATATGGATCAAAAACCAACTTGAAGACTTCTCTTTAAGGTACACAAATGTTCAAATTTTTTGTGATAATACCAGTGCAATTAATTTATCAAAAAATCCTATTCAACATTCAAGATCTAAACACATTGAAATCAAACATCATTTTATTCGTGATCATGTTAACAAAAAGGATATTTCTTTGGTGTTTGTTGATACTGAACATCAGCTTGCTGATATTTTTACTAAGCCATTGGTTGAGGATCGTTTTAATTTCATCAAAGAAAAATTGAAAATCGTCAAAAATCCCAATCAAAATTGAATGTTATATTTTATGTTTGCCATAGAGAACATCCTGAGAATAATCTTCTGTTTGATGTATGTTTAAATGTTTGAATATGTGTTTGTGTTGTTTCCGTGTTCATGTTGGTTATTTGATTTATTTTTTAAAAGTAGAAAAAATTAGGATTGGCTCTCCCTAATGTCTCTCAACGGTTACCTTCTCCCACTCTCATCACTCTCTCTCTCCAATTAACCACTTAACACAAGTACACATTACTATTCCTAAGTACACCTAAGCCTACTCTCTCACGTTTCCCCACATCTAAACTCTGATCATCAAATACTAACCTCCATCATCACATTTTCTCAAACCGCTCTTCTTCTTCTTACAATTCTCAAGCGAATCTCTTTCTCAACAATGGCTCGAACCAAAGGAAAAGGTACTAGAATTCGCACTCCATCACCTACTCCATCTCCTTCCCCTCACAAACCACCATCACCCCCAAAAGACACAAACACTGTTGAAAAAACCCCAACTCAGGAAAATATGAACCAAAATGTTGTTGATGATTCTCCCATTTCAACCCAGAACCCCTCTCCAACTCAAAATCCCCAATCTGAACCTGAAGACGTTGAACCTATTTCAACCGTCTTTTCATCTTCCACCAACCCAGATTCTTCTGAGAATGATCCCTCCGAACCAGAAATTGATGTTCAACTCACCCAAAATCAACCCATTCACTCTGAAGGAATGGTAACCCCAATTCCTACCATGGTTGTTCCTAGCCAAGCTAATACACCACCCGTCATTGTCAAAAAATCTCGAACCAAATCCCAAACCAAATCTCGAGGTTCTTCTCAAATTAGACGATCGGCAAGGATTTTATCCGGAATTGGAACAGGGAGAAAGATCGTGAAGGACACCACTGTGCATGTCATCAATGATGATGAAATTGATTCTGAGAACACTCTCTCAGATCATCATGAAGAAACTCATGCTGTTGATGAACCTGAACCCGTTACCTCATCAAAATCACTTCCACCAAAACCAAAATCAAAACCATCCCCTGCTCCTATAAAAAAATTTCATTCTGTTACAAAAACCCCCAAACCAAAAGCGAAAACAATGTCTGTCAACAAAAAGCCAAGAGCAAAAATGCTTGAAATTCCTCTCATTCACCCTGATGATGAAGAACGTTTCGAAACATTTTGGAAAGTGAAGCCGGTTGCTGCTGGTAGAATTTATGAGTTTGATGATCTAGCTAAAGGAGGAATTAATCTTTTGAAGTACACTGAACCTCTAGGGTGGACTAGCTTTTTCAAAATCAACGAGTCTATCTTTCCACTGCTTGTTCAAGCATTTTATTTCAATGCTAAGGTGGATTTGGCTAAAAGTGAAATAACCTCGTATATCAAAGGAATTGAAATTCAACTTGACCCAACTGTGATTGGAGATATACTTGGATTAAAGGTTGAAGGAGTTGAAGCCTATGGAGAAAATTGGTACACCGGCTTAGGTGTGAGCAAAGATGCCTTAATTTTGGAAATGTTCAATGAACAAGGGGCTCAAAGGGAAAAACCACCATCCTCAATGCTGAAGCAAGAATACAAGCTGCTGCACAATTTCTGTCAACATTGCATTTTCCCTAGGACGGGTAGTTTGGACAAAGTGACTGAAAATGATTTGCTCATCATGCATCACTTGTCTAAAGGAATCAAACTGAACCTTCCCTACATAATCATTCAGCACATGATTCATGTTGCTAACTCTGGAATCAAAAAGGTAACCCTGCCCTATGCAATGATTTTGACCAAAATTTTTAGGATTTTCAAAGTTGATGAAACAGATCAAAGAGTTGAAAACTCTTGTACTTCATTCAAGTTCAAAAACATTCATCACATGAAGATGAACCTGGTCTCTGAAGACACTTCTGATTTGGGTAAAAGGAAGAGAGCCGAGTTTGAGAAAGAAGAATAATTGAAAATCCTTGCTGATGCACTGGGAGAGCAACCTGAGAACACTCTCCATACTGGTAATAGTGCAGGAACAAATGTTGGAAACATCTCTGATTCAATTCCCTCTCACATCAGTACCTCTCTTCACTTTGGCACTCCATTCTCCCATGGATTTAGAGCCACTGCACCTCCAAGAGCTGGTAAGGAACTTCAAGGTTTTCTTTCTACTACCTCACCCCACAATAACACTCTCTTTTCACCACTCATGACTTCATCTCAAGGAAGTCTTGATACTTTCAAAAGTTCAGAATTTTTCAAAAACTTTGATGACAATGTTCCACTCTTTCCACAATTTACTCAACCCATTTTTACTGCTGGTTCACTTCCATCACTACCCACTGCCTTTGGCACTCTTGATTCATTTTGTTCTTCTGCGAATGCTGCTGCTACTGATGCTATTAACACACATGTTGGTTTTGAACCAAATGTGAAACTTGCTGGAGAAGGTACCTCTGATCAGAGGCCTGCAAAGAGAACCAAAATGGAAAAGGATGTGTCTAGAACAAAGAAAAATGTTGAAAGGATTCTTGATGGAATGACAATCCAAAACAACATGCTCATGCATCTCATGATTGAGCATCAAACTTTAAGGAATTGGTTGATTGCAAATGTTTGCCCTGCCATGAACATTCCTCCACCACCACTTAACCCTCCTCCACATATCCCAGAATTTCCACTACCACATGATGATGCTACCTCTTCTGATGACTCTAGCCCTACCGTGCCTAAGTGATCACCCTTTTTAATGCTGCCAAAAGGGGGAGAATGTCCTGAGAGTAATTTAGGGGGAGTACTAGTCTTTTGAAAAAATGTTGTTGTTTGTTGCTTGCTGCTTGTTTAATTATGCTTATTTCCTAGTTAGAGGACTAGATATTTTGGGAAGTTCTTTTTGCTAATAGGAACTTCTCTTGCTATGTTTAAAATCTAAACTAGGTTTTTAATTTCCTTTGAGGCTTTTTGTATTAATCATGTTCCTTAAACCGTGTTTGGATTCTCACTTGGTGAGCCTTATGATTAATGAAATTATGTTTGACTCAATTATGTGTTTTCTCAATTCTTTATCTTTTAAATCTTGAATGCTTGAATTGAGGGGGAGTTTTTGATAAGTTCAATCAAAGACATTTTTCACAAAATCCTGTACTAAATTTATCTAAATCAGAATTACTTTAAAACATAATTCAAGAAGTTTGTCATCATCAAAAAGGGGGAGATTGTTGAGGCAAAATCCCAATTTGATGTTTTAAAGATTACAAACATCTTAATTATATTTTAAGAGAAATTTTGATCATATTGTTATCTAACAAGTGCTCTTGAGTGTTTTAATCAAGCCAGGATTAATCAAGCTTTTCATATCATTATTTAATCAATTTCGTTTAAAGAACAAAAGCTGCAAGAATGTTCCAAGAACATTCCCTGTGTTTCGCTCAAGAACAAACTTCAAAGACAAAGTACTTATTTTTCTAAGTCAACTATGTTCAAGACAAATGAGCACTTTTCTCTTGGTATTAACTCACAAGATCACAACAGCATTCATGTCAAATAAGGCAAGGAATATTTGGAATGAAATGTGTGACTTTCCCTTTTGGACAAGTTTTAAAGAACAAGCATGTGCTCTTGATTCTTAATCCAAGACAATGAAGTTATGCTGTCCAATACCATTGAAGACAGGAGATTCATAGACCTATGAGGTTATGCCAACTCATTTGCAACTAAAAGATAGCATGTCCTTTTGTTGATCATTTTATGAACATTCTCCAATGTTCATGATCACTTTTATGCCAAGTAGTACCACACAAGGACAACATGAATAGTGCTTAAAAGGACAAAACAGCTGTGTTTCTGATACCTCACAGCTATCTATCAAGATAAGGATCAAAGCCTCTTTGAAGAATCAAAGTTCATGTCCGCCCAGAATGGAGAACGTTCTCAGAACGTTATAGAAGAATGATGTTCTTGTCAAGTCTACTATCTAGCCCAAGAACAGCTGGATAAACGCATGCTAAAGATGTCTAACGGCAACCCTTGGAGAATGTAGTGAGAAAGGACACTTTACAGCTCACTGCAAGCTCATTTCCACGCTCCTTTGAAAGAATCATATGAATCCGGCTCAAGAACATTCCCAGATCATTCTTTCAGTTTGAATGTTTAACAACAACAACTAATGAGTTGTCATTTTTGAACATGTATCCGTTTCAAACGGACATATTTCGTCACCAAGCTTCAAGTACAAGCCTCTGCTATAAATAGAGCCATTTGGTGACCTTTGAAGAACAAGAGCTTTCACTACAATTTGATCATCACTTGTTTTTATCATACAAGCAAATCTTAAAGCTCTCTTTTGATCTCTTTCACTCCAGATCTGTAATTCAATACTAGGATTAGTATATACACTGAGTGTTTGAGAGTTTCTACTTTTCTCTAAGCTTCTCACGTGGTGAGTTTTGTAAAAGCTTAGAACAAATCTATCATCTTTGTAAAAGGTTTACTCAAGTCAATAGGGCTGTATTGTTTGAGTGGTATACCCTTACTAGCCTGGAGGGCTGGGGTATCTTTAAGCTTGTAGGGCTTAAAGGATTTTATTGATCTTGGGTATAAGATCAAAGGAAGAAATTGTAACTTGAGATCGGTAGCATCTTATAGTGGAAAAACTCACTGGAGCGTGAGGACTGGACGTAACCCATTGTTAAAGGGGTGAACCAGTATAAAACTGCTTGTGTATTTTTCTCTCTTCCTTACTCTCTTTAAAATTGTGCACACAGATCACACACATCACTTATCTTTTAATTTACTTTATCTCTTGAGATTGATCCGAGAACGTTCTCTAGTTTATTTACATATAACTAACCACGTTCTGAGAACGTTCTAACGTTTGTTCTTCCATAGTGTTTCTCTATTAATTTTTAATAGGTAATTTTTAAAGGTTCACAATTCAAACCCCCCTTTCTTGTGAAAAAACTTTGCTACTTCACCACGAACCCCATGCCAGAAATTTGAAACTTTGACAGTTGAAACCCTTACTTTGCTCTACGAATTTGAATGGTGTTTGATGATCAGAACTGATGTGGTTAGGGGTATTTATAGGAAGGTTTCTGATGTAGAACAGTACATGGTTTGGCTAAGGTTTGAACATGCATGCATCACCATTGGTTTGAAAAGTTCAAGTGATTGACATTGTTGTTGTTTAGCAACATGTGAAGCTTAGGGAAGATGGAAAAGTGAGACCTCAGTGATTTCAGATCCTGATATTGTTCATGAGATAGGAATCTCTACTGTTGGTGTGGTGGTTGTATTCCAATGGACAAATTCTTGAGTTGGGAGTTGGTAATAAATTTGGAGGTTTGCTAGTTTGATGATGATGATCACGTGAGGGGGAAGAGAAATGAGAGGTTAGTGACAATCAGATTTTTCTGATGGTGTGAGGTTAAAGAGGAGTAGTAAGTTCCCAATACTTACTTAACCCATTTGCATGAATTCTAGTTGGTTGAACCATGGGTGAGGTGTAGGCTTGACAAAGCACTAAGAGTGAGTCATGTGTGGTGAGTCACATGAGGGAGGGAAGTTTGAAATCTTAAAGTTAATTAATCTTAAGAATAGGCTTAAGGTATGATTATGTAACTTAAATCAAATTGAATTTACTAACATTGTACATAATACACTTTAACCCCATGACTTAATTAATTAATTTCTTCAAATTGATTCTAATTTTATTAGACCATTTCTAATTAAAATTAGTTGGATAATTTTAGGAGTTGGGATGTTACAACATCATTTCACTTTTGGGTTTTTGTTACGAAAACAAAAGAGGATTAATATATTAATTCATGTCCAATGGATCATTGGATAAGTTTATCCTTAAAAGTGGATTTCTTGATGCTATTTGTAGTTTTGGATTGGAACACAATGTACAAAATTGCATTTGGCATTACTCGGGGACTAGAATACTTGCATCAAGGATGTATTTCAAGGATTTTGTATCTTGATATCAAACTCCAAAACATTCTTTTGGATGAAGATTTTTGTTCAAAAATCTCTGATTTTGGACTAGTTAAAATATGCTAAAGAAATAATAGTATTGTGTCTATACTTGACACAAGAGGAACCATAGGATACATAGCACCAGAAGTATTTAGCCGAACGTTTGGTCAAGTTTCTCACTAGTCTGATGTATATAGTTATGGTATGCAAGAGGGTTTCGGAGGGTGTTCAAGAGGAGCACCGCACAGGGCACCACAATTTTAGGGGCACCAATATTTTTTACTTAGTGCATGTGTATGTGTCTGCGTGAACTCGCGTGTGCGTGCGTGCGTGCATCCGGGTGATAAAATAAATAAGTATTATAACTACATTTTAAACTAGACTTAGACTCTTATGATTTTGATAGTAAAATCTATTTGAAAAATTAAAATTTATCAGAGGAATTAAAACAATTGAAAATATAATTTTTAACTTTTCTTTTAGATTATATATATTTATGAGTTATAAAAAAAATGAGTCACCAAAATTATAACTTGCATAAGCACCCAAAATCTTAGGGACAGCCTTGAATTCTTGTTCAGAAGATGTTCTAAAACTAAACCAAAAAATACTTTATTTCTCCGGAGAATACCGGGTTCGATTCCCAGAGGGAACAACGCTTGGCCAGTGCGCATGCCTCTACGCACGAGCCGGATTAGTCGTCCACCTTTGGTGGTTCGGAACCGGTGCGAAAAAAAAAAAAATTACTTTATTTCAAACTAACCATTACATTCTTTCAAATATATTTTGAAAATTTTCCCGCACTTTCTAGACACTTTAGTCCTGGACATGAGTCCTTAAAAATAAAGTAACTTAAGAGGATGCAGACCTTAGAAAAGCTCCTACTCATTATGCCGTCAGAAGCAGGTTGATATAAGGATTAGTTTTTGTGATCTACATAGTAGATCGATCAAGTTGGTGAAGATTCATGGTGTATATCTCATAAAGGTTTAAATTCGAATCTCGTTGTGGCCACTATCCAAACTCACCTATAAGTTGGTCCACAACTTAAATTTTTTTGAGTCCATCATTTTACAAATGATTTGGCATTATTTTACCTACTTATCTTTAATGTGCCATATTAGTTTTAAAAGACTTATTTATTAATTATCCCTACAACATTAGGGATGCAGGAAATAAGGACAGTAAAAGAATTGGTTGGTGTAAATAGTTTTCCCCTTTCCATATTGAAGTTAACGTTTAAAGTTTAGATGGCTGCTCTTTGCCCTTCCTGAATTGCTCACACTAAAAAACATATTTCCGAAACATATATATCTCTGATAAGATTTGCATTACCAGGAAATATCTTCCGATAAGATTTGCACTACCATAAAATATCTCCCAATAGACGGGGGACATGGGAAAATTCTGATCAATTTAGGAGGGGCAAAGAGCAACCATCGAAAGTTTATTTATGCTCCATTCTAATCACAGCCCAATTTTGTTGCAATATGGATGTCTATTTCCCAAAGAGTTGTTCTTTTCGCACCCCCCAGCACTCTTTTTCACCTCCTGACATTCCTAATTTACTCATCTCGCTACTTAGGGAGCGAGTGTGTAAAGTGCAAAAAATAGGAAAGTTTGCTTCCTATGTAGCGAACTTTATAAAAATCATTTTTTTTTATAATAATTATGGAGCAAATCAAGAAATATGTTCATAATTGCATCATGAGATCATGTATATAAAGTAATAATATTGTGTAATGAATGATAATTATACAAAGAATATTTACAATAAATCTAAGATATCATGCACATAATTACAATTTATTACATATCAATTTATATTAGGAATATAATAATTAACATTAATGTATAAAGTTTACTAGTCACACTGAGTTCGCTCTCCAAGTAGCGAACTGTGTTTTCGTTTGCTTCCTAAGTAGCGAGTGTTAATTTTTTATACTCAAACTGAACGCCGGCACCCCCCATGGATGAGAAAATCATGAAAAAAAGAGTTTGCTCCCTAGGATGCGAATTGTGCTCGCTCCCTAGGATGCGAATTCAATTGTTTCATGATTTTTTCATCCATGGGGTGCCGGCGTCCAGTTTGAGTATAAAATATTGACACTCGCTACTTAGCGTGCAAAAAATGCTCGCTTTCTAGGTGGCGAGCGAGGGTAGTTTGGTAATTTCAGGGGGTGACTAAGAGAGGCCTGGGGTGCCAAAAGAACAACTCTTTCCCAAATGGAAGGAACATCCATTTTGTTTTGAGGCAGCATGGATGAAACATCCAATCCTGATTATGCATAGAACAATAGTGGCTTATGTGTGGAACAATAGCCATAATTTTTTTTTATTATAATAACATGGTTTGAGATTAACATCTTCAAAACATAAAAGGAAGAGTTGGAGGCAAGGATTAATGGTGTCCCAAAAGAGGAGTTTGATGAAGTCGTTATAAATAATTTCTCCTTTAACGTTCTAAAAAACATTTTCTTCGACGGAATTTGAACCTCCGTTATTGTCTTTTTCAGATACTTGTTGTTCTGTCTGTGTTGGGATACGATAGGCCCAGTTTCTATCTTTTATTGGATTTAGGGGAGAGCTCTACATAACTTGAAAAAATTGTCAGTGGACAACTTTATAATTGATGTAACTACATAAAATGATGACGCCGTTGTGAAGACCTTGAAATTCTTCATGTTGTGGCCGCAGTTGCAACCGCGCACTGTAATTTATCATTAACAAGACTCATCGATAATCACTCAAACTTAACATATAAAAACAGATTATAAAGAAAAGTTGCATTGTCAACTATGAAGGAGTTCACATTGGGAAGAGTTTATTCATAAGTTCCAAGGGGGTACACAAGTGATAAACCCGAAAACACAACTCATTTTATAAAAGTTCCACTACTCCTAAGTACAACTTGTGCTCTACTTTAATCTGTACAATCCTCTAACTCCAGCACCATCGATCTCAAACTTAAAGAGAACAATAAAACATGGGTGGAGGAAAGTGTTTTCGGTTTGTAAAACGCTCAAAGGGGCATTTAACAACAAGAGATGATGCATATAGCATCATCAAAAGGCAACTCCCAACAAGCTATATATATATAGGCTATTGACTTTGCAAAAGCCATGTTTGGAATCATAACGAAGAGACATGATGTTGTAGTTTTGCTCATGACTCGTGCATTCAAATCTCATCAGAAGATCTTCTAATTAATAGGGGCAAGAAAAAACAATGGCGATCATGTGTGTTTTCTCTCAAGCCTTGTGAAATGTGCGAGAAGAAACTCCGTGCAGGAGTCTGACAAATCCTAAGAAACTAAGCTTTCCATCCGAGTGTCTTATCCAATCTTGGAGTACCACGTGGATAGGTACTGAGGGGCTAAGCCCGAGTTCCTGAAATAAATCAAATTACAAAATCTTAGTAACAGTTATATAATGCTGCGGAAGCATATTGATGATCAGGAGTATTATTTAAGGTTACAAGCCATCATGTTGATCATATGCACAGGTGAATAATTATGAAGAAAACAAACGAGAATTCGACATGTTACGTAAGACATGCAAATAAATTAATTATAAACAAGGATTTGATAACCACTTGCATAATCTCTTGAACAGACTCCACTAAAATGAGTATGTTAGTAAATCAGATATATCAAATCGAGATTCAAATTGTGAATTGGAAAACCTTATTTCTGAATTGAGTCGAATTTTATTATGAATCGTAAGATACATTGCTAATAAAAATGTCATTTTAAGTAAAAAAACAAGGGATGTAACAAAGTTATAAGCTGATAAATCATATATGACTCGCATGTATAGAAAGATACTGATAACAGTGCCGTAAAATGCTCAAGTAATGGTATATGTACTTTGGTTTAGTTTAAAACAATGTGGTAATCTTAAACTACTAAAATTTAAAGGTAGATATTCCCTTGTGCACTTTACAAACAAGCTTAAGCTTATTTTAGAGGGAAATTTTCTTAGTGAATTGATAGGACCTTGGGAACAGTTGACTAAATCTGCAGGGCCTTGGTTTTAATTCTCCAAATAATTGAAAAAACGTAAAATCACAATATAAATATACTAGTATGTTAGACAAAATGGTATTGCAAAAGAATAGTACCGAGGCAAGCTCTTCGATCATAATTGGTCTATTTCCATCCTTTTCAAACAGCTCGTAGGCACGCCTTGCATGTTGCTCCCACGTATCCATTCCCTCCAGTTGATGGACACTTATAGCTGCAGCACAAAATTCCTCAAAATCTAATTTTCGATATTGGATTGAGCTAACCTGCAACATATAAAGTAACAATTCACTTTCCAAGGAACCAACTTTGGTAGAAGCTTAATATGAAAAGTTAAAATCCTTCATAGATTTACCATGTTCACATAATCTAAGACTCGTGAATCCTTTGAGGCATCAGTGGCGCTCTTTAAAACAGCCTGTTAATTTAAAAGTTAATGGCTTGAAAGTAATTTGGCAAAAAAGTACAAAAACTTTCAACATGTACTTACCGTCTTGAAGTTCTGCATAGAGATTAGTCCACTTTTGTTTGGCCCTAAAAGAGTAAATTGTTCCTTGAGATATGACAACTGAACCAATGTCAATGTCTTGGCAAGAGCCTGCGAAAACGACAAAACTTCAATACATTATTAATTACTCAAGATGACAAGAAAGTATAAAAACTCCTTGTACTCAATTATCAACTAATAATTTCATTAATAATTGCTCATTAATCATTACCATGTTAATACTACAAGATCAGCCATATGAGATCTCTAAGATTCTTTCTCTTTTACACTACTATCTTAACCTTTTATTCCTTTTGGAAGGACAAGCTAAAACCTACTTAAGTTTCTACCTTTTTCCTTCTCATTTCCTCATTTTCAGGGACAGAACTACGAAAAGTTGTTAAGGGGGCAAAAATTTAACATATGTAACAATAGGAGGAACTCAACAAACAACTTCAACAACATGAGATATAACAAGGAAGGAGTAAAGCATAGTTTTATAAACAATGACAGCACATACCCCTAATGCTGATTTGCGTAAAGAAGACGAGCATATGTAAGTTTTGACGAGCTTGTGGATTATCATATCAAACGGTATCTTTACATCCTCTAAGTGGTTCACCAGCCATGGATGACCTAATCATAAAACCAAGCTATAATCAAGAGAGTTCATTGGATTATATGAAGAGAATTTTAATACCACAACAATCAATGGGAAGCGAAACACATACTGAGAGCCTGAGCTGCAGTTAGTCTTTTACGATAGTCTTTATTCAACAGCCTCTTCACAAAATCTTTTGCATCAGCCGATAAAGAAGGCCAAGGAGCTTCATCGAAACTCGGATCTGCCTTAAGAACAGCTCGAAATATGCCAGATTCTGTCCTTGCCCAAAAAGGCCGGCTTCCACATAACAGAATATAAGCAATTACACCAATGCTCCACATATCTGCTTCTGTCCCATAAGATCTATGCAAAACTTCAGGGGCGACATAATATGCACTTCCAACAATATCATTCAATCTCTCATCTGCAAAAACTTCTCACTGTTACCACTTGTGGTTAATTTGACGTAAAAAATCGGCAAAAATATAGCGTAGGCAATAGGTTAGACCTGGCTTTACATAATCAGAGAGTCCAAAGTCAATTGCCTTCAGCGTGGAATTTTCATCCTCAGAACTAAAAAGAAAATTCTGTAGCAGAAAACCAACCTTCTTGATTAAGAGCAAAACAATATAACATGAAACAAAGTAAATAATTCTAGGTAAAAAATAACTGAGCTGCAACATCAATTGATTTATGAATTTACTTTTGTCGATTAGAACGAACTCATAACAATAAACTCAAATTGCATGCATTCACTTCACTCAGTAACTCGTTAATAAATGATAATATTAACCATGAAGTGATAATACAAAATAAATGAAAGTCCAAACTTAACGAAAAAGCCATTATGAGCATCCCCGAAAGAGTAATAATAAGATTCCAAACAAGTTAGGAGCTCTTGCTGATAAAATCATCTAAATTTATTGGATCTGTAAAAAATATCTGAAAATAATGATGTCATTATTTTTAATTAAACCCGAAGGCCAAAAAGATCCGATCATTTTTTTCAGATAAACATTGATCAGCTTAATGAACTAACTAGTAGTACTGACACGTGTTGGAACATTGGTCTTTGAAAGAAACGGCACGGAAACAGTAAAGGACAACAGAGTGCGGTTTCGTGTGAGTGACGTGAGAGCAAGCGACACATGGTAATCAAAATGAAATGAATGTGAGTTTTCCGCGTGTACCATGAAAATTTAGTTTTCTTAATAAGAATAGGTGAACCAACTAGTAGCATGACCCGTGTTGCAACACGAGTCTTTGAAAGAAACGGTGTGGAAACAGTACAAGAGAATAGAGTGTTATTTTCGGCAAGTGGTAGGATAGCGACACGCAGTAATCAAATGGAAAGAATATGAGCGTGCCACGTGTACCATGATAATTTAGTTTTCTTAATATGAAGAGATTACCTCTGGCTTGAGATCACGGTGTACAACGCCCTGTAGATGACAATAAGCTACCACACTTAATATCTGAATCAAAACAACTCTGGCATCCTCTTCCGAGTACTTTCCACCCCTATACATCAGAATCAAATATGAGCTTATCAGAATGTCTCCAATGACGGCAACAGGATAATAACTAAACCATAAAATCTTCTTTTAGTTTATTCCAACTTTGCGGCGTGGAGAGTATCATTACCTGGAAAGAATCTTATCTAGCAATTCACCTCCTTTGCACAATCTGCATGGAATAAGATATATTAGAACATTAGCTCCGAATTTATTGACTCAATTAACAACTTCCATTTTCATGCTTAATTAAGACAATATCTCCAAACAATCTATTTGAACACAATATATTTCTTTGGAAGTATACTCAAGATATAAGGAAAGTCACCAGTTAACTTAAATAAACAATAACACTCAATTGACATGGGATTATAATTATATTACTACGTGTATGTTTGGTTGCGCAACGCATTGATATTTCTCGCGTTCATACCTGTGCACTTTGAAGGTGACATTACTGAGGTAATAAATCCAAGTTTCGGTAAATCTCACGGTGGCACCGCGATTTATAAGTTTTGAAACACACTAAAATAATCCACAGCCAAAGATGTGATAAAAATATAAGGGTAATAAGAACTTACTCCATAACTACATAAACATTTTCGTCGTCTTCATAGGCTTCATAGAATTGTACTAAATTCTTATGACCGGTTAGAGCTCGCAATATCTTCACTTCTCTTCTTACATCCTCTATCGCAATTGCCGTTGTCATCTGCCAACATTGTCCAAATTCATAAGAACAAAGAGCACATAATTTATTTAATAATTAACAACCATAGATGAACATTGATCATAACAATAACTTTTCATAAGACTGAAATGAAAACAAATCCAACAAAAGTAAAATGCATTAATATATCAAAAAATACCACAACCACATATATCCATCTACAATTTCAGAATTTTTCCAAGTAAAACCTAAAAACCTGAATTATTATCCACAAATAACACAAGACATGAAATACTCATAAACATATCTGCCCTAATAATCAACATAGAACTTAATCACAGAAAACCATTCCAAAAAAAAAAAAAAATTTAAAAAAAAATTTCTTCCAAAAACCACAATCCATATAAGTGATAAATTATTGACCAAAAAAATCTAAAAAGTAGCTTCTTTTACTACTTCCACAACATATTTTCACAAGAACACATAGATCACAAATCAAACATAGAACCCAATTTTAAACAATTTATATTAAAAAAAATCCAAAAAATTGTTAAAAACAAAACAAATATGAAATTAGACCTTAGATTTAGGAATGACTTTAACAGCAACATCATGACCCTTAAAGCTTCCTTTTTTACCCTTAGCAGAACAAGTATAACCAAAATGGCCACGACCAACTTCTTGTTCAATCTCAAAATTTGTCACAAAATGCTTAGAAAAACCAAAACTTTTATCCAACCCAACTTCACACTCACTCCCTTCAGGAATTGTGGCCTCATTAGGCTTCACAGAGCCGTGGCGCCTCGCGAGAAGAGCTCGAATGTGCTTTGCCGGAGAAGGAGGGGGAAAGGGTCGTTTAAAGATCCGAAGAGGGGTTGAACTCACACTATTAGAATTTGAATTTGCAGGTGAGTTTTTGAAGAAACTTGGTAATGGACTTGGACTGAAAAATGGAAACTTTGAAGATGATTTAGTTTTTGAATGATGATGATTATGAGAGCTTGATGGTGGTGGAAGTTGAAGAATTTCTTCACTTGGGAAAGATGAAATTTCTCTTTCTTTTTGTGAAGTTTCAATGGGTTTTCCATGACAGAGTCCCATGAATAACCCAATGAGAAAAAAATCACTTTTTTTAGATCAATTGAAGGTAAGAAAGAAGAAGAAAATTAAGAGCTTAAAAGGGTCAATTGGGTTGTGAATTTTCAAGAGAAAAGATTAGAACTTGCATTTACTGTGTCAAAAATGAGAAATCTGAGAAATGAACTTTTGTAGCTAAAATAATTAGCTTAGAAGGGAATTTGTAGCTAATAGCTATATTATGAAGAAGGTGAAGTAGAAGAAGCTGAAAATAAAAAAAATATTAAAAAATAAAAAATTGTGAGAAGGAGTGAGAAGAGAGAAAAAGGATGAGAAAGTGAGGCAAAGATGCTTAGCAGAGTCTGCAAGAGAAAAGGAAAAGAAACCAATCTCTCTTTCCTTTATTCTGCTTTTGTTAAGACTGTCTTTTTATTTTTTGTTAATTTTAATTTAATTTTTTATTAGTTTGTTTTTAAGAATTTTGTGTACAGAAAAACACTTTATTGGAGAGGGTAGTGTTGGTTTCTTCTCTAACAATAATAGTGAGTGGGGTTGGTTTTGGATCCTTCCAGCCTGTCGTTATTGTGATCCCAAAAAAATAACATTAAGGGTAAAAGCATAATTGAATTTCTACCATATATTTTCGGCCATCCAATTTAAATTGATAATTGAAATCATTTTATAGTATAAATTAATTGTGTTAATTAAACTATTCAATTTTAAATTAATAGTCGATAAACACCATAAAACGTGTAGAAAGCGTGTCCCATGCAGAAGCACGAGTATTTCACTAGTTACTACATGAAAGTTGGACGACACACAATCTTGATTTGGGTAGAGAGTGTTATTTATAACGATTTTTTATGTGAGAAATGATGCTTCAATATAAAAAAATTAATATCGTGAAATATGATGTCGAGTGTTTTTTTTTTATAAAGTAAAATATATATCTACCAAAAAATTTAGAATAAAGATAAATATATAGAGTATGTTTGATCAGTTAAAAAATAAAAAATTGAACTGAACAACTTTGTTGTACCTTATTTGATTTAAAAATTGACTATGGAACTGAATAAAATAGGCACTAAAAAACATGACAAAAACAAAAGAAATTGTCCAACACTGAATCACATGACAGCTATAAAAAATAAAAAATATTCGTTTTAATTTCAAATATAAAAAAAATGTACAACTTTATCTTTTCCTATACTACCATATTCTCTTCTATATTTTTCTATTCAATACTTACTATTTTACTACCAATCAAATGCAGCCATGCAATTTTACCTAAAGCGTTAGTAATTTGGTATTCAAATAAAACGGTTAATTTTATATACTAGATGAGGGAAAAGGAATGTGACTGTAGTATTCAGTTGAGAAATTCAGACTATGTTTATTTTGAAGCTTTCTTGAAGTATTGACCCAATTTTGTTAACCTTTCAAAGATTGTCTTTTTGTGGTTTGTATTTTGTGTTTTTTAGTTTTTTCATGGTGGGTCTATTTTACATTGCAGCCAGTTAGTGACATGAGATCTGAGAATTGAGAACGTTTTGTTAAGAGAATGGAATTAAAGCTGAAAGCATGGTGACAATAATTAGGTGATCTGTCTTTGATTGCATATTTTTTTTCCAGTCATGTGTCAGAGACAGATTGTATCCTTTAGAAATATTTTACTAATTTGTTGAAGTAGTAATATATTTCTTATATTGAACATTAATTTGTAGTAGTACTATATAAGAAACAACAGATGGAATGTTCTAAGAACAGAAGGAGAAATGCCACAAGACTAATGACTAACTAATCATGCATAGAGCAATACTAATCAAAAATAAATAAATTATAGAGCAAGACAACCAACATATAGTTTTTTCCTCTTCTACATGGAGAAAATTTTATCTGAAAATAAAAACTTGTCTTACATGTTTTGTGATAGAAATTGGAATCACATTTCCTGCTATTACAACAGACAGATTTTGGTCGTCCGATCTCTGATAGACGGCTGAATCGTTTGACTTTAGAAAACTGTATTTTAAATCTGAATCGTACAATCTAAAGTCAATGATTATGATTGACTACAGCGTCAAACTGCGTCAAAAATTGACAGCAACAAATCTGAGCCCATAGAAATTAGTTACGGTTACATTTTCTAAATTAAAACTTTGTGTTTTTTCTTACAAAAACAATTAAATATTTATGTTTCACTTACTATTAAAAATTCTTAGACCGGCGATCGATAGAAACTTCCTGCACACAAAAAAAAGTAGAACAAACAAAAAATGTAGCATGAGTTTTTAGCTCTCACTCTTTCTTAACATAACATTAAAGCAAGTGTTGTTATGATTAGTTCCGTTGATGCCAATGTTCAATGGATTTGAGTTTCGTAAGCCCCTTTCTAATTAATCACATTCATTGCATTTGATTTTTCCCAATATTTATTTTTCTTTTTGTTTATTCTATTCTATATTTCTCTACTTCTCTATGTGTTTTTTTATCGTTCTATTGGTGTAAAAAAAAATTATGTGCACAAACATTTTTTTTTAACTGATTATGTGCACAAACTGTAAAAGAATAGTAACTATAATCATATTTGATCTAATGATTAAAAATGAAGTGAACTATCATGAACAAATTTAACAGGGGTCTATCTTAAAAGTCACCTTAAACTTAAGCTTATTATAAACAAAAGGAAAAAAAATATTTTTACATAAAAAATCTTCATTAAATTATTTACACTACAGTTTAATTTTAATAACTTGGAAAAAAAAAGGTGAATAATAATAATGTTATTTTCACTTAACATATATCATCTAGGTCATGCTAACTGGTGCCCCGGAACAATGGTGAAAGAAACTAAAAATAAAAAATTTTAAAGTGAAAATAACATTTTTTAGACTTTTAAGGATTTAATTGCACAAACTCCAATATCATATTACTATATTGACTTTCTTAAACAGTGTCTCGGGAACACCGTTTAGCATTTTCCATATCCTATTGATAGTATATTTGCAATCAATTACACTATCTTTTAAATACATTCATTCATCAACATTCCTATGATTGGTTTTTTAAAAAGTCAACATATTGTTTTTCATAAATTACTTATCGTTAAATAAATTAAATTAGTCATAATGTGTACAAAGTATAAAATTAAGTGTTGTTAGCTAGCTAGCATTTCTGTACATAGCATTGACTTCCCTTCCCTCACATGAGACAGCCATGATTGACATTCTTTTATGCTTAATTTATCTCCATTATTTAATTATATCATTATGGGCATATATTATATCCAGTCCACAATTTTTTTTTAAAATATGCAGTCTACAATTACTGCAAGCAATTGTTCTCAACACTTCACCAACTTACCAACAAATAGTATAAGGGGTCTTATTCAACTTGGTGGGGAGTAGAGTGAGATTCTAATCATGGATCCTTGAATTGAAAGTTTCAATGGTGTATTCAAAAGGACGATATGCACGTATAAAAAAAGTTGGAGATTTATATTTAATGAAGAGATTGTTAGATCTAAGTGGGAGTGCATTTAGTCTAGGTGAATGAGATAATACTGAATATATAAGTGAAGTCATTCATATACCTAATATATTCATGTTTTAGGAGAGTATATAATGTCTTTCTTATAATCAACAAGTTGTTGTTTTCAGCGATGCCTCGAATTACCTTTCATTCTGATCGTGACTTTCAAAAAAGAAAGAAGAGAAATATTTTTTTTCTTTTTTTTAAAGACGTTTTCTTTCCCCCGACCGATGAAAGTAATAAAATTGTTTTCCGCTTTGAATTTTTGTATTTATTTCATCAGCTGAGATAGAAAGAATAGGCTGTTTTCGGGACAAATGTCACAAAAGTCAGAGAAAAAGCTTTTGAAACACTAACTAGAGGGAAGGTTCTATTAATTTGCTTAGTTGCATGTCACGACTTTATTATGAGCTTCTTTCCTTATATCCTTTACTTGCCGAGCTGACCCCCTTATATCGGAGCACGTACCTGCCTTCTAATTAGATAGGAGCTCACTTCAACAAAGACTCTTCTTAAAACTATGTTGAATATGACCCTTGTGAGCTCACCAATATATAGGAGACTAACATCAAACCTACGCCGCTCGTGGTCAGAGGAGAGCCTGGAGGAGAACTTGCCCGGCGAGCGTGATCCCATGTCTGACTTTCCCGATAGCGGAATCTATAGATGTTCCCATGGAGCGGCAACTAGGTCTAGTGCTCAAACAAAAAGGGAATCTTATCGAAGGAGGAGTGGAAGCTGCTCTGCCAATGCCTTGGCCAAGAGAAGAAAATGTCGACACCGATGAAATGTTTGAAAACATAGACAACGAAAGGGAAGAAGTCACTCTCAATCTGATCTAGCAAGAAATGTTATACCAGCTAGCGTGAAGGTAGCTTGTCTCGCCCAGGAGGTGGGAACAGTTGAAAACAAAGTGGCGAACAGGCTTCGCTTCTACGACAGTCTCCCCAACCAGTATGACACAACACTTACTCTGTCGAAAACACGAGGCGGGAGTGCGCCGAAGCATGAATTGACCTAGCGACGTGAACCTTGGGTGAGGTGCATCGAGCAAATCTTCTAGAGAGCGTACCCGTTGTAGCCTAACAAAAAATGAATGTCTCCGGATGAAAAGATATTATCCCCTCCCTATTACAGATGAAAAAAGAGGTGTCCCCCAATGGAGAATAAAATGTCATCTGGGGGATTCAAGCTCTATACCTTACCTCTCCTGGCAAATAAAAGGCCTATAATCAACACAAATGAGAGTTTCGGTCTTGCTAACGGGCGACAAAAGGATGTTAGTCATAACATAACATTATTAAAACAATTAAATGTGAAGTAGAAACTCACATAACATAACATCTTAAATTAACACTTACCAAAAAAAAACTTAAATTAATAACTAAAAAAGAAGACTCATAAATGTAAATAACAAAAATGTGATCTAAGCAACATCCCAAGTTAGTCATGAGTTAAGTTTTCATTAATTATTTTATAAAAAAAGTTCCATGCATGGTACATACGTAGCATTATTATAGCTGCATTTGATTTGAAATAGATGTTACTCTAAAGTTGGTGTAACAACTTTCTAAGTTCCCATGTAAAGACTACATAAGGATCAGTTGACAACAAGCTAGAGAAAGAAGAAAAACATTTCAATCTTAGAAACTTCAAAGATTCACACTGTCTTTGTCAAGCATCGCTGTCTTTAAATTAATAATGTTTTCTTTATTTCCTACTTTTTTTCTCTTCTTTGATCAACATTTATTTCCTACTATTACTATATATAATAGTTGGCTCTTTAATGTGTATATGTACTTTTATACTAGTACTATAGTTAAAACATTTATCTTGTTATTTTACCCAAAAAAAAAAAAAACATTCATCTTGTGCATTTTTTTCCCAAAATCTTGTCCATTATTTTACTTAATAGATAAACTAAATCTCATAATTAAAGATATCGAGTTCGATTCTCACACTGTACAAATTTGAATTTAATTTGTTTTTTTTTAACAATTTAATTTGTTAAATGTATATAAAACTTCTTAAGTCAGGCGCGGTACACCTGACTTAACAGGTATATTTCTTAAGTTGGTTATTTAATACAGACGACTTAAGCAATTTAATATGAACTATAATTTTTTTTTATTTAATATTTGTTAAGTCGGTTCTAAAGACAATCGATCTAATAAAGTTACGAATATTTATGAGATTGCCACCACGCGATTTGTTAAGTCGGGTGACTAATCCAACTGACCTAAACACCTTTTTATAAAAATATTTTTATACTAGTGAATCATTCTTTTATTGCTAATTGACAGACATAGCCACAAAATTGTAAAATAGTACCATTATTTAAGATAATTTCTCTATTTTTGTTTTTACAAGCAAGATAATTTATCTATTATTAAGTGAATATGTCACATTGCATAAATCTTAAATCATTGCCAATCCAATATTACCGACTAATTTGTGTATAAAATATCTTAAGAGTAAATTTGTTTGATACATAGTTACAAATGTAAAATGGCTACTAAGTTTCTTTGACACCACGGTGAGTATGTCAGAATCACGGTGATTTACCATGAATTTACATAAATTAATTATAGAGTGTTGCTTCTGCAAAATTACGGTGGATTACTATGATTCTTACATATCCATCGTAGTATCTAACATAGGCTAATAAATTGATCTGAAGAGATCTAGATTCTATAGATATGATAGTCTCTAATATAAACATTGATGTGAATTCATGGAGAAGCCATAGGAGGAATGTTATTTGACAACCATGTTTGACAATCTGGGACAACTTGGTCAAAAACAATAGAAAGATAAAAATGGGGAGAAATAATAAGAATAATGTGAGTAAGAGAGAGAAAGTTGCCCAAGTAATTGTTCAAATAACATTTCTCTTTAGGAAAATGTACAATTATGGTCCCCCTATTTTATGTTGGGCAATTTTAACCCCTATTATAAAAAATTCAGGCATTTGGTCTCCTTCTTCATTTTACCTTCAATTTTGATGATTTGCAATATTTTTTACATAACATGACACATGATTATGTTTAGGAAGAACACGATGAACAAGAAGGAACACACTCTTAAATTTAATTTTAATTTCTTGACTTATGTTTTTTAATTTTGATTTTAATTAAAGAAATAATAAAATATGATTTAAATAATAAATTAATTAATTAAATAAATATGATGTGGCAGCCTCATAAGCATGTATCATGTCCTATTTCATTTAAAGAATGTGTCATGTCATTAAAATTGAAGAATAAATGAAAAGAATGACCAAATGTCTGAAGGTTTCAAAATACGGGGACAAATTAAAATTGCGCAAAAAAAAATAAGGGGACCAAAATTGCTCATTTTCCAAAATAAGGAGATCAAAATTGCGCAAAACAAAATAGGGGGACTAAAATTGCGCATTTATGAAATAAAAGAACCAAAAATGCATTTAAGCCCTTTTCAAAATTGTATCTGCTAATTCACAAAAATTAATTACTATTTTAACTTAAATTTACAACTTTGATGTCCTGTTTACCTATTCACTTTATTTTCCATTATCGATTTGTACATTCATATAAAATTAGGGTCTTGCTAACAAATGCTCCCGGGGCACTCTTTAAAGATTCCGTATTAAGAAATTATTCTTTAGAAAAGTCAAATAGTTCAATTTATAATGTATTGAATACACATTGAATACACAAACTTTTATAAAAACTTACCATTTAAGATTCTTAAAAAGTGCCCTGGAACCACTCGTTAGCATTTCCCATAAAATTATTAATGTATATATACAAAATGACAGTAACATTTTTTTTTTTGAACCATAGTAACATTTTTTTTATAAAAGGCACAATGAGTACGTCATGAAAGGTCTTGCAAACGAGTTCCTTTGAAACACATTTTAAGGATTTCATTTTTTAAAACTATATGTATGAATATATCAAACATCAATGGATTGGGAGAGATAGATCGAGTTTAAATTCTATCTATTTTTTTTTTTTAACTTTGTGTACATATTAGTCGAATTTTGAATTACCATGACTCATAAAAATCATAGGGTTAAAAATAGCAACACCAAATATCATATCATATGATACTCTAAGGTTTTTACTGAGGCGTATGCCCTAACTCCCCTTGATTGTTCGAACTTGGATTTTAGTCCAGTCTCTCTAAGTTTCTTTATATCATTCTTTTTGTTTTAACAACATTCTAATGTTGAAATGATAGATGGCGATTAACAGAGTGCCCAACTCAATTGAGATGTCATGTTTTTTCGTGCGATGCTTTTGCATTATTTATTTATTTATCAAAAGATCTTCACATAAAATTGAACTTTTCTCTACATCAATCCGACATAATAAAGAGTAATCGGTGGTAGATCTGCAAATCAATCAACTCAATTGAAATTTTTTGAGATTTAATTTGTTTTATATTTTATTAAAGCTTACATACGTTGATCTTTAATTTGTTATTATAATTTGAAATTTCTTAGATTGTTAAAGTGAAAGCTATGATTTTTCTAAGAAGTGGGTGGAATTAATTTTTCTGCATCGAAGTTGGTGGAATTCATGGATTGTGAGCACTGCAAATTGACAGTTCTTATATGACTTAATTTTGAATTTTATTGGCTTTGAAGAAGATTATCAATTTCTAAAAAGATGGGTGCAATTTCTCTGATTTCTGACTTTGAAGAAAACTGGAATAAACTTTGTTCCTTGGTTGAATTAGCTAGCATATTACAATGGGTTGAAGAAGATGAACGGATGTATCGATCTGTTTTACTGGGGAATAGAGAAAGCATTGAATTACATACAAGTGACTCATTTAATTAAGTTTTAATATCAACCTTTGATTTTAATCTAATGGCTAAAATTTATTCTCATATAAAGATGTCATTCTCATTTGATATGTCATATATATATATATATATATATATATATATATATATATATATATATATATATATATATATATATATGTGTGTGTGTGTGTGTGTCTCTGCTCTTAGTAATATGATTGAAACTTTGTTTTAGTCCTTAAGAAATCCTCAGCTTTTACCCTATAACACCACACTCCTAATATTTTATTAGTCCCTTATTTTTGATATACATCACTCGAAAAATTGACATGCATACATTTGTTGACTGGACCACAATCATGTGTGAAAGAGATGTTAAGTTGACTTTTTTCTTCTAATCATCAATAAAAAAGATATAATTGTCGATGGATCAAAATTAAAATCATAAAAAAAATTAGGACTAAACTTGTAATAAAAAAAATTATATTCTTCATTTTGTCAATATTGTGTTCATTTTCTTTATCTTTTGATGAACACAATGTTGAAAAGATAAAAAGGGATCAACATGATATCAAAGGGATGGAGAAAATGAAAGTGATATTTTCGTATATTTCATCTCTTGTGATGTTTTTTAATATTTCATTTCTTTGAGTGATATGTCTAAACAAAAGACTAAAACAATAAATTAATTGGATAAATTATGTTTTTTTTTTGAACTAAACCTCAATTTCTCTCAAATAAGAGAAATTTAAAGCATTAATAATAACCCTTATTTATTTATTTTGGTACATTAATAACCCTTATTTTCATTTATGAAAAAAAATGCACTATATTTTCCTTGTTTGAGTCATGCTATATAGCACGACAAACTTGAAGCACGAGAATGCACGACGCGACATGCACTTTACTACATTTACTCCATTATTGCTCTATTAAACAGAGTAGATATCACCAAATTTTACAAATTTTATTGTTATAAATACTATAGTACAAATTTTATTTTTACCTCTTATAATTTTTTAAGTAAGGTTTGGTCTCTCAAATATATTATGCCACAACTTTTAGTCCCTACTAAGTCAGTTTATGTGTACTCTCACATTTTTTCAATGAGTTTTTATATTTATATTTATAATATTATAAAAATCTCTACAAAAAATTACTAGTATAATTTTTTAACAAAAGATGAATTAAATATAAGTTTTTAAACACAAAAGCTTAAAAATTCATATTTAATTCTACTGCGGAAACTTCTTTAAAATTTTGAACGATGCATATGAGTTGACTTAAAATAACGATTATAACTCATTTAGGTTGGCCTAGTGGTGTTAGCTTGAGATCTTGGAGTTTGCTCTCTCAAAGATGTATGATTTAATTTCCCCTGATGTCAATTTCGGTGGGCTAGTCCAATCATAGTTAAAAAACTCTGACTTTAAATGGGGATCGCACAAGTGGATTGTAATATTGGTTCCCTCAGATTAGTCGATCCTTAAGTCGGATATCGAGTTTTATAAAAAAAGATTGAAAGTCGTGACGAAAAATATTTAAGAGATTAAAAATTGTCGAAATTTTTTATTTGAACCAAAAATAAAATTTAAAATATTTATGAGACAATTTAAATTCTTTAAATAATGGTGAAAATAATTCTATTTGGATTACAATTTGAGAGGGAGTAATGTATATGTCATCACATAAATCTATCGTGCACTTTTGACGACAAAATGTATCGTGCCAGTAAGCATTTTCCTATTTGTTTTTAGAAAAATGTTAACATGTGCCCATGTTAAGGAAATAAATATAGAAATATTCTCTTCAAAACTGTATATTTAACTTTCTAAACATTAAATATCTTACATCATTAAATGCTAAAATTCCATTTTTAAACATTTAACATATGATCTTAGGATGGAGAGCCCTTTCTTCCTAAAATCCTGTTTCTCTTCTTCTTCATCCACCAAAAGAGGGGTGGTTTTTGGGTCAATTTTTGACTCAAAATCACCCCTCTAAATTGTTTTTTCCTTTCTTTTTATTCAAATAAGTGATTTTCACATCTATTTAATTTTCTTTGTGATTTTGTATTTGTCGTCGTCTCTTACGGTGTTGTGATTGTCGTCGTTTTGTGCGGCGTTGTGTTTGTCGTCGTCTTGTGCGGTGTTTGTTGGTTTTTCGTTTCAGTACCGTGTTTCGTTGATTCAAATTGATATATCCACCACAACTTATTACAGATCTGATGATGACTTGTATATCAACGTTGCAGATCCGAAAGTATGAATATTCCGGTTATATTTATTTTGTCATATTTGTAGGCACTTTCATGATGTCGTTGTATGATATTAATCTAGATGCTACAAGATTGTTTGTAGATTCATCTTTTATAGTTTATAGCAATCTTGAATTTGTAATGATCTATGTATGTTTCAATTTGAATGAATGAATATTTATTTTTGTAAAAAAATAAAATAAAATATGGTCTTAGGAGTTAGGATACGCTTGTTTTTATCGTATGAGTAACGAGTTATGTGGATGACCCCAAAGCTTTGATGACATTTTTAAATTCCATGTTCGCCATATCATGCTACAGCAAAACTCGAAATTATCAACATCTTCATAAAGTTGAGGGGAAATGGGGAATAGTATATATTCCAATTCCAAAAGAAAAATGGTATATATTCCAAGAGCACAAAGCTTTTACACATATCTTTTCTTTTTTTTGTCCATTTTAAAATAAAAAATCTTTCAATCATTTTTTTTATAAAGGCAAAACTAGCCCCATTTCAAAATTTATTTATATGAGGAATTGTGAGGTCAATAATACATGTGATCAAAATCATGTTAAAATTTAGTCTCTAAACACACGCTTAATGTAAAATTAGTACGTTTTCCTAAAGGTTTTAATTAAAAAATATTAAATATTCTTGACAAGGGTTTATTGAAAAAATATTAAATATTAAACAGTCTCTAAACGTTTTCCTAAAGGTTTTAGTTAAAATTTTCCTAATTTTTTTTAAAGTGAAAAGAATGCTGTTCACATACCCATCGTCAGATATATGCCTCATACATCACTTATTAAATTTTATTCGATGCATAAAGTGTAGATGTTTTTGATGTGGTAATCATCCAACAATTTTACTTATAGCCAGTACATATACATACTGTATTATGCTAGGTTTATTGAAAATTTTTAACGCATCAGTTTTATAATAGATTACATAATCAATTTTCAAATAAATCTAAAATTTACCTTTTTTCTTATAAAAGATGGAAGAAATATCTTATTACTTCCTCCGGTCTATTTATAAGGAACACTTTGAAATTTTATTATGGTCATTTTTATAAGAAATGCTCATTAAAATTATTTTTTATTAAATACACAATTTCATTTGTACTCTTATAAAATAAAAACAAATAATATATTTCAATATTATCGCATTAGTTAGAGAGACTTATTTTTTATGCTAGTCCAAGGTAAGTTTTGTAATAAAATATAAAACTTTAGAATTATTAATAAAAAAAATTTCCTTAATCTGTATATTTTTTTCAAAGTATTTTTTTTATACAGAGGACTGGAGGTAGTACCATTGAACCTTTCCGACAGAATGTATAACCCAAATTTAATAATTTAGGATGCTCCAATTCCAATATAGTCAACATGACCATGTTCTTTTGTTAAAATGGAAGCTTCTTCAATAAAAACACATACTACAATCAGTTTGATAAGAGTAAGAATAGTAACATTTTGTAGTGTTTGTTTGGGATTTTAGAGGGAAGGACGGACAAAAGGACTTCGAAATGAGAAAAAAGAAAATAAAGAAGAAATTAGTAGAAGGAGCGAAACAAAACACTCCAAAATTTTAAAAACCGGATCGGATATCGAACCGTGAGGGTACTGGTTCACTGGTTTATTGGTCGAACCATTGGGTCACTGGTCGAATCGCATGAATAAACCGGATTAAACCGGATAAACCGGTAGAACGAACCGGTCTCTATAATAAAACTATATAGGTATTAAACCGGTCGAATCAGATGACTCAGTCTCTAAGAAATCATGACATGACACATAAATTTTTTGAAAAACTCGGAAATTCCATAATGTAATAAGTTCTTAAATTCAAATTCTAAATGTTGTCATCACACACAATAAAATAGTACAAAATACAGATCCAAATAAGTTTTAAACAAAATTTAATTGCAACATAAACGGAATAACAAAGTGTCTAATAAATTAAAATCCAAGGAGACATATTTATTTCAACGTTGGACTCTCTTTTATTTCTTTTGGTTCTTCTATTTAAAAAAAATAATACAAAATGACGTTGTTTTGAGACTTTTGGCTAAAAAAAAAAGAAAAAAAAAAGCGCGTGCAATCAAACCGGCGGTTTGAAAAAACCGCCGGTTCACCGGTTTTTCCGGTTTTGAGCGGTTCCCACCGGTCTAACTGCATGACCGATCCAACATTCAAACCAGACCGGTCACCCCTCCGGTTCACGGTCTGACCGGTCCGACCGGCCGGTCCGTTCCGGTTTTTAAAACACTGCACTCTAATATTGAGGAACTAAAAAATTGTATTAAAAGATTATTCTAAATGTTTAGATAAATTCTTTAAATTAAATTTATGTTGTTATAATATTTTTAATATTAAAAAGGCTTAAATATGATTTGAGTATCTGCAATTATGCCACATTTTGAAAGCAGTCCTTGTAAAATAAAAGTTTCATTTTAATTCCTGCAAAATCTCAAAACTTTTAAAATAGCTTTTGCATGGGCAGGATTCTCTGATGACATGTCACAATTTTTTTGACGTGGCAGATGCTGATTAGTATTTAGAGTTGACGTGTCCAATTACTATCGTCTTCGTGCTTCATTACAGTGAAAAGAGTAAGTATTTTTTTGAAAATAGGAAAAAATAATTTTAATTTTATAAATTTAAAGAAAAATAACTGTATTAGTCCATGTCAGCAAAAATTGGACACGTCAACTCTAAATTCTAGTCAGTATCTGCCATGTCAAAAAATTGTGATATGTCATCAGAGAATCCTGCTTAAGGGCTATTTTAAAAATTTTGAGATTTAACAGGGACTAAAATGAAACTTTTTTTTACGGAGGCTATTTTCAAAATGAGATATAATTACAGGGACTGAAATCATATTTAAGCCTATTAAAAATATATTAATAAACTCGCTTACACAAAATGTGAAA
This sequence comes from Trifolium repens, assembly GCA_030408175.1. NCBI lineage: Eukaryota > Viridiplantae > Streptophyta > Magnoliopsida > Fabales > Fabaceae > Trifolium > Trifolium repens. Next base: position 38,000,537 of record CP125848.1, on the reverse strand, counting down.
GATATCTCTAATTTTTGGTTTATTTAAAAAATCATGTTTTAAGTTTATTTAAAAATTAATATTTGGTATATAATTGTAGCCAAATATATCAATTTCCTAATAAACTTAAAAAATAATTTCTTTATTTATAATAGTGATCAGAGAGAGTACGTGGTATTTATTGTGTTGCAATTTGACTCCTGTTATGACCTCTAAATTATGCACACTTTGTGCCAATTTAATGATCTTTATTTCTATATACGTGGTTCTTCGGCTAATTTGTTTTTAAAATTCTTTTTTTTTCTCTTCTACTGTCCCCTTTCCTCACAACTTTGTAACATAGTCTTAATGTTTGTAGGTGGTAAAGGATAATATATTTTTTGAAAAAAGAAAAGAATAAATAGTAATTTATGGAATTACTTGTTTACAAGAATTTATTAGTTAATCTCACAAATCACAATTATCGTTTGCATCATAATCTAGAATTGCATGATTGACCAATTGAGAGAGTCATCATTGCTCCACTAAATAGTGCTTAATTGGTTCTTTTTGAAGGAAAGAACAATGAAAAGAAGAAGGAAAAACAAATGCTTTTTGTAGTATTTCTCAATTAATCCAAGTTTGACTACTTTTCTTTGGGGACAAGCCAAGGTGGTATAAAAACAACCATTACCACGTCATATTCAAATAGAAAATCTATCTTGTATACATAAACTAAGCCTAATCCAAAACAATAATTTGTGGCCTTCATTAATTCTAGTTGTAGTAGATCTTTACTTTACTTACCTTAATATAAAAAGCAAAATATTCTTTGAACCATGTATGAGAATATATATTAACTTTAGTAAACTCTTTTCCGGCCACTATATAGAGATATATATGCTCATCAAAACATTAGGGAAAGGTGAAATACTCAAATAAGGACACACTTTTTGTTAGTGGAATATTTTTAATAAAAAACAAAAGAAATTCGTATTCCTTGATGCCTTCTACTTTGCTCTGCATCCACTTCTTTAATTTTTTTCCCTTAATGGTAATAGAATAAAGGTTATTTGTAGAATTGGGGAGTAAAAGAATAAATGTTAGTGTCACACACTAATTAGCTAAAGTTGTACTCTTAAATTACTATGAGACGAATTGGTGTGTTTTGATCTTATTGTGAATCTTAATCATGATGGAGAGGTTGATTTGTTAGAGTTTCTAATTTCTCATTCTTTATTTTTGTTGTTTCATGACTATATATAGATGAATCTCTTTCTTTTGTCCAATTTCTTAGGCTCTTTATTTTTTTCTTTTCTTCTCATTTTATCAAAAAAGAAAAAGAACTACTACGAGAGCATTTCTAATCACGAACTAAGTCAAAATGGATTACATTTTCATTGAATTATGTCGAGTTGCATTAATTTTAACAACATTTATGTGTTTTTAGTGCATCAACCTATTTTTTTTTAAGGATTAAATATGTTTTTGATCCCTGCAATTATGCCTTGTTTTGAAAAGAGCCACTGTAAAAAAATAATTTTGATTTTAGTCCCTGCAATATCTCAAAACTTTTAAAATAGCCCCTGGCATGAATTTCTTGATGACATGTCACTTTTTAAATATGTTTTTGGTCCCTGCAATTATGCTTTGTTTTGAAAAGAGCCTCTGCAAAAAAAAATAAAAATTGATTTTAGTCCCTGCAATATCTCAAAAATTTTAAAATAGCCCCTGCAATATCTCAAAACTTTTAGGCCAGGGGTTATTTTAAAATTTTTGAAATATTGCAAGGACTAAAATCAAATTTTTTTTTACAGGGGCTCTTTTCAAAACAAGGCATAATTGCAGGGACCAAAAACATATTTAAGCCATTTTTGAAAGTATAAGATCTTATTCTCATATAGTCGAGAAATTAAATAAAAGTAATAAATGTAAAATGAATAATATCAACAGTTAAATAACGAATTACTTTATCGCGATTATTCATTTCATAATATACATAAGAACCTAATTATAATGAAGGATTTACAATTGTGGAGATGCTATAAACAAATAGAAATGACATGGTTACATGCAAGGATATGAAGTACCTACTAATTGTCTTAGTGCAAGGAGAATGAAAATCCGGATAAAGATAATGTTAACAAATTTGATCAAATATTATTGTGCAAAAACCAAAACAAAATTAAGAATCCAATGGCGTTTTGCGCTAATCACGACATATGTTTAGCTTTTGTTGTGAAATGATGGTTTTCTTTCTAAGTTGGCAAAACAAATAATATAATATAGTGGGGTTGTCAAACTTTTCCATTTGAAGTTGTTGGGAGGATGACAAAGTGGTAGTGGTGGGAACTTAGAATGCCTCGGGGTATGTTATTAATTAGGGTACATATCATGTTTAATTATTAACTAATAACTTAATTATAATATAAACTTTGTCCTATTCTAAAATCTAAGCTATAGTAGCTGGCTAGCAAACTTTTAAATGGGGTGTGGAAAGTGTATACTTTCATACCATTTTCATGACAAAAATTTAGGTTGTTTTCTTATGGCCGTGGGTTTGTTTTGGAGTATGAAATATGAAATGCCTTGGAGTGTTACTTAAGTGGAGTATATTATAATGGTAATTGGACAATTTACTTTATGGAGTGTACCATCAATGTGTATATAGTATTGATTTGGATGTTGAAAGTTGAAGCTTCAAATTTACTTTGATTATTAGCTTTTGGTACTCAAATACCACATAGAGGTTTTTCAATGACAAATTATTTTGGTAGGCTTGGTCCACTTTTTCTTCATCATAGTATTATGGTTAGTAGGTGACCCACTATAAGAGAGTTCTTATGTAAAAAAAATAATTTTGGTTCCACTTTCTCAATCCGCGGTATAAGAATCTTGTTAATAGATAATTTGTAAATATTTTATATAGTATTTTTTGAACCTTGAAATTTGTTTTAATTATATTGAGTCATTTCTCATTTACATTTTTTTTTTATAAAAACAGAAAGAAAGTGATTGTTATATATATTGAAGGTGAGGAAAATACAAAAGAGATGGGTTCAATTGTGATTTTGATTTTAAAAAACTTTTCATAAAGAAACACAAACACATAGAAATGCAAATATAAGAAAATAAAGAGAAGGGGACATCAAGAGAAATACACATGAAATTTATCCTTTTTCACACCACAAATCTAGGACTATAGTGAAATCCTTATAGAGTTAAGGTAGGAAATCTGGAGACATCAAGAGAAATGCACATGAAATTTATTCCGGTTCACACCACAAATCTAGGACTATAGTGAAATCCTTATAGAGTTAAGGTAGGAAATCTAGCACTTTTGTGTCTTAGTGAAAATCTCGTACTATTTTTGTCTTATTGTGGAGTTGTCAATGATTAGACTGTTAGTAGTGATCATTCTTCTTATCTGAATATTCTCTTCATTTCATATACTTTCATTCTTCTAAAAAATCATTTTTGCCAGAGTACAAATGAATATGGCCTAGAGGATGATAAATTATTGACTTTGACTTTCTCATCTTATGTGGTGTACAAAAGAAAAATGTGCGTCTACAAATCTTTTGTGATGTACAATGGTGTTAGCCTGCATTTTCAACAGGCTTAAATGTACGCGAATCTCGCATTAACTCTCATTTAATAAGTATGTTGACTTTCCTTGAAAATTGATTCATTACCATATAATGAAGTTTAAATGCAATATGATTGGAAATAAGAGAGATTCTTTTAGAAACTTTTGATTGTGAAGTGTTGCCTCACAATACTCTATGTGTCAAACTTGTCACATGATGTAATTACACTAATTTCAAATGAGGCAATGTTAGGTATGCGAAAAAGGAAAGATTTCTCCAGAATCTCTCAAGTTTCGAAATTATGCCTCACTATACTAAATGTGTCTAGTTAGACACATCCTTTTTTCTGTCAAACCACCCAATTATTTTGCCTTGCCATATGTGTCGAGTTCGACACCTATTTATTCTTGTCAAACGGGATTTGGTTTATTTGTCATACAAGGATCATACATTACACAGGGACCTTGTGCTTTGTGGACTTCAAGTTTTAGGCTTTAGGACTTTATTGGTATATTTTCAAGTTTTATTGCATTTGGTTATTGGTTCGACGCCAACGGACTTCACCAGACTTCAAATTCAAATATTTGAAAACATGCAGAAGGACACGTGTCGAAGTATTAGGCTTTAGGACGTTATTAGAAGTTGTATTCCTGATCGCCTATATATGTTAGTTTTTCTTATGAAAAACGGGTCACAAATTCATATACTAAATTCCTGTAAAACTCTGAGTACCCATGTCAACGAGAGAAAAGAGTGTCGAACGGAAGATGTATGATTATGTGATCCTTTACTTGTAAAACATTTTTACATACCAATGCAATTTACAATTTCTGTCAAGTTTTATCTTTTGTTCTTTAAGATTTTCGCAGTTTAAATCCATTTCATTCTGTCGAATAAAATTGCCTTTACTTTCTTTTATAAATTCTGCATAGTTTATCTTTTATCAAGTTTCTTTCAAATTCTTGATTTACAAGTTATTTTCACATTTTCAAACTGTCAAACTTCAAATAAGAACAATGAATGTTCATACTTTCTGGAAATCTGCACACAAAATTATGTCCCATGATTTACTAGTTGATCCTTCAGGCAATAAATTCGAAACTAGCGCTTGTTTACCAAATTTCACTGTAAACAAATGGATGAGTAAAAGTTACACATATAAGCAAACATGTTAGAGTATTATTAAATTGTTCTTCTAAATATTGTTATAATCAAAACATCAAAATTAGAGGCTATTACTCTAGAAGCTAAATCCTACAGTGGTTAATTACTTTAGGGTTTATGTGGGCATTCTCAATCATTGTCAACTAAAATCTATAAGAGTCGGGGATTCAAAGGAATTTTTTATCGTGTAGTAAAATGGTTGGGTATAATGTGGAAGTGTGTTAGACAATGCGTAGAACAAATGAATCGACTGGCCTCGTTAGGGCTGAGCAAAAGGCACCAACCCGCCCGAAACCCGAAAAAACTGAGTCAGTGTTGGGTGATGCGGGCGGGTTGTAATGGTCTTAAAATAGCTGAATTCAGTTGTCTGTGGTTTCATATGGTCTGGCCCGGTTCTGAAAAAATGATTCAACTTATAACCGAACCCGCCCAATACATGTAAATATACAGCTATGTGAGTCAACTTTTTCAGTTTCTACTATGTTCCACATTGATAAAGGGACCTTTATAATTATCATTTTTTATACAAGTAGTAAATTATTCCTCCCCCAATGCTTCTTTTCTCTTTCCACACGTCTCATGTCATGCAGAGTTGCAGACAATGAATACATCTAGTTCTAAAAAGCCTAGGTATGCTACTTTGTCCTTTTGTGAGTTCACAATTTAATTTTAATTAAAAAGTGTTTGTTTAATTATAGGAGTATTTTACTTTATTTCTTTTCCCTGTTCACGTTTCTTCTCTCTTCAGTTCTTTTACTTCTACTCTGCAACTTTGAAGCAACTTCCATGGTGGAACTTCGACTTCATTTTTTTCGCAGCTGTGATTAAAAAAATTTCACTTAACCATGTACTCGAATGTATCCGACCGTCCAATCCGAGATCTGTCAAACCCGCAACCCGCCGAAACCGATGACATGTGCGGTCGAAAATGGGCCAGAAATTGTATCTTACAGTTATGTTCGGATGGGAGGTTTTGGGCCCGAAACTGCCCAAAACCGCCCGATGCTCAGCTCTAGGCCTCGTCATGGTTGGGCATTGACTACAGTCTGACAAGTGAACCAGTCAGTCGTCGAGTAATAATTCACATTTTAGGTGTCTAGAATGAGTTCGTATCCACATGGATCGTGCCAAGTACGACTAGTTTTATTTAAGTTCGATAATTTGCATTCGTTTTGGTTTTTGAAAAAGATTTTGGTTTAAAAAGAGCGTAATGCGTTGCAGAAAAAGTAAAGACTAAAGATAGTTGATACAGAAGCGTCAGGAAGAATAGTCGGATCGATTCCCTCCCCTAATCCTAATTGATATATGGCGCATATCTAGAATGATTTCAGTAACTTCCAATTGTTCAGCTATTAATTATCTTTATTGATAGCTATTAAACTACCCTAAATACTATATATCGCTATGGACTTCCGAATAACTAGGACACTGATCAGTGCATTTCTAATGCACTTTCTTTAATCTTATTTTATATAAATAAATCGATTTCTCCCGCTACATTTAGTGTTTTTAATGTGTTTTCCAACTTTAGGATGGTTTTGCTCTTATTTTAGTTTCATTACATATTTCATGAATAAACAGCAGTTTAACCCCTTCTCACTCTGCAGGCCATAACTTGGGCTACGAGTATCGGATTGAGGTCTGTGACCATGCGTTGGAAAGCCAAGAGAAAGTGCTACAACTTTCGTGTTGAAGCCAATAGCCAATTTTGGACGCCCATCGTGCTACGATGGGATCTCATCGTGCCACGATGAGAAGGAAGCTTAGCTGTTAAGAAAAGGGAAATCTTGTGCGCCAAGTAGCCAGCCCTATCGTAGTGCGATGGGCCTCATCGTAACACAATGGTGCTTGTTCCCCAAGTCTAAAATCCTATAAATAGAGCATCAATTTTCATATTATATTCATTCCAGTTTTCCACGAAAACTATTATATTCTCTAGTATTTCATGGTTTGCTAAACCACTAAGGTTAATCTGCTGTTAGGAATTTTCTCCAAGACCTTGAGGTTATTTATATTATTCAGTTTTATTTATTTCTTTTCAATTATGTTCTTGTTCTTGTTTGCCTAATTCAAGTTTCGTAGAATATGATTGTTAGTTTCGATTGATTTATATTTCCTACGGTAGTCATGTTTTAACTTAGCTTATTCGTTGATTCACGTGTTTTTAATCGTTTGCTTAATTTGGTACACCGTTTGCTTAATTCGGTAATCTAACAAAGGAATATAACTCATACGAAATCGAATGCGCTTGTCAAACGATTTTGTGATCGAAAGATAATTAAATCCGTTTAGGGACTGATAATATAATAATCGATGATAAGTCTGAGATTTCCAAACAGTAGATTAACCTGTTTTTCATAACTGTTTCCAAACAACTTATTTTCTTGTTTCTAATTATTGAAACTCAATCAAAACCCCCCGTTTTTTTACAGTTCTTACTTGATTCTAATATTGCTAAACATTGATCAAAAGAGTCCTTGAGAGACGACCAAGGTTAACTACCTTGTACTACATTTTAAAATTAAATTATTTTTGACCATGTACAACAACGATCAGACACCCACGGCTGCCTAATTCCATGTTGTCACGTACCCTAGCCATGCGTCGAGCCAATCTACGGTAGTCATGATCGCGCAATTAATCCTAGCCACCAACGTCCTAGTGTCGGCTGTTCCAGTCTCTACAGGCTTTCGCGAGCAATATCTGGTGTTTCCGTCTTTACAGGTTGTCGCGAGCAATGTCGGATGTTGCCGTCTCTCGGGGCTAACCCTATTATTTATTGTTCGAGACTAAGTCCTAAAGGCGTATTCTCTCTATCCGGCCAGACATTAAAAATATGGAATTAAAGCGTAAATAAATATAAAACAGTTCATTCCAAAATCAGTGTCTATATATTATGATTTTTATTGTACCGGATATATGTCACAAACATTCATTAGGGAGTTCATCTCTCCTCCTACCCTAAGGTTTCTAAGCTATTAATTGCATAATCAAAACATTACAAGAATATAGAAACTAAACATACCAATGATGTAGATGTCTTGCTGAGGAAGTTACCTTTCCCGTTTAAGGGGGAAAGTTCTTTTCTAGAGAGCTCATTTTCCCTCCTTGCTCCTCCTCCTTAAGCCCTAGTGAGTACTTTAGGTTTCTCAACTTCTGAATGAATAATTGTGAAGGAGGAGAGCTCTATTTATAGTTTTTCGTAACGGGCTTCGCTCCTATCGTGGCCACGATGGGGACAAATTTGCTTTAGAAAAATAGAAGATACGCTCTCTTTTCTTGCGCGCTAAGTAGTTCCCATCGTGGCACGATGGGAGTCATCGTGGCCACGATGGAGCGTATTTCTTGCAAATCTGATTTTAGCTCTCTTTTTGGCACTTGTATTCTTGACTTCTTCTTCAAGGAGCTTGACCTTTTGTGATTTTTGCTTGTTTCTGGTTTTCAAAGTCCTAGACTACTGCTAATTACATAATAAAATACTACTAAAAATACATAATAAATTCCTGTCATCAGATATTTGTTTTAAAAAAAAAGTAAAAGAATCACAAAAAAAACACTACTATATAAATAAATAAGGTGAGATGGATAGCTCAACTAGCCTTGAACTAAAAATTAATGGGATCGATATTTTCTAACTTTTGCGCAGGAAAGGCACCGTACCTTTCAGTCAACTATGTCCATTTGATCAATCTAATGAATCATATTAAGCCATGTGCTCATCCTTATTTTTAAATTAAAAGAACTAGTAAATGCCAACACAAAGTCGATACTAATCGAGTTTTCAGAAATCCTCATCACACCACTCTCCACATCACCGTGGACTCGCCACCACACACCGTCAACCGCTGTTTGACCTACCGCCATGCCGAAATTTCTTCTGTTTTGCGAGGGTGAATATTAACAGTGTGCCATGTTATTAACAATATGTTTTCTCTTTTTTGTTGGAAATTGCTTGCTAATGGAACCTGTGATGGGAACTTGTTTGAAACAAACTCATCTTTTCTGCTGTGTTGTATTTCTAGAAGAAAAAGAAAATTTGATTTAGAGTTGTACATGGATTGAATTGAAGCTAATTTTGATTTTGATTTGATGCAACTAATGCTGATTCATGGTTTAAATTGAACTGCTTTCTTCTGATGATTACCGACAGGTAGCAGATCGGCAACAATTGACAACAAGTGGTGCGAGGCGGATTGCAGGTCAACGTCGGGGCGGCAGATCGGGAGAAGGAACACGGCATGGGAGACTTCTGTCTGAACTTGTCATGCAAGTGTGATACTATGAATCTGTGATATCAAGTTATAAAAAAATCAAAAAATAAAAAGTTAGTCATGTGGCTTAATCTGGAACATTATAATGATCAGATGGACATTTTTGACCGAAAGTTACGGTACCTTTCCCAGACTAAAGTTAGACAATAGTGTTCCAAATTAAAGGAGTTGGAGACCCGAATCTTGGCAAAATGTAAATAAAAAAAAAAAAACTAACATAATAATTAATATACTAACAGTATATATAAAAAATTAATATATAAATAAATAATTTTTTTTCTACATATAAATTATCAATTTTAATCAAGAGAGAGTAATCATCAATAAATTATAAATACAGTACTACATGCAAAAAAATTAGTGGGTGGAATCTCCGACAATTTCTTTTGCAAAAGATTGCTTTGCAGAACTTTGTTTGGGATTAGAGAATCTATGCTACTAGTATTATTCTCTTCTCAAAGTGCATCTTTGATGAGTTGAGATCACCTCCATTTCTTTATCCTCCATTTTATCCAGTCCATTGCTTAGATGCATGACATGTGGCATATAAAGATTCTAAGGTTCAGATTTTATAAAAATTCCTCTTCTTCTTCCTTGCAATAACATACTAACATTCATTATTCCTCATCCTCAGGCCATGTAGCATACGCGTTCTCCACTCACCGCAGTCACCCCTCTTTGGCCGCTCCAACGCTGGTCGCCGCCGTCCTCGTTTCTCCATTGAAGCATCTGCAATTTTTTGATGCATTTTTCACATTCATTCTCCTTCCCTACTCTGTCCAAAACAATTTGACAATTAAAAATTAGAACAACAAGAATAAGCCTCAACTTAACTTATGAAAGCCACTGACAAAGTTTCTTCCCTCGCTGATAGGAATAGTAATGATTTTAGTCATGGAACTCAAGGAAAAGAAAATTAAACCAAATCAGCTTTATGCCCCTCTTCTCAGATTTAATAAAATTAGTATTTTCATTAATAGAAAAATTCATTCAATTCTTTCCACTTCCTCTTCTTCACCAAACCTAACAACTCTTCCTTCATCTCAGTAATACAAATTGCAGTTTTGGTTGGAAATCAGTAATAGCTTTAGCAAGAACAATAACGTCGGCGGTGGGGTGATTCGTGACGGTGGGATTGGGATGGATGGCGGCGCTACAACGGCGGCAAAAGGCAAAGGGAGAGATGGTGAAGCTTGACAGAATTGAGTGTTTTTGTTGTAGTTCACATTGTTGTTAGTTCAAGAGAAAGCTTTTAATCTCACCCATTGATATTTTTAATTGCCACATGTCATTAATCTGTAACAAAACTGAAATAAATGGAGGATAAGGTAATGGAGTAAATCTGAACTCATCTTTGATGTAGTCTTTTATACTTATGTATCTAATTATAAATCACTTTAAAAAAAATTATATAAAGGGCTTAAATAGTGTTTTAGTCCCTGCAATCGTTCCTCATTTTGAAAAGAGCCCTATTAAAAAAAATTGATTTTAGTCCCTGCAAAATTTGAAAGTTTTGAAAAGAGCCCCTAAGTAGAAATCTTTGATGTCATGTCACCATTTTATTGACAAAATCTAGTCAACATCTTAAGCCTGCAACATCACAGTTTAAACCTACATCCAAAGTTAAAGTTGTTGCTGCAACAACTTCATAACCCGTCCAAAGCCTGTTTAAACCTACATCCAAAGCCTGTTCAGGGGCTCTTTTCAAAACTTTCAAATTTTACAGAGACTAAAATCAATTTTTTTTTAACAGGGGCTCTTTTCAAAACGAGGTACATGAAGTGGAAGAAATGGTCACAAGAAAGGGGGGGTGGGTTTGAATTGTGACCCTTTTTAAAATTAATCTTGCACTCTATAAAATTGATCTCAAGTGTATACTTGAATAAATGTTAGTGAAGAAGAAATCAGATTGTTCTAAGAACAATCTCTGCTACATGAGTATTCAAAGTAAATGAAGTGGTTTGTGTGATGTGCATTTATAGAAATTAAAGAGTTAAAGGTAAGAGAGATTCACACACAAAAGTTATACTGGTTCACCCAATTCCTGGGCTAGTCCAGTCCCCACGCCTGTGAGTTTTCCACTATAATCTAATCCAAGATTACAATACTTTCTTTGATCTAAACCAAGATCAAGTTTCTTCTATGATCTAAACCAAGATCAAATCTTCAAAGCCCTACAAGCTTAATCTTCCTTAGTCCTAAGGAAACACTCAATCAATAGTTACGTATTGACTTGAGCAATCTTCTTTTATAAAGGTGGTTGTTTCAGATCTAAGCTTATAAAAACTCAAAACTAGTTTGAGAAGCTTATTACAATCTGCACTTAGTACACTCAATAATATTTTGATCCAAGAGGTTGATAAAGAGCTGGAGTGTGAGTGGTAAAAAGAAGAGACAAGGATACAACCACTTAAAAGTGGATTATGTTGGAAAGTGGTCTCTTTGAGATATTTGCTTATGGAAACTCAAAGGTTTGTTTGAAAAGCAAATATAAACACTCAATAAACTCAGAAGTATGATGAGAGTGAAGAGCTTGAGTATGAGTGATGAAAGAAGAGTTTTATGACTTGTTGACAAAAACAAGTGATTGATGATTTGTAGCTTGAACTCTTGCTTTTCTTGTGCACCATTTCATGCTATTTATAGATATAGATGACCCTCTGTAGCTTGGGCATCAAGGATGACCGTTGTGTTGCAGAATATAGTTGTTGTGCACTCAAAATGACAGCTCACAAGAAGTTGCTGCATAAAGCAGATCTGCCAGAACGTTCTTAGAACGTTCTCCAGACAGTTTCTTCATGAAATGAGAGAGATTGAGCTGTAATGAGCTGTAGCATGTCATAGAAAACTTTCTCCACATGATTTGCTGTAAATATAGCCGTTTGTGACTTCAGAGAAGTACATATGACAGTTGTTAATGGTTTACATAAAAAACCATGTGCTTAAAATACTTTGGAAGAGCTTGAAACCATGTGTGAGCTTGCAATCCTTATCCCTTCAAAGACCAGCTGTTAATCCTTATCCATATGCAGCTGTAAAGTGCTTCAAACACCAGTTGTAGCATTGCATGATGATAGTTTTGTTGTACTTGAGAAGTACAAATGTGTAAGTCTTTACATAAAGCACTTTGAAGAATGTTCCAAATGTGTCCTTTTGAAAGTACATGACAACTACATGATTATAGGTTGTTGTTGCATTCCAATTGATCTATGATTTGTTGATGGTTGTCTAATGGAGGAAGGATGACAGTCCATGACAACTTGTTTTCATGATAAGTTCTTCTTATTCTTTAAACATGACAAAAGAATAATGTTCTTCCACAACTATTCAATTTTTTGTCTTTAAAGACTTATGAACTGTTATAATTATGTGAAATAGCATCCATGTAAAGTGCATTCTTGTCTTGACTTAAATTGGAAAGCTCTTATTCCCAAAACGTGCTTTTTACCAAATCTGTCTGTTAAGAATGTTCTCAGATCATTCTTGAAACAGTATTTCCAGATTTTCTCTTGGAGTGATCTTCATGTTGCTGCAAAACTTTCCACAATTTCTCTTGATGTTTTTGCACACATTTTAGCCTATTTATTGGCTACCTTTGAGATGCTTTTAGTGGAGGCGTGGGTGTACTCATCATGAGAATTATCATTTTCTAGTTTAGAGAATGATTAAAAATATTTATGCCTTTGCATAAGCTCCTTTGAAAATTCATGGAAGATCATTCTCAAACTTTCTTATCTTTAGAAGTTGTGGCAAGATAAAACTTTGAGTAGGTTTTAGAGATCTTCAACATATGCATCATTCCCATCAAACTTTCTTATCTTTAGAAGTTGTGGCAAGATAAAACTTTCTTATCTTTAGAAGTTGTGGCAAGATAATACATGTTGTGAACCTTGTGACGATGAGGAAGACTTTTAACCATGAAACTCAATTTCTTTCTTGAACTATCCAATGAAACCTTTTATGATTCAAACAACATCCTTTAAAAAATCTTCATGAAGCTTGTGATATTATTGTAGTAATCATCTGATGCTATTCCAATTGTTTCATTGTTTGAGTATATAAAATGCACTTGTTGATGCGAGTGATCTCTAGCTCATCCACTTTTGTCATTATCTATCTTTCAATAAAAACTCAAGTGCAAACATCAATAGATCACCATTCATAAAACTTAACATTTATTCCATAAGGTTTGTTGTCATTAAAACACATATCAAAACAGATTTTGCCTCAACAGTACAATTGCAGGGGCTAAAACACTATTTAAGCCTACAAAGTTATAAATAATTTTACGATACCAACAAATTATTTAATATTATTTTTTCTATTATACTCTTCATTATTCATCACTTTCTTTTCTTTCAATTCTTTAAGTTATTTTTTTTTATTTAGTAAAAAAAAGAAGTTATGTATTTTATATCATTAATGAATGACACTTTTGTAAACTAACTCATAATTTTTTTTTATACATCATTAATTATGTTTCTTAATTTGTATAATATAGTCACAATACCTATAATTTGGTACACAGAGAGTACGATACAATAGTGCATTATTATTTTACTTGTTGTGTTCAACATAAACTTAGGTATGGAAATATTATCTTTACCTAAGGGTACCCGTCCGTCCCACTTCGACTTTGACAGAGAAAAATCTAATTAATTGAGTTTAAGTTTGGGTTAGGTTCTTTCCGATTTTAAAAGACGGGGGTATGGTGGACAATGAGGACATTGATATCCACCTCGAACCCGTCCTTGAAATCTCCTTACTTGTATCGAATTACATTTTACCTCTCTTAAATTATAAATTTTTTTTTTACAAATTAAATTATAAATTCTTAAACAAACACTTAAATTATATTCGTATATTTATTTTTATTTTTAAGTTGAATACTAAATAAATTACTATTTTTATTTAGGCAAAATTACACATATGGTCCTTTATCTTATTTTTTTTGTAACGATTTGGTCCTTTATGTCTCAAAATCGTAACACTTTGGTCCTTTTCGTCACTTCCGTTTAAGAAGATGTTGACAAGTCAGTTCTGTTAGTGACGTGTTATTAAAACTGAAATAAAGATTATCTATGTGGAATTTACACCTTGGCACACTTTCTTACTCATACAATGTAGAAACAAACATAAATTGGTTTTTCCCCAATTTATGAACCTAAAACGAAAAAAGAGAAATTGGAATTCTCAATGGATTCAATCCGCTCCAGTTCTTCAAATTCAAGAAGCTGCAACAATTCTAGATACAGTACGAGTTTCAGTCGCAATGATTTGGGACCAGACTGCTTGTGTCAAGTGAATGTTGTGATTCGCACAATAGGTAAAGAAGGTCCAAACAAAGGCAAAAAAATTTGGGGTTGGAGAAACTTTGTGGTGAGTTTATGGGTTTCCAATTTATGTTTATAGATTTTCATATTAAGTGGGTTAATGGGTTTTATGAGTTTATGGATTTTAGAAAAATTTTGAGTTAATGGGTTGTGAAATTTGTTTGGACCTTAAAAGGAAGAGTTTCCAGAATCGTACCTTCCTTAGCAGTAATCGAACCAAATCGCATGAAGAATCGCAGAGAAAATCGTTCCAAATCGCACCCTAACTGTTCGTCCGTTTGGGATTTTGTTCAATCGCACCAGAACTGTTCAATCGCACCAGAGAGAAAAAGGGATTTTGTTCGTATGTTTCAATCGCATGTGAAACGGTGTGTAACGGTGTTAACTCCACGTCAGCAACAAAATAGACACATCAGCAAGTATCTGCAAGAAAGTGACGAAAAGGACCAAAGTGTTACGATTTTGAGAGATAAAGGACCAAATCGTTACAAACGAAAGATAAAGGACAAAATCTTTACAAAAAAATAAGATAAAGGACCATACGTGTAATTTTGCCTTTTATTTATTTCCTTTGTTTAAAAAAATCATATTGTTGAAACATAATAGTTTTCAACTTTTTTTTAAAAAAAAAAAACAAAAAACAAAACGCAACCTAAGCTTATATATATGGAGGAAATAACCCATTTAGTACTGTAACCTGTTTAGTACAAAAGAAGGAAAAATTCTCATCTCACCTCTCAAAATTTCTTTTTCACCTCGAAAAAGTTCGAGAAACATTTATTAAACCATTTTTAGCGTAAATTTTACATAAGTTTACAATAAAAAACAAAATTTCAGTACGTGTTTCATGAATTTCTTTTTGCCTTCAAAAGAGGTGAAAAAGATACCTCTCCGAAATACGGCTCACCAACTTCACTTGCCTCTATGGGAGACTCGCTCCGAGCAGGGCTGACCTCTAAAAATAGGTTTCTGCCAAGAGCAATTGACCGACCCAGGACAAAGGCGAACCAAATAGGATGACCCAACCTAATACCTTCTTACTCATACAATGTAGAAACAAACATAAATTGGTTTTTCCCCAATTTATGAACCTAAAACGAAAAAAGAGAAATTGGAATTCTCAATGGATTCAATCCGCTCCAGTTCTTCAAATTCAAGAAGCTGCAACAATTCTAGATACAGTACGAGTGTCAGTCGCAATGATTTGGGACCAGACTGCTTGTGTCAAGTGAAAGTTGTGATTCGCACAATAGGTAAAGAAGGTCCAAACAAAGGCAAAAAAATTTGGGGTTGGAGAAACTTTGTGGTGAGTTTATGGGTTTCCAATTTATGTTTATAGATTTTCATATTAAGTGGGTTAATGGGTTTTATGAGTTTATGGATTTTAGAAACATTTTGAGTTAATGGGTTGTGAAATTTGTTTGGACCTTAAAAGGAAGAGTTTCCAGAATCGTACCTTCCTTAGCAGTAATCGAACCAAATTGCATGAAGAATCGCAGAGAAAATCGTTCCAAATCGCACCCTAACTGTTCGTCCGTTTGAGATTTTGTTCAATCGCACCAGAACTGTTCAATCGCACCAGAGAGAAAAAGGGATTTTGTTCGTATGTTTCAATCGCATGTGAAACGGTGTGTAACGGTGTTAACTCCACGTCAGCAACAAAATAGACACATCAGCAAGTATCTGCAAGAAAGTGACGAAAAGGACCAAAGTGTTACGATTTTGAGAGATAAAGGACCAAATCGTTACAAACGAAAGATAAAGGACAAAATCTTTACAAAAAAATAAGATAAAGGACCATACATGTAATTTTGCCTTTTATTTATTTCCTTTGTTTAAAAAAATCATATTGTTGAAACATAATAGTTTTCAACTTTTTTTTAAAAAAAAAACAAAAAACAAAACGCAACCTAAGCTTATATATATGGAGGAAATAACCCATTTAGTACCGTAACCTGTTTAGTACAAAAGAAGGAAAAATTCTCATCTCACCTCTCAAAATTTCTTTTTCACCTCAAAAAAGTTCGAGAAACATTTATTAAACCATATTTAGCGTAAATTTTACAAAAGTTTACAATAAAAAACAAAATTTCAGTTCGTGTTTCATGAATTTCTTTTTGCCTTCAAAAGAGGTGAAAAAGATACCTCTCCGAAATACGGCTCACCAACTTCACTTGCCTCTATGGGAGACTCGCTCCGAGCAGGGTTGACCTCTAAAAATAGGTTTCTGCCAAGAGCAATTGACCGACCCAGGACAAAGGCGAACCAAATAGGATGACCCAACACAATACCAAAATAATCGGGCTCCTATTCGATTCTTAGCTTAGCTGCATACATTGCTTAAATTTACGTTATTCTTCCTACTTTCTGTCTCATACAAAAGGAGTGGTTTGACTTTTTGAAAAACAGAACAAATCAGTAAGAGACAAAGTAATGGGTAAAACTTCATTGTTGCTGACTAAGAAAATCACAATGGTGCAAATATTTGTATGAAATAAAAAGTAAGAAAATCGTATGAAATTCAAATGGATTAAAATGTGTGAAAATGAGTTGGCACTTGTAAATCGCAAGGAAGGGATAGTTGGTCTTCATTTTAGGATTGAAGAATTTTTTTGCTTAATCTTTAAGATATGATGATGATGATGACTAGTATATAACTGTATAACAATATAATGTCTCGTAGTCGTTTCTAGATTTGGCATTTGGACATGTTAGTTAAACATACATTAAGAATCAATTTGTTCATTTGGCCTTGTTCGATTAGTATGGACATCGTATTATATACATAAGAGTTAGAGTTCAAATCTTAAACATTTTTTTATTTATTTTAAAGGTAAAATTTCTAGCCATTAAATTATTTAACAAAAAAAAATCAATTTGGTAGAATTATCAATTTAATTAATGAATAAATATAAAATGATATGAAACATATTTTAATTTACATTAAAATACTTCAATCAAAATAATAAGAAAATAATGAAGATAAAATCAATATGCTATAAACAATAAACTCAAATGTTGTTTGGAGTACATCAACAAAATTGTTAGGCAAGCACAATAAAATAACCTATAGCTGATAGTTCATAAGCTCGCATTTGTAAAATGACTCGTTTGATAATTATCGCTTTCTCAGTTGGTAGGACATTTTATTATATACACAAAGGTTGGGGTTCGAACATCAGTCATCTCACTTATCCACCTTAATGGTGAAATTTATAGACACTATACTACTTGACAAAAAAAATATTTTTTTTATGTCATTTTATAATTATAAGATAATTCAAGCGCTAGTTTTACCAAATGTTAGAAACTCAATCAATTACCTTATTTGCCACTAGCTATTTGTTCTCTTATCATTATTTTTCGCAATATAAAGGTAAAAAAATTATTACATTATGTTTGAGAATACTTAAATGTTCAATTTTTTATTTTTCAAGTGATCTAGTAGCTAGAAATTTCACATTTAAGATGAATAAGTGGGGTGTCCATGGTTCGAAACTCAACTCATATATATAATGTAATGTATTTACCAACTGAGTTAAACTTATGGACAAATATTCTTATTTTAAGTAAATCTAAACATGGGTTAAATCTTAAGAATTGTTTATTTGGATTCCACCAATAATATATTTTCTTGAGCTCCCTCACACTAGAAGCCACCATATTTAAAGTAAGAAAAATTAGGGGTATACATGGGTTGGACAAATTCAGTTGATCCGGCCAAATTCACCCAATTCAACCTAAAAAAGTGGATTGGTTCGGGTCATTGGGTGGGCAAATAAGTTTCGGGCAAAACCGGACACATACCCAAAGAACCCACTGATCCATTGATATGGTATTGCTATGATTTTTTTGGAAATATTTTTCATCTAAATACCAAATTTTCAAAAGAGAAAAACTAAATGTCCAATACTCCAATTTTCAAAACAAGTTGTATTTGTGTATATTTAAACGACAAACACAGTATCCTTCTATAATTCACAGTCTCAACACATTCTCTAGTCATCTTTTTCAAGTCTTCGCTATTCGACTTCCTTCTATCATTTAAAAATTGTAATGTTAAAAAAATATCATTCTTCATGTACTTGGCGGGATCCAAGATTCCAGAAGTGGAATTTACCCATAAAGAGAGATGGGCCCAAACCTTGGTTGACCCCTTCAAATGACTTGATCTGTCTATCTTATCATATAAGAGCGGGACACAGTCATGCATAAGGGGAGATATGCCCTGAAAAATATGGACACATGAGACACCTCCCACTACTTTCCATTATTCCTTCAACTACTCCACACTATTTGCTCTAGTATCCTTATGATATGCCTACGCATAAGGGATCATAGCATCAGGAAGAGATACATTTTCTATTCATAAAATACATGTATTTCATATAAAACAATACAAGTAAGAACATTTGGTGCCCACCGTGGGGCTCGAACCCACGACCATAAAGTTAATAACACTTTGAAAATAGTGAAAATAGGTTATTTTTAAGGGATAAAAATGATAATATGAAGGTGGAAAAACACAAGAAGGGGGGGTTGAATTGTGTTTTAGAAATTTAAATCTTTTTCTAACTTAAAACTAATTAGCAGCGGATAGTAACACAAATAAGGAATGGGGTACTGAGAAAGAGAGAAAGACACAAAGATTTATCCTGGTTCCCTTCACAACTTGAAGGTACGTCCAGTCCCCTTGTCACTAACAAGAGATTTCCACTATAATATATTCAAGATTACAACTTGCTCAAGCACTCTTGCAAGAGACTTCTTAGTTGCTCAAGTTTTCACTTAACAAGAGACTTCACAAACAAACTTAAAAACTAAGAATGAATGTTTATGGACACTTGATATACAATCAGAGGTGTTTACAAAATACAACACAAATTGCTTTAAGACTTTGAATGACAGATTAAACAAATGATGTCAGATTGCTTCAGAGGCTTAAACGCAGTAATAAAACAGTTGTCATTTCTTCCATTTGAGTCTTCTATTTATACTTGAAGGAAGATGATGACCGTTGCAGAGAGATAAGGTGCCAGCTGGAATTTACTCGTACAATTGTGATGGCTGTAGTTGCCTTCTTTGGCAAATATCTTCAATTCCACTACCTTGCTATTTGAATTATCACTCATCCATTTTGAGTAATAATAGTACAATAGTACGATCCTCAATTGCGCTCCACTTATGGATAAGGTTAACGTTGTACCAACGAATATTCCTTCCTGTGGATGTGACAGAACCTTGAAGTAGATTGTTCTTCAATCATTGATTCTGATTCTGTCAGTTCTTGAGTGACGTAAATTCTTTTTGCTTCAGGTGTTGTTGTCATAGCTTCTTGAGGACTTTAGCTTCTGATGACTTCAGAGCCTTGTTTTTATCCCCAGAATCACTTTCTTCAGCACGCAAAATTTAAGCTTCTGATGAACAGTGATGTGCCTTCAGAGCTTGTTTAAATGGCTTCTCTGCTATTATTCATAGTGCTTCTGAGCTAATTTTAACTTGTAATTCTGCACACTAGAATAATCATTAGTAATTCCAATTGCAATTTTAATACTTTGCTATCATCAAAACCACTTCAAATATTTGAGGTTCATGTCAGACCCACTTTGTTCCAACAATCTCCCCCTTTTTGATGATGACAAACTAAGGCATTAAAATTCAATTGTTAATGATTTAATTAAATTATGTTGACTTCAGGTTTCAAAGGTTTGCAATCTCCCCCTGAGTCTGATAATTCATAGGGTAAGGTTTGTAAGCTCCCCCTAAGTCTTATCCATAATTAATTAAAACAGTTTAAGAGTTAATTTATTGACCTAAATTAAATTTTCATATTTGACTCTCAGAGGCATAGGTTTGTAAGCTTTGCTTCTCAGAGTCTAATAACGTTCAGAGGAGGTTTGCAAGCTTCTCTTACATTATCTATGAAAACTCATTTTAGGTTCTTAAATTTTCTCCCCTTTCAGTGACGTATATAGTTAGAAAGGAATTAGAAGGGATAAGAAATTGATTCAAATGTGTAAACTTAACAGTTTCAGATCTTTTGGGCAGAATTAGAATCAATCAACATTAATTTTAACGCTATCCTTACTCCCCCTTTTGGCATCAATCAAAAAGATACAGAAAACCAAGCAGTCAAACGCACCATATATTAATGTAGTCAAGTCAATAAGGTGGTGACAACTAAATTCATTAAATGAATTTTGTTGACTCCGATCTGGATAAGAGAGCTTGGTGGCACTATAAGAAGGAATGATTCCTCTCATTTTACTCTCACAGAGTAATCAAGTAACATCAAAAGAAAAACACACAATGAAAAGCAGGTTACCAAGGATGTTTCTAGCTCAAAGAAAGAGAGCAAGAAGGAAACAGAGCCCTGGCGCTGCGAAGAAAACAGGCTGCGCTATGAACGAAACAAGCAAGAGTTGATTTTAACAGAATCAGAGGAGGAGGAATTGGGCTCTGATCTGGAAGAGTTCTTATGGACATATGATGATGATGCTACATACGAAGATTATCCAGTTGAAGTTCAGAAGACTGCTGAAGAAGTGCTCTCTTTTCTCAAAGAGAAACTTAAGAGTCTAGAGTCAGAGGCTTCTGAGTCTCAGCCAAAGTCTAAGTAGTGCTTCATATTCTTATGTAATAAAGAACCTTTCTATAATAATAATAAATTTCTCCTGCTATTAATTTCTTTCCTTTGAGCATGTTTACTTTATATTCATTTTCATATGTCAGAAAACCAGTTACCAGACACGCCTCATTCGGTATCGGTGCCCCGTTATTAAACAGGCTATAATACTAAGAAGCTATATCATGAGTAAACAGGAGTACTGATGTGGGGGATACCTTAGGTTTTGAAAATCCTAATATCTATAAGTTAAAAAAATCAAAATGCTCTTCAGTATCTTGCACTAGGTTCAGTGCCCACATGAGTACCAGACATAATCAGTGAATATGCATTTTAATTTTGAAAAACTAAGTAAAATAAACACACAAGTACACGCACTCAGATATGGATATCAAAAAATATTGAATTAAGACAAATTATCCAAATATTACACAAGAGCCAATAAGGAAAAACAATATAAACAAGTGCTCAAATATGGGTTAAGGCTTCTTAATATCTGCAATGGCCTTAAGAAGAGTTTCCATCATGGCATTCATCCTCTTGTGAGTAGCTTGTTCAGATGCAGTGATGTCAGATCTCAAATCGTTTCTCAAATCAACTCTTAGAACATCGATCTCATCTTTGATTTCTTCAGCTAACTCATTTCTTATGTTGTCTAAAGCACTTTGAACAGCAGGAGGAATAGCAGATGATGAAGAACCTGGTTCAAGTTTTGGAGAAGCAGGAGGAGTTTTGTCAATAACAGGAACTTTTCCTTTATCAGAAGCTTCACCAGCTTGGTTCTGATCAGGCATTTCAATGTCTTCTTCAAAGTGAATCTGCTCAAACATTTCAATATCTTTAGCAGTTTCATTTTCCTTAATCTTGTTGGTTTCAATAGTAGCAATGTGCACACCTATATTTACCAACAGATTGAAAGCCTCTTGATCAGCCAGCCTCTTGTGTTCAATCTCAGCTAACCTCTTCTGCTCTGCTTCAGCAGCTATCCGAGCCTGTTCAGCTTCAACAAGCTTAAGATATTCAGCTTCTTCTCGGAGTAGCTTCTGAGCTGTTTCAAATGCACTCTTTGCTAGTTTCTTAATTTCAGCATCCAATGCTGCCAATCGTGCAATTTCCTCTTCATGATTATACCATGTGAGACGAGGAGCATTTGACCTCTCATCAATATCAAACAAACATCTTAATGTAGTTGCTCCCCTACCTTGTATCTTGCTCTTCAGATGAGTACCTAGAATCCTCAAAGATTGACCAAACAGGTACTCCATCTTTCTGATTTCAGCATCAATGTCAGAAGGAAAGATAAGAACTTCTTCTTCCATCTGTTTAAATCTCTTGAGCCTAAGACTAATAGCATTATTCAATAGCTCAAGATTGGGTTCAGAAGCAGAGTTGAAGAAAGGTTTGGAAGGGTCAAAAGGATTGGTTGGTTCAGGTTTCTTTCTCTTAAGATTGATGATTTTGATTCTGCTTAGGTTAGGGGGTTCATCATCAATTTCTCTGGCATCTTTCAAAATTTGCTCTTCTGCCTTAAAGATAGAGTCAACAAGCTCAGCCAACTCTTATTCATCTAAAGGTTTATTTAGTGGGCCATAGATAGGTTCTGGAGAAGGTTCAGGAGATGGTTCTGGGGTGTAGACTTCAGGTGAAGGTGATGGAGGTTGTTGTTCAGCAATATCATGAACTGGTGAATGATGAGGTGATTGTACTTGTAGTTCAGAATGTGTAGGAGTGGGTGGTTTGACTTGTTCAGAAGCATTGACATTTACAGGGGATGCTTGAGCAGGAGTCATTTGTGGTTCTTCAAGGATGGTACTAACAAATTTGTTAATTGGGTGATTTGGTGAATTCAGATTAGAGTGCATAAATGCATCTCTAGATAGATGAGAGGTGAGATGATCAAGAGAATCAGGATTAATAGCAATGTTTTCTTGATCAAGGTAGGAAGTATTTATATGAATATTTTCCTCAGGAGAGATGTTTATGGTCTCTTTGGCTGTTTTCAACTTAATTTTGTTCAAGTGACGAGTTGATTTTCTAATTACAGCAGCAGTGTCTGTACTATAGTCAGAAGGGGTTCCTTCTGATGAGAATGAGGATGATGATGATGATAGTGAGAAACAGGTTGTGGCAGTGGTTTGATGTGGTAAAATCATTGATATAGGTTTTGTTTCATCAATGGCTGATTTGGTTTGTTGTAGAGGAATTGAAGGTGGAATTTGAGAATTTGAATCTTGAGCTACAGGAATGCTACAAGTATTAGACTTAGAGGATTTACCTGGAGGTTTAGAAGCTCTAGCCTTTAATCTCTTTGTTGGCTTTGCAGGGTTCTGATCTTTCTCAGAAGCTGAAGGCCTGTCATGTCTCTTCTTGGTTCTCTTCTCCTTTTGCAGAGCTCTCTCAGCAGCTTTTGCCTCCATTCTATCTTTTTCTTGTGCAGCTGATCTTTCAGCAATGCTGGCTAACTGCCCCTCAGGTACTTGTTCATTACCTTCAGTGGCCAAACCTTCAGCACCACTGTTCATCTGCTCAGCATCATTCTCAGGTTGAGCTTGAGAGCCTTCTTCTACAATCTCTTGCTCAATGGGCTTTGGCTTTCTTTTTGACCTGGTGATCTCCTTAGGTCCTTTAAAAATGTCCCAGTTAGGCACTCCAACAACCATACTCCTGGGTACACTTATTCCAGTGTCAATCCTTACTAGTTCCAAGAAATTCTTTATCACAGCATTATTATCATGTTCTGATATGGTGGGGAAACCATCACACCAGAAGTATTCCTCATATACAGCTTGCAGAGGGGTCTTAGCTTGCTTGATTTCTTCCTTAGTTTTCTTTTTCATATTCACCAGCACAGTAGCATCAAACTTGGCTGTATTGAAGACTCTAATTTTCTCCTTGGTACTCAAGATATCAACAAGCTTAGTTTGGCGTATGATCTCAGATATCAACCTTGGATGATGAATGACTGAGGTTGATTTTGTTCTGCTTTTAGATATGGTTGAGCATAGGTGATCAAACAGTATCTTTGCCAAATTTATCTTGACCCTCTTGTACATAAACCAGATGAAATGCCTGTGAGGAATTGAAATAGAGTCATATCCTCCTTCTCTGGTAATGATTGACTGCAGAAATATTCTGAAGATAAATCCAAAATCCTGCCTCATGAATTTAGCCTTTCCAAAATCACTGTTTGAACAGCCAGGCAAAAATAAGTCCTTCTTGATGGCTTCCAAGTGCTTACTCTTCTCATCATAATCATCAACATTTTCTCCTTCATTGTCCAAGCCCAGAACCTTGGCAATGTGCTCCTGAGTAATCAACACATTAATTCCTAGAATGTTTGACCTTATCTCCTTCCCTCTATAAGGTTTCAACCCTAGTTCTCTTCTTGATTTTCCTTGTAGAGAACTATCCTTCTCAACCATCTTTCTTACTTCTTCGTCAGCACAAAATCTATCAAACACTGTTGCTTTCTGCCAGAAATACTTAACAATGTCGTAGTAAACAAACTCATTCAACATCTCGAAGTAGTTTTTCCATTGTTGATTGAAAAATAAACTTTGAACGTCAACTCCATTCACCTTTAAACTTTCGAAATCCACGAACTTCTCAGTGATGAATTCGAACGCTTCTGGACCAGCGTCTGTTTGATTTTCTTTGACAACAAGTTTTCCTTGAGACTTGAGGTCTATAACTGGTGGTAGAATTGGATTGAAGGGTTTTTGAATGATTTCATTTGATAATCGAGCGGCCATTTTTGCAGAATGTTAAGAGAAAGTGATTTGGGAATTTTCTGTAAGGTCTAGGGTTGTGTAGGAAGTGATTGTGTAAAAGTTGTGCAATGTGAGTGAAGTGACCTATATATAGCAACTAGCACACATACACAGAAAAAGTAAGCCTTGGGAGGGAGCGCGAACAGTTTTAAAATTAAATAATAGAGTTAACTGCCATAATCATCATTAACTGTTCTTTACCTATCAGGATCTAGACACGTGTAAGAGGTACTTAATCACAGCTGACGCGTGTACAGACAACTGTTGTACACTTACTAGAACTAAACGTTTCGTTTCCGTCTATTTCAGAGCCAAACTCATCATTATCTGACACCACATCAGAACCTGTTATCATTCAGAGCCCAAATTATTCAGAGCTACCCAAGGGTTACTTCTGAATTGTTAGAGGCTCTGAACATGTTTCAGATCCTAATTCTATTTTGCATCTCAGAGCTAGTTTTCTTCAGTTATAAAATGCATGTTCAAATTCTTTTTAATAAAGTCAAATCTTTCAATAGCTAAAGGTTTAGTAAATATATCAGCCCATTGATGTTCAGTATCAATGAATTGAATATTTATTGTACCTTTTTGAACATGATCTCTTAGGAAATGATGCTTAATTTCAATAAGTTTAGCTCTGGAATGTAAAATAGGGTTCTTAGATAGATGAATAGCAGCAGTATTATCACAATACAAAGGAATACTGCTCTCAGCTATGTTATAGTCCTCTAGCTGATATTTCATCCAGAGTAGTTGGGTGCAACATTTAGCAGCTGAGATGTATTCTGCTTCTGCTGTAGACAAAGCAATAGTTGCTTGTCTTTTGCTAGCCCAGGATATGAGATTCTCACCAATAAATTGGCAATTTCCACTTGTGGATTTTCTCTCAATCCTGTCACCAGCTTTATCAGCATCACAGAATCCAACTAGCTTACTATCTAGGGATTTTTTATAAAGCAGTCCTAGATCAGTAGTCCCCTTCAGATATCTAAAGATCCTCTTAACAGCAGTTAAATGAGGTTCTCTAGGATCTGACTGGAATCTTGCACACAAGCATACACTATACAAAATATCAGGTCTAGATGCTGTTAGGTAAAGTAGAGAACCAATCATACCTCTGTATAGCTTTTGATCTACTTTGCTGCCAATTTCTTCCTTGCTTAAGCTGCTTGTTGGATGCATGGGTGTGGCCATCGTCTTACAATCTTCAAGGTTGAACTTCTTCAGAAGCTCTTTTGTGTACTTGCTCTGATGAATGTAAGTGCCATCTTTTCCTTGGTTAATTTGAATTCCCAAGAAAAACTTCAATTCACCCATCATGCTCATCTCGAACTCGTCCTGCATTAGCTTGGAAAAATTCTTGCACAAAGATGCATTAGTAGATCCAAATATAATATCATCAACATATATTTGAATGATTAAAATATCCTTCTTATATGTCTTTCTGAAGAGGGTATTATCTATTTGACCTTTTTGAAAACCGTTTTCTAATAAGAAATTACTTAGCCTCTCATACCAAGCTCTAGGAGCTTGTTTGAGACCATAAATTGATTTCTTTAATTTGAAAACATGCTCAGGGTTTTTCAAATCTTTAAACCCTAGTGGTTGTTTGACAAACACTTCTTCAGAAATTACACCATTTAAGAAGGCGCTTTTAACATCCATCTGATATAAGGTTATTCCATTATTAACTGCATATGATAGCAATAACCTGATTGCTTCCAGTCTTGCCACTGGAGCAAATGTTTCAGTGAAGTCAATGCCCTCTTGCTGACTGTAGCCTTGTGCCACAAGCCTAGCCTTGTTTCTTACCACTTCACCTTGTTCATTTAGCTTGTTCCTAAATACCCACTTGGTTCCAATAATGTTTTTGTGTGCTGGTCTTGGTACCAGATCCCACACATCATTTCTTTGGAACTGGTTCAGTTCGTCTTGCATTGCAATGATCCATCCATCATCAGAGAGAGCTTCATCAATAGTCTTTGGTTCTATCATAGATATGAGTCCTAGAAGTGAGTCATGTTGATGATAATCAGATCTTGTTCTTCTTGGACTTTCTTTATTACCAATGATGAGGTCTTCTGGATGTGATGATTTATATTTGAATGTTCTCTTTGGAGCTTCATTAGTTTCAGTACTTGTTTGGGTATCATCTTCTGAGACATCATTATGATCTTCAGATGCTTCTTCAGAGGCTTCTTCCACTTCAGCTTCTGAGATCTCATTCGCTTCTGATGCTTTCTCAGGTTCTGAATTGTTATACTGATATGGAATACCTGCATAACTATCGTTTTGCTCTGACATTTAACTGTCAGGCTCTTTTTCATCAAATCTG
Organism: Trifolium repens; assembly: GCA_030408175.1. NCBI lineage: Eukaryota > Viridiplantae > Streptophyta > Magnoliopsida > Fabales > Fabaceae > Trifolium > Trifolium repens. The sequence continues at coordinate 37,973,491 of CP125848.1, read as the reverse complement.
ACATGTATAGATTCTTCCACTATATTAGTTTCAGAATTATACACTCTGTATGCCTTTGAGCGTTCAGAGTAACCTATAAAGATTCCCTTACAAGCTTTGGCATCAAATTTTCTTTTGTAGGCCTTGTTGTTTAGAATGTAACAGGTACATCCAAACTGGTGAAAATAAGAGATGTTGGGCTTTCTTCCTTTGAAGAGTTCATATGTTGTTTTATTCAATATAGGTCTGATATAGATCCTATTTTGAATGTAACAAGCTGTGTTTACAGCTTCTGCCCAAAAGTGTTTAGCAAGTTTTGTCTCATGCATCATGGTTCTTGCCATCTCTTGTAAAGACCTGTTCTTTCTCTCTACAACACCATTTTGCTGTGGTGTTCTAGGAGCTGAAAACTCATGGACAATTCCATGGTCTTCACAAAAAGTTGCAAAGGGTTCGTTTTCAAACTCACCCCCATGATCACTTCTGATTTTTAAGATCTTGAGACTTTTCTCACTTTGCACTTGGGTGCAGAAGATGGTAAACACCTCATATGCATCATCTTTCACTCTTAGAAATTTAACCCAAGTCCATCTACTGTAATCATCAACAATGACCAGTCCATATTTCTTACCATTGATTGAGGCGGTACTTACCGGGCCAAACAAATCAATGTGAAGCAGTTCAAGAGGTCTTGAAGTAGAGACAATGTTTTTAGTTTTAAAAGATGTTTTTGAAATCTTACCAATTTGACAAGGACCACACAGAGCATCTGAATGATAGTTGAGATTGGGTAGACCTTTAACCAAGCTTAGTTTGTTGAGCTTAGAGATTAATCTCCAGTTAGCATGTCCTAAGCGTTGGTGCCAGACCCATTTCTCATCATTAACAGATAGAAGACACACTATCTTCTGCTCTGTGAGTTCTGACAGATTGATTTTATAAACATTGCCTTTTCTTATGCCTCTAAACACTATGGACTCATCAGACTCGTTGACTACAGTACATGCATCCTTATTAAATTTAACAACATATCCACTGTCACAAAATTGACTAATGCTAAGTAGATTATGTTTTAGGCCATCAACTAACCAAACATCTTTAATAGAGAGAGAAGAGTTACCAACTGTACCAGTACCAGTGATCTTCCCTTTTTGGTTTCCTCCAAATCCCACAGTTCCTCCCTCTTTCAGAGTCAGGGTTTGGAACATATGCTTGTCTCCTGTCATGTGTCGTGAGCAGCCACTGTCCAGGTACCAAGAATGGTGCTCTGGCCTTCTTTGAGCGCAAATCTGCTACAAACACAATCTCAAATCTAGGTACCCATATTTTATGGGTCCTCTTGAGTTAGTCCTTAATGCCTTTGGTTGTTTTTGTTTATTAGGCCTTTCAGAAGCTCTAGGGTTATTAAAGCCTTTTTGAATTTTTTTTGGCTTTATATAACTCTTAGACTTTGCTTTAGAATATATCAGAGATGTCTTTGTTTTAATGTTAGTCTGAGGTTTAGAAGTCTTAGGCTCTGAAGGTTTCAGAGTCTGAGGTTTCTTAGCCTCTGACACAACTACTTTTTCAGGTTCTGATATAATTATTGCTTCTGATTAGCTTTTAACAAAAACAGCCTTAGGTTTATAATTATTATTGTTAGAGGATTTAAAGAGTAATGGATTATCTTTAAAATGCGAAAATCCAAGACCCTCACCTCTGTTCCTACTAACGTGATATATTAAAGAGGCTATTTTGCTTCTCTTCATCCCATTGATAAGAAACTCCTGCAGTGCAAATTCATGCTCTGGAGGAACCTTATCATCATAAACATAGTGAGTTTCCATAAATGAGTTTCTACTTTTTAGAGACTCATTTTCTTCCACTACTATGTTCATTTTCTCAGTTAGGTTATTGTAAGATTTTTTTAAGATCTTACACTCACCTGCCTTTTTAGTGAGAATTTTTAGGGCGTCCTTAAGAGACTCTATCAATTCAGTTCTAGAGAGTTTAGATATTACCTCTTCCTCATCTTCAGAGTCTGAACCAGCTTCAGAGTCTTCTCTGTCAGAGGTGGTCGCCATCAGCGCTAGGTTTGCTTCCTCATCAGCATCAGAATCAGAGTCTTTGTCTAGATCTTCCCATGTTGCCAGAAAGCTTCTCTTGACCTTACTCTTGTACCTTTCCTTGCTGGAGCTCTGTTTTGATGGTCTACTTTTGTTCTCTGGGCAATCGGCAATGAAATGGCCAGGCTTATTGCATTTGAAGCACTTGCTTTGATCTTCCTTCTTGTCTTTAGAAGCACTAGTTCTTTTGGAAGATCCTCCAAACTTCCCAGCATATTTCTTGCTCCTTTTTGCCCATTGTGAGACCTTCGCAGCCATCAGCACCATCTCTTCCTCTTCATCCGACCCAATTTCTTGACTCTCTTCAGAGGCTTCATCCTCAGATTATATTACCTTAGCCTTCAGAGCCTTTGACGAGCTCTTGGAGCTTAAGGCAATCCCTTTTATCTTCTTAGTTGACTCATCAGTCATTAACTCCATTTCACGACTTTTGAGAGAACTAACTAGGCTTTCTAGGGATACAGTATCCAAGTCCTTAGACTCTTGAAAAGCAGTCACCTTTGGTCTCCATTTAGGTGGCAAGCTTCTGAGCACCTTTCTTACATGATCATCTTCAGTATAACTTTTGTCCAATACTTGAAGTCCAGATACTAGGATTTGAAACCTTGAAAACATCGTTTCTATATCCTCTCCATCCTTCATCTTGAACAATTCATACTGATGCACCAACAAGTTAGTCTTTGCTTCCTTAACTTGTTTGTTGCCCTCATACTTGGATTTCAAGGAATCCCAAATAGACTTTGCGGTTCTTTTATCTCCAATCTTAAGATACTCATCATGAGAGATGGCGTTGGTCATCATTCCTTTTAAACTATGATGCTTCTTGTACTCTAACTTTTGAGTAGGTGTAAAAGACTTCCTGTTTAGAGAGCTGACTACTCCTTCTAAGTCCATATTTTCAAAACTAACTCCATCTTTTACCAAGTCCCATAAGTCACAGTCAATACCCATGATGTGACTGTACATCTTGGTTTTCCAGAAGGGGTAGCCAGTTTCAGTTCCATTGAAGAAAGGAACTTTATCAGAAGATCTTTTATCTCTTGAATTAGAATCATAGTCAAAACCAACTTCATTGTTGTTCTTGCTCTTCTCAGCAGACATGTTTTTCCTCCTGGATCTTTACTGTTTCACTATTAGGTGAGTTATGCAACAACCAGGCTCTAATACCAATTGAAGGTGGAAAAACACAAGAAGGGGAGGTTGAATTGTGTTTTAGAAATTTAAATCTTTTTCTAACTTAAAACTAATTAGCAGCGGATAGTAACACAAATAAGGAATGGGGTACTGAGAAAGAGAGAAAGACACAAAGATTTATCCTGGTTCCCTTCACAACTTGAAGGTACGTCCAGTCCCCTTGTCACTAACAAGAGATTTCCACTATAATATATTCAAGATTACAACTTGCTCAAGCACTCTTGCAAGAGACTTCTCAGTTGCTCAAGTTTTCACTTAACAAGAGACTTCACAAACAAACTTAAAAACTAAGAATGAATGTTTATGGACACTTGATATACAATCAAAGGTGTTTACAAAATACAACACAAATTGCTTTAAGACTTTGAATGACAGATTAAACAAATGATGTCAGATTGCTTCATAGGCTTAAACGCAGTAATAGAACAGTTGTCATTTCTTCCATTTGAGTCTTCTATTTATACTTGAAGGAAGATGATGACCGTTGCAGAGAGATAAGGTGTCAGCTGGAATTTACTCGTACAATTGTGATGACTGTAGTTGCCTTCTTTGGCAAATATCTTCAATTCCACTACCTTGCTATTTGAATTATCACTCATCCATTTTGAGTAATAATAGTACAATAGTACGATCCTCAATTGCGCTCCACTTATGGATAAGGTTAACGTTGTACCAACGAATATTCCTTCCTGTGGATGTGACAGAGCCTTGAAGTAGATTGTTCTTCAATCATTGATTCTGATTCTGTCAGTTCTTGAGTGACGTAAATTCTTTTTGCTTCAGGTGCTGTTGTCATAGCTTCTTGAGGACTTTAGCTTCTGATGACTTCAGAGCCTTGTTTTTATCCCCAGAATCACTTTCTTCAGCACGCAAAATTTAAGCTTCTGATGAACAGTGATGTGCCTTCAGAGCTTGTTTAACTGGCTTCTCTGCTATTATTCATAGTGCTTCTGAGCTAATTTTAACTTGTAATTCTGCACACTAGAATAATCATTAGTAATTCCAATTGCAATTTTAATACTTTGTTATCATCAAAACCACTTCAAATATTTGAGGTTCATGTCAGACTCACTTTGTTCCAACATAATATTCTCATTTTATGATGCTAGTAAATAATGAAATAGGTTACACTATTTTTTAAGAAAATAAATAGGTTACACTATGGTTTGAATTTCCCATTTGGTCATACCCAATTCAATGCGGCCCATTGTTAGCCCATATTTTTACTAAGTAAAAATATGTTCTAAGTGCATAAATAAAATAATTATGTTTAATTATGTAATTATTTTTAATAATCATTAAATATGTTTGGTTTTCAGAACCAATGAATTTAATGATTAATCATGCACGAACATGTAATAAATGTTCTATTATGGAACGTTGCATTTAAATGCATATTCTCTTTCTTTCAGGATCCTTTCGATTTGGTCGAAGTGTCAGTAGGGTCGAAGCATCCAGTGGGCAAAAGTAATTTATGGACTTAGCGAAATATTCAAAAGAAAGCGTGGTTACTTCGACTTCGATGGAAACAACGGTTAACTCAGAAGATAAGAAAGGATTCAAATTCAAAATACGTGTCAAGACACGCGTCCTTTCTGTAGTTATTTAGGCGTTAGTAGCAGTTAGAAATTAGTGTCTATAAATAGCCTAGTTATGTGATCGGAAAAAGGGTCACAATCATTATACAAAATCCTCAGAAAAACTCTAAGTACCCATGTCAAAGCGAGAAACGAGTGTTCGAAGGAAAATGTATGTAATGTGAACCATTTTATTCTGTAATCATTTACATTTGAATTCAATTTACAGTTTTTAATCTCATTCCAATCTAATTATCTTTTACTTTCGACTCTTTCTTTCCTTCTGTTTATTCAATTGGATAAACATTCTTTCTTGCATTTCAAGTTACTAAAACATAAAAACAACACTTTATCAACATAAGAACAATAATGAACATCATTTACTTTGAAAATATAAACAAAAGCATTATGTCCCGAGATTTACTAGTTGGTCTCTCTTGTAATAATCAAACTAGCGTTGTTTACCAAATTTCACAGTAAACAAATTGGCACGCCCAGTGGGACCGTGTGCTTTACGTTTAAATTTCTTCAAAGTTTGTGTAGTTAATTTGTTCTGCATTTTTGTGTATTGTTTCCAAAGATTCTTGTGTAGTGTATGCTTTTGAGGAACGGGAAATTACTCCCTGAAATGGTTAGACCACCACCCAGAAGTAACCCAAGACAAAACATGGAAAATCCGAACGGAAACAATAATAATAACGGTTCGAATGTATCAACCGCTTCGAGCGTTTCTGAGGCCATAATCTCTCCTGTAATCAGTGAGATTGTGCCCAACGCTAGTGGGGCGACAGTTTCCGCCCCAATATCTTCTGTGGTAAGTGCCACAATGACAATGCCAACATCTACAGTGGTATCTTCGACCACTACAGAACCTATCTTGTCCCTTTCCCATGCTATGGAGGGAAGTTTCTCTCAAAATAGGACAAATGTTAATGGGGGTGGCGCAAGTTCTTCTACTTTCTCATTACCCTTTTCCCAATATGTGGGTCAGGGCACAAGTAGGAACTACCCATATGGTATGCCTACCATTATGATGCAAGGTTTGCAAACAAGTGCATCATTGTTCACAGAGTCAGCACCAGGCGTATTTGTGCCTAATAATCAGATAGTTTCTGGTTCTGCTACTCGAAATGGCAATCCCTCATTAACCAACAATGCCTTGAATGCTTTAAGGCAACAAATGGATGAGAGTAATCATGACATGGTAAATATGTTAACACAACAAATTGGTACAGTATTTAACCCATTAATTCAAAATACAAACCAAAGTTATCAATTGTTGGCAAATCAAATGGGAAGAATTGCTGATTTCTTTGGGGCTCCTCAAGCCCATAATCAACAAGTTCCCCAAATTCAGAATGTGGTGCCTTTACAAATTGCACAAGCACCAAATAATGCCATTATGCTTGCCCCAAATAATGTTGCAAACCCCATAAACCAAGTCCAACAACCAGTGCCAGTGGTCGAACCACAGGTGCAAATTCAGGCACAGCAACAGGCTTTGCCCCAGGTCGAACAAAATCCTGGAATTGTGTTGGTAAATAGGAACCAAAATGCTGATGATGTAGTTAGAAATGTCCAGAATAATAATTTTGCTGGGCAAAATAACATAACCAATTTGGTCGAAACTATCCTAGCACAAAATGGTTTAAACATAGGCATGCATAGGCCTCATTTTGTTTCTGCCTTATCAGAATATGTGCTTCAAACATAATTGCCAAGGGGTTGGAAAATCCCAAAATTTACTAAATTTGCTGGTGATACTAGCGAATCTACTGTTGAACACATAGCAAGATATCTAACTGAGGCAGGAGATCTAGCAAATAATGAGAATTTGAGAATGAAGTATTTTCCAAATTCTCTAACGAAAAATGCCTTTACATGGTTTACTACTCTCCCTCCACATTCAATTTTTAATTGGAATCAATTAGAGAGAGTCTTCCATGAGCAATTCTACATGGGACAGTCTAAGATAAGTCTCAAAGAATTAGCAAGTGTTAGGCGCAAAACTCCTGAGTCTATAGATGATTATTTGAATAGATTTCGTTTACTTAAGGCTAGGTGTTTTACTCAAGTGCCTGAACATGAATTGGTCGAAATGGCTGCCGGTGGCCTAGACTATTCGATCAGAAAGAAATTAGACACTCAACATCTAAGAGATATGGCCCAATTGGCTGATAGGGTTCGACAGGTCGAACGCTTGAAAGCAGAAAAGGCTAGAAATTCAAAGTATCATAAAAAAGAAAAGGTTGCTTATGTAGAAACACATGATAGCGACCAAGAATATGATGTCTCTTATGAAGATGTTGAACAAGGGGAAATAGACCTAGCAGAATTAAAACCTGGTCCCCCTTACACTTGCAAGCTTTTAAAACCTTCAAATGGAAAAAACCCTGTTGAACCAAAAAATGATAAATATGTTTCAAAGACTTATACTTTTGATATAACAAAATGTGATGAAATCTTTGATTTGTTGGTTACTGATGGCCAAATAGTGGTTCCAAAAGGTGTTAAAATACCACCATTAGATATGAGAAAGAAAAGAGGTTATTGTAAGTATCATAATTTTCTTGGACATAGAACCTCACAATGTGTGCTTTTCAGGGACTTGGTTCAAAAGGCTTTGAACGAAGGAAGACTTAAGTTTGGTGAAAAACCCAAAGCTGCAAAAGCAGATCCAGAATCTTCACAGAATGCTGATACCCTCTATGCTGAACCACAAGCTATTATGATGGTCGAAGCCATGGAGGTTTCAGAGGTGCAAGTGGAAGAAATCTCTGAAAAGGAGTACTTTGAAAAAATGAAAGTAGTATATCCTCGTGCTGAAGAGGATTTGATTGACTTTCTAAACAGATGCAAGTTAGAGAACAAAGGAGTGATGCTTTGTGCTCGTTGCAGTGCTGTTTGTGATAAGGAGGCTACTGCAGGCCTCATGAAGTTCCAACCAGTTGCAAATAGGCAGGGGGCAAACCCAAAACCGTCTCGTGGTAAAGGAAAGGGCATTCTAACTCGACCAAATAATATGGTCCAAACAGATCGAAGGCCCACTTTCCTTCCTTCTGGTTCGATTCCTATAGAACGTTGGATGCACCAAGGAACCATAAAGTTCAACAAGGGTGCAATGGAAGTTGGTGGCGCAAGTGGCACCAAATTAAGCTATTCAGAGGATGTCAACAAATACTCTTACAAGAACAATTACAAGGGTAAACATCCAATGACAAGGACTCAGTGGCGTAGGTTCCAACGCCAAAAGAAATTGGCTGCAACTAATCTTCAAACAGGCCAATATAAAGAAGTGGCTAGAAGGCCAGCAAAAGAAAGGATCCTTCCTCCTATAGAAGAAAGCAAGATGGAAGAAGATGATCTGCTGGACTCTGAGCCAGATTTCGACGTAATATGCGTGGTTTCCATATTACCATCGGAATATGATGTGCAAACAGAGATAACTGAGCTCGAAACTGATTTCGACCAGTTAGAAATGGCTGATCCTAAGCCAATTTGCTACTATGTCATGAACAATGGCTGCATCGAGGAGCAACAGGCTACATTCAAAAGGCCAGACTTAGGCATGAAAAACCATCTTAAACCCCTCTTCATCAGAGCAAAGGTTGAAGGAGTTGGAGTTAACAAGGTGCTGATAGATGGAGGAGCTGCTGTTAACCTAATGCCTCTGTCTATGTTACCCAAGATTGACAAATATGACTGTGATTTGTCAGCCCATAACATTGTTTTGTCAAATTACGAAGGCAAAACAGGACATTCAAGGGGGGCAATTCAAGTGGATGTTGCTGTGGGCAGCATAGTTCGACCAACTTTATTCCTAGTGGTCGAATCCAAGGCAAACTTCAACTTACTATTGGGGCGAGAGTGGATTCATGGAGTAGGAGCTGTTCCTTCGACTCTTCACCAGAAGTTGATGCTTTGGAGGGAGGATGGCTGCGTAGAAAATATAGAAGCTGATCAGAGTTTCTATATGTCAGAGGTTGATACCATAAATCAACAAACCTTTGACAAAAATTTGGCGAACATAGCGCCATGTTATGATAGAGAGAATGCTTTCACACCTTCTGATAATGTGATACATTCTGTCAAACTCCACCCAACCCAGAGCTTCATATGGGAAAGAGAGGAAATAGATGCTGTATCCTCAGAAGATGGAGTTATACCACCATCTGGGTGGAATGTTTACGAAGATTATGATGACTGAGTCCAGCGCATGGGCTAGGATTACGGCTTATATGGCCGAAACTAAGTTAAATACGGCTTTGGAAGCTGATGTTCATCAAAATATGGCTACAGAAGCCAAGGTCGAAAGCGATGGCATTTCTATGCCACAAGCACAAAGGCTCGACTGCATCTATGATGAGGAACCTTTAGGGTTCGAAAGGGATCCACTTAATGAAACTCCTAAGATGCAGGCTCAAGACCCTTTGGAGGAAATTGACATTGGAGATGGCTCAGCAAAAAGGCCAACTTACATTAGTGCCAATATTAGTCCTGACTTAAAAGGAAAATTGGTACTACTTCTCAAAGATTTTAGTGATTGTTTCGCTTGGGATTATAATGAAATGCCTGGACTCAGTAGAGAAATGGTCGAATTAAAACTACTAATCAAGGCAGGTAAGAAACCAGTGAAACAATTGCCAAGAAGGTTTGCACCAGATATCATGTCCAAAATCAAAGAAGAGATCGAGAGGCTGTTGAAGAGTAAATTCATCAGAGCTGCCAGGTATGTAGAATGGTTAGCAAATATAGTTCCTGTTATTAAAAAGAATGGTACACTTAGGGTATGTATAGATTTTAGGGACTTAAATAATGCTACACCTAAAGATGAGTATGCCATGCCTGTGGCAGACATGCTAATAGACTCAGCAGCAGGCTTCGAGTTTTTGAGCATGTTAGATGGTTATTCTGGTTATAACCAAATATTCATTGCTGAGGAAGATGTATCTAAAACAGCATTTAGATGCCCTGGTGCTTTAGGCACTTATGAGTGGGTTGTGATGCCTTTTGGCTTAAAAAATGCTGGTGCCACTTATCAAAGGGCAATGAATTCCATGTTTCATGATTTTATAGATACATTCATGCAAGTTTACATTGATGATATCATCATTAAATCCTCTTCTGAAGATAGCCATTTGATATATCTTAGGCAATCTTTTAAAAGAATGAGGGAACATGGATTAAAAATGAATCCATTAAAATGTGCTTTCTGTGTGCATGCAGGAGATTTCCTTGGTTTTGTGGTGCATAAAAAAGGCATTGAAATAAACCAAAACAAGACAAAGGCTATCTTGGAGACCAAGCCTCCTTCGACCAAAAAACAACTTCAATCTCTGCTAGGAAAAATCAACTTCTTGAGAAGATTCATTTCGAATCTAAGTGGAAAGGCTCAAGCTTTCTCACCACTACTTCGACTCAAGAAAGATGATCCATTCAAATGGAACCAAGAGCATCAAAAGGCTTTTGATGACATCAAAGAATACTAAATAAAGCCTCCAGTTCTAATGCCTCCTAGTAGGAATAAAGCTATGAAGTTGTATATTGCTACGTCTGATAAGACGATAGGAAGCATGTTAGCTCAAGAGGACGATAATGGCATAGAAAATGCAGTTTATTACCTTAGTAGAGTTTTAAATGATGCAGAAACTAGATATACTGCCATAGAAAAACTTTGTCTTTGTTTGTATTTCTCTTGTACAAAACTTAAGCATTATATAAAGCCTGTTGATGTTTATGTCTACTCCCACTTTGATGTTATTAAACATATGCTAACTAAACCTATATTACATAGTAGAATTGGGAAATGGGCATTAGCATTAACTGAATATTCACTGACTTATAAACCTTTGAAGACTGTCAAAGGCCAAATTGTGGCTGATTTTATAGTAGATCATTCGTTGGTCGAAATGCCACAGGATTATGTGGATATTCAACCATGGATTCTTTATTTTGATGGGTCCAAACATAAGTATGGAACAGGAATTGGAATTTTGATCATATCTCCGACTCAAGTTCCAACCAAGTTCAAGTACAAAATAAATGGACTTTGCTCTAATAATGAAGCTGAGTATGAAGCTTTAATTACAGGATTAGAAATATTAAAAGACTTGGGGGCAAAGAACATTAAAATAAGAGGTGATTCTGAATTAGTATTGAAACAATTAACACAAGAATATAAATGTGTGAAAGAGCATCTGGCGAAATACTTTTCTATAGCTAGTTCTTTGTTAGATTGTTTCGATCATGTAGACATTGAACATGTACCTCGATTAAAAAATCAAGAAGCAAATGACTTGGCTCAAATTGCTTCAGGATATAAAATGTCAAAAGAAAAGTTGACACAATTAATCGAAATAAAAGAAAAAATGGTTTTACAAGAACCAATATCTGCACAATTGTCAATACCAAAACTTGTGGGGGCAGAGACTATACCACAAATAAATGGTGAAATAAAAAATCCCCTAGAAAATTTTCAAATTTTTGCCATTGACAATTTGTCAGATAATGATTGGAGAAAACCTATAGTAGATTACCATAAGAATCCAACAGGAAATGTGGATCGAAAGGTAAAATATAGGGCTTTAAGCTATATAATTTTTGAAAATGATCTTTTCAAAAAGACTTCTGAAGGAATCTTGTTAAAATGCCTTAATGAAGCAGAAGCATATATAGCAATCTCTGATGTTCATAGTGGTACTTGTGGCTCTCATCAAGCAGGACATAAGATGAAATGGCTCTTGTTTCGACAAGGTTTGTATAGGCCCTCTATGTTGAAGGATTGTATAGAGTTTGCGAAAGGATGCCAAGAATGCCAAAGGCACTCAGGAATTCAACATGTGCCTGCAAGTGAACTACATTCAATAGTAAAACCATGGCCCTTTAGGGGTTGGGCTCTAGACCTTATTGGTGAGATTAAACCTGCTTCATCAAAAAATCAACGTTATATTTTAGTTGGAATAGATTATTTCACAAAATGGATAGAAGCCATTCCTTTACCAAATGTTGATCAAGAGGCAGTAATTAATTTCATACAAAATTACATAATATATAGGTTTGGAATTCCTGAAACAATAACTACTGATCAAGGTTCAGTTTTCACTGGTCGAAAGATGCAGGAATTTGCCCAAGAAACTGGCTTTAGACTGTTAACTTCAACACCATATTATGCACAAGCAAATGGTCAAGTCGAAGCAGCAAATAAAATTATTATAAATCTGATAAAGAAACATATAGCCCAAAAGCCAAGAAATTGGCACAAAACCTTAGACCAAGTGTTATGGGCTTGTAGAAATTCTCCTAAAGAATCAACTAACACTACTCCATTTCGACTAACTTATGGTCATGATGCAGTATTACCATTTGCAATCAGCAAGAGTACAAAGACAAATGGAAATACCTCTAGACCATTATTATCAGATGATGTCAGATGAGTTGATTGATTTAGATGAAGAAAGGCTTAGTGCTTTAGAAGTTTTAACAAAACAAAAAGAACGAGTTGCTAAAGCATATAACAAAAGGGTTAAGTTTAAGTCTTTTGATATAGGAGAATTAGTTTGGAAAGTTATATTGCCTATGGACAAAAAAGGGTTAAATGCATATTCTCTTTCTTTCAGGATCCTTTCGATTTGGTCGAAGTGTCAGTAGGGTCGAAGCATCCAGTGGGCAAAAGTAATTTATGGACTTAGCGAAATATTCAAAAGAAAGCGTGGTTACTTCGACTTCGATGGAAACAACGGTTAACTCAGAAGATAAGAAAGTATTCAAATTCAAAATACGTGTCAAGACACGCGTCCTTTCTGTAGTTATTTAGGCGTTAGTAGCAGTTAGAAATTAGTGTCTATAAATAGCCTAGTTATGTGATCGGAAAAAGGGTCACAATCATTATACAAAATCCTCAGAAAAACTCTAAGTACCCATGTCAAAGCGAGAAACGAGTGTTCGAAGGAAAATGTATGTAATGTGAACCATTTTATTCTGTAATCATTTACATTTGAATGCAATTTACAGTTTTTAATCTCATTCCAATCTAATTATCTTTTACTTTCGACTCTTTCTTTCCTTCTGTTTATTCAATTGGATAAACATTCTTTCTTACATTTCAAGTTATTAAAACATAAAAACAACACTTTATCAACATAAGAACAATAATGAACATCATTTACTTTGAAAATATAAACAAAAGCACTATGTCCCGAGATTTACTAGTTGGTCTCTCTTGTAATAATCAAACTAGCGTTGTTTACCAAATTTCACAGTAAACACCCATGTACACCCCTAAAGAAAAATAATAAATGAAGCATGTTAATTAATAAGAAAAATTTATCTCACAACTTATGAATTTAATACTACAAAGAAGTGTTCCACAAGCATTGTTTAATATGACATTCACTTACCTCGCAGCTGGATTTTGAACTAGTAGGAGGGATGACAATGGGTGCCCACGGGTGCGGGTTTGTTACTAACCAAACTCACCCGAAATCACCACCCAAACCCAAAGGATGTTCGGGTGGTAAAATAAAATACACACCTGCTGGGTTCAGGTTTTTTCGCTCAAACCCAAACTCGCAACAAGAACACGCATAATTAATGATCAGCGCAAACCCAATCCGAATTCTATTTGATAAAATGCAACATGTAGCATAGTTTGGTGTATGTTCGGGTTTCGGGTGTGTGTTTGATACTACCCAAACTCACACCCATATATTCAGGTGTCACCTGAACTCAAACTCAGTCAACTCGGGTTTCGCCCGTTGATTTGGGTTTAAGTTCGGGTGGGTCTATCAGGTTTGGGTTTTCCTGCCATTAGAGCCCCTTCTCTTAGATACACAAAGTTAAAAAACTTAAAATAATAAATTTGGTGATGACGACTATTGAAAAGGTAACTGCTCTTCTCCAAGAAAAAAAGTAGGGTGTAAAACGAAACACACTCCCACTTATCAGAGTATAAACCTGAGAGCCCATTACGCAGTAGCCCAGTTTTCCAAAACCCATATTCAGCCACCGGTGTCGTGCAAGAACATACATATACAGGACGGAGAAACACCGTCGTCCTCCGTCAACGGCGGAGCAAGCCAAACCGAGAACACCACTTTTCGGCCTCCAGCAACATTTAAGCAACTAGCAAGGTAATCAATGTAAAAATCTCATTATTTAGGGTTTTGTGATTTGGGAAATTTTTAAAGTACTCTAATTGTGATAAATTGGTTGCTTAATTTTGCAATTGAGACTATTAGTACTATATTTGTGTTGTGAAATCATTGTTAGGGTTGTTGATATGTTCAGAATTGGGGATTTTGTATTATTCTTCAAAAATTGGGGTTTATTATTCCACTCTTTCTAGTTTACAGTTATGGGTGCAATCCATTTCTCTCTAAATGTAGCATTTTTATGAAATCATTGTAGTTGTACTGTGTCTCTGTTCATGCCTATCCTCGAGAGAAACATATTATACTCATTGAATTGAACCAAGAGTGTTTGAGTAAGGAAATTAATTATTACAAGATAGATTTAACAATTTGTTATAAGCTTCTTGATGAGATGAATCCCGACTTTGAATTTGACTGAGTGTGAGATTTGTTGGTTCTGATCAATTTTTGAATTCTCTTGTCAATAAATTGTTGAATCCAGTAGTTGTGTTGTGTCATTGCCTTACCAAAATACTGAAGTAATAAATTGATGAGTTTCAAGTGATTTGTTATCTGTTGTTGCTTTGGATAGCTTTTTGTTACTGATTATTGGTGTTGTTGTAGATTATACTCCTATATATGATTATAATTATTAAATTTTATTAGTTTGTTCCTTGTTTGTGATGCGGATGGTAGCATATGAGGACTGTGTACGGTGAACCATCAATGATAATTGATAACTATAAAGTATTGAGAGTGATCACTTAACGAAAGTGGAATCTGTTAGTTTAGTTAGTTTCTCGGTCTTAACAAACTAACTAACTGTGTCAAAAAAAAAAAAAAACTAACTAACTATAACTAACAGTAAACTACTTGAGACTGATCATATACTCTAATATTTGCCAACTCTTTTTACTCTTCCAGAGAACCTTTATGCAGTCCTAATAAAGAAGTAATTATTCTCGACTTCAAGACATAAAATCTCAAATTAAAAGGTCGAGCAGCATTTTACTGCGTAGATTCAAATATTACAAAAGCAAACAAAATTTCTTTATTGAACCCATGATCAACTATCTAACACAGTATCTCCACAGCAAAAATGAGTCAAGTAACAAGAGAGTAAAAGTTTTTTTGTGTAGGGAGTTATCATTAATCAATGATATCATTGGCAACCCATAGCTGCAACTAGAACCTGTTCATACAAAGTCCATGCTGCATGCATATCAACCTGTTCAACTCAATTTAAATATCAATATTTTTTCCCCCTTTCTTTCTTCCTTGAATTAGCAATGCATATATGGGAATACCTATGAAGCTGAAATTGAATTGGGGTGTGTTTCTGAAAGAAGATTGTAGGAAGAAGGGAAGGAGGGTGAGAGAATAGGGAATAAGAGGGTATATGAGTAAATTAAAGAGTGTTAAAAGCAATTTCCTATAGATATATTTAAAGAGCTCAATTTTTTTCAGCTCAAATTCAATTCATTTGATTCATGAATGAATGGGTTAATTATCCAATCGAGTTTTGAACTATTTTTAAGTTGGTACGATTCATTGTCAGTTCAAGACTCAAGTGACCTTATAGGTGAGATCTTCAGGTAATTTTGTGAATATTTTTTTAATAGATAGCCTAGTGGCTAGAAATACCACCCTTAAAGTGGATAAGTAGGATCCGGGGTTCGAACCCTGGTCCTTGCATATTAATTTTGTGAAATATTAATATGATTTAGGTCATTATTGGATATAGTAGAGACTCTAGAAGATAATTTTATATAAAGTATGAGACATTTTAGCCTTTATTACGCTGCCTCTTAGAATCCTATATTTAATTTTTCAAATAGCCTAGACCATAATTTTACCCCTTAAGACGAATAAGTAGAGAGTTCGAAATCGAACTTCAATCCTTGCATATTGCATATTTTCAGTTTAATTTTCATCTACTTTGCCTCTAATTGAGGGGCATAATTGCAATCTTATCTACAAATTCACACTATATTGCTTAGTATATTAGTAATAACGTCAAACTACACTATAAATGAAAATGATTAACATTCCTTACTTTTATGATTAATGTACTCCTATTTTTTTACGAGAAAATATATTTGAAAACATATAATAAATTATTAATATACAAAATATATCAGATGCTCAGATGCCGAGTTTGATAAACTTTTGTTAATCTATTGAAAATAAAATATTAGAGAGTATAATGTACTAATTAGGAATTAGAGTAAACCACTTAATTTGGTCACTCTTTTAGCATATGTTTCCTTACTAACTACCTAGGACAAGTCTATGTCTTTATCCATTTTTTTCCCTTTCAAAACAGCCCTTGTTATTTTCAATTTACTGCCATCAAATTAGCCTGTCTTTGTCCATTTTTATCAAATATTCACTGTTTCACCCAGGAATCAAACTCGGATTCTCCTGAACAATTTGTTTTTTGGTGAAGCTCATTAACTACTTGAGCCAACTAAATTAATTGATGCAAAAAATAATTTTAGAAAAATACAGTATTATTGAAAGAGAGTGAGAGATCTAATTAAAAGTTGCTTAGATAGAGGCACTAGACTAATCTAGTAGTTTGCTAAGGAGACATAGAGCTTTCTCACTGCTGGCAAAGCCTTCTCCCTCCCTCGCGTCTCTCACTGTCGACGTCGAATTTTCTCCTCTCCCTCTCTCAAACACAACAGGCAACGGGGAAGCTTTCTCCCTCTCTGAAATGCGCCGGCCGGTAAGTTTTGTCTCCCCCCATCTCTCTCTTTGGTTCACTTGTTTGTTCTTATTCTTGAAAGCTTAGGTTTTTTGGGATTGTTTTGTTGATTTTCGATTGAATGAGTGATTGCACATTCCTCTTTTGTTTGGATTGTTTTGTTGATTGAATGAGTGATTGCACATTGTTGATTGTTTTTTTGTTCCTTTCCAAATTGAGTGATTTTGTTCTGTTAGAATGAGTTCCTGTCCAAGATTCAAAGTTGATTTTGTTCCGATTAAAATTGGGTGATTTTATTCCTGCGTGTTGTTGCAGTTTTTCATTGTTTGAGCCTGTGTTCTTGGTTGTATTTATTTGGAAAAAGGAAGGGATTGGAGTATTGGTTGCAATACTGGTTCGCAGCTACAGCGGGCTTATATCTGTTTTTTATAAGCTCCTTTTTTTATTGACTTGTGTTTTTGTTTCCATCTTAGGTGTTTGTAAAATTTATGGAGTAGTTGGGAGGTTTTGTTGTCTTACTGTGTAGGTGGTTTGTTAATGATTGTGGTTGTTTTAGTTAGCTTATGCTTTCCTTTTTTCTTTGTGAACCTAATTTAGCATGTTTTGAGTCTGTTCTTTTTTCCTCAACATTGGCATTTCTTGTGCTTTCGATTGAGAGGTATTATATATCGGCTTTGTGCTTATTACGACTTCAATTTTTATATGCAATATAATTTTTCTATTTAATATACATATTATAGTTTTTCTTAGTGGCTCAGCCAGGTTTTTTTTCCTAGTTCCGCCACTGATTATTGTTCCTTTATTGAGGTTTAGAAGAATTGAAGGGTCAGTATATTTATTCATAGGTTTTTGGTGATTTTTGTTGTTGTTAGTAGTTGTTGGAACTTGGTGGGTTGTTTGTGGTGAATGATGTTTGTGTAATCAGTTGCATTGCAA
Organism: Trifolium repens; assembly: GCA_030408175.1. Taxonomy (NCBI): domain Eukaryota; kingdom Viridiplantae; phylum Streptophyta; class Magnoliopsida; order Fabales; family Fabaceae; genus Trifolium; species Trifolium repens. Next base: position 37,955,862 of record CP125848.1, on the reverse strand, counting down.
TGTCTGGGGGAAGACTGGCAGGGACAGGTGGTTTTATACTCCTCCTATATATGATTATAATTATTAGTTATAATTTAATAGTTGGCACCCCATGGGCCAGGGTCCTGGATACGCCACTGAATATGATAGTTGTGTGTTTAAATGTTTAATCCAATAGTTTAGCTTGTTGCTTTGCGTATAAATTTGCTTGTTGGGATTTTTTTATTCAGAATCAACAATTGCGGTGCCTTTTTTCTTTGTTTGTAGGTGCTAACACACATTGCTTCAGATTCATGAAATGCCGAAAATTATGAAACTGTAATTTTGATTGAAGCTGGGTTGCTGGATTGTAATTTTTATCATCAATGGGTTACAGATGTATTCAGTGTGGTTTTACCATCAGAACACTTTATCTTCAGTATTCTCCTGGTAACATTCGTTTGATGAAATGTGTAAGTCTTATCAATTATCATTCTTTTCATTTTTTCTTGAATGTTTAAACTGTGGATTGATTTTTCAGACCTTTTGTAATGATAGGAGAATTGCAAAGCTGTGGCAGATGAATACATAGAATGTGAAATCATGGTGCTTGGCTTTTCTTCATCTCTCTCACTAGTTTAAAAGTTGAAGTTGTTTATTTGAAATTCTCATTTTCCCTTTCCCTTTTGCAGATTATTGTAATAGATTTAATACTTCACAAACCCAAGGCCTATAGACATCTCCTTTACAATGTCATCAATCAAGAAACCTTAAAATTTCAGGTATATGAATTTCTCAATGACTTATCATGCACAGTCGTATTGTCTAATTATTTTATTGTGTGAGCTTAGTTGTTTTCATGCATATTTAGTGAATGCAAAATATTGTTTTAGAGTTTTGAATGTTGCAACCACCCCCTTGTTATTTTTTATTTTATTTTTGAAAAAGGGCAATCTCATATATTTCATTCAGCATCATTGCTGACAATAGAGTATAAGGAACTATCATTGTTATCTGCAGACGTTATTTGTTGTCTGATAACTATTAGAATTTGGTATTTGGGATCAAGTCAATTCCACAAAATCAGATTGTATGATGAGAAGAGAGAACTAACCTAAGTTTGTATAAGCAGTAGTTAGGTCATATTTGTAGGTGATATGGTACTAAACAACCTAACACCCAGCACAATGATGAAGGTGTTGGAGGCTGCAACGAAGGCAGCCCGTAGTTGCCGGACACAATTAAGGCAGCTAAGGGCTGACATAGTTATGGTGGCTTTCCAACAACAACCACAAAACTTTGGAGTTTTGGACTTAGATAATTAGAATATCCAATAAGTTCAATAGTTATTTGTATGGAATCCTCCAATAAGTTCAATAGTTATTTGTATGGAATCCTGAATGGTTAAGGATTCTAAATGTTATATGAAAGATATCTCATCAATATTTTATTGATCAATATATAAGAAAATAATGATATTGCAGTAGGTGCTTACACTTTATCCCTATGCTCCTATCCATGTGCACAATGCATCTGTTTTGCCTTATAGTCAAGTTGTACTTTCTTGAATAATTACATGTGTCTTTGTGTTTAACATAATGCACACATTATGTGTTAAGAAAAAAACATAATGCACATATAGTGTTTAGAATAATGAGATCCAATTAATCCACAGAGTATTTTATAGTGGTCTCATTGTTCACCTTTTCCAATACTAACAAGTAGCAAATACATTTTGATAATTTTGCAGGGACTACTCTGGAAATTGGCTGCCATTTTTCTTCTTTTTGATGCTTGTATTCATTCTTATCATCTTATGGGATTTTATCCTTTTTAGGAGCATAAGTTCTACCTTTTGTTTTTCAAAACCATTATGAGGGCCTTACAGTTTGTTGAAGACAGGTATTTGATCTTGGAAAGCAGCAAGGGTAATTTGGGTTCATCAATGAGCTATTCCTCACTAGTGTCAGTGTGTTGCAAGGTTCGGCTAACTGAAGAATAAAATCAACTTTTCCTCAAATTACCTGGTTTGGAATTTTATGCTAACTTTGATTAATGTTTTATGGTTTTCATTGGCAGATGCTGATGGATGTCTTCTTTGGGAACCTTATGTTTCTTTTAACCTTCTTCTTTATGGTCAAGATATTTCTCCATATATCGATCAGTGTCTCCAGGTATGGATATGCTTCTGATATATTTGTCACACCATACGTGTAATAAAGAAAGGAACAATTAATGAGCAGACTCCCCATTTAATTTTGCAGAAAAAAAATGTTTGTTATTTTAGCATTTTGAAAAAATATTGAGTAGCAAAATTGTCCAATAGGAAACTAATGAACCCATCAAAATTGAATTGATGAAGAACTTTATTTTTTGTCTTAATTTTATTGAACTTCAGAACACGATACAATGTGGAGAATGACTTCTTAATTCTCAAGTCTTGTATAGTACAAGTACACAAGTTATGGAAACCATCAATACACTAAGAACTGAATAGATAATTAATTTAAAAATAAGACCAGTAAAAGGCTCAACAAATAAGATTCAATCCATCCTTAGACATGGACTTAGAATCACAAATATTCAATAAAAAAATCATATATTTTTACCAAGTTCCATATGATAGAGCTTAAAACAATAAAACGATGAAGAACAAAATTAAACTCTAATCCAAAAGTCTCCCTAGTCAAAAGATCAAATGAGATTGCTATGCCAACACTTGAGGATGTGAGTGATGCTCATTCTGGTGGTGGTCTCCTCTCGTGACAAGGTCACAGGAGCATGAAAATCCTAAGGTAGAAGGCTTTACAAAAACTCTCAAAAGTGTCATCCAAATAGTTCATCCGATTTGATCTGTTTCATCAGTTATTCGTCTACAGAGGATCTTAAACCATCAATTTTGGAAAAAAATTTGAAGTATGATTGGTTTTACTTATTAAATAATAATCATCTTACAAGTGAATGCAACAAAGTCTCCTCAAATAAATAGGTAAAGTAGTGATTTTCCATGAATAAATTGGTCATAGTTATGGCTTAGATGAAAGTTTCGTTCTGATCAAATGATATAGATATAGTTAATGATATAGTTCAGAACTTCAGATGCTCAAGGGAGAACATGAGATAGAAAAGTTGGCGTAGTAATTTGCACCAACAGATTCATCGATGCTCTCAAGTTTATGCTTTAAACCGTGTAATTAAATTGATATAAATAGACAAAATAAAATAAATTTGTGGAAGCGTTATGAAGTTGTTTTTACTTGTTAATATCTCTATCCATACTTGTTGTATGTAGACCATGAAGATAACTTCAGCTTAAGTATATTCATCCATTCAGGTGCAGTGAGATTTTGCTTGGTCTCCTGATTTCATGCTACTTCAAGATTTTTCTTATTGCCATGATGGTATGTCTGCCATGCAGAAATCTGAGTTGGTTCATACACTTACATTTATTGTTGGTTTTTAAAAAAAGTTTTTTTTTTTTTCAGTTTTATTGTTGACTACTTCATGTGCCTGTCTATGATTTGTTGTTAAACGAACAATATCTCTTTAACGTTCAAAGTATCTTTCCTGTAGGTCTGGGAATTCCCATCTTCTGTGATCTTCATCACTGAGTTATTTTGCTTATCATCTAATGCAGTAGCATTAAAAGGTTAGTAATTGTTACTAAACCGTAGGCGAAATATGCGATTTCTCTAGGATGGATTGTTGTAATTGTAATTTAATTATGATCACCATTCTTACGGTTGAACACTGATGAACATTTTTTATCAACTAGTTATGACGGAGTCAAGTATGAATCGATGTGTATGGACCTGCTTCAGTGCATATGCTATCAAGTTTGTTTTTGTTCAGGCACCTGAGCTCATATTGTTGGGGAAATTAATTCAAGGCTGGAGTCAAATGCCATTAACATTGTCTTTAAAGTCTGCATTTATCTAGTTTTTGTTTAGTAGCAGAATATTATGGCCAATGGCTATTGTGTTTGTGAACTGTATCCTTCATCGTTTTCTTCTTAAATTTGATTTGGATGTTAAGTTTTATTAGTTTGTTCCTTGTTTGTGATGCGGATGCTAGCATATGAGGATTGTTTACTGTGAACCATCAATGATAACTATAGTATTATTGAGATTCATCCGTCGTATCTTGGATGATTGAGATTCATAACTTAGCCAGAATAATGCTATCTGCGGATATTTAGCAGGAGTAATTCTATCATAGGCACAACCCCAAATTAATAATATTTGGGCACACACACATCAAAAAGAAAAATTTAAACATAAATGATAAAGTCACATCACCTATCATCAATCAATCCTTTTATATTTAAATTTTTTTAAAATTATATGTGTGTGCCTAAATAAGATGTGTTGGGCTTGTGCCCAAGTAAGAGTTTCTCATTTAGCAGAACTGTAGAGTCGGTCATGTGGCATGAGTCAAGTAAATAATGATATTTAGCAGAACTCAGTTTCATTACTCGGTGAGAATTACACTGTGTATTACAAATTTGAGTGTTCACTTAACGAAAGTGGTAACTGTTAGTTTAGTTAGTTTGTCGGTCTTAACAAACTAACTATAACTAACAGTAAACTACATGAGAGTGATCATATACTCCAATGTTTGCCAACTCTTTTTACTCTTCCAGAGAACCTTTATGCAGTCCTAATAAAGAAGTAATTATTCTCGACTTCAAGACATAAAATCTCAAATTAAAAGGTGGAGCAGCATTTTACTGCCTAGATTCAAATATTACAAAAGCAAACAAAATTTCTTTATTGGACCCATGATCAACTATCTAACACAGGATCCCCACAGCAAAAATGAGTCAAGTGACAAGAGAGTAAAGGTGTGTTTGTGTCGGGAGTTATCATTAATCAATGATATCATTGGCAACCCGTAGCTGCAACACTACTACCTGTTCATATCAAACAAACAATCAATGAATAAATAAAATAATCCAAAAGTTGTAATATCCCTTTCAACTCAATTCAAATATCCCAATTTTTTTTTCTTTCTTTCTTCCTTGAATTAGCAATAGATACATGGGAATACCTATGAATTTGAAATTTAATTGGGGTGTGTTTCTAATAGAAGTGAAGGGGGTGTATGAGTGAAATTAAGAGTGTTAAAAGCAATTTCATATATATATATATATATAGCTCAACATATTTTTTTCTCAAATTCAACTTATATGATTCATGAATGAATGACTTAATTATCAAATTGAGTTTTGAACTATTTTTAATTTGGTTTGACTCATTGTTAGTTTAAGGCTCAAGTAACCTTGTAGGCAAGATTTTAGGTGATTTTGTGACACATGGATATGATTTAGGTCATTATTGGGTATAGTAGAGAATAAAGACTCCAGAAGATTATTTTATATAAAGTATGAGATATTCTAGCCCCAATTACATTTCCCCTATGAATCTTTTTTTTCTTTCTTCGTGTAGCCTAGATCATAATTTCATCTTTTAAGACGAATAAATAGAGAGTTTTCAAATTCAAACTTCTACCCTTGCATATTGCAAAGTCCTTACCAACTTAATTATATTTTTCAATTTCATTTTCATCTACTTTGCTCCTAATTGAGGGGATGCAAATTTACATTATCTTCTTATCTTCTTATCTTCTTATCTTCTTATCTTCTTATAATCTAATGGAAGTAATTATGCAGCCATCTTAACCCTAATTCCTCTCCTAAATTGGCGCCACTAAGCAACATAAATGCTATGATGATGTGTTAATTTTCTATTCATTTTTCAAATAAAAAAAAACTATGTTATGTGTTAATTATGATGTGTTAACTACTTTGTCTATTTTCTATGCATGCTTCTCTCTATTTAACACGCCAACTCATTAAATTCTATGCAGCCACTTTACCCTAATCTTACTCCTAAATTGGCGCCATTTTAACCCTCATAAGTGCAATAAATGCTTTGCTGCGTTTTACAATACAGACTGTTAATTTCCCATCAATGTTTTTGAAAAAAAAAAACTCTGTTAAAAACTTCAATATGTACAGATTACCTTTCTTGGAATAATAATAGTTCTTTGCGTTTTACAATACAAGCATGGGCGGCCATTAACTCTAATTTCTTGAGCCACTAAACCACACAGAGCATAGAACCTGTTAAACCTCATTAAATGCTATATCCATGCTAATTTTTCTATTTTTCCTATGAAAACTGTGCTCTGCGATTTTAAAGAGCAGAAATGCAATGAAATCTGCTTGGGGTCCGGCGTATTAATTAGTTGCGTTGCTCCATGCCGTTTTCTTTCTTTTAAAGTGAATTCAAATTACTTCCTTCATTCTATATAAATATTCATGCAATTGCAATTTCATCTTATTTTCCATCTCCTCCATTCTGATGCCTAATCTCAATACATTCACCGATCTTGCTCTCAATTTGTTGAGAGGTTTACACTTTACATTCTTCCTTTGCTATAAATCTTGATTAAGCTGTAATCTTTTTTTATTTCTCTGTTTATATTCTTCCTAACCTCAATATCTTTTTCTGACTTTTTTTTAATGTATTAACTTATTAGGTCCTATGCATCCAAAGATGACATCAATTAACTTATTAGGTCCTATGCATCCAAAGATGACATGAACAAAGATCGATTCTCTGGATACTCCCACCAGCAAAGATGTGGGTAAAAGGTGTAAGAATTAATTTTAGAGATCGCTATATTATATGAAATTAGAACACACTTACTTGTCGATCATAATCATAAACAATTGTTACCAGAAGCGCCAATATCAGAAATCACTGATATGTTAGACTAGAGTCTTCCTCTGCCTGATCACATGCTCCGGTCTTTGTGGACTTTGATGGGAAAAGCCACAAATGAGCTTACTATATGGTTTTTGTGCGTGACGGCAAAGGGAACCTAGCCAATCTTATATATAAAATATCTCAACCCTAGTACCACCCATCATGGACCCTAGAGTTGGGCCTACACTTTGTTTCTACACAAATCAGAATTAATGTTCAAAGCCCATTATCACTGATCACTATTATCGGGCTTAAGCATCATCAAATGGATCACAACAACATCAACCCGTTTTTATTAAAACCGAAACCAACAATTGATTGCAGCCCACAAAATATTCTAACAAAAGGAAGCTTGAATTGAGAGTATTGAATCTGCCGTCGATGGGGGTTCATTGTTTGCGGTGTTTCTGATGCAATTTGGTTGTACTGTCGTCTTATTTTACATGCTGTTTTGAGTCAGTTTTATTAATCTTAGATTGAGTTTTAGTCGTTTATTGAGTCACTTTTATGATGCTTTATTATGTTTCCGGCGTAATGAGTTAGTTTTGTATTCTCAGTTTGTATGGTTGAATTGATCTATGGTTTTGAACAAAATATTTTGTATTAATGAAGTTTGACATTTTGGAGTTTTGCTATGGTTTAAAATTTTAAATGATTGTTATCTCTAATACAATTCTTTGTAGATTTTTTTATAAATCGACCAATAGGCTATTGGATGAACACAAAGAATAGTGTGCATTATAAGTACTATCATTGATCCTCCTAAAAAATAGCAATGTTAAAGGTGAAGACAGGACAGAGCCAACATGAGCAAGATGTGCACAGAGGGATAAGATACTCGTCAAGAAGTATTCTTACTTGTATATAATTTTAACAGAAAGCAATAGTTTGTGGTGTAGTATTTTACGTGCAAAATACAGGGAGGAGGTTCCATCAAATGCGTCTATTTGGTGGAAAGATCTAAATTTAACATGCTTTGGGGAGTTGGAAAGGGAATGGTTTGAAGAAGAGATTAATTAGAAGGTTGTTGGATGTTGCCTTGAAAACTCAGAAAGGAAAAGCGGAAAAAAGGGGGTGGCTGTTGGTGAACTGGCGCCAGGAGCATGCCAGAAATTGCTGTGGCTACTGCCTCCTGGCGCAGGGTACTGGGCGCTGGGCGCCAGCTCGCGAAGCCTATATATAGGCGGTGCGTTTTTTTGATGTTTTCTAAGGGAATTTTAGGGTTTTTTGCCGTCAATTAAGGCTAGGGTTTTAGAGAACTTGTTCTTGGTATAATCCTAAGGGTTTGGGCAAACTGTTCTTGATTCACCTTGGGTAGTTAGGTCAATTGAGTCTCTTGGTCACGAAGAGATTCAGAATTAGGGTAGAATTAGGATTAATTTTTGTAACCCTATTTGGGAATTTTTTGTGTAAAGTTTCTCATTGATCATAGTGGAACGGAAGGGTTGCTCCCTCCCCCAAACGTAGGTTAATTAACACCAAACTGGGTAAACAAATTTCTATTGTGTTCTTTATTGCTTTCATCAGTTTTAGCTTTAGTTGATTATTATTGCTTGGATCATTGTTGTTGTTTGGTTGCTTTAATTGTTTTGCCCCACACACTAGTTAAAGGATTATTGGTGTGTTTTTGGTTCGAATTCACAACAAAGGTAATTTAACCTTTCAGATCAGCAAAACTGCACAGTTAAGGAGATAGGGAGTTGGGTTGGAGGTAGCTGGAAATGGGAGCTTAGGTGGCTGTCTTAATTGAGGGAAAAGGAGGAGGTTTAGTCGCAGAGTTAAGAAGAAAGGTAGGCTGCTTTCAAAATGCTGCAAGGGCCTGATATTGAACCAAAGGATGCAATTTTCAACAATTTATGGTCTATCAAAGCTCCTTCAAATATGTCGATGCTAGCTTGGAAGGTTTTATTAGACAGGGTGAGGAGTGAGGACTATGGTTAATCGGTGACAGAGAGGGGTGAATCTCAATGATGCTGTTGTGGTGTGTTCTCTATGCTTAGTAGAAGAGGAGAGTACTTCACACTTTTTTTTCACAAGCCATTATTCTTGGAAGGTTTGGATTGAGGTTCATAGGTGGTTTAGTCTGTCTACCGTTCTTCCTAAGGAAGAAAAAGTACACTTCTTGCAGCATTTACAAATGTGTGTTAGTTTGAGGAATAGAAGGGGTGCTTGTTGCTGTTTGGTTGCTTTAATTGTTTTGCCCCACACACTAGTTAAAGGATTATTGGTGTGTTTTTGGTTCGAATTCACAACAAAGGTAATTTAACCTTTCAGATCAGCAAAACTGCACAGTTAAGGAGATAGGGAGTTGGGTTGGAGGTAGCTGGAAATGGGAGCTTAGGTGGCTGTCTTAATTGAGGGAAAAGGAGGAGGTTTAGTCGCAGAGTTAAGAAGAAAGGTAGGCTGCTTTCAAAATGCTGCAAGGGCCTGATATTGAACCAAAGGATGCAATTTTCAACAATTTATGGTCTATCAAAGCTCCGTCAAATATGTCGATGCTAGCTTGGAAGGTTTTATTAGACAGGGTGAGGAGTGAGGACTATGGTTAATCTGTGACAGAGAGGGGTGAATCTCAATGATGTTGTTGTGGTGTGTTCTCTATGCTTAGTAGAAGAGGAGAGTACTTCACACTTTTTTTTCACAAGCCATTATTCTTGGAAGGTTTGGATTGAGGTTCATAGGTGGTTTAGTCTGTCTACCGTTCTTCCTAAGGAAGAAAAAGTACACTTCTTGCAGCATTTACAAATGTGTGTTAGTTTGAGGAATAGAAGGGGTGCTTGTTGCTGTTTGGTTGCTTTAATTGTTTTTCCCCACACACTAGTTAAAGGATTATTGGTGTGTTTTTGGTTCGAATTCACAACAAAGGTAATTTAACCTTTCAGATCAGCAAAACTGCACAGTTAAGGAGATAGGGAGTTGGGTTGGAGGTAGCTGGAAATGGGAGCTTAGGTGGCTGTCTTAATTGAGGGAAAAGGAGGAGGTTTAGTCGCAGAGTTAAGAAGAAAGGTAGGCTGCTTTCAAAATGCTGCAAGGGCCTGATATTGAACCAAATGATGCAATTTTCAACAATTTATGGTCTATCAAAGCTCCGTCAAATATGTCGATGCTAGCTTGGAAGGTTTTATTAGACAGGGTGAGGAGTGAGGACTATGGTTAATCTGTGACAGAGAGGGGTGAATCTCAATGATGCTGTTGTGGTGTGTTCTCTATGCTTAGTAGAAGAGGAGAGTACTTCACACTTTTTTTTCACAAGCCATTATTCTTGGAAGGTTTGGATTGAGGTTCATAGGTGGTTTAGTCTGTCTACCGTTCTTCCTAAGGAAAAAAAATACACTTCTTGCAGCATTTACAAATGTGTGTTAGTTTGAGGAATAGAAGGGGTGCTTGGTCAATTTGGGTTGTTGTGCTCTGGTGTGTCTGCAACACAAGAAATTCTGTATCTTTTTGATATGATTCAATACAGGTCTTGGATCTGGCTCAAAGCTAATGTGAAGAATTGCAGCTTTTCATTATATGAGCGGTCCTTGAATCCGATGAAATGTTATCAGTAAAGTGATATCCTTGCCTAGGTTATTGAAGGATGAAGCTTTTGGGGGACTGGTGGTGAGGGAAAGGAGAACTGTTCAGTAATGGGTGAAGTATGGTGGGACTTGGGATAGAGGGAGATGCAAAGGTTGCTGTAGTCAGTCCAGTTTGTGATTCTCATCTTGTTTCTTTTGATCTGAGGCACAGTTTGATTTTAGACTATCATAGTGTTTGAGTATAGCTTTTTGCAAAAGGTCTGATTTCTGCTTCTTCTAATTTATGAGCTTGCTGCTATGTTTCTCTATATTATGGTGGGATTTAGTATCATCTTATGGATCCCTGGGCTGGTTTTATCAGTGCCCATTAAATGTTTTCTATGCGATGAATCTAGATGCATAAATGAAGGGCCTGTAATTGAGGATTCTGCAGGGGTTAGCTTAATCAGCATGCAGTGATAGTGGAACAGCTCGTTTATCGTAATTAGGTGGTTTATTGGATCAGGCTTGGTCCCTCAGAAAGTCAAGGTTCTAGTATAATAAGTTTCAAATCTCCACAATTAGTTGTTGCTTGTAATGGTAGTCTAATGAAGATCAAGGTCGTGATGGAGTTATTTTTATTTGCTGGAGGGGTTTTGTTAATCTAGTTATAAGGATGAGATCTTGTAGTCTTAGTGGGGTGCTGAATTATTATTGTTGGTGGTGTGTTTCTATGTATAGCAGGTGTCTTATTATGTCTTTGTTTGTTAGTTTTTTAGTTTTTCTTGTATTAAATTGTATTACTAACAATTATGTCTTATTTGGCTATATTAAATTGTATTACTAACAAGTGCTCTCGAAACACTCTTTAAACATTCAATTTAAAGAAATTATTTATTGAAAAAGTAAAACATTTTGATTTTTAATGTGTTGATTTTACACATTTTCATAAAAATTTCATAAAAATTTACTAATTAAAATGTTTAAAAAATGTTCTGGAAGCACTGTTTAATATTTTCCGTATAACATTTTAAAAAGTAAAACTCGATCACAAAAGAATTACCTGAGGAAAGAAAGAATGAAATATATTAGAGCCACTAACAATAGACTTGTTTACTATGGCATGTCTATCGTCACTTGAGAAATCTATCAATACATCTAATAGTCCAGGAATATGTTTAGCTGCTTCAAAACCAATCTCCTCAATTATCCTAGAAAAATATAGAACGAATCACATTAGAAAAAACACAATATTTTTAGGCAACAACATTTTAGACCTACAACAACGCCTAATTTTTAGGATGTAAAAAAATCATTCTTGTAGAGTGTCAAAGGCAACGGTTTCTATATCCTCTACAACAACGGTTAAAAACCGTTTTGACATAATTTTTAATTTTTATAATAAAAATATATTCCAAAATATATATGTAAAACCGTTCTTTTGAATAGATGCGATACAAATAAAATTGTTCCCATTGTCTTAAGCTCACTTACTCGTAACCGTTTCCATTGTGAAATTTTGAAAAAACAAATATACAATTTTCCTACAAAACTGTTGTCGTAGCTACGGAATAATTTTATAAGAAAGGGTCTACCATAACGGTTTTCCATTGGTCAACACTCTTTAAACATTCAATTTAAAGAAATTATTTATTGAAAAAGTAAAACATTTTGATTTTTAATGTGTTGATTTTACACATTTTCATAAAAATTTCATAAAAATTTACTAATTAAAATGTTTAAAAAATGTTCTGGAAGCACTGTTTAATATTTTCCGTATAACATTTTAAAAAGTAAAACTCAAATTATTGTGCAATTACATAGGAGGATCACAAAAGAATTACCTGAGGAAAGAAAGAATGAAATATATTAGAGCCACTAACAATAGACTTGTTTACTATGGCATCTCTATCGTCACTTGAGAAATCTATCAATACATCTAATAGTCCAGGAGAATGTTTAGCTGCTTCAAAACCAATCTCCTCAATTATCCTAGAAAAATATAGAACGAATCACATTAGAAAAAACACAATATTTTTAGGCAACAACATTTTAGACCTACAACAACGCCTAATTTTTAGGATGTAAAATAATCATTCTTGTAGAGTGTCAAAGGCAACGGTTTCTATATCCTCTACAACAACGGTTAAAAACCGTTTTGACATAATTTTTAATTTTTATAATAAAAATATATTTCAAAATATATATGTAAAACCGTTCTTTTGAATAGATGCGATACAAATAAAATTGTTCCCATTGTCTTAAGCTCACTTACTCGTAACCGTTCCCATTGTGAAATTTTGAAAAAACAAATATACAATTTTCCTACAAAACTGTTGTCGTAACTACGGAATAATTTTATAAGAAAGGGTCTACCATAACGGTTTTCCATTGGTCAACACTCTTTAAACATTCAATTTAAAGAAATTATTTATTGAAAAAGTAAAACATTTTGATTTTTAATGTGTTGATTTTACACATTTTCATAAAAATTTCATAAAAATTTACTAATTAAAATGTTTAAAAAATGTTCTGGAAGCACTGTTTAATATTTTCCGTATAACATTTTAAAAAGTAAAACTCAAATTATTGTGCAATTACATAGGAGAATCACAAAAGAATTACCTGAGGAAAGAAAGAATGAAATATATTAGAGCCACTAACAATAGACTTGTTTACTATGGCATCTCTATCGTCACTTGAGAAATCTATCAATACATCTAATAGTCCAGGAGAATGTTTAGCTGCTTCAAAACCAATCTCCTCAATTATCCTAGAAAAATATAGAACGAATCACATTAGAAAAAACACAATATTTTTAGGCAACAACATTTTAGACCTACAACAACGCCTAATTTTTAGGATGTAAAAAAATCATTCTTGTAGAGTGTCAAAGGCAACGGTTTCTATATCCTCTACAACAACAGTTAAAAACCGTTTTGACATAATTTTTAATTTTTATAATAAAAATATATTCCAAAATATATATGTAAAACCGTTCTTTTGAATAGATGCGATACAAATAAAATTGTTCCCATTGTCTTAAGCTCACTTACTCGTAACCGTTCCCATTGTAAAATTTTGAAAAAACAAATATACAATTTTCCTACAAAACTGTTGTCATAGCTACGGAATAATTTTATAAGAAAGGGTCTACCATAACGGTTTTCCATTGGTCAACGGTTAAAATGCGTTGTTGTAGAGCCCACCCACTGTATCGGAGTCCTATCAAGTGCAGTGGTGGATCCAAAACTCGGAGTCACGGAGTGCAAACTTTAATTAATATGTGTTAAGATCCATTTACTTTACTTTGATATTTTACAAATAAGATTAATCACTTGAGAAGTGATTAATGGGCGAGCTAGGAATCAACATTATGATTACATGAGTTCATTAATTCAACTCTAACGGCTATATATAGGAAGTGAGGTCTACATTACTTAACATACACTTCCTGCACTATATCTAGTTACTAAGCAGCTACATTAATCACTTCTCAAGTGATTAATCTTATTTGTAAAATGGGTGATGCTATATATCCCGAACAATTCTTCAAGAATATATCACGAATTACAAATACTATATCATTTTTAGTTATTAAAATACTAGTAAAGTTAAAATCAATCACCGCATGAGTTCAAGTAACCAACTACCACACTATCCACTTTTATTTTGTTCTCTTGTGCAACATACCTATAGTTGCCTTCCCAAAACATCCTGTGTAAGCAAATAAAAATATTTAATTATTCAAACCAGTTTTATTGTTTTTCTTATGGTAAATCATTTGTATTGTTCCCCAAACCTTTTTCCCATTGTGCTAGAGAGTAGCTACATCAACTTGTTTTGTATAGTGATTAAAAAGTATCATTCGTGAATTTTCCGTGAAACACATTTTCGGGAGATTAAGCATTTCCGATTTAGGGTAATTAAATACTATACTACAGGCAGTAACAGAGAGAAGCAAGGGTTGAGAACTGACTCTATCAATCAGATTTTAACGTGAAACTCTGTAGACTTCTGAAACTTTTGCAGCTTAGAGTTGAGGTTGGCGACAAGAGAAGCGTCGATTTTGATAGAGCGAAGAATTTTTTTTTCTTCCTTCTTCAAAGAGGAACTTTTGCTCTCGAGGATTTCGTCGATTGTGCTTAGAGCTGGAGTCGCCATAGCACTGTTTGGGTGTTATGATGTTTTGTGTGTTTGAGAAAAAAATGGTTATGGAGTTGTTTGAAGAAGAGAAAGGAAGGAGAAGAATGGTTACAAACTAGATCACATAGTCTGCAACTAAAGGGAAAAGGCAAGCCTCAAAGACAAAAAGGAAGAGCAAAAAGACCACCGGTAACAACAGACTCACTGGTAACATAAAATGGCGCTCACTGGTAACCTTAAACAAGTATGAGCAAAAACCAAAGCAAAACTACAAAACTAAGCAAAGGAATGAAACAGCTAAAAAGGAACCACCCTACTGTGTTTGTTACCAGGAGCAGTGCTAAGACTATTTACAATGGTGGGTATTAAACCCCAAAATAAGAGTTGAATAGATGCAATGGTGAGTTTAATGTTGGAGTTGAATGAGATGGAGGAGAGAGGGGTTGAATTTATTCAACCGGGTTTAAAGTGAAAAGGTGAGAAAGAGAGAAAGTGGGAGAGTGGGAAAGTGGAAAGATGGGGGAGTGTAATGGACACGTGGCGCGATCAGATTGGATACTTCCAGGAAGTGTGATGCACTTGCTTAATAGCTAGGTGGGTTTTGATTTTTCGTTTTTTTTTAAATGCATATACATGTGTCATATTTTGATTGGTTGTGTAGAATTTTATTTATTTTAATGCTTTAAGGACAATTATTGCATAGCATATTTTTTTAAATAATTTTTTTTTATTACCAAAATTCATAATTTTTAAAACTCTATAAATAGAGGTATGGTTTGATATACTTTCAACATAAAAAAAAAAAAAAAAAACTCTTTTTTACACTTCTTTTTCTTTGTGAAATGGATCAAAACAATTACTCATTTAACAACCAAAATATGAGTAATCATCCATTTAATAGCCAAAGTTCAAGCAATTTTCCGGTGAACAACCAACACCCCAACCAACCACAACCTCAGAATCCTTCAAATTATGGTTTTGCACCTATGTTTGGTATGCCTTCAACTGTGCCAAATTATCCACCACAATACGGATCCATGATGCATTATGGACATCACTTTTCCCAAACAACCCATTATCCTTCTTTCC
Organism: Trifolium repens; assembly: GCA_030408175.1. NCBI lineage: Eukaryota > Viridiplantae > Streptophyta > Magnoliopsida > Fabales > Fabaceae > Trifolium > Trifolium repens. The sequence goes on along the minus strand of CP125848.1, from coordinate 37,940,396 downwards.
CAAACCAAAATACAAATGTTCAAATCACTGAAATTCCTGAATTTTCAACTCAAATGTCGCTCGAAAACGCGAGTGGTGCTAATGTTGATACTGAAGAAAATGTTGAGGAAATTCGTCGAAGTAGGAAGAAAAATGTCAAATGGACCACTGAGCAAAACTTAGTGTTTCTTAGTGGATGGATTAAATTTGGAACAGATAGTGTAATTGGAAGAAATCAAAAAGGAGATACATTTTGGGGCAAAAATGCAGAATATTGCAATACACATTGCTCGTTTAAGTCTCCACGTGACCATGTTGCGTGTAAAAATCATTATAACTATATAAACACCAAACTGGGTAGATGGAGAGGAGCATATGATGTTGCTAAGCGTATGAAGCAAAGTGGGTGGTCGGAGGATGATGTTTTGGAAAAAGCTCATGTTATATATGTAGATAATGGAAATGGTAGCTTCAATTTAATGCAAGAATGGATCAAGGTTCGTGATCAACCAAGATATATGTCTCAAGTTGGTGGAAATACTGGATCAGACAGTAGTGGATCTAAGAGAGCCCGTGAAGGTGATCCTATTGATTCAAGTTCAGTTGGTTCCATTGCTCGTCCAATGGGAAGAGATGCAACTAAAAAAAAACAAGGAAAAGGGAAAGGTTCAATGAAAGGGAAAGCGGAAGAGTTAACCATGGTTGAAGAAGGTTGGGATAAGTATAAACATTTCAAGGAGCAAGAATTTGAAAGATTAGACAAAATTGCTTTAGCACAACAGGAGGCAGCAAAAGCACACAATGAGGCAACCAAAGCCCAAGAGGAGGCATCAAGAATTAAGTTGGAAGCAGTGCGTACAAAAAAGATGAAGTTATTTGCGAAGTTAAGTGCCAAGGAACATTTGGATGATTATAACAAACAACTCCTAGAAATGTTGAAAGTAGAATTATTTGGAAACCTCTAAATCAATGTATTTGTTATGTTTTATCTATAATCGTTGTATTTGTTAGGTTTTATCTATAATCAATGTATTTGTTATGTTTTATCTATAATCAATGTATTTGCTGTGTTTTATCTATAATCAATGTCTTTGTTTTATATCTCTATTATTTATCTAGATTTGATGTCTGAAAAGTTGTGGGAATCTACTGATAATCCCACGTGAATGAAAGTGGGTTGGACAGTGTGATGATGGGAATCGATGAATAATCCCACTTGAATGACAAAGCATTCAATAGTGGAAGACAACTCACGTGATGATGGGAATTCATGACTAGTCTCACTTGAATGACAAAGCAATGTGAATAGTGGAAGTCAAACAACGTGAATAGTTCTCTGTAATAGTGGAAGACAACCCACATTATTATGAAAAATAATGCATGGAATCCAATGCTCACTCTAGTATAAATATATTATCATTACAATTACAATTCACTTGTATGATAGCAAAGCATCTCTCTGATCATTCCTATCAATTTAACATTTAGCAATTTCTCTAAAACTCTCAATGGATCCACCTCAATTTGTTTTTGATATAGAATCCTACAAAAGACAGTCTCGTATGGAGGAGGAGTTAATTGTAAAACCTCTTATGGAACGTCGCAAGAAAATATTAGAGGAAATGCAAGATTCTAATGGTGAGCGTACTAAGAGAAGATATTTTCATCGAGATCATGCCGTAGCAAACCAAAGGTTAATAGATGACTATTTCTCGAATCAACCTATGTACGATGAGGCAATGTTTCGACGCAGATTTCGAATGCAAAAGCCTCTTTTTTTACGCATTGTTGGAGACCTTTCAAACAATGATGTCTATTTCAAACAAAGATTTGATGCTGCAAAAAAAGAAGGCATATCTCCATTAGCAAAGTGTACCACAGCCATGCGTATGTTAGCGTATGGTTTGTCAGCTGATGCGGTTGATGAATATATCAAAATAGGAGGTACAACTGCTCTTGAATGTTTACGTAAATTCTGTAAAGGGATCATACAATTGTATGAGCCAATTTATTTGAGAGCACCAAACACTGATGACCTACAAAGGATACTCCAAGTTAGTGAGATGCGGGGCTTCCCTGGAATGATCGGGAGTATTGATTGCATGCATTGGAAATGGAAAAATTGTCCTACAGCCTTGGAAGGACAATTTACTAGAGGAGATAAGGGAACCACAACAGTTATTCTTGAAGCTGTTGCGTCTCATGATTTATGGATTTGGCATGCATTTTTTGGATGTCCAGGTACATTGAATGATATTAATGTACTCGACCGCTCTCCAGTTTTTGACGATGTTGAAAAAGGGAATGCTCCCAAAGTTAATTTCTTTGTAAATGGACACAAATACAATATGACATACTATCTTGCCGATGGTATTTACCCTTCATACCCAACATTTGTCAAATCGATTAGACTTCCAATTACTGAACAAGATAAGTTATTTGCAAAATATCAAGAGGCTTGTCGAAAGGATGTGGAGCGTGCATTTGGAGTGCTACAAGCTCGTTTTCAAATCATTCGTGAACCAGCCCGAATGTGGGATATAGGTGACTTGGCTATCATCATGAGGACTTGTATCATATTACATAATATGATTGTCGAGGATGAACGAGATACATATGCACAAAACTGGAACGACTTTGATCAAGGAAATACAAGTGGTTCCAACATAACGCAACAATTCTCAACTGAGGTACTACCCTCGTTTCATAATCATGTTCGTTCAAGATCTGAGTTACGCGATTCAAGTGCACATCACCAGTTGAAGGCTGATCTTGTCGAGCATATCTGGAAAACATTTGGAATGTTTCGTGACTAGCATTGATTATGTATTTTAAAGTGTGATTTAAGAGTTTTCTTATTGCATGTGTTCAGTAACTTGTATTGTGTGTTTTACTAATTGTACTTCGTGTGTAACAATTTCTACTATAATTGAGTTGTTTTTACGTATCTTAATTGTGTTAATAATAATAATAAAAAATTATTGTCATATTCATTTCTAAGAAATTAGATTTAGTTGATAAATTAAAAAAGAATAATAATATTAAATATATAAAAATAAAATATTCATTATTTCAAAAAAATATGAATAATAATTATTATTACACAAAATTAAATAATATAAATAAAAAATAAATAATGTAGGGTATATGAAAGTGAGTTGGAAGAGAGAGTATTTGGTTTAAACTAAACCATTGTAGGAGTAAAAGTTGAATAATAGTTTAATTATTATGTAGAAGAGAGAGAAAATGATGTGGAGTATTGGAAAGTGAAAAAGTTGAGGTTTAATCCCACAACCAATGTAGATAGTCTTATTCTCTCTCATATTATTTTTGTGCACGATAAGTATAATTTATTCACCTAGAAAATAGCAATGTTATTATCTCTCATTATTTTTGTGCACGATAAAATTATTAATTCTCCTAAAAAATAGCAAGACTATTATATCTCCTATTAATACTCCACTAAACCGATTTCCATTTTCCCAAATATATAAATTTGGAAAATCACGGCAATGAAAATCGATATATTACAGTATATCAACAAAAAAAATAAAATAATATATGACCGTTTCATTAGAGTAGCATTCATGCCTTGCAACTGATTGTTTTTCTACTATGAAGAGCCTTTATTTCTTATGCATGAATCTGATAAATATTCTCTGCTTTGAAACTTACACGCATTATATGCCATTTTTTCAATGGCAATTGCACAATATGAGAAAGTAATTAATTATTTGGATGCACAATATATTATATTGCACACTATACGTTTTTAAATGCTTTGAGCCACTACATATTTAATTTGTTGCTTGCTTTGTTTCTATCAACACTACCTGCATAGGCTTAGATATATCTTACTTTCAAGAAAGAAAAATGTTTTTAGATTGGATTTTGAGAATTGGTGATGGAACCGTTGGGGAGAATAATGATGTTGACATAAAGCTTGATATTCCTGATGATCTTCTAATTCGAACTTCTGATGATCCTGTTGCGGCAATTGTAGAAGCCATATATTCATCTCTTCTTGAAAACATGAAAGATCCATCTTTTTTTCAAGATAGAGCTATATTGACTCCCAAAAATCAATAGTTGATTTGATTGATGATCACATGATGAAAAATATACCTGGTGAAGAGAAAGAATATTTGAGCTATGATTCTCCAGATAAAGATAATGATAACTTTGGTGTCGATTGTCCTGATGACATTCATACTCCTGAATTTCTAAATACAATTAATTGTTCGGGTCTTCCAAATCTGTTGGAGTACCTATTATGCCATTGAGGAATGTGGATCCATCTGTTGGGCTGTGTAATGGAACTCGACTGATTATAACACAAATGAGAACTTATATTATAGAAGCAAAGGTAATATCAGGAAGCAATATAGGCGGAAAAGATTTTATTCCTAGATTGTCATTAACACCATCAGATGTAAGGATTCCCTTCAGATTTCAACGTCGACAGTTTCCTATTTATGTATCATTTGCCAGATTGTCTCTGAAACATGTTGGGGTATATCTTCCGCAATCTGTATTTTCACATGGTCAGTTATATGTTGCTATCTCAAGAGTCACGTCAAGACATGGGTTAAAAATGTTGGTGGTTGACGATGACGGCAATCTTACAAATACAACTTCAAATGTAGTTTACCAAGAAATCTTTCGGAATTTGTAGAATTTTATGTAGTTTCAATGGTTTTTTAAATTTATGGACATTTGCTTGACATCATCAACTATTTACTATCATATGTTTCAATCACACCTTCTAAATGATTTATCACATCATATTATATTTATTTACATCTTATACTTTTTATTTATGTTCAAATAATTTGTTGATTTATATGCGGTGTCAATATTGTCTGATTATATATGTCCCGTGCAAGTGCACGAGTAAGGTATCTAGTATTAGTAATAGCATCAAACCACACTAAATTAGGAATTAGAGTAAATCAAATTGTTCTATGTCTTTGTAATTTGTTATCAAATAGATCCATGATTCTTTTAATATCTCAAAATAGTTTTTGCCAAATATTTCTTAATTTGGCATTCTATTAACATATGTTCCACTTACTCTCAAATAATTTTGACATTTTTAACATACCGTCAAATCAATTTGTTTTTACCCATTTTTATCAATATTCGCTATATTTAAATTGACGGTTGAGTACATGACACTTAAATTATGTAATGTCATTGCTCATCATATTTAACATTGTACATCAACCCATTTAACCGTGTGAAAAACATATGTTAACTTAACAGATGAATTAAATTGAAAAATATCTTGACAGATACAAAGATTAATATTATTTTTTTTATATTAATCCTCCGATGCTTAGGAAAAGAAACCAGACTTCAGCTATAAAATAAGTAAAACTTAACAACAACAAAAAAATCATTTCATCCAAAAATCAAAGTCACTTATTCCAAATAATCCTTATTTTCAGGGGCGGAGCTGCTTGAGGGCCGGGGAGGGCCACGGCCCGTCCCAAAATTTTCGATTTTAATAGGTATATCTGCATATCTTTACAAACATTTATCTATATATATTAACGGATTCAATCTTTTACAAGAAAGGCGTGTTTGCTTGGTGGTTATGCAGTCCGTCCATCATCCAAAGGGCAAGGGTTCAACTCTTGCTTGTGCCATTTTTATGTTTTTTTCCCATTTTTTATTGTCAAGTTTGAGTACTACACTTTAAAGGATCAATACTTTTTCATTTCTTTTTATAATAGATTCAACATTTTATTATTGTATCAAATACATGTAGAAATTAAATTAATTTGGTTTAACATTTAAATAATATTACACCGTTTAATAACGTTTTGACGAATGAGTCGACATTAACTTTTGTTTGAAATGATAAATTTTTTCATATTTTTCTTGAAGTGTAGAAAACATCATTTCTCTTTGTATTAGTGCAATATAACATTACTCAAATATTATACTGTATAATTTGATATATATATATATATATATCACCCAATAACTTATTTTGATGAAGTTCATTAATGAATTAAGCCAATAACTTAATTGATACCAAAATTAATTTAAAAAAATACAGTATTAATGAAATAGAGTGAGTGTAAGGTGTAACCAAAAAAGAAATAGAGTGAGAGATCCAATTAAAATTTGCTTACATAGAGACACTGATGGTTTTACTAAGGAGACATACATAGTGCTTTCTCACTGCCGGCGAAGCTTTCTCCCTCCCTCGCGTCTCTCACCGCCGACGCCGAACCTTTCTCTCTGCCGCGTGATCAGACCTAGGCACTCTCCTCTCCCTCGCGACGGCCACCAGAGAAGCTTTCTTCCTATCTGAAACGCGCCGGCGACCGGTAACTTTTGTCCCCTCCCATCTCTCTCAGCTGTTGTTTACTTGTTTGTTCTTATTCTTGAAAGCTTAGGTTTTTTTTTTGGGATTTTTGATTGAATGAGTTGATTGCACATTCCTCTTTTGTTTGGATTGTTTTGTTGATTGTTGATTGAATGAGTGATTGCACATTGTTTTATTGTTGATTTTGTTCCTATTCAAATTGAATGATTTTATTCTGTTTGAATCAATTAGTTCCTCTATCCAAGATTCAAAGTTAATTTTGTTCGTATTGAAATTGGGTGATTTTGTTCCTGCCTGCTGTTGCAGTTTTTCATCGTTTGAGCCTATGTTCTTGGCTGTATATATTTGGAAAAAGGTTTCGATACTGGTTTGCAGCTGCAGCCGAGCTATATCTGTTTATTATTAGCTACATTTTTTATTGACTTGTGTTTTTGTTTCCATCTTTTAGGAGTTTGTAAAATTTAAGGAGTAGTTGTGGGAGGTTTTGTTGTCTTACTGTATAGGTGGATTGTTAGTCATTGTGGTTGATTTAGTTAGTTTATGCTTTCAGGTTTCCTTTTTCCTCTGTGAACCTCATTTAGCATGTTTTGAGTCTGTTCTTTTTTCCTCAACCTCGGCATTTCCCTTGTGCTTTGGATTGAGAGGTATTATATATCGGCTTTTTGCTTATTATGACTTCAATATAATTTTTCTATTTAATATATATATAGGGGACGACTCCAGTGAGAATACTTTGCTATTGTGAGAAATGAGAACAATCAATAATAACCATTAAATATAAATCTACGGCTGAGATTAAAAACCCTATTATAGTCACAGTTTAGTCCATCTCGTTCCTATCTTCATGTGCTTCAGCGCCTCCTACATACTGTACATGTTCTCTTCGACTCGTATTTGACTTGTCTCAATCTCGGTGTGTCACGTTTCAACTGTATACAGTATACCCATCTAGATCAATTTTCTTCTTTTCGTTTTCTTCTTACTTTCACAAAACCAATTTCACCTTTCTTATTATTATTTTTGACTTGTTAATATCCATGAACTCCTTTTCTCGTTGAAAGAAAGCTCGCAATTGCTCCCAATGTTTTCTTTAATTACTAATGTGACCATCGGCGATGAATCAATTATATTTGTGCAGCATTATGGTGGGTTTTCAACCAATTAATTAAACAAGCCCCTTTTTCTTTTTATTTGACAAATAAAAAATAAGCCTTTTTTGTTATGAGCAAATCTCTCGATCAAAACATTAGGAAAAAAAGTGCTTGTTTAATATTGATAACGAAGAATGAATTGAAATTGCAAATTAAGTTGTACACCGATGGATTAAAACGAAAAACGGAGACAATAGAAAAGCGGAAGAGTTTTGGCCAACAAATAACATATGCGATGAAACTTGAAGGAGACAACAAATTGCCTGCGTGCGTGACTAGGGATGCGTTTTTAATCTCAGCCGTAGATTTATATTTAACGGTTGTCATTGATTGTTCTCATTTCTCACAATAGCAAAGTGTTCTCACTGGAGTTATCCCCTATATATATATATATATATATATATATAGTTTTTCTTAGTGGCCCACCCAAGGATTTTTCCTAGTTCAGCCACTGATTATTGTTCCTTTATTGAGGTTTAGAAGAATTGAAGGGTCAGGAAATATATATATATATATATATATATATATATATATATATATATATTCATAGGTTTTTGGTGATTTTTGTTGTTGTTACTAGTTGTTGGAACTTGGTGGGTTGTTTGTGGTGGATGATGTTTGTGTAATCAGTTGCATTGCAATGTCTGGGGGAACACCGGCTGGGGCAGGTGGTTTTATGAGGCAAAGACACAGCCAGGGTTATGCTGGTAGTATTACGACTTGGAAGATGATGCATGCTCATTCATATCGTTCCTTTATTTTACACTTTGCAAATCATCATAATTGAATTTAGGGCTTATACAATGTGTAGTTGAATTTAGTTACTTTCCTATCATTTCCTATCCATAAAATAATAAATTCACTCTGAACCTCACTTTTTTAATTTTACATTCTATTTAAAGCATTACAATTTTTCTTTTCATGATCTTATTATTTCACGCGATGCTAAAATTCAATACTTATTGCATGCTGTTCTATGACTATGATTGAGTTGTGTTGTTTCTTTTCTAGACCTTTATGTGTGTGAATGATTCATAATGAATGCTAACACTATGGTTCTTTTTTACGTGTTGATGTTTCTGTATATTTCTTTTAGTGTTCCAAAATCATCTGTACTGAATGAAATAAGATAAAATAATTTATTTATTGTTCAGCTTCTTCACTTGGTTAATTAGCCGCTGCATCTTCTGGGCAAGAAATCATGAATAACGTTGCCGGGAGACCACTTAATGGAGATGTAGAAGATGATGATGAAGATGAAGCTAACGATGATGGGCTTGAAGCATGGGAGAGAGCTTATACAGAAGATAGATCGTGGGAGTCTTTGCAGGAGGATGAATCTGGACTTCTTCGTCCCATAGATACTACAGCCGTTCAGCATGCCCAGTATCGTAGGCGCCTTCGCGCCCTTGCTTCAAGTGCAGCTACTGCTCGAATTCAGAAGGGCTTGATACGATACTTATACATTGTTGTGGACCTGTCCAAGGTATTGGTTTTATTACTTTACAGTTTCTGTGTTTGTTTCTAAGTCATTTGTCATGTACCGTTTCATTGGTTACTTGAAAATTGGGGTTCGATTGGTTACTTTGAATACTGGGGGCACTGTGCATAAACTTGTAGAATTATACTACTTCCGTCTTTTTTATAAGAGACAAATAAGTCAACAAAAATTTATCTATTTTGTCCATAATATGAATCAAATACATCAACTATATTTGCTGCCACTATATATATAAGTTCTAAATGTATTGAAATTGCAAATACATCTTTAGTGTTCTCTGTTTGTTTGCAATGTTATGGATTAACCTGATCAATGAAAACACATTTGATGACTAAATTGATTACATAAAAACAGACTCGATGGTCAAAGTAACTAATAAAAAATACATTTGTAAATGTTTACAATTTCAATACAATCAAAGACAGATGTAACGAGTTACACTTCATGAGAGCAAAATAATAGTTTACCATGTTTCTTGACTATGTGTGGTTTGTCACTTTGTAGTGTTTGTTTTGATAAAATTCTTTTAATTTTATGGATATGGGCCAACTTTACAACAAGTGAGACAAAACAATGTATGATGTATTGTACTATGTAAGTGGAGTCGAGCACCATCTAACATTTCTATTCGGTGAGTTGGAACACTTAACGAATTAGTCACAGTTAAATTTACTTAAATATCTTATCTATAATTCCTATACTCGATCTATACTTGTTCAATCAGCTAGCACTTAACAGCTAAAATCCAAAACTTAACTAGCGACTAGATTATTCGCAGGCACATCATAGTCACACTGACGTTTCATGTTCTTATGCCCGAAGTTATATTTTAAAATTGCTTATGATCCTACAATTACAAGCATCTTATTTAATATTGACATTATCACACATGTTTTATAATTTCTTGCCTTGTAATATAACTCTGTTTCTTAAATCATGTGAAGGCAGCTTCAGAGAGGGACTTTCGACCAAGTAGAATGGCTGTGATTGCAAAGCAGGTTGAGACATTTATCAGGGAGTTCTTTGATCAGAATCCACTTAGTCATGTTGGTTTGGTGACTACCAAAGACGGGGTTGCTAATTGCTTGACTGATCTTGGTGGCGGTCCTGAGTCCCACATCAAAGCTTTGATGGGTAAACTAGAATGCTCAGGTGATGCCTCCCTACAAAATGCACTCGAACTTGTTCATAGCAATCTAAATCAAATCCCGTCATATGGTCATCGAGAAGTTCTGATTTTATACTCGGCCCTCAGTACATGTGATCCTGGTGATCTCATGGAAACTATCCAAAAATGCAAAAGGAGTAAAATAAGATGCTCTGTCATTGGTCTTGCTGCTGAAATGTTTATATGCAAGCATCTTTGTCAAGAAACTGGAGGAACCTATTCAGTTGCACTAGATGAGGTTAGTTTGTTGATTATGATTGAACCATGTAGCTGTCGTACAAATAAAAATCAATGCTCTATAAAAATGATTTGAGTTTTTACTATCAAGCAACCCTTTTCTGACTAGGCTCTTAAAATATTGCTGATCACCTTAGAATGTGTTGGCATTTTTCAAATGGTTGTGCATTCTTATCCATGTATGCATTTCATGCAGTCCCACTTTAAAGAGTTAATTCTCGAGCACTCTCCACCACCTCCAGCAATAGCAGAGTATGCTACGGCTAATTTGATTAAGATGGGTTTCCCACAAAGAGCAGCTGAGGGTTCTGTTGCAATTTGTACATGTCATGAAGAGGCTAAGACCGGAGGGGGATACACTTGTCCAAGATGCAAAGTTCGTGTCTGTGAGCTTCCTACTGAATGCCGCATCTGCGGATTGACCCTTATTTCTTCGCCCCATTTGGCAAGGTCGTATCATCATCTCTTCCCTATAGTACCATTTGCTGAGATCTCTCCATCATCCCAAAATGATCCGAGCCATAATTTTACCAATACTTGTTTTGGTTGTCAGCAAAGTCTCCTTAGTCAGGGTAAGCATCTGCAGAACAGTTGTTGGTTGAGTACCTTCATAAGTTCATATATTTAAAAAATTTGCATTATGATATTTTATTGTGTTGCCCAATATGCTATGTCAAATATAAACTTGTGTCATACTGCTTTAATGGCGAATAGTATAAAAATAATAAATAGGTCTATAATTTCATAAATTATTGCCTCGGTGGGATTTTGAAGATTTATTGAAATTCATAAATTGTTAACTTGAAGTAGTTTCATGTGTCTTTTTGTGCATACAGATTTTCCAATTGAGAGATGGATTGACTTTCAATTTATAAGTACATATATTAGTCTTTTGCTAAACATTTTTATTCCCTGTTTATCTCCTTGTGCTTTGTAGCATATCAGCATATAACGATTCATGACCTGTGAAGCAGACAATTGTGGCTCGAGTTTTTTGACTGGCAATCCAACTGATTGGCCAGCAATTACTCATGATACAGTGTCTTAATGCAAGTATCTTACAAGGACATTGAACTCTATCAACTATGATATCATGTTCATGTCATAGGGAATAATTTTTTGAGACGTAAAAGCCTTAGCTTTCTTGTCATCATGATGATGCAACCATGATATGCAGTTGGACCCCAAACTTGGATGAGAAAAAATCACGGCTTCTTAAAGTAACATGTGAATAACGGTGGATTATAATAATATGTATGCATTAAACATGTTAATCACAATTGCCAAATAATTGAGTACTGTGAATATATGGCAGTCTTGTTAAGGGTACAATTCATATGCTTTATATACGTGATTAGTTTTTTTGCTATTAAGCCTACCGATGAAAATCTTAGTACTGCAGTTGATCATATAAAATTCCTTGTATTTTTGTTGTATTATTACATTTAGAATATATTCTTGCTGACCCTCCATTTACTTACTGATTGTGGAACAGGAAACAAGCCTGAACTTTCTGTCTCCTGCCCAAAATGCAAACAACAATTCTGCCTTGATTGCGACATCTACATTCATGAGAGCTTACATAACTGCCCAGGCTGTGAGAGTTTCAGGCATTCTAAGTCAGTTACTAGTGCCCAATGATTGCCAATCCTATGGTCTTCACATTAAATTGCCGTCTAAATCGTATTCTATACAGCCTCCCTGTTATTGTGATACTGCATCCATCTCCCGGACTCATGAACAAGGTTCCGGTCCATGCAAAGTGACCGACTAACACTATCCAATCACCTGATCCAAATGCAAGCCCTTAAGCAGGCTTGAAAACAGAAGTGAGATTATTTATACAAGGGTGGGATTTTTTCTTTTATCTCATTTTATACCATAACAAATTCTTATCATTTTCTCTTTTTTTGTTTTTTGCTGGAAATTATTAAAGTTAAAGCACATGTAAGATTATACTTTTGTTTCACTCGACGTTACAGTCCAGTACGCACGTCTCCCTTTGCCAATTTTTAATCAATGGGTTGACACTAACCGTTTTTGCTAGCAGAATACTTTTATAATTAAACTTTCATTGCTAAATTTGTGTACAACATTTACACGTTTTCTGCTTTTACATTCAATCTTGTTAACTTCCAAAGAAATCCTTTCATGGAAAATTTGGCTTGTGTGAAATCCTTTCATGGAAAACACTTCGGTATTGTTTAGAACATTTGATATACAAAGAAAGTTACACAATACACATTGTTATTTGATAATAACTATCTGACCTATATTTCGTTGGGAAAATACAGCAGATAAACTTGTGTCATTGAATTAGTGTACTAATCAATGACATATATCGTCGTTGTAAGTATTTGTCTATACTAAACCAATTGTGAAAGTGGTCTATATTAAAATTTATCGTCAAACGTATTGAAACATGGGGTGGGTATAGTTGGGCCCAGTTTTTCATTGATAGTCCACCTTATTATTGGGCACAACAAGATCTTTTGAGAATTACTTTTCGCAGCCCCCGGCACACTCATGCACCCCTTGGTATTCCTAATTTATCCCTCTCGCTACTTAAGAAGCGAGTGTGTAAAGTGCAAAAAACATGAACACCACAGTTCGCTTCCTACGTAGCGAAAGTTATAAAAAAAATTAAATAATTATGGAGCAAATCAAGAGATCATGCTCATAATTGCATCATGAGATCGTATACATAAGGTAATAATATTGTGTAATGAATGGTAATTATACAAAGAATATTTACAATGAATGTGAGATATTATGCATATAATTACAATTTATTACATATCAGCTTATATTAGGAATATAATAATTAATATTAATGCATAAAGTTTACTAGTTACACTGGATTCACATTCTACGTAGGGAACTGTGTTTTTGTTCGCTCCTTAAGTAGTGAGTGACAATATTTTATACTCAAACTGAACTCCGGCATCCACCTTGGATGAAAACACCCGGGGGTACGAAAAGTAATTCTCTCTTCTTTTCTCAAGGCCATGCTTTTGAAAGAGACCAGTTTTGTTTATTGTTATCCTAGGTTGCACCCCTCATTTTCAAGTGTTCTTCATTACTTGTCTCGGTTCTTCATTACTCGCTTTAGATTAGCTTACATTGCAATAAATAATAAATTAACAATTTAAAAGTTACAGCCTAATTTTTTTTTTTTTAAAAAATATAACATAAGAATATTCAACATAGCATTTTTTTTGTCCTAATTCCTTTCCAAAAAATTAAAACAAGAAACATAATAAAAATTAGCAATATATATATATATATATATATATATATATATATATATATTTTGAACAACATGCTTGTTTTTTAAAGAGAAAATATTACCCTAAACTGAAAACTATTAAAATAAAAATGTAAACCAAAACCTACTTTAACTTTCCCTAAATCAATTTTATTACAAGATACAGATCAATCAGTATAAATAAAACCAGTAAATAAGAAATGTACACATGAAGAAAAATATGATGTAGATATTTTATTTTTTTAATCAAAGAAAGGGACAAAGACTTCAAATATTGATTTAGCTAGGGCGGCTAGACTTATGTTTGCACTTTACATATTCAACAAGATGCAATAATTAAACTGTAAAAAAACATGGAATAATTAAAATAGTAGTGGAAGGAATGATTGTACATAAAAAGTGCTTCACCACAAAAAAATAAAATAATGATTGCATATATAGGAGAGTAGTATAGTATAAAAGAGGACTTAAATTCAGTAAAAACTAAAGTTACATCTAATCCTTGAAACATAAAACAATTTGCATGTAATATTTTTTCTATCAAAATTATTATCTGCCTTTATAATATCATTTTACTTATAATGCGTTTATTTGCAAAACAGTAAGTACTAAATAGAATAGTGTAATACAGATCAGAATAAGATAGAACATGACAGAACAAAATTGTATAGGTGAGAGAAAGAGAGATAATATTTTTATATTTGAAAATAAAATGGATATTTTGGTATTTTTGATAATTATACCATGGATAAAAATTTGTCTTGTGGTTTAATGAGGGACAAAAATTCTTGTTATTGTCCTATCCCTTACTGCTTATTTTGTCCAGTTCCATAATCAATTTCTAAATCAAACAGAGTACAACAAAAATTGTCATGTCAAATCACTTATTTTTTTATCAGATCAAACATATCTTTAATTAAAATGGTTATTAATATCATTTTACTTAATTAAAACATAAAAGTAACATTTCTCATGGTTAAGACATGTACAGGTACTATGCATATAGGCAATACGTACATGTATATTTTGTGGTGGTGGAGGGAGGAACAACGACTACTAACTAGTAAAGGTACACACGCCAACAATGAAAATGGAGACAAAAATAGATGAACGGGCAGGGATAATCGATAAAGTACGTCCAAATTAAGCACGTCTCCGACAAATCACTCCACGCACAAGTCATTTTGTCTGTACTCTTTTTTATTTGTTACACTTTCTCTTGCACTTGGGTTTACACTTTATTTAAACTTTAAAACCATTATGAGAAGTGAAATCAATTTTTACTTTACCCACATATATTATAGATACTCTTTCTGGTTATTATTATAACTAAAAAAACACTTTTTTTTTTTGTCCCCAAAAAATATATTTTAATATTCATTGAAAAACTAATATATATAGTTAATAATATACTTTCACGTTAAGCTTATTTTTGTACCTTCAACACTTTCACATTAAGCTTGCATTGTGAGGCAATATTTGATGTCCAAACATCAATCCCAATACGCACTTGTCCTAATGTTATTCGCAACATATGGAAGTATTTGCAAAATTTTGAATAGTGCTAGTAAAATTTATTTGGATAACGACTCTATCTTAGCTAGGGCCGGCTCAACACGTCGATTTGTTATTTTGTTTCTCTTTTTACTTTATCTTATTTTATTTTTCTTTCATTGAAAATTTTCTTTTTTTGTCTAAACAAAGTCATATTGCTGGATATGCATTGAAATCTCAGTCACATAGAAGTCAGAAAATCCTGGGTGCAAGTTTTCCTGTTGCGCGGGGCACAATTGTTTTGCTGGTTTAGGTTCCGTCACCTGTGCGGGGTGCAGGGCAGGCTACGCGGGGCACAACTGACAGCTGGCATATTCAGTTTTGTGCAGATTTTGGGGAAAAAATAGTTTTCTGAGGATATCTGACTTGGATTTTGTTTTATTTTGAAATAGATTTGGTTCTGTTATTTAGGCATATATTTTTTATAAATATGGAGTACTTTATTTGTAGAAAAATAAGGTTGAGAAATTAGAATTAGGATTTGACACACCATAAAAGCTAGTATCTTAGAGAGATTGCTTTTGGTATAATTCTAGGGGCTTGAGTCAATCATTCTTCGTTCACTTTAGACAGCTAGACTAAATTGAGTCTCTTAGCCACGGTTGGGTATAATTAGGATTAATTCTTGTAACTTAATTGGAAATTTCTTGTAAAGATTCTTATTTGATCATAGTGGAACAAAGAGCTGTTGTCTCCCCGAGTAGGTTGTTTTAACCGTACTAGGTAAAAAGATTAACTTGTGTTCTTTATTTTCTTTTATTTGCTTTGGATTATTGCATCACCGTCTCTATCAACTTATGTTGGTTGCTTGATTAATTTGCTCCACACATCAAATTTTGTATTGGTGTGATATCTATCGACGAATTCACAACATATATGCTAATTATAGTCTTCTACATACATACAAGGGATTGCTCTTCTTTTCCCGTGAATTGCTTATAAATATTTTTCGGAAATGTAACTATTTATTGGAAAATATCTTTCAATAATATAAATTTTACCAAAATATATCTTTTGATAATTTTTTTTTTAAGCCATGCGGGAAGAAAAGAAACACATCTATGCATGTCAATAAATTAGCCCAATTGAGAAGAAACACAAGCCTAGATAAACCGTCGTAGGTCAATTCAAATTTCAAATGGATCCTATGTTAGATTCATTGGTTCATCATATTTTCTTCTATACTCTTGAGTCATGAATATATGTTTATCTTTTTCCCTTTCCATGATTTTGCTTTGTTCCAACTTCGATCCTCATTACTAATGTTTGGCTTTTGTCATCCTCCTTTATGCACGCCTCCTTTAGGCTTTGTTTGCGAGTTTGGAGGGGAAGGGAGGAGAAGGCTTTGGAGGGAGGGAAATAGAGAGAAAATTAGAAAAATCTTTTACATTTTTTGAAAAAGTATTTTTTATAGAGAATGACAAATAAATATTTATGATTAATATATTATGAATTTAAGAATGTTATAACAACATTAATTAAATTTGAAGAATTCATATAAACCCTCCAAACCCCTTCAAATCCCCCATCCAATACAATTTTGGAGTTCCTCCAAATTGGGGGGTTTTTGTATTATGAAGAAAAAATAACCCTCCAAGCTCCTTCCTTCCCAAACTTCTCTATTCCTTCCATTTGTTTCTTCCTTTTTTTCAAAGTCCTCCCCTCCCTTCCCCTCCAAACTCGCAAACAAAGCCTTAGAGTACTATGATAGCAAGGGAAACTTAGTGTTGGAGAATGTTGCTAGGTCATAGTAGGAAAAGAATGTCTTTAACAAGTACCTTAATGACATTCAATTATTAATGTATGTTCATATTTCCGATCAGATAACAAAAGAACTAGTTTGACTACTGCACGTATGCCAATGTACGATTTTGATCACTAATATCTTTAATTCTCTATTAATAAAAATTATAAAAATTGGATATTTTGAAAATATTCATCAAAACAAATCAAACAAGATCTTATATGCTTATATTTATATCTATATATTATTAAAAAAGTATGGTCAAAGTATGATAAGTGAATAGTACCATTTAATTAAAATAGCTATAATAAAATGAGACGAAGGTAATAATTAGATTAATCAGAAGATGGTATTATCAACATATGCATGGATTAATTTTAAACATATTTTCATTTGTAGAGATCAAAAGATGGTATTATCAACATATACATGGATTATCAGAAAATTAGATTAATCTATTTTTCTAAAAAGAGTTGTGCCAATTATCATTTTAAAAAACTATTTTTAATATAAAAAAAAAGTTTAATCTCTCACACCAAACTCTTGAAAATTGTTTTTGAGTTCATTATAAACTTTTGTCAATTTGAAAACATAATTTGGTTTTTCTTTGTTAACGTTTATCCCTAACTATTATGCCATCTCCTCATCTCCTCACACAATTAAGAAATTAACTAGGAATAAACCCGTGCGTTGCACGGGCTCAGTTAAAATATACAATTATAATAATTAAGTATAATCACATATATAGTTAAACGATTTATAATATTTTAAAGTATGATTATATTAAATATTAATATATGAACAA
The DNA here is from genome assembly GCA_030408175.1 of Trifolium repens. NCBI lineage: Eukaryota > Viridiplantae > Streptophyta > Magnoliopsida > Fabales > Fabaceae > Trifolium > Trifolium repens. Next base: position 37,922,649 of record CP125848.1, on the reverse strand, counting down.
AAATTAAATTAAAAATGATTTTAAAATGTGAGAAGTATAATCACATATATAGTCAAATGATGATAATATTTTAAAATATCATTATATTAAATATTAATATACAATAAAAATTAAATTTAAAATTATTTAAAAATGTGAGATGCGTTGCACGGGTTCGATTACATCTTTTATATTAAAATATATTTATAAATAAAAGTTAATAATTGTGATAAGTATATATATACAGTTAAATGATATCTATCTATTTTAAAATATGATTATATATAATATTAATGTATGCATAAAATAAAACCATGACACACATTTATATATATACGAATAATGCATGAAACAATATAAGCTAAATATTTTAATGTATACATTCAAATGTGATGAGATAAACCATGACACACATTTATATATATATATATATATATATATATATATATATATATATATATATATATATAAATATATATATATATATATACATATACGAATAATGCATAAATATATATTTCTAAATGTGATGAGATGAACATGAAGCTAAATAACACCTTCATCATAGTTTTTGTCTAGAGATAAACCCGTGCGTTGCACGGGTTCGATTAAATATATATTTAAAATATTTTAATAAATAAAAATAATAATTATAATAAGTATAATTATACATGTAGTATATAGTTAAATGATTGATGGATATTATTTTAAAATATGGTTATATTTAATATTAATGTATGTTAAAAATAAAAAGGTTGTTTAGTAATATTATGAGATTTTTATTGATTTGTATCGCAAATTTTTTTTTTATATACTAATGATATTTTCCACCCATTATTGTGAAGACTAATTCTTTCGAGGTAACTGCAATTCATTTTAAGAGTTAATCTCTTCCGATAAACACTTCACTTTAAGAATGAATAATATAGTTTACAATAAATCTCTCATAATATTTTATTTAATAGTGTAATCATGGTATAAAAACTTAGTTTTCTTTATGAGTTGTAGGGTTATATACGCAATTCATTCTGCTTTTATATATATATATATATATATATATATATATATATATATATATATATATATATATATACTTGCCTACAATATTGGTCATGAGAAAATATAAAATGATTAATATATGGTGTTTTTTTTTATGATATGATATCATTCTTTGAAAATTACGTATCAAATAGCCTAACAATATACTTTTGTCTAAGAAATTTAAGGTCTTTATATTCAACGAAAATACAATTCTTGTGTTGATATATTGACTTCTTTTAAAATTTCTTTTCATATATTTATTGGGTGGGATTTTATCCCGGATTTATAAGTCCTAGTTTTTTTAGTTTGTTACTTGGTTTGCATTTATTTATTTGCTTCATCATTTGTTTTTTTTTGTTGAAGCTAGTTTATGTCCCTTCAATTTTTTTTTTTAGTTTTTGTCTATCTTATTTAACAAATAATATAATTTTTTACACTCTTCTTATTCAATTTGAAGTCTCTAACAAAAACTCAATTTATGTATTGATATATTGATTTATTTTAGAGTTTTCTCTCAAACTTTCCCAACTTTTATTGGTCCAAATTTTTTTATTATGTTGTTTGGTTTACTATTTTTTATTTGTTTAATTCTTTTTGTGATGTTTATGTCCCCCAATTTTTTTTATTTATTTATTTTGATATATAAAATTTACAAAAACATTTGCTTCTGGGTGTAGATTTTTTTTTGCCATACTATTTAATGATAACATCTTTGAATTCTAATTATTAATAGGTTTTTGGTTCACACGTCCTAATGCGGCAAATGCTTGTCAAAAAGCGTTTGTAACTAATCGTGTAGGGGATTTTGGTTTATTATTAGGAATTTTAGGTTTTTATTGGATAACGGGTAGTTTGGAATTTTGGGATTTATTTCAAATATTCAATAACTTAATTTATAAGAATGAGGTGAATCTTTTTTTTGTTACTTTGTGCGCCCTCTTGTTATTTTGCGGATCAGATGCGAAATCTGCCCAATTCCCTCTTCATGTTGAAGTGGAAGAAATGGTCACAAGAAAGGGGGGGTTTGAATTGTGACCCTTTTAAAAATTAATCCTGCACTCTATAAAATTGATCTCAAGTGTATACTTGAATAAATGTTAGTGAAGAAGAAATTAACAATCTCTGCTGTATGAGTATTCAAAGTAAATGAAGTGGTTTATGTGACGTGTGTTTAAGAGAAATTAAAGAGTTAAAGGTAAGAGAGATTCACACACAAAAGTTATACTGGTTCACCCAAATCTCGGGCTAGTCCAGGCCCCACGCCTGTGAGATTTCCACTATAATCTAATCCAAGATTACAATACTTTCTTTGATCTAAACCAAGATCAAGTTCTTCTATGATCTAAACCAAGATCAAATCTTCAAAGCCCTACAAGCTTAATCTTCCTTAGTCCTAAGGAAACACTCAATCAATAGTTACGTATTAACTTGAGCAATCTTCTTTTACAAAGGTGGTTGTTTCGGATCTAAGCTTATAAAAACTCAAAACTAGTTTGAGAAGTTTATTACAATATGCACTCAATACACTCAATAATATTTTGATCCAAGAGATTGATAAAGAGCTGGAGTGTGAGTGGTAAAAAGAAGAGACAAGGATACAACCACTTAAAAGTGGATTATGTTGAAAAGTGGTCTCTTTGAGATATTTGCTTGTGGAAACACAAAGGGTTGTTTGAGAAGCAAATATAAACACTCAATAAACTTAGAAGTATGATGAGAGTGAAGAGCTTGAGTATGAGTGATGAAAGAAGAGTTTTATGACTTGTTGACAAAAACAAGTGATTGATGATTTGTAGCTTGAACTCTTGCTTTTCTTGTGCACCATTTCATGCTATTTATAGATGTAGATGACCCTCTGTAGCTTGGGCATCAAGGATGACCGTTGTGTTGCAGAATATAGCTGTTGTGCACTCAAAATGACAGCTCACAAGAAGTTGCTGCATAAAGCAGATCTGTCAGAACGTTCTTAGAACGTTCTCCAGACAGTTTCTTCATGAAATGAGAGAGATTGAGCTGTAATGAGTTGTAGCATGTCATAGAAAACTTTCTCCACATGATTTGCTGTAAATATAGCCGTTTGTGACTTCAGAGAAGTACATATGACAGTTGTTAATGGTTTACATAAAAAACCATGTGCTTAAAATACTTTGGAAGAACTTGAAACCATGTGTGAGCTTGCAATCCTTATCCCTTCAAAGACCAGCTGTTAATCCTTATCCATATGCAGCTGTAAAGTGCTTCAAATACCAGCTGTAGCATTGCATGATGATAGTTTTGTTGTACTTGAGAAATACAAATGTGTAAGTCTTTACATAAAGCACATTGAAGAATATTCCAAATGTGTCCTTTTGAAAGTACATGACAACTACTTGATCATAGGGTGTTGTTGCATTTCAATTGGTCTATGATTTGTTGCTAGTTGTCCAATGGAGGAAGGATGACAACCCATGACAACTTGTTTTCATGATAAGTTCTTTATTCTTTAACCATGACCAAAGAAGAGTGTTCTTCCACAACTAATCAATTCTTGCCTTTAAAGACTTATGCACTGTTATAATTAAGTGAAATAACATCCATGAAAAGTGCATTCTTGTCTTGACTTAAATTGGAAAGCTTTTATTCCCAAAACGTGCTTTTTACCAAATCTGTCTGTTAAGAATGTTCTCAGATCATTCTTGAAACAGTATTTCCAGATTTTCTCTTGGAGTGATCTTCATGTTGCTGCAAAACTTTCCACAATTTCTCTTGATGTTTTTGCACACATTGTAGCCTATTTATTGGCTACCTTTGAGATGCTTTTAGTGGAGGCGTGGGTGTACTCATCATGAGAATTATCATTTTCTAGTTTTAGAGAATGATTAAAAATATTTATGCCTTTGCATAAGCTCTTTTGAAAATTCATGGAAGATCATTCTCAAACTTTCTCATCTTTAGAAGCTTTGGCAAGATAAAACTTTGAGTAGGTTTTAGAGATCTTCAACATATGCATCATTCCCATTGATGTTAATTTTAGTAGTAAATCCTTAAAGCATGTAACACAAAACTCAATGTGAGTTTTGTCACATAACATCAAATGTATTCTTGTGTAGCTTGTGATGCAGGTTTTTTCCATCTTGATTCTTCACTTGTGATCCTCAAATTCTTCCTTGAACTTTTAATACTTGTTGTGAACCTTGTGACGATGAGGAAGACTTTTGACCATGAATCTCAATTTCTTGCTTGAACTATCCAATGAAACCTTTTATGATTTAAACAACATCCTTTCAAAAATCTTCATGAAGCTTGTGATATTATTGTAGTAATCATCTGATGCTATTCCAATTGTTTCATTGTTTGAGTATATAAAATGCACTTGTTGATGCGAGTGATCTCTAGCTCGTCCACTTTTGTCATTATCTATCTTTCAATAAAAACTCAAGTGCAAACATCAGTAGATCACCATTCATAAAACATAACATTTATTCCATAAGGTTTGTTGTCATTAAAACACATATCAAAACAGATTTTGCCTCAACACATGTATGGTTACCAGATGCTATGGAAGGTCCTACTCCTATTTCTGCTCTTATACATGCTGCTACTATGGTAGCAGCGGGAATTTTTCTTGTAGCTCGACTTCTTCCTCTTTTCATAGTTATACCCTCCAAAATGAGTGGAATAGCTTTGATAGGTATAATAACCGTAGTATTAAGAGCTACTTTAGCTATTGCTCAAAAAGATATTAAGAAAAATTTGGCCTATTCTACAATGTCTCAATTGGGTTATATGATGTTAGCTTTAGGTATGGGCTCTTATCGAGCCGCTTTATTTCATTTGATTACTCATGCTTATTCAAAAGCATTGTTGTTTTTAGGATCTGGATCCATTATTCATTCAACGGAAGCTATTGTTGGATATTCTCCAGATAAAAGTCAAAATATGGTTCTTATGGGTGGTTCAAGAAAACATGCACCAATTACAAAAATTGCTTTTTTAATAGGTACACTTTCTCTTTGCGGTATTCCACCTTTAGCTTGTTTTTGGTCTAAAGATGAGATTCTTAATGATAGTTGGTTGTATTCACCAATTTTCGCAATAACAGCTTGTTCCACAGCAGGATTAACTGCATTTTATATGTTTCGAATCTTAGAAAAATAGACTAACAAATATTATATCAATAATAAAAATAAAAATAAAGATGTCTAAATTTTTCACACAATGTAAGAGAAACATAAGTTGCTATATAGAAACTAATAAATTGTGAAGAGATGAAGAGATCAAGAGGAAAAAGAGAAAGAACCTATAATACAAAATTGAAGAGCTATCATCCCATAGTTATTTGAGGAAAGTGATGATGAAAAATCATATATTTATACACACAATGTAGGTTAGGAATGTGAAAAGATAACATTTCAAAGGATTTGTATGATAAATTTATTTGTCATAGTTAAGGAATAAGAGTTAAAGAATATGAAAGAATGGTAGTTTAAAGGGTGGTAAGACAAAGTTATTTACTTTTTAAAAGAATAATAGCACAATAGTAATTAATACACAATATAACTAAAGTATTTTTCATAAAATTTATTTATTTAGCTGGTCAAACTTTTTTATGGGGTAAATTTTTTATTTGGTTTATATATATTTAAAGTAAACTTTTTCAAATTATAATTACGCATGCATGGTTTATTTTTTTATGTTTGATAGTCTAAAAGAGGAAGGAGCACATATATCTATTCATTTTTCTTTTATAATTTTTTTTATATATTATTACTATTAATTTATGCTATATGTTACACTTTCTACTAATTTAAGTTACTTGTCACTTGAACTTTCACATGCATAATTATCAACATCAATTGTAGCATTTTTGTTTTATTTTTTTCAAAAAATATTAGTAGCCATTATTATTGTAACATATATTTGGAGATGAATGGACACATAAAATAAATTGTTGGACAAATTTTGATTTAATAGGAGAAGCTTTCTTAAGCATGCCACATAGGCAAAATGAAGGCTTATGAGCTATCTTGGAGCTTCCTTTTATTAGTAAAAGATGTGTGTGTTTTGTCAGATCTTGTGTTGCCTCCGCTGCAAATTATTGACCAAAAAGATGAAGATGATATGACGATGATGGTGGTGATTGTACATAAATTCTGAAAACCTGTGTATTATACTAAGTTTTATCTTTGATTTGCCTCCACCGGCTTATGTCAATCGGATGCAAATGGGTCAATTGGCGAATCTCCTTGTTATGGATTACACATTCATAACAAGCATACCATGTCAATGATAGTTTACGACATAAATTTCTTTCAATTACTCTCGTGCACTAGAGAAAACAATAAATGACTTTAAAATATTTTACATAGAAATAGGGCCGAGCCAAACCCAAAACTAATGAAGCTAGGCTTTAGGCCCCAAATAATTAGGCCCTTATAAAGGCCTCATGATGGCTTAATATACAGTATAGCTCAATGGTCTGAGATCAAATCCTAGCTTTTGCATTTTCTTTATATTTTTTCCCAATAAATTTGAATTTTTTTATTTTTCAAATTACTTACCAAAATAATAATAACAACAATATTCAATGATCACCACTAACTATCATAATAAAGTCTTTTTTTATATTAATAAAGTTTGCTTTTTGATATGTATAATTCATATTCGCATTATAATTTACTAGCCGCCAAACGGGCACCTTCCGTGCCCGTTTGTGTGAACGATATTCTCTTCTTTATTTTTTGTAATCGATATTCTCTACTGTGCAAATATAAATAACTATTTAATCTCCTTTTTTATTGGACTTAGTTAATTGATAACTACAACCTTTTTTTTTTTAGTTATTACGAAGAAAAAAAATATAATTTTACTATAAAAAAACTGAAAACCTACTTTTATGTGAAAGTTGTGTTTAGTTGTTAAGAAAAGAAAATATTATTTACTAAAAACAATTGAAAATCTATTTTTATGTGGAAGTTATTTTTTAAGGGTAAAATAGGAATAACAAAAAAGCCATCCCAAAAATTTGTATCCCCTTTATATATTAGTATAGATTGTTAAATGGTTAAATTATTTCTACCTATTTCTTTGCAAAGTTATTTCTATCTTTAATACGAGTACCTCACTTTATTTTATTCTTTTACCTCTTAAAGAAATTGTTCAAGCTCTATTATAGTCTAAGACTCTAAGATAACAAAAGAAAATTCTTTGCAAAATTATTTATTTATATCTTTAATATGAGTACGTCATTTTATTTTATTATTTTACCCCTTAAAAAAATTGGTCGAACTCCATTATACTCTAAGATAACAAAAGAAAATTTGCAAGAATAAGTATGAAAATTACATATTTTTTATAAATATAATATAGTCTCTTGATTCCACAATAATCGTCACAATTTAATATCTTATTTTATATATATTAGGAAAAAATATATAAAAGAAATTAAATTGTGATTTACTAATTTTTCTTTATTTTTTATTAATATATTCTTATTATTATACAAAGCGCAAAATTATGACATCAAGAAAAATAAATATAAATTATATTAGAAACTAAAAGTGCCACGACTAATTTTTTACTTTTTTTACAAATGTGACATTTATCATCAAATAAATGGATTAATATTTTTATTTAAAAAATATTATTTTTAAAGACCTCAATTAAATTTTTGCTTTAGGCCTCAATATATATTGGATCGGCCCTGGATAGAAAGTTGACTCATGAAACCTAATTTTCGAATACTCTCTCTATCTTTAAATTTTCTTTATTTATAGAGTAACTCTTTTCAATTGATAAAGGAAAACAACCCTTTCAAAAAATTTAGTAATGTTAATGTGAAAGACTAAACTAAACTAAGAGACCGAGAGAAAAATATCATTACAACATTTCAAATATATGTTAAAAATTCTCCGACATATTCTTAGAATAATACAAACTTAGATTTGTGTCTAACAAATTCAAAGTTTTTTTCTTCTTAAAATGAAAATACAACCTAATAACGAGTGAGATCGAGAATACTTGAAGAAGGAAAAAAACAAAAAGAGTGAGAGAATTTTCTTAAACATAAAACACGTGTATCTCTATGTACATTGAGTCATTGACAATGGAGCAACCATATTATAGTTTTTTTGTGTGTCACATATTCACATATTTAGTCAATTTAATTAGATTTTGTCTTTAGTGATTGAATTTTTGTTTCATTTCCCATCTATCATGTTTTATTCATTTCTAAGATCACTGCAAAGTTTATACTAGTCGTAACTAATTAAAGTCTTCATTCTTTATGATAAAAGAGAAAAGCAGCCTTTCTTGTCTGTTTTCCTTTTGCTTTCCAACTTTCAACATAGAAACATGCTGTTGAAGTTGAACTAGTAAATTTTTGTAAAACTTTGAAAAGAAATTTTTGTCTTCAGTTTACAACTTCACATATATTTTCATTTTATGAGCTAAAATAATGTTGTAGGATTGAATTCGATTAAAGTGCATAGCTTTTTGTTGGCTGGTTCCCCGGTCGATTACTCTATATTCTCATTACTCTATAGTCTCATTTCTAAGATTATCTCCAATAAAAGTATCATGAAGAGTTTCATAAGCTAATGATTTGTATCTTACTTATTTTTATTATTGGAGTTTCATGACATGGCTTTTAAGGTATCAAAATTGATGATACGATACCTTATTTAAGGTACTGTATCATCAATTTAATATTATAGTTGTTTTTTAATATCAAATTATATATAATTGATTACTTGCTAGTAATATATGATACCTAAAGTGATATCATCATTGAAGCAAAATATGTATGAGTTGCATAAATATTACATGGCATTGCAGAGACCACTTTTTAATGATGTATGATACTCAAATTGGTATCACCATTGGAGATGCTCTAAAAAATAATATTTTAAAAGTAAGATTAAAGACTACTTTTATGGATTGTCGACTTACTTAACAAATCAACACGAGTTTTTTTAATGTGTTTTGTCTTGACAAATCACATTTTTTTGGAACTTTCTAAAAATACTTTTCATCCAAAAAGTGTTCTAAGTGAAATATGTTTAATAGTAGAGTTTTTATAGAACATGCTACTCAAAAGAAAATGCATTTTTTTAATATAAGTAATGCGAATCAATTCTTACAAGTCTTCAATTTCCACCATAATACAATTTTATGGATCGAGTTCATTCATATGCTCTCTTTTTGACCGGAAGAAGCCAGAAACTGCTCATTTTGTATACATATTTTGCGCACTTACAATCATTTTCCATTCTCGTCGCGCCACATGTTTCACATTTCAAGGTGGGGATTGGTTGTTATTATTGGAAACTTCCATGAGACTCAATGGACTATAGTTAAAATGTTGTTAGTCTAGCTAGAATATACAAAATACTCCATAATTATTTGAATATGGGACGGAGGGAGTATGTTTTTTCCTTGTAGGTTTTAGAATTGTTAATTATTTGAATAACTTTGCTTAAATATATATATATATATATATATATATATATATATATATGGAGGGGTTGAATTTTCGTTTCAGAATTTCTTGATTGTTTTTCATTTCTTTTTCAATTAAATAAGTGATTTGCACATAATTTTGAGTTTCATTTGAGTTTTCTGTTGTGATTTCGTCTTGTGTTGTTTATTCCCGTGGTGCGGAGTTGTTTGTATCTCATCTTTATACGGCGTTTGTTTTGATTTTCCGTTTTTGTACGATGTTTGTTTTGTTCAAATTTGCAGATTTGCTTCTGTAACACCCCGTTTTTCATAAAGCCAGAAAAGGCATTATATATATATTTTTTTTATACACATCAGAGTTACACATAAAAGATTTTAAATGAGCAGGCATTCAAATATACAAAGACTCATTACCAAAAGGTGCTTCGACAAACAAAGTGTATTCAGGAATAATTACAATCCAAGTCAAAGTATTCAAATACTTACACAAAACTAGTTAGAATCCTATGCCTAACCCAAAAAGCACGGTGTACAACCCACACCGGCGCATAGTCTAACTAAGCTAAACTCCAACCTCTCACTGAGACCCGGAACAGCCACCGTCGTCACCACGACCTAGCCCAACATCTGGGTGGGATGAGCCCGCAAATGAAAGAAAGGGGTCACCACAAAATACAAGTATGTATATATATAATCGGTGCGAAAGATGTACACATAGCAAATTTCCACAAACACAAGAGAAAGCTCTTAAACTCAAAAGTAGTTCCCACCAACGGGTATATATAAATAAATCACCAATCCTAATGCAGACCTCTACAATGAGTGTGACGACCGTCACTGGTACGCCACATGCATGATTTTCCGGAAAATTAACCTCTCCTCGAAGAGTCGTGGGGTAGGCAAAGCCACACAGTCATATACGTACCCACACTAAAAATGCCACACAAGGCGGGTGAAGTCACACAGACAAACACCAGGTGAAGTCGCACAGACAAACACCAACTCAATAAAATCTAGTCGGATTTGGCGAAGCCACACAGTCAACGCCTGGTACGTAGGCAAAGTCACACAGACATACACCTAGGCACGCAACTATGAAATGCATGACATATATTCTCTTTGGCATATACAGGATAGTCACACAAACAAAATCCCCGCGTAGTCCTATCTGACGCACGCATTAATATATGCTCATGCAACCAATCACATAGCCTAAAGCCTATGCACAAACCATCACAACCTACATACATTATCCTAATCATATGTAAATTGCACAAGTAATTATAACCACGTTCTCATCAACGAGAATACATAAGTACAAACATGTCAAAGCACACAGCAAATGCATAACGGCAAAACAAAACATGTCGTAACCATTTTAAAAGACGGAAATAAAGTGGAGCCCCTACCTCGGCAAGCTTCCGTTAACTACACACGATCAAAACCACACGACGCGCTTCCTAAAACAAGCAACGTACGATCAATACATTGTTTCTAAACCAAACGTATTGAAACTACACCAAAGTCCCAAAAACCCTCAAGGTTTCTAAGGAAAACCACTCTTTCGGATACCACCCCAAATTCTACTATATTGATCAATCCCCATGAGTTATTTGTACTATTTTTAGGACTCAAAACCTTAGTCAAAAGTCTTAAATAATTTGAAATGCAAAATGGCCATTTTCTTGCGTTATAAGCTACACACTTTCCGAGTACTCGAAAAACTCGTTTCCAATCCCAACCACTTCCATAAATTAATAAAAAGGGATTAGAAAGCTAAAGACCAAGTTAGGACATCAGAATCCAAAATTTTAGGTCCCAGGGGTCGCTAGAGGTCGCTGGGCGACCACCTGGCGATGGCAAGTCAGAACTTTCCACGCCCAGGGCGAAGGTTGGCGACCAACTCGTCGCTGAGCGACCACACCAGCACAGAACTGGTTTTCTTCATGACAGCAACAGCAAAACTTGGTTTACTCAATTTTCACCCAAAACAGCTTTTCACGCAACACACTACATACGCATAGTATTGGTTCCCAAAAACCGTTTTTACAACAAAGCATTACATTTCCGAAAGTATTGATGACTTCACGTCATTACTGTGTTTCTAACCACTTTGCAGGACATTTTAGCTAGTAATTGCTACATTTTCCGTATGAAATAAAGAGGAAAAGAATCATGACAAGTTGGCTCTAAACGCAAGGATTTGAAGAGAAAAAAACAGGAGAAACAAGTGCAACTGGCGCACCGGCGCAAGAAGTTGGCGCACCGGCGCAGGGAGTGCGCTCCGCGCCCAGAAGCTACTGGAAATGCCTGTGCATTCTGTCGAAGACGCGCGCGGCGCGATCGGGCTGGCGCGCGGCGCCAACTCGTATTTAGGTCTATAAATTGATTCTTTCTGTCACAATTAGGATTAGAGAATTTTACCGGCGAAAAAGGCAACTTTTGAGATCAAGTCCAGAGCTTAGTTTTCCTTCTTGTAATGAATTCTTTCACTCTATTTATCGTTTATTCTATGATTATGAGTAACTAAACTCTTAGATTGGATCCTAGGGGATTCTAGTTGTTATTGTTTTGAACCATGAATTTCATATGATGTGTTAATTTAATTACGAAGTTAGTATTCATTCAATTGTCTCTTATTCTTAATGCTTTATACAAAGTCATGAATTGTATGATGATTTTAATTGTTTGTTCACTAAGACATTAGGAACAAATTGATTGACCTAGGGATAATTGTTCAATTAACTCGTACTTTAGACATATTGGTTTGTTAATTGAGAATTCAAGGATTAAAGGGCAAAAACCTCAATTGATTATAGGTCATCCTAAGACATTAGGGATTGATAATCAATTGAGAGGATTATGTACCAAGACATTGGACATAGTTATTTATTTTAATCGAATCATGAAACTAAGTTCGTAGTTGGTTAACATGCATGAAATATCCAAGACAATAATAATTAGATGAACCGAAAAGGTCCAATCCCCTTCTCATCTTGAAAGAATCTCTATTTTTCGTACTGTTTATTTTCTTCAGCCTGAAATCTCTAAATTCCCCCAATTTACTTTAGTGCAATTTTACTATCGTATGATTCCAATTACTCGTGTTTAATTCAGAACAATCCCTGCGGATACGATAATTTTAATACTTACTTTGACACTTCGTCAAGTATGTTGGTTGCTTCGAGTGCAAGTTATTTGGTTTTTCATTTCCAAAATCAAAACCAAACCCAAGCACAAGTTTTATTACGGGCCTCAACCGACCGGTAACCATTTTCAAACATGTTTTCAAGGTAAAAGCAAGGCCACATAACTCAAGAGTTTTAAACCACTTGGAATACCAAAAACACCACACAAAACACTTAGTAAATATTTTCATAAACACCAAAATATTTTTCATCGGATTTTCTAAAACAAAACCATACAACACGAATCCCTTTCGCCTAAAGGTTCAAAAACAACGTTTCTTTTCAAAACCTTACAACTTAACCTCATGTTATTGATCAATACACTAAACTTTCAAAACCCTAACTTTTCTCATGAGATTTTCACCAACTCATGGAAAATTGAAATAACAAAGCCTAGCATGCTTATTAAACTCTCATGAACAACTTTCATGAAACAAGAATCAATTCCTAACAATTTCATCTCATGAACATAATCTAAAATTCAACACCCTAAGAGTTCTAGCCAACTAAAATGAAGAGAAAAAGGATGGTTACCTTAAGCAATTGATTCTCTACAACAATTCCACAAAGCTCCCAAGCTTGAAATGGAGTGAAATGGTGAAGAATGGAAATTTTAGTGAAGGTTTAAGAGAAAGTAATGGAGTCACGTGAAAGAGAGAAAGAAGAAGAGAATTGTGATAATTTCCTAAGTCCACCAAGTGTTAAACCTCCTTACTATACAAAGCTCTTGGTCACTATCCACCCTTGGATCAAAAACAAAAGTCCAAGCTTAAACCCTAGCCATTGGATCAAATGCTTTAAGGATAATCACAAGATTAAATCAAATCTTCCAAAACAAGACACGTACTCAGCTCTCGCGCGTCGCGGCGAGCGTAAATCACAAAAACGTAAAAACTACGGAAAGAACGTCCAACGTTAAACATTTCCAAAACTTATCGCCGAATCTTTTTCCGCGACTGTAATTTTCTTCCACACCTTGGAAAATTATTCTCAGAACATAACCTCACTCACGCATATATATAAAACTCCCATCCGAAATCTCACTTAAAACAGACGCAGTAAGATTTTTACATCCGCGGGTAAAATCGTACTCGTTTTTCCAAAAACAAGAATAATCCAAAACTCGTCATTCTAAATCCACAGCACCCTTCTCATTCACAAAAGAGGATTACAAGACAAAAGCCTGTGCCTTTACAGCGCACGAGTCCAAAACAGATTCAATTACAGCAAAACTTAATAAATACACGATGTTTCACAACACGAACACATCGGAACCCTAATATTCCTTAAACCAACTATACAATGAAATCTTGGGTCTTACAGCTTCGATCCAAATTCAGTGCAGATTTAAAGATTTTAGAGTCGTCAACGTTGCAGATACGAAGACATGACTATTCCGGACACATGAAGTTTGTTATATCAATTGTAGGTTTTGTCATATTTATAGACATTTGACTGTTTTATGCTATTAACTCGGATGTGGTGAGTTTGTTCGCAGATTCATCTTTTTTAGTTTTTAGCGAATTTGAATATGTAATGATTTCGATCCATGTACTCTATTAATTTGAATTAATGAATATCGTTGTTTTTTTAGTAAAAAAAAATATGATACTTTAGAATAATAATTACTTGATTAAAAGCAAAAAATATATAGATCACATTTTGGCCGAAGAAAAATGTAATTACCCAAAAAATGATTGACCTATTTATTAAAAAAAAATTGACCCAAAATTCGTTCTATTCAATATAGAAAGGTGTGTTTGTTTTGAATTTTTTTTTAAAAAAAAAAATCCATTTTATAATTTTAATATTATTTGTTTTTTTTTAAAAAATAATTAAAAAACATTTTTTTTAATCCCAAAATGAAAAACCTATTTCTAATAGTTTTTCAATAATTTATTTTTTAAAAAAATTAAGAAACTTAAGTATAAGAACTTTTTATTTTAAATAAAGTAATTATTTTATACTAGTAAACAAACGAAAAGTAATTATTTGAATAAAAATAATATTTTTTTTGTTTGGTTTTACCCTTTGGTTCCTAGGGGAAAGGGACCCTAGTATTCTAGAGTTCGGGGCGAGTTCTAGCAACAAGTGGTTTCAGTCCCCTTCCAAATGCAATTGCGGAGGATAAAATTATAAATCTTTAAATAAAGTAATTTTTCAATTTTTCAATTCAAATCTTTAAATAAAGTAATTATTTTTCTTAAATCTCTAAATTATGGAATCATTCAAGTCAGATTTTAAAAGGCTTTAACATTCATCAATATAAAAATGAAATAAACATTTCAAAAGAGATTTTTTGTTTTAAAAAAAAAACATTTATGAATATAAAAGATACTATACTCTCTCTTTACTAGATTCTTGGCTGGTTATTACACCTTTTTCCATTTTTAATCTCCAAAAGCAAAATTTTTACAAACACATTCTTTCACTTCCAATTTTCACAATCCTTTTGTCATTTCACTGTCAAAAACAAAACACATGCAGAAGCAAAAGCAGCAACACTCTGTAACTAAATTCTCAGTAGCATCACCAAACCTGAACTGTGCTAGAATCCAAACTCAAATTTCACTTCCCAACAACCCTTCCATCATTTTCTCTCCCAAATTCTATCTTTAGAATCAGTGTAAAATCAGTAAAAAGATAAAACTAAAGTATCAAAATCCACCAGACTATGATTTGAAAGAGAAAACGAATATGCCATTTTTTGTAGCTTGGAAACTCACAGAAGCTTTGCTTTTGCAGAAAACACAGATTCCTTTCTTTTGCTACCTATCATAAGTGTCACAACTTGCACATCACGTTATTATCATTTAATTAAACTACATGTACACACATTCTTAATCTCTTCATTAATTAACCTCTAGTTTTTTCTATTTAATATGTTTGGTTTTGCGGTAAGAAATATTGATTTTGGCATAATTGATTCTGTAAAATTGATTTTGGCTAATATTGATTTGAAACTAAAGAGATTTATTTTTGAATATATTCATGTAAAAGTGAGTTAAAAAAAATTAAATATAAAAATATATTCTAGAATCAGAAGCTACGATTTATGCTTTCAAGTAGAATCAATTATGGAGGCAGAATAAATTCTACTTTTAAAGAACCAAATAAGTCAAAATCAATTCAATTCTACACATATAAAATTAATTCTGCAAACAAAATCAATTCTACTTCAAATATGTCAAAATTAATTCTACACATCTAGAATCAATTAACGTGCTCAATCAAGATTATGTTAACATAAAAATCATATAATGTTACGGTCGAGATTGAAATCAATCACCAACCATTTTATCATTGAGGGCTATTATTGGAATACACATATAGTCTTTCCTATTCAAATGATGTGAATGCAAACCAAGGTTGAAAAGAAAAATATTCTAAAAAGGTTAAATATATTGTAACTATAAGAAATGCGGTGTTTGTGTCTTTTTTATTTGAGTGGTGTTATTTGTATATCTAAAAGTTGATAACTTTTGGGACAACCATCCATTTTCTTTTGCAACAAAAAAAAAATGAGAGAATGAAAAGTAAGAATATAATGAGAGTATGAGAGAAATGTCCAAAGTTGTTCACTTTTTCGTTTTACAAATATCTTTTCTCTTTTTATTTTGTGTTGCTAAATAGATATCTGGTTTTGCGATGAGAAAAATTTATTTTAAATGATTTGATTATGTACAATTGATTTTAACTAAAATTGAGTGGAAAGAAAATTAAAAATCAATTTTAAAATAAGAAGATACAATTTTTAACTTGAAATAGAATTAATTCTAGAGCTAAAATCAATTCTACCACTCTAAAATCAATTTTAGCTCATCAAAAGCTAAACCAAATATATTCAAAATCATATCTCTTTACCATTTTTAAAAGCTTGGCCAAAAAATATCAAAGCTTTTGATGTCTCCACTATAATATCAAGTAATTCAGTTTAACTTTTGACTAATTATAAGATTCTTTTTTTTTGAAAAATTGTTCCTAATTACAAGATCATAGTACAAATTTCTAAACGTATTTATTACTTTTTTTTCTTCTAATCATATTCACTTATTTTTTATTTTATTATTGGTTTACAATGGTGTTGAGGATCGAACTCATAACACCTACAATACTATCCAAAATCCTCACTATAAACCAAACATATGGCTCGTTTTGGAATAAATTATTTTTGAACTTATGCAAATAAATAAAATTTTATGTTGATTTATAAGCAGTGCCGTTGCCAGAAACCTAGATCAGGGGTTTAAACTTTTAAAATTTAATTAATAATTATCATATATATTAAAAAAATTACATAGTACTCAACGAATAGTAGTAGTGGTTGCAGGCACAACTCCGACGAGTGGTGGACCTATCTGGCCTCGACTCAATAAGAATTGCTTCGACTCGAAACTCAACTTGAGTTTGACACTAACTCTTTTTTCGGCTCGAGTTCGACTCGTTGCGAGCAGTTCGGTTCGACTCATTAAGTTCAATTCATTTTTAACTTTATATTTATTGTTCAGTTCTTTATATTTTCTTTATATTTATTGTCCATTTATTATATACACTCTAATTTGATACTATTTATTTTTTAAATGCGTAAAAACACATCATTGTGCAGGATGTTGTTTATCAATTTTAATGTCACTCATTTTTTTTTATCATTGTTAAGTGTTTGTCTTAATTTCTTTAAAGTATTATATATATTATTAATTATCTAAATGTATAAAATCAAATGTATAATTTTAAATTATTTTTTAAGTGTTATTTAAAAATATATTTTGAAGTGTTATATATATATAATTGAGTCAGCTCGTGAACCAAACAAGTTGAATTATATATAGCCCAAGTTCAGCTCATTTAATTAACGAATTTAATATTTAACTTAAGTTTGACTCATTTGGTTCATGAACCAAGTTCAAAACCAAACAAGCCGAACTATATATAGCTCAAATTCAACTCATTTAATTAACAAACTTAATATTTAGCTTAAGTTTGACTCATTTGGTTCCTGAACCAAATTCAAAACCGAACAAGCCGACCTATATATAGCTCAAGTTCAACTCATTTAATTAACGAACTTAATATTAAGTTGAAGTTCAACTCATTTGGTTCATGAACCAAGTTAAACGAATTAATTGTTGAACCGATCTCGAACTTTATTCGAGTTGCTTCGTTCATTGCCAACCAAAATAAAGAGAGAATAAAATTTGAAAATGAGTAAGTAAAAATTGGTTTGAGTTTATTTGGGTCAGTTGTGCAATATAAAAAAATAAGGGGGTTCAATATATAAATTATATAAGGATATATGTGTATTTTTTTTAAGTCCAGAGGGTTCAGTTGAACCCCCTCACTTGTATGTGGCGACGCCACTGCACTTACTCATCTCTATCTCTATCTTTATTATATACATAACGAGATACATAACTCGTTACTCATGAACTTTATAAATACTTTATATTTATAGGATTACTATATAGTTTCAGTGATGAAGATGAAATAAAGAATATATCTCATAATAGTGTAAAAGGGGAAGCGAATTAATACTCTTCATTTAGCTTTATTCTATAACATCGTTAAATCTATATATGCAAAATCTATCTCAATTTTATCGTAGAATTTTAAACCAAATTACTCAAATTATATATTAAAATAAACACATATAAATAATATTAATGACTTATAAATTATAAGTTTCCACTAACAAAAACTATATTATTATAAGCTATATTTTAATAAATTATCTTGTGAAACTTATAATAATATATAAAACTAATTTATTTGCATAAATTGTTTTGCATAAGTTCAAAAATAAACTATTCCAAATAGATTCATAATGACTTAAACCTACCTTATTAATACTATTAATTTATATATCTTGCAATATAAAATATCAACAATAAATACATTTATTCACAAAATAAATTTATTACTCAAACAATTTTTCTTAACGTTCGTTATTGTTATCAATCCTAAATGACGAATGAAGTGTATAATTTTGGGTCGTGCTAATGAGTACCTCAGGATACTCTTTAAATATTCTATTTATTGAAATTATTATTCTAAAAATATTCTCGAGGCATTGACTGCATACATTTTCATATGCAAAGGGCCTCCATTTTCCTACTCCCTCCGTCCCATTTTAAGTGACACATTTGACCATTTTACACATATTAAGAAAAGTGTATAATTAAATGAGAGATAATATTGATTTTACCAAATTACCCATGTATGCACTTTTTCTGCCCAATAATAATTAGAAAAACATATTATACAAAAGCATTTATAAGGGGTAGAAATAGAAAAGTAACATAGAAAATTGAAATGGGTCAAGTATTATGGGACAATTTTTTTTTGCAAGTGTGTCATTTAAAATGGGACGGAGGGAGTATAATTTTTAGCATTTGTGTTTAATACTGACATTAGACAATGTACATACTATTCATGTAAAAATCATATTTGAAAATCACATGATGACATTGATAACCTTGTTCCTTCCAAGTTCCTAAAAACGTAAACCAATAAAAACAAACAAATCCTGTTACAAATAACTGAACGTACAGAATTCTGGGGAATGAAAACAAGGTCATCATCATCACTCTTCATTAAGGCATCATTCTTCGATCCAACCCACGACGCCGTTTTGACCTATCATTACAATTACTAGATCTATCCAACAAAGACCTAAGCGAATTCTGAAGAAAATGAATTGATTCAATGCTATTATGTTCTTTATCAGCTGCAACAACAAGAACATTCCGCGTTCTTCCTCCGAGTGTAGAAATTTCGGCTTTGATTGTCTTGAGTTGAAGAGATTTCAGGATTTCGATTAGATCTGGGATTAGGTCAGAACGATCCTCGCAACATAATGAAGCTTTGAATATGAGTCTGCCTTCTCCGGTGATGTCACCACCAGCTGAGATGACGGTTATTTCATCGGTTTCAGATGGAACTGTTTCGATTTCTGTGATTTCAGATGTTTGTTGTTTTAATTCTTTCACTCGCTCGACAACTTTTGCAAGAAGTGAAGCCTTATCTGTCTGAAATTAACCAAACACAAACATAACAATAATTAATCAACTAATTTGGTTATTATTAATCTTATCTTATCATAAAAGGTAGGTGTCGTTAACTAAATAGTTGAGCTCAAATGGTTAGTAAATTTTTATTTGAATAATGGGATTTAAATACTGACGGAAGATTTATTTTTTTCCAAAAATCTCGGACGATTAATACCAAAAATAAAACATAGAGTTTGTTTTCTTCACATTATCACTAGTAAAAATCATTTTATTTTTTGAGGTGTGCATCTTAAAACAAATTATCCAAAAACATGTAGAGACATAAAATTTGATGATTGTTTTGAATGTATACTTTGGAGTGAAGAAAGTGTAATCTCCTAAAACCTAAGTGACCATAGCCTAATTTGAAAATAATTTGGACAATTTTTTTTACTATTTAAGGCTTGTGAACACTTAAGTTAATCGAATTTGGTACATCGAAGTTTAACCCCTTGCACTAGACTCGTGTTGTTTTTCATTCATAACTTGCAATTTGTGAGTATCTTGAATAAAAATTAAGGATCTAGATTTTATTTTATTTACTATTTTATTTTTTTTTCATTTTCATTCATTCTACTATTAATTAAAAAAAAGTAGTACCACTACATATTCCATGGCAACTTAATTTACTAAAGTAAGTAAAGTATAATAATTTAGTCAACTAAAAGAAACACAATAACCTTTTTTGGTCAAAAGTGTTTAACCTTTGAGAACAAAAGAATGAAAAAAAGAGAGAATCTAAACAAAGACAATTTGTCTAAACAAAATTATATGAATTAATTAATTACTAATGATGAAAATAATAATAACCTTGGAGTTGCAAGGAAGAAGAGTGCGAAGATGATCAAGGTGAGAATTGATTCTCTCTCTCCTTCTCTTTTCAGCTTCCTTATGATTCTTCATAGCAGCTAAAGCTCTATCTTGTTGGGAGGGTGTATCAGTAATTTCAGAAGCTTCAAAGGGGTGGTAATAGTTATTGTTATCAGAGGAACTACAGAAACTTTGTTGCATCATAGTATTAGTAGGAGTTGAATAGTCAAAGAATGAAGGGTTGTTAGCAACAATAAATTGAAAGAGTTCTGAGTTATTTTCCATTCCAATATTATTCTGAATCTGTTGTTGTTGATGAAGCATTATGAAAGAGATAAAAAAAAAGAGGGGGTGTAGGTAGAAAGATATATAAGAATAGAAAGCTAGTGTGTAGGTAATGGTGTAGTGGTAGTAATAAGAAGGGAAAGGAAAGAAGTGTGAGTGGTAGAGTTTTTGAGTAGAATTTTGTGGTGATGAGATGAGATATGAATGTGAAGAAAGAAGTGATGCTTATGATTGCACTTTTTGACTGACCCTAAAGGATTCCACTGTGCATGCTGCCCTTGTGGAATTTTTCAAGTTTCAAACCTAAAGTCACAAGATTATCCCTTTCGGTGCTCATTTCTTTATTTTAGTATTAATTTTTTTATTCTAGGGTTTGATAATCTAAAGTTGAGTTATAAGATAGATAAAATTTAATTAATATTTTTATTAGGAATGAAATTTATATATATGATATGGTTTAGAATGATTTATCAACCATTTAAGTTCAATTATTTGGTTTGTTCATTTTCTTTAGCTTGTGTTCAAAAACTAATTCAACATTTCTAAAATTTAGGAAAAATAATATATATATATATATATATATATATATATATATATATATAAATGAAAGATTAAACTAACAATTAAATATTCAAATGATAAGAATCTTGTCGTTTACTTGTTTGGGCATGGTGTAATTTTGTAATTCGATTGTCTTGTTCGCTATTTATTTTTGTAAACTTTTGTAGTCTTTTTTGATATACCTTATACTAAAGGGATTAATCGGTTGGTTAATATATATTATTTTTGCTTGTTCAAAAAAAAAATCAAATGATTCAAATGATAAGAGTCTTGCTTCCCTTAAGTATGTGATTAAGTGTTCGATTCTTAACTCATGTATATAGAAATATTTGGCTGAAAGGGAGAAACTCGCCTTATATGTCCCACAAATTTCAAACGGAGGTTAATCACCATTAATAAGGACGGAAACTTTGTATCAATATTGGGATAACAGAAAAATCAAAGACTGTCCATATAGTCTTTCTAATATATATAAGCTTCTCAAAAAGAATTTAAAGATGATTTTTTATCATTTTTATTAATAAAAATAAGTTTATAATTTTAAATAACGTAGCATAGAGTAGTACTGTATTTACTTAAAGTTTGTTAAAAATAGTAAAGTCCAATATATTGCTGATAATAATGTTATTTTTGTATAAAATATTTATTGAAGTTTGTTGTTTAAAATTTTGACATGTTAATCATTTTCCTTGTCTGCCTCTAGTTCCCATAATTTTGGTTTACACGTGTCGCCAGCCCTACTACTCATCATATATATACGACAAAAAATATATTAAATTAAATACTCCACAAAATATGGATTAATTTTATAACGTTGGAAACTCTTATCTTTGGGGACATTGGGAAAAAGCTGAGGGAAAGAAGAAGAGAGAAAATGATATATGAGGGATATAAAGAGTGAAAGTCACGAACCTTTTACTTTATTCACGGTGGGGGACAAAATTTTCTTTTTTTTTTTTTATCTATGTTCAATCTATCATTGTGTCATATTGGTGAAATTTTTCATTCATCTTTAGTCCCTAAAAAAACAGAGGACTAAATATAGATAAAAAAAAAATTGTACACACAACTATATGACTAAAAATTGTTACCTACAAAATTACTTAACTTGCAAATGCTCAAATAAAACTTTAATTATGGATTGAGTATCAATATCATTATTTCATAATAGTTAATTATATTGAGAGTTGAGACAGCGTCGAGTATTATAAATAGTTAGAATTCAAATTTTGATTTACTACATTGTGCGCGTCTACCTTTTTTTTTGGTTAGATAGCCTAGTAGCTAAAATTTTCACTCTTAAGATGGATAAGTGGGATGACCAGGGTTTGAACCTCAATCCGCTGCATATATAATACAATGTCCAACCAATTGAGCTAAGCTCACTGGACGCGTCTACCTTATTTCTATAGATTCATTCTCATATTGGTAGCTATTTGCTAGTAAAATAAATGAAATGTTATTCCACGTTATAAATAATTCTCTACTAGCTTGAACATGCAAACTTTAAGGCCGGCCAAAGAGAGGATTCAAGCAGCTCTCCTATGTCGGGCCTCCAAATTTTTATTATGTGGTACTAGATTCATTAAAAACAACAACAAAAATGTATAAGCTTAAGTTTCATAGGAGTATTTGAATGAAATGAATTGTTGCATGAAACTTGAATTGTGTTGCCTTTGGTTGGTTGGTTTATTGAGTTATTTTCCATCTTTAATAATGTGGTGTTTAAGTGAGTGGTACAATCTTGTTGTACCTTTTCCATACTCTTTCATAAAGCTTGAGAGTATCTCTGTTAAACAGATATTTATGCAGTTATAAGGCAAACATGGATGCATTGAATAAGTGGCAGATACTACTTTTATCCACTCTGCTCTAAACAGAATATCAATGACTCATACTATAACTACATTTTCACCAAATCATATTTGAACAATATTTATCATTTATTTGACAAGTTGAGAATTAATATCAATAAATTAGTGAAAAATTTCCATTTTTGTGGACTGAAAATCCCAATTCAAAATTTGTTCTTCACAAGAAAATAAAAATATCAAACACTACTGAGCAAAAAAAAAATTCATGAGTTTACTATAACTTTGGTTACTTACAATTGAATAATGATATATAAATAATAATACCAAAGTTGTCACCGTGGGGATGTAGCTCAGATGGTAGAGCGCTCGCTTAGCATGCGAGAGGTACGGGGATCGATACCCCGCATCTCCAGTTTTTCTTTTATTTTGCTATTTCACTTTCTTAGCGCTTTTTTTGTATACTTTTGGACGTAAAAATGTAAATGGGCTAGGTCCATCTCGTAAGTGGGCTTTCAATTGCATTGACACTGAGGAACTGTGTTTTAAGAAAGATGATGATAGTATATACTGAAACAAAATATTGACATTAAATTTAGGAATATGTGAGTGTTACAGTAATTATTTGTATTATTAGATTAAAAATATCAATTTATTAAGTTGTATAACTTGTACATTAACGTAGTTATGAAATTTTAAAACATTGTATGAAATCATGGTAAAGTGAATTTTATTTTTATTTTTTAATTATTATATTAGTGTGAAATATTTATCATTTTTTTTATGAAGAGGGCCTAAACCCGTGATGAAAAAAAAAACAAAACAACTATTATACAAGGGCATAACTGCAGATGTTTTGCATATATATGTTAGACTACTTGGCTATCACTTAGAAGAGGAGGTTGAATAAGTGATCCTTGAAACAATATAGGTTTTAAAAAATTATTTTGTTTCAATCGTGCGAGCGGAAGTACCACCGGATCGGTAGTCTATGCACCGATTGATCAAAGGAAATGTAGTATAGCCTTGGAACGATTATGAAAAGATTTGGAAATGATCGCGTTCAAAATTAATCAAATATAAACGTTTGAATTAAATCAACCCCAAGCAAGTTATTATCAAATGTAATCCAATCACAACCAAGCAATAGC
This sequence comes from Trifolium repens, assembly GCA_030408175.1. Classification (NCBI taxonomy): domain Eukaryota; kingdom Viridiplantae; phylum Streptophyta; class Magnoliopsida; order Fabales; family Fabaceae; genus Trifolium; species Trifolium repens. The sequence goes on along the minus strand of CP125848.1, from coordinate 37,898,338 downwards.
AATTGAATTTTTGGTGTACCAATACGAACACGAAAAATTCAATTGATTCAAAATTAACGAAATTATGAAAAGTAAAAGATTGAGAGAGAGAGAGAGAGAGAGACACACAAACGGTTTGATTAGGGAGTTCCCCGGCTTTCGTGTCGTCCTCGCGGTCGGCCGGGTACGTCTCCCCCCAAATAACCAAACGGGTTATTTGAGAGTATATTGATCAAAAATGATGAACACAAGTGCACAATTTACAATTGAATCTTATAACCCTATAACGAATCAAAAGTAAACTATGCGAATAAACCTCAACACACAGCGAAGCTTCGCCCTCTGATTCCAACGATCCGACCCGTGTCAATCCGCACTCGATCGTCCAGCTGAGTCCTTCGCTTCTTGTTGTTGAACCTTCAAGATTCGCACGATCTTGAGCCCTTGAGAGAAACCAAAACCTTCGTCACAATTCAACCCGATCACGATTCTGATTCACCGCGAACCGTACCGAACGTTATCAAACAAATATGCAGTCTCTATTGAATTGATCCCATACTCAAACTTCAATTTGATTGCAAACTTGATGAAGATGATGAACTTGTGATGAATAAAACCTTTGATCCAAATTTTCACTCAATTTGAATCCCAAAGCGTTTTCTGAACTTTCTCACTGGTTTCCTCTACGTTACAATGACACACCACATTGCTATTTAAAGAGAGAATAGAATTGAGCAAATTTGAGCAAAATTTCACAGACATGTATCGATACAACTGATGGTTTGTATCGATACAAACCCTTTGACCAGCGTTAAAAATGAAAGATTTGACCTATGTATCGATACAAACACGGGTGTGTATCGATACATATATCAGTTTCTTGAAATCTTGACAGATATGTATCAAATCATGCAAGCATGATTCGATACATCATGCACTCTCTGGTTTTCTGAGAGATACAGGTGTGTATCGATACATGCAAGCATGATTCGATACACAAGTGACTCTCTGCCTCTGAGAGACCACTTTTGTGTCGATACAAGTGGTATATGTATCGATACAAAATGCACAAAATCAGTCTGAAGTAATTTTAGGACATTTGTATCGATACACATGTTTATGTATCGATACATAATACCTAAAAACAATTTTTTCAAAGTTTTAAAAATAGTTTTTCGCTGTCAAGTCATTTGTAATGTTGCCAAAATATGTTCTACTCTATTTTCATGTGTTTTGACAATTATTAAAACATGAGGATGAACTGGTGCACTTACATTCTCCCCCTTTTTGATAATTGTCAAAACTATGCATAAGCTAACTAAGCTTATACCTAATATGCAATAAAATAGCAATATGTATACAGACGCAATTAACACCAAGGCTAACAATAAGCAACGCTCCCCCTGAGTTGATGCCATAATGTGTTTGACATTGTTGATAATATTCAAGACTTATTTAGCTATTTATCCTTAGCTTGTGCATCCAAATCTCTCCCCCTTTGACAATATCAAAAAGAAGAAGAGAGCTCATTAGAAGTATCAAGTTACATTTGTGCACTTACATTTGTCGAAATGAACTATATGATAAAGTTTCCTAATCAAATAAATACATACAAAGATATGCCAAAATATATCAATGACGAATACCAAATATCATGACAAATATGGAATGTAGAATAACAAACCAAAACCAACGCATGAATACCATAACATATCGACATTTTAATCAAGTAACATATCCAAATATGAGACGAAATAAACAAAGCAATGCAACAAATGCATAATTTCATGTTGCCATATCATATAACGATGTTCATGAAGAAATGAAATACACGGATAGTATTGATGCAACATGTTAGGCTATAGACACAACAATTAATCAATATTTCACACATTGTCATTTGATACATATGGACTTTAAGAATTATTACTTATCTTAAAGCAAGAATTTTTGGAAATGAGCAAACATGTGAATGTATTGAAAAGCACGAATATGTTATGTTGATAATTGAAAAGAATTCACATAGGCATACGTGTGTAAGTTTTAAGAAGAGAAGATAGAGATGATACTTGTTAACCTTGTACCGTAGGGTGTTGATGCACTTCCCATTGTATAAAACTCCAAGTTGCCAAGAAGTATGATATGTATACAAAGTGCATGCTTGAAGTACGTTATTCTAGGTTAGAGATATCTAGGATCCCTAATTCTCCGCGAATATAGATAAAGGGTTCCGTTGCAAGTGGCTTTGTAAAGATGTCCGCAAGTTGGTTTTTCGAGTCCACATGCTCAAAAATAACATCCCCTTTTTCTACATGATCGCGAAGAAAGTGATGCCTAATCTCTATATGCTTAGTCCTTGAATGCAACACGAGGTTCTTCGTGAGGTTTATAGCACTAGTGTTGTCACACAAGATAGGAACACGTTGTAGTTTTAAATCGTAGTCGAGAAGTTGTTGTTTTAACCAAAGTATTTGGGAACAACAACTTCCGGCCGCAACGTATTCCGCCTCGGCGGTTGACAAAGCAACTGATACTTGTTTCTTGCTATGCCAACTTACCAAGCTATTACAAAATAGGTGGCATGTTCCACTAGTACTTTTCCTATCCAACTTGCAACCGGCAAAGTCGGAATCGGAATAACCTACCAAAGAACAATCATTCCCCTTAGAGTACCATAAGCCAAAATTTGATGTTCCTTTCAAGTATTTTAAAATCCTTTTTATGGCTTTTAGGTGTGATTCTTTGGGACATGATTGATATCGTGCACACATGCAAACACTAAACATAATATCCAGCCTAGATGCCGTTAAGTAGAGTAAGGATCCGATTATACCTCTATATTTTGTAATTTCCACATCTTTACCTTCTTCATCTTTGCTTAACGCACATGTTGATGCCATGAGAGTTTCCATAATTTTTGAATCCGTCATCCCAAACTTCTTGAGCAACTCAAGGCAATATTTAGTTTGATATATGAAGGTTCCTTCTTCTAGTTGCTTGATTTGTAGTCCCAAGAAGTAGGTTAGCTCACCCATCATACTCATCTCAAATTCACCTTGCATAAGACTAGAAAAGCTCCTGACAAGAGATAGGTTAGTGGACCCAAAAATAATATCATCAACATAAATTTGAACCAATAAGACGTCATTTCCCTTACGTTTAATGAAGAGTGTAGTGTCAACCTTTCCCCTTGAATATCCATTGTTAATTAAGAACTTGCTAAGTCTATCATACCAAGCTCTAGGAGCTTGCTTTAGTCCATATAGAGCTCTTTTTAATTTGAAAACATAGTCCGGATGTTCGTAATTTTCAAAATCGGGAGGTTGTTTGACATACACCTCTTCATTTATGTATCCATTTAGGAAAGCACTCTTAACGTCCATTTGGTATAACTTGAAGTTCATATTGCATGCATAAGCTAATAAAAGTCTAATGGCCTCAAGGCGAGCTACCGGAGCATAGGTCTCCTCATAATCGATGCCCTCCTCTTGGTTGTAGTCTTGAGCTACCAACCGTGCGTTGTTCCTAACAATAACACCGTTTTCATCGAGTTTATTTCTAAAAACCCAACGTGTCCCAATCACTTGATGACTTGGAGGAGGTGGTACTAAATCCCACACATCATTTCTTTTAAATTGATTTAGTTCTTCTTGCATTGCAAGAATCCAATGTTCATCAAGTAATGCGGTTTTTGAGTTTTTAGGTTCAACTTGTGAAACAAAAGCATAGTGAGAGCAAAAGTTACTTATTTGAAATCGAGTAGCCACTCCCTTTGAGATATCACCTAGGACTTTGTCAATGGGATGGTCTTTTAGAGTACGCCATTCCTTTGCAAGACCGGCTCCTCTTTGCATGTGATGATTCGTTGATGAAGAAGATCCTCCATCATCTTTGTCTTCATTGGATGGTGACGGCTTATCGTCCTTTTCTTTTGGAACTTTCGTTGAGGGTTGATCACTTCCAACAACTTTTTGATCCTTTAAAATGTCAGTTGTGTCGACACCTGCACCAATAACATCACCTTTCCCGTTTTCTTCCGGAAAAGTCTCATCAAAGTTTACATGAACCGATTCTTCAACAATTTGTAACCTTTTATTATATACTCTATATATGCCTTGCTAGATAATGAATAACCTAAGAAAATGCCTTCATCCGCTTTTGGGTCAAATTTGCCAAGATTCTCCTTTCCATTATTTAAAATAAAGCATTTACATCCAAACGAGCGCAAATGACTAAGGTTAGGTTTTCTTCCCTTGAGTATTTCATAGGGAGTTTTGTCCAAAATAGGTCGAATGATCGCCCTATTTAGAACATAACTCGCGGTGCTTATCGCATCGGCCCAAAAATACTTAGGAAGACCACTTAACATAGTCCTAGCTAACTCTTTTAGAATTCGATTTTTCCTCTCCACTACCCCATTTTGTTGTGGTGTTCGTGGAGCCGAAAAATTGTGTTCAATGCCATGTTTGGAGCAAAACTTATCAAAGTTATTGTTTTCAAATTCGCCTCCATGATCACTCCTAATGGAAATGATCTTAAGGTCTAGCTTATTTTGAATCATCTTAGCAAATTGTTTAAAAGCGGACAAGGTATCGCTTTTACTAGATAAGAATAATGTCCAACAAAATCTTGAGTAATCGTCTACAATCACAAGTCCATAGTAATTACCACCAAGGCTTTTGGTCCTTGATGGTCCAAAAAGATCCATATGGATTAACTCTAAAGGCTTAGTAGTTGAAATGAACTTTTTAGATTTGAAAGAAACCTTAGTTTGTTTACCCATTTGGCATGCGTCACACAAGTGATCTTTTGAAAAACGAATTTTAGGTAGACCGATTACAAGATCTTTAGAAGCTATCTTATTTAGTAAATCGAAATTAAGATGTGTCATTTTTCTATGCCACAACCAAGATTCATCATTCTTGGTTACGAGACACTTAGCACCACTTAGGCAATTATCATCTAGGTCCAACATGTATACATTTCCATGCCTAATAGCCTTAAGAATCACATTCTTGTCTTTGTTACTTTCGATTGTGCAAAAGGTTGGTTTGAAATTGATTATGAACCCTTTATCACAAAGCTTAGCAACACTCAACAAGTTGTGCTTAAGGTTATCTACAAGTACAACATTAGATATGGTTATAGTAGAAGGATTACCGATAGTACCTACACCAAGAATAGTGCCTTTATTGTTGTCTCCATAGGTGACATAGTCTTTCTTCTTTGCTTTGAACTCAATAAAAAGCGAGGCATCACCTGTCATGTGCCTTGAACATCCACTATCTAGAAATCATCTCCTTTCTAGACTATCAAGGCACTTTTCCTACAACATTTAAACATAAGAGAGGTACCCAATTTTCATTGGGTCCTAATTGGTGAGGCAAATAAGTTTTGTTGAGTTTTGACATCCATTGCAATACGCCCTTAGGTACCAACAATTTCCTAGCTTTACATTTTGCAATGGTATGACCTTCACAACAACAATAGTGACAAGCGATAGCTTATCAAAAAAAAAAAAAAAAAAAAAATAGTGACAAGCGATATGAGGATTACTTTTCTTAGGATCCTTTTCAACAAATTTATACTTTTTATTTCTGGGTTTTAAAGATTTGTTGAATTTAGATGGATCAACCGCAAAAGTAATCCCCGGCTTAGATGGTTCTTTTAGCTTATCTTGCAACTTTCGCAAGTCTCTTGATAAGTAAAAGCATCCATCACATCCGGTTATATCGTTACCATAACTATCAAAAGTCACAAGAGGTTTTTGAATCATAGACTCTTTGAGAGCTTTCAACTCAAGCTCCGTTTCTGAAACTTTTGCCTCAAGGTATTTATTAACTTGCATTAAACCTTTTAGTCGTTGAAAAGCCTCTTTAGTCTCTATGTGTAAATTTTCAAAAGCGACTTACAACTCATGATATTCTAAAAGCGTATATGAGCTAGAGGGATTTTGATTTACCTTTTTAGGAGCAAGTTTCTTGCGATCATGGGATGTTAAGCACACATTAGCTAATGCATCTTCACCACTTGAGCTAGAGCTTGATGATGAAGAGGAAGATGAGCTTCCGCTCTCCCATGCAACATAAGCTTTCTTTCCTTTGTCCTTGCTTCCCTTTTTGAATGAAGGTGACTCCTTCTCTTTTCTCTTGAGCTTAGGGCAATCCGGCTTGAAATGACCAACTTTGCCACATTCATAGCATGCCCCTTTCTTGGAGTGCCCATCATCTTCATTCTTCCGGCGGTAACCGCTATCTTTCCGAAACTTCTTAAGATTCTCATCGGAATGTCTTATCCCATTCTTTCTCACATATCTATTGTAGCGTCGAACGAAGAGCCCAATTTCCTCATCATCGGAATCGTCTTCGCTTGAGCTACTTTCCACTTGCTCAACCTTTTTGGACTTGGATTTTGAGGCATTTAGAGCAATGGACCTCTTATCCTTTTCGTTGTGTTTTTCCTTTTTCTCACCTTTTTCATGCTTTTCCAACAAATTAAGCACTTGTTCATGTTCCGTTAGCTTACCAAATAAGGTTGTGAGACTCAAAGTTGTAAGATCATTCGCTTCTTTGATTGCGGTGACCTTTGGTTGCTATGACCTATTAAGACATCTCAAAATCTTATTAGTAGCATCTTGATTAGTGATTGGTTTACCTAGACCATGTAACTTGTTGGTGATTTTTACAAATCTTTGTTGCATATCTGCAATGGTTTCACCATCTTGCATATGAAACAACTCGAACTCTTGAGTTAAGGTGTTTATTTTCGAAATTTTGACCTCATTAGTTCCCTCAAAATGAGTAACTAATGTATCCCACATTTCTTTAGCCGTAGAACAATGCGACACATGATAAAATTGTTCAATCCCAAGGGATGAAATAATTATGTTTTATGCCTTTGCATCGTAATTGACCTTTTTCTTTTCATCATCCGTCCATTGTGCCATAGGCTTATTTGTGACAACGCCATTGAGGTCGGTGATTGTTGGAACAAACGGACCGTTCTCAATAGCATTCCACACTTCACCATCAAAAGAATTGATGTGTATGCGCATACTACCTTTCCAATAATCAAAATGATCTCCATTGAATATAGGAGCCCTATTATACGCCCCTTTCGGTGCAAAAGCCATGTTTTCTAATAATTGGCACAATCCTCCGAATTTTGTAAACAAAATTGAACCGGGATCGTGATACCACTTGTTAGACTACTTGGCTATCACTTAGAAGGGGGGTTGAATAAGTGATCCTTGAAACAATGTAGGTTTTAAAAAATTATTTTGTTTCAATCGTGCGCGCGGAAGTACCACCGGATCGGTAGTCTATGCACCGATTGATCAAAGGAAATGTAGTATAGCCTTGGAACGATTATGAAAAGATTTGGAAATGATCGAGTTCAAAATTAATCAAATATAAACGTTTGAATTAAATCAGCCCCAAGCAAGTTATTATCAAATGTAATCCAATCACAACCAAGCAATAGCAATTGAATTTTTGGTGTACCAATACGAACAGGAAAAATTCAATTGATTCAAAATTAACAAAATTATGAAAAGTAAAAGATTGAGAGAGAGAGACACAAACGGTTTGATTAGGGAGTTCCCCGGCTTTCGTGTCGTCCTCGCGGTCGGCCGGGTACGTCTCCCCCCAAATAACCAAACGGGTTATTTGAGAGTATATTGATCAAAAATGATGAACACAAGTGCACAATTTACAATTGAATCTTATAACCCTATAACGAATCAAAAGTAAACTATGCGAATAAACCTCAACACACAACGAAGCTTCGCCCTCTGATTCCAACGATCCGACCCGTGCCAATCCGCACTCGATCGTCCAGCTGAGTCCTTCGCTTCTTGTTGTTGAACCTTCAAGATTCGCACGATCTTGAGCCCTTGAGAGAAACCAAAACCTTCGTCACAATTCAACCCGATCACGATTCTGATTCACCGCGAACCGTACCGAACGTTATCAAACAAATATGCAGTCTCTATTGAATTGATCCCATACTCAAACTTCAATTTGATTGCAAACTTGATGAAGATGATGAACTTGTGATGAATAAAACCTTTGATCCAAATTTTCACTCAATTTGAATCCCAAAGCGTTTTCTGAACTTTCTCACTGGTTTCCTCTACGTTACAATGACACACCACATTGCTATTTAAAGAGAGAATAGAATTGAGCAAATTTGGGCAAAATTTCACAGACATGTATCGATACAACTGATGGTTTGTATCGATACAAACCCTTTGACCAGCGTTAAAAATGAAAGATTTGACCTATGTATCGATACAAACACGGGTGTGTATCGATACATATATCAGTTTCTTGAAATCTTGACAGATATGTATCAAATCATGCAAGCATGATTCGATACATCATGCACTCTCTGGTTTTCTGAGAGATACAGGTGTGTATCGATACATGCAAGCATGATTCGATACACAAGTGACTCTCTGCCTCTGAGAGACCACTTTTGTATCGATACAAGTGGTATATGTATCGATACAAAATGCACAAAATCAGTCTGAAGTAATTTCAGGACATTTGTATCGATACACATGTTTATGTATTGATACATAATACCTAAAAACAATTTTTTCAAAGTTTTAAAAATAGTTTTTCGCTGTCAAGTCATTTGTAATGTTGCCAAAATATGTTCTACTCTATTTTCATGTGTTTTGACAATTATTAAAACATGAGAATGAACTAGTGCACTTACAATATAGCCATTAATCCACTCATCATCACTACCGCGAATCACACCACCACATCCAGCATACCCGCCAGCCTTGGAAGCCTCATCCGTGTTCAATTTAACCTAATTCGCACGAGGGAGCTGCCAACCAACAAGCACGGTATCCTCTCTTCTCGTCACAAGCACAATATTTACCAATTTTGTTATGACTACTATTTGCTAGGAAATTGGTTTCCTTCCTTTAGTAAGTTCTATCTTTTCAACCATATTTTTTCTATCCATGACTCAAATTCAATACCTTGATTTAAAAATATGAATCTATATATAGTTCTATAGAGACAGATGTAATTAATGATATTTAATCATTAAAAAGAGATCTAGGGTATTATAGGTTTAAGGAGGTTTTTCTTTATTATTTATGTTTTTATCTAAAATTACAAAATTGAACTATCTATAAAAAGTTTCTTTGACTTTAATCTCTATAAATATTTTTCAATAGTAGTTTTAATCGCTTTGTTAAGTCAATTTATGTGTACTCATTAAATTTTTGAAATAAATACATATTAAAAATATTATAAGAATATTTATAATAATTATTTAGAATTTTCTTAACAATGGATAAATTAATATGAATTTGTTGAGGCAAAATACCAAATTGATGTTTTAAAGATAATAAACATCTTAATTATATGGTTAATAGGTCTTTACCCCCTGCAAAGTAAGTGAGTTTTGTTTTACCCCCTGTAATTACTTTTTTTTTAGATTACCACGCTGCAATTTTTTTTTTTTCGATTTACCCCCTTGGATGCACTTTTTAAATCGGTTATTTTGTTCAACCAATTTAAAAAGTGTTGTTTTTTAAATCGGTTATTCTGTTTTTTTTCCTTCCACGTCAACAAAATGGGGTAAATAAAAAAAAATTGCACGGGTAATCTAAAAAAAATAAATTACAGGGGGTAACGCAAAACTCGCCTACTTTGCAGGGGGTAAAAGCCTATTAACCCTAATTATATTTTAAGAGAAATTCTGATTATATTGTTATCTAACAAGTGCTCTTGAGTGTCTTAATCAAGTCGGGATTAAATGAGCTTTTCACATTGATATTCACTCCATTTTTTTAATAAGAACAAAAGTTGCGAGAATGTTCTGAACATTCTCTGTTTTTTCGCTGAAGAACAAGCTTCAATGATAAAGCACTTATTTCTCTAAGTTAACTATGTTCAGGACAAATAAGCACTTTTTATTGGTATTAACTCACAAGATCACAACAGAATTCATATCAAATAGGGCAAGGAATATTTGAAGTGGAAAGTGTGACTTTCCCATTTGGACAAGTTTTAGGATCAAGCATGTGCTAATGAATTCAATTCAAGACAAAGATCTTATGTTGTCTATTTTATGTTAGATAGAGTCTTCATAGACCTATGAGAATGCTCCAACTCATTTGCAACTAAGAGTTGGCATGTCCTTTTTAGAAGAATATTAAATGAACATTCTCCCACATGAGGATTCCTTTTGAAGACAAAGTGTACCGTGCAAGTACAACATGAATAGTGCTTAAAGGACCATACAACTGTGTTTCTGATATCTCACATCTAGCCATTAAGAGAATGATCAAAGTTTCTTGCAGACCAAGTTTACCTCCGTCCAGAATGGAGAACGCTCTCAAAACGTTATAGGAGAATGATGTTCTTATCTATCGTTTGATCAATCTCAAGAACAGCTGGATAAAACGTGCTTGAAAGAAGCCTAAAGGCTATCCTTGGAGAACAAGACTTAAAGAACACTTTACAGCTCACTGCAAGCTCATTTCCACGCTCCTTTGAAAGAATCATATAAGGATCCGATCCAACAAGAACATTCTCAGATCATTCTTTCTGTTTAAACATCTCTCATCAACAAACAATGAGCTGTCCATTTTCATCAAGTATCCGTTGCAAACAGACATACTTCAGCACCAAGCATCAAAGTACAAGCCTCAGCTATAAATAGAGTCTTTGGTGTCTTTTGAAGAGTTAGAGCTTTCACTACAATTTAATCACTACTTGTCTTTATCGTACAAGCAATCTTAAAGCTCTCTCTTGATCGCTTTCACTCCAGAACTGTAACTCAATACTAGGATTAGTATATGCACTGAGTGTTTGAGAATTTCTATTTTCCTAAGCTTCTCACTTTGTGAGTTTTGTAAAAACTTAGATCCATTTCATCAATCTTTGTAAAAGGTTTACTCAAGTCAATATGACTGTATTGTTTGAGTGTAATACCCTTACTAGCTTGGAGTGCTGGGGTATCTTTAAGCCATAGGGTTTAAAGGTTTTTGATCTTGGGTATAAGATCAAAGGAAGAAAGTGTATCTTGAGATCGGTAGCATCTCATAGTGGAAAAACTCACTGGAGCGTGAGGACTGGACGTAACTCATTGTTAAAGGGGTGAACCGGTATAATTGCTTTGTGTATTCCTCTCTTCCTTACTCTCTTTTAATTTGTGCAAACTTATCACACACATCACTTATTATTTACTTACCTTTATTATTGTGAGATTGATCTGGGAACGTTCTCTAGCTTATTTATATATAACTAACCAAACATTCTGAGAACGTTCTAACGTTTGTTCTTCCAAAGTGTTTCTCTATTATTTTTAGGAAAATGCTAAATAGTGCCCCTGGGGCACTAGTTAAGGATTCCAAATAAAGTAAAAGTGTATTGAAACTTGTGCAGTCAACTTCTTAAAAGTGAATAAAGTGCTCTTTTCAATGCAAAAATTTCCTCTTTTAGTTCCTTAACTAGTGCCCCGGAGGCACCGGTTAACATGACCCTTATTTTTAATAGGTATTTTTTAAAGGTTCACAATTCAAACCCCCATTTCTTGTGAAAAACTTTGCTACTTCATTTTAAGTGTCAAATGCTCAAAAAACCATAATAACAAAAATATGCCCATAAATCAAATTTAGACTTTGTTTTTTGCAATGGCTCTGTTTGGTAAAAACTAGCTTATAAGTTATCTGCTATAAGTTCATCCGCTATAACAATAGTTCATCCACTATAACAAAAACCCCCATTTCTTGTAACAATAGCGGATAGCTGATAAGCTAGCTTATAGCGGATGAACTTATAGCAGATAGCTTATAAGCTAGTTTTTAGCTTATAGCGAATAAGCTAACTGATTGAATTTGTAGTGTTTGATAAAATTAGCGGTTGAATTAGCTTATAAGTATGAAATGACATAAAAAAGATATGTTTAATTAATATTTTATTTTTTTCAAGTAAGATGGTAGGGATAAAATTGGAAGAAAAGATAATAAGCTATAAGCTCTTAAACTACTTGAAATAGCATTTGAAAAATAAGCTATAAGCTACTAAAATAAGCTATAAACTCTGTTTTTAAAAACGATTACCAAACAGAGCTTTTAGCTTATAAGCTAATTAAACGTTATAAGCTAGCTTATTTGACTTACCAAACAAAGCATTTATACTAACACATATATTCAGAGATGGATCTATGGAAGACTACCGGACCGGCCTATAATTTTTGAATAAATAAATATATATTTTATAAATAATTTCAAGTCATTATGTAACAAATATCAATGTAAATATTAGTTTATACTTTATTATTGATGATTGAAAGTCTTTCGTACACATATTAGTTTGTAATCTATTGTTGATGATTTCAAGTCTTTTGTCCGTACAATATTCTTTTAAGTTATACTAATTTTATAACAATCAATTTTAACTTTGTTTGTCAAAAAATAGCGGATAACAAATTGAATGAATAAAATTAGCAATTAAACTAGTATATTAATATGAAATGACATAAAAAATATATTTAATTAATATTTAATTTTTCGAGTAAGTTAATATGGATAAATTGGAATAAAAATTAATAAGTTATAAGCTAATTGAATTATCTTATCAAAATAAACTTTAGGCTAATAATTTGAGTTCAATATATTTTGATCCAAGTAGGATCTGGTGAAGCATAAAATAATAGTGATATGCATAAATATTTGACATATATTCAATGTTATAGTCCTTTTTTTAGATAGAAATTTTGTGGTTTCTTATATATAGTTTGTTGGTTTCCTTCTTTTGAATAGAAATTTTCTAATTTGTTGTTTTGTTGTTGTTCTTCTTTTGAATATACATGTTGTAATATTAGTAGTAATCTAGTATATTATTTGTTGTTTAACTGAAATATCAGGATGAATAATATTTTTTTTCAATAGTGTTTAAATTTTTTAGCCCCACTGATAATTCAAGTCCAAGTCCAACCGTACATATGTTAGATCTCAAAATTTTCTAACATTACGATAAAGACTTGGTTTATTTTAATTATATATAAATAAACTAAATATTCCAATGAAAACTAAACATTCTTATGTGAATTAAAATAAAATGTTATAAAAACAAAAAATATGTTTAACCTTAATTTAAATTGAATTGAATTGAATTGAATTAGGTGCATTTGTAATTGTATATCAAATCCCCCGCATGATACGTGCTCTCTCACTTTTGCTTTTCCTCCATTTTGCTGAGGCATAATTTGATGCATTTCTAATTAAGTTGTGTTCTTAGCTTTATCAAGTGTACAACAAAATAAGGTGCTCTTGATAGTACAAGAACCTAAAATCAGTTGTTGTTCGGCCAATGATGAATACATTTTCATTATTTTTTTTGATAAATCACAATTCATTTATCTTTTGTCAAGTTTATTTATCAAGTACTAAGATCTAATCGAACAGTGATATACCCACTTAAACTCTAAACCAATTATTTACACATATATGCCATTAAATAAATAAAGAAATAAAAATTATTTACACAAATGTGTGTAATGGCAGCATTAGTATTAATTAGTGCCTCGTTTACTTTCGTTTTTTATTATTTTAAAAATGAAACATGGCACATCTACTTTCCACTACTACTACTAGCATATATATAGACTACAGTAGTATAATATTTTTATTTTTATTAACACCTATCCTTTTTTGTTAGTATTTGGTTTTCTCTTCAATGGTCTTCAAATTCACTTCACATAAATTTCCCTTTTGACTTTAAAGCTTCTACATAATACATATTATTTCTAGTATTTTGTACTAATCACTAGAATAGTTGGGTGTCAATCCATCAAGTCCATCTATCACTCAGCACAGCACAATACTAAATTCATTTATAAGCAAAACATGTTGGAGGTTTAAAGCAAGGGGTTTAATAGTTGACTTAATTAGTTTGTTAGTTTTTTAAAGATATTTTTTTTATTATATTGGTCTTATAAAGATTTTTTTTGTTCTTTGAAGATAATATTGTTTTCACATTGGTCCTTTATGTTAATTTTTTATAAAAAATGTTAATTTTGATTTCATATTCGTTCATTATTTAATTTAATAGATTTTTATTGATTCTTTATTTAGTTTTATATGAGTTATTTATCTAGTTTAATAGATTTCATCACGGGCGGACACAAGTAGGGACATTGGTGTGGCTCCGGATTTTTAGAATTTTTTTTATATACATATAAGTATATACTACTCTGATTTTAAATATAAGCAAATTTTTTCTTTTTAGGTTTATTGAATAATTTACGTATTTGGATTATATTGATCAAATACATAAATCATTCAAAGAACTTAGAAAATGAATTTTTGCTTATATATATTTGAGACTGGAGAGAGCATATACTGGAAAAAAAAACCAGAATTTGCAAAGTTAGAGATGTTCGATGTAATCCAAAATTTGCAAAGGTAAAAGAACTTTTATATTTTTGCGCAAAACTTATGAAAACCAATTAGTGCAACAAATTTGATATGATTTATAAGCTTCTGAATTTGGTTTTAGTCTTGCCAGTAGCAATTGCAAGCGTGTAATGTGTTTTTTCAGCTATGAAGTTTGTGAAAAGTTAGCTTTGTAACAAAATGTGTTGGATATTGCCTTCCAATTGCTGCTGAAAATAAGGCTGAGCAGGTCTCGGCGCTAGGCGCAACGTTTTGGTGCATTGGCTGGTTTTGTTTTGCCTGTGGTGCCAGGCGCCGTGTGTTCCGCGCCAGGCGCGGGGTCGGTTATATATACCCTTGTTTTTGTTTTGCAGCCACAAGAGAGAGAGAGAGAGAGAGAGAGAGAGAGAGAGAGAGAGAGAGAGAGAGAGAGGGAGAGAGAGAGAGAGAGAGAGAGAGAGAGAAATTAGGGTTTGGAATGGGGTTTTCACGAACATGGAGGCTAGGTTCAAGGGGGTTTCTCTTGGGTCATCTATAGGGTTGGGTAACCATTGTAACACCTCAGAATCACTTATCATTGAAATCTGTTGGTCACGGGAAGAGATTTGGGAAAATGGTAGAAATTAGGGATTATCTAATTTCTTGTAACTCTTGTAAATCTCATTGTAATAAAGTTTGAGGAAGCTTTGATAGTGGAAATGAGAGCTCTCTCTCCCCCAGATGTAGGTTCATTAACACCGAACTGGGTAAACAATTTGATTTGTGTTCTTTATCGTTCATAGTTTTCTAGCTTTTGTTGGTTGATTATTATTGTTTGGATATCCATTGTTGTTGGTTGCTTTGTTTATTTTGCCCCACACACTAGTTAAAGGATTATTGGTGTGTTTTTGGTTCGAATTCACAACAAAATGAATGATCTGTGGTTAAATATCCGTCTTGTAACTTTTATAGAAAGTGATGTTCTTGGAACAATTAACAATGATGTTATTTTTGCTTATTTTCAAGAAATTGATAGTAGACGATTTTCATTATAAACAATATATTATTGCTTTAATTTTAGCCACACTATTATTTTAAGTCTAGATCCGCCCCTAGGTTTCATATTGGTTCTAAAATTAATATTTTTTGCCAAAATTTAATAGAAGGGACCAAAATGACAATCGAAGATGTCTTTAAATTAAACCTTAATAATTTTACACTTGAGTCGGGTCGTGATTACTCTAATAGTATCAGGAAAAACAATTGATCATGTTAATATGCACGGACGGAGGCAGGTTGGGTGCTGCGTGGGCACCTGCCTCCACAAGTTTTTTGAGAAATTTTTGTATATACTAGTACTACTGCTAGTTTCAGTATATTATGAGGCGTTGATACTTTAACTAGTCCTTTACTTTTACTCATTAGTTTATGACTCTATTAAATTGGTAAATTGTCCTTATATTTAACTACCAACTATCAATTAAGTTTCTATACTATAAAACATTGTTATCAATAGGATTCCTCTATTTAACCCCTTACTATCAATTTAGTTTATTTCATTGTTAGAGTTTGATAGTGCTTTATTGGATTATCGCATGTGATTTGAGTTCTATATTTAGTGTATGTGTATGATTTGAACATAGTTTTAATTTGGTAAAAAAAAATAATTCTAACAATAAGAAATGAAATTTTAACAATAAGTCAAATTCAGAGCACTCATCAACTTTTAACAATAAATTTTTTTAACAATAAGACATGAAATTTTAACAATAAAAATTTCTAACAATAAGTCAAATTCATAGCTCATCAACTTCTAATCCTTAAACACTTGATGCATGTGAAAGAATAAAATTAAATCCAACTATAAAAATAAGGCTTTTGAGAGATAGAGAGAGTGAGTGTATTCAATGCTACAAATTCATATATTTGGTGTCAACACAAGTGAAAATTTCTGGCTCCGTCACTGTTAATATATGGTCTAAAAATGCATATTAATGATCTTGAAAATAGTAAATACTACTTCCTATCCTTACTATAAGAAAATGTTTACTTTTTAGAGGCAAAGGATAGGATCCATAAACCAAATGTTTATGGATGGTGCATAAATCAATAGCAACCATCAGATCACACACTCCACGTGTTCTAATCCTAGCCTGCTTCAGTTCACACACTCACAACTGGATTTCACACACTTAGATTGCTCGCTCGTTCGTGATCAACGTATGCTTCTCCGACGTGATCCTTCTCCGACCTGATCCTTGTCCAACGTGATCCTTCTCCGACGTGATCCTTCTCCGGCGTGCACGGCGGCGTGGCTGCGACGTAGTTTGTCAGGCGAGGTTGCTTTTCCGGCGACATTCGTGCATGAATTTTCCGTCTCCGGCGTGACTGCGAGGTAATCATGTATATGAATTTTGTTGTGTTTAGGTTCAATTCTTAATAATATATCAATCATGAAATTGTCTGAGAATAAATGTAATTTACATAACAATATACTTTAATTTACCAATTAACTAAACCAATTTTCATAGTTTTTCTCTAGTTGTACTGATTTTGATTATTATGTTTTTTTCTTTACTTTTTCTCTGTTGGTTCAATCTGTGAATGATTGTGGTTTTTTTATTGATTTGCATGAGTGTGTTTAAGAGATCTCTAGTCTACTAATTTTATCATAGGGTGTTTTTTCCAAATGCATTTATGTTTCTTATAATTTTCTAATGGAGGTCATTGCTAAACCATTTGACAATAATAATAGTTTCATAACATATTGAAACCATTTAACAATACTAATGGTTTCCTGAGTAAGTGATTAATTAGCCGTCACTATGATATAAGCTTAATTATCTTAAATGGAGTTGAGAATTATGACACCAGCAGTACACGCTAATCACTTTCATAGTGTATCGGTAGACCAAGACGGATAACGTACTAATCATCCAGTGAGCTTCACTAACAAATATTCGATAACTAATAATTAATCATCCATTGAGTTTTGTTAACGAATAACTTGATTAACAATAGTCAGTGAAGTTCAATGGATGATTAAGTAGGGTGTGTATTAGTTTGATCTTTTTCTGATTAATTAGTTTGCTTTGGTTTATTTTTCTCATTTTTTTTCTTGTTTTGAAGGGTTTTTATCTTGAGGAGATCATTAAGTGGTAACATAAGCAGTCAGTTGCATTGGTTACTTAGCACACTACAAGTAATTTCTAGCGAATTTGTATGTTCTGTATTGGCCTTCTCAAATCTTATAGGATTTTATGATAAAAACAATTATTTCTCAACATCATACACTATTTAATTTGAACTTATGTGATATAGTTCTAGTTGTTCAGAAACTCTTAGAGTAAATGGTAATTTCTCTGCCAATGGTAATTACACTAACTTTAGTGTTTGTTAAATTCAAAATACCTCTGTTTGAAGTTATCCCATTCTTGTTGGAAAATTTGCTTAATTCCAGGACTTAGTCCATTATCTGAAAAATCAGCATCTGCATCTGACTACACCTCACTTTCTGATCTAACTCGTGCACGGCGGCGTGGCTGCGACGTGATTTGTCAGGCAAGGTTGCTTTTCCGGCGACATTCGTGCATGAATTTTCCATGTATACTGAATTTCACATGCCTGCTATAATATTGTTTTCGAGTTTATATAATGATTGTAATTTTAGATCGGTTGTTTACCTTTTGTAATGCTTTCCTTGTCTGATTTGTATTTTTAGATTGGCTCTGCTACATAGCAGTAGTATTTATGTAGTTAAGGCGATAGATATGTCTGTTGTAATGTGTAGAGTAGAATAATTTACAGGGATTTTTCTAATATTGTGTGATTTATTTGTCAGTACTGTCTGAAACCATTTTGCAAAAGGAATGGTTGCATACAGTTGTTCACCAACACCATTTGATGCTGATAATGGTTTTATTCTTTTTTATAGGGATTGTTTATGTCGTTAATGGATTCGACATCGACTTCATCATTCATTAATGGTGGTAGCTCAGAAACAAATACTGATAAGTCTCAATGCTATTACCCTACGAATAAGGAATCATGGGAGTCTTTAGGATTTGCAACTGTTGAAGAGATTGAAAAGTTTTATGGTAATTATGCATATAATATTGGATTTTCCATTAGGACTCAGTTGTGTGAAGACAAGCTTCTAGATTGAAGTGATTTTGATGAAGACAAATATGTGAAAAGAAGAAAAAGATTGATTATGCTCAAGTTCTCAATGTTGAAGAATTTCAATTATATCTCATGAAGATGTGATCAAGTTATGGGGAATAATCATAGGTACAATATGCAATTCATTATTATAAGCTTTAGGTGCTCACAAACTTTAATCTAAACCTTTATAAAGTTACTATAATAATGTTGCATGATTCCCATCCAAAAAGTGTGTTAACTTAGACATTTTTCAAAGATTTAAAGGTGTAAATCGATTTACCAAGGGAGGAAATCGATTTACACACTCCCTGCCATTTTTAAGAAAAACTGTCAGCACATTTTACATCAGAGGTTCTGTCCAACAGATGTAAAAGGTTTGTACTGTTGCCATGCAACTAGGGATGGCAAAAATATCCATATCCGCGGATATCTGCAGATAAAATCCGCCACGGATACGGAACGGATAGTTTAATGGATATCCATGGATAAAATAAATGAATATTTCAATTATCCGCATTTAATGGATACAGATGCGGATTTAGTACTATCCGCGCCCGTGGATATCCATACCCGCTAAATAATTAGTAAAATTACTTAAATATTTCTATTTAAATATAAATTCTAGAATTTTTATATAAAAAAATTGTATTTTTATATTTTATCTTTTGTAGTTTGGCTATTTTATATAAATTATACTTTTGTTAGGCTCTTTTGCAATTTTGTGATGTGATTTTTGTTTGTAGATTGAGTGTTTTCATTAAAAATAGAGAGCAAAATTTATGAATATTATGTGTTAATATTTTGTCTTTAAAAAATATTAAATTTTTTTCAAAAATTAGTTTTTTTCTTAATAAAAAAATATCATCCATGGATATCTGTTAATATCCGTGGATACTTCAATATCCGCGGATTACCCGCTTAGCGGATATCCGCACGGATATGGAGCGGACACGGATATCATATTTATCTGACGGAGCGGACACGGATATCACACTATCCGCGTCCATGGATATCCATTGACATCCCTACATGCAACGTTTGGAAAATTTTGAAAACATAACTTTTTACATCGCACAGAAGCAGAAACAGAGGTAAAACGTTCTGGACAGAATTTAAATAAAAGTCACGCCATTTTTCTTGAAGCATTGTTTTGTTTCATTTGTTTCATTTGAAATTTTTTATTATTATAATAACAATTGCATTGCTTCATGAACAATTCTAAAAGTCTCTATATAATCATAATTTTTCTAAAATCAAATTATCTCTTTCACACAAATTTTCATAACAATTCTTTTGCCAAAATTATCACAAACTCTTTGAAACTTTTATACACACTTTCATATCAATAAAAGTTTCTGAGCACTTATAGTTTATTCATTCTGAATTGTTATATTGAGAGAAACATATTGTTATATACAATATCTCTTGTACTCAAACTTGTAATCAAATTCAATAACTCTGTATTGTTGCTTGTTTTCCTAGTTTGTGAAAACAAGTGGTTTTGAGAGAAAGTGGGGTGCTTTCTCTTTGTGTTGTATAAGAATTTCACCATAGGGTTTGGTGAAGATTCTTGTTGTTAAAGATAGTGGGGTTGCTATCTTGTGTTGTATTAGGATTTTGTTAGGGAAGCCTTGGGGTAAGGTTGTCTTGTAACAAGTATTCTAATAGTGGAAAATCCTTCAAGGAGTGAAGGGACTAGACGTACCCTTAAGTTAGAAGGGGAACCAGTATAAATCTTTTGTGTTCTTTCTTCTTTCCCTTATCTCTTTATTTTTCAACACTTTATTCATATATTCATCACAACCTTTCAAGAAAAATAAGAGACACATTAGCATCTCTAAAATAACCGAAAAAATCTAAGAACCTAATTCAAAATCCTCTTAGATTGCACTCTTAAACTTACATTTGGTATCAGAGCCTGGTTCAAGTAACTTGTTCTTGAAGATCTAGAATGGCTTCCGCACAACATATTTTTAGAGATGGTGGTAGTAACAACAAACCCCCATGCTTTGTTGGTGAATACTATGATTTTTGGAAAATACGCATGAAAGCCTATTTAGAAGCACAAGGAGAAGAAATATGGAATGCCGTTGAGAATGGTCCATTTATTCCTACAACAGTCACTAACAATGTTGAAGAAATAAAAGTGAAAGGATCATGGACCGATGATGACAAGAAAAAAGTACTCTTTGACAAGAAGGCAATCAACATTCTTCAATCAGCCTTAGGAATGGATGAATTCTTTCGTATATCCCATTGTAAAATAGTAAAAGAAATTTGGGATACTTTGGAAGTGACTCATGAAGGCACCGTTGAAGTGAAAAGATCAAAACTAAACACTTTATCACAAGAATATGAAATGTTTAGAATGCAGCCCGGAGAAAAAATACTTGATTTACAAAAAAGATTCTCACATTTAACAAACCACTTGATGGCCCTTGGAAAAACATTCTCTAATGATGAATTAAATCTCAAAATTCTTAGATCATTGACAAGAGAATGGCAACCGAAAGTAACTGCAATATCAGAAAAGAAAAGTCTCTCTAAGATGACTTCTGCAGCATTATTTGGTAAACTCCAAGAACATGAAATTGAACTTGGAAGATTAGAAAAGCATGAAGTGCAAGAGAAGAAAAACAAAAGTCTTGCCTTAAAAACTAAAGCAAGAGATTATAATAGTGATGATGAAGAGTCTCAATTGGAAAGTGAAGATGATGTAGAAGCACTTTTCAAGAAATTTAAAGAATTCTTGAAAAGAGACAAATTAAAGAAAGTTGATCAAGGAAAGAAATTTAATGGTGAATCCACTTCAAGACAAAAAGTCACTTGCTTTGAATGTGGAAATCAAGGGCATATTAAAAATGAGTGTCCTTCTCTTCAAAAGAAGAATGGTTTCAAAAGCAAGAAATTCAAAAAATCCAAAAGAGCCTATATTGCATGGGATGATAATGAAGTAAGTTCATCATCTGACTCGGAGAGCGAAGAATATGCAAATCTTGCTTTGATGGCATCACACCATTCCGATGATGAAGATGAAGAGGTTAGTAGTAGATCTTCTTCTTATGAAAATGATTATCAAAGTGCTATTAATGAATTACTCAATGAATGTAAAATTCTGTACAAAAAGGTGTCAACACAAAAGAAAACAATTCAATCTCTTGAAGAAAAAATTGACACCATGGAAACAAATTTTGAAATTGAAAAACAAAGTTTTCTTGAAAAAGAAAAACAAAATTTTGAAGTTGAAAAACAAAATCTTCTTGAAAAAGAAAAACAGAATTTTACATGCAAAGAGTGTGATTCACTTTTCTTCCAAATTGTCCAATTGAAAAGAGTTCTTGAAAGATATGAAAAAGGACAAGTTGGATTGGACAATATCCTTAGTCAACAAAGACGTTCTAATGATAAAAGTAGACTTGGTTATTCTAAATTTGATAAACCAAGTACAAGTAAAACTATCTTTGTTAAGGCAATTGATCAATCCAACAAAGAGAAAGTGAATAAAGCACAAAAGGTTAATCATCATCCTAAGAAGAGATTACCTAAAAAGAAATCCAATGTTCCTAGATATAGAATTAATTTTGTTCCTACTTTTTTTTATTGTGGTATAAGTGGCCATACACCTAATGCTTGCTATGTAAGAAACTTTAGTGTTCCAAGTGGGCATTATGTGTGGGTAAAGAAAGGAACTAATTATGAAGGACCCAAAGCAACTTGGGTACCAAACAAAACTTAATTTGTTTTGTAGGTTTGCTTGAAGACCACTACATATCTATGGTATATATCTTGATAGTGGTTTCTCCAAGCATATGACGGAAGATATAAGCAAATTTTCAAATCTAGTGCTTAAAGCCAAGGGTTATGTCACTTATGGAGACAACCTCAAAGGAAAAATTCTTGGCATAGGCAAAGTTGGAGCACCACCTTTCACATCCATTGAAGATATTCTTTATGTTGAAAAACTAAAGTACAATCTTCTAAGTGTAAACCAACTTTGTCACAAAGGTTTCATAATCAAATTCAACAAGGATGAATGCTTGATTGAAGATGGGGCCAATCATGAGGTAAAACTCATAGGTAAAA
Source organism: Trifolium repens (assembly GCA_030408175.1). Lineage (NCBI taxonomy): Eukaryota > Viridiplantae > Streptophyta > Magnoliopsida > Fabales > Fabaceae > Trifolium > Trifolium repens. The sequence goes on along the minus strand of CP125848.1, from coordinate 37,875,723 downwards.
GAATTAATAATATTTTCATGATTTCCTTAGATGATTCATCTTTAAAAGTAAAATATCTTGTGGCAAACAACAATGATTCATGGCTTTGGCATAAAAGGGTAGCCCATATTCATATGGATCATTTAAATAAATTAGCCAAACATGATCTAGTCATTGGTTTTCCAAAAATAAATTTTGTCAAAGATAAATTATGTGATGCTTGTCAAAAGGGAATTAAATCAATTTGATAGAAATCATGTCAAAAACATGTATCTTACTTCTTTTATGTTCATAAAATTTCAAGTATTTTCCCATCATTTTTGTTAATAACAAAGGGGGAGAATATGCTTTTGTATATGTTTTTCTCTAACAATTGCAGCAAGCAATATCTCAAAAATACTCTCATTCAAATATCAAGGGGGAGCATTGATCAAGGGGGAGTTAACATTGTTAGGAGAAGCAAATCTTATCAAAGTTTTAATGGGTTGTCATCTCCAACTATTTATTTTGATGAAGATCAATCTTAAATATTTTTTAATTTTTATTTTACCCATCTTTCCCTTCTTTTTGATAATGTCAAAAGGGGGAGAATGATGTATATATGTCTGTGTGTTTTCCTTGTCTCCTTGATATTTAGGAAGATCATGAATTTTCAAATAAATACAAGTCATGGATTAAGGGGGAGATATGCATCCTAGGAGGAGTATTCCGGAAAAATCACAAACATCAAATATGTATTTGTCATCATCAAAAAGGGGGAGAATGTGAAGACAAGCTTCTAGATTGAAGTGATTTTGATGAAGACAAATATGTGAAAAGAAGAAAAAGATTGATTATGCTCAAGTTCTCAATGTTGAAGAATTTCAATTATATCTCATGAAGATGTGATCAAGTTATGGGGAATAATCATAGGTACAATATGCAATTCATTATTATAAGCTTTAGGTGCTCACAAACTTTAATCTAAACCTTTATAAAGTTACTATAATAATGTTGCATGATTCCCATCCAAAAAGTGTGTTAACTTAGACATTTTTCAAAGATTTAAAGGTGTAAATCGATTTACCAAGGGAGGAAATCGATTTACACACTCCCTGCCATTTTTAAGAAAAACTGTCAGCACATTTTACATCAGAGGTTCTGTCCAACCGATGTAAAAGGTTTGTACTGTTGCCATGCAACGTTTGGAAAATTTTGAAAACATAACTTTTTACATCGCAAAGAAGCATAAACAGAGGTAAAACGTTCTGGACAGAATTTAAATAAAAGTCACGCCATTTTTCTTGAAGCATTGTTTTGTTTCATTTGTTTCATTTGAAATTTTTTATTATTATAATAACAATTGCATTGCTTCATGAACAATTCTAAAAGTCTCTATATAATCATAATTTTTCTAAAATCAAATTATCTCTTTCACACAAATTTTCATAACAATTCTTTTGCCAAAATTATCACAAACTCTTTGAAACTTTTATACACACTTTCATATCAATAAAAGTTTCTGAGCACTTATAGTTTATTCATTCTGAATTGTTATATTGAGAGAAACATATTGTTATATCCAATATCTCTTGTACTCAAACTTGTAATCAAATTCAATAACTCTGTATTATTGCTTGTTTTCCTAGTTTGTGAAAACAAGTGGTTTTGAGAGAAAGTGGGGTGCTTTCTCTTTGTGTTGTATAAGAATTTCACCATAGGGTTTGGTGAAGATTCTTGTTGTTAAAGATAGTGGGGTTGCTATCTTGTGTTGTATTAGGATTTTGTTAGGGAAGCCTTGAGGTAAGGTTGTCTTGTAACAAGTATTCTAATAGTGGAAAATCCTTCAAGGAGTGAAGGGACTAGACGTACCCTTAAGTTAGAAGGGGAACCAGTATAAATCTTTTGTGTTCTTTCTTCTTTCTCTTATCTCTTTATTTTTCAACACTTTATTCATATATTCATCACAACCTTTCAAGAAAAATAAGAGACACATTAGCATCTCTAAAATAACCGAAAAAATCTAAGAACCTAATTCAAAATCCTCTTAGATTGCACTCTTAAACTTACAAGTTGAAGGGAAAGGTCAATTCAATGGGCCAAAAAACAAGCAGGGTACATTATGTCCGTTTTGTTTGTAACAAAGAAGGTTTCAGAAGGGGAAGCTTGCTTGACCCTAAGAATAGGTCAAGATCAGATAGTCCACTTGTTTTTGAGTTTGAGAAAGTGAAAGAGAGACCGGAGGAAAGGGTTGGCTGTAAAGCTGGGATATCCTTGAAGTGGGATGAAGCTTTGAGTGTTTACAAGATATACAAGTGGGATGTGGATCATTGTCATGCGTTACATAAATCAGAACATTCGCGCTACTTGAGAGCATTTAGAGAAGTCAATGAAGTGCAAGGACATCTAGCTGTAATCAATTCCAAAGCTGGAATGTCGATTAGAAATTCTTATGAAGTCATGGGTCAGGGAGTTGGAGGCACACATAATCTCCCTTTTCGATTTTCGGATTTAAAGAATTATTTGATGACAGTTCGTCAGAAAGAGATGTTTGTTGGGGAAGCAACTGTGATTCAGGAATTCTTTAGGAACGAATCTCATTCGAAACCTTCCTTTTATTATGATATTCAAGTTGATGCTGAAGAAGACATAGCTAGTATTTTCTGGGCAGATGGAATTATGCAGCATGATTATTCGCTATTTGGTGATGTTATTAGTTTTGACACGACTTACCGAACAAACAATCAATATCGTCCATTAGGTTAGTATTTTTGAGATTTTTCATATGTTTACCTGGTTTTTGTGCTGCTGATTAGTCGTAGTATTTTATGTGGTTAGGGTGATAGTTATCTCTACAAGGGAATTGTTAATACTGTTTTATTACTTTTTTAATACTGTCTGAAACCATGATACATATGAAATGGTTTCACTCATTCTTTCACCAAAACCATTTGATGATGATATTGGTTTTTCTTTAACTCAGCTTAAAAAATGTCAAGTACAAGTGTAGTTAATACTGTTTAAAAATATAATTAGTAGTTTCAGGGTTCCAATCTATGTCTTGTTTTTGTGATGATATTGCTTCAGTATCATATTTTGGGCTTTTTAAGGGTTCCAATCTATGTCTTGTTTTTGTGCTGATTAACTGTAGTTTCTACGTGGTTATGGTGATGGTTATGGTTACAAGATTTTGTTAATACTGTCTGAAAAACCATATTGCACATGGAATGGTTTCACTCAGTTGTTCACCAGAACCATTTGAGAATGTTAATTATAATTGTAGTTAGTGCTGTTAGATGATGATTTTAATATTTATGTGACTTTGTTTATGCAATCAGCGTGCTACCTAGTTGATCTGGATTTCTTAATAATGTTAGTACTGTTTGATTAATACGTGAGCACTGCCAGAACCATTTTGCCCAAGGAATGGTTTCATTCAGTTATGCAGCTAAACCATTTCATCCTGATAATAGTTTTATTGCTTTTACATTGCAGCTGCCTTCCTTGGTTTTGACAATCATCGAAAGAGTGTCTTATGTGGTGCTGCATTACTGTATGATGAGACGGCAACCACATTTGATTGGTTGTTTACAACATTTTTGAAATGTATGTCCAATAAGCAACCACAGACAATATACACCGACCAGGCTCCTGCGTTGTTGAAGTCTGTTCCAAATATATTCAAAGGTGTTTTTCATGGGATTTGTTCATGGCATATGGCAGAGAATGCAAAGAAAAACCTTGGCTCTCGTGCAAACAGTGCTTTTTTTTTATGAATTTAATAACTTGGTTTCAAATGTAGAAAATGAATTAGAATTTGACTACAATTGGGAGCAGATGATGAAAAATTGCTTTGATGGAAGACCTACTTCAGACTTTAGGTGGCTTGTCCAAACTCACAAAATTCGTATGCATTGGTCTTCTGCTTGGGTCAAGTCAACTTTTACAGCTGGTCTTAAAACAACTCAGTTGAGCGAGTCTTTCAATGCTTTTCTTCGTCGTTTTTTGCAGCCAGACCATTCACTTGTTCGTTTCTTTAGTCATTTCAACATTATGGTTCAGAGAATGAGGGATAACCACACTGAGTTGGACTTCAAGGCTGCAAACACTAAAACCCAAAATAATTATCCCAATAGTCAGCTGATGCGGTCCGTTGTTAACAAGTACACACCAGCTTGCTTTGCATTTATTCACAAGCAGTATGACCTTTCATTCAAATACTATTATGAAGAGGACACAACCAAAGGGTCTGACTTGATTAGGGTTTTCAATGTTTTCACAATTGAAAAGGTTCATAATCCTGATGAAGTAGACGATGATAAGTATGATGATGCTGATAATTAAGGGGGGTCAAATGCTGATGTTATGGATGAAGAACTTCAAGATCATGATCGACTTGATGAAAGGGTTGTCACAGTTGATGTTAGGAGCAAAAGTTTTAGCTGCACATGTCGGATGTTTGAGAACAGGGGCTTTTTATGTCGACATGTTTTCAAAATTTTGGAATTCCTAGGTGGTTCTGTTCAATATCATTCCTTGAAGACAATTCCTGCACAATATGTTTTAAAGCGTTGGACTAGAGATGTGCGCCCGTCTGCAGATAAGCTGAAATCTACCATCAGTGCTACAACTGAAGACACAACTCAAGCACAAAGATATCAACAAATTTGTGTTGTTACAGTTCAGCTTTGTACACGTGTTTGTGCAGATCCGGAGGCTTCTCAAATCTTTCTTGATGGTATTATTGAAGCTGGGAAAAAGGCAGAGGAGTTGCTTCTTTCTAAAGGTATTCGTACTAACCCAGCTTCAGTGACGTCATCTAAGTCCTCAATAGTTGCTGCTGCTGGTGAAGCATCTTCTGGTGTGAAGTCTACTGCACCAAAGTTCAAAGAAAGAATAAATCCAAATAGGTCAAAGAAGCGAATGAAATGTGATTATGAAAAATCTAGGGAAAGGCAGAAATTCCGCCTAGAACGGAAGAAAAAACAGAAAGATGATCATGAGGCTTTAAAAACAAAAGCTGGAGAAGGGCTATCAACAGATGATTTCCAAAGCCAGCAAAGTTGTTCTGGTGTAAACCATTAATAATCATAAATGGTTTCAAGATGTTAAACACTAAAACCATTAGTTCCTTGAAATGGTTTCCAGATTTTTTGTATGAGATTGGTCTAGTAGTTTGGTAGCTTCTGAATATTTACCTAAGAAATTATAAGGGCTTATTGTGTTTGCATTATTTTGTTATCTAAGAACTATGTTGCTCTATTTACTCAAAAAAAATAGTAACCACACTTTTTTTTTGTTATTCTCATAAAATGGAATAGAACGAAACAGAATGAAAAATAAATTTCATTCTATTCTTTGTATATGTTATAAAGTGTTTGTATTTCATCTCATACACCCCAAATTGGAAGGGAAGAAAAATGAAAGAAAATAATGGAATGGATGCTATTATATACAACTCCATTACACTCATGTATAAAAAATTCAAACAATGCAATCTCACTGCACACCACTATATATATATATATATATATATATATATATATATATATATATAAATACCACTTCATTCCATCAATCCAAATAAAATCAGTATATTTGCCATGGACCCCCTATTATCGTGCCAGAAAGGTGATGCTCCAGAGATATCCCATCTTGAGTGTGATGAGAGTGTTGAGAGTCTCACTTTTATATGAGTTCATGTATGAAAATATGTTCATAAGTGGTGAATAATGTTATGCTTGCAAGTTGGTTTTATAAAAGATTTAGTATTTAAATAAACCTAATTAAATACTAAGAAATGCCTCAAAAGATAGCAACTTTGTCCTGGTGTAAACCATTAGTGATCACGAATGGTTTCCAGATGTTATACACTAAAACCATTGGTACTGCGAAATGGTTTCCAGAGTTATTGCCTAAGATTGTGATAGTAGTTTATTAGCTTCTGATCATTTGCCTAAGAATTCATTGATGATTACAAGATATTGATGACCAGACATATTTTATTTTAATTACAATAAAGAATTTTATCTGACAGCTGCAGGCTCTGATCACTTCAGACAGAGCCACCATTCTAGTTCTAGATAAGATACACTTCTTACATCTTCACCTTGTAATGTAATTGTCATACATAAATGCTAATCATTTGAAGCACCAACAAGTGTCTCGTTAATTAGTTTTAAGGGATGTAAATTGTTTTTTTTCAGTTGAATTAAAACCATTTAGTAGTTCAAATGGTTTCCAGATGTTATACATTGAAACCATTATTATTGTTAAATGGTTTCAAGAACAACTATATATGTAAATGATTTTTAAATATGTTGTTGTATGCATGTTACTTTGCTTATTGTTTCAGTGATTACTTTTTATAGCGTTTGTTTCAATGGTTTCGACTATATTTCACAAACTACATTCTCACTTCTGTATATCCTATGGTACGAATAAAGTAGAGATTGATTAAGAATTAAACTAATTCATAAATTCAACATAAATTAAAACAATAAAAATTAAAAAGCGTGTAAATCAATAAGATTATGTAAAAAGCGTGTAAATTGTTAATATTAATTGATTATAATACATACATAATTAATCAATGGTGTCACTAGTCTTCTCATGTTGTCCTGTTGATCCCAATTTAAGCAATTAACCCAACAGTTAATGACCAAGCATGACACCCACTCATCCTTTTGAAGGGTGTACAAGGCATCCCTTTCTATTGCATAAGAGTGAGCCTTGTTGCTGGAGCAGTATATAATTTGATGCCTATATAATAATTAAGCATTTAGGATTATTCACTAGAACAAAATAACAAAAGGATAAGGCCAAAAGATTTGTATAACATCTTGAAATAAAATGGTTTCGTTTCCACTATTTAACAATATTAATAATCCAGAAATAGTATTGGAACAACATAACAAAAGATCAGATGCTAACAAACTTATAGAACTAGTAGAATCTTAGGCCAAGGTATGGAAACCATTCTACAATATTAATGGTTTCAGTGTTTAACATCCAGAAACCATTTAAAACTAATAATGGTTTCAGTGTTTAACATCCACCATTTAACAATGCTAATAATTCAGAAATATAATTAATACGAGGTCTAAGTTATTACTTATCTTGCACATCACTACATGCATATGTTGCCAAATCCTTTTGCGTCTTAGTCGTTTTTGACTCATGGACAACTTCGTCATAGGGGCTTGACAGGTACTTTGACTTTTTCAATGGTCTTTTCCTTTCAGGGATAGCACCACTAGAGTATAGCATGTCATGGGTCCTTCGTTTCTTTTTCTGCACAGGTTCAGCACTATCCAAGTCGATTACCTCATCGGGTAAGACGGACCTTAATGGAGTTGCACTGTCAAATAAAGTATGTAATTGTTAGTTTGCAGAATTTAAACAATATTGTTATTTGCGCAGAAATTAATTAATCATGTTCATGCTAGACTCATGTTTTAAACCATTCCTTCTGCTAAATGGTTTCAGACATATAAGAAGACAAAACAAGGATGATATAGCAGAAACTTCATGAAAAATCAGCAATAAACAAATAGAAGTAGGTAGAGAATAATTGCTACATATAATTGACTTACTCTATACAAATGTCTGAGTCAGACTTATCATCATGCTTCACATTGGCGGTGCCTCATACAAAATTAGCGCAAGGCTTTGAGTGCTTTTTGTCTCCGTTGAAGCTCCACTCGCATCAAAAAATTGTGGATATTTCAGAATTGTTTCAGCTGTCACTGAATCAGATCCCTGTGACAACGAATCTGTCTTATTCAAGCTGAAACAATCAAAACCAGCGACAAATAAAAAACCATTAAATGTTAAAAGACATCATGACTAAAAAACCATTAAACAGACATAATATATATTCATTTCTTACTCTGAATTAAAAAATTGTGGAAACTTCAAGATAGTTTCCTCTGTCACAGTATCCATTCCTTGCGAATCTAAATCCTTGTTTTCTGAATCAATTTTATTGAACCTGCAATCAAAACCATTGAGAAATATTTTCAAAGTTTTGATCTAAGATGTAATTATGGTTTTACACAATCACAAATAATAAACCAAAAAAAACATGATACAGAATAATTGCTTACTCTGCATGTTTAGTTTCACCGCCATCAAAATATTGTGGAAACTTTTCAATAGTTTCCTGTGTCAATGTCAGCCCGACATTGCACGCGGCCTTCACATATTCATCAAGGAGCTCAGGATTGATTTCAACATCTTCAGCATTCTCATTTTTTTCATTATTGAACCTGAAAACATTTACAAATGCTATTTGGTCAAACTAACATAAAAATATTATTATTTTAAGGCTTAAATATGATTTTGGTCCCTGTAATTATGTCTTGTTTTGAAAAGAGCCCCTGTAAAAAAATAATTTTGTTTTTAGTCCCTGCAATATCTCAAAACTTTCAAAATAGCCCCTGACCTGAATTTCTTCATGACATGTCACTTTTTAAATATGTTTTTGGTCCCTGCAATTATGTCTTGTTTTGAAAAGAGTCCCTATAAAAAAAATAATAATTGATTTTAGTCCCTGCAATATCTCAAAACTTTTAAAATAGCCCCTGCAATATCTCAAAACTTTTAGACCAGGGGCTATTTTAAAAGTTTTGAGATATTGCAGGGACTAAAATCAAAATTATTTTTTTACAGGGGCTCTTTTCAAAACAAGACATAATTACAGGGACCAAAACCATATTTAAGCCTTATTTTAATTACTATCAAACTGGAAACTATTATAAGCATCAAATGATTTAGGTATACAAAGTAAACCATTATAAGCATCTCAAAAATTATTATTAAACACTGATAAATACATTCATCGTTACAATTTTTAACCTGGATCAAAGAAAACCATTATCAAGATCAAATGGTTTGGGTAAACAAAGGAATGAAACCATTCCATGTGCAACATGGTTTCAGATAGTATTAACAATAAAAATATTTACAATTAGGTCACCAATAAACCATGTTAAGTTTAAAATAAAAGTTAGTACCTTTGGGCATCCGAACTTTCACCCACTTCAGTTTCAGCTCCAGCTCTACTCTCGATTCAGCTTCAGCTTCTTTAGATTCAGCTACCTCCACCCCCCTTGGTTCTGCTGAAATGGTTTTGGCATCCTCATCTTCATCACTTTCATCGTCATTATTGACCCTGATAAAATTGAACATGCTATTTGGTAAAACTTACATAAAATTAAAACTATTCCAAAACAATTATCATCATCAAATGTTTTTGTTGAAAAGAATGAGTGAAACCATTTCATATGCAACATGGTTTCAGACAGTATTAAAAAAGTAATCAAGTGATCACTAAACCATGGTAAGACTTAAAATAAATGTTAGTACCTCTCTACATCAGAATTTCCTCCAGCATCATCACTCTCAGTATCTTCGCTTTCACCATTTTCACTTTCACCGTCTTCACCTTCATCATCTTCACCTTTGGTTCCAGGTTCTTCAGTTTCGGCTATCTCCACCCCTTTTTGTTCTTGTGAAATTGCATGTTGTTTTGCAGAAGTTCCAACACTCTCCTCAGCTATCCTCCTCTCTAAGGTTTGTACGGCTTCGTTGTAGATCCGTATGCACCCTTTATAATGATCAAGATATTCATCTGCCTGCATATGGTTTATATATATGTAATAATAATATATGTTAGTCAAACAATTGAGGACTTAAAGGAACTGTTCATATATATATATATATATATATTACTAATTTATACCAGTAATATTATGGTTCTCTCACCTTAGATAAAGGACAAGTATCTGGATCAAAACACATTGGAAGTGGTCCTTCATCAGTGCGATAAAGTCGTTTGACCCCAACTGTCAATCCATGCTCAAGCCCCATAAGGTCGTGGACTTTCTGCAGGTTTTGGGTTGCGGTTTTCACATCCCAATCACGCAGCGATGGGAACTTTTGGTTTCCAGTCAACAATGGGCTTCTCTTCCCCATTTTATCCAAATAATTAATCTGCAAAATAAACCATTATCCAATCAATATGGTTTTATATAACAGGGTATCAAAACCATTAAACCATACTAATGGTTTCAGTTATTATAAACGGATTATTTTTAAATATGTAATGTCTATAGGAGTGCATACTCAGAGTGAGTGATTCAATGCTTATATATCACAGACACACACACACACACACACACACAGACAACCAGACACACACACACACACACACACACACACATGTGATAGATTTGGTATCAATGTTCTAAGAAAATAATATTTCTTGAACTGCAAAGGAATGTTAGGTACATGTCCATTAACCAACTAACATCTCATAGTCCAGTTTACAAGCACAAACAAACAAATTAGGTCATAGTCCAGTTTACAAGCACAAACAAATTAGTTTCATAAAAATCTCATGGAGCAGAACCCATCAAACTACTAGAACAATCTTAAGCAAACACTTTGAAACCATTTAAAAATACAAATGGTTTCACTGTAACAGATTTTGAAACCATTAAACAAAACTAATTGTTTCCAGCATTTAACAATACTATATATATATATATATATATATATATATATATATATATATATATATATATATAGAGAGAGAGAGAGAGAGAGAGATTGATTACCATTAGGAAGTGGAAATCCGCCAATGGATTTGCCATATCTGGATTTTGCAGCCCGTCCTTCATGTATTGCAAAACATGTGAGCACCAATTATATGATGCCGCCTGTTCTAGCACTTGCGCATAATGCAGAGACACAAAACTGCTGTTTGTAGGGCACAATATGTTGTGGATTATCAAACATATTGCCCCCTTAACCCAAGACATTGGTTTCTCCAATTTTTTCATTTGTGATTCCAACTCAGTCACTTTTACAAATGTGGAGTAGTTTCCAACCAACCCCAACTCTTTTCGCAGTGTTTTTATAGCTGCCTCAGAGCAGCGATCAACATTGATCTGCTCCCCACTCATTGGGAGCCCATATACCCTGTGCACATCTTGCTCCGTCAATGGCAGCACATCTGTTCTGCCTAACCTGATCCACATGTTTTCCTTTTCGAAGTGTTTCACAATCCATTCCACAAAGAATGTGTGGATTTTGGTCCATTTGCAGAGATGTGTTAACCCACCGAAACCACTCTCATTCAAAAGCTTCAATATATCATCCTCTCTTTTTTTCCCTTTGATTGATTCCATAAGGTCATAGACCTTAGGAATGCTTAGTTTGTGTCTTAATCGTTGATCAATATTCTGCTCCTCAGAATTACCATCGGTGTCTTCGTTCTTTTTCCCCTTGTTTTTTTGACTCAACCTCTTTTCCTTAACTTCTTTATTATCATCCGAGCTTTCATCATTTATTTTTGTCCCTCCCCCTCTTTTACCACGGTCCCTCTGATTCTTTACCTTCTTATCCTTCATTTCCCCCTCTTCTTCCGATGGTGTCAAGCCGAGACTGAAATTTGGCATTAACTCCAAGTCTTTTGTTTTTTTGGTCTGCATCAAAGAAAACAATTTTATTCATCAAATGGTTGTGGTGTAACACAGTCTGAAACCATTCCTTGTGCCAAATGGTTTCCAGCATCAAAGCATTAAGTTCAATAAATGGTCAAGTGTATAACATCTTATTATTCTGTTACAACCTCTAAAACAAATCTATAAATTATATAAAAATATTTAAATAGGATTCAATTTTAATACATTCTTAACACAACCCTCAAAACCACTAATTGCAGCATGTTAGACTCATCTCAAAATACATTGTTAAAACACATTCTGGAAACCATTCCATGTGCATAATGGTTTCCAGAATCCACTCATTACCAAATCAACACTCAGAATCCCTTTCCAATAACAATTTACAAACTATTTATTTGATTTGAAATGAGAAATAAACATAAACTCAGAATAGAGTTACTCCAAATTTTAGTTTTATAACAATATAGAACTTTGATGCTGGAAACCATTTGACACAAGGAATGGTTTCAGACTATTAAAATACATTGTTAAAACACATTCTGAAACCATTCCATGTGCATAATGGTTTCCAGCATCCACTCATTACCAAATCAACACTCAAAATCCTTTTCCAATAACAAATTACAAACTATTTATTTGATTTGAAATGAGAAATAATTTTAAACTCTTAATTTAGGGTTTCCACAGATGCATGCAATTAGTACCAAAACCATAACACCATTTCCAACATATCAACAACACAATCGAAACAAATGGTTCAACAAAATGGTTTTTGAGTAACACATTATGGAAACCATTCCATGTGCATAATGGTTTCCAGAATCCACTCATTACCAAATCAACACTCAGAATCCCTTTCCAATTACAATTTACAAACTATTTATTTGATTTGAAATGAGAAATAAACATAAACTCTAATTTTAGGGTTTTCACAGATGCATACAATTACTTTGAAAACTATAACACCATTTCCAACATATCAACAACACAATCGCAAAAATTTGAAAGGAAAAGTAAAAATTAATTAGTTAATTTGGGGATTATCACTTATATAACCATTTCGAACGATTGTAGCAACATACATTCATGTTAGAACCGTTTTCTAGTCAAAAATAAGTTGACGCAGAGTTGACGTTAGTACCTGGTTGGTTTTCTTCATTTCAGTGTGGCGACAATGATGAAGTTAGAACTGTGATGATGGTGATGATGGCGATGGTGTCGTGATCGTCCTTTTCCGGCGACGGTTGTGGTGGAGATGACGGAGATGACGGTTGTGGTGGTTCGCACAGAGTGATCGTGTTTGAGGGAAAGGAGACGTGTTTCAGACAAAATAAATGCAAGTGAAATTAAAAAAGAAAAATGATTAACGGTTTCTTTTTTCATTTGGGCTGTGCGGTGTAAATAGAAAAACATGGTGTAAGTTAGCAACTGGGCTGTGTTCCGTGTTTATGGTCCAAGGCTTTATGGACGGTCCATAAATTGATCTATGGACAGAAACCGAACCCCTTTTTAGATATATTGGAAGTTGGATGTATAGCTTATATCTTAGATTAAATATATCAATTTTTCAATGTATTTAAAAAGTAAATATTTTCTTATATTTAGGATAGAAGAGAGTATTTATTACAAAAAATAATATTTATATTTTTAAAATTTTAAATACTCACTTTACAAAATAAAAATTTTATTTTTAATTTCTTAACAATGTGTCTTTAAAAGACATAAAACACAAGTTAACATTTTTCTAAAACCATCTAAATTGAACTGGCACAAGCATGTGATGAACCACATCCTTGGAAACATACCTAAAATATGTGGGAAATGAAACTGGTTTCATCATTATTTTCACAATCGCACGTATGATAGTTTTTTCAGCTTTTCTCACCTGAGCTAATCAAAAGAGAAGACAAAAAAATATTTAAAAGTTCCTTTTAAAATCACTTTTGAGTTGATCACTTTCAGCTATCATTGACTGAATTTGCGGGTTTGGAGTGGAATTACAAAATTGAATATTGCTGTTTTTCTCACTTGTTTCATGAATTCAACTTTGCTTTAACACCGAAAATGCGGTCTTTTAAAATGATTAAAATGATACAACATCATTAAAGTGTGGCTACAGTGGAATTATTACTCAAGAAAATTAAAGAATTTTCGTAAAAAAAAGAAAATTAAAGAATTGAGTCACGGTAGCATAAAACTATAGTACTCCATCAGATCTTAATTATAAACAAAAGTTATTTTTTAAAATTTATTGCACTATTGATGTATCTAACTAAGATATAGACTAGATACATCAATTGTTTAATGAATCTAAAAATTAATTTTTATTTATAAATAAAGTTGGAGGGAGTACATAACAAAAGAATTTAATTTATATGTACCGTTAGTATAAAAGAATTTAATTTAGTAGTATTTAATAATACAAAATATTTAATGTGTAAAAATTTAAATACACAATTTTTAAGAGAATATTTTTCACATTTATCTCCTTAATATGCCCTTAGGACACATATTAATATGGTGTAGGCGTGTCTTTGAAATGAGTGTGGGTGATTGATGACAGAAATTTATATAGTATTTTCAATAGTTATTTAGTAGTTAGATCAAGACTTTGAAGACCAGAACCAAGCAAAAAACCTGAAGATATGAAACTACTTGCAAAAGAAGACAAGAATACAAGAAAATGCCAAAAGAGAGCAAAAAGTGGATATGCACAGATATGCGCTTCATCGTGGCCACGATAGAAATAACCTAGCACCAAAGGAAATCAGCGTATCTGTTTTTAATTTAAAACATATCTACGCCATCGTGGTCACGATAGGAGCGAGGCCCGTTAAGAAAAACTATAAATAGAGTTCTTCTCCTTCACAATTATTTATTCAGAAATTCAGCAACCTAGAGTCACTACATGACAAACAGCAGGCGGCGGCAGTTCAAATTGGACAATAGCGGCGGTTCAAACCGCCTCTAAATGCTCTAAGCGGCGGTTGGTGAAGCGTCGCAATATGCGGCGTCGCTAGGGTATATAGCGGCGGTTTTGACAACCGCTGGAATAACCGCCGGTAGGGTATATAGCGGCGGTTTGCTGGCAATTAGCGGCGGTTGTGTTGAACATTATTTATAAAAAAAAACAAAGGATAGCGACGGTTTAGAACCGCCGCAAAACAACAAAAAATTATAAAAAAAATTTAAATAGTGTTTTGACACTCTTGATTCTCATTAATATTAATATCAATATAATAACAAAATATAAAACACACAGCAACATCAAGACACATTATTTTACTAATCATTTCACCAAAGAACTACATATTAGGAAGTATAACAATATTACATTAAAAATTTTCTTTAATTTTGCTTCCAAACTTTACATCAAAATTGCTTTGTGTAATAACACCAAACACAAAACTATTACATTAAGGCTCTTGATTCTCTCAAGCAAAAGATCAAGATCAAACACTTACCAAGTGAGAAATAACTATACAACAAGATCAAACACTTACCAAGCTTAGAAGATCCACTAACAACTCTCAATCACTCCTCCACATGATTAGGCTGATATGCTCCCATTGCAATCTCAGTGTCTCTAGTGCCTTCCATGGATCTCTGATTTATGTTGGCAGATCCCATTAACACATATTCATCATCCACTATCATTCCTTTTGAATGAACATCAATCATGAATCTTCTGTTCTTTTGAGTGAGTACCTAGTTTCCAAAATGTGCAAACAATAATGATAAACAAACTTGATCAAGAGCCACAAAAGGAAAAACATTCAAGTATACTTAATACTTAGGGAGTAAAAACAAAAACCTGAGGAGTGTTTTGTTCTGTAAGTTTTACAGTTTTTGAAGTGTTTTCATTATCGGAGAGCTCGCGATTGCCAAGGCAAAAGAAGTTCAAGTAGTCTTGTTGTTCATACTCATTTTCAAGTTCAGCCTCTAATAAAGCTTTGTAAATTGTTTTGTACATCATTTGCATTGTTTTGAACTGACAATATCAAACATAAGCAAGTGCGAGAGAAGTGCATAACTTATAATTCCATAATAATGTTATGATGCCATATGATATATTATGCTTTTAAAATAATTTGAATTTGATGATACAAAGCACACAAATTTAAGAGTTTTTTTTGGCTTAATATCAATATTTGAGAAGCAAATATTCTTCTTAACCATTATAACTTTCCAATAGAGATTTTTATGGTTTCTAACCTGAGGTAGCATTCCAAGTGGTCACAGAAGCTTACTTGGCAAAAGAGAATCCGCTGTGTAGCTGTACTTGAAGGAACGCCTTCAGGCCACATGGGAATGACAATATACACAGAGAATCTCTCTTTCTGTTGATTTTGTCGGCTAATTTTACCGCAATTCCATTGGAATTAAGTTGTTTGCACCTGTGAATAAATCGAAAGGAATGAATATAACAATGATGAATGTTGCAACTTGTATAATATAACATCTTTAAATACATCAATACTTGACAAGGTAATTTAGTTAAAGTATTACTCTCTAATCTCTCTTTCATTTATACATTTTTCTTAGCCTATGTGAAATTTTCAAATAGGTCGGTTGTTGTGGGACAAAGAGGGTATCATTTTTCTTAGAACACAATACTCACCGAGGTCTTTGTACAAATCCCAATTATACGATGAACCGAGAAAATATTGATTCTCAATATAAATGAACTTCTGTGCTGCTTTGATTGCTTTGACATATGCAGAATATATGCTCATGTCTATCATTACATTCTTTTCACAAACCAAGTTCTGTTCAATGAAGTAAACATCGTCAAATCGTTGGCCATACCAAATCTAACAAAACCACTATAATAAAGATAGAAATTTTTAATACGCAAAAGTCAAGCACAAGGTTCACTGAAACCATACCAAAAGAATATGTGTTGGCCACATAAATAGAGATCGAGCAGACATAACATGGCAATCCAAATTTTCGTTTTACTACATATATCCCTGAGATGAAAATAGTACCACCAAAAATTAATTATGACATTTCTACTTCCTTAATAACAAATGTAATAATTATTGGGAACTCTTGTAAATAAAAATAAAACCATTGAATTGCAATTAGATATGAACTTTAGTTAGTAATTTGGTCTAAGAAGCTAACCATTTGCAACACAAAGTCAAGCTTTAATAATGCTTCAATTTAAGGCGAAGAGCTTCCGACGGAATGAACTTGACCTCTGAACAAGCAGAAAGTAACACAAGTAATTAAGTATATATGATTTCCTAAATAGCAATTTACCAAAACTCATTGATATATTATCACAATATCAGTATTTTCTAGTAATTGTTTTTAAATCCTAACACATCAGTATTATCTCCTTTACATTGCATACATCCCATAGAACATCAAGGAGGAATATAACATTGAACCAGACAATATTACAAACATGAACAAAGAGATTATATCACATTAAGTGCCCTATAGCCACATTTAGTGTATTAGATTTATTGAAAACAATTAGGTCACAAACAAAATCACAAGATGGCAAGATAGAAACATACAATCAGTACATAAATGAAGTCACCTACACTATATTCAATAAACCATTTAAAAAGAATATAACCTCTGGTGCCAATAACTCCTCATATCTGGATGCTATAAGCATTGAGCTTATGCCAACAAGTTGAAGTTCCTTTCTAGGTACCTGTGGAAAAAAATCAGTCAATAATATTAAGAGTTAGATTGAAAATTTCTACTTAAAATTCCCCAGTCAACAATACAATGATATCAACTTTAAGAAATCATCACCAACACTGGACTGGTCAGTTGAGGGAACTTGATTAACCGGTGTTGTGGTTGCATCTGTTGTGCAAAACAAAAGTCAGCAACAAATTAGAGAAGGCTGCAGCATTCGAATTAACAAATTAGAGAAGGCTGCAGCATTGGAATTAACAAATTAGAGAAGGCTGTAGCATTGGAATTAACAGCATCCAGAGAAAAGATAAGTACCATTATTTTAGGGATAAAAGTTAAAGAATAAACATTATCCATAAGTGAGAAATTGAACCTACTGTTCGATCGCTTCATATTCCTACTGAACTTGCTGCAACATTTGCACTGAAACAGTTTGACAGGTTGATCATGGTCATCAAAGGCAATGCCATAGTCCTGCATAAACACTATAAACATAGGCTTCTGTTTGGAAAAAAATTATTCTAGATTAATGAAATGATTTGAAAAAAATAAACTACAAAAATGAATAGGCATTTCTCGGTATAACCTTACTAAATATTCTGCCAATCAACCCATGTACATAGCTTTGTCAACTAAGTAGCCATAAAAACTAGAAAATAACTTTAACTATAAATAAATTTTCTTAATTGTGTTAATTGTTGCTAAGTTGTTCACTACTTGAAAAAAGAGAGTAATTAGTAAGCACCATAAACTGAATATTTTATGCAATGTGGGACCATTCACAAAAAACCATAGTACATGTGAGCTTTTCATGTGCTGCTATTTTTCTGGTAGTGATGATCTGGACACTCCATTTGAATTGGGATTTCAACCAAGTTTGCATCAGAACATCTGGAAAATTAAATAGAGTCGTTACAGAAATAAAATAAAAAATCTTAAAAGTAACTTACCTGTTCAAACAATTGAAAAAATTGAACTTTGTAGTGGATATTCAATCCTTTTGGCAAACAATCCTGCTGCTACTACTACTCAAAACCAATCAGTCATTAGCAAGTTCATTGTTTCTTGCTTATAAAACTCTAATTCTTCCCACTTCGATGATCCTAGACCAACGATCCCCAAAAAAAGAACAGCCCACATCCCACCTTACATCACCAATCCTTCTATCAAAATTATCAGTAGCACCTAAAATTTGTTCTTAATCGTCAAATTTGTTCTAAATGACATTGTTAAGACAATTTTGATGAACTCCCTACCATCCAAATTTCTTGGTGTTAACCTAAATCCAAAAACCCTATCTATATTGTTAAAAAACCCAATCTTCATATGTGTACAGCTAAATTTATGGTTGTATATGTCCATGAATATACTACAACTTGAAACCATTGTAAGCAACAACATATTCAGGTAAATTTGAAAAATCAACTCATGGCAATCAGCAATTTTAGAACGAAAAATCAACAAGTAAATCAACTTTAAAAAGAAAAATCAAAACAGAACAGATGAAAAAACCAACTAATACCAATTTTAGAAAGAAAGAAAATCAACTCATCACAGATGAAAAAACAAAACGGAACAGAACATAAATTAACCTTTACCTTGCGTTTCAGTGAGTTAGGGTTTCGCCCGAATGAGAGAGATGAAATTCGAGTTTGAGAGAGGGAACGAGAAAGAGGGAGATGAGCTTACTGTTGCAGAGAGGGAGAGAGATAGACGAGCTTCACTTTTTAGAAAGGGAACGAAAGAGATGAGAGGCGTTCACGAGAGTAAATAGAGTCGTTCGATAGGGTTCAGAGGTGTGATGAGAGTGAGGGTACGCGTATACGAGGCATAATTTTCAAGAGATTCTATTGAGAAATCAGCGGCGATTATAACCGCCGGGAAAACCGCTGGTGTAACAACAAGCGGCGGCGGTTACTCTTCACCTGCCACTATATATCTCTCTAGTATTCATGGAGGAGGAGCAAGGAGGTCAATTGAGCTCTCTACTGGAAGAACTTTCCCCCTTCAACGGGAAAGGTAACTTACTCAGCAAGACATCTACGCTATTGGTATATGATGTCAGAAATTTCTATGGTATTTTTAGTATTATTATTATTAGTAGTAAAATGACCAAGACAAGCCCAAATACGAAGGAAAACCTACAGAATCCAAGAAAAGCGTCAACACAAAGTCCAGAATGCAAAAAGACAAGAAAAAGCCCAAAAAGTAAAGAAAATGAGCATTTCATCGTAGCACGATGGCTTCCATCGTGCCACGATGGGAGCTACTTGTTTGCCAAGAAAACAGAAGAAATAAATCTGCAAAATATCTGTTCATCGTAGCACGATGGCATGTATCGTAGCACGTTGGGTTTACTTGGCGACCAAGTTAATGAAATGCACATTATCAGTTATAAAATTGAACTGAATCTTCCCATCGTACTGCGATGGACCTATCGCAGTACGATGGCTTGCTGAGGCCCATTACGAAAACTATAAATAGAGTCTTCCTCTCATTGTTTAAATCATTCTGAAATAGTAGAACACTCTCTACTATAAGGAGAGGTTCAGAGGAGCTATATTGGACGTAGTTTTCTCCCCTTACGGGAAAACTAACTCAGCAAGGTATGTTTTCTTTAGGCTTTTATGTTTAGATTATTATTTGTAATTTAAATATGTAGTATTTTATATAGATGTCTTAGGTTGTGGTGGAGAAGATGAACTCCCCTGTAAATATTTGGAGTCTGTGATTGAGTCAAAGTTATAATAAATCGTTATTCATTATTATGTTTGTTATTTACTTTCTTGCACTTTAACAACGTATCTCGTAATTTGACCGGATAAGCGGGAGCGCTCATAGAATCTATATTAGGTACACCTAATATTCGTTCGGAACTAGTAGTAAATATGCTAGGTGAATAGAGACGGTAACATCCTGTACTAGTCGTGAACTGAGCGGTTAGAGGAGGAATCATGAACTAGGTGTGAACTGAGCACTTAGAAGCTGAATAACCCGATACTAGGACCTAGAGGCTTTTGATGGGTGAATGTAATAATGCATGTGTAATGAATAACTCATCTAGTAATTAGGGTATGTGACACAACGAGGTTAGACTCTCGTAGGTACCTTAGTTATTGAAGGAACTTAACAACAGATAAGCAGCGGAATTTAAAATTTTTCCTTCGTTGGATCCTTACGAATGATCATGAATCGTGGTTTAAGAATTTTACCTCTTGTAGAATTCTTTTCTTTTCACGAACAGCTGGAGATTAGACTTTGAATCACGAACAAGTCACGTGCTAATCACCACCACCTTTGATCACGAGCGTTAACGGTATAACGCCTCTAACTAGTCCACACGAACAAGATCCCTCCAAGAGAGTGCTAGCTCCAAGAATGAAGGTTTCTAGTGAGAGGTGGGAAATAAGGATTAGGGTTTTAGAGATTGATTTTTCATCAAGTGGTTTTCTTTCTCACAAGTGTTCTATTTATAGAACCACTTGTCTTGGGCACCAAGACAAACCATTTGTCATTGGGCCACAATTTTACTAAAACCTTTTAATTAAATAAACCTTTTAAGAAACGCACCCCCCATGTGCTATGTACACATGAGTGCTTTCTATTTCATAACAAATTATGAATTACTTTATTTAATTACCATGATACCCTTATCATAATTCCTTATTTCTCTGAGGTGCACCGTACCTTACGGTGTTCCAATTTTCACACTAGCTTGTTCTTATGTGTGTGACCCTTGTAGGTTTCCATAACGTTGGCAATTATATTAAATCATCTATTTAATATAATAAACAATGAGCGGTATCTAGCAACACATCATTGCTACCCAAGTTATGAGAAATTGACATGTGATCATAACATAACCTTAGTGATAATATATGTGTGTACAATTACCCCTTTGCCCCTTATGTCTATATTGAACACAAAGCATACTTGGTGTCATCTTTGTCCAGTTCAATATTGGACCCATGACATTTATCCTGTTATGCAGGATTGGCAAATTCCATCTAGGACACTACTGTCCCTCAGCATGCTTTGTGAAGTACCCATTAACTGCCTTTATGGTCATCCTGTTACGGACAACGTTAGATCAGTAACAAAGCACTTGACTCCACATCTAGGGTACAAAGTGGTTTCAGGTCTAAGGGCGGCTTACATCATTATCACCATGAGAGTAACTTATGACACTTTGCATAACTTTGCATGTAGTACTCTCATAGCGGGTCAATCCGGTATAAATATTACTCCTAATATTTCTTATACCTATGTCAAGACTTGATAACTCCTTATCCTATGATCCATGAGATGCGATCATCAGTCTATCTTCATAATAGTCTCTATGTTTTATCATTATCCCAATTCATGATAAAACTCGACTACGGATACTTTAAGAATAGCGTCTTTATGTTTAATGTAATCTCATGATTAAGTCACACTTAATATTAAACAGACTTTCTATTCTAGGGACTTCATTATTTTGAACATACAAACATAATAAAGAAAATGTCTTTTATTATTAATAAAGAAACAATACATTTATTAATAATTTATTCGATACAAGTAATAAAGTCATTGGCCTCTAGGGCTTACACCAACAATCTCCCACTAGCACTAGAGCCAATCTGGCATTACTTTAATACCCATAGACCTAGTGTGGCCGTCATGCTTCAACTGTGCAAGAGGCTTTGTCAGTGGATCAGCTATGTTGTCAAGTGTAGGTACTTTGCATATTTTCACATCTCCTCTATCTATTATCTCTCGAATAAGATGGAATCGCCTGAGTATGTGTTTGGACCGTTGGTGAGATCTAGGTTCCCTAGCTTGTGCAATTGCACCATTGTTGTCACAATACAGACTAATGGGATCAACAATGCTAGGGACCACTTCAAGTTCAGATATGAACTTCTTAATCCAAACAGCTTCCTTTGCAGCACTTGAGGCAGCAATATACTCAGCCTCTGTTGTAGAATCAGCCACTGTCTCTAGCTTTGAACTCTTCCAGCTTACAGCGCCACCATTTAGACAAAACACGAAACCAGATTGCGATCTAAAGTCATCTTTGTCGGTTTGGAAACTGGCATCGGTGTACCCTACAACCGACAGTTCTTCCTCACCTCCATATACCAAGAATGTTTCCTTAGTTCTTCTTAAGTACTTAAGGATATTCTTGACGGCTATCCAGTGACTCTCACCGGGATCAGATTGGTACCTGCTCGTTGCACTCAAGGCATACGAGACATCTGGACGAGTACACAACATGGCATACATAATGGATCCGATTGCTGATGCATACGGTATCTCATTCATGCGTTCCCTTTCTTCTTTAGATGAAGGGCATTGTGTCTTCGAAAGACATATTCCATGTTGCATTGGTATGAATCCCTTCTTGGAATCATGCATATTAAAGCGCCTTAGCACTTTATCTATGTATGTACTCTGACTTAGACCAAGCAGTCTTTGTGATCTATCTCTATAGATTCTTATTCCCAATATATAGGCTGCTTCGCCAAGGTCCTTCATAGAAAAGCAATTCCCTAACCAAGTCTTTACTTGTTGCAAGGTAGGGACATCGTTTCCTATTAGTAATATGTCATCTACATATAATACTAAGAAAACGATTTTGCTCCCACTAACCTTCTTGTAGACACAAGGCTCATCTTCATTTTTAATGAATCCATACTTTGTTACAGTTTCATCAAAACGAAGATTCCAGCTTCTGGAAGCTTGCTTCAATCCATAGATTGATCGCTGTAACTTGCATATCTTATGAGCTTCATTTGGTATGTCAAATCCTTCGGGTTGTGTCATGTACACGTCCTCAAGGAGGTTTCCATTAAGGAAAGCAGTTTTGACATCCATTTGCCATATTTCATAATCATGATATGCTGCGATAGCAAGTAAAATCCGAACAGATTTAAGCATTGCAACTGGTGAAAAGGTTTCATCATAGTCAACACCATGAATTTGTTTATATCCTTTAGCAACCAGTCTTGCTTTGTAGGTATATACTTTACCATCCATGTCAGTCTTCTTTTTGAAGACCCACTTGCATCCTATAGGACGAACTCCTACGGGAGGCTCCACCAAGTTCCAAACTTGGTTTGTGTACATGGAATCTATTTCAGATTTCATGGCTTCTAGCCACTTCTCAGATTCGGGGCCAGTTATGGCCTCTTGGTAGGATACAGGCTCATCTTGATCCATGAGTAATACGTCACCTTGTTCCGTTATGAGATACCCATATCTCTCAGGTTCGTGACGTATCCTGTTGGACCTACGCTGGATTTGTTCTACTTGAGCAGGTTGCTCTTCCACAACATCTTGTGGTTCCCGCTCATGTTCCTCCATTGATTGCCCAATAGTTGGTGGTTCTTGAATTTCTTCAAGTTCCACATTCCTCCCACTGATTCCTTTGGAAATGAATTCTCTTTCCAAGAAGACTCCAGTTCGAGCGACAAACACTTTGCCCTCGGTGGGATTGTAGAAGTAGTATCCTTTTGTTTCCTTAGGATACCCTACAAATAGGCATTTGTCAGATCTGGGCTCAAGCTTAGTTGAGAGTTGTCGTTTCACATAAACTTCACAACCCCAAATCTTCATATAAGACATATGTGGTCGCTTACCACTCCATATCTCATATGGTGTCTTATCAACCTTTTTGGATGGAACACGGTTAAGTGTGTAAGCTGCTGTCAATAGTGCATGTCCCCAAAAGGAGTTTGGAAGATCGGCATGACTCATCATTGATCGGACCATGTCTAACAAGGTTCGATTTCTTCTCTCAGACACACCATTCCATTGTGGTGTTCCGGGAGGAGTTAGTTGTGATACTATACCACATTCCTTAAGATAGTCATTAAATTCTTGGCTTAAATATTCACCACCTCGATCTGATCGAAGAGTTTTAATATTCGTGCCTAATTGGTTTTGCACTTCATTTTTGAATTCTTTGAACTTTTCAAAAGATTCGGATTTGTGTTTCATTAGATACACATATCCATATCTACTAAAATCATCAGTAAATGTTATGAAGTATGTAAAACCACCTCTAGCAGGTATGTTCAATGGTCCACATACATCAGTATGTATGAGTGCCAAAAGATCATTAGCCCTTTCACCTATTCCTTTGAATGGGGCTTTTGTCATCTTTCCAATTAAACAAGATCTACATGTATCATATGATTCATAATCAAAAGATTCCAAAAGTCCATCTTTATGGAGTTTGGATATGCGTCTCTCATTTATATGGCCTAAGCGACAGTGCCAAAGGTAACTAGGATTCAACTCATTAGGTTTCATCCTTTTAGTATTAATGTTATAGACTGGTGTTTCAAGATCAAGGACATATAGTCCATTATACATTTGAGCATTAGCATAGAATATATCATTCAAATAAATAGAGCAACAATTGTTCTTTATTATAAATGAAAAATCAAACTTGTCCAAACAAGAAACGGAAATAATATTCCTGCTAATGGCAGGTACATAATAGCAGTTCTTTAACTGAATTATTAAACCACTAGGTAAAGCTAAATTATAAGTCCCTACAGCTAAAGCAGCAACTCTTGCTCCATTGCCAACTCGTAGGTCCACTTCACCTTTTGCCAATTCTCAACTCTCCTTTAGTTCCTGCACATTAGTACAAATGTGAGAACCACATCCAGTATCTAATACCCATGATGTAGAAGTAGATAAATTAATTTCTATAACAAAAATACCTGAAGTTGTAGGAGCTACTCCTTTCTTCTTATCTTCCAGGTACTTTGGGCAATTCCTCTTCCAATGTCCGGTCTTACCGCAATAGAAACAATTGCCTTCCTTAGCTATGCTCCCACTAGGCTTTAAAGCAGGGGCAGTTTGTTTTGGTTTGGCAACTCTGTTGGAACAAAGTGGGTCTGACATGAACCTCTAATGTTTTAAGTGGTTTTGATGATAACAAAGTATTAAAATTACAATTGGAATTACTAATGGTTATTCTAGTGTGCAGAACTACAAGTTAAAATTCATTCAGAAGCACTATGAATAGTAGCAGAGAAGCCAGTCAAAACAAGCTCTGAAAGAGTATCGCTGTTCATCAGAAGCTTAATTTTTTGCGTGCTGAAGATAGCACTTCTGAGGACCAAAAGCTAGACTCTGATAGAGTTCAGAAGCTGAAGATCTTAAGAAGCTATGACAAGAGCATCAGAAGCAAAAAGAATTTACATCACTCAAGAACTGACAGAATCAGAATCAATGATTGAAGAACTATCTACTTCAAGGCTCTGTCACATCCACAGGAAGGAATATTCGTTGGTACAACGTTAACCTTATCCATAAGTGGAGCGCATTTGAGGATTGTACTATCGTACTATTATTACTCAAAATGGATGAGTGATAAATTGAATAGCTAGGTAGTGGAATTGGAATTCCTTACCAAATAAGGCAATATACAGCTATCAATTGTACGAGTAAATTCCAGCTGGCACCTCTCTCTCTGCAACGGTCATCATCTTCCTCCAAGTATAAATAGAAGACTCAAATGGAAGAAATGACTACTGTTCTAACCACTGTTCTATTACTACGTTCAAAGACTAAGAAGCATTCTGACACCATAATTTAAATCTGTCATTCTAAGTCTTAGAACAATTTGAGTTGTATTTTGTAAACACCTCTGATAGTATATCAAGTGTTCCTTAACATTCATTCTTATTCTTAAGTTTGTTTGAGAAGTCTCTTGTTAAGTTTAACTTGAGCATTTGAGAAGTCTCTTGTTTAGTGAAACTTGAGCACCTGAGAAGTCTCTTGCAAGTGTGCTTGAGCAATTTGTAATCTTTAGTAGATTATAGTGAAAATCTCTTGTTAGTAACAAGGGGACTGGAGTACTCTCGATTTGTGAGGGGAACCAGGATAAATTCTGTGTCTTTCTTTCTCTCTCTCAGCACCCTCTCTTTATTTTGTGTTTATATCCGCTGCAAACTTAGTTTTATTTCAAAAAAATTTTAATTCTCAAAACACAATTCAACCCCCCCCCCCCTTCTTGTGTTTTTCCACCTTCAATTGGTATCAGGAGCTGGGCTGTTGCCTAACTCTCACCTATCAGTGAAACAGTTAAGATTCAGGGAGGAAAAACATGTCTGCTGAGAAGAATCTCAATGAAGTTCCGTTTGACTATGATTCTAATTCTAAAGACAGAAGGTCTTCTGACAAAATTCCCTTTTTCAATGGAACTGAGACTGGTTATCCATTCTGGAAAACCAAGATGTACAGTCACATCATGGCGATTGATTGTGATCTGTGGGACTTGGTAGAAGATGGAGTGAACTTTGAAAATATGGACTTAGAAGGCGTTGTTAGCTCTAAAGACAGAAAGGCTTTTACACCTACTCAAAAGCTGGAATATAAGAAGCATCACAGTGTAAAAGGGATGATGACAAATGCCATCTCTCATGATGAGTACTTGAAAATTGGAGATAAGAGAACGGCTAAGTCTATCTGGGATTCTCTTAAATCCAAGTATGAAGGAAATAAACAAGTTAAGGAGGCTAAGGCCAACTTGTTAGTACATCAGTATGAATTATTTAAAATGAAGGACGGAGAGGACATTGAGACAATGTTCTCTAGGTTTCAAATTCTTGTTTCGGGACTTCAAGTTTTAGATAAGAGCTATACTGAGGCTGATCATGTAAGGAAAGTACTCAGAAGCTTGCCGCCAAAGTGGAGACCAAAAGTGACAGCGTTTCAGGAATCTAAGGATTTAGATACTGTGTCTCTTGAAAGCTTGGTTAGTTCTCTAAAGAGTCATGAGATGGAACTTATGACTGATGAATCGACTAAGAAGCTAAAAGGGATAGCCCTGAGCACCAAGAGTTCCTCTAAGGCTCTGAAGGCGAAGGTTATAGTATCTGATGAAGAAGCTTCTGAAGAAGGTCACGAGATGGACTCTGATGAAGAAGAAGAAATGGTTCTGATGGCTGCAAGAGTATCGCAATGGGCTAAGAGAAGCAAGAAGTATGCTGGTAAGTTTGGAGGTTCTTCCAAGAAGGTTGGTGCTTCTAAGGATAAAAAGGAAGAACAAAACAAATGCTTTAAGTGCAACAAACCAGGACACTTCATTGCTGACTGCCCAGAGAACCTGAGTAAAACATCCAAGAGAACCTCTAACAAAGAAAGATACAAAAGTAAGCTCAAGAAGGGGTTCCTTGCCACTTGGGATGATTTGGATCAGGAATCAGATTCTGATGGGGAAGAAGAAGCAAACCTAGCCTTGATGGCAACCGCTTCTGACCAAGAGAACTCTGAGCACGAAGCTGACTCAGATTCAGAAGATGAAGATGAGGTACTTGCTAAACTTTCTCGTTCTGAATTAATAGATTCCTTAAAAGATGCCTTAAAATTTTTAACCAAAAAGGCAGGTGAGTGTAAGGTCCTTAAAAAGGCCTATAACAACCTGACCGAAAAGGCAAATGAAATAATTGAACAAAATGAGTCTCTAAAATCAAGAAATGAATTTATGGAAACTCATTATGTTCTTGATGATAAGGTTCCTCCAGAACATGAATTTGCTCTTCAGGAATTCCTTATCAATGGAATGAAAAGAAGTAAAATAGCCTCTTTGATTTATCATGTAAGTAGAAATAGAGGAGAAGGTCTTGGATTCTCACGTTTTAAAGATAATCCATTATCTTCAAAGTCCTCTAATATAGATAAATCAAAACCTAAGGTTGTCTTTGTGAAGAGTCAATCAGAAGTTCTAAATGAGTCAGCTTCTAATAGAACATCAAAGCCAGAGGCTCAAAAGTCAAAGGCTCAGAAGGATAAAACCTCAGAACCTAAGATTTTTAAGCCTCAAGCTAATGTTAAATCTAAAGAAGCTCTGACACATTCAAGAACAAAGCTCAAGAGCTATACTAAACCCAAAAACTTTTTAACAAGGGTGGTTAACTCTAGAGGCTCTGATAGGTCTTTCAAACAAAGACCACCTAGACCTGTAAAGACTAACACAAAAGGACCCATAAAGATATGGGTACCAAAATCTCAAATAATATTTGCTTCAGGTTTGCACACCAAGAAGGCCAAAGCAGCAATGCTGGTACCTGGACAGTGGCTGCTCACGACATATGACGGGAGAAAGGCATATGTTCCAAACCCTGACTCTGAAAGAGGGAGGTACTGTGGGATTTGGAGGCAATCAAAAAGGGAAGATCACTGGTACTGGTACAGTTGGTAATTCTTCTCTTTCAATTAATAATGTCTGGTTAGTTGATGGCCTTAAACACAATCTACTTAGCATTAGTCAATTTTGTGATAGTGGATTTGTTGTTAAATTTGATAAAGAAGCATGTACTGTAATCAGAGATTCTGACAAGTCCATAGTGTTCAGAGGTCTAAGGAAAGGCAACGTTTATAAAATCAATCTGTCAGAACTCACAGAGCAAAAGATAGTGTGTCTTTTATCTGTTAATGATGAGAAATGGGTCTGGCACCAACGTTTAGGACATGCTAACTGGAGATTAATCTCTAAGCTTAGCAAACTAAACCTGGTTAAAGGCTTACCAAATCTCAACTATCATTCAGATGCTCTGTGTGGTCCTTGTCAAATTGGTAAGATTTCAAAAACATCTTTTAAACCTAAAAATGTTGTCTCCACCTCAAGACCTTTAGAACTGCTTCACATTGATTTGTTTGGTCCAGTAAGTACTGCCTCAATCAATGGGAAGAAATATGGATTAGTCATTGTTGATGATTACAGTAGATGGACTTGGGTAAAGTTTCTAAGAGTAAAAGGTGATGCATATGATGTGTTCAGCATCTTCTGCACTCAAGTGCAAAACGAGAAAGGTCTCAAAATCTTAAAGGTAAGAAGTGACCATGGTGGTGAGTTTGAAAACGAACCTTTTGCAACCTTTTGTGAAGATCATGGCATTGTCCATGAGTTCTCTGCTCCTAGAACACCACAACAAAATGGTGTGGTAGAGAGAAAGAACAGGTCTTTACAAGAGATGGCAAGAACCATGATGCATGAGACAAAACTTGCTAAGCACTTCTGGGCAGAAGCTGTAAACACAGCTTGTTATATTCAAAACAGAATCTATATTAGACCTCTATTGAATATAACAACATATGAACTTTTCAAAGGAAGAAAGCCCAATATTTCTTATTTTCATCAGTTTGGATGTACTTGTTACATTCTAAACAACAAGGCCTACAAAAGAAAATTTGATGCCAAAGCTTGTAAGGGAATCTTTATAGGTTACTCTGAACGCTCAAAGGCATACAGAGTGTATAATTCTGAAACTAACACAGTGGAAGAATCTATACATGTTAGATTTGATGATAAAGAGCCTGACAGTAAAATGTCAGAGCAAGATAATAGTTATGCAGGTGTTCCATACCAATACACCAATACAGAACCTGAAAAAGCATCAGAAGCTGTTGAAGCTTCAGAAGCTGTATTGGAAGAAGATGCTGAAGAAGCATCTCAATTAGAAGCATCACAAGAACATGATGACACTTCAGAAGAAGACACTCAACCAAGTGCTGATGTTGATGAAGCTCCAAGAAGGAAGTTCAAATATAGATCATCACATCCAGAAGATCTAATTCTTGGAAACAAAGAAAGTCCAAGAAGGACAAGATCAGACTATCAACAACTTGATTCACTTCTGGGACTAATCTCAATGATAGAACCAAAGAATGTTGATGAAGCACTTACTGACGATGGATGGATTGTAGCTATGCAAGATGAGCTCAATCAGTTTCAAAGAAATGATGTATGGGATTTAGTGCCAAGACCAGCACATAAGAACATCATTGGAACTAAGTGGGTATTTAGAAACAAGATGAATGAACAAGGTGAAGTGGTAAGAAATAAAGCTAGACTGGTAGCACAAGGCTACAGTCAGCAAGAAGGTATAGACTTCACTGAAACATTTGCTCCAGTAGCAAGACTGGAAGCAATCAGGTTACTTCTTTCATATGCTGTTAACAATGGAATCACATTGTACCAAATGGATGTTAAGAGCGCCTTTCTTAATGGTGTTATTTCTGAAGAAGTATATGTCAAACAACCCCCAGGTTTTGAGGATTTGAAAAATCCTGATTATGTTTATAAACTTAAGAAATCACTCTATGGTCTCAAACAAGCTCCAAGAGCTTGGTATGAAAGACTGAGTAATTTCCTTTTAGAAAATGGTTTTCAAAAAGGTCAAATTGACAATACATTATTCAGAAAGACATCTAAGAAAGATATCTTAATCATTCAAATATACGTTGATGATATTATTTTTGGTTCTACTAATGCTTCCTTGTGCAAGAGTTTTTCAAAGCTGATGCAGGATGAATTCGAGATGAGTATGATGGGTGAATTGAAGTTCTTCCTTGGAATCCAAATTAATCAAGGAAAAGATGGCACTTACATTCATCAAAGCAAGTATACAAAAGAGCTTCTGAAGAAGTTCAACCTTGATGACTGCAAGATAATGTCTACACCCATGCATCCTACCAGCAGCTTAAGCAAGGAAGAGATAGGAAGCAAAGTAGATCAGAAGCTGTATCGAGGTATGATTGGTTCTTTACTCTACCTTACAGCATCTAGACCTGATATTTTATATAGTGTATGCTTGTGTGCTAGATTCCAGTCAGATCCTAGAGAACCTCACTTAACTGTTGTTAAGAGGATCTTTAGATATCTGAAAGGAACTACTAATCTAGGACTTCTTTATAAAAAATCCCTAGATAGTAAGCTAGTTGGATTCTGTGATGCTGACTATGCTGGTGATAAGATTGAGAGGAAATCCACTAGTGGAAATTGCCAATTCATTGGTGAGAATCTCATATCTTGGGCCAGTAAGAGACAAACAACTATTGCTTTGTCTACAGCAGAAGCAGAATACATCTCAGCTGCTAAATGCTGCACACAGCTTCTCTGGATGAAATATCAGTTGGAAGATTATAACATAGCTGAAAGTAGTATTCCACTATATTGTGACAATACTGCTGCTATTCATTTGTCTAAGAACCCTATTCTACACTCTAGAGCTAAACATATTGAAATAAAACACCATTTTATAAGGGATCATGTTCAGAAAGGTACAATAGATATTAAATTCATTGATACTGAACATCAATGGGCTGACATATTTACTAAACCTTTAGCTATTGAGAGATTTGATTTTATCAAAAAAAATTTGAACATGCACTATATCTCTGAAGAAAATTAGCTCTGAGAAGTAGAATAAAATTAGCATCTGAAGCTCTATCAGAACCTCTTATAATTTAGAGTATCCCTTGGGAAGCTCTGAATAATTTAGGCTCTGAAGAGTAACAGGTTCTGATGAGGTGTCAGATACAAATGAGTGAGGCTCTGAACCTTTTGGAAATGAAACGTTCAGTACGAGTAAGTGTACAACAGTTGTCTATACACGCGTCAGCTATGATTAAACTTTTACAACACGTGTCTAGATCCTGACGGGCAGAGAACAGTTAATGATGATTATGGCAGTTAAGTATATTATTTAATTTTTAAAACTGCTCACGCTCCCTCCCAATGTTTATTTTCTCTGTGTATGTGTGCTAGTTACTATTCATAAGTCACTTCACTCACTTGCACAACTTTTTACACAAAATCACTACCTACACAACCCTAGACCTTACAGAAATTCCCAATCTTCATCTTCTTAATTCTCTGCAACTATGGCTGCTCGTTCATCAAACGAAATCATTCAAGAACCCTTTAACCCCACGTTACCACCCATCATCGATCTTAATTCAAAAGATAATCTAGTCTACGAACATCATCAAACTGACGCTGGACCAGATGCTTATGATTTCTTCACTGAGAAGTTCGTAGATTTTGACAGTTTGAAAGCAAATGGGATTGACATTCAATACTTGTTCTACAACCAACAATGGCAGAATTATTTTGAGATGCTTAATGGCTTCGTATACTACGACATAGTAAAGTATTTCTGGCAGAAGGCTAAAGTGTACGATAGAGCAAGTGCTGATAAAGAATACAAGGATATGGTTGAGAAGAACAAGGAATTACGAGGGAAAACAAGAAAGGAACTTGGTCTTAAACCTTATAGAGAAAGGGAAATTAGGTCAAATATTTTGGGAATCAATGTTGTGATAACTCAGGCACACATTGCTAAGATTCTGGGTTTAGACAACAAAGGAGAAGATATAGAAGTGTATGATAAGAAAAGCAAGCATTTGGATTCAATTCATCAGGATCTCTTTAAATCTGGATGCACACAAAAGGATTTTGGAAAAGTAATGCACATGAAGCACACATTTGAATTTGCTTTCAGAATGTGTTTGTCTACCATCTTCACCAGAAAAGGTGGATTGGATACCATCTCCATTCCACACAAACATCTCATCTGGTTCTTATACAAGAGGGTGAAAGTTAATTTGGCTAAGATTCTTTTTGATCACATGTGCTTTACCATCAATGAGGGTAGAACTAAAATACCATCAGTCATTCATCACCCAAGGTTAATTTCAGAACTGATAAGGCAAACCAAACTCACAGATATTGTGAGTGCCAAAGAAAAACTTAGAGTTTTCCAAACTGCTAAGTATGATGCATCAGTTCTGGTCAACATGAAGAGAAAAACCAAGGAAGAAATCATTCAAGTGAAAACACCTCTACAGCAAGTGTACGAGAAGTACTTCTGGTGTGATGGGTTTCCCACCATATCAGAACATGATAATGATGAGGTCATCAAGAACTTTCTTGAATCAGTAAGAAGAGATACTGGGGTTAGTGTGCCCAGGAAAATGGTTGTAAGTGTTCCCAATTGGGATATCTTCAAGGGACCAAGAGATATTACAAGGAACAGAAGAAAGCCAAGAACTACTGAGCAAGAAATGATTGATGAAGGCTCTGATGATCAAGGACATGCTAGTACTGATGAGATTGAGGAAGGTGCTGGAAATATGATGACTGAAAGTGTTCAGAAGGAAAAGCGGACAAAGAAAAGGCATGATAGGCCTTCAGCTTCTGAGGAAGATCAGAACCTTGCTAAACCTGCAAAGAGATTAAAGACCAGAGCTTCTAAACCAAAAGGTAAGACCTCTGAATCTAATACTTCTAGCATTCCTGTAGCTCAGGATATTGGTTCTGAACCCCAACCCTCCATTGCTAACCCTTCTACTTCTCAACCTCCATCATCTACCAATCAATCTCAACCCATAGACTTCACTGTACCTATTAGTGTAGTCTTACCTGATCATAAAGCTATATCATCATCATCATCTGATACTAGCACTGATTCTGAGGAATTCATTGCTAAGATAATCAGAAAAGAACCAAAGAAAACAAATCTTAAAAAGACTACCAAGAGACCCTTCAAAAAGCCAATTCAACGTTCCTCTGATGAAGAAACCCCCATCATTAATCAACCAACCACTACTGAATCCGTTCTTGATCATCTCCAACAACATCTATCTGGAGATGCCTTTACACATTCCAATCCCAACTCTCCTCGTCTTCCTATTATCAAACCCTCTACTGTTCAAACTATCCAAAAACCACCTATTGTTCAAGTCATTCAAACTCCTCCTCCCTCACTTGATCACATCTCACAAATAAATCCACCTACATTTACACCTGCTCAGGATGAGTCAATTGCTCATTCTGAAGCCCAACAAGAATCACCTCATCAATCACCCAATAAAGTCATGACTGAACAACAAAATCAATCACCTCAACCTGAAGTATACTCTGATGAATCATCTCCTTCACCTTCACCACAACCTGCCTCTGACCCACTCAATAAACCTCTAGTTTTAGAAGAGGTTCTTGAGCTTTACCAACACCTAACTAAAGCTGAACATCAAATATTCAAGGATTCCATCAATCTTGATGATGATATCATATCTCCAAATCTCAGTAAAATCAAAATCATTGAACTCAAAAGAAAGAAACCTGAACCAACCATTCCCTTTGACCCATCCTTACCCTTTTTCAATTCTGACTCTGAACCAAACCTTGAGTTGCTAAATAATGCTATAGGTATTAGACTTAAGAGGTTCAAACAAAAAGAGGAAGAAGCTCTTATCTTCCCTTCTGATATAGATGCTGATGTCAGGGAATTAGAGCACTTATTTGGTAAATCTTTAAGGATTCTCAGTACTCATCTGAAGGATAAGATTAAGGGTAGAGGAGCAAACACTGTACGGGAACTGTTTGAGATTGTTGAGAAGCTAAACGCTCCAAGGCTCACATCTTACAACCATGTTAAGGAGCAGGCTAGGATAGCTGCTGAAGAAGAAGAGAAGAGGCAAGCTGAAATTGAGCACAAAAGGCTAGCTGAACAAGAAGCATTGAAATTATTGGTAGATAGGGCTGTACATATTGCTACATTTGAAACCAATAAGATCAATGAGAATCAAGCTGCTGAACAAGATGTTGCCATGCTTGATCAAAATCTGATAAGAGAAGATACGGATATCAATGAAGATTCTGACAAGGGTAAGAAGCCCATTTTTGTTCCAACTCCTTCTCACTCTCCTATGAAGATTGACATAGCCTCAACCTCATCTGCAATACCTCCTGCGGTTCAAGATGCGTTGGATAATCTCAGAACTGACATGGCTAATGAAATTGATGAACTAAGAGTGGATGTGCGCACTGATGTGAATGCTGCTGTGGAATCAGTTCACAAAAGGATGGATGACATGATGTTAACCCTTCTGAAAGCCATAGCAGATGTTAAGAAACCTTAGTCATTGTTTGAGCACTTGTTTTGATGTTAGTTCTTGTGTAATTTTGGGATAATTTTTTTTTTAATTCATATCTATATTATCCATATTTGTGTGTTTGTTATTTGCTTATATGTTTGTTTTATATTTGTTTTTCAAAATTTAACTTTTCTATATACCATGATATTGTCTGGTACTCTTGAGAATTCTGACTCTAGTGAAAGATGCTGAAGAGCATCTTAGTTTTTAAACTAATAAGCCTAGGATTTTCAAAACCTAAGAGTCTCTCTCATCAGTACTCCTGTTTACTCATGAAATAGCTTCTTAGTATTAAAGCCTGTTTAACAACGGGGCACCAATACCGAATGAGGCGTGTCTGGTAACTGGTTTTCTGACAATAGGAATGAGGTATATATACATAAGAAACTTGCTTAAAACAAAGGGAATTAATAGCATAAACTCCTTTATTAATATTATTGAAGAATTTCTATTACATAGAATGATAAGACTCTACTTAGAGCTAGGCTTAACTTCAGAAGACTCTGCATCTAGCTTCTTATGTTTCTCCTTAATGTAAGCAAGCAAGTTGGCAGTGGCCTTTTGCACTAGTTCTTCAGTGTTCTTCTGAACAGCAGCCTCGTACTCTTCGTATGGAGTATCATCATTGTATGTCCATAAAAATTCTTCCAGATCAGAGCCCAATTCCTCCTCCTCTGACTCTGTCAAAATCAGTTCTTGCTTGTTCCTTTCGTAGCGAAGCTTGTTTTCTTCGCAGCGCCAGGGCTCTGCTCCCCTCTTGCTCTTTCCTTTTGAGCCTGAAGCATCCTTGGTAACCTGCCTTTTCATTGTATGCTTTTCTTTTGATGTTACTTGATTACTCTGAATGAGTAAAATGAGAGGAATCATCCCTTTTTATAGTGTCATCAAGCTCTCTTATCAGGAAGGTTTTCAACACAATTCATTAAATGAATTTAGTTGTCATCACTTCTTGACTTGACTGCCTTGTTATGACGCATTTGACTGCTTGGTTTTCTGTGTCTTTTTGACTGATGCCAAAAGGGGGAGTAAGAGTAGCGTTAAAATTAATGTTGATTCATTCATATACTGCTCAATCTGAAACTGTAATGTTAAATGCATTATGAATCAATATTTATCTCTTATGATTCTTTCTCATTCTGAACGATTATTGAAAGGGGAGAAAATTTAAGAACCTAAAATAAAATTCATAGACAATGTCAGAAGAGCTTGCAAACCGCTTCTGAGCATTATCAAACTCTAAGAAGTAAAGCTTACAAAACTATGCTTCTGAGAGTTAAATATGAAAATTTATTTTAAGTTAATAAATCGACTCTTAAACTGTTTTAATTAATTATGGATAAAACTTAGGGGGAGCTTACAAACCTACCCTTATGGATTATCAGACTCAGGGGGAGATTGCAAACCTTTGAAACCTGAAGTCATCATAATTAAATTAAATCAACAACAATTGAATTTTAATGCTTTGGTTTGTCATCATCAAAAAGGGGGAGATTGTTGGAACAAAGTGGGTCTGACATGAACCTCTAATGTTTTAAGTGGTTTTGATGATAACAAAGTATTAAAATTACAATTGGAATTACTAATGGTTATTCTAGTGTGCAGAACTACAAGTTAAAATTCATTCAGAAGCACTATGAATAGTAGCAGAGAAGCCAGTCAAAACAAGCTCTGAAAGAGTATCGCTGTTCATCAGAAGCTTAATTTTTTGCGTGCTGAAGATAGCACTTCTGAGGACCAAAAGCTAGACTCTGATAGAGTTCAGAAGCTGAAGATCTTAAGAAGCTATGACAAGAGCATCAGAAGCAAAAAGAATTTACATCACTCAAGAAATGACAGAATCAGAATCAATGATTGAAGAACTATCTACTTCAAGGCTCTGTCACATCCACAGGAAGGAATATTCGTTGGTACAACGTTAACCTTATCCATAAGTGGAGCGCATTTGAGGATTGTACTATCGTACTATTATTACTCAAAATGGATGAGTGATAAATTGAATAGCTAGGTAGTGGAATTGGAATTCCTTACCAAAGAAGGCAATATACAGCTATCAATTGTACGAGTAAATTCCAGCTGGCACCTCTCTCTCTGCAACGGTCATCATCTTCCTCCAAGTATAAATAGAAGACTCAAATGGAAGAAATGACTACTGTTCTAACCACTGTTCTATTACTACGTTCAAAGACTAAGAAGCATTCTGACACCATAATTTAAATCTGTCATTCTAAGTCTTAGAACAATTTGAGTTGTATTTTGTAAACACCTCTGATAGTATATCAAGTGTTCCTTAACATTCATTCTTATTCTTAAGTTTGTTTGAGAAGTCTCTTGTTAAGTTTAACTTGAGCATTTGAGAAGTCTCTTGTTTAGTGAAACTTGAGCACCTGAGAAGTCTCTTGCAAGTGTGCTTGAGCAATTTGTAATCTTTAGTAGATTATAGTGAAAATCTCTTGTTAGTAACAAGGGGACTGGAGTACTCTCGATTTGTGAGGGGAACCAGGATAAATTCTGTGTCTTTCTTTCTCTCTCTCAGCACCCTCTCTTTATTTTGTGTTTATATCCGCTGCAAACTTAGTTTTATTTCGAAAAAATTTTAATTCTCAAAACACAATTCAACCCCCCCCCCCCCCCTTCTTGTGTTTTTCCACCTTCAAACTCCCTTGCCTTTCCACTTACCACCTTGCTTCTTGTGATGCTTATTTCCATTACTAACCATTAGAATGGATTTCCCTTTAGTCTTCAAGTTTTGCTCGGCAGTTCTCAACATGCCTAGCAATTCAGGAAGAGTCTTATCCAAATCATTCATGTTGAAGTTTAGGATAAACTGATTGAAACTATCCGGCAACGATTGCAGAATAAGGTCAGTTGCAAGTTCTTTCTCAAGGGGAAATCCTAGCCTTTCAAGGTTTCCCACGTACCCAATCATCTTGAGCACAGATGCCCTGCGCCCCGCGCAGGCCCGTGCCAAAAACCTAGTTTTTCGCGAATCCTAATGCAGAATTTCGTGCCGTCAAAACCTTTTATGACCTGAATTTCGATATGATTGAATAACATGTCATTGCTTCACCATACTAATGTCGGATTCCAAAGCAAATGATCATGAATCAATTCAATATCAATTTTCTTTCATAATTTGTTTTATTGGACGAAATTACGAACGATGCATCAAATACACCGTTTTGCATTACGATCACTTATATCATATATAAGTTTTGATCATTCTTATTTGCATGAACCTATGACAATTAACATATCACAGCTTCACCATACAATTGTCGGTTCCGAAGCCGTTTCAATGTTCTTCATCAACTTTTCATACAAATAGATGCCGAATTTTTAATTGCTCGATTTTAATCTTTATTAAATGTTTTAATCATATTAAAAACTGAATTCATGAAAATAAACAATTATCGATTCATGGATTCGTAAGTGGCTCTTGATACCAATTGAAGGAACTTAACAACAGATAAGCAGCGGAATTTAAAATTTTTCCTTCGTTGGATCCTTACGAATGATCATGAATCGTGGTTTAAGAATTTTACCTCTTGTAGAATTCTTTTCTTTTCACGAACAGCTGGAGATTAGACTTTGAATCACGAACAAGTCACGTGCTAATCACCACCACCTTTGATCACGAGCGTTAACGGTATAACGCCTCTAACTAGTCCACACGAACAAGATCCCTCCAAGAGAGTGCTAGCTCCAAGAATGAAGGTTTCTAGTGAGAGGTGGGAAATAAGGATTAGGGTTTTAGAGATTGATTTTTCATCAAGTGGTTTTCTTTCTCACAAGTGTTCTATTTATAGAACCACTTGTCTTGGGCACCAAGACAAACCATTTGTCATTGGGCCACAATTTTACTAAAACCTTTTAATTAAATAAACCTTTTAAGAAACGCACCCCCCATGTGCTATGTACACATGAGTGCTTTCTATTTCATAACAAATTATGAATTACTTTATTTAATTACCATGATACCCTTATCATAATTCCTTATTTCTCTGAGGTGCACCGTACCTTACGGTGTTCCAATTTTCACACTAGCTTGTTCTTATGTGTGTGACCCTTGTAGGTTTCCATAACGTTGGCAATTATATTAAATCATCTATTTAATATAATAAACAATGAGCGGTATCTAGCAACACATCATTGCTACCCAAGTTATGAGAAATTGACATGT
Source organism: Trifolium repens (assembly GCA_030408175.1). Classification (NCBI taxonomy): domain Eukaryota; kingdom Viridiplantae; phylum Streptophyta; class Magnoliopsida; order Fabales; family Fabaceae; genus Trifolium; species Trifolium repens. The sequence continues at coordinate 37,836,720 of CP125848.1, read as the reverse complement.
GATCATAACATAACCTTAGTGATAATATATGTGTGTACAATTACCCCTTTGCCCCTTATGTCTATATTGAACACAAAGCATACTTGGTGTCATCTTTGTCCAGTTCAATATTGGGCCCATGACATTTATCCTGTTATGCAGGATTGGCAAATTCCATCTAGGACACTACTGTCCCTCAGCATGCTTTGTGAAGTACCCATTAACTGCCTTTATGGTCATCCTGTTACGGACAACGTTAGATCAGTAACAAAGCACTTGACTCCACATCTAGGGTACAAAGTGGTTTCAGGTCTAAGGGCGGCTTACATCATTATCACCATGAGAGTAACTTATGACACTTTGCATAACTTTGCATGTAGTACTCTCATAGCGGGTCAATCCGGTATAAATATTACTCCTAATATTTCTTATACCTATGTCAAGACTTGATAACTCCTTATCCTATGATCCATGAGATGCGATCATCAGTCTATCTTCATAATAGTCTCTATGTTTTATCATTATCCCAATTCATGATAAAACTCGACTACGGATACTTTAAGAATAGCGTCTTTATGTTTAATGTAATCTCATGATTAAGTCACACTTAATATTAAACAGACTTTCTATTCTAGGGACTTCATTATTTTGAACATACAAACATAATAAAGAAAATGCCTTTTATTATTAATAAAGAAACAATACATTTATTAATAATTTATTCGATACAAGTAATAAAGTCATTGGCCTCTAGGGCTTACACCAACAGTTATTAACGTAGGGAAACTTCAATATACATAGAGTAACAATAAGGTGTTACTACAATAAAGGAAAAGTCACCGCCGAATAATATTCTGAATAACTATGTTATACACCGTTCATGTCAAATAGGAAGAAGAGAGTGAGTCCAGCCACCATACTTATCCTCTATGTATCTTGAATCAATTTATCTTTATATTTTTTGCATAGCATTACGCTTATTTTTATAAAACTTTTTTCCAAAACCCAAAGCAAATGCAAATATACAAACTTAAATAACGCTAACAACGCTGCGGCACGATCCCTGTGGATACGAACTCATTCTAGATACCTAGAGTGTGAATTATTACTCGACGACAGACTGGTGCACTTGCTAGAATGCAGTCAGTATGCATGATATAAATTGAGCTCTATAGTTGTTGTCTTATTTTAATTAAAGATGTATCATGATATAATTTGTAATTTTGTATTAGGTGTTGTCTTGATAATTAAGTTATTAGTAGTGCTTTTAAAATAATGCGATATTTGAACCATCGTTTTTATAATTCAAATTTTATTTTCCGTTGGGCATTTTGAAAAATATTTTATAAAAGTAGAAATAGTTATAATTGAAGGGTTTATTTGTTTTACAGAATACTCCCTCTAGCTTTATTTATAAACAAAAGTTGTTTTTTAGGTTTATTGGAGACATGATGTATCTAGTCTATATTTAAGCTAAATACATTAGTTATTAAATGGACCTAAAGAACAATTTTGACTTATAAATAAGACCGGAGGGAGTATCTGACTTGGATTCTGTTTTCTATAAATAAATACTCCTCCGGCCTTATTTATAAACAAAAGTTGTTTTTTAGGTTCATTCAATAACTGATGTATTTAGCTTAAAATATAGATTAGATACATTACTTCTCCAATAAATCTAAAAAACAACTTTTACTTATAAAAAAGGCCGAAAAGAATAGTATTTTATTTATAGAAAAATAAGAGAGGTTGGAGTTGCCGTAACACAAATCAATTTGAACCGAAATCAATTTTATAAAATCAAATCAAAATTTATCACCACACAACCCAAATACATTTTACAGTGCATTAAAAAAGCAACACAATAAACCCGAAGAGTAAGAACTAGAGAGGCAGTAATTATGATAATTGAATAATTACTAGTACTCCCTCCATCCTTAGGCAGGAAATACTAGGAAATAATACTAGGCACAGCCATAGGCAGAAGAAGAAGAAGTAGCAGTATCACAAACATTAGACAGTAGACAGGTTTTGATTAGACAAATGTCAAATAATTTGACAGCATGTATCAAAAAAGGGAAACACAGCCCAATTTTCAGTATTTATTGAGGCAGGAGCAATAAGTGTTACTTATAAACTAGTCTTCACTCTATGAAGCAAAGATGAACACACCACCTATTTCCAACCAATGAAGAAATGAACAAAAAGAAGTAGCATGTGATTTTGCTCTAAATCAAAAACAACCCTTCAATCCTAGTAAGAGCGGCTACTATACTACTATTACTGTAGTAGCTGCCAGCACCAAAACCATAATAATTCCTACCTTACCCATTACTTTTGCCACCGTGATGTGATATAGCTCCAATTCCCAATTATCCGATATACTCCTTTCGTCCCATTTTAAATGATATTTTTTTGACTTAATGTACTATTAATTTGATCCGCTTTGACCTTATTTTTCTACTAATATATACATGCAAATATTAGCATATGATATGTTGTTTGATTTGTCTCGACAGACACTTTCAAAATATATCATTTTTATAATTTTTAATAATAGATAATTAGAGATATTGACGATTAAAGTTGTGCATTGACAAACGTGTCAGTGGTCAAACAGGTCATTTATTTTGAGACAGATGGAGTACTTTATTACGGTAAATGTTAAACATTGCACATTTTGCACCAGTTAAAATATAAGTTATGTACTCCCTCCGACCTTATTTATAAGCAAAAAATACTTTTTGGATTTATTGAACTATTGATGTATCTAACTAAAATATAGACTAGATACCTTAATTGTTTAATGAATCTAAAAATTAACTTTTACTTATAAATAAAGCCGGAGGGAATACTACTTTTTAATATAAAATTTACTATTATTTAGTTCTTAACTAGTACACCGAATGCACTAGTTAACAAAATTCATATATTACTCACTACATTTTAAAATAAGTGACATTTTCTAAAAACAAATGAAACATTTTACTCAATTGTTCCATTTTAAATGACATGTGATCATTGTTTAAGAAAAATACAATAATTAATTAAAGAGAGAAAATATGATTTTAATTTAATTGCCCTTACAAAAATATTGATAATTTACTTGAAAGTCGTAAAAATAATAATAATTATACTTTATTTATCTCAATATATAAGACTTTTTTTATAGATGTACAAGAATTAAGAAAAATAATTTTTGTATTAAATTTGACAATATTTTTTTTTTCCAAAATGGTCCTTCAATTATTAAGATACGGATAAAATAATATGTAAGAGCATCCATTTAAGTTTTTAAATGGGCTCAACTTAATTTTTTATATTATTTTACACTTCACAATTATTTTAACAATTCAACTACATTTTTTATATGGCCAATTCTAGCATGGGTGAGTGTCATAGGTCTCCCACTATGGGAGAGTTATTTTGACCATTAGATTATGATGGTCTACAATAAACTATAATAAAGTTTATACATTGTATTCTAATATATATTATATATCTTTTCGAGTATTTTTTCTCGTGAACTTTTCGTTTACTTTTTCTCGAAAACTTTTCGAGTATTTTTTCTTGAAAACTTTTCGAGTATTTTTTTCTCGAGAACTTTTTGAGAATTTTTTCTCAAAAACTTTTCCGTAACTTTTTTCTCGAAAACTTTTCCAGAACTTTTTTCTCGAAAACTTTTCGAGTATTTTTTCTCCAAAACTTTTCGAGTACTTTTTCTCGAGAATTTTTCTTGGAAACTTTTTCGGAACTTTTTTCTCGAAAATTTTTCGAGTATTTTTTCTCGTAAACTTTACGAGTATTTTTTCTCGTAAACTTTTCGAATATTTTTTCTCGAAAACGTTTCGAGTATTTTTTCTTGAAAACTTTTCGAGTATTTTTTTCCCGAGAACTTTTTGAGAATTTTTTCTCAGAAACTTTTCCGGAACTTTTTTCTCGAAAACTTTTCGAGTCTTTTTCTCCAAAAATTTTCGAGTATTTTTTCTCGAGAACTTTTCTCGGAAACATTTTCGGAACTTTTTTCTCGAAAATATTTCAAGTATTTTTTGTCGAAAATGTTTCGAGTATTTTTTTCGTAAACTTTTCGAGTTTTTTTTCTCGTAAACTTTTCAAATATTTTTTCTCGAAAACTTTTCAAGTATTTTTTTTTGAAAATTTTTTGAGTTTTTTTTCTCGAGAACTTTTTGAGTATTTTTTCTCAATAATTTCGAGATTTGTTTCTCGGAAACTTTTTCGGAACTTTTTTCTTGAAAACATTTCAAGCATTTTTTCTCGAAAACATTCTGAGAATTCTCGGATTGTTTCTTTTGTTTTTAATAACGTATGTGTGAATTCTAGGAATTTTTTATCCAAAATTCTTTCTGAAAATTCTTGGAATTCTCGATTCCGGGAATTCTCGGATTGTTTCTTTTGTTTTTAATAACTTATGTGTGAATTCTAAAAAAATAAAATGTTTCAAATAAAAATTTACAGATTATTGTTATTTTTTAAAGAAAAATATAATCTTTCAAATAGATATTATTGATTTAAAATTTTAATTTGAAAATTTTATTCATTAAAAAAATTTGAAAAGTTTATGATTTTTTTTTTATAAATGAAACTGTCAAATACATTTTATGAATTTTATTCTAAAATAATATTTGTGAGAGTTTCTAAAATAAAAATAAAAAAAAGTTTCTAAAAAAATATATAATATTTGAGTGTTTCCACTAAGAAAAAATATATTTGAGAGTTTCCAAAAAATATATATTATAGATTAGAATACAATGTATAAAGTTTATTATGGTTTATTGTAAACCTTCATAATCTAAGGGTCAAAATAACTCTCCCATGGTGGGAGACCTATGACACTCACCCATGCTAGAATTGGCCTTCTTATATATCCATACAAACCATTAAAAACTTAAAAAATGGGTCCCGTTAAACGCGCTATATCCCACAATACATTAGTTTAATATATAAATTGCAATAAAGCACAAAAAAATCGTTCGTGTAGTCATGAATTAGAGAACGCCCTTAAAAGCTAAATAGCCGTAACATTCTGACAAGAGATTCTTGGTCTAAGTGTAGGAGTGCTACAACAAAATCGATAATAAAGCTCTAATAAAATGGAACAACAACATTTTGTAAAAAATATTTCCAAATGAAAATATATTTAATAGATACATTTTTTACAAAAAAAATTTATCTTAAAAAACATTTTATATTATCTTAAAAATATATTTATATTTTTGACAATTTCTTAGTATGTGATGACTGATGATGATCTAACACTAGGACACAAAACAAAACAATGTGGAGGACAGCTTGTGGCCTCTACTAGCCAACTCCGTACTAATATGCAAATGCAAGTTTTAAAAAGAAGAAACATCAAAGGGACAACCCAACAAAAGTTCCTGTTTTGTTTCCCCACTTTCTTACTAGCATTTGAGATTCACAATCACTTTTGTGCTGCTTTTAGCTTATATATATTATATTTGAAAAAACAAATAGAAAAGCTTTTTTGACAACCTTCACTTTCTTCTTTTTCATTAATCCAAGCAAAATATGCAAAAGTGGGTTTCATAGTAAAAAAGGCTTAAAGAAACCATTACAACTTTTTTCCTTCTACTACTAGTACTAGTACCTAATTAGCTATAGCCCTAAAAATACTTTGTCTTCCCAAATTGCTAATCTCACCAACTTCCAAATTTCTACATTGTTAGATATTGGCCCAAAAAAACACTAAATTTAGTTATCATATGTAAGAGCCTAATCCACTTAAATTAGTCTTTTCTTCAACTCCTCAAATATTTTCTTCAAAGTCCCAACAAAATGTAGTAAACTAGTGTAATTGGAAGAGCAATTAGCATTCCAAATATAACCCTGCAACAAAACAAAATAAATAACATTAAAAAACATTAACTTTTTTAACATTTATGAATCTAGGTGAAAGTTGATATAAAGTAATGAAAAATAATTCATACCCAGTGCTAAGAATGTCAGGATGAACATTGTATTCCTTGGCAAACACAAAGGGAACAATTCCTTGGGGAAGAGCAGCCTAGAAATAAACAATAAACACACATTAATCCATTGAATAAAGGAATAAAACCATTTTTTTTTTGTGATCTTAGGAATAAAACCAATGTTAACAAGAAAATTCTTTGGTTTTGTTTATCATACCTGTACAATAGCAATGTGCAACAGGACTCCCCTAAGTCCTACAACAATCGACGAAACAGCCATCACAGCCGGGCCAGTAAGGAAACGAACCGCCATTGCAAATGAAGCAACTGTGTTTCCACAAGCAATAATCCTTGGTTGTAATGCCATGAACAATCCTACAAATTCAACAGGAAAAAATCAAATTTTTAATCACTTAACACACAAATAGTTCTCAAAATCAATCAAACATAGTAAATCAAAAAATATACCAAGGCTAAACATAGCCATTCCAAGGCCAGCATCAGATAAAATTGCTATTGACTTGGCAATAATTGCAGGCATAACAATATTCCACCTACAAATTCAACATGAAAGGTTAAGATTTTGTAAATTATTTAATCAAACAAATTTAAAAAAAGAAGTGAAAGTTGCATACCTAAATGAGATCAAAGACCAAATGAGACCAATAAGACTAGAATAAGTATTAGGATTCCTAATCAATTTTCTCCAAACCATAATCAAAATAAGTCTTGTCATAACACTAGCAGGTGGCATGTTTGTTGGCTTAGAATCACTTTGAGAACCAGCTTTTGGATGAAGCTCAGTAGTTGAACTTGAACCAAGCTTTGAAAGCACTGGTCCTTCTTTGTCTACACCATTAGCAACAGTTCTATTTCCGAAGCTAAATTCATCATGGCTAAATTCTTCATAATCTAATAACCAACAAACAAAAAATTACAAATATCAAATCATTGACATTATTGAATAAAGAAAAAACCAAATACTACTAAGATACAAACAAAAATCTAATAAACCCCACTTAAGCTATTGTAATTCCAACACCAACCCACTTAAAAGAGACAAACAATAATTCATTGGGAACAATAACAACTAAGAAAAACATGTCAAAAAAACAAAACTTTTATCACAATCAAACAACTACCAAATCACTAAAAAAACCAAAACATTAAAAAAGTCAAAAGGGGTGAAATTAATGAGTCTAAAAACAAAACCTTTTTGGTGAGCTGCTCCATTAAGTTGATCATTGCCATAATCACCTCCACCTCTAAAGACATGAATTCCACCTTCAGAAACAGGTGAAGCACTTGAACTCCAAACAAACATATGAAGATCTTTTCCATCACCACCACCATGACCCTTTTTCTTATTAGCCACAGGTGAAAAAATTCCAGCACTATGAGGTGTAGGGTACCCATTTCCACCATTTCCACTATTTGCACCTCCATTTACTCTACCAACACCACTTTCCTCATCAAAACCTAAACTTCCAAAATTTGATTGTCTTGGACTAACATTTCTTCCATTAACCATAGAGTAAAAATCACTGTGATTAAAACTAGACCCTCTTGGTGTAGGATTTCTTGAAGATTGAAGTGAATAAATCTCAGCATTTGTCAAATTTGAAGGTCTTGGTGTCAAAGAAACACCACCATGAGAAGGCCTAGAAAAAATCTCACTTCTTGAACTTGTTGATTTTCTTACTTTTACATGAAGTTTACCATCTTCACCAACTTCAGCTTCAGTTTGAAGAGGTTCTTTCCCATCCAAAGAAAGAACATCAGAATCAACTTTGAATGAGATGATAGAACCAGCAGTATCAGGAAACTGTTCACCAATGAGAATCCTTGCACCTCTGTACTCAAAAAGAAACAACATCAATGTATACCAAATGATACATTGAAGAACAACGATTTGAACCATTAGAGTACCAGAATCATCACCATACATTCCTTTTAACAAAGGTATACCCATAACAAGTGTGTTAGGGAGTGTTGAGAGTGAGAAAAGTGTTATAGACCATTCTAATGAACCTCTTGAGCTTGTTCTTGACCAAATGAAAAGGATTATTAAGATGATTGATTTTTGAAGTGAATCAGCAGCTATGAATTTGTAGTTCATAGTGTATGGATTGTTGGTTGAGATGAAATGAAATGAGAGAAGTGGAACTGCAAAAAGTGCTACAAAACGGTTTATACCAGAACATTGATCTGGTGTGAAAATTTTCCACCATTTTACTGAACCATAGGCAAGGATCATAGCTACATAGAGTGGTACTACTGCTGTGAGAACATGGTATAAGTCTAAAGCACTTATCATTTTGTTTGGTTTTTGAGTTTTGAGTTAAGGGGGTGTGTTGAAAGTTAAGGGGGTGTATTTGAGAAGTGTGGGAAAAAGTGAAAGGAAGAAACTTTGTTCTATGAGTTTGTAAGAGGCATTGTTTGTTGTTGTGTTGAGGAAGAGGTGAAGGGGTTTTGGTTTTGTGGGAGAAGACAGGGAATTGATAAAAAGTTGAGACTTTTTTATAAGTTTTTTATGTTGTTGCAATGACAGAAAGAACCTCTTACTTTTTTCAAGCTTTCTAGTGTTTTTTTTTTTTTTTTTATTTATTGAGAAAATTCTAATTTAAATTTCAAAGTACAAGTAGGATTGTAGGACTAGTATTTGAATTCATGGTAATATGGTATTATCAGTTATTGTTTTAAAATACTTTTATTTATAATAATAATGTTATTGGTGCTAATTATTTTCCTACCATATTATTTTATGGATGCTAAGTTTGTAACACTATATTTTGGGCTTACAACCAATAGTAGTTTATAAACTCAAAATATCTTGTTTGGTGAAGTTTTTTTTTCGTACTTATGAGTATTTTGCTTATTTTTACTAGCTTATAGTTTATTTTGATAAGTTAGATCAGTTAATTCAATTAGCATATAATTCTTTTTTTCTTTCAATTTTACATCTGCTATTTTAATTGAATAATTTTTTTTTTTTGAACAAGCAAAAATGAAAAATATATAACCACCAAAACATATAGACCCCTCAGCACAAGGTGTGTCGAAGAAAACTACAAAATTTTACAAAAAGATCCAAATACAACAATAAGATAATACAATAATCAGTCGATTCCCAAACATAGCAAGGAGCTCGACTACCAACAATGAAAGCTAGAGACTAAAGTAACACCTGTCTGTTGGAATATTTTATTCTAATAATATTATGTGGGTAAGTATCTTTATATAATTATATTAGCTATTTATCAATTAGGAGCCTTAATTGATTAATTGATTAAGTGATCAAATAAAGTTATAAGGCTATTTAGATTTCTATTTAGAAATTAATTAATTAATTGGATATGGGCTCAATATGAGTGGATGTCTGGATGGCCCATTTCGGGATAATGGGAACCCTAATGGGTCATCACCCTATATATAGGCTATGGTCCCCAATATACCGTACGATAAGCAAATCGCTCTCTTCTCCCCATCTGAAGAGTATCAAGGCTATCAGGGTACCGGTTGAGGAAGAACCATACTAGCCGCCGAATCTCTTTGTTTCAGGATCACTGTCAAAGACTTTTCCTCCATGGATCCAGGTATTCCTAAAGGTCATCTTGTCGATCCTATATTCTTATACATGCTTCCATGACTATTTGTTTTCCGCAATTAAGTATATGTCATAATATGTTAAGCATGTATATATGATCAATTAGTTTATTGATTTAATTCTAACACTGTCGTCCTCAACCACCGATAAGAAAACGTCTTGACTTTGTCCAGAAGCTAATACACGGAGTTCGTTGAATTTCTGAAAACTCTGTGATTTCTTTCGTTCCACACAACTCAACCACAAGCAAACCAAACAAGTTGCAGGAAGGACCTCCTAGCACGAAGACCTCCAGCTGAATGAGGGAACTGAACAAAATGATCCGAGAGGTTGTGTGCACCCGCCGTCGAAAAACCAGTGACCAAAGAGAACCGAAGGTGCCACATGAAAGGAATGGGTGTTGGGCAGACTCAGCACCACCACAACCTGTCACACAAAGGGCATCACTGCAAGAGACGCCACACTAAAATAGACACCTTCAAGGAAACTTGTTTGTGCCTTTGGAGATCTTCAGCTACCCCTAAAATAACTATATCCGTAGAAGTCAGAATCTGATAAGATGCAAGAATTGAATAACTTGTATCAGGATACGGCCGCCACTGCCACCTGTTTGGAGACTCAACCTGCATAGTCACGGGAAGAAGTAAAGTATGGCACTCCCCCAACATCTACTCCTCCCATGCCCACAATTGTCTCCTCCACACTCACGCCTGCCCTCCAACCTCCCACCCTAAAGAATACATCTTCGATACCGTACTCGACTTGCTCACCGCCAAATCGAACAGGCACCCAAACCTCTCACACAAAGTGATCCCGCCCAACCAGGAATCAGACTAGAAAAAAGTATATGTCTCATCCCCACCTTCCTCGCCATATACTCCCCAAACCACCTGTCCCTAAGCCCTCCTACTCAGTCCATAATCCTCACTATCTCCCTCCACCATGATGACCCCATCCTGCCACAACCTGCCCTGCTCCACCCCATAACGGGCCACCAGCACTCGGAACCACAATCTCCCCTGTCCACCAACATCCTCCAACACCATTTGCCAATAAGGGCAGTGTTAAACTCCCTAAGCTGCCTAACCCCAACCCTCCATACTTCTTACGCATGCAAATTGTTTTCTAATTAATCCAAGAGATTTTCCTACAATTCTCACCCCCTACCCCCCCCCCACAAAAAAAAAGTTACTCAAAAGAGAGTCAATAAAAGAAATGATACCTGAGAGAGCTTTGAAGAAGGAAAGATCATAGACAAGCATAAATGTCAACACAGACTTTAGGAGAACTAGACGACTACCAAAAGATAGGTATCGACTCTTCCACCCTAAAAAATGATTCTGAATACGTGTCAACACAGAATCCCAAAAAATCAAGTGTTTCGAATCACCACCAATAGGAAGACCCAGGTAAAGGAAAGACATATTTCCCACTTTACAATGCAATAGTGGTCGCCGCCGCACGAACCCAAGAATCAGCAACATTAACCCCTACCAGCATACTTTTGTTAAAGTTTACCTTCAAGCCCGACATCGTCTTGAACAGTTCCAGAGCAGCCCGTATCATGCGAAAATTCGCCCAGGTTTTTATTCCTAAAAGTAACGTGTCATCAACAAACTGGAGGTGAGAAACCCAAATTGGGCTTTGCATTCTGATGATATACCCTGTGAAGAAGTCGTTCTCAACCATAGCTTGCATCAAAATATTCAATCCTTCAACAGCTAGCAAAAACAGAAAGGGAGAAAGTGGGTCCTCTTGTCTTAAACCTCTCTCCAACGGGAATTCTTTGGTGGGGCAACCGTTAACTAAGACTGAAGCTAACGCCGTACAAACATACTCCTTTATCCACTTCCGCCACAAAGCCGGAAAGGAAATTTTCTCCATAACTGCAACTAAATATCCCCAATCCACCTAATCGAAAGCTTTTTCAAAGTCAACATTAAATAACAACAGTTCGTTCTTAGTCTTGCGTGTCTCATCCACCACCTCATTCGCGATGAGAATCCCATCAAGAATCTGCCTATACTTCACAAACGCAGTCTGAGACTCGGAAATCACACTACCTATCACTTATTGCAGTCTATTAGCCAGAACTTTTGCCAAGATTTTATACAGACTTCCCACCAGAAAAATGGGCCGAAAATCATTCAAACGCTGATGATTGTCGACCTTCGTGATAAGAGCAATGAACGTTGAGTTTAAACCTTTAGATTGTTTCTCGTTACGATGAAAATCAGTGATGAAGCGCATAACATCTCCCTGCATCTCCGGCCATAAATCCCTAAGAAAATCAAAATTAATCCCATCAGGTCCCGAACTTTTGCATCTGTCACAATCCCAGATCGCCGTCTTCACCTTATCGACAAAAAACGGTTTAGTCTAGCTACCCGCTTCTAACGAGGTTAGTCTTCTGAACTGAAGATTCCCCACCTAGGCCTATCCAATGTGCTTGCCTTAAATAGCGAAGCAAAGTGCGAAAAAACAGTCTGCCGGATGGATTGCACCCCTTCCATGGTGACACCTTCCATCGTGTGCCATCGTGCCACGATGACAGCATGCTTGCTCGCCAAGTAATCAGAAGAAATAAATCTTGAAAAAATATTCCATCGCAGTATGATGCCCTACAACGCAGTACGATGGAGTAACTTGGCGCCCAAGCTGATGAAATGCACATGATCAGTTATAAAATTGAACTGAATCTTCACATCGCAGTACGATGGCCTTATCGTGCTGCGATGCCTTGCTGAGGCCCATTACGAAAACTATAAATAGAGCCTCCCTTTCATTGTTATTTCATACAGAAATAGTAGAACACTCTCTACTATAAGGAGAGGTTCAGAGGGGCTCTATTGGGCATAGTTTTCTCCTCTTACGGGAAAACTAACTCAGCAAGGTATGTTTTCTTTAGGCTTTTATGTTTAGGTTATAATTTCTTTATTGTAATTTAAATATGTAGTCTTTTGTAATAACTGCCTTAGGTTGTGGTGGAGAAGATGAACTCCCCTATGAATATTTGGAGTATGTGATTGAGTTTAAGTTATAATAAATGATATTTTAAGTATTATGTTTGTTATTTACTTTCGTGCACTTTAATAACGTATTCTCGTAATCTGGCCGGATAAGCGGGAGCGCCCATAGAATTGATATCAGGTTTCGACTTGGTATAGTCCGGAACTCGTAGTAAATAATGCTAGGTGTATAGAGACGGTAACATCCTGAACTAGTCGTGAACTGAGCGGTTAGAGGAGGAATCATGCACTAGGTGTGATCTGAGCACTTAGAAGATGAACAGCCCGATACTAGGATCTAGAGGTTAATTGGTGAAGGTTATAATGCATGTTTATAAACAACTCACTTAGTAATTAGGGTATGTGACACATCGAGGTTAGGCTCTCGTAGGTACCTTAGTTGTTAATGTAGGGAAACTTTAATAAACATAGTGTAATAGTAAGGTATTACTACAACAAGGATAATTCACCGCCGAACATAATCTAAATAACTATGTTATACACCGGTCATGCCAAATATGAAGAAGGGAGGGAGTCCAACCACCACACCTAGCCTCTATATTTCTTGAATCTATTATATTTATACATTCTGTTATTTATATTTCTGCAAGCATTACGCTTATTTTATAAAAACCTTTTCGAAAACCCAAAGCGAATGCAAACTATCACAAACTTAAATAACGCTAATGAAGTTCCGGCACGATCTCTGTGGATACGAACTCATTCTATACACTAGAGTGTGAATTACTACTCGACGACAGACTGGTGCACTTGCCAGACCCTAGTCAGGTACCTTAGTTATTAACGTAGGGAAACTTTAATAGACATAGAGTAACAGTAAGGTGTTACTACAACAAGGAAAAGTCACCGCCAAACAATAATCTGAATAACTATGTTATACACCGGTCATGCCAAATATGAAGAAGGGAGGGAGTCCAACCACCATACCTATCCTCTATGTTTCTGAATCAACTATCTTTATATTTTCTGCAACGCATTACGCTATTTTTATAAAAACCTTTTTCCAAAACTAAAGCGAATGCAAATTATACAAACTTAAATAATGCTAGTGAAGCTGCGGCACGATCCATGTGGATTCGAACTCATTATACTTCGTAGAGTGTGAATTATTACTCGACGACAGACTGATGCACTTGTCAGACCGTAGTCAGGGATCTAGTGGAAGACAAGGTTGTAACCTAAGAGCATGTAGCCACAGAAAATCAACTGGCTGACATTTTCACAAAGGCTTTGGATGCGAGTAAGTTTGAGACATTAAGGGGCAAACTTGGTATTTGCCTTCTTGATGATCAATAGCAACTTATGCTATTTAAGCGTGCTATCTACAAAAGCATTACTGAAGGCAAGGTCAAAGAATGACCTTTTTGGTATGTCTGGTATAGGGGGAATAGAATATGTGCATGCAAAGCAACTCAAAAGCATTTAAACTTGTAGCATACAACATGATCATAATCATAATCATAGAAATATGGATGATTCATCGTGCTTGGTCATAATCATAGAAATATGGATTACTTTTTATGCTTAGGATCACAGTCATAGAAATATGGGTGATTTGAGTCACAATCATAGCAATATGGGTGACTTAGTTACAATCGTAGAAATATGGGTAACTTGTACATGCTTAATTATGAATGCACATATAGCAACCATTGAAACCTTGATCACTCTGATCAAATACTTTTGCTACTACAAGGCTATGGATTGCTAGACTATATGGATTGTGTGAAGACAAAATACTGGTGAAGTTGAAGACTACTGAAGCATCTCTTTTCTGAAGACCTGAATTATGTGTGATGCTTAAAACATCTGTCTATCTGCAATCAATCAATCTACTCTATAATTTGCACAATTAATGGCCCCAGTACTTTTTGATTACTCTTTCTGATCTTAACTTTTTGTCAATATTATGGCTAAAAAGGGGGAGATTTAAGATAAGTAGTAAATCCAGGGGGAGTAAGGTATAAGTAGTGCAAATGTGTGGTTCTGGTACATGATGTGGCCCCAGTACTTATTGCAGCCTATTAGCCAGAACTTTTGCCAATATTTTATACAGACTTCCCACCAGAAAAATGGGCCGAAAATCATTCAAACGCCGAGGATTATCGACCTTCATGATAAGAGCAATGAATGTTGAGTTTAAACCTTTAGATAGTTTCCCGTTACGATGAAAATCAGTGATGAAGCGCATAATATCTCCCTGCATCTCCGGCCATAAATCCCTAAGAAAATCAAAATTAATCCCATCAGGTCCCGAACTTTTGCATCTGTCACAATCCCAGACTGCCATCTTCACCTTATCGACAAAAAACGGTTTAGTCTAGCTACCCGCTTATAACGGGGTTAGTCTTCTGAACTGAAGATTCCCCACCTAAGCCTATCCAATGTGCTTGCCTTAAAGAGCGAAGCAAAGTGCGAAAAAACAGTCTGCCGGGATGGATTGCACCCCTTCCATGGTGACACCTTCCACCTGGATTAAATATTAATTAATCATATATTTTTTATGTCATTCTATATTCATTAATTAGTTCAAACATTAATTTTATAGAAAAAACTACAAATTTAATTAACTAACTAATTAACTATAAGCTTATCTATTATAAATCAGCTTATTAACTATCAGTTTTTTTAATACGTGAGACTATCGAACCATAAGATATTTGACACACTCACAAAAAATACACTATCAAAGTCAATGACTATATCTATAGGTGCATGTTTTGTTGTAGCCTTGTAGTTTGCATGGCTTGGCTAGAGAGGGTCAATGTTGTGTTTTGTGTGAAGCTTGAAATTTTTGCTTTAATTAATAATTTTCATTATGAAAAACAAACGACTAGTATGGTACGTAGTATTAATTTTGTTGAAAACCTCGATTGATCGTCTTTAAAGATTTTTTTCCTTTCAATTCAATCATATTCTTGTGTCCACAAAACTGAACTTGAAATTCTGCTTAAAGAATTTGGTCCAATTCAACTGAGAAATTGGAAAATGTAATGTTTGTAATTATGGAATAGAGGTTCTAATTGCCGGTACTATAGTTTCCTAAGACTCTTTTGGTAAAGTCCGATTTTTAGCTTATCATTTATAAGGTGATATGACAAAAAAATTGTTTGATAATTATTTTTTAAAAAGAGTTTATAGTTTATTTTTCAAACGTTATTTCAAGTAGTTTTTGAGCTTATAGCTTATTATTTTTTCTTTCAAATTTACCCGTGTCATCTTACATGGAAAAATTAAATATTAATTAAACAAATTTTTTTTATGTAATTTCATACTTATAAGCGAGTTCAACGATAATTTTATCAAACAATGATAAGAGACATTATTGTTGTGTTAAGGAGGATGCGAAGGGGTTTTAGTATTGTGGAGAATGGATTGTCTCCAAAATTTCCTCAATTATTCCAATCATCACATTTCAGTTCACCGTTTTCTTCTTTTCCTTTTTTCTCTCCTCCCAAATCAATGACTAAAAATAAAATTTATCCTCATGGCACTTGAGAGAATCCTCTATTAGTTTTGTGGAAGAAGACACAGAAATGATAAAAAGGTGGGACTTTTTTATAAGTCTTTTATGTTACTGCAAATAGGGTAGAGCGTTGGGCGGGTTTAGGTAAAAAATGGCTCATCCGATAAAAACTGTGACGGTAAAACTTTGGCCCAATTTTGACTCTTTCAAGTTCCGGTTTTGTCGGATGTCGGTTTATATGGGTCATGGGTTGGTTGGTTCGGTTTATTCGGGTTAGTACATCAATACACACATACGCTCGTACGCACGCGTGCGTGCAATATCAAACGATTTTAGATTTGTGTAAAATTTAAAATATGCTATATAGAATTATAAAATATTTAACACTTTAAGTTACTTTGTCGGTGGAAACTACCATAAGATTAGACTAACAATATATCAGACACAGTTTAACTTTACAATAATACAATTTATTTCGAGCTTAAGTATTTTTTTATTGACAAAATTCTAATTTAAATATCAAAGTACCGGTAGGACTAATGTTTGAATTAATGGCATATGTATATTTAGTTAGTGTTTTAAAAACTTTTATTTTAAATAATAATGCTATTTGTACGTGTTAGTGTTTTCAACCTGTAAGGTTGTTTTTGTTTTAGGGTTGGCTTCATTTGTTAAAATAAGTCTTTGGTCCAGATGTGGTGACTGATGTGCACACATATGGGACCTGAACTGAACGCCCTAAAATAACGCGCTATCATTATTTTGCGTGTGATATTTGAAAAAGATTTGTTTTGAAACAAACACATCCACGCTAACTTGCGCGTCAAGGAACGAGCTGAAAGATTGAAAAAAGATTCAGAAAAGATTAAAGATGGTCAGTTTGTTACTAGAAGATTTAAAAAGATTTAAAACAAACATATCTTTGAAAAAGATTGAGTTTGTTTCTTGGAATTTACGAAGGCCAGCTATCAAATCAGGGATCCAAGCCCATGAAGCTCGTTCTATATAAAGGAAGACTGAAGACATGTTTTACTCACTGAAATTAGAATTAATATTTCTAAGTCTTTAGGATTTCAGTCTTTGTCCCTTTGTTTCTTGTTTCCATTGAGACTTGAACTAGGGTTGTATTTAGCTTTTAAGCACAGAGCTTTTGTGTTCCTTTCTTGGTTCTAGTTTGAAACAAGAATAGAACTGTTTGTCACTCTTAAGCTTTTAAGCAAAGAGTTGTTTTAAATCACTCAAAGCTTTGAAGAACGAGTTGATTCTTTAGGTTAGGAGTGTGTCTCCAACATTGAGTTTGTTATTTAAATCCTTCTGGTTTTCAAGGTGGTTATAGGAAGTGACCAGAGGTTGTCATATCTAGGGAGGACCTAGGTAGAATTAGCACGGGTAGTGTCTAAGTGATAAGTTGTAAACTGAGATTGTTTAGTTATGGTATCCCCCAGACGTAGGTGAGTTCATATCATAATGGATTCATTTCTAGATTGGTATCCCCCAGACGTAGGTGAGTTGCATCGAACTGGGTTAACAAACTCATCGTGTTATTTATCTTCTGCACTTTATTTTCCTTGTTCATCAAGTTATTGTATGTTTATGATGTTAGCACATTAGGAACCACATCGTATATCCTAACCCTAACGTGTTCCACATCACGCTGCACATCTGTGACTTGCTACCGGAATTTCAGTACGAATTATTTTCCTACCATTTTATTTGATGGATTTGAAGTAATTCTCAATTTTTTCACACTTAGGCTCCGATTGTAACACTACATTTTGGGCTTATGATTTGTAATTTATAATTTATAAACTCATATGATGAAAAAATATCTGATGGGTAAAAAAAATTTATGAGTATTTTGCTTGTTTTTACTAGCTTATAGCTTAGTATTTTGTTAAACTAATTCAGTTAATTCAATTAGCTTATAGTTTGTTATATTTTATTCCATTTTTACCTATGCTATTTTAATTGAAAAAAATTACATATTAATTAAACATATATTTTTTGTATCATTTATACTTATAATTTAATTCAACCATTAATTTTATCAAACACTATAAATTCACTCAACCAACTTATTTATTATACACTTATCTATAATAAATTAACCAACTTATCAACTACAGTATCTACTATTTTTTACCAAACATACCTTTAATATGTGGCACTATGCTCTGTTTGGCAAACAATAGCGGATATGTGATAAGCTACCTTATAGCGGATGAGCTTATAGCGGATAGCTTATAAGCTAGCTTTTAGCTTATAGCGGATAAGCTAGCTGATTGAATGTGTAGTGTTTGGTAAAATTAGTGGCTGAACTAGCTTATAAGTATGAAATGATATAAAAAATATATGTTTAATTAATTCTTTTCAAGTAAGATGATAGGGGTAAAATTGGAAGAAAAGATAATAAGCTATAAGCTCATAAGCTACTTGAAATAACATTTGGAAAATAAGCTATAAGCTAGTAAAATAAGCTATAAGCTCTTTTTTAAAAACTGTTACCAAACTGAGCTCTTAGCTTATAAGCTAAAAATTATAAGCTATAAGCTAGCTTATTTGACTTACCAAACAAAGCCGACTATCACAATATACTATTTGACACACACTCAACAAAAATAATTTGACACACACTCAACAAAAAAAAATACACTATCAACAAAAAAAAAATACACTATCAACTCATCTTGTCAATTACTATAGGTGCATCCGTGCATGTTTGGTTGTAGGTTTGCATGGCTTGGCTAGAGAGGCTCAATATTGTGTTTCGTGTTCAATTTTTGCTTAAAATGCACGTCATAATAATTTTCATTATGAAAACAAACATAGTATGTTATTAATTTTGCTTAAGAAATTCTGCTTAAAGAATTTGGCCCAATTCAACCGAAAATTTGAAAAAAAATGTAATGTTTGTAATTATGAAATAGAGTTGCTAATTGCCGGTACTAGTTTCCTAAAGGTCAAATATATTTAGGAAAATGTCACGCTAAAAAAGGAAATAAAGGAACATTTGCATTTTAGTAACAAAGGGTCATTAAAGGGGGAGTTGTTATGATGCATAAGCTTTTTACTTATATACTATACATAAATATTGAAAATTGCTTAATGCACCTTCAGATTGCTTAGCGCACCCCCCAAATTTCTAGCGCACCCTCCTAAAAATCTGGGGGGTGCGCTAAGCAATCTGAGGGTGCGCTAGATATTTGGGAGGTGCGTTAATCAATCTGGAGTATTTATGCACTATAACGTGTGCCCATTAAACTGTAACAAGTATTAGTTACAAACTTATTAAATAACCAATTTGATACTTAAAAAAAATTATTTGACCATGTAGGAGTATCAAATGCATCTATCCTTTCTTAAATTTTTATTTATTTAGCTATTTAATTCTTAAATATATGAAAAACAATAACATCTTTTATTTTCTACGAAACAAAGTTAACTTATTTAATTTATAATATCATTCTTTATACAAGATGACATATGATGATGAATTTGAAAATTAATTGTTTGTTTATCTCAAGATAAAACTTATTTAAAAATTATGTAATAACTTTGTTCCTTGAAAATTATGCATCCGCATTAGATTTTACTACCTCACAACGACGGAATTACTCTATCGGACCCTGCTTTCGCTACTACAATCTACATCTAAGTTCATGTTTGTGCCCCATGCATCGCATTGTTCCATTGAAAAAGTGAGTCACACGCAAGTTGTACCATATAGAAGGATGTGTTTCAACATCGTTCTTTGTTTCAGAACTTGTTCATTCACTTGAATTAAATGTGTCTCGTGTCAAACACATGTTTATGTTCGATATTTATACGACCTCGACACATATAATTATATTTAATTATGTGATTTTGAAAAAATTATTATTAGTATCAATCTATCAGTATCAATATTGTGGCCGCCCGCCTGTTTATATGTGATTTATAGAGTGGAAGTGGCTAAGGCATTATTTACAAAAAAGGCTAGGAACCGATACTGAGACAGAAAGAACATGTTTTTTTTTTCCTCACTTTCTATTCCTTTTCTATGGTTGGTTAATTATTTTAATTGTTAATTTTGCTTGTGCGTGGGAGAGAGATGGAAAGAAAGGTGAGTTGAGTAGTGATTTTGATGAGAGGGAAAGGAGGAAAGAAGATGAAAAAGTTCAAAAGATTCTCTTCACCTTTTTGCAGTTTTATATGCTGTCTTGTTTCTTGCACATGAGATGCAAAATCAAACACAGGTAGGATTTGATAAAGGAAAATTTGTTCACTGCTTTTTCATTTCATTTTTTTGTGTTTCATTTTTCTGTCGGGAGTAAACAACAAAATGAAATGTTTCTCTAGGGAATGAGAATAAACCTTTTTTCTGCAAATTACAAACATTTGGACCCAGTATACTCAAGGGGAAAACAATAAATGCAAGTTATGTGAAGAAAAATAAAAATGGTATTTTTTGTTGTGTTTATTTAGACCTTTTTTTTAGGAAGGAGTCCGGTAATTTTATAATTCGGCTTTAAAATTCTGTCAAACAATTCGTTTCAAAGGGAGATAATAAATTATTCGAGCTCAATGTTTTAATTGTTTCTTTAAAATTTATGGACTGTGTATTTGTTAGTTAGTGAAGAAAAAAAAATAGTTATAGTAGTATCAGGGACGGATCTAGGATTTATTTTTGGTGTGGCCAAATTTCCTTCGCATAAAAAATTCAAGCATGAAACATATAGTTTGTTTATCTCAAATTTTAGTCCGATTAGAGTTTCACGTATAGATTAAAAAATATTGATATGCTAAGTTATTTTTACCCTTATTTTTTTATTAAAAAGAGCAAAATTCATTTAATTGATTTTTTAATTTTTGTAAAGGAACAATTGGTAAAACATTTGTACTTTGATTTTTTAAAAGAACAAAAGTTTTAGGACAAAAGTAAAAAGCTAAAAAAACCGAAGATTAGAGACGGAAGGAATAGTAAAAGACAAGTTCAAAGTAATGAAAATCATGACCTAAAAATCAAATTGTTTTAACAGTAAGAACCAAAATTGAGTAAATGATAATTTTCAATAATCTAAAAATTTAATAAAATTATATTTAATCGTCATTTCTGTCCCGGTAAGTTTGCGATTTGTTTGTTTTAGTCTTTGTATCTTTTTTTGTTGCAAATTAGTCCATGTATGTTCAAATCTTTTAGTTTTAGTCCCTTAAAATTAAAATCCGCCGGAAACCAGCGGATTTTAGCTTTAGGGACTAAAATCAAAACGATTTGCACATGCATAGACTAATTTGCAACAAAAAAAGATACATGGCTAAAACAAAAAGTTTATGAACTTATAGGGACGAAAATGATGTTTGAACCTAAAAATTATACTTAAAAAATAATAATTTTATAACACTAAAAATATATTTAACTATATACACATATATATGTATAGCAAAAATTTAAAAAATTTGGTGTGGCCATGGCCACACTTGGTCCCTATTTAGATCCGTCCCTGAGTAGTATTAAACATTTTTTTAATGATATTAAAAATGAAGTAGTATTGAATAATTATAATAAAAATACAAATGGATATACTTTCTCTATCTCAAATACTCTTAGTTGAACAAAAATTAACATTAGTGATTTTTAAAAATACAACTTACATAATAAAAGTATGTAAAATTATTTGATAAGTTGAAGTGATGTTCAAAACTCTAATTTTTTACTATAGAGTTTAGAGTATTTAGTATGGGTGAATTTTGTCGCATAACTTTTTAGAAAAGAAAAATAAAAGAGCAAGATTTAGTGGTGGATACCTAGAAACACTGAGACAATGGTGACACAAATAGAAGATAGTATTGGTGATGGTAATAGTGACTGTCTAAACAGTAATGCTAAGATAAAAGAAACAAATAAAATTGAGATACTCTGCATTTTTTAAATAAATGGAAATCTCAATTTATAAAAGTGATTGTCACAAGTGAGAAATTAGTAATTTTTTGTTAGTAAAATGTACTTCCTCCGTTCCGTTTTATAAGAAACAAAAGTGAAAATTTTTTTGTTCCTTTTTATAAGAAACTTTGACTAATTTTCAAATGTTATGAATGTTGAATTTCACTTATGTCATTATTTATTATGAAAAAGAATATTAAAAATAAGTAAGTTAATTGAATTTAGAGTAATTAAATAGGGGTATAGATGGAATAAGTTTAAATTTACAAGAGTATTAAATGAAAATAACTATTTAAAATGTGTTTCCTTGGTATATGTAATTTTTCTAAACTGTTTCTTATAAAAAGGAACAGAGAGAGTATTTTACTAATATTATGTCTGAATTTATCTCTTTCATAAATGACACTCCATTTATAGGAGTAGTTGAGGAGCAATTCTTGTGTGGACAAACAGATTTAGACACTTCTTTTAGTCACACACTTAAAAAAAACTACAATTATATAATTACTTAAAATATATATTATTTAATTATTATTTTTCTTCATTTTTTTTTTACCAAAAGAGTGGTCTAAACTCTTGTGAGTTGTGACCATATAAGCATTTTTTGATATTGAGAAAACTTTAACCTAAAAAAAGGTGGGACTAGAGCTGACAATGACCCGATTCAACTCGTGAATAGTTTGAAGTTCGATTCGATAATTGACTCGTGAACTTGGTTCATGAACCAAATAAGCTGAACTTGAGTCAAAAATTAAGTTCGTTAAATAA
The DNA here is from genome assembly GCA_030408175.1 of Trifolium repens. NCBI lineage: Eukaryota > Viridiplantae > Streptophyta > Magnoliopsida > Fabales > Fabaceae > Trifolium > Trifolium repens. The sequence continues at coordinate 37,814,000 of CP125848.1, read as the reverse complement.
ATGAGTTGAACATAAACTATATATAGTTCGACTCGTTTGGATCATGAACTAGCTCGATCATATATATATATATATATATATATATATATATATATATATATATATATATATATATATATATATATATATATATATAAACTTTCCAATTCTTTTTAACTTGAACATCAATGAACTTTTTAGTTTCTTATGTACGGATATTACTCCTTTACCAATTTTTTTTTTTACTCCTTTAAACTCTCTTTCTCAAAAGACTTTTCATTTTCCATTTTCCATTACCTTTTTCCTCTCCTTTATTTTAATTTAATATTTTCGTTTTTCTTTTTAAAAAGAATAGTTTAAAGGGTTAAAGATCAAATTTTGAAATTTTGACAAAAAATAGCTTTAAAATCATTTGATTTGACTTAACGAGTTGAACCTAACGAGCCGAACCGAACTGTTTGTGAACTTTAAACGAGCCGAACACGAGCCGAAAAAAGAGCTCGTGTCAATCTCGAGTCGAGTTTCGAGCTGAACCAAATCCTATCGAGTCGAGCTCAGACGAGTTCAACTCAGCTCGACTCATTTCCAGCTCTAGGTGGGACCCAATCAAGACGCAACGATATCGGTTTCCTAAAATTAAACCTTATGAGAATGGAGTCTCCAACTTCAAATTTGTGAGGTTTGACCCTTTTGTTGCGTCTTGCAACAATTTTTTGCTCGACCGCGACTTTAAATTTATGAGGCTTGTCCCTTTTGTTAAGATGGCCAGACTCTCCTCTTTGGAGTTGCTCGCTCTCCTATTTTAATAGGGAAAATGGCTTCTCATTCGTATGTGAGACAAAAATAAGTTTTTCACATGGTCGAATGAGGATATTTCATGACTATATTGTTCCCATTAACAAAGGGAAGTTCTTCGGCTCAATTTCATCCCCTTTTCTCATCTAGTCTTCTCGTTTATTGGCGGATGACTCTATTGTTGACTTCAACTAGCCCATTTGCCCGAGGATAGTCCATTGAGGTGAAGTATTAGATCACTCGCAAGTTAGATAAGAAGTGTGTAAAACATTGGATATTAATTATTTGCAGTAATGGTAGCTAGTGCCTCAACTATTTTGTGAAATAGTCTTTTGTAACGACTAAATACTTTAACCAACTCGACCATCGAAAAAAGTCGAAGAACATCAATTTCCTTCTGGACTAATGGCCACAACGATGCCAAATGTATGTCCTCGACATTTGTCACATTTTTTTTCTCATGGAATGCCCTTGCTTCTAGTAAAGTGATCAAACATGAGAAAATATATTTTGACAATCAACATGCGTTCATACTATTTGTATTTGACACTTTTGACTTCTTAGCGCAAGAGGTTGTGAGTCTTCTGCAAAGAGTTCAAAAAGTTATGAATAGCAATATTATGTCCCTTAGAGCTACAAATGTTATTTTTAAGAGAATTAGTTTTGATATTCAAAAATGGTTAGCAGCACAGCTTGTTGCGCGTTTGTCTTTCATTCATATGTAATTATCCTATATTTATTAATATAGTAGTAAATCCTCCTTTAGTATAAGAAGAAAACATGTTCCTGAAAAGACTATATTGCCCTTCAGCCTTCTATGTTTGACAAGTGTCTCATTTGAATAGTACCAACTTTCACTTTTAAATTCCCACTCTTTCTTTTCATTTGAATTTCAAATTCATTCTCAATCTTGAATATTTTAATTATATACTACCACATCTTAAACTCTCTTTTCTTATTTCATTATCTCTCTCATTTTGTTTTTTCTTTCTCTCATCTCCCATCTCTCATCATCTTTTAAACATTATTTTTGCTCAAGATTTTCATCATCTTCAACTTCAATATTCTAACCACTAAACTTGTTTTTATGCAGGAAAGATAAATAATGTTATTGTCTCTACAACAAACATTAAGAAATTACAAATAACATGAGTAAGTACATGATGTTCTTATATGTTTTTATTTTCTTGTTTCTCTAACTTTTATCTTCATACCAATCTTACCAACAAAATAGTTAATATATTTACTTTATTGTGATGATGCATTTACATACATCTGCTGTTGAGATGTAGATTTGACTTTTCTTTTCATAGATAAAAATCTTTTTTTTTTTCCAGATGTGCGACAAAGAAGAAAAAAAGACAGTTGGTGAACATAAGTAGAAACAAGAACACAAACATCATCCTTGTCCTTTTTAACGGAAACAATAAGTAAGTAGAAAGAAAAACACAATATTTTGCAGAAACAAGTACAACACAGAAAAATTAATATATTTGTTTTCTTTCTATTATGCAGGAACAATAAGTAGAAACAACAACACAAACCTCATTCTTTTTATACCATAACATTTTCCATTTTGGAAAATAAATAGAAAGAATGTAAATAAATTAAGTCACTCTTTTGATTCCATATATCATATATCAGGGACCATATATCATATAAATTATTTATTGACAAATGAATATATGATGAAAATAGTTTCTTTTGTTTATTTGCAAATTTAAAATATTTGAATAGAGATAGCGAACTAGATTTAATAACAATTGAAGTTTAATTTTTTTCTATCTATTGAGACATAGATCTGATCTTTTCTTTTCACATATGAGACTCATGCCTTTTTTTGTTTTGCAGATATGACCAAATAATGGACACAGACCCAAGTATTGAAGGTGTTTGCAAATAAAATGAACAAAATGAGATTAAAAAAATAGACAAAAAAATGCAATCAAACTCATTTTATTTTCAGATTTGAAATTTCGTCTTTTTTTGTCAACAAAAACAAAAAAACATATGACATAAGAAGAACAAAAAATCCAAAATTATTATCTTGTCTAAATCAAACAAAAAAAAACCCAAATTCAAACATAAAATACACTTACAAAGAAATCTCATTCTTCAGAGAAAAAAATACATACATGCTAAATCTTTAGAATAAACAAAAAATACATACATTTAAACTTTGATTCTTTTTTTGTTGATGTTGTTACAAGAATAGAAGAAGTGGAGAGGAAGACAAAAAAAAAGAACCAATGTGTTTCCGGTACGGTGGTTGTGTTTTCCGGTACGGTGGTCACCGGCTAATGTTTTCCAATCTTGTGTTTTTTTTGTGGGTTTTGTAGAGGAGATAGTGGAGAGTGTTTATATGGTCATTATTTTGTAAAAGATGTTCAATGATAGTTAAGATCTAGCCAAGAAGATCTAGCAAAAAAAGTCTCCGGTTTTCAAATAATTTGATAGAAAAAATAGAGTAAAAGGAGAGGATGAACATGTTGATTATTGAACAACAAATTTGAAAAGGAGGGATATTGCAGCGGTGCCGGCAGCGGCTAGGTTGAGAGAGCTCACATTTTTTCTTTGGAGAAGAGAGAGAACAAAAATTACAAATGAGCTTTTATTTTTTTTAGTAAAATCCCAAATGAGTTGTGGTGAGTTAAAATAAAAATAAAAAATAGTCCAAAGACTTCTTTTAAAAGTCACGATAGAGTGTATTCCTTTTTATTTTTCTTAAATAAAAAAAGGTAGAAAATTGAGGGGTGTTGTATCTTATCAAAAATAAATATAAAAACGGATAGAGTTAAATCAAATTAAATAAAATCATTTAATTTTATTAAATTTCAATTTTCAAATCCAATGCATTACAGGCTGGATCTGGAGCACACTGTCAAGTTAAATGTTTACATATCAATTCACTCTCCTCTTTTGTTTTTCTTTCTTTTTTTTATTGGTCAAATCAATTCACTCCCTTCTATCAAATGTCAAACTTAAATATTGTTCTTCTACTCCATGACAACAAAGAGAGCCTAATAGACGTGAGGTGTCCTATGCTACTACTACTACCTATTGTGGCCTAATCTGAAGGACATCTCATTATTATTTATTTCTTTATTTAATTGAAATCATGTTCTTAAATTTTATTTTATTTTTACATTGTTTTAAATTTAATATCATATAATTAAAATGATAAAATTTTAGACGTGGTTGCCAACAATGAAGACGGGGATCATGAAAATTTTTAATCAAATATCTAAAAAAACATGTTATTACTAATGAAAATTTATGATCACATTATACACGAAGAATAAGTAGTTGTTCTTGAAAAAATTTAATTAACTATTTTACATGGAAAAGTTGATAAAAAAATTAAATAATACGGGCAACAAGTTCTTGCTGATGGAACTTTTTAATCAAATATTATACAAGAAAAACAATTGTTGATGAAAAATTTTATATTAACTATTGTTTATTGGGAAGCTGAAAAAAAAAATCAAATAATACGAAGAACAAGTTTTGCTAATGTAAATTTTTAATCAAATATTACACACGAAGAATAAGTTGTTGTTGATGAAATATTTCAGTTAACTTTAGTGGACGAGGAAGCTAATAAGAAAATTAAATAATTCGGAGAATAAATTGTTGTTGATTTTTTTTTAAAATTACCACTATGTACGAAAAATAAGTTGTTGATGAAAATTTTAATTAACTTTAGTGCACGGGAAAGCTGATAAGAAAATTAAATAATACGAGGAATAAGTTATTGTTGATACAAAATTTAAATTACTATTATATACGAAAAACAAGTTGTTGATGAAATTTTTTAATTAACTTTTTTTTGAAAAAGCCAAAATGAGATATATAAATTAAACAGTCACCCGAGCACAAGGAGTGCACGAGTGAACTACCAGAGTTTACAAGAAGTCACCGAAAGTCAAAAATATCATACAAGGCCTAAACAAAGCAATGGAATCTTTATTTTTTAATTAACTTTAGTGCATGGGAAAGCTGATAAGAAAATTAAATAATACGAGGAATAAGTTATTGTTGATAAAAAATTTAAATTACTACTATATACGAAAAATAGTTGTTGATGAAAATTTTAGTTTACTTTAGTGCACGGGATAGCTGATAAGAAAATTAAATAATACGAGGAATAAATTATTGTTGATAAAAAATTTAAATTACTGCTATATACGAAAAACAAGTTGTTGATGAAAATTTTTAATTAACTTTAGTGCACAGGAAAACTGATAATAAAATTAAATAACACGAGAAATAAGTTGTTGTTGATAAAAAATTTAAATTACTACTATATACGAAAAACAAGTTGTTGATGAAATTTTTTAATTAACTTTAGTGCACGGGAAAGCTGATAAGAAAATTAAATAATAAGGGGAATAAATTGTTGTTGATAAAAAATTTAAATTACTACTATATACGAAAAACAAGTTGTTGATCAAATTTTTTAATTAACTTTAGTGCACAGGAAAACTGATAAGAAAATTAAATAATACGAGGAATACGTTGTTGTTGATAAAAAATTTAAATTACTACTGTATACGAAAAACAAGTTGTTGATGAAAATTTTAATTTACGTTAGTGCACGGGAAAGCTGATAAGAAAATTAAATAATAAAGGGAATAAATTGTTGTTGATAAAAAATTTAAATTACTATTATATAAAAAATTTAGATTTTGTACTTCTTGAGGGAGCTTTGGTTTTTGTCCTCTCCCTGTGTATCTATCTTCTCATCTTTTATATATTTTGGGCTGGCTTGCCCTTTTTTTGGTTAAAAAAAAATAATTACTACTATATACAAAAACCATGTTGTTGATGAACAAATTTAATTAACTTTAATGCACAGGGAAGCTGATAAGAAAATTAAATAATACGGAAAATAAACCGTTGTTGATAAAAAAATTAAATTACTATTATATACCTAAAACAAATTGTTAATGAACAATTTTAATTAACTTTAATGCACGGGGAAGCTGATATAGATGTCATCTTTTTAAAATTAACATTTAATGGATACAACTCCATGTATTTCATATTTTGTATTTTAATTTTATGACTATAAAAAATAATAGATGTCAGCTAAATTTAACTTTTCAATAATTTAAATTATACAATTGAATATATATGCACTATAGTTCCCCCGACTCATGTTCCCACGACCCAAGTTCCCCCGACTTATTGGCCGCGCCAACGGCGCGACCCGTGCGGGCGCACGGGTAATACGCTAGTTTTAAAAAGAAAAAAGAGGGTGAAGCACAAATGGATGGTGTAATGAAATGAATAATTAGAGATTTTTCTTGGTAAAACAGAGAGATTAACGTTGTACTATTCGGATATGATAGAGTTGATGAAGACCAGACAGAAACATAAAGAGGTCATTGTATTATATATGTGATTGGACGGGGAGCGTTGCATTTTTTGAATTTCGAAACAAAGGAAAGAAGAACAAAGCATAGGAGTATCGTATCTTGCTTTTACATTCGGCAATGGAAGTGGTCAGAAGCAAATCAAGTCATCAGTACCACAATATCTGGCTTTAATCTCATAACCAACCATAGTACTGCTTGCTACTAGTATTGATGTATTCAATGCTTCTTCATTTTTCTTTCTTGCTTGTGCCCATAACATTAATACGTCATATTTATGCTAATCACATACATTCTCTCCCTCACTCACATTCAATGCCAATAAGCCTTTTTATTGTGTAGCTCGAATCAATATTTATTCCCGTTTCTGTAGGAAATCAAACTTGGATTAAAGAGTTAGGAGTAGTACTAAATGAGACTAAATTGAGAGAATCTTGATGCAATTGACAATTACATGCACCTAATACAACTAGTACAATTACTAATTGTATGAGTTTTGGATTTGTTTTTCTATATTAATATAAAAGTTTGCCATACATATAGGATGAAATCACAAAAATACATTTCTATATAAATAAAAATAATACTCGCCCTTTCGCAGGGGAGATCCTGATCAAGGGCAACACGGTCCTTCGCTTAGGGCTTCGAAAAATAAGGGGCATAAAATTTTTAGTTTGTTGAATATTTTCAAAATATTTGTTGTCAATGCTTAATTATTAGTTAATTGAAAATGTGATATAGTGTTGTCAATAGCCAAGTGGTTGAGTTTTTTGTGTGTTTAAGTTTCCTAAATGTATTTGTTTTTATGCAAAAAGTTTATAGTGATACTTAATCAGAAATGCTCTTAGCTAAGTCTTAGAATTGTTGAATATGTGTAAATGTGATGATCCTCTTGTCACACTAGGGTTTCCTATATATAAACCACCTTGTATCTACCTTTGCGAGAAAGACTCAACGAGATAGTGGAGCGGTGGATCCCATCGAAAACAGAGGAAACACCCCATATGCTCTACTTTGTTGGCCTAGGCGTTATCTTTCGACCAAGTCCAAGTCAATCCTCCAAGACTAGTCATTAATAAAACCTCTCGGCTTGTTAAAAATAAATAAATTAAACCTCTCGGTCCAATCCTACAAAGATATTAGGTCCTTTTTATCATTGGGCGGCATGGGCCCACATTCCTTGGACTGGCGTGGCCCATATGGTAATGGCGTCTTTGGCCCAACTGGTGATTATGAGAATTCGGCCAATATCTTTTTATTATTATTAAGGATTGTTCAAGTCCTACTAATTGTACTTTTTATATTATTTTTATTAAGGTTATCATAGAGATTACTAAATTTTATATAGTAGCTTTTATTATTTAAATTTCAAATGAACTTGTTTTCTAACTTACTCAGGCTCTCTAAATATGTTGGGACGACCCTTCCCTTTCGCAACATTTAACGATAATGTTATTGATAAGTTTTTTTTTTTGTGATAAATGTTATTGATAAGTCGAAAAGCTTCATCCAAATTTAAACTTTAGTTTAAAACGGCGCATACCACTTTGTTAATATACAAAAATAAATAATATTCTCTATCTCTATTTATAAGATTTTTTCATTCTTTGACATTTTTTGCGCATATTAAAAAATGGTAGACTGGTAGTGTAACTGATTACTAAGATTTGTGCATTATTGTTACTAAATTATTATAGTGTATAGATGTATTCAATATTGGTTCTTTATATTGCAAAACGAATTGATATACTTATAAGAGATATATTTAGGAAAACAAATAATAGTAAAAGCATATATAATATTTTGTGTATATATTATTAGTGACAGATAATTATTACTTCAGACATAGGGAAACCACGGTTCGTTACAATCGAGAGGAGACTGAAATTACTAGAACTTGATCCCTAAACCATATTAAACTGGTGATAAAAATCAATAAAAGAAACTGCATTTTATAATTTAACAAAATCACTATATCATTTTGATTATTATATTTTTTGGTCAAGTAATCTAGTGATTAAACCCCTTTGATTATTCTAAACTCACCGCTATCCATCTAAATAGACACTTTGATCATATTTATTAATGTTTGATTTGTATTTTTTATTTTGTCTAATATGTACAAGTAAAACAAATCTTTTATTATGCATAAATTTGTTTTCATTATTAAATTAAGGGTTGAATTAGTTTTTTATCTCAATAAATATCTCGAATTTTATTTTTAATTCATATAAAAAATTTCAACAACTTTTGGTCCCTCAAATATATTTAGTCACAACTTTTGATCCCAACTTTTAATCAAACTTTCGTGTACTTTCACATTTTTAAATGATTTTTTAGTCATATTTACAATATTATAAGAACCTCTGATCCCAAAAAAATAAAAATTCATATAATTAAATTCATCTTTGTTAATTTAAACTTTTGCAAGAGAGATTCATGTAATGTACTCACAGATCCTACTCGCATCTCATGTTGACAAAATATCTACACAAATTTTAGTACTACAATAAGTTTAAAAAATACCTCTCTGTCTAGTACGCAAAGAAAATTATCTCTAAATATATTTATAGGGGGGTAAAGCAAAACTTGCCTACTTTGCAGGGGGTAAAGACCTATTTACCCATTTAAAAATTTGTCTAAGATTAGTTAATTTTTTTGGGATAAATATATTTTTTATCCCCGTAAATATTCAAAGTTTAGTTAGTCTCCCAAAAATACTTCTTCGAATATTAATCCCCCAAAAATAATCCTTGCTATTAAGTTGGGTTAGCGGAAGTTGACGTGGTAGTATGACGTGAGAATAGGACCATTTTTTGAAAACGAAAAAAATTTCGGGGACTAAAAATGAAACTTTGAATATTTACAGGGATGATAAATATCTATCCCAAATATTTATGATTAATTTACTTTTACTTTCAAGAATGTTGTAAAAACTTCATAAGAATTTAAACAAAATATTTATGATTAATCAATGCAAATGAAATATTTATGATTAATTATCTAAGTTCTATAAAATCTCCATTGGTAAAAATATCTATATCCAATATTAGTGAATAATTTGATGTTAGATTTATATTTATATACAGTAAATTTTATAGTGAAAATTTTAAAGTTCCCGAATTAGTTTGTGGTATTTTATTATTCTCTATACCTAGCTAATGAATACCGATCTTAATCTTTGGATGCTTGATTTGAAACAATTTGAGCAGTATTTTAAAAATCTGACTGATGATTGAACCATACAAGGTACTGAGTCAATAGTACATTGATCGAACCACGGATCTTTAGTCGAACCACATGCCTAGACCGGAAGATTCAGTTATATAACACGATCTCAATAAAAAAATATAAGAAGATTAAACCAGATGGCTCGGTGCCTAATATTGTATTTTTTAAAATCACATCTATATAATTTTTGGTGACTAATACTCGATGAATTTTTTTTGAGGAATAATAATAAAACCTAAATATTTACAAGGACAAAAAATATATTTATCTCTACTTTTTCTAGACAAGGGTGCGACAAATACTAAATATCGACCAATAATTTTTATGTTGCACTACATGGAAACAAAAATGATAATTAAATATCGACAAATACTTACTCCTTCTGTCCCAAATTACTATAAAGGAAAAAAAAAATCAAACTTATTAAGAAAATCTAAAACATAACAATTTGGAGTATGTGTTTTTGTATTTTTCTTAAAATAAATTTAGTGGGAAGATGTACATATAATTTTCATTGCTTATTGTTCATTGATAAAAGTGGAGAGAAAAATTAAATGCAATTTTATGATAATAAATAAAAATATTTTTTTAGAAAAAGAACTTTTGATTTTTTTTCTTTTATAATATGGGACAAAGAAATTGCATTTTTCCCCTTTATAATTTAAGACGGAGGAAGTATGTGCATAAGCCCAAATAATTGTTGTACGTAGTATATGTTTTTTTTACAACAGTACGTAGGAATATATATTAGACATACTCATAATAAATAAATAAAAATTAATGTGATAATATATACTCCTTATACATTAAGGACTAGTAGTTTTTAATCTTATTTATACCTAATTATATATATATATATATCAAGATATTTCACATGGATGAAAGATAGACTGACAACAAACTGCGCCGCTAAATTTTTTTGGATGACAAATCAATCCTCTAAAAAACCACATTCAAAGACCTACGAGACACAATTTTACTATGCATAACTCTTTGAACTCTTTTAAGTAGGTCCACGACCTCTCATGCTAGGAAGCTAAAAGTGTCAAATGAAAAAAAAGATAAAAACATGTTGATTATCAGAGCACGATTTTTCATGTTTAACCACCTAGCGTGAAGCGGCTTTTAAGGCTGCATGTCCAATAGTTAAATCTCCAGTCCCTAGTCCCACAAGTGGAGAAACTCCAGTTAAGTCCACACAACACATGTTTGCCTCCTACCCATCCCTGCACCAAAATATCTGTCGGTCGAAGCGTTGATCTCCCTTCTTGTGGATCAGTCAAGAAATTTTCAGATGTTTCTTTCTTAACAAATATTCTAGCACGCCTTTATTTATTTTGTTTCAATACTACCTCCGGTCCTTTTTCAAAAAAACAAAAATGATTTTTTTTATGTCCTTATTATAAAAAACCTTGTCCAATTTTCAAACATTTTAAATGTTTAATTTTACTTATGCCTTTATTTATTATGAGAGAATATTAAAAAGGAAAATGGTTAATACCGCGACAGAAAACTCAAGAAACAAAATGCGAATGACGACTTAGTGCTCTTCTCTTTCCTCACATTTGTTATTTTTTGACGCGTCCTTTATTCTTCTCCTTTTTTTTTTTTTTTTACGCATCTCTTTCTTTCATTTAACTTTTATCTTCATCTCTCCCCTGTATCTATGCTCTCTCAACAGCGCCACTCTCCATGTAGCCTAAAAAACACCAACAACTGCCAACTGCACAATCTCAATATCCTTCACCGCTACACCGCCAAATCCCGACGACAGAGTTTTATGTGGATAACATGAAATTCTATTCTAACTGCATATAACATTCATACGTACACTAGATTTTAGAGAGGAAAATAATAGTACATGGAACAAGTTTTCTGGGTTGACACTTGGCACGGATGGTGGTCGGTGAACATGAAAGTGGTGGTCTGGTGGCGGTACATAGTCTTTAGAGTACCTTTTTTATTATTTTAATTAAAGAAAAAATTAGCCAAATTGTTTTAGAAGTTAAATATATATATATATATATATATATATATATATATATATATATATATATATATATCAAAGCACATTCGTGTAATTTCGCGAGACAAATTCTTCGCTATATATAGCACCGCTCTATTAAAAATAAATAAGTTGGTTGAATTAAAAGTAATTAAATAGGAGTATACATGTAATAAATTTAAATTTATAAGAATATTAAATATAAATAACTATGTACAATATGTTTTCTTGGTCTATGTGATTTTCTCAAAGTGTTTCTTAACAAATCGAACCGAACCCAAAAAGAATTGAAGCATAACTAACAGATTTGAAACACTTTGATTCATGATTATCAGTTTAGTTCGGTTTACTATAATAGTTTGTTTGCTTTAGTGAAAAGTTAGTTATGGTTTGGTTCAGAATCATAAAATCGAATCACTTTACAGTTCAGTTCGGTTTGGTTCGAAAGACAAATAATTCAATTCGGTTCGGTTATTATGAAGCAAGGTTGTCAGAACCGGACCGACCGGTCGGACCGGGAACCGCACCTGCATCCGGTCCGAGTCAGCTGCAACACCGGTCTGCGCATGAACCGGAAAACCGGCCAAAAACCGGAAAAAACCAGAAAAAACCGGCGGTTCAAAACCTAAACCGATTTAAAAAATTACTTATTTTTTTAATTGAAAAAAATTAAAAAAATCCACAAATTAAGTGGGGTCAATATCATACCACTAAAAGTCACATTAAATGATGACCAATCAAGTGGGAGACTTCAAATGCACTAAGAAACATCCTAACAAAGACTTATTTATAACCAAGTGGGAGACTTCAAGTATGAGATTTCTCCAATGTGGGACTTCATAGAGTAGTTCATATACAAAGACACTATTTTTATTTACAAAACACATTTAACTTTATTTTTTATTAATAATTTGTAATGAGATTAAAAAAGGCATATTTATTTTATTTTATAAAACATATTTAAATTTATATTTGTTGTAAATTACCAACAAATTTAAAATAAATATAAAGAAAAAAGCAACCAACTTTCTCAATAACTATTTTTTTTAATTTAAATTATACAATTATAAGCTTTTATACGGACTTCAATTTTTAATAGTGTAAAATTATATATATTGTCTAACTTTTAGTTTATTATTATTATTATTATTATTATTATTATTATATATTATTTAAAATATAAAAATTATATATTTAATTAAAAATGGTCCGACCCCGGTCCGACCATTGAACCTTGAACCGGTAAGCTCACCGGTTCGGTAACCAGTCCGATTCTGACAACCTTGCTATGAAGTTTAAAGTCAATTTAGTTCAGTTAAGTTCGATTTTTCTCCAAAACCGAACCATGTCCACACCTACACAAAGTCACAAATGCTTATGTTTACTTAAGTCTTTATTCATTGCTTCTTAGGCGTATAGGAGAGTACAGGTTTTTCATTTACGGTAAAAATTATGATGGAAACGTGTACTTTTTTCGGTCATTATTATAAGAAAAAAACCACATCTTAAGTTAATTAAAAAAAAGATTTTTTTTTGTATAATAATGATTTTTAAATTACAATGTTTTAGTTAAGAGATTGCATATAGCCTTATTTGTATTTTTAATGAAAAATCCGTTGGTCATTTTTTTTTATTCTTTTCAAAGAAAAGGCTGTTAATTTTGATTGCAAATTGCATCAAGACTACAAATTTGACGATGTTGAAATTAGGCGGTATTTAAAAAATTCTAAAAGGTAAAATTAGAAAGGAAAAAAATAATCTTAAAAGTTACATAGATAATTTATGTTGGGACAATTTTTTTTCTTTTAAAAATAGGTTATTTATTTATTGTTATTGAGTTATGTCGTAGTCTATTATATTTAATTCCGAACTGTAAGGTCAATCATGTTAGGAGGCAAGCTAACTGAGTAGTTAAAGATCTTGTCAAGGCAACACGTTTATTTGTTGGTTTCCATGTCGTTGATTATTACCTGCCTTGTATTGAAATTATTATTATAAATGAAAACACTAAATTTGCTTGTGTAAAAAAAAAAAGGTAAATGGTGCTTTTGGTCCTTGTAAAATTCTCCAATTTGAATTTTGGTTCCAGTAAAAAAAAAATTCATCCAAGTCCTTGTAAAATTTAAACCCATAGATTTTAGTCCCTCATTTGATCTGTCAGCCCAAAAAACCATTACTTGACATGTGTTCAATAACATGGCAGATGCCATGTGACACGTCAGCATTTTTTTTCGTGAAAAGACAAAAATGCACAGGGACCAAAATCAAAATTCGGGAATTTACAGGGACCAAAATCAAAATTCAGGAGTTTCACAGGGATCAAAATAAAAATTCGGGAATTTCTGAGGGACCAAGTTTAAAATTAAAATTTCAACTTTTTTCCTTTTCTTCTTCTTCTTCTTCTTCTTCTTCTTCTTCTTCTTCTTCTTCTTCCATCGCACAAGAACATAAAAGTTACCTTCTTCCACCATTTTTTCAACTTCTCATTTCTTCCACCATTTTTTCCACCTTTTTATATCTCTGTGTTTCTTGTATTAATTGATAATCATATATAATTACATAAATACCAAAATAAGTGAATAAACATAAGTATCAAATTACAAACATTTCGTTATAAGCACTAATTTAGTGCATAAAATTCCCGAGTTTTGATTTTGATCCCTGGGTATTTTTGTTTTTTCACCAAAAAAATAATATTGTTGATGTGTCACATGAATACAACATGACATCTGTCATGTCATTGAATCTATGCCACGTAATGGGTTTTTTTGCTGACAGATCAAATGAGGGACTAAAAGTCTAAAACCTATGGGTTTAAATTTTACAGTGGCAAATTGAATGAATTTTTTTTTATAGGAACTAAAATCAAAATTGGAAATTTTATAGGGACCAAAAACACATTTTACAAAAAAAAATTACTTATCTTAGGATACAGTGAGTAATTTTTTTCACTTGATATATTATAATTTTCAAAGTTAATTATACAATTTAAGAAGAGACAAAATTAACCGATGAAATTCTCTCTGGTCTTTCTCCTCCGAAGCCAACAACATATTGGTTAGTTACATTGAAACAGTCTATATGTAACTTGTACTTTTGGGGGAACTAATAAAGCCCATTTAAAGATAGTCACGTGATTGACCCACCACAAGTGTTTGCTAGGACCACAAAACTGTCTCATGGTGAAATCATGTAAAGCCCAAACTGAGATCCACCAAATGCGGAATCTGTAATTTGAGGACAATTCTTCAAATAAGTTTACCAGTGGACCCTTAACCATTCTATGATGCTAGGTTGTACTTTTGTGAATTATATTCCCCAATGGCAACTAAAATTGTGGATTACTAACTGTCACTGTATCTCTAATTGTGTATTATATTGATTATCGCATTTTACAACCGATAGTTATTTTCCTTCAATTAGATATGTTTATCGAATGGTTTGGTTTAATAAACTCAGTCCGATCACTATTATAAGCAAAAAATTACTTTTTAGATTCATTGAAAAAGTAATGTATCTGACTTACATTATTGACTAAATACATTACTTTTTCAATGAACCTAAAAAGTGATTTTTTGCTTATAATAGTGACCAAAGGGAGTAGAATGATGTGATAGTTGGAGATGATGTTAAACCTCGACATGATAAATTGATTATATATCTCTAGAAAGACGAGAATAATATGAAGGTTGCAGATGTTGTGAAAGTTGAGAATATAGTCTTTAGAGTGTCGACGATAATACCGTAGACATAACCAAAGATTAGTAAAAATATATAAGATTAGGAAACTAATTACATATGAAATGATATTAGGATATGCTATAGTTATTTATGTCATCATTTTGCTTTTTGATATACTTACTTATGTTGCATTTTGTCTTCTTTCTGGTGTTCCCCAATTTGAATTGTAGAATCCAAAAAGAGTAAAACAACTTGCGGATTCTAGAATATTCTAGTGCAATAGTAATGTTTGAAATTTGTTTCAAAAATAGTATATTTGGGTGTGGGGGAGGGGAATATAGTAAAATAGACGGTGCATGGATTTTGTTACAAATAAGGCTGCTCACTTATTAGCTAAAGAGGCCCATTTAAAAAACAATAGGTTACGGCTGAAAAAATTCCTAATATGGTATGGCCCAGTGTGGGTGTTGATATTGAAAAATTCTCATCCCACCCCTCAAAATTTCTTTTTCACCTCGGAAAAGTTTGGGAAATGTTTATCGAATTTTTTTTAGTGTAAATTTCGGTACGTGTTTCCCGAATTTTTTTTGTCTTCAGGAGGGGTAAAAAAGAAACATTAAGGGTGGGATAAGAATTTTTCGTTGATATTTCTTTATGTTAATATAAGCACTGTTAGTTTCATAAGAAAATTGTTATACACAAATAATAAGTTAGTAATATTTGTTTGTATAAAATAGATTAGTTTAAATGATAAGCTACTTGTCTTTTAAACAAATGGTTGAGAATTGAGATTCATTCTTCTACAAAAAAAAAAAATTCTTTAGTATTAGTTAAAGAATTCATAAAATGGAATTTTATTTTAAAAGTATAAGTCAAATGTTTATCAAAACAAAAGAATACATTAGTTTGTAAGCAATTTTTTTTGTTACCGTAATATAGGTGAGATACACAAGGTGTATTCTTTCTCTTCCAACCAATTTTTTTTAAGGGATGAAAAACCAAATCTGACATGTCGGACGGACCCATTTAACCCGCCATTTTTAAGAGATTGAATCGATGTCTTACAGGTGCCTTACAAAACAGGGTGAGTCTAAGCAGAATGATCGCTGACTACGAATCTGGCAAGTGAACTAGTCAATTGCCGAGTAATAAATTCTCAAATAAATGAGTTCGTATCCACAAAGATCGTGCCAAAGTAACTAGTGTTATTTAGAAATGATAGTTTGCTTTCGCTTTTAGTTTTGAAAAGAGTTTTGATTCAGAACAGGAAATAAAAGATTGAAAGAGATAAGATGAGAAGTGTAGGTTAAGTGCTTTCGAATCCCCCTACTCATGCTTGGTAATTGGCACTATATTCTACTTACAATCATAATTCTATTTCCCTAGCAGATTAACAGTATTGATGCATTGTGCAGATCTGCATTCAATAACATCTTTGTTGCAAATGTATAAACTAATTACATAGCAAGTATAATATTTGTCATAACCAATTACATAGCAAGTATTTATAGGAGTTCATCTACTTGACCTAACCTAGAGAGGTTTAGCTACTAAAAAGCATAATTAAAACAAAAGAGTAAAAATATGCATACAAAGTAACCTTGATGTCTTGCGGAGGAAGTAACCTCTCTTTATGGTGGGAAAAACCGAAAAAGTGTCTCCCCTTGAGAGCTCCTCCCTTGCTCCTCCTTTGCTCCTTAAAGACTTGTATTTCTCTAAATTTCTGAATGAATAATTGTGGTGGAGGAGAGCTCTATTTATAGTTTTTTAGTGGATTTGGGGCTTTTAGAAACGTGGCACGATGAGATCCATCGTGGCACGATGTCTCACAGCATTGCATGGTGGCACGATGCCTTCCATCAAGGTACGATGGGATCAGGTTTCTTGTTTAGGAAGAACGCAGACTTGGTAGATAAGTTTTCCTTCTCATCTTGGCACGATGTAATCCATCGTGGTACGATGATAACTTCAGAATTGGCTATAGACATCAACATGAAAGTTGTAGCTCTTTTGTCTTATCTTTCCAACGCATACTCGCATGCCTCAATCCTATACTCGTAGCTCCAGTTACGGTCCGCGCACTAAGAAGGTGTCAAAACACACTAATCATTATTTAAGCCCTTTTTTCTTTATTTTTGCCCCTTTTTGTATTTTTTCTTCCACTTTTGCTTCTTGGTCAATTAAATTAACTCATATCGGTATTTGCTTGTATTTGGCCTTGAGAAAGTACTAAAACTACTAAAAACTAATAAAAATTACATAACATGGTCCTCAACACATGCTAAAAACATGATATGAATTTCTGCCATGAACCGCCCACTTTGCCACCCTAGTTAAAGATGGATTTGAATCGCATGCTATAATTTGACTAATTTCATATATAATAATTTAACCTTAGTCATTTATTTTACTGCATCGATGTTGTAAGTGCATCAAATCCAATCACTCATTCTATTCCAAAATAAATGACCTATTTGACTGCATTCATATTTGCCAATGTACAACTTTAATTATTAATATTTTTAATTATCTATTATTATTTTTTTACAAATTTAATTATCTATTATTAAAAATTATAAAAATTGTATATTTTGAAAATATTCATCAAGCCAAATCAAACATCTCATATGCTAATATTTACATGTATAAATAAGTAGATATATATAGTCAAAGCAGATTACATGAATAGTACACAAAGTCAAGATTAAATTATCGTTTGGCACGACTTTTTTAGGTCTTGAAAGCTATTTGAAGCTAAAAGTGAAAATAAGGGCTTTTAGAAGAAAAAAAAAATTGTTTGGTAATTGTTGTCTTTTTAACTTTAAAAGTGTTTTATCTATTTATTTTGCTCATAAATATTAAGCAACTTTTTTCTATCAAAAGCTTCTTCAAAAATTCTACTTGACCTAATTTTTTTTTGTATTGAGTAAAAAAATTTGAAATAAGCTAGGCCAAACGATATATAAGTACTTAGGGTCCGTTTGACCTATCTTTTTTAAATCTTAAAAGCTATCTTAAAGTTAAAAGTAAAAATAAGAGTTTTTAGAAAAAAACTAAAGATGATTGGTAATTGTTATATTTTTTAGCTTTAAATGTCTTTTATCTATGTATCTATATCTATACCAATATATCTTACCAATATATAAAGAGAATACCCCATTTCGCGTGGACTTTTTCTATTGCCACTTTTGCCCTTCACTCTATTCAAATATTTGTATATGTTGAAAAATAACTTTCACGTAAAAGTGGGTTTTCAGTTTTTTTTAATAAAAAAAAATATTTTTTTTCTTAATAACTAATCACAACAAAATAACTTCCATTTAATGTTGAATTGAGAAAACAATTTCTCTCTTTAGAAAACGTGCTCTGCCTTCTCTCTTCTCCAAAACTCAGATCCGCCGCCTCCTTTTCTCCCTAAATTCCAAATCAACCAATCTCAAGATGTAGACACCATTCTTGGTGGTGCGACCGGGCCAGATGGTTCAGTTCGCCGGTGTTTTTTCCTCAGCCGTGGACTGTTTGAATTCGTTGTTCTTTGCTCTGGTTCTGTTTCGGAGCTTTGGTGAGGTGGTTTGTCGAAGTTCCTTCGTCGGAGGTTTGTGTCGACCTCTACTGTTCCGGTTCTTGGTGTGGTGGATCGTGGGTTTCATTTATGTCTTGTTTTGGGTTCAAGTTTCTGTGTAAGTTTGGATTTATACAGCTTTTGTTTGTTTCACTAAGGGAGATGGTGATGGCATCGCAATAGTTTTTACTTGGTGGAGGTTGAAGGTGGCTGAGCGGCCGGTGTTTTGACTCCGGTGGTGGTTCTGATACGGTGGAGGTGGGGAGGTGACATGGTGGTGTTTCGGTGCTGCCGGAGGTGGAGTTGGACACTTGGTTCACGTGTGTTTCTGTTTGTTTGTGTGTTGGTGGAGGTGGTGAGTTTCTTCTGTTGCGCGCGATCTGAGTCTTGGCGGTGAATGCGTCCTGAGGTGATTAGGGGAGTGGTGGCTGCGATGGTTTTCAGTTGGGGTGGTGGTGGCTGCGAGATTTGGTGTGGTGTGGTGGTGGGTGGTGGTTTTTAGCTTGTTGTTTGCTGCTGGTGGGGTTGGTGTTGGCGGAGCCGCCGACCTTTTTTGCTTTGGTGGTGGTTCTGACTCGGTGGTGAGGTGATGTTGCTGTAGAGATGTGGTGGCGTTTGGATTGCGCCGTTATGGTGGTTGGTGTTGATTAGGTGTGGAGGTGGGTGATTTTGTGGTGCATGCTTGTTGTAGGTGATTTCTTTTGGAGGCCAGAGTTGGGTGATGTTTTTTGGCCCAAGTTTGGTGCTTTCTTTGGTGTTCTTTCGGTGGATCGGAGGTTGAGAGGTGGTGAAAGCTGAATGATCTTTCGAATAGGAGCTTTACGGATGTGGCTCGGCTTTGGTGAGAGGACTCGGAGTTGCATTTAGATGGGTGTTCGTTTGGGGTGAGTAGCGACGATGGATGGTTTTAGTGGTCGTTTTCATGAAGCGGTCTGGTTTAGATGGTAATGTTTATTTATGGCTAGGTGTTGAGTGTAGGGGGTGTCTTTCTTTATGTTTATTTTTGGGTGTTCCGCCTATATACGGCGCCTTTGGTTTGTATTCTCTAATTTATCAGTCTCTGCTTGTAACAGCCCAGGTCTAATTTATCGAACCATGTACCATGAGGATAAGTACATGTTCAATCCATTCCCACTACCAATTCTCGCCTTTTTTTTGTAACAGCCCAGGCCTTCGGCGATCCCGGCACTGCTAACTCACGATCTTCTCCAACCCCCTTCACTATTGGAGTTTTTGCCTTCCGTGGGAATCAAACCATGTACCATGGAGATAAGTACATGTTCAATCCATTCCCACTACCAATTCTCGCCTTTTTTTTGTAACAGCCCAGGCATTCGGCGATCCCGGCACTGCTATCTCACGATCTTCTCCAACCCCCTTCACTATTGGAGTTTTTTCCTTCCGTGGGAATCGAACCATGTACCATGGGGATAAGTACATGTTCAATCCATTCTCACTACCAATTCTCGCCTTTTTTTTGTAACAGCCCAGACCTTATAAGGATAAATAAATGTTCAATCTATTCCCACTACCAATTGAGCTATATTATCTTTTTATTAAATAAAAAATTTAAAATAAATTAGATCAAACTATACATTTTTCCGGATGGAGGGAGTATTATTGTTGTAATGACTTGTCGTCATTAATGACTGTCCTTATCCGATCGTGAATGTGATCACATCGCCAAACACATTCCTCTCTCAACTGTTCAATTGTTCTTCTTAGTTCTTACCAAAGTGCAAGTCTTTAATTTTTATTATTATCAAAAGATATGCACAAAATTGTGCAAAGGGTGCGATTCTTCAATCGTTCACCACACTCGCACTTACACCAATCTCAATTTCTTTCCGCCTTTTCAAACCCTGATCCAACGTTTTCATCTTATGCTGCAATGGATGCAACTCACAGTGTTGTTGAATCTCTTCATTTTCGGTAATAATCAAATAACCCTTTTCCTTTTTGTTTCTGTATTGTTGGTTATTATTCAGTTAACTGTTTCAACTTTTTTAAGGTTCTCTTCAATTAAAATTAATTGTTCTTTCATATGTTTATGCCCTATTTGAATAAACAACTTAATTAAGCGCTTATTGTATAAGATATTTCTATATAGAAAAGATCAAAAAAAAAAAAATTGAGCTGATTTCATGTAAGCTGTAAGTTGTTTTTTATAAGTTATTATCGTGGAGAGCTCATGTAAATAAGCTGAGAACAGTTTATACCATTGACATGCCATAAGTTGTTTTCCTAAGCTCTCCCAAAGAGTCTCACATGTGCTTATGCCAATAGTAAATTACAATGAGATGAATTAGTAGAGTCCTTCTGCTATGTTCGCAGCTAACTAACTTCGTAACTAACTATTCACTCTAAGATTTATTAGTCGTTAAACCAATTGAGTTGATTTATAATTGTTCTCTGTTTAATTGATTTCTTATTGCATTGGACTTGAATAGAATTTGGGCTCAGCCTAGCTAGTGGTGACCAATTGCAAGGTCAGTCTAGAAGTTGAATTTGGAGATGCTGATTGTTGAATGCTCAATGTGGCAGTCATTTTGAATTTGGTGTTACAGTTATTAAATTTTGGTTTAAATTAGTTTATAGTTCCGTAGCACCGACACCTCTGATCAAAGGCATGTCCAGGGGCGGCCGTAGCACATGTGCAACGGCATCGGGCCTCCAAATTTGCGGAAAATTGTAGGGCCTCTAAATTTTGAGGTCCTCCTACATTAGTAGTTATATATTTTCAATCTTCATTAAATATTAGATGTGCATCAATAGATTAGCGGTAGATTACGATATTTGTGTGTGCAAGGTTTTTGGTTCAAATTCCAACATTGCAATTTTTTGACATAATTTTAGTTTTAATCATTTCTTGATTAGTGTATGTCTTTCTTTTTTACTATGGGTCCATTTTTAATATTTAAGTTGAGCTCCAAATAATCGGAGTCGGCTCGGCTTGTTTATCAAACTTTTTTTTATATCAGTGAAAAAATGATTAGTTTTTAGTGTTATTGATGTTATTTGTAATTTAAATCGATGATAATTATTTTGAATTTTTTGCACTTTTTCTTTTATTAGATCTTATTTTTAATAATTATACCGGATCTCCGAAGGCCTATTTTTAATAATTCCACAGGGCCTCCAAAAAGTCGGAGACGCCCCTGGGCATGTCCAGTGTCTGATACCGACACATGTGATTACATTCAATTAATTCATTTTCTCAAATTATTACCGGTATCATTGTGTCAGTGTCGTGTCCGGTGTCAGTGCTTCATAGGTGTATAGTTATTAGTTGATTATATTGTAATTTGAAGATGTCTCTTGGTGGAAGAATAATGGATTGGTCCTTTGTCATTTATTGGTTTTTTTTTATGTGTTTAAATGTAATTTTGTACTTCAGGTAGATTTGTGTTACCATCTTTCTATTTATGTGTTTTCTCATTCTTTTGGCCCTAGGTAGGATCTCAGTTTCGACATTCTTGTTTATGATCACCGAGTAGCATACAAATTGAAATTGCCTATGGATAAATGGGACAAGATGGTTGACTTTTTGTATCTTTATGCATGAATACTTTTTTGCTTGTTGCTGTTTGAGCCTTCGGGGATGATAAAGATCTAATTTTTGTCAAAGTTATATATATATATATATATATATATATATATATATATATATATATCAGTAGAAGCAATATATACATATTGTTTGGTCGTACTCATTACTTTTTTTAAAATGAGTTTGGTAAATTTTTTTGAATTAATATTGTCCTTGACCCTAAATCACGTATTCTTTACTTTCCAAATCATGAATGCACCAGGGAAGTTACAAACACAAGAGAACTTAGGAGTGCATTTGACAAATACGATAAAAACGTTTCATCTCGATGCCTGAACTGGACTTCGAGGGAAAATGATAATCATCATGCTGCCAGCTATGCGGTAAACCGTCATTTTAGAGCTGATCACAATGATAGATGCAGAAAGGAGTTCTCAAGTAAGGTGCAATTGATCTAATGTATATTCCCCCCCCCCCCCCCTAATGTTATGCATTTTATTTTAACTTGAAATTTGTTGTTAAATGTTAAGCAAGGAAGAATGGAGGATGATGCCTGCTTAATCAGTTAAATATTGAATCTATTAATTTTTTTTAATGAAAAAACGCCCATTTTTTTTATGTATCTATGTTGTGCATTTAATGGCAATGTGATATGTTTGGATAATTATTTCTAATTGAGCATTTCTCTGCTTCATTAACATCTTTTATTGATCGATCTTTTTTGTTGGAGAATTTATGACTAATAATGCATACAATTTTTCAGCTTCTTAAAAATATTCCAGACTTTGTTAAGATAGTGGAGGTTGGTGCAAGGGATGGATTGCAAAATGAGAAGGTTATTGTTCCCACTGATGTGAAAACTAAATTGATAAAACTGCTTGTATCTTCTGGGTTGTCCGTTGTTGAGGCGACGAGTTTTGTCTCACCAAAATGGGTGCCACAGGTAAGAATATGTTTTTTTTCTTTCCCTAGAGACAATCAATAACTAGAGACAACAAAATACTCTTCTAATTTGCGTATCACTTTCTACCTTATTTCTGTATGGTCTTTCCATTAGATCTTACACGTGCTTTTATTTGTCAATGCAATGTGTCCAGAGATTCTTATCTCGATTACTGTTTCTATATTTCTCTTGTAAAAGTTCTACTTCCGTGCCTGTTATCAGGAATATTGATCGTGTCTTTTCTTGGCTTGTTACTTGGCCGGTCTCATGTGCGTTTCTTATACTATCTATACCTCCTTTTTGTTATAGTGTTAATAATGATTTCTGTTGTGTTTTCGTAATTGCTTTTCATTTATACACTGTTTAAAGAATCGTGCGATCATCTGACCAACCAATTTCACAACTGATTTCAGTTGGCAGATGCAAAGGATGTATTGGCAGCAATTCGAGACGTTGAAGGTGCTAGTTTTCCTGTCTTAACTCCAAATCTCAAAGTAAGAATTATAGTTAATGGTAAATATATTTACAATTTGTGGGTGGTTATGATCATCTGACCCCATTTCTTCCAGGGTTTTGAAGCAGCTGTTGCTGCTGGAGCTAAGGAAGTGGCTGTTTTTCCTGCTGCTTCTGAATCATTCTCTAAAGCCAATCTCAATTGTGGCATTGAGGATAACCTTGCTCGTTGCCGTGACATTGTTTCAGCTTCTAGAAGCCTCTCGATCCCAGTTCGTGGGTATGGGTTTGATTGATACATTTAAATGATGGATTAATTTCACTATTTTCTAAAAATGTATGTGTTACTTCTAGTTAAAACAAAAAAGGTTATTTATATGTATGGTCAATTATTTTATTGGACACATTGCATTCAAAACATGGGAATTCATATTTTCACAATAATCTTGAAACATCACTTGTTGGTTATCAGATGTATTTACACGTTGCCTTGGAGGTGATTTAGATCTGAGTGATAGAATTATTCTTGAGCCGAAGTACCTATTTCCATGATGGCAGTTTCCTTTAGCTGTGACATGAATGAAGTCATATGAAAGGTTTCGATTTGTGTTTCATTTGTAGTTGGAACATCACTGATTTGTTTTGTCAATGACTATATTTGGCAGTAACATTGTATATGCTCATCATAGGGATTTTGTTGAAAAGTGATTTAGTGTGTGTTTGAACTAGCATATTTTGAGGCAATTTTATGTTTTTTAGCTTCCCAAGTTATTGCAGCCAAATTTTTCTCTCAAATTGAGCTAAAAATATGATTTTACGGATAGTAGAATGTGTGTAAGACTCCCAATCATCCTTACTCGAATCTATTTACTTTTTCAAATTATTTGAACAATCTTAAAATGGTATTCTGTTACTTGTCACTTTCAATTCATCAATGCAATTATATAGCCAATCCTGTTACTGATTTCACACTACAGATACATATCATGTGTTGTTGGATGTCCTCTGGAAGGAAAAATTGCTCCAGCAAAAGTAGCATACGTTGCAAAATCACTTTATGAGATGGGGATCTCTGAGATTTCATTAGGGGATACAATTGGTGTTGGTACACCGGGTAATCTTTCTTTCATTTGTGGTCTTTGTTGCTGTGCTGGTATATCTGTTTAACATGTCAAAAGGCTATTGATCTTTATCTTGTGGATTGACTCTTTTATTTAACTAAACCTGTTCTTGTCTTAACTATGTAAATGATTAGTTGTATACTTATATTATATGTACTTATGTAGAAGATCCTGTTTATTAAAAAATTCTAATGTTTCTGATGAGTATGTATATGAAGTCTCTATCAGTTTCCATTTCAAAGATCATTGTCTATGTTTTCACAAGTTGTTTCCCTTACTTAATCTGTCTTAAGAAGGAACTTGTTGATACGGTATTTTACTAGGAACAGAAAATGAAATGTCTAAGGTGATTGGGATATGTGACTATCAAAATGAAAAAAAAAAACAAATTTTTCTCCGTGGAAAAGACCAAAATTTTTCTTAAATCTTATTACTTCATTGGAAGTTAATTGCATACCAGCAACTTCTTATCAGTTTTTTTAAATTTTTTTATATCTATTAAGTTGTATTGATTGAGGTCTTTCATATTATTTATCTACTAAGTTTTATGGGTCTGTCATGGCTGTTTTGCTTTATCAAATATTTTGATTTGACTTGATATTTGTCATCTTCACAGGTACCATCATTCCTATGCTTGAAGCTGTTCTGGATGTCGTTCCTGTTGACAAGCTTGCTGTCCACTTTCATGATACTTATGGTCAGGCACTATCAAATATTCTAATTTCACTACAGGTAAACACTTTTTATTGGTATGTTATTAGGTGCGCCCTTTTATATAGAATCTTTTTTAAAGTGTTTATGTTAGATGTGCTCCCCTTTCAAATGTCAAAACTAATCAATTGTGGAACATTTTAGATTGGCTGCTACAAAATGAATAACCTGAATTGTGTCGTATTTCATTTTTTAAATCCGTATGTATTGCTGGGATACTGATTGTTTTTACTCTCTCAACCAAGAAAATGTTGTCTTTGCAATCTAAAAGAACGGAACGGAAGTGAATGTATACTATCATATGTTTTATAGCCTGGCGGAAATAATGAAACTTCAAATGTTGTGCATGGCTTTATAGAAAGAAGGGCTGGTCTTTCATATAATTGACAAAATTCGACTTGGATCCCTAAGAAAAAAGGCCAAACACATCATAGAATCCTTTAAGTTATTTGTTTGTATCAAGTTAGCCCTTTAGGTTATTTTTTTTGTAACAAGTTAGTCCTTTTATTCCGCAAAAGTGTACGCCATTAACTTTTTAAAGACATCTGTTAGAAAAAAGTTGATGTGTCTGGCCTTAATTTGTAACCAAGCTTTCAAAGGATTTGTGTCTTGATGGATATAGATAGAGTTCCAGGACATGTAGACCAGTCATAGGTCTTCTTGGTTGTACACGTAGGATGGCCTAAACACACCTTTCCTACCACGTATTCTAAATAACGAACACATCAGTTTTTTTTGTAACGGAATGTGTTTAAAAGGCTAATGACATAAACATGTAAAGACTAAAGGACCGGTAGAATTTATTGAGCCATAAAAAAATTAGTCCTTTTTAGTTTCTGAAAAATAATAAAATATATGTGCTTTTAGTTTCTGAATAGAGACTGATGAGGGATGGAAACACTATTTTGTTGAATATAAACAGTAAAAACAATTTTTTTATAGAGACAAAAATCATATAAATATATTTAATCTTAAAAACAATTCCTATCTGGTTGTTCTTGTTCATTTACTTTTATAGATGGGAATCAGCACAGTGGATTCATCTGTCTCTGGTCTTGGAGGTTGTCCATATGCAAAAGGTGCAACTGGGAATGTTGCCACTGAGGATGTTGTTTATATGCTGAATGGACTTGGAGTTAAAACTAATGTGGACCTTGGAAAACTTATGCTTGCTGGGGATTTCATCTGCAAGCATTTAGGACGTGCATCTGGTTCAAAAGCTGCAACTGCATTGAATAAAGTTACAACCCATGCCTCCAAACTGTGAGTTACTAAAGCTAGATCATGTATCCGCATGAGAGGTAGATTGTTTAACCACTGTGTTGTTACTTTTGTCCATAAAATGCTATGACTCCTTAGAGTATATGTATGTTAGTCTTTCCTCTCTGGTGGGTCACTGGGTCCTGCCTGTAGTGTAAACCACATACAGACAAAGATAGAGCAAGAAAATACAACTGTAATGCTGTTCAGATTTGCTTCTTTTATGAGTCTATTGAGTTGCTTTGGTTATGTATTGAACATATAATCAGGTAATCAAGAATAAAATTATGAAAATACATAGTATGTTCAAGTTCAACTGCATTGTCATCTTTAACACACATTTTTATGATGAAAGTAGTTCAAGAAATTGATGCCTTTGTTCTTATTGTTTGATTTGTTTTTGTTCCTATTTTTGTTTCTTGTTAGACTTTTGGTTATATATTCAAGGAATTTCCATTCAAATTTCCTTTTCCTATATTAGAATTCGGATTTGAGCCTAACTCAACTCTCAAATTCACACTCAAGCTATTTTTTGTTTTGTAATTGACTATCCAAGTTTTGTTTTTTCAAGGTTAGATATTAGAGATTGAACTGAAGACAAACATTTGTGTCAATAACATTCATATTCACTTTAATTTAATCATCATCAACTTTCATATTAGATGCCATTCACTTCATTATACTACCTTGATGTCACAAATTTAAGGACCTGTACATAATTTCTCCCACCACCTTTTCCCCTTATTTTATTAAAAAAAAAAAACTAGTGTAATAAATAAGGAACAATTTCTTCTCTATATTATGTGTCCAAGTACTTTCCTGCTCACATCACAAATCCAGCAAGCAAATGTTATAAGAAGAAATTAAAGATTTCTTTACTACAATTATGATATAGACATGGACCCCCCTACTACTCCTTTTCTCTCAGTCACTGCATTGGGTAAATTGGCTATTCTTTCTCAATTCTAGTCCTACTAGTCTTTCAAATCTTTGCTCTTCTTTGTCATTATTATCATTGAAGCATGAATCCTTTTGCTCAACTACCCCTTCAGAAAATAATAGTGAAAATCAGTACTAGTTATAGATAAAATACAAATTATTGTCCTTTCCAAATGAGCTATTAATGCATGATGCTTCATTTCATTAAAGATACTCAAAGGAGTCTCTCTGAGTGAGGAACCTTGCTTTAAATGACAGCTTTGTCGTGTACATTTATGCTTGCTGTGACATTCTGTTGCTTAGAAAATGACTTGACATGCTCGTGAGCTGATCCTATAATATTGTTGCCTTTGTTAGGGTTGCTCTCTTTACTCCAACTACTATACTTGATGGTTACAATTAACAAAACTATCAATTCCTGTCAACATAAACTTTTCAACTCTTGCTCTTGTCCCATCATCCATTTTAGGATACCCCAGTTATATGGCAATTGTTATTTTATCCACTGTTGTAGTTTAGAATGTCATGTAAGAATTAATACAACCACATACTCATGAACTACACTTGTTGTGACTAACACATTTTTTGAAAAACCTTTTTAGTTTAGTTACATTGAAAATTTCATCCCTTTTTAAAAGATTTTTGTTGATATTTTAAGAAAAATAAACCAATCACAAATAGTGTGTTTAAGAAAGTTTTTTAAAATGTACTATGAAATTGACATTCTTCATGTGTTTGTGTATTTGTATAACATTTACATTTACATGTATTGAAAGAGATAGAAGTCTTTTTGATAAATTCTCACAAAGAATATTTTAAATTGCGGTCGCATCTTGAGTTAATACTATACAGAATTGCTGTTGAACACACACCACAGCTGCATCCTGTTTTCTTAAAACCTTGATCTTAGAAAGGTATTTGTGTTACCATTTTTCATGTGCAGGGAGAGCTTCATGAACCTTATGTGAAAGCTTATATAGGATTTTGGACAATTAACCTTTTTGGGACATGGTTTTGAGGTGAAGTTAGGTTTAATTTGTATTAATTAGTATCAGAGCCTGGTTTGATCCTCGAGTTCTGGGACTAAACAAGAAAAATGAACCCATGCTGGTTGTTTAGGGAGCACATATATTACCGTTTTTCATGTGCAAGGAGGGCTTCATGAACCCAAGTTGGAGTCTTGCATTAGACGTCATGAACCTGATGTGAGGGTTATATTGGATTGAACAATCCTCCTTTTCTTTGAGTCATAGTTTTGAAGTGGAGTTAAGTTCAACTTGTATCAATTTGAGATTGGAGAAGGACATGGAAACACAATGGTAAACCCACGGACACCAAAGCCAGTTTAGAAGCTACATTTAGGTATGTTTGGATGGATAGATTGCCGGTGAATTTGACAAAATTTCAGTACAATAATACAATGATCTTGACCTACCGTGATTCAACTAATCTTAGACATGCAGTACATTTTGTAGCTTTAACAAATCATGGTGAAACTTGGCAGGTTATTCATGCATGTAAAAAGAAGTGTGTAGGTTAAAAAAGTTATTGTTCTCAATAATTTTTTGCTCGAAATTGACAGTGTATATATTATTCAGTGCATTAAATGTCAAATTTGGCGGTTTGTGGAGAGTGTTCTCCATAATTCTGATGCATTTGCAGCCAAATAGAACATTATTCAAACTGCACAAATTAAATGATGAAGGACGAAATATCTGCTCTACAAATAATGGCATATTCTGCACCCAAGATAATGGAAATTCTTTAATAAAAAACCCTATTACTGTTACTTTTCCCTGTAAATGGTAAAAAAAAAAAAACTACATTTCTGTTACTTTTCCTTTTAAAAGGAAAAAAGTTAAAAAAAAACCAAACACTGCATTTTGCTAGGCAAATTATTCCCCAGCCCCTCCCCCCCACCCAGTCCCCCACCCCCCAAAAAAAATGTAGCATCAAGTTGGAAGCTTGCAACATGTTTTTTTGCTACTAAATTGAAGCTTTAATCATTACAAATGAAATATTTAATTAGGTTCAACATGGTTAGCTTATGTATAAAATAAAAATTATAATCACATAAAAGTAGTGATTGAGTGATGCTTGTACCCAATGTTTTAAAAACCAGACCGGACATCGAACTGGTGAGGGTACTGGGTCACTAGTTCATTGGTCGAACCACCAGGTCACTGGTCGAACCGCATGACTAAACCGGGTATAACTGGATAAACCGGTAGAACGAACCGGTGTCTATAATACAACTATATATGTATTAAACCCGTCGAATCGGATGGTTCAATCTCTAAAAAATTCATGACATGACACCTGAATTTTTTTAAAAACTCGAAAATTCCATAATGTCATAAGATCTTAAATCTAAATCTTAAATGTTGTCGTCACACACAATAAAATAGTACAATACAAAATACAAATCTAAATGAGTTTTAAACAAAATTTAATTGCAACATAAACAGAATAACAAAGTGTCTGATAAATTTAAATCCAAGGAGGCATAGTTGTTTCAATGTTGGACTCTGTTTTATTTCTTTTGTTTCTTCTATTTTTTTAAAAATAAAAATACAAAATGACGTCGTTTTGAGACTTTTAGTTGAAAAAAAGAAAGAAAAAAAAGCGCGTGCAATCAAACCGGCGGTTTGGAGCATGGCCGATCCAACATTCGAACCAGACCGGTCACTCATCCGATTCGCGGTCTGACGGGTCCGACCGGCCGGTTCGGTCCGGTTTATAAAACACTGCTTGTACCCATGTATACACATTAATTATACAAACATTATCCATTTGTTTTGGTTAGATAGCTTCACATTAATATGAAAGAAATAGAGAATTCTGAATTCGAATCTAAATCTCTACAAACCGGTCTCAATAGTTACAAATTTAACTGCGCTTATATGGTACAAACATAAACTTACTCATTTTTACACCCACCCTATAGTGGATATATGGTTGGCAATAGGCAAATTTTTTTTAAAAAAAAATGAAATTAAAGCGGGGCCTAAATCATAATCACCAAAGAAAAATTAATACGACTAGACTGCTAAGGACATTTGATTCTTAGCTTCATGATTAAAAGTATTGATGTAAGTTGAAAAATTTTATGCACATCCATGGCTCCATTAATTCATTTCATCACAAGAATCACTTTATGTATATATATAGGACATCTTTTTTAAAAAAACATATCGATGATATTATATGCTGAAACAAATTATGGTCCCCCCACCGAACATTTACGTATGCTGCCACAAACCTCAAGCACTTTATGCAGAGATTTAATTTTGAGCTGCAGAAAAAAAATTAAAATTTTCCACACTCATATAGATGTGGTGCAGTGATTTGAGTGGTATATAACTTAATGAAAGAAATTTAGAGAAGAAAAATGTAAAAATTGCCTCTAATTCAATCATACATTTTTTCCTTTAATTTGCAAAAATATAAAATAAACTTTGACAATTACCACAAAAACACACACAAGTGCGAACCAAGGTAAAAGTGTCTGACCTAACAATATCGGCATTAGCTAGTTGAACTATGATCCATGTTTACTCTTACACCATATAGATGATCATTATAGTAAAGGGAGAGGGTAGAATTAAAAAAATAATAAACATAATAGTTCTTCTAATAAAGTACTACCATGCATTAATCCTCCTAACAGAAAAATCAAAGTGAAATCAAGAGAAACAAACATTAGTAAATAGTTTTAAATTACTAAAATAGGTTTGGTCTTTTTTGGGAGTGAGAGAAAATATTTTGCCCCACAAAATTTAAAGAAACAATAGTTTCATAATGTAAAATGCATGAAGAATTATGATACAATACTCATTATTAGATGCATTCATCATCATCATCATCATCATTATTATTATTATTATTATTATTATTATTATTATTATTATTATTATTATTATTATTATTATTATTATTATTATTATTATTATTATTATTATTTCCATATGGAGAAACCATGCACTGTTTCTTCTATAATCCTACAAACCTTAGCTAGATATAGAAAACCTGACATTATCTATCAGAATCTTGGAAGAAACCAAAAGCTCAGAAGACATTACCAACAACCTCATTAATTAATTGATCATTAGTACCATTCATCCATGTTCAAGATTTACACAAACCTAAATAAACAAATTCATCATATATAAAATTTCAACAAAAATATATATATTTAGTTAAACTATAATATTATCTCATCAAGACC
This sequence comes from Trifolium repens, assembly GCA_030408175.1. Lineage (NCBI taxonomy): Eukaryota > Viridiplantae > Streptophyta > Magnoliopsida > Fabales > Fabaceae > Trifolium > Trifolium repens. Next base: position 37,782,164 of record CP125848.1, on the reverse strand, counting down.
AATATTATATATAATCTCAAGCCTAAACTCTCATATACATCTATAAATAATGTGCTTGCCAAAAAAGACTTATACAGCACAAAAAGTGCTTTTTCAAAATGTAATATAAAAATGAAAATGAAAGGAAAAAAGAGAAATGAAGAGAACTAGGAATTTAGGACATAAAAGGATGTGGATTTGTTGTTTCTTCATCATGTAATTAACTTATCTGTTGTGTAGAGGATTAGGACCAGTGTAAACTTTCCTCTTATCATCACCAAAAACTTCATCTCCATTTTTATTTGCATTGTTTCCTTGAAAACCACCATGAATTTTTTTTGATGATGTTTTGAATGAACCACTTCTGAATCTATCAAATCTTGCTTTATTACCAGTTAATGTAGTAGCTTCACATGAAGCAATATTGCTGCTTAAAAGTAAAAGCAGAATCAAAAGAACCATAAGAAGAAAAAAAACACACATTTTTTGGTTTTTTCTCTTTACACTAATCATGGCATGGAAAAAAAAGTAGTACTACAAAAATTCTATACTTTGTGGTTGAGAGAAGGAAGGAAATAAAGGCTTTTGGTTTTGGTTATGAAAACAAGAAAAAAGAAAGAGACTTTTGAGTTTCTTTTTGTTTTAAGAGAGTATAGGAATTTGTAATTGAACAAAGTCAATGAAAGGAGAGTGGCCAAAATGCATAGAACTTGCTGCTTAATTAGTATATAGAAAATGTTTGTTTGGTGTACAAATTTCAGAGCCAAGTTTTTTATTTTTTGTTTGTTTAGGAAAATAAAACTCTAGTCTCAAGGCAGAGATAAACACTAGCAACAGTGAAAGAAAACACAAAACTACTGAGAGAAAGAAAGAGTTGGTTTGGTGTGGAGTGAGTGAGTGAGTAAAAGTGTGTACTACTAAAGAGAATGAAGATAGAAAGAGAAGTGGCTTTTAATTTTGGAATGAATGGATTTTATAAAATTGATTTCATAAAGTAAGTTGAATATAAAGTAGTTTTTATTTAAATTCATTTACAAAAGTCAATTAAATAATAAATTTGAGTGGAAAAATTACAATAGGAATTAAAGTTATTGGGCTCAAATGGTTAATGAGCTTCACCAAATAACATATTTCGGAAGAGTTTGAGTTCAATTCTTGGGTGGAACAGTTTCTTGGACTGACTTTACTTACCTTGTGGCCGAACTCTGAACTATTAGAGTCCCATTTTTTAGAAACTAGAGGTTCTCTAGGACGAGTTTAGGAGAATATGAGTTCAATTCTTGAGATGAATAATTTTCCATCCTATAGTACAACTTGAATCTAAACATTCTAGCATAATTTTTTTCCTTACGAAACATACTAGATATATTAAGTGCGAAGTGCACACATGTTTGATTTTATAACGACTCAATGTTATTTTAAGAAATTTACAACGATACTAAATATATAATAAATTATGATTGTTTATTGTGATTCTGCCAAACTTATTGGGAATTTAAACATACACAATTAATTTTAGAGGCTAAATCATTTTCAATCAACTTCACTCAAACATGTCTTTGACTGTTATGAAACCAAACACACTATTAAATTGAAAGCTTTTGCAGCAAGGGACCTTAATTTTGTCTAGGGTCATTGAAATGAATCATTTTGTTAATTATTTACTTTTCATTCCTTTTTTTCTCATTCTATGCATTACCGTGGCAGAGAAACAGTGCATTCTCTATTTAGAATGTCTTTTAGTCACTATTCTTTAGTCCCCTAGAACAAGATATGCCCAAAAAGGAAAAGATGATATGTGATATTTTTTTTTTGGTTACAAAAGATGATATGTGATATCTTACTATATAGCAGGAGAAATGGATTGTAAAGAATTTGTATAATATGTATAATGGTGACAAATCTTACATTATGTACAAGTTTGTTTAACTATTAAATTAAATTAATTAATTAATATATTAATTAATTAATTTAATAGTTAAACAAACTTGTACATAATGTAAGATTTGTCACCATTATACATATTATACAAATTCTTTACAATCCATTTCTCCTATTAAATTAATTAATTAATATGTTACATCATATCTCAGTCTGGCTCTGGAAGCAAGTTCTTCAGACTTTCAGTTCGCTATCTCCGCATTGCTTCTGTAAACTCCAGTATAGTTCCCCTCCCCTTTAGTTCCATCAGTACGATCGGTAGAGGGCTAAAACCACTTGATGTTAGAACTGACCCTCGAACCAGATTAAACTGATGGTGAAAGCTAATTTTTTTTCATTAACTTTATAATACAAACAAATTCATACATAATAAAAGACTTGTCTCACTTGTATACTACATACACTTAGTATGTAAATTGATGATATATATGCTCATGCACTAATTTCTATATATATATATATATTAATTGGTTTCAATTCCTATCAAAATGTGATTATTTTCTACTTATTTGATGTATATGTATATGCCATATTATAAATATAAAAGACAAGTGTATATATAATTGCAATTTTTTTATTTTTTTTGTAATAATTGAATCTAACTGGTCTAATACTATATAGCTGTCATTGATGATGGAAACATATATGAATACATATTCAATGATTCAATTAGTTTCACCTAGATGCAGAATATGATTAAAGAAGTACATGCTGATTAATTATTACAAACATTTAACTAATTGTATGATGTTAGAGCACAAATATTGGTGGGTGGTTTTCCACTTGTGGAAGGGGAGTTGGGATATTTGACTCACTTGTGGTGTCTTTGTATTACCACCTTGTTCAGTGGCGATTATACCGGACAGCATGCCTGGGCACGTGCCCGGGCTGCTGTCCCACTATTTTTTTTTATAAGGTCCGGAATGTAAGGATCGTCGTTCCAACTGTATTTCATTGAGTCGAAAATAAATGTTTATAGTGAGAATTGTTTAAGGCCTGAATTAGTTTTGTTTTTAGAACTCATAGTTTACTGCGAAAGTAGAAACACAGAGATACCAGTTTCAATTTGAAAGAATAAAAACTTTATTTGACCGTAGAAAAATTCAGTTTTTGATTCTAAACACTGCGAAAGCAATTTTTTATCAATTAGGAAAAATTCATTTTCAAAAAGGTAATTCTAAGAGTGTAAACGGGCACGCAAGAGCGGGCGTTTATACGCTTAAAATTCGATACTGAACATGCGACAACTGACAGTACCTTTAAATTAATTTTTCTACCTGAAGCAACTTTTTGAGTGATTAAATGTAATTATTTTCATAAATAAGATTTTGTGTCATAACACGTTGGACACGCGAAAGCGGACAGTTAGATTATGCAGTTAAAATCTATTTTAAAACTTAACCTTTTATTTACAAGAAAATATGTTCTCGTTATAAATATAAAAGACGACTCAGTGAATACCAACGGTCGATGAAAGTTTCATTCCGGCCTTTAAAATATCAAAAAGCCTATCAACCCTTTAAAATATTACTGTACTCGGAAGTTGGGTTGATAGAATTCCCTCTAAAATTTTGCCCAGGCTCTCTAACATTCCTAGAGTCGCCACTGACCATGTTCAAAGATGGAACCTGTGTTTTTTGATTTTTTTTAATAGTTGTTGGAATAAAATAATAGAAACAAAAATATAGTATTGGTTGTTGTGAATTTTGTGGGGTCTATATGTTAGAGTTTTAGATGAATAGTATGAATATTTAGACAGTATGGTTGAATGGTTTAAATAGTTGAAAAATAGAAAATAATACAGGGACCCATTTATACCACCCACATGAGTGATATGGATGTGGATGCTAGCCCCTGGAGTAACAATACTTTTTGGCATTAATTAGTTGCAGCTGGGATTTAAGTCATTTGACTATTCGATTCACTGTACATAAGTGGACTAGTTTGTTTTGGTCAATGATGTCGGAAGGGATTATAAAAGAAGAAAAAAAATGAACTTCTCTTATTAAATTTTTCTTTGATTTTGTTATATAATTTTTTGTGTCTTCCTCTCTTCTCTTATAATCATAAATAATAATACTAGTACTAGTTAAGATTCTAGTATAATTTTTTTGTGTCTTCCTCTCTTCTCTTATAATCATATGAAGTGACATATATACAAATTTCATAGTATTATAATAATGTAAAGTTTTACTAGAGTATCCAAATTTGAGGAAACTGGTTGCAGCACTAACTGTGTGCCGTTGTAATCAATTGGGGCCGTTTGATCATGAATCAACAATTGAGATCATTTCGTACATATTTTATAAAGGTGTAATATATCAACTGCCCGATCAGAAATTAATAGTTCATATTTGTTACTGCGTGAAACTGTGTCATAACTAATTTCCAGCAGGAATCCTGGTCCTCAAATTTGAAAACTCGAAATGAAAAACTACACGCGGGACTCAAATTCTCAAGCACGCACTTTATTTCACATAACTACTAGGCTATTGGCTGCATTGCAAAACATTGAGAACCATCCCTTTTTGTATTTTGTTAGCAACTAGAATTGAATACATGGTCTGAAATATAAGTATTAGAACAAAACTTAGACACAATTTTATTTAAATTGTTAGTGTTGATGTACCATAAAATAGAATATGTGAAGAATAGACAATTGTGTATATCTATAATGATATTATTGGTGCGAAATATTCACTATCAATTTCGATGACTAATATTCTTCACCAAAAAAGCTAACCGGATAGTTTCAATAGAAAAAAAGAGTATGGCTGTTGATTTTGATATTTTTCTTTGAATGTTGTTTATAAATATGAGTTGTCCCCATATTACACTACTAAAAAAACAGTGTTTAACGTGGACCAAAAATCCATGCTAAAGGGTCAAATATGATAAACTAAATATGATTTGTACCCAAAAACAATGATAATACTAATACATGTATAATGACTTAAAAATCAGCTTAGATACATGTCTTAAGCTAGTAAAGAAAACAATACAAACCCACTAAAGAAATATTATCTCTTGTGTGACACTTTTCCCCTTTCATCATGACTTTGTACAAGCTTCAATTAGAAGTTGATGAGAAATTCCATCATGTTATGTGGCACCTACTTTCATTTTTCTAAATAAATTTTTGACAAAAAGGTAAAAATGTAGATAATTTTTTTGACTTTGTTTTCATAAAGAATTTCAAAGTAATGGCATGAAATGAACAAAAAAAAAATGTAGCTAGCTATTCCACTAAAATAATTTTTCCTACCTTTCATAATCACAATTGTACAAGCTTCCTATATAAGTTGATATGAGATGATTAAATACCATCATGTTGTGCGTGTGTACTTACGTGGAAGGGATCATATATTAATTTAAGGGATACACCAAAACAAAGGTAGAAAAAGTCAATAGAATGAGTACACAATAACTTTATGTGTGAAAATCAGAGGAGAAATATCATGATATTTTTGTAATGTGGAGTCAAAATGCATAAAGAAAGAAAAATATTGAAAATGCATGCTGCTTGTTTTTATTTGACAAAATCTAATCGTAATTATGTTAATGGATTCTTTGCTTATTCTAATTTGCATGTTTTGTCGTTCTCTAAAATTTATTCTTCAAAGCAAGCATTGTTATATAGACCTTTAAAGCTAATCTCCTGTGTATGGAAGCTTAAGATAAATTACAATCACATTTTTATACGAAAAATCATGATAAGAGAGACACACATGTTGGGGACTTCTGAAGAGCTTGAAAGAAACAATAGGGCCAATGCTCCAAGACGTACGATAAGAGATAGAGACACCACATCTCTATCAAAAACCTTAAGACATTATATTAACGGATTACCCCTTTTATAAATCCAACATTCTTCTCATTCATAGTCGATGTAGAACTTAACCACTTACACTTGAAATCCAACAATCTCCCCCCAAGTGCGAGTTTCTACATCCTATAGTTGATTCAATACCAAGATTCACTCCCGCTCTCCACCAAGTCGAACAAGGCCTCTGATACACTTGTTGGGGAGTCTGGGACTCCGGGGGAGTTCGGGAGAAACAATTCTTCCCATTTACAGTTGATGTGAGACTTGCAACTCACACTTGAAATCCAACAATGTACACCTCATACAAAGTAAGAGGAAATCACTAACGATATTGCGGACAATATTTACAATGAATTTACATAAACTATTAACTCAGGAATTCTAGACTTAAGCCTAAACCACAAAGAGTGTGAGTAGAATGTTCAACTATTTGTGTCAACCTCAGTACATTAAGTTCATAAGTCACCTCTCTTATATATTTAACATTCTTCTCATTCATATTGGATGTGGTACTTAACCACTCATATACTTGAAACCTAAAATGAACAATCATTTGTTCAAATAAGAAGGCTTAATTACATATGGTTAACTACCTTGTTGGAACAAAAGTGGTTCTGACATGACATAATTGAGTTTTGATGATAACAATAGTATTAATATACAATAGGGTACACTGATAATTTACTCTAAGTGTACAGGTATATATGTTAAAATTTCATATGCACTAATGAGTACTTGAGAAGCTCTGAAATGCTTTCTAAAAAATATATGAGAAGATGAATCTAGCAAGTTCTGATGATAAGCACAAGAAGATGCAGCTACCAGAAGCTACAAGTCACAAGGTGTATCAGAAGCTCTTCACTCAGAAGATGTGTTGGAAACATAAGGTTTCTGATGAGTGCAGTCATATCCGTCTTTGTCAGGAGAACATTCTCTGCTCTTTATGATTGAAATTCATCGTCCTCTGACAAATTCAAATTGGAGAATCATCATAGTACAACAACCTTATCATCAGTGATAATGACATTAGTACTATTGTACGAACTATTACCTGATATGGGCGAATCTTACCTCATAAGAATGGAATATTACATATGCTACCTGATTTGGTTAAAATGCCATGTGAAGGAAAATTGTACGATCTCCAGCTGGTTATTCTCACTGCAACGGTTATCAATTCATATGCTCCACTACTGCCTATAAATAGAAGGATGAATTGAAGTTTTTGTGTACTGAAACTATTCGAAAAACAAGAGCTGTTACTTTGTCAAAAATTATCTAAGCACAAAAACACTTGAAATACAACTTGAACTCATTTGAAAATTCAAGACATTAGTCTCAGCTTCTGATCATCTCAGTTGTTGAACCTTAGCATTCTTTTGTTAGGATTTTAAGATTAGTCTTGTTAAAGAGTTGTATTTATTTTTCTCTGAACAATGATATTTGTATCAAGTGTTCAAACACTTAGTTATTTCTTTGTGTAAGTTGTAAGAAGTCTCTTGCTTTTGTGTTTGAGCATAGGAAGTCTCTTGTAAAGGTTACTTGAGCATTGGAAGTCTTTTGTTGTGTGCTTGAACAACTTGTAATCTTTTGTGATTATAGTGAACTCCCTTGGAAGTGCAAGGGAACTGTACGTACTCTCGGATTGTGAGGGGAACCAGTATAAATCTTTGTCTCTCTCGGAGTGAAAGAGGTTAGGGGTTCGATTCCCACCCTAATAATACTAATTACTAACTACTATGATTATTTAAAAATAAAAATAAAAATAAAAAAATTAGTGTTTAAGTTTGAGCCAGAGTTGTTTTACCTTTTGTGTTCAGTACATTTTTTAACTATATTGAGACACACCAACACCCGATTGTGGGTGCTAGCTAAGAGGGTTTAAGTTTAATGAGCAAAAAGATGTGAATTGGGAATGTCATTGAGTGGCATCAACTTTGGGTTGCAACAACGATGAAAGGCAAAGATGGGGAATGTCGTTATTTATGAGTACAAACGACATGATTAGAGAAAAGAATTCTTTGCTACTCCCTCCGTTACAGTTTATAAGCAAAAACCGTCATTTCACACAGTTTAAGAAATATGGTCAGCTTTATTTATTCTCAATTGCAATACCCAAATTACCCTCATCACATTAGTAATTAGTCATTTTTACCCTTATAAAAAGCAAACACCATGATAATTAATACTCCTAGTTTAATGTAAAAAGCAAACACTATGCTAAATAACCAGCCGACAATTTGAATTAATGCCTATCACTCCTATGATGAAGGTTAAAGCTAAATAACCAGTATTTTCTCACTTTTTGGTGCTACATTTTTTACTTTTTAGCTCTATAACCTCTATTTGCACCTAGCTATTCGGTCAAAGTTCTTTGGCCCTCTCTAACCATCATTGGAACATAACTGCTACTACATAGAAACTTCTCATTATGTGCTAAATAAATACATTGGGTAAGTTTTACGACATTAATTAATTTGGCAATTCACTTTATGTGCCTTAAACTTGGTTTAATTTTTTTGCTTGGTAAGCCTTACATGATTGATTGAGTCACAATTTTTTTTGTTGGCAAAAAGGAGACTAAGTCCCAACGACAGAAACAAAAATGACTAATATTAATGGGAAAAACAATAATTTTTTTTTGTCATATATCCTACGTGGTTAGAATTCCATCTTTGAAAAAAAAAATCTATTAGGATTAACCATATACAAATTATGCTTGGCAAAAACATATGTTGTTTGGTTAGCTTCACAAAAACGTGATTTAAAGTGTCAAAATCAATGGATTTGAATCTCCACACACAATCTAGTGTCATTGTAATTGTGCACACATCAAGACGTACAACAAACAAACCCACAAAAGAAATTCCCATTTAGGGTTTGTTCTACAAGCTTTCATTCCCTGAAAATTAGCACAACATCAACCTTATTGTTCTCCACACGAACAAAAAGGGTAGGATTTTAAATGAAGGGTTACAAAACGTTTGTATCAAAATAAGCTATCACTTAGTAAAAATATCTTATAAGTTCATGAAAATATGACAGTTATTAAACAAGTCTTTTTAATAATATAAACTTATAAGTCGTAAGTTCAAAAATGTATTTTGGGCCCATTTGGATTGATTTATTTTTGGGCTTATGCAAAACAGCTTATGCAAATAAATAAGTTTTTATGCATTATTATAAGTTTTTCAAGTTAGTTTATGAGAAAACAATTTATAATGATACAATTTTTGTCAGTGAAAACTTATAAATTAACACAAAAAATTATTTATTTGCATAAACTATTTTCATAAGCTTAAAAATAAGTCAAATGCAAACCAACCTTTTGTCAATCAATCCTTCTAACTACACAAATGCAACCCATCTTTAGGGTAGATTTTAACACATGTCAACACCACATGAAGCTAGAGCAAAATCCTATGTGGACTAAATTCCAAAAATCATACTTCTTTGGGAAATTATTTGAATTTGTTTTCCCTCCTTTCATATGATGCAAAGCTGGGTCAAAAAACAATGGACCATTACAATTCGGCCCAACAAAGCCCAGTCCATTTCTTGGAAAAGCTTGAGGCCAAACAAATAAACAACAATGCTTCAACATTTCTTGGAAAAGCTAGGAGCATGCATGTGTTGTCCCTTTCTTTCTCAGTAACACAGGTTTGACTACAGCTGTAAAGATTCTCCCATTCTTCTCCATACCCATTCCGGATGAAATTCAAATTCAAAAATCTTCTCTTTGCAATTCTCTCTGTCTACCCCTTCTCTCCACCTCTCTTCCAACCTTTGAGATGCTTTCTTTCAATATTATTGAAACACCTTATAAAAAATGGCGGAACTCGGACAAAACACAAGATTGTGATGCTGATGCAGTGAGAGCAAAATCCTCCGACCAGTTTCAAGACCCACGGTAATTTCAATTTCGTTCTTTTTTGAAATCCCTAATTTTCTTCAATCATTTTTCTGGATTCTCTGTTCTTTCATTTTATTTTTTTTATTTTTGTAATTGAATGATTCATTGGGTGTTTGTAGGTGATTTAAGCTCAAGTTGTTGTCCCATAAGCCATATTACGGTACTCTCTATTTCTCTACACCATCTACAACCTTTGAATGGTTTTTCAATGGTTTTTCTCAAGTTACCAATACTTTGAAATCCCTAATTTTCTTCAATAGTGTTTCTTATCTCTGCTGATCAAATAATCCTCTTACTATTTTTTTTTTATTTTTTTATTTTTGAAAATATTAATAATAGTGTGGTCATATTTATTAGGATTTGTTTCTATTTTTTAGTTAAAAATCCCTACTTTTTAGGAATTGTTAGTGGGATTTATATGGTTTTATTTTATCCATTGATTTGTTTTTGTTAAATTTCAGATTTTTTGTTTTTAGATTTGTATCAATTTTAATTTGCTTTTCTCACTGTTCTGTTTAATGAGTTCTATATTTTTTATGGCCAATTGTTATGCAGGTATCTTCATAAAGGAATGTTCAAAGGGCTTCTCAAAAAGCAAATAATTTGATTGTTTCCAAATCTATTTTTTTTTCTCTTCAATTTACAGTGAAGTGATGTTGCTTCTTCATTCCTCACAATTTTTTTTGTTTGTTATCTTCAGTTAGAGATTGCTCCTCATGAATCTGAGAAAAAAGGTATTTCATTTAAACATTAGGTTGTTTTACTTCTCTTTTCATTCTTTAGTTTGTGCAACTTGGCTTATCGTTATTTCTTGATTTACTTGGGACCAACATAATCCTTTCATATAACTTATGTTTAGAAAGAATAAAACTTTCAAGAGAAGTAAAGAATATTCACATAGTTAAAATTTCTGCTTAAGCATCAAGTTCAGTTTTATTTAATTTATTTGTTCAGTTTTTTCAAAATCTCTAATTTTTAGTTAAGTTTGAAGTTAAATTTCTGAAATTTGAATTTCCCATTCTGATTTTGAATTTCCTCCCTTCTGGTTTTGATTTATTTTCAAAAATATTGAGTAATATATAGCTGGTGCTTTGGGTTCAAAATGGGCTATGATACCATCATGGTGAGCTTGACAAGAAAAGAAAGAATTAAACAGGGAATCAAGTATTCAATTAAGAACTATCATTCATCATATGCTCCTTACCTATTAGAGTTTTTATAGTTCAACAATATTGATTAGAACTCTTTTTTTATGCTAAAATTGTTTCCTTTTTTGAAATAATTGTTGTTGCAGTTTATGATTGCTTATCTAATTGATTAACTATTAGGGTTATTGTTGCAAGATACCATAAATTTCGGGCTAATCTCTAATCACAATGGTTATTGTTACTATTATTATAAACATAAAGTATATGCAATATTAGGTAACACATGATTGAATGTTTCAAAAAAATGAGTTCATGACATTAACCAAAGATTTTCTAAAGTACAAGGTTAGTCTTTCTCTTCACTACACTTTTTTTCTTAACTGAACATGAACCTTAAGTGTCTCATTCTTAGAAGGCTTTGTTGGTTAACTAGGATATAATCCCTTTAAGTATGTCAAGTCATTACAATTTGGTTTATACTATACATTAGGGAGGTACTTACTTGAACATGAACCTTAAAAGTCTCATTCTTGGATTAACTTATTCCTCTAAAAGAATGTTTGTTGTGTTTATTTTTCATGAAATATAAGTTTACTCTTATTTTTTATTTCCTTTACATATTTGTCCTGAAACATGCCTTATTAGTGCAAAGAAATATTTGAAACAAAAAATAAGCCTTCTCTCTCTATTCACATTTGACATTTTTTTTTACTACAAAGATTTGTTAGCGTGCCTTATTTGAAAGGTAACTTAGAATTTTATTCTATTTTGTTTTATTCATGTTACTACAAAGTATTCAATTTTGTTAGAGTAGCTTAGAATTTTATTCTCTTAGATTTTACTTATTGAATTATAAAAACTAAAATTTATAGTATTATGCATTACATGCCTAACAACCAGCACATATTAATCTTCAGGAATATGTTTTGAGTATATATTGTAATAGGTCCTAGAGGAAATTCTTATGTGTGGACAAAATGACAAAAAACATAACTTCTATAGGCAATATTTTGAATCAATTCAGTATTTTTAAATCTATATTGTTTGTGCGGAATGATACTTGAATAGTCGCTTTCTTGCTCATTAAGTAACAGGTTTGACTATTAAACATCCAGCCCAAATGCTTGAGGCCAAAGAAAATAAATAAACTGACAAGGCTCATGGATGAAAAAAAGCTAAATATGAAGTTCGTTAATTAAATGAACTGAACTTGAGCTTTATATAGTTCGACTTGTTTGGTTCACGAGCTGACTTGATTATACATATAACACTTAAAAATATATTTTTAAATAACACTTCAAATATAATTTAAAATTTATATAATTTAAAATGGAGAATAAATATAATGAAAAAAAATTCATATCGAATTCTTGATTTTAGTTTCAAGTTGAAAATAAATTAAACCTAATGAGCTGAACCGAACTGCTCGCAAACTATAAATGAGTCGAACTCGAGCTGAAAAAAGAGTTTTTGTCAAACTCAAGTCCAGTTTCTAATCGAACCAATTCTTATCGAGTCTAGTTTTTATGTATTAACTTATGATGTTTTATATAGTATGAAATTATAAATATTATCTAATTTTATTTATTATTATTTTATATAGTATTTAAAAATATAAAAAATATATATATTTAATTAAAAACAGTTCGATCTGTTGACCTCCGGTCCGACCTATTGAACCTTGAACCGGTATGTACATCCGTTCAATAATCGATATGATTTTGATTTGCTTGGTTAACTAACACTTTTTTGTAAGATACTAACCCGACTATTAATTTTGGTAGAACATTTTTTTGGATGAATTTAACCTTAGGATAATCATTTTTTAAAATATTTTCTATTTTTTTGTAAACTATTTATTAATTTTAAGCCGTTTTCAATAAAATTTTCCCATTTATAAAAACAATTGCTAACTAGAATATAAAAAATATTTTGAAGCAAAATTTTTCCTACAGTAAAATAGTCTGAACCCCTGCTCCAGGTTCCTGGAGACGCCACTGCATACAGTTCTTGTCGAGTTGTCGTGAAGATGGCTCAATTGGATGTGGTCGTCTCATTAGAGGAAGTAGTGGTAAATGGTCGGGAGGTTTTGCAAAATTCACTGTCTCACTCGCAATGTTTGGTTAGTAATAGAATTGGGTCTAACTCATCCTTACAAAATCGGCTTGTAAGGTGAAGATTGTCTATTATTTATAAACATTTGTTCGGACCTTGTCGCAACCGATGTGACACTTCTTTAACACACCCCCTCGCGCCGAGCGCTATTGGACTTGCGGCGCGGATATAAATGGTAGAAGGCCCGATCAAAAACTTGATTGCATGCGGACAGATGAAGTGGCCCAGCGAATCGTGGATAGAGTCTGATGCCATAATATAATTGAGTCTAACTCATCCTTACAAAACCGGCTTGTAAGATGAAAATTGTTTATTACTTATAAACACTTGTTCAGGCCTCGAGCATAAAACATAATATATAAAATTTGCCACATGATGTTTAAGGGATTTGACTCTTATATAAGTAGAAGTACTAGGAACAATTTTGCTTTTCTTTCTTTTGTTTTTCAATGAATTAATTTTCTAAATTCTCCATATCTATAATATATTAGTATTAATTTTGATTTTTTTTTTGGGTATGCTTAACTAGTGCACAGGTGCACTGTTTTGCATAACCCTTCTTTTTATTATGATCCTAATTAGAACAACACACTGCTTAAAACTATTTGGACGGCCATACTACTAATTATGCTTTATGAAAGTAAAATTTTCAACCAAATTATACATGTAATAAGCATAGAACATAAAGCACAAAGATATGAAACAATTATGATTGATGAGACCTAGGGTATATGATGAGAATCCTCAAAATATCAATTACATTAATAAAACCTTGTTAGGTTTGAGGTGGTCAAAATAATTATGATTATAAACAACCTGCCTGTAATTTATTCCACTTTTCTCTGGATTTCATTTTTATCACTTGATTAGGCTTAGAATAACGTAATCATTGTTAAGATTTGTTAAATACTTTTTGGTCTTTATCAATTATAATTAGGTTGAAGTTTTTTTTTCCTCAAATAATAAGGTTGGAGTTAAACATTGGGTAGACTGAAGTTTCAGTTCAATAATACCATGTTTATGGAAACTCTCTATATTTTTTTGTCAAATAACATAGTGTTTTGAATGATGCTATTCTTATTCAAATGGAAGAAAGTACAATGTGTATTTTACCCAAAAATCGGATTAAAGTACAAGGAATACTCACTTTAGAAGAACAACAAAAACATGGACGTCTCATGACCGAAGACAAGCATCACCTCAAAATACAATATAAAGGATTGGTTACTCATTCAAAAAATTAAAATGGCATACCCCTCTGCTTGGCGAAAATCCATTGTCAAAACCATTTTTTAATTAATTGATCAACAACTTCCTCCTCTACCATTACTTTAGACTTAAAAATAAAATCATTTATAGTTTTCCAAATAGCCAAAAGTGTTGTGTACCAAATTAACAACAATCCTTTCTTACCTTTCCGGTTTGGAGAGAAAAAGAACAAAACATTTGAATCCAAAGGAAAGGGTATTTCGGAAGAACGAGAACAAAATTAAGCCCTTACATATCGTATACCAAATCTTCATCGCAAACTTACACGTAATAAACAAGTGTTCTTCTTCCATTGCTCCCACGCACCATACACTGGCTCGGCCCCACTACCCAAAACCCCTCTTATTATATTATAATGACATGGTTTAAACCTCGATCTGTGTATATTACAAACAAATTACAATATTTCTATTAATTGAACAGTTGAACTTTTGCTTTCGAATTTTGCAGTTTGAGGTCCATATATAATTGTTTAGTTTTGTTGAAAAACAATAGAAGTTTCCATCATTTATTTATAATTTCTTAAGAAAAATTAAAGATAGAATAAATTACACTATCTATTTCCTTTGTAGTTCTTGAATCATTTTTAAATATTTTGTTTAATTTATTGTGATGTTATAACTAAAAAAATCTAAATTGGGCAAAAATTACATATGCATATTATTCTGGATACATCAAAATAGTCTCACATCGCTTGGTAATCGAGGCAAAAGGTAATTTATATATCATACCAACACCTTTCAAACCAACTGAGGCGTCCTTGCTACAAAGGACAAATTGTGATCAGTCAACCCCAAAGCGGACAATCTCTTGGAGATGTGGACTTGAGGTCGGATCAGAACACATATATTTCATTCTAATTACTCCATCCGTTACAATATACTACTCCGTCCCATTTTATTAGAACTATTTTGATTAAATGGTACTATTCATTCATTATATTTTGACTATATTTTTTGATTAATATATAAATATAAACATATAAGATCTTGTTTGATTTGTTTTGATGAGTATTTTCAAAATATCCAATTTTTATAATTTTTACTAATAAAGAATTAAAGATATTAGTGATCAAAATCGTGCATTGGCATACGTGCAGTAGTCAAACTAGTTCTTTTATTTTGGGACGGAGGTAATATAAGCAAAAATGTATTTTCTAGATTCATTGTATAATTAATGTATCTGGACAATTTATTATCCAGATATATTAATTTTTTTTTAAAATAGAAAGGAATTTGGTTTTTTTTTAAATAAAAATAGAATAGAAATTATTTTTGTACTAGATTAAATAAAATTGACATAAAGAAATATAAATATCAAATTAGAACTATTTAAATAAAAAAAATTAATGAAGTTAACTTCATTATTTTTGTACCGGAGATTGGAGTACATAAGTTTACGAGAAACACTTGCCTAGGCACAAGTATTTGGACACAAAATTCAGGCATACATACATAAATCAAAAAAAAATTAAAGGAAAAATAAAATTTTCACATCAAATCCTATTACTTTAATCATTTTTCTTTAATTTTAATATTTCTTGTGAGTGTGTGTCTAACAACTAATATTTATGTTTGTGCCTATTGGAGAATTGCTCTAAGTTTACATACATAACATTTCTTCCACAACTAAAAAGGAAATTATATTCCTCGTCCGACTTATTCATATCCAATCTACGACCAAATATATAAGTTATTCAATGAATCTAGAAAGAGAATCTTTGCTTATATTTGAGACTAGATGGAGTAATTCAAAACTTTTATTTTTGGACAAAAATCTAATTCAAAACTTAATCATTAAACAAATACTGTAATAGCTGTGGAGTGAAGAAGATTGTCATTTTAAGATTGATCTATTCACCACTCTAATGAATTTTCATTGAATATGAGAAAAAAAGGTTTATAGCATTTTGGATAACAAACTTCTTGTTGCTTAGAAGTTAGAATTTTAAATCAAACAAATTTCAACAGACATTTCCATAAACTTTCTTCTGCTAAAAAAACAATTTTTATTTGTATCAACAAAGCATAATACACATTTAAATTTGTGGGTAATTACCCTTAGACCAAATTCAATAAGAATGGATACTTATCCCGTGTCTATTGTAAGTATTTTTTTTGTGTCCAACAAATTTGAATTCTTGTCATCCTTTGATAGGAATGTCAATGAGGCGGATAATGAAGACAGACTACTTTACACTATTTCTCATCAATTAAAATGATCTTCATCCACATCCTCATTTTTCGTTTCGGGGACTATTTTTCCTTCATCTCCATCCTCGGTGATCCCTCAGTGTCCATGGGGATCCATCAACATTAAAAAATTATCAAAATTTCATTATTTTTAATCAAACTAGTTGTAAAACAAATAAAAAATTAAGACAATATTGTGAGTCATGCAAGTTGTGACAATAATAAATATCATATAAAAATAAATTTATGCACACATTGTGTGCAAATATGAATAAAGATAACACATAAATGACTTAAATATACTCTCACAATGATTATTTTAATAAAGTTTTTAGTGACAGAGTCTTCGTGGCGCCGAGGATGAAATATCATCCTCATCCCAAAATCTCCTCATCAAGAACCTTTTCTTCCATTCTCATCCCTGCGGAAAAGGAAATTTACTCGCACGCCATATGCATTTTCCATTTTACCCTTCCAAAAAAGGAAATTTACTTTTATCACTCTACCAGTCACTCAATCGCCCTACACATTTCCCATTTTACTCTTCCGCTACTTAAGTAGCGGGTGTTATAAGAATGGGTATTTTTTTAAAATTGTTGTCTGCTACTTAAATAGTGGACATTATAATGGTATGATGTTTTTGAGTGTATCTTCTACCTAAATAGCGGACATGAGTATTTTGGTAAAATTGTAGGGCGCAGGAGAAAATGGATATAGGGTGCAAAATGAGTTATCGCGAAACATTGTTCACAGCCGATTTTTCCTTTTGCCACCCTATGGGTTAATCGCACGCCCTACGAAATGACCAAAATACCCTTTCGTGGCTTAAGTCACAGATATAGAAAAAATGAGTAATTTTGAAAAATAACGTCTGTTACTTAAGTCACAGATGTTATAATTGGTAGGGTATTTTGAGGGATGTATGTAGCACAAGTCACAGACGAAGGCAATTTGATCATTTTGTACGGCGCGCCCAAGAAATCATAAGCCGGCAAAAGTAATAATCTTACTGCCAGGGACGGACATGTGTGAGGCTTGGTGTGGATATAGCCACACCAGCCCAGTCCATATTTTTTTTAAAAAAATAATAATAAATTTTTGGCTAAACTGTTCATTTGGTCCCTTACGTTTATTTTTGGTTTGAATCAAGTCCCTTACGTTTTAAAAGTTTGAATTTGGTCCCTCATGTTATCAACTTTTGCATTATTTAGTCCCTTCCGTCAAATTTTTCACTAATTTCGTTTGATCCTTACACGTGGCTGACGGTTTGGATAGGTGGAAGTGATTTTGGACACGTTGATAACCATACAATAAACATAACCTTCACAAATAGAAAAAAAAAGTTAGTGTTTGCATAGGTCTTTGTTGTATTTTTTTTTCAATTTGCGAAGGTTCTGTGTATTATATGGTATTCCAAGTGTCCAAAATCACTTCCACATGTGTGAACCGTCAGCCACGTGTAAGGATAAAATGAAATTAGTGAAAAATTTGACAGAAATGATTAATTAATGCAAAAGTTGATAACGTGAGGGACCAAATTCAAACTTTTAAAACGTAAGAGACTTGATTCAAACCTAAAATAAACGTAAGGGACCAACTGAACAGTTTAGCCTAAATTTTTTATAAATAATGTTAAATTATTCTATATACATATTTGTACAAATATTAATGTAAGTATTAGTTTAAAGTTTATTATTGATGATTATAAGTCTCTCAGTATACACTAGTTTAAGTATTAATGCAAATATTAATTTATAGTCTATTATTGATAATTTCAAGTGCTTGGTTATACGTAGTGTATTAAGTTATATACTTTGCTTTTATAATAATCGAGACTTTGTTTGTTAAAAAAATTGAATAACTAATTGAATTTGTAGTATTGAGTAAAATTAACGATTGAACGGACATGTATATATGAAATGACATAAAACAATAGTTTTAATTTTTTTTCATGCACGTAAGATGATATGGGTAAAATTGGCATACAAATTAATAAGTTATAAGCCAATTGAATTAGTTTATCATAATAACATATAAAATAGTATAATTTTGGGTTCTATATATTTTGATCCAAGGTAAAATCTTGTGAAGTATCAAACAATTGTAATATGCATGATTTAACAGATATTCAATAAGTTATATTTATTTCTTTTTTTCGAATAGAAATCTTTGGCTTTTTAGATATAGTTTGTTGATTTTTTTTAATAGGAACTTTTTAGTTTTTTTTTTGTTGCATAGAAACTTTTTAGTTTGTTGGTTTTTTTTTTTTAATATACATATTGTATTAGTAGTAATTTCATATATTATTTGTTGTTTAATTAAATTATTTGAATGAAATTCTTTTGTGTGACTAAGTTTTTTAATCCCATCGATAATTTCAGTCCAGATCCGCCCCTGCTTACCGCCAACAAATATGGGCCGTTAGTAATATATTTATACGGGTTTGCCACTAGTCACGTGGACCTAAGTGAATAGTAACTCTATTATGGAAATTTATATTTATACCTCTAATTTATTTTACGTATATATCCCTTCCCTATTTAAATTTTAGCTAAAATTTAAATAAAATATCTTTAAAGAGATGTAAGATATATTAAGAGTCAGAGTGAGAGCGTGACTAACAGTGTCGCGAAAATTCACTCCTTGATGATGTTTTGCGACTCTGCCTTTGACACGCATATGCTGGACACGGTTCGACCTGCTAACATTCAACACATATCATGGTCGCGTCCAGCAGAAGGGACAGTCTGCTTGAATGTTGAAGGCAGACTTTTGGGCTCAGTACGCACCACAAGTTTCGGAGGCCTGTTACGCAATAATACGGGCGAGTTCCTTGGAGGTTTTTATGGAACTGCTGCCCAGCCTAATGTCCTATACGCTGAGATCATGGCAATTCTCCATGGTTTAGAGGTTTGTTGGAATAAGGGTTTCCGGAATGTCGTGTGCTACTCAGACTCCTTACAAGCTGTCACTTTGGTTAAGGAAGGTGTCTCACTGTTCCATAGCTTTGCAAATGAGCTTCAAAAAATATGTCAGTTGAGAAGCAGTGCCTGGACTGTGTTGTTTGAGCATACGTTCCGTGAGGGCAACAGATGTACATACCATTTGGCTAAGTTAGGAGCAGCTTCAAACTCCTCTCTTGTGATCATATTAGTTCCCCCCCTTGAGCTTACCAGTTTACTTCAGGCTGATGCTGAGGGTGTGGCTTTTGTGAGGGTGTAGTCCTTGTGGTTTTGGTTTTTTGTTTTCTTTTTTCTCTCTTGTAACAAAAAAAAAAGAGTCTCGCCTCAGATTAGAGATAGTTTGAAAATATATTAATAAGTGGGAACATTCATCATTTTACAAATTGATTTTATAGAGTCGATTTAAATCCATTCCAAATTCTAATATGATATTAGAATCTCCTTCAAGATCTGATGGTTATCTGCTATTAAAATTTTGCTATTGAGTTATCCACCATCTTCGCACCAAGCTCAATAGTCACATGTTATTTTTACTTTCTTTCTTTTTTTAATTTTTCCATCTCTAACCCTAAATTACATTTTTTTTTGTTAGAGTAAATTACATATATTATTTTGGGTTAAATATATTTTTAGTTACTATAAATATACCAAATTTCAATTATTATTTTTTTTTTACAAAAACTTTAGTCACTATAATTTTTTTTTTAATTCAATCAACCTTTAAATTTTTAGTTTTCAATTTTAGTCTCTCTTTTATTACAAAAGTTCATGTAGCAAGTTCAAAATGACTTATTTTGATGACATACAATATTAAAATCTTAAAATATTATTAGTTTAATTTTTCAACTATATAGTAATATTTAGTTTAACGATTTTATCTTAAATTTGAATTTATACATAAATTAACAAAAATTAAAGATTATTGCTTGGATTTGGAACCGCGACATTAATTCATTATCTTCATAAAGGTAACTCGTGTGCTAACTTCATGACACACCTCGGTGTTTCTTCCAATGTTGAGGCTCTAATTCATTCCTCTCCTCTATTTGGGCTTCGGAATTTGCTTGCAGCCGCCTCTCTTAGTGTCTTTTTTTAAAAGCTTAGGCTCTCCTATTTATTTTGTTCTTTTAGCTTTCTAACTCAAAAATATAAATAGTTAAATTATCAGACTAATATTTTAAGATCTTAAAATTTATTTTTGCTTGTTAAAAAAAATTATATACTTCTAGAAAAATTATTTGGAATATGATATACATGATCTTTTTTAAAAATAACTAGGACTAAAATTAAAAACTTAAAATTTAAAGGGGCAAAAGTTGATATAAATTTTTTAGAAAAACTAAAATAAAATTTGATATATTTGGAAGACTAAAAAATATATTATTATAAAAAATAATCCCACACACTAAATATAAAAAATTTCCTTACAGTAAAATGGAGTGAGAATATTCTAGATCACCTAGTCTAAAAAAAATAATCAAAATCAAAATTTAATAGACAACATAAACCCTGTTTCTGTAAAACCCTAAGAAGTGACCTCAAATTCAACAATTTTGTATTCTTCTTCGTTCTCTCATCTCATACCTGTTGCTCCAATCGAAATGGCGAAGCGATTAATTCCACTGTTCAATCGTGTTTTGGTTCAGAAAATCGTTGCTCCGTCAAAAACCACCGCTGGCATCTTGTTACCTGAGAAATCCTCCAAGGTTTTTTTCATTCTCCTTCTCTTAATCCAATTCATTCATACCCATTTCATTTCCAATTTCTGGGTCTTCTTTTTTCATCTCAAAATTTAATCTTGCACATGGTCTCTTTCTTTATGCCACAAATCTAAAGAGAAATATTGAATATGAAAAATGGTTTAATGTTTATGTTCGTAATTCTTATCATATCTTTAGGTTTGATGAATTATGTGTTATAGTTTAGTTTAATGATTCACCTATTATGGCTTTGTTTGGCAATGCCATGTTTTGAGCTTGTAATTTATAATCTCTTATGACAAAAAAGACTTGTTTGCTAACATTTTTTTTTTCTCATGAGTTTATAGCTTATCATTTTTCTTTCAATTTTACCCCCGCTAAAATTCAATAAGCTAGCTTATTCGCTACAATAACTATTTGCCATAAGCTAGTTTATCAGTTATTTGCTATTTTTGCTAAACAGAGCCTATGCTTTGTTTGTGATGAAATGTAGCTACCTTACAAATGCTTGTCTATAATCCGGTTCTTGTAGATTAATTGTTTTAGTTAATTTTCAGTAGCTATTAAATTTGTTTGTGTGTATGTGTTATCACTTATCCCAGTCTAATATAATAGGCAAATGAAAAAATGAGATACGATTTTGCAATTGCATCTCACAATGTGAGGTAGAACAAATTAAGGTTGGCTGTTTTGGTAAATTTTCCCAGCTAAATTGATTATCTATCCCAATTCTTAGTAAACATTTTCTTCAGTTTTTATCTTCTAGGGTTTCAAAAATAGGAGTTTGAACTTTGAGTTATTATGTTTGTTTTTCTACTTGTTTTAGTTTTTAGCTCCAAAATGTTCAAGATTTGAATTGAATTTGATTGTTCAGAGTATTTTTCAAGTTTATGGTTCATTATCATTAGACTCATTGGAGTTAGTTTATTACTGCAATTATGATTTTTTATGCTGAATCCGTGCTTTGGTGAAGAACATCGATGAGTTATTAATTGATTACTCTCATATTGCTTTAGCTGAATTCTGGAAAAGTTGTTGCTGTTGGCCCTGGCCTTCATGGTAAGGATGGGAAGCTCCTTCCTGTGGCTGTAAAGGAAGGTGACACTGTTCTCTTACCTGAATATGGAGGAACTGAAGTGAAGCTTGATAACAAAGAGTATGTATATATTTACTTTTTCAATTTCTCGCAATCCTCGAACTTAATCATTCTTAATATCTTTTTACCGTGACTGATCTTTTGGACCGTTAATCTTTGTTTTAACTTATTTGCACCCTAATTTGTTTCTCAAAAGCCGCAAATGATGCACTAAAAAATATCATAATTTATTGATTTGTTGTAATCGTCTTGAAGCTGATTATGAAAGTTCAATTTGACTGATCAATTCAGGAACTAAATTTTGCCATGAAATTGCTTCTATCGATGACATAAATGTAACTTTGATAGTTTTATCCATATGATTCCTAGAGTATTTATTCTCTTGCTACATAATTGACCCCTTCATATTTAAGTTGCTAATGAATGCTGATTTCTTTGTGAATCATTAAAAAAAAGCTATACCTTATTTAAGGAGGATATTGCATGTCCTTGTTTGGAACTTGCTTTTCGTTGTTTCTTATGTATGTGCAGAGCTTCAAATATGAAGCTGAGTGCAACACTCTATCTTTATTCAGTTTATTTATAGTAGTTTCTTAGTCATAAAGAGGGAAATCGTTTGCATCAAACTTTATAAGTTAAGCATATCATTCAATAAATTCGGACCTTCTCACTTATAAAATATCGAGGGATTAGCTTAATTTGATGGTCTGCATTTGCTGATAAGCAATGTAAAATTTGAATCAGACACTGAAAATTAAAGTTTTCTTTATGTCAGGATAGTAGGCAACATTGTCTGGTCTGCAAATGATGTTTGTTATACGTGTTATAGTACTCAAAATCCCAATAGCCCCTCTCTAAATATGTAGGAAACCACAATTTCATGTAGGATGCAGTTATTTGTTTAGGGAAACACAAAAATGTACCATGCAGTAATTTACTATAAATGCATCTCCATTTCCAATTTGTTTATAATATGTTGTTTTTCTTGTGCCAATTTATCAGACATTGAATTGAATTGAACTGCATGATGCATATTCTCTTGAGTGACCACTAAATAAATTCCATGTTTTTCTTGTGCGATCCTTCTTTTTGACAAAGTTTATAATCATAATGCTATATAGTTCTCTATTCGAATAAATTATATTTGATGGTTATAATAAGTGTTTTTTTTCCTTCTGAAATTTGGCCTAATTAGATCATATTGTTTTTTGTGTAGGTACTTTCTGTACAGAGATGACGATATATTGGGGACACTGCATGATTGATGTCAAAGTCATCGGTGGATCTGAGCCATGCTGTATCAATTTATATGCTAGGTGTTTTGCTACATTTGAGCAGTTTCTTTCTGCTGTATCAATCTGCATTTCGTTATGATGCAAAACACATCTTTTAAATTTGGGTCAACAATGAATGATATTTTTATGCAACTACCGGGAAAAACTGTTTTGAAAGTTGCAAAGTACTTTGTTACATTTTATGGCCTTGTTCCGTGGCTTATTAAAAGCATTATGTTGGCTTAATTGTTTTGGATTTAAATATTTTAAAGTTAAGTTTGGTTTTATTGAAAAAAATTACATAGGGCATGCACTTTCAAATATACCATTTTGGGTAAATTGCGCCTAAGAATAAGACGTTGCTCTCGATGCAACACATAGATTTTATCGGGGTGCTAGTTAGTAGTTACTCCGATGCTCCTCACCCCTATAGTCAATATGATGGTTCAAGATTTTCGAATTTAGTTAGTGATTGGGCTGATTATTCTAATGTTCAATGATCTTATTATCTGCCCAGGAACATTCCTTAGTTAAAGACTTGGCTAAGATTACTCAAAACTCATCTCCAGCAGATCATGTTTCTAACCCTACTTTGAATTCAATGCAATCCATGGCTACTAGTATTTTTAATAATTTGTGCCTCCTAATGTTATTCCTGATTTGAATATGTTTGAGATAAGTTTGATTATGGTCTAATGAATCTCTCTGTCTTAGTATAGAGAGCAGTTGAATAATGATACTACTACTGTTGTTGAGGATGATTCTAATCTACAGTGGTTTTGTTTACATTTCAGTAGTATGAGTTGAGAGAATTAATAACCTTAAACTTTATTGGGAACTATTACAATCTAATCTTCAATGGGCTCAATTTCTCACAAGTAGAGTTATTCATGGTTCTAAACCTATTTCTTATCACGTTTACTCTTCTATTTGGAGTATTATCAAGCACAAATTTGTAGAGGTTTCTGAGCAAGCTACTTGGCAACTTGGTACCGGTGAGAACATTCGTTTCTGGTTGGACTCTTGGTGTGGGGTGCCTTTAGTTTCCCTCTTTAGACATTCCTGCTCATTTACACCATTTGCTACGGTCAACAGTAGACAACTTCATTGTGAATTGCAAGTGGTCCATTCCTTTGTGTCTTCTCAATGCCTACCCTCAGTTACAATCTTTGTTGGACAAGGTTACTATTCCATTAGTGCCTAAGGATGATAACTTGTTCTGGAAGCAATCTCCTGATGGCAATCTGTCATTGAAAGATGCTTATTCTTTTCATTGTCCCACTCCTCGGCATCTTCCATGGGCCAAGATCATTTGGCATCAATCAATTCCTCCCTCTAAATCCTTGCTTGTGTGGAAATGTCTCTATAACAAAATGCCTACTGATGACAATCTTATCTTAAGTGGTTGCAACCTGCGCTCCATGTGTAGTCTGTTTGGTGTTCACTATGAAACCTCTTCTCATCTATTTCTGGACTGTATTTTTGCTTCTAAGATCTGGTCTTGGCTCTCCTCTTTTCTTAGCCTCAATTGCACCTTTGCCAGCATTCATGATGTTTTCACCAATTGCAACAAGGGTTGGTCTCCTCTGTGTAAGTTGTATATTACTGCTACCATTATAAATTGCCTGAATATCGTTTGGTATTCTAGGAATCAAAAGAGATTTGCTGATAAGATTGTTCCTTTTACTTCAGCAATTAATTTGGTTATTGCTAATGTGGCTCTTACTGAGAAATTTGCTAAATCTCATGCATATTCTTCCATCTATGAGTTTATGATTCTCAAGACACTGCATGTTCCTTTGAAATTTCTCAGTGCTTCTGTAATCACCTATTTTAGATTGGATAAAATGTAATAGTGATGGGGCTTCTGCTGGCAATCCAGGCAATTCTTATTGTGGTGGAATTTTCAGAAACTCTGAGGCCATGTATTGTGGTGCATTTGCTATTAATTTTGGGACTCAATGTTCTCTATATGCTGAAATTATGGGGGCCATGCTAGCTATTGAATTAGCTCATCATAGAGGGTGGGATTCTCTTTGGTTAGAAACTGACTCCAAGTTGGTGTTGAGTGCTTTTAAATCTCCTTCAACTGTGCCTTATACTTTAAGAAATGGATGGAAAAATTGCATCTTTTTCTTTCTCACATGTACTTCTTTGTTTCACTTATATATCTTTTTAGGGGCTTGCTTGTTCAGCAAGCTTCCTTTGTTTAATTTTTTTTTAACAGAATTGAAAAAATTAATTTTAAGCTTAAATGATTTTTGTATATCTTACATGGAATTTGGTTTATATTTATTTATTTTTTCTCATTAAATTTATGGTGACTTAGTCTTAGAATTACCTCGCCTTATTTTATTTATCTTTTTTAGTGAATTTTTTAGACTAATTAATTTTTGATTTTTTTTTTGGTAATAATAAATGAAAAAGAGAAACTAAAAGAAAAAAAAAATTATTACTCCCTAGGGAAAGAGATTCTCAAGCATTTGATTCCTATGTTTATTGATAAAAATACATTCCAAGATCTGTACACGGAGATGTATTTTTCACAACCCTTGGGTTTCCCTTGTCACCCCTGAAATTACCAATTTATCCCCCTTGTTGCCTAGAATGTGAAACGTTTTCACTTTCTAAAGAGCGAATGTGTTAATTTTATGGCGCGGCTTTCATAGGAAAAGTGCAGCCACCCCCCAAATTAAAAGCATAGTTCACTATTTGGAACACAAACGGTAGGTAAAAGGTTGGTTACCTACGAAGCGAATCACTGTCCTATATAAACTCACTTCGTGTTTGGATTTAATTAGAACAATATGTTTTTGTCTGCATAATTCAAAACACATTAATTTGTGTTGCGTGCATTCTGCAGACTGTTGTGCATTCTGTTATGCATTCTGCTACCGTTCGCATCCCGGTAGGCAGTAGCGAACTACCACACCGTTCACCTTACAAGAAGCGAACGGTGCAGGATGTCCGCTGTGTGGAAAGCGAACCTGCCATGGTGTTCGCCGCCTATATAGCGAACGCTTCGGCGGCAAAATTCAATTAACACGTAAACTAAAAAGACATTGGCTTAAAAAATTAAATGATAGACAAATAATTGAATGTGAAATTTTTCATTAAAAATTACACAAAAAAGTTACATCAGGTTTAAAATTTCATTTTTCACTTTCATTTTCAATTAAACAAAATACACAACTTCCTCTTGTGAAATTTTGAGACCTCTTCAGCTGATGATTCCCACTCTTCAGCTGGCTCTTCCTACGGTTTTGCACTTGTGCGGGAAATAAATATATAAAACGGGCAGCTCTCGCAGCAGAAACAATACCACCAGTTTTTCAATGACCATCACAACCCTTGTTATCACAACTTGTTTTTCAATGACCACCCTCGCAGGCCTTTTCAGCATTGTGAGACAGTCTAGTTTGTGTCCCCTAAAGTGCCAACAATGTAGAAACCATTTCGACTAATCATAACTCTTCTAACAAAACAAAAAAATTAAAATATAAAATCGGACACAATGGAAACTTAGGCCCACTTGCACACCATCAGAGCTGCACCAAAACTTAGGCCCAATGAACAAAAAAAAAAGAATGCAACGACATTCTAAATTAATTACTCCATCCGTCCCATTTTAAATGACATTTTTTTGACTTAGTGTATTATTCATTTGACCTGCTTTGACCTTATTTTTGTACTAATATATACATGCAAATATTAGCATATGAGATGATGTTTGATTTGTCTCGACGAGTACTTTCAAAATATACCATTTTTATAATTTTTAACAATAAATAATTAGAGATATTAACGATTAAAGTTGTGCATTGGCAAACGTGTCAGTGGTCAAACAGGTCATTTATTTTGGGACAGAGGGAGTACATTGAAAGACCACCAAAGTAGTATTCTAAAAAAGAATACTACACAAAAAATACATCAAAATTAAAATAATAAAAATGAACAAAACGGAAAGAGTTGATAGTCCACTTGCTCACCAATATTAGCTATAATATGTTTCAACTATTCAATATTCTTTCAATTAGGACACAAAAAGTCACTTGTCGACTAACATAAATCTTCCAATCATGTTGACAAAACAACACCGATAGAAGAATTATGACTAGTCGACGAAAGACTATGCAACCATTTACACGAAACAATAACTCTTCCAATTAGGACACAAAAAGTCCCTCATCGACTAACATAAATCTTCCAATCATATTGACAAAACAACACCGGTAGAAGACTTATGACTAGTCGACGAAAGACTATGAGGCCGTTTACACGAAACAAACTAAAATTATAAATAAAAAACAATAAAAAAAATATATGTGAAGAAAATATGCTACGGAGGAAGAAGAGAAGAGATGTGTGAATTTTTTCATACAAACAACTTCCTTTTATAGACTTTTTCAAGCATTCTTATTGGTCAAGCCACTATTTACTACAACCACGTGGCCAATCACATTTGACCACATGGCAAAAACGTTTGACTGCATGGGAGACTGAATTTTTTAACTACCGACAGGTTCCTTGCCTAGTAAGCGAACTAAGGTACGCCTATTTTTTGCAAATTACACACTCGTTGCGTAAATAGCGAGAAGGTATTTTGGGAACTTTAAGAGGTAAAAGAGTGACACAGGGGGTGCGAAAAGTAAATCTCCTGTAGATGTTCCTTTTTGGAAAACATTGGCTTCATATCATATTGGGCCCGTTTATTTTTATTATTTTAAATGGATTTTCTAGTGTTAGATAATTTTATGTAAAAAAAAATTACAAAGAAACTTTATAAAAGTTTCAAATGAAAATTTGGTTTGAATAGTTATTCTTAAAATGTTATTTTAGGTATTTAATCATTTTATTGAAACTTTTTTTGGATATTAAAATTTTTAAAAATCATATAATTTTGAAGCTATTTCAAATAAATTTTCCTAAAAATCATTTTTGAAAAAAAAATGTGGTTTTGACTAAGTTTTGATCTTCAATAATGTATGTTTATGTTATATGATTTCATCATTAGTGTTTCAATTTAGAAAAAATGAATATAGAAAAACTTGTAATATTTTGAAAATCGGTTTTACCCAATCTATTTTAGAAAATACAAAGAAAAAAATCCATTTTTTAAAGCCGAAACAAACAGATCCATTAAGTTGTTTAGTTTTTATCATAATTGTGCTAATCTTTTAAGATATGTAGTTGTCATTAGGTTTAGGGCTTTTTGAAATGATCAAATTGTTGCCTAATAAAGCAACCTTTTATAAGTATTTCGAGTTGCTTATAAATACAGACATCACAATGGCACCATTAATAATTTGTGAAAATGTCAAACACTTACATATGTTGGACATCCAACATTTTGATTAGAAGTGTCACTGTCGGGTGATGAACATTGATTATCATATACAGTGTTAAGATATTATGCTGTTGATTTTTTTTATCATAATTATGCTTATCTTTAAGATTTTAGTGGTGTTATTGACGAATGTCAGACACTATAAGATAATGACACATTTTTTAGCCACACACATTATAAGAGTTTCAATATGCAACATATTTGACATTTTTTTTTAAACGAAAGGAGTTGGGTGGGTGGGGTAGCTCAGTTGGCACTTGCTAACTGAGCGGGTGTAAGCTGTTGGTTAGGGGTTCGATCCTTGGCAGCAGCAAATATAGTATTTTCTTTGTAAACAAGTTGGTGGTACTTATAAACCATCAACTCTTTTTAAAAAAACAAAAGGAGTTCAGAGGAAACCCTCTACACTATCCCAAATAGATTAAACATAAAATAAAGGATAATACAAACAAACTGGGGGGGGGACATCAACCTGACCCAGTTAACCACATAAGAATGTAGCAATTAAAGATAATACATTTAATTCCAACAACAAGTGGTTTTAGAGCCAACCCTAACATGTATAAAACCAAAGCAAACACCGACACATAGAACACTACCCAGCAAACTCGTGCAGGGGCGCGAAACCAAATAGGAAACAAATAAAGTGTAAGCATTTGTTGAGGTATGAAACGACGAATGAACTGACTGCCAACACAGACAGATTCACGTACCACAACCCCTTATGATAAAATACAGCAGGCATAAACGGCCCTTTCGAGCCAAACAAACCCAAATCGTTGCGAAATGTCGGATTCAAAATACAGAACATGACAGTTGCGACAAGGTCAGAAACGGACGACGACACTGAAGCGGCACCAACAACAAGTAAACTGCATATCTCAACAAATCTAGAAGCAACAGAAATCAAGGCAGTGCAACCCCAATAGCCGCCGAAGAACTAGGATCCAACTCTGTTCTTGCCGAAATGAACATATTTGATTTTGATTTTCAAACTCATCATGATAAACACATGCTATTTCCTTGATTTTCCTATAAATTTTCCACTAAAATAAAAGGTTTGGTAGTTGGATAAGTACTACCGGAGAAAAGAGTGGTAGTATCATAAAATGGTTTCAAAAAACTCAACAATTTTTTCTACCCCAATTCACTCCTCTCTGAGAAACAACTAAAGTTGGGTTCAATATCGTTTAAGAGGATAAAAACTTCCTGGAAACCTATAACACTCTCAAGCATTAGAAATGTAGAGTTCCATCTAATGGGCATGTCATGACGAACTTGATTAGAACAACATTTGAGAGTTACTCTAAACAATATGCAAACTTTGACTTTCGTATATCTGAACCTCTTATAATTCACACACAATTAGTTCTTCTCTAAAGAACCATCTATCACTTTTAACCCTTCGTGAACAATCAAGTTTAAAATGTGGGCTTCGGATGTCATGACGAACTTGATTAGAACAACATTTGAGAGTTACTCTAAATAATATGCAAACTTTGACTTTCGTATATCTGAACCTCTTATAATTCACACACAATTAGTTCTTCTCTAAAGAACCATCTATCACTTTTAACCCTTCGTGAACAATCAAGTTTAAAATGTGGGCTTCGGATCTAACATGGAAAAATACACCATCGGCTATTAAGTCTGATCCAAATGATGGGTGTTTCTTTAATATACTCACCATGCCATCATTGTTAGATGCATTGTCTAATGTAATGGAGAATATTTTTCTCTAGATACCCCACTCCTTTAACAAAGTTATTAACTTCTCGACCAAATTAGTGTTAGTATGAGATGTTGGAAAATTAAAGAAGACTAGCACTTTCTTCTCCAACTCCCACCTCCTATTAATGTAATGTGCATTAACCACCATATAGTGATCTATATTTATTGTTAACCATACATCAAAAGTTAAACATATCTTTCCTGAAAATCAATTGTAAATACAATTTTAAATCTTTTTTTTATACAACTTTTGAACATTAAACTTTGCTGTGTTTCTAGAAATTCCCTTAGCACGAGGGTGCAAAAAACATTGAAAATCTTCAATTTTGTGATGTTCAACAAAAGAAAAGCGATAATTATTCTTGACAATTATCTAAACAATCTTTTCCCTATACTTTTCTTGATCCAATGGTGGATAAGAAAGTACGCCCTTAAATTTACATCGATCAAGCAGCAGAACTTCTAATTCTCCAGCTTCGTCAAGAGCTTGAGTATTGACATCACGTTGATGTTGCAGCATAAGAATTCTCGCCTGACACCTATCCAATGTTTCTGCGGCTTCTGAGTGCAACGTAAGAGTCGCTTCAATGTTCTCTTGAGTAAAGTGATGCACCAATTGATTAACGAGAGCTCCTTGACAACCAGTCAGTGTTATCAATTGAAGATCATCTCGCACTAGCTGACCATATCCCATATCCATGGATCTCCTCACTGTCATACCATTTATCATAGGAACTATGTTGTAAAATATCTCTTTAACCATCAATCTAGTGCTTTGGTCAATATTTGCAGGAATGATAATGTTGTTGTTCATCAAAAATTGATCCACGAGAATTTCATTTTCCTCAGTCAAAAAGGACGTAATACGTCTATTAAAACCTCCTAATATTTCTTGGAGGTTGGGTGGGATGATGTTTGGATTGTTTGCCATTTTGTAGAGGTAGAAGACAGAGAAGTGATGGTAGAGAAAGGGATGTTGTGAATGTGTGTTCTGTGTTCTGCTATATGCGGTTCTATGTTGTGAAGGTGTGTTCTGTGTTCTATGTTGTGAAGGGGTATTTATAGCTAATTTTCACGAATTGGCAAAGCATGCGGTTCTATGTTTTTTAGACATAACAATTGGACACTATTATTGGGCTTTTTGACCCCAACACCATCATTTCAAACCAAAAATCCCAAAATACCATTTTTTCAAAAAAAATTCCCAAACTACCATCTTTTCAAACCAACTTTTTGACCGAATTTTTTTCCTTCATAGTGGCGCCACCCCATGTGGCGACACTCTATTAAACTTCAAAAAAATTTGTCCTATTATGTATGCACGGAATTCCGTGATAAATTTTTTTTTCTTTTTTTTTTCTTTTTCAAAACCCTCTTTTAATCATAACCATCTTCTAACCCTAACCCTCTTCTAAACCCCAAATAATAATTTTGCTATTAAATTTTTAAAAAATTATTTTAAAATTAATAACAATATAAAATCATAAAAAATGATTTTTTTTTTAAAACTCTCATTTATTTATTATATAATAGACGAACACTCAACATTTGAACAATACAATTTTAACAACCACAAAATTATTTAATACAGAGTTCGATGTTGTTGTTGTTGTTCTTCTTCTTCCTCTTCTTCTTCTTCAACTGGGGTGTTTAGATCAAACCCCAGATTTTGTCCAGAAGATTGTGTTTGTACAGGAAAAGAACTATCCATTACTTGAGCCATCGAATCAAACCAATTTGGACTAAAATCACTATCATCGACAAGTCGTTGGAAAAAATCATTGTCAACATAATAGAGAGTACAAATGGAGATACATCTCTTTGGATTTGAGTAGACATATTTCCTAGAATTTGACAATAATTAAATGAGAGTACAAATGAAATCAAACTTAAATTTTTTAACTGATACAATTGAAATTAAACAGCTTGTAAGTACTTAACATTTTTTATCAAACAATTATGAACTTTGAACATAATTGAATAATATAAATATGATTGAAATGTTTAAATGTTTAATTGTTGTTGTATGAAAAAACCGGTTATAAAAACCAGTTATGTCCATAACCACTTTTATAATCCATTTTAGGTTTTCAAAACTGATTTTTTGTTTATAACTGGTGTTTTTTTTTTCTTTCAAAATCGGTTTTTGAGTAAAAAAATCCAATTTTCAAGGACTAATAAATTGGGTTTTCTATAATTTGTGATCATAATATGATTGAATTACTAAGATTTAGATAAAACAATGTTGATGTGTTAGCGTAATTCGTAATCGCGATCTAATTTGGTGACTGGAATTTAGATATGATAACTCTGACATCAACACCTACATAAGCGTAAACTGTAATTGCAGTCTAATTGAGTGATTTAAATTTAGATAAGATGGCATAATTTCAGCATTGACATTAGTGTACTTCGTAATTACATTTTGATCGAATGACTAAATGTTAGATAAGGTTTAAATGCAGTTTTACCCCCTATTTTGAATAAATCAGAATTTTACCCCATATTTCACTAAAACGGTAATTGATCTTTCTATGTAACTCCAAATTTAGTGGAGTTTGATTCAGCGGAAAGTTAACTCGATTACGGTCATTTTGGTACCGGTTTGGTGAATTATTGATCAAACTTGAGTTATGTGCGAAACTTTGAAGTTGAGGATCAGAAGCAAACTGATACCTCAATTTTGATAACTCGATTTTGATCAATAATTCACCAAATTGGTACCAAAATGACCGTAGTCGAGTTAACTTTCCACATAATCAAATTCCACTAAATTTGGAGTTACATAAAGAGATTAATTACCGTTTCAGTGAAATTGGGGGGTAAAATTCCGATTTATTCAAAATATGGGGTAATCCACCGGCTATTAACTCATTCTGTAGAAAAAGCTATATTTACCGTTGGATGAGTGAGACACAGACTCAATCCTAATAAGCCGCGCCATTTCTCATCATCGTCGTTCTCTTCAACATCTTCTTCTTCTTCTTCTTCTCTGAAATTGAAAACCCTAGCGCCATCTTCATACTCCAATTCCGGCAGCCACATACACGTTTTCGCAAAATTAAACTAATCAAAGTGTCTATTATCATCTCCACTTCAAAAACCCCCGAATTAATTTTCAGTTCCACTGATTCAGTGTTTCCGAACCTCAGTTTAACAAACATTACAGATTATAGGTATAAAATTTGTATATTTCTATATTAACTGAAATTGAATTACTGGAAATTTTCAATAAAAAAACAGATCAGAGGGCAAGGGTGAAAAGGGTCGTTCGCTTTCTCTCTCAACGCAGTCGCAGCTCTCCATCCCTCTCCCTCGCCGCTCTCAGCCTCTCCACCGCTCTCAGCCTCTCACTCTCTCTCTCCCTCAAATGCAGTGTGGTAGCAGCTGAAGTCTGGACACACAATTCAAGAATGGCGAGTCGTTAAGTTAGAATAGAAATTATGGTTTTGCCAAGGCAGAACTGCGTATGGTGAGGCAGTCAAACCAGCACGTTTGGGTAACATTTGGTATGCAAACGGAACGGCCTACACTGTTGTTGTCTTCACGCTAAAATTTGTGGTTAAAATTTTGCTGAGACTCCAATATTCCTGGCTCCGCCATGGTGGAAAGAAGGAGAAAGCCTCTAATTCTGTGTTCAACCAAAAATATTATCAATTCCATATTGAAGAAGTCTTCAACGAATGAATTCCCTAAATTGCATTTACCGGTTGGAATTCTCCGATTTTCCAACAAATTGCCTTCTTTTGATCACTCTGCACTCATTGCTCTCTCCACTTCTCTTCTCAAAAGACTTTCCATCACTTCTGGTTCTCCGGTAATTCATTCGAACAAGAACCTCTTTATTTTATTGTCAGTTTTGTTTCCATTAGTGATTCATATTTTTAGTCATTAACATTGTAGTGATTGGATAATTTGTTCACAAAAGTTATGAAATAGAAAATTAGTTTCTAATATTGTAGGTTGTGAATCTGTTTACTCTCCCTTCATTTAAAGCCCGTTTAGATTGAATTATTTGAGATTATCTTTTAGCGTAAGTATTTGTTCGATTGTTGTGAGAGCTTATGGAAACTTCTTATGACATGTCCCCATTAGCTGTTTTCATGTTACTTCCATAAGCTTTTTGGGATAGCTTATGAAAACAACTTATAGCTTATAAGTAAATAGTTTGTCTTTTATTTTATATTTTGTTATAGAAATAATTTATGCATAAGCACTTATATGATAAATGTTTATGCTATAAGAGCTCACCTAAGTTGATTATCCAAACAAGGTCATACTATGTCAGAAAATGTTGATGCGTTGTTTATGGCATTATTAGTTGGAGTGTGTTTCCATAAATTTGTTTAGTTCTTTTCTTTCATTTATGATTAGGATATAGATTCATCAGAATTAATTGGATGATGGAGGAACTAATTTGACTGATATTCGTCAATGTATAGATTCATCATAATTAATGATTTGATTGAGGAACAAATTTGACTGATATTCGTCAATGTTAAGTTTAGAGACTAATTTGCCAGACGTGTATATTATTTAGAACAAAATGATGATTCACTCTAGACTTTATGTTAAAATGTATTGATTTTGAGTTTTCTCAGGTTATGGTCAAGAATGCTGAAATGAACACTCAGAGAATTGCAGTGGCTATTGCTCTGGACCCTCCTGGCAGTGACACCACTACCCTTGATATAAATCATTCACCATCCTCTTCTTCTAGAATAATGCTTGTTTTTCCTTCCTGTGATTTCCCTCTAAGCGGCCCCTTGTTAAATGGTGAAATTGCTTATTTGTCTCCTCTTTTGGCCTTTAATCTTAACTTGCACATTTCATGTTTGAAATCTATTATTCACAATGGTCAAGATGCTTTGTCGTCTTATTTCAAACCTCAATGTCAAGTGGGTGATGAAGATGCGGCTAAAAGTGTTGAAGATTCTGTCATTAATATAGAGTTGGAGCCTCTCGCTGAACCTCCCAGATTTGCCTCCCTTTTGAGGGTTGCTTTTGTGAAGATACCAGAATGTGGCGTCCTTGATTCCATTAAACCAACTTCAGATGTTGAATCCAAAGAACGTCAAGACATGATTGACTTGGCTTTGCAGAAGTACTTTGAAGTCGATAGATATTTGTCAAGTAGAGATATTTTCGGAATTGACATTAGTTGGAATTGTAATTCTACTATTTGCATTCCTTGTAACCACAAAACACAAAAGAAAAGCGACAACTTTATTTGTTTTAAGGTATGTTTACCTCTTCCCTCTTACATATTTAACTTTGATGAAACTGTGTCAGGTTCTTTGTTAGACAGTAACTTATACCTTCGGGTCATTGCTATGGAACCATCAGATGAACCAGTTCTTCGTGTCAATAAAACCTTAACTGCTTTGGTGTTAGTAGGGAGTTCCCCATCTGCCCTTCCTCCGGATTTGCTAATTGCTGGACCAGAAGGGACTGTGCCTTTGCAAAGGGACACAGTGAAGATCTTGGCTTCAATACTAGCACCAACTTTATGTCCAACTGCACTTTCTTCCAAGTTTAGAGTTTCAGTGTTATTGTATGGCTTGGCAGGTGCGTTCTATATTTTTAGGCCTTGTTTCCGCTCCCAATTGGAATCAGTATTTTTTCCTATTCCTCATAATGTATCACCACTTTATATCCTCAGTTGTTGTTGTTGCTGTTTATTTAAAATATTTGTATGTGGATTGAAATTAACAAATTAATGGTGTTTGGATTGCATTGTTTGTGCAGGTTGTGGGAAAAGGACTGTTGTTAGATATGTTGCTCGACGACTAGGTCTGCATGTGGTGGAATATAACTGTCATGATCTAATGGGCTCCGAGAGAACATCTGTTGCTCTCACTCAAGTTTTCAAGACTGCTCAAAGGTTGAATTTAGTATATTAGGAATGATAAGAACAAACATTTTCCCGAGATTTTTGTTCTTGCACAAATTTTATTTTGTGATGGATTAGTAGCATACATACTTAGCTATCATTCAGGACATGAACATATAATTGATTTCATTTATCCACCTTCCTTTTCCTCCTCAGTAGTGTTTTTTGCATATGTTTTTCTGTCCAAACATCTAGTAGGCTCTTATTGGATAATATTGTTCCAAATACTCGCCAACAATACTTCTTCTTCGTCATTTTGAGGTTTTCCAAGATTCGCAATCACCTGAGGTTTCACAAAATGATCAAAGAGGCAATACATCCGAAGTTGCATCAGTCATTAGGAAATTCACTGAGCCAGTTGGCGAACATGGTGATAGTAACCCTTTGGTGAAATCAAACGGCGAATTTGTAAGATATAACTTAGTTGAATATTGCTACTTTTATCACTATTACATTCTTCATTACTCTTTGTTCTGTAATCACAAATGTTATATCAAAAGAAGTGAACTGGTAAGATAGTATTAAGCAATAATAGCAATTTCTGTAATAGTTTCCAGAAAAGGTGATAAAAATGAATTAGAGTGTTAATGTATATCTACAAATCCATATATATGACAATATAAAAAACGAGATGGAAAAAACTCAGCACATGCATTTTCTTTTGTTTTTAACTAGAATTGCATAGATATTTACTATCACAACATGCTAGTGTAGGTGGAGAAGACTTCTGAAAAGACAAGTGGGCCCCAGGTCCTGTTGATTGCGGCTTCTGACAGTTCAGAGGGTCTACCTTCATCTATCAGACGCTGCTTTAGCCATGAAATAAACATGGGGCCTTTAACAGAAGAGCAAAGGGCTGAAATGCTATTGCATTCACTTCAAAATGTTTATGGACTCCACTCTAATGTGAGCGCGGAATGGAACCTCCTCTTGTGTTGTGTCTATACCTTCTTTTCTTGCTTTTTAATTTTGTTTAATAAATGGAGTAGCAGCAATAGTACACATCGTAACAATATCTCAGATGTAGGAGTGTCCTGTGTGTATAGATCTTACATGATATATCTCTGAAGTTATTGTGATAGGCACTTGACTACAGTTTATGCTCCTGAATCCCTGATCATTACTAACAAGTGTTGACTTTAAACCATAGCATTGTTGCTTCTTGCAGACTGATCTAGAGGGTTTTGTAAAAGAAATAGTTGGACAGACATCTGGTTTGATGCCCAGGGATATGTGTGCTTTAATTGCGGATGCTGGTGCCAGCTTATTTCCCAGGAGCAATGCCGAAGTAGACAAAGATGAACCTGAAGATGCAAATAGTTCTCTTATTTCCAAGGTAACGGAGGACAACAACCAGTCAAAAGTTTCAGCTCTGAAACCTGGGAAAGAAGACTTGGTGAATGCTTTGGAACGATCAAAGAAAAGAAATGCATCAGCATTGGGTACTCCAAAGGTAAATTAAGCTATCAGGATTTTGTGATGGTTTTCTCATTTGTATTCAGTAGTGTTTAGAATTAAGAATAATATACCATTGTTTTATTGTGGAAAAGTTTGCACTTAGCATGTAACATGTCTTCCGGCTGAAAAAGTTCTTCAATGCATGAATTTTTTAAGTATGGATTTTATGCAGGTTCCAAATGTAAAATGGGAAGATGTTGGTGGGCTTGAAGATGTCAAAAAATCAATCCTGGATACTGTTCAGGTGGGCTTCTTATATGCATGAGTTTATAGGTTGTCACTTTTCCCCTGATTTGGAGGTGCAAAACTTCACACTTTTATTTGAAATTCTTCTTATTAAAGCAGAAAACAGTGCCTCCCACATCAACTTGGAAATATATTTGGTGTAAAAAGGAACTTGTGATTTGTTTACATGGTCAACATTTATAAGATATATCAGACTGTCACATTTCATAAGCTGACTGAGTTAAATTACATTTTAGTGTATATTCCTATCAGATAGAAGAATGCAAATAAAATAAGAAAGAATTTGCTTTTGGAGAGTTAAAATTGAAATTTGAATGTACTTGACTCCTAAAGTTCGATGGAAGCTATCACGACTAAAGTCTGCTAAAAAATGATTGAATAGGCTGTTTCTGCTATGTTATCAAGACTAAATCATGGATTATTCTGCTAAAAAAATTCTCATGTCTCGTTTTTTCTATATTTCAATATTTATATTGCTGAATCATATGCTAGCCTGAAGATACTATTTATTTTTTGTAATTTTTGAATAACTGATTCACTCTCTGTATTTCATATTTTAGTTACCTCTCTTACATAAAGATCTATTTGCATCCGGATTACGCAAGCGATCTGGTGTTCTTTTGTATGGCCCCCCTGGAACTGGCAAAGTAAGTTGTTAGGTACCTTAATTTTTTTTTAATCAACTGTTAAACACCTCTAAATAGAAATCTCTTACCTCAGATTTCTTACTCTTTACTTACAGAAGTTTTCTCGTGTCATTTTATTTATATTTATTTATTGTCAGACTTTATTAGCAAAAGCTGTTGCTACATAATGCTCCTTAAATTTTCTTAGTGTGAAAGGTCCTGAACTGATCAACATGTACATAGGAGAATAT
The DNA here is from genome assembly GCA_030408175.1 of Trifolium repens. Lineage (NCBI taxonomy): Eukaryota > Viridiplantae > Streptophyta > Magnoliopsida > Fabales > Fabaceae > Trifolium > Trifolium repens. Next base: position 37,743,196 of record CP125848.1, on the reverse strand, counting down.
GAAAAGAATGTTCGAGACATTTTTCAGAAGGTATAATTATATTTTTGTTATTTTGATCTACAAATTTTCTTCAGTTTAATCGAATATATTTGCTCGTGTATCTATTTTTTTCGAACTAGAAACTTTAAGGAACAAATTTTGATAAAGTGATCTTTAATATAATTCACAGGCCAGATCAGCACGTCCATGTGTCATATTCTTTGATGAGCTTGATTCTCTTGCACCAGCTCGGGGAGCTTCCGGAGATTCTGGAGGTGTTTTGGGCAGAGTTGTTTCACAGGTGATTTCCTTTTCCTTTTGATTATGACCATGATGTTATAAACCTTTTCGTTTGACTTTCTAATGTAAAATATATTTCCCCTTATTAGATGCTTGCAGAAATTGATGGCTTAAGTGATTCAACACAGGTTTTTTTATCTCCTCCAATTTTATTTATTTAACTTTAGTAAGATATATTATCCTACTTTGCTTCTAACACGTTTTTCTTTGTTGATGGCTTAATAGGATCTATTTATTATAGGTGCAAGTAATAGACCAGATTTGATAGATCCGGCACTTCTTCGCCCTGGTCGTTTTGATAAATTGTGATATGTTGGAGTTAACTCTGATGCATCATACAGAGAGAGGTAAGCTGTCTGCTTTTCCAGCTCCCGTTGTCCACTCAAGAAGTTTCTATTGTTGATAACATGATGTTGTTCACATCTCTCTCAGGGTATTGAAAGCTCTAACGAGAAAGTTCAAATTGCATGAAGATGTTTCACTTTATGCCATTGCAAAAAAGTGTCCACCAAACTTCACCGGCGCAGACATGTATGCCTTGTGCGCAGATGCTTGGTTCCTCGCGGCAAAGCGCAGGGTATGTCCAGCCAGGATCACTGGTTCCCGTGATTACTTTCTGTCCGTTTTGTTTGATATTAGGTCGTTCTTGCATTTGAGATGATAGTGGACTATCACCTTTATGGAGGGAAATAGCAGACAGTTGTATCCATGCATATGTCAATTTTGTGAATTAGAGAGATGATACTTAACCTCGTTGTTTTGTTCTAGGTTTTGAATGCAGATCCAGAGTCCTCCAACCCAGATAATGAAGTAGATTCTATTGTTGTTGAATATGACGATTTTGTCCAGGTGACTTACAAATTGTAATTTTTAATGATAATTTCGATTACTTTCTGATCAAACTCTACCACTAGAGCAACTTCTCCATCCCAAAAGTTTTCTAATATGCAATTGTGTCACTCGCATTTCCTGTAATTTTCAGGTCTTAGAAGAGCTTCAGCCTTCCCTCTCCACGGATGAGCTTAAGAAGTACGAGCTTCTTAGAGATCAGTTTGAAGGCACCTCTAAATGAATTTTGGACTGAAAAACAATCAATCATCAACCATCAATTTTTGTATACTAGGGCGCGAAAGTTCTTGCAGTTATACTTACACATTGGTTCACAATAATGAAATCCTGGCCATTAGATCGAGATTGGACGGCTTACATTTCAACTTCACCAAATCTGAACACAAGTTGTGCAATCGATCAGATGAGATTTGACAATCGAGATCTTTAAATGTGTGACTGCATGGAATCTGTTTTCGACCTTTTGAATTTTTTATATAATAGGCTTCCAACCATGTAATAGGGCACAACCAAAATAGATGTGTGAACAGCTTTCCATAACCCAATTATCATTATTATTTTCGGAAAATAAATTATGATACATCATATTTATTTCAATTCCACGATATGAACATAAATTGAGTATTTTGTATCAAAAATAGACAAAATATTTGTCTCGGATATTTTTTATTAATATTAAAAGATGTAGATATGAACAAAAAAGAAGAAGATATAAATTGATAGAATTGATTTTAGGTTTCCATTTTTTTAGGTCTAGTTGACCCCTGAAGGTCATTATCATTAGTTCATGTCCAAATCGTCTCATCTTCCACATCCTTTCTTTTGCTTATATATGGGAAATATATATATATTTGTGGAAGGCAAATTGTACTGGAATTTCAATAGTATGATTAATTTGAACATGGCAACATTTGTAATAAACGTTGTAAAAAAAAATACTACAAACATTACTTTAATAGTGATAAAAAAGGATTAGAAAAATGTTACAAGAAAAATATAATTAATGTTATAGGATGGACAAGAAAAATATATCTAAGTAACTATTAAGGATGAGAATTTTGCTTACTTTTTAAATGTGACGAGTTAAAAAATGTTATAAACGGGATAAATTAGGAACATTTATGAGCTTGGTTACAAAGAAAATCTAGCTTAAAATTTGCATTAGCATAAAATAAATCATTGAATAGGGAGCCTTCAAAGAATCTACACAACTGCAACAGATTTGCAGTATTTCTCAAATTGAACTTGTTGGAAACACAATCCATGAGCTAAATGAAGAAACTGCAACATTGCAATTGCATTATGACACTTGATATTCAAGATGAGCTGTGTTTCAAGTTTTAACATGTCTTTCATGAAATCATGTTCTATAAGCAACATTAGTATTTAATCTGAGTTCCTTGGCTAATCCATTTACTAAAGATCGTGAGCCTACTAATAGGGCGACTGAATCGTGATCTCCACTGCTTATAGAGAAATAACTTTGCTTGTGTCAAAGATGTCACGCGTTATAAGTAAGAGCGGAAATAGGTCTGGCAGAATGATTGAGGACTATGTCATAGCTATACTATGAAGCTATCTCTAGATTCTGATGTAGTCATAATGGAGAAATCGATTACATAAGTTCAATAGTGTTAACAAGTACATAGAAACACAAAAATCAAGTTGATAAAGAGCGATAGACTGGGAAATTTGTTTGAAGATTTGTAAATAAAGGATTCTTGCAATAAAGTTTGCTAAACATGAAAGCTCTATTAAATCTTTACAAAGTAATGCACACACCTTAAGACTTGGAGGTGGAATCTGATATTAGTCCATGGAACCATAAGAACACTAATCAACACTGATCTTCAATAATAGGATTCCATACCTGCTTTCCTGTAAATATCAACGTTGAAACGAGTTATGCCTCAGTTTTTTGTGCAATCAAAGTGTGATTAACAGCTGAGATGATTCTCAAGTTGAGACATAAAATTTTACCCCTAGTAAATAAAAACAACATGGGAAAACAAAGTAAAGTATAGTAATATTTTGATGCTGAGAGTAAGTTGTGTTGAATATTACCTTACCTGACGGGCTACTATGATAAAAAAATATGATCCGAGATGCCTTGTTTTTGCAACGTTGACAATTGGCAGCGTGGTGAAGACGGAGGACGACAGGCATCATTGTCAATGAATTCCGGAGGCAGCGGTGATGGCATCAAGTAGACAGGATGGTAACATACAAGTGTTCCTTGGTTTCCAGTTTTTCTGATGTTTTTGAAGGTGGAAAAACACAAGAAGGGGGGGTTGAATTGTGTTTTAGAAAATTAAAACTTTTTGGTTCTTAAGGAATTATATGCAGCGGATATTAAAACAAATTCAAAGAGATGTAGAGAAAAGGAAAGATAGACACAGAAATTTATCCTGGTTCCCTTCACAAATTGAAGGTACGTCCAGTCCCCTTGTTCTCAACAAGAGCTTTTCACTATAATCTTCACAAGATTACACTTTGCTCAAGCACACTTGCAAGAGACTTCTCAAATGCTCAAGTTACACTTAACAAGAGACTTCACAATCAAACTTAAAATCTAAGAATGAATGTTTAGGGACACTTGATATACTATCAGAGGTGTTTACAAAATACAACTCAAATTGTTCTAAGACTTAGAATGACAGATTTAAATTATGGTGTCAGAATGCTTCTTAGTCTTTGAACGTAGTAATAGAACAGTGTTAATGGAACAGTAACCATATCTTCCTTATGAGTCTTTTATTTATACTTGGAGGAAGATTGATGACCGTTGCAAAGAGAGGTGTGCCAGCTGGAGTTTGCTCGTACAATTGTGATAGCTGTAGTTACCTTCTTTGGTAAAGATATCCAATTCCACTACCTTGCTATTTAAATTATCACTCATCCATTTTGAGTAATAATAGTACAATAGTACGATCCTCAATTGCGCTCCACATATGGATAAGGTTAACGTTGTACCAACGAATATTCCTTCCTGTGGACGTGACAGATCCTTGAAGTAGATTGTTCTTCAATCATTGGTTCTGAATATGTCAGTTCTTGAGTGACGTAAATTCCTTTTGCTTCAGATGCTGTTGTCATTGCTTCTTGAGGCCCTTTTTGCTTCTGAGTCCGTCAGAGCCTTGTTTTTGTCCTCAGAGGCACTTTCTTCAACATACAAAATTTAAGCTTCTGATGAACAGTGATGTGCTTTCAGAGCTTGTTTTGACTGGCTTCTCTGCTATTATTCATAGTGCTTCTGAATGAATTTTAACTTGTAATTCTGCACACTAGAATAATCATTAGTAATTCCAATTGTAATTTTAATACCTTGTTATCATCAAAACTATTTAAATCATTAGAGGTTCATGTCAGACCCACTTTGTTCCAACAATCTCCCCCTTTTTGATGATGACAAACTAAAGTATTAAAATTCAATTGTTGTTGATTTAATTCAATTATGTTGACTTCAGGTTTCAAAGGTTTGCAATCTCCCCCTGAGTCTGATAATCCATAAGGGTAGGTTTGTAAGCTCCCCCTAAGTCTTATCCATAATTAATTAAAACAGTTTAAGAGTCAATTTATTAACTTAAAATAAATTTTCATATTTAACTCTTAGAGGCATAGTTTTGTAAGCTTTGCTTCTTAGAGTTTGATAATGCTCAGAAGAGGTTTGCAAGCCCTTCTGATATTATCTATGAATTTTATTTTAGGTTCTTAAACTTTCTCTCCTTTCAATAATGTTCAGAATGATAAGGAATTAGAAGAGATAAAGAGTTGATTCAGAATGCATTTATCACAACAGTTTCAGAATTGAGCAGTATATGAATCAATCAACATTAATTTTAACGCTACTCTTACTCCCCCTTTTGGCATCAGTCAAAAAGACACTGAAAACCAAGTAGTCAAAGCGCCAAACACGGTAGTCAAGTCAAAGAGGCAGTGACAACCAACGCATTCAATGAATGGCATTGAGTATCCTACTGACAAGATATCTTGATGGCACTATAAATAAAGGATGATTCCTCTCATTTTACTCATTCAGAGTAATCAAGTCATTTCCAAAAACAAACATACAATGGAAAAGCAGGTTACCAAAGATGCTTCAGGCTCAAAAGACAAGAGCAAGAAGGAAGCAGAGCCCTGGCGCTGCGAAGAAAACAGACTACGATATGAGAGAAACAAGGAAGAACTTATTTTAACAGAGTCAGAGGAGGAAGAATTGGGCTCTGATCTGGAAGAGTTCTTATGGACATATGAAGATAATCTAGCAGATTATCCAGCTGAGGTTCAGAAGCTTGCTGATGAAGCACTATCTCTTCTCAAAGAGAAACTGAAGAGTATAGAATCAGAGGCTTCTAAATCTAAGCCTTAGGCTAGATGTAATCATATGTAATAAAGAATCTTTCTATTAATAATAAAAGTTGTTCCTCTACCTATCTCTCTCTTTTAAGCTTGCTTTCTTTTTATATACCACATGGTTATTGTCAGAACACCAGTTACCAGACACGCCTCATACAGTATTAAACTAGGATACTTTTTAAGTAATCGTAGATGCCCCGGCTATTGAACAGGCCATAATACTAAGAAGCTATTTCATGAGTAAACAAGAGTACTGATGTGGGGGACTCTTAGGTTTTGAAAATCCGAAAATATTAGTTAGAAAACCAAGATGCTCTTCAGCACCTTACACTGGAGCCAGAACCCACAAGAGTACCAGACAATATCAGGGTATATTAAGGAGCGACTCAGTGAAAATCAAAGATAAAGCATACAAGCACATAAGTAAACACACAAATATGAATAATAAAGACTTTGAATTCAAAAGATAAAATTATCCAAAGTTACATAAGAACCATAAATAAGAACAATAACAAGAAACAAAGTTATGTGCACAAATAGAGGTTATGGCTTCTTAATGTCCTGAATGGCTTTCAGAAGAGTTGCCATCATGTCATTCATCTGTTTACGAGTGTTTTCTTCAGATGCAGTGATGGCGGTATTGAAGCCAGTTTCCAAATCCACTCTTAGCTCATCAATCTCATCTCTCATCTCCTCAGCTAGATCAGTTTTAATGGTTTCCAAAGCCTTTTGAACTGCTGGAGGTAGTTCGGAAGATGGAGAACCCTTTTCTTTCTTGGGAGAGATAGGAGGGGTTGTATCAACAATGGGATCCTTACCCTTAGCAGATTTTTCAAGTACAGTTCCTTGATCAACCATATCAGTATCTTCTTGTTCAAAATGAATCAATTCCTCCATTTGAAGCTTTTCTGCCACGAGCTGATCAGAGAGAATCTTTTCTGTCTCAATAATGGCGATGTGAGTTCCCATGTTTACCAGCGTCCTAAGAGCTTCTTGGTCTGCAAGTCTCTTATATTCAATCTCATCTTGTCTTCTCTTCTCAGTTTCAGCAGCTATCCTAGCCTGCTCTTCATCATGGTTGTAGAAGGTGAGCATTGGAGCACTTAATCTCTCAGCAGTCTCAAACAATTCCCTTATAGTGTTTGCTCCCCTATCCTTAATCTTGTCCTTCAGATGTGAACTGAGAATCTTTAAAGATTGACTAAACAAGTACTCTAATTCTCTGACATCAGCATCCAGATCAGAAGGGAAGATAAGAGCTTCTTCCTCCCTTTGTTTGAACCTCTTAAGTCTAATACCTATAGCATTATTTAGCAGCTCAAGGTTTGGTTCAGAGTCAGAATTGAAAAAGAGTAAGGATGGGTCAAAAGGAATGGTTGGTTCAGGTTTCTTTCTTTTGAGTTCAATGATTTTGATTTTACTGAGATTTGGAGGTATGATATCATCATCAAGATTGATGGAATCCTTGAATATTTGATGTTCAGCCTCAGTGATGTGTTTGAAAATCTCAAGAACCTCTTCTAGAACTAGAGGTTTATTGAGTGGATCACAGACAGGTGGTGGTGAAGGTGAAGGAGATGATTCAGAAGTGTGTATTTCTGGTGGAGGTGATGGAGATTGTTCAGTTTCAATGACATTGATAGGTGATTGATGAGGTGATTTTTGTTGTTCTTCAGAATGAGCAATTGACTCATCCTGAACAGGTGTGAATGTAGGTGGATTCACTTGTGAGATGTGATCAAGTGAGGGGGGAGGAGTTTGAATGGATTGAACAATAGGTGGTTCTTGGATAGTTTGAACAGTGGAGGGTTTGATAATAGGAAAACGAGGAGAGTTGGGATTGGAATGTGTAAAGGCATCTCCAAATAGATGTTGTTGGAGATGATCAAGAACGGATTCAGTAGTGGTTGGTTGATTAAGGATGGTAGTGTCTATGATGATGGGGGTTTCTTCATCAGAAGAGAGTTGGATTGGCTTTTTGATGGGTCTCTTGGTGGTCTTTTTAAGATTTGTTTTCTTTGATGGTTCATGTGTCTTTTGTTTCTGTTTTGCTTCTCTAGTAAGCTTAGCAATGAACTCATCAGAGTTAGTGCTAGTATCAGATGATGATGATGATATGGTTCCATGATCAGGCAAGACTACACTAAGGGGTACAATGAAGTCTATGGGTTGAGTTTGATTGGTAGATGAAGGAGGTTGAGAGGTAGATGGTTTAGCAATAGAGGGTTGAGGTTCAGAACCAATAACCTGAGCTACAGGAATGCTATAAGTATTAGATTCAGAGATCTTACCTTTTGGTTTAGAGGCTCTGACCTTTAATTTCTTTGCAGGCTTAGCAAGGTTCTGATCTTCCTCAGAAGCTGAAGGCCTATCATGCCTTTTCTTTGTACGCTTTTCCTTCTGAACAGCTTCAGCCATCATATTTCCAGCACCACTTTCACCTTCCTCAATCTCATCAGCACTATCATGCTTTTGATCATCAGAGCCTTCATCAATCATTTCTTGCTCAGTAGTCCTTGGCTTTCTTCTGTTCCTTGTAATATCTCTTGGACCCTTGAAGATATCCCAATTAGGAACACTTACAACCATTTTTCTGGGCACACTAACCCCAGTATCTCTTCTTACTGACTCAAGAAAGTTCTTGATGACCTCATCATTATCATGTTCTGATATGGTGGGAAACCCATCACACCAGAAGTACTTTTCGTACACTTGTTGTAGAGGTGTTTTCACTGAAATGATTTCTTCCTTGGTTTTTCTCTTCATGTTGACCAGAACTGATGCATCATACTTAGCAGTTTGGAAAACTCTAAGTTTTTCTTTGGCACTCACAATATCTGTGAGTTTGGTTTGCCTTATCAGTTCTGAAATCAACCTTGGGTGATGAATGACTGGTGGTATTTTCGTTCTGCCCTCATTGATGGTAAAGCACATGTGATCAAACAGAATCATAGCCAAATTGACTTTCACTCTCTTGTATAAGAACCAAATGAAATGTTTGTGTGGAATGGAGATGGAATCTAATCCTCCTTTTCTGGTAAAAATGGTAGACAAACACATTCTGAAAGCAAATTCAAATGTGTGCTTCATGTGCATTATTTTTCCAAAATCCCTTTTTGAGCATCCAGGCTTAAAGAGGTCCTGATGGATTGAATCCAGGTATTTGCTTTTATTATCATACACTTCTATATCTTCTCCTTTGTTGTCTAAGCCCAGAATCTTAGCAATGTGTGCCTGAGTTATCACAACATTGATTCCCAAAATATTTGACCTAATTTTCCTTCCTCTATAGGGTTTAAGACCAAGTTCCTTTCTTGTTTTCCCTCGTAATTCCTTGTTCTTCTCAACCATATCCTTGTATTCTTTATCAGCACTTGCTCTATCGTACACTTTAGCCTTCTGCCAGAAATACTTCACTATGTCGTAGTATACGAAGCCATTAAGCATCTCAAAATAATTCTGCCATTGTTGGTTGTAGAACAAGTATTGAATGTCAATCCCATTTGCTTTCAAACTGTCAAAATCCACGAACTTCTCAGTGAAGAAATCATAAGCATCTGGTCCAGCGTCAGTTTGATGATGTTCGTAGACTAGATTATCCTCAGAATTGAGATCAATAATGGGTGGTAAGGTAGGGTTATAGGGTTCTTGAATGATTTCGTTGGATGAACGAGCAGCCATCGTTTCAGAAAAATGAGAAGATGAAGATTGGAAATTTCTGTAAGGTCTAGGGTTGTGTAGGTAGTGATTGCGTGTAAAAAGTTGTGCAAGTGAGTGAAGTGACTTATAAATAGTAACTAGCACACATACACAGAGAAAATAAACATTGGGAGGGAGCGCGAGCAGTTTTTTAAAATTAAATAATATACTTAACTGCCATAATCATCATTAACTGTTCTCTGCCCGTCAGGATCTAGACACGTGTTGAAAGAGTTTAATCGTAGCTGACGCGTGTACAGACAATTGTTATACACTTACTAGTGCTGATCGTTTCGTTTCCGAAAGGTTCAGAGCCAATCTCATTTTTATCTGATACCATATCAGAACCTGTTGCCCTTCAGAGCCCAAATCATTCAGAGCTTCCTAAAGGAGACTCTGAATTATAAGAGGTTCTGATTGAGCTTCAGATGCTAATTTTATTCTACTTCTCAGAGCTAATTTTCTTCAGAGATATAGTGCATGTTCAAATTCTTTTTGATAAAATCAAATCTTTCAATTGCTAAAGGTTTAGTAAATATGTCAGCCCATTGATGTTCAGTATCAATGAATTGAATATTTATTGTACCTTTTTGAACATGATCTCTTATAAAATGATGTTTTATTTCAATATGTTTAGCTCTAGAGTGTAGAATAGGGTTCTTAGACAAATGAATAGCAGCAGTATTGTCACAATATAGTGGAATACTACTTTCAGCTATGTTATAATCTTCCAACTGATATTTCATCCAGAGAAGCTGTGTGCAGCATTTAGCAGCTGAGATGTATTCTGCTTCTGCTGTAGACAAAGCAATAGTTGTTTGTCTCTTGCTAGCCCAAGATATGAGATTCTCATCAATGAATTGGCAATTTCCACTAGTGGATTTTCTCTCAATCTTATCACCAGCATAGTCAGCATCACAGAATCCAACTAGCTTACTATCTAGGGATTTTTTATAAAGAAGTCCTAGATTAGTAGTTCCTTTCAGATATCTAAAGATCCTCTTAACAGCAGTTAAGTGAGGTTCTCTAGGATCTGACTGGAATCTAGCACACAAGCATACACTATATAAAATATCAAGTCTAGATGCTGTAAGGTAGAGTAAAGAACCAATCATACCTCGATACAGCTTCTGATCTACTTTGCTTCCAATCTCTTCCTTGCTTAGGCTGCTGGTAGGATGCATGGGTGTAGACATTATCTTGCAGTCATCAAGGTTGAACTTCTTCAGAAGCTCTTTGGTATATTTGCTTTGATGAATGTAAGTGCCGTCTTTTCCTTGATTAATTTGGATTCCAAGGAAGAACTTCAATTCACCCATCATACTCATCTCGAATTCATCCTGCATCAGCTTTGAAAAACTCTTGCACAAGGAAGCATTAGTAGAACCAAAAATAATATCATCAACATATATTTGAATGATTAAGATATCTTTCTTAGATGTCTTTCTGAATAATGTATTGTCAATTTGTCCTTTTTGAAAACCATTTTCTAATAAGAAATTACTTAGTCTTTCATACCAAGCTCTAGGAGCTTGTTTGAGACCATAAAGTGATTTCTTTAGTTTAAAAACATAATCAGGGTTTTTCACATCCTCAAATCCTGGAGGTTGCTTGACATATACTTCTTCAGAAATAACACCATTAAGAAAGGCGCTCTTAACATCCATTTGGTACAATGTAATTCCATTGTTAACAGCATATGAAAGAAGTAACCTGATTGCTTCCAGTCTTGCTACTGGAGCAAATGTTTCAGTGAAATCTATACCTTCTTGCTGACTGTAGCCTTGTGCTACCAGTCTAGCTTTATTTCTTACCACTTCACCTTGTTCATTCATCTTGTTTTTAAATACCCACTTGGTTCCAATGATGTTCTTATGTGCTGGTCTTGGCACTAAATCCCATACATCATTTCTTTGAAACTGATTGAGCTCATCTTGCATAGCTACAATCCATCCATCGTCAGTAAGTGCTTCATCAACATTCTTTGGTTCTATCATTGAGATTAGTCCCAGAAGTGAATCAAGTTGTTGATAGTGTGATCTTGTCTTTCTTGGACTTTCTTTGTTTCCAAGAATTAGATCTTCTGGATGTGATGATCTATATTTGAACTTCCTTCTTGGAGTTTCATCAACATCAGCACTTGGTTGAGTGTCTTCTTCTGAAGTGTCATCATGTTCTTGTGATGCTTCTAATTGAGATGCTTCTTCAGCATCTTCTTCCAATACCGCTTCTGAAGCTTCAACAGCTTCTGAAGTTTCAACAGCTTCTGATGCTTTTTCAGGTTCTGAATTGATGTATTGGTATGGAACACCTGCATAACTATTATCTTGCTCTGACATTTTACTGTCAGGCTCTTTATCATCAAATCTAACATGTATAGATTCTTCCACTGTGTTAGTTTCAGAATTATACACTCTGTATGCCTTTGAGCGTTCAGAGTAACCTATAAAGATTCCCTTACAAGCTTTGACATCAAATTTTCTTTTGTAGGCCTTGTTGTTTAGAATGTAACAGGTACATCCAAACTGATGAAAATAAGAGATGTTGGGCTTTCTTCCTTTGAAGAGTTCATATGTTGTTAGATTCAATAGAGGTCTAATATAGATCCTATTTTGAATATAACAAGCTGTGTTTACAGCTTCTGCCCAGAAGTGCTTAGCAAGTTTTGTCTCATGCATCATGGTTCTTGCCATTTCTTGTAAAGACCTGTTCTTTCTCTCTACAACACCATTTTGTTGTGGTGTTCTAGGAGCAGAGAACTCATGGACAATGCCATGATCTTCACAAAAAGTTGCAAATGGTTCGTTTTCAAACTCACCACCATGATCACTTCTTACCTTTAAGATTTTGAGACCTTTCTCGTTTTGCACTTGAGTGCAGAAAATGCTGAACACATCATATGCATCATCTTTCACTCTTAGAAACTTTACCCAAGTCCATCTACTGTAATCATCAACAATGACTAATCCATATTTCTTCCCATTGATTGAGGCAGTACTTACTGGACCAAACAAATCAATGTGAAGTAGTTCTAAAGGTCTTGAGGTAGAGACAATGTTTTTAGGTTTAAAAGAAGTTTTTGAAATTTTGCCAATCTGACAAGGACCACACAGAGCATCTGAATGATAATTAAGATTTGGCAGGCCTTTAACCAACTTTAGTTTGCTAAGCTTAGATATTAATCTCCAGTTAGCATGACCTAAGCGTTGGTGCCAGACCCACTTTTCATCATTCAGAGATAGAAGACAAACTATTTTCTGCTCAGTGAGTTCTGACAGATTCACTTTATAAACATTACCTCTTCTTAATCCTTTAAACAATATGGACTTGTCAGAGTCATTGATTACTGTACATGCCTCTTTATCAAATTTAACCATAAATCCGCTATCACAAAATTGACTAATGCTAAGTAGATTATGTTTGAGGCCATCAACTAACCAAACATTTTTAATTGAAAGAGAAGAGTTACCAACTATACCTGTACCAATGATCTTCCCTTTTTGGTTTCCTCCAAACCCCACAGTACCTCCCTCTTTCAGAGTCAGGGTTTGGAACATATGCCTTTCTCCCGTCATATGACGTGAGCAGCCACTGTCCAGGTACCAGCATTGCTGCTTTGGCCTTCTTGGTGTGCAAACCTGAAGCAAATATTATTTGAGACTTTGGTACCCATATCTTTATGGGTCCTTTTGTGTTAGTCTTCACAGGCCTAGGTGGTCTTTGTTTGAAGGGCCTATCAGAGCCTCTAGAGTTATCCACCCTTGTTAAAAAGGTTTTGGGTTTAGGATAGCTCTTGAGCTTTGCTCTTGAATGAGTTAGAGCTTCTCTAGATTTAACATTAGCTTGAGGCTTAAAAATCTTAGGTTCTGAGGTTTTATCCTTCAGAGCCTTTGACTTTGAAGCCTCTGGCTTTGATGTTCTATCAGAAGCTGACTCATTTAGAACTTCTGATTGACTCTTTACAAAGACAACCTTAGGTTTTGATTTATCTATATTAGAGGATTTTGAAGATAATGGATCATCTTTAAAACGTGAAAATCCAAGACCTTCACCTCTATTTCTACTTACATGATAAATCAAAGAGGCTATTTTGCTTCTTTTCATTCCATTGATAAGGAATTCCTGAAGAGCAAATTCATGTTCTGGAGGAACCTTATCATCAAGCACATAATGAGTTTCCATAAATTCATTTCTGGATTTTAGAGACTCATTTTGCTCAATTATTTCATTTGCCTTTTCAGTCAGGTTGTTATAGGCCTTTTTAAGGACCTTACATTCACCTGCCTTTTTGGTTAAAAGTTTTAAGGCATCTTTCAAGGAATCTATTAATTCAGAACGAGAAAGTTTAGCAACTACCTCATCTTCATCTTCTGAGTCTGAGTCAGCTTCGTGCTCAGAGTTCTCTTGATCAGAAGTGGTTGCCATCAACGCTAGGTTTGCTTCTTCTTCCCCATCAGAATCTGATTCCTGATCCAAGTCATCCCAAGTGGCAAGGAACCCCTTCTTGAGCTTACTTTTGTATCTTTCTTTGTTAGAGGTTCTCTTGAATGTTTTACTCAGGTTCTCTGGGCAATCAGCAATGAAGTGTCCTGGTTTGTTGCACTTAAAGCATTTGTTTTGTTCTTCCTTCTTATCCTTAGAAGCACCAACCTTCTTGGAAGAACCTCCAAACTTACCAACATACTTCTTGCTTCTCTTAGCCCATTGCGATACTCTTGCAGCCATTAGAACCATTTCTTCTTCTTCATCAGAGTCCATCTCGTGACCTTCTTCAGAAGCTTCTTCATCAGATACTATAACCTTCGCCTTCAGAGCCTTAGAGGAACTCTTGGTGCTCAGGGCTATCCCTTTTAGCTTCTTAGTCGATTCATCAGTCATGAGTTCCATCTCATGACTCTTTAGAGAACTAACCAAGCTTTCAAGAGACACAGTGTCTAAATCCTTAGATTCCTGAAACGCTGTCACTTTTGGTCTCCACTTTGGCGGCAAGCTTCTGAGTACTTTCCTTACATGATCAGCCTCAGTGTAGCTCTTGTCTAAAACTTGAAGTCCAGAAACAAGAATTTGAAACCTAGAGAACATTGTCTCAATGTCCTCTCCGTCCTTCATTTTAAATAACTCATACTGATGGCATTTGTCATCATCCCTTTTACACTGTGGTGCTTCTTATACTCCAGCTTTTGAGCAGGTGTAAAAGCCTTTCTGTCTTTGGAGCTAACTATTCCTTCCAAATCCATATTTTCAAAATTTACTCCATCTTCTACCAAGTCCCACAGATCACAATCAATCCCCATGATGTGACTGTACATCTTGGTTTTCCAGAATGGATAACCAGTCTCAGTTCCATTGAAAAAGGGAACTTTGTCAGAAGACCTTCTGTCTTTAGAATTGGAATCATAGTCATAGTTCATGTTGTTGTTGTTGTTGTTGTTGTTGTTGTTGCTATTGTTTCCTTTCTCAGCAGACATGTTTTTCCTTCCTGAATCTTAACTGTTTCACTGATAGGTGAGAGTTAGGCAACAGCCCAGGCTCTGATACCAATTGAAGGTGGAAAAACACAAGAAGGGGGGGTTGAATTGTGTTTTAGAAAATTAAAACTTTTTGGTTCTTAAGGAATTATATGCAGCGGATATTAAAACAAATTCAAAGAGATGTAGAGAAAAGGAAAGATAGACACAGAAATTTATCCTGGTTCCCTTCACAAATTGAAGGTACCTCCAGTCCCCTTGTTCTCAACAAGAGCTTTTCACTATAATCTTCACAAGATTACACTTTGCTCAAGCACACTTTCAAGAGACTTCTCAAATGCTCAAGTTACACTTAACAAGAGACTTCACAATCAAACTTAAAATCTAAGAATGAATGTTTAGGGACACTTGATATACTATCAGAGGTGTTTACAAAATACAACTCAAATTGTTCTAAGACTTAGAATGACAGATTTAAATTATGGTGTCAGAATGCTTCTTAGTCTTTGAACGTAGTAATAGAACAGTGTTAATGGAACAGTAACCATATCTTCCTTATGAGTCTTCTATTTATACTTGGAGGAAGATTGATGACCGTTGCAGAGAGAGGTGTGCCAGCTGGAATTTGCTCGTACAATTGTGATAGCTGTAGTTACCTTCTTTGGTAAAGATATCCAATTCCACTACCTTGCTATTTAAATTATCACTCATCCATTTTGAGTAATAATAGTACAATAGTACGATCCTCAATTGCGCTCCACATATGGATAAGGTTAACGTTGTACCAACGAATATTCCTTCCTGTGGACGTGACAGATCCTTGAAGTAGATTGTTCTTCAATCATTGGTTCTGAATATGTCAGTTCTTGAGTGACGTAAATTCCTTTTGCTTCAGATGCTGTTGTCATTGCTTCTTGAGGCCCTTTTTGCTTCTGAGTCCGTCAGAGCCTTGTTTTTGTCCTCAGAGGCACTTTCTTCAACATACAAAATTTAAGCTTCTGATGAACAGTGATGTGCTTTCAGAGCTTGTTTTGACTGGCTTCTCTGCTATTATTCATAGTGCTTCTGAATGAATTTTAACTTGTAATTCTGCACACTAGAATAATCATTAGTAATTCCAATTGTAATTTTAATACCTTGTTATCATCAAAACT
The DNA here is from genome assembly GCA_030408175.1 of Trifolium repens. Classification (NCBI taxonomy): domain Eukaryota; kingdom Viridiplantae; phylum Streptophyta; class Magnoliopsida; order Fabales; family Fabaceae; genus Trifolium; species Trifolium repens. The sequence goes on along the minus strand of CP125848.1, from coordinate 37,727,391 downwards.
ATTTAAATCATTAGAGGTTCATGTCAGACCCACTTTGTTCCAACAGTTTTCTTAGCCACATGTCACCATCTCAGTATTTCAATTGATTAACGGAGAAAAATGATTGAATGGTATAGTGTCGTACACGCCCAAACGTCAGAGGATGCGCACTACACCGAACAAGTAATGCCACAGGAAAATAGAGTACAAAATGAAGAAAGAAAAAAAGTAAAGTAAGCCAGCTATCATCACCCGAAACATCAACCAGATTCATATTATATACACTAACTATATCCATAACGCGGCACTAAGTGAGCTATATTCCTAAATATCAAGATGTTCAGCTGTCATCTCACCATCTCTAAGGCTACCGTACGTCCTTACTTGCTGCTGAGTGTCATAACCGAATGAGATGTAGTGACGGGATAAGCCTAAGTACGTCCTTACATGTTTCATTCTTCAACTTCTGTAAGGACGAGCACCTAAGTAGTAATCAGGATGAAAATCTGGTGAGTGAAATTATGACCAGGTCTACACACAACATTAAATTCAATGACTGAAATTCCAGTTTAAGAAATACTTAATTATCCTAATATACATTAATGAGGAACATGTAAAGAGAGTAATAAGAAGCTCCTTATGATATAAGTTTGAAAATGGAATCAAATATATGAATTTACTGCTGCTAAGTGCTAACTACCAGAATATTTAGAATCTCAGCTCTAAAATCCTACTAATCATGAAAGATTCCAACTGACCCCAGTTCTAAATTCTAGATAAGATGCCTTGCCTCTCAGTCAGTCATGGTTGCAGGAATTGCAATTCAATATTCAAAGCAAAAACTTGTTTAATAACAATTGTCGCTTAATTTACATTGTAAGAATTCACAACAGAAACAAATTTTTAGTCCCACATTGCTAAGACTCAAACAAAATCAAGTGTTTATATAACTCCCACGAAGAGCAATGAACACGACCTTACTTGAACAGGATCTGTTCTATAGGATCGTACTACTGTGTCCTTGATTTCTAAGGAGACAGGAACATAAATCTGAATGATGAACCACGACCATGTGATCAGAGCGTGATTAACGGCTTGGATGATTCTTGAGTTGAGAATATCATCTTGTGCTGTAGAGGATCGTTCTAGGTTAGTCATATCTAACCTTGGGTGGTCACATGGTGTTCTTACAGATTACATTTTTTTTTTGAAGTGTAATAAAATTTGATGTAGGAGTAAGTTGAGTTTGTATATTACCTTACATCTCAAGTCCTGCTACTATGATCGAAGATGCTTTCATTTTGGGCTCCACACGGGAGAAGAATTTGGCTATCAAATGCATGTAATCAATAAATATAAATAAATGCCTCCATTGATGATTGTTGTGCTTTTTGTAGTTAAAATTGAAATGTTGATTTTGGTGGAATCTCTTTCTTGGTAAAGATCTGCATAATACTCAACACAGTTGTGAGGTAGGGGAGGGAGACACCACATTGAAATGAATAAATTTTGGCTTAATTTTGATCTCCCTATTTTTACTATTTCTAGAATTGGTCCTTATTTTAAAATTTAATAATTTTATTCTCTCCCTCAAATTCTTTGTCTAAATTATATAGGAAATGCTTTATATTAAGTTTATAATGAATTTTCTTACGATTTTATCAATGTTGGAATTTTTTTATCATTAGATCACATGGGCGGACCCGAATATAAGGCTAAACCATAGTCACATAGTTCGCTCAAAAGGCTGCGAACCGCGAACCAATTCGCCTATAACGCGAACCAATTAGCCGCTAAACATTTTGGATATTACTGAAAAAAAATCATAATAAAATTAGTTATCCACTATTTTTTTTTTGATAAAAAGTTATGAACTATTTTTTGACAAACAAAGTCAAAGTTGATTATTATAAAATTAAACTATATAACTTAAAATAATACTCTACTATAACAAAAGACTTGAAATCATCAAAATAGACTATGAACTAATATGTGCACTAATATTTAAACTAATATGTGTACTAAGAGACTTGTAGTCATCAATAATAAATCTTAAACTAATATTTACATTAATATTTGTAATTTTGTATACAAAATACCTAAAAATTATTTATAAAAATATATTTATTTTTCATCAAAAAAAATATGGCTGGACTTGTGTGTGGCTATAACCATACCAAGCGAGGTCCGTCGAGAGGCGGTACTGGGGTGGGGCCGAGGGTGGCCACGACCCTCCCCCACCCCAATTTTTTTTTTTTATAGGTAGAGTATTAATTTAAATATATTATTAATGATTTTAAGTAATGTAGTATACGTATTTGTACAAATATTATATCCACATCACAAAATTTTAAACAAAATATTTGATGAATAGACTAAAACTATCAATTAAGATTTTATGGAAACACACTCCAATCAATTATGCCATAAACGACTCATCAACTTAGTTTTATGACATGTTAACTTTGAAGCATCGATACACCAAAATCGCTACCAATTCGTACTTGATACGCCGATACGCTTTGATACGTCGTCAATACATATCGAGATGGCGGGGACGTTCTGCGGTATGTGGTCGCCATGTCTCCACTACGCTCGTGATACACATATGATTGTTCATTTTTTTAATATCTGACTATTCATTTTTTTTTCACGTACATTAGTGACCTTTCCAATTACCCATTACTTCACATTCAATGCTTATTATCAATTTTCAAGGTTCTCATGCAAACTCTTGAATTTGCGTCATTTTCAACGTCGAAATGCAGGCTTACCTCTTGTGTAACGAGCTTATTCTTCAATTCTTTATTTATTTCTATCGCAAATGAGTAACAATCCTTTGATTTGGATGAATCTTTCAGGTTTTGAGGGTTTGAGAGGTTTTGATCGTTTTTTGTAAATGACAAAAATGTGGGGAAGGTGGTGGGGGAACATTATATATAGGAAGTGCGTTCGATTCCTAGATGGCGAACTGAAAAAGTGTCCGTTCACCTCCTAGTGTGCGAATGTGGTTTTTTCAAATTTTTAACTAGGGAGCGTGATAGGTGCAGACGTTGGGGTTGAGTCACAAAAATGTGTCATTCATTGTGCGAACAAAGTTTGGTTTCTAGAAAACGATGAGATATTTTGGTCATTTTAGAAGACATGTGAGAAACAATAGAGGCGCGAAAAGGAAGACTCTTTATTGTGAGGCCTAAAATAAGGGTTTGAGCTGCCTTATACTTGGGTCGGTCTTGATTATAACAATACAACAAACTTTATGAATAAAGATCTATAGATTTATAAATCTTATCAAACCTTTTGAAACTTTATTAATCAAGTAAAAAAAATTGATTTATATGCTAAGAAATCACTAAAATTAAATTTCAAAACCTTAATTTTGATTTTCTAGTGATACAAATCATATTCATAATTTCTACTTATCACCGCAACTGGAATTTTAAGCATACTTAAAGTTGAAACCCCCCAAACAAACACCCACATATTATTTTGACCGAATGCGTACAAGTCGTTTAAAAAATATATACAAATGAGAGATCTAAGTATCTAACATTACCATTCTTTTATTTTTAACTTGATCAATATTATATATAACCTAAGATCCAACGTTAGTCGAAACAACTAAGCAAAAAACTTACGAATTTTAAAATCATGCACAAGGTCCATGAATGAAAACTTGTATGATACTCAACCAACCAAGGAAAAGCATTACTTAATTTCAAATTCATACCAAAAGTGAATGTGAATGTGAAACTGTAATTTGTTTTCATAAGTGGCAAATTAAATATATAGATATGTAAAGAAACATCGACCAATCATATATTAATATCAAATATATGTTAAATTATTCTAATAAAAAAAAAATTTATTTTGTTTGATTTTTAAAATTCAATCTCTGCAATTGCACTCATAAAATACATGATTTACGTCAACGATATAAAATTTTAATTGTCCTATTTTATTTTCATTAATTAATTAATTAATTTGATATGATTAATTAAATTTGTCTTAATTATCAACAAAAAATTAAATTTGTCCCAATTATTTAATTGAAACTTTTAATAATTAATTAAACTATCAATTATTTTATTTAATATTACTATTTTATTAATACAATGAAAAAATAATAAAAGAGTGTAGATAATGGGAACACGATTTCTCTAATTCTTGTACAAAGGAAAAATCAAACTTTGCTGGTTGAATGAATAAGATTTAGATAAAAGAATGTATATGTGTTAGCGTAATTTGTAATCACAATCTAATTTGGTGACTGAGATTTAGATGGGATAACGCTGACATCAATGCCTACACAAGTGTAAAATGTAATTGCACTCTAATTGAGTTATTGAAATTTAGATAAGATAACACTAATTTCAGCATTGATATTAATGTACTTTTTAGTTATATTTTGATCAAATGACTAAAATGTTAGATAAAATAATAATGGACCTTACCTTAACATAATTCGTAATCACACCTTTTCCCCTCCAAAGTATCACTTCCATACATGCACAAGTAACTTGATTGCATAGCACTCCCTTTTAATAATTCGCGAGGTTTCTTGCAAAAACAAAAATCTTGGTAAGGTAATTTTTATCAAAGTTTTTTTTTTTTTTTTGCAAGAAATGACTTTGTAAGATAATCATTTTATCTTATCTAAATTTCAATCATTTAATCAAATCATAATTAAAAATTATACTATCGTAAACGTTGACATCAATGTTATCTTATCTAAAATCTCAATCATCCAATTAGATCACAATTACAAATTACAGTAATACATACAGAGAAATTCTTAGATGAGGACTCACCTAAGCATTAATTATTAGACACAGCCAATTACATTACGACAACTCATTAATATATTAAATAATTAATAGTGTAATAATGAATACCAAATCTAGAAAAAAAATGAAGAAACAAATATGTCATGTAGTTATTAACTATGTAACAACCCGAATTTTTAATAAATAAATTATTAAAAAATAACTTTATTTACAAAATAAATTAAAATAAAATAGACATCTCAACAGGCCATTCGTTACATAAAATTTCAATTTACAAAAACCCATTTTTGACCCGTACACGCTTCGAATCAAATCATCAAACAAGCATCTTCTTCAGTACCTAAAATGTTAATTGTAAAGGGTCAATTTCCTTATCCAAATTGAATCATACTCACCGTAAGAAAAATGTCATAAAATAATAACAAAACACTTCACCAATCAAAAGATTTTAGAAAAATATATAATTATTTATTTTCCAAAAAGTATGCGGATGTCTCATAATTAGTCATATACAGAAACACATTTGAACATCACGAAAGGGATACAACATCACAACTCGCAATTAACAAATTATACACATGAGCACACCCAATAGATAAAACGCAACTTCATTAATAAAACACAACTTCACTAAAGTGCATGCAATGCGCTTAGACTCACTAAATGCATGTGGTACCAATAGCAACGCCATATTCAGTTTTATGTCATGAAGGACACAACGTCATTTATACAACACCGGTAAACAACGTCATTCTCAACACCATATATACAACACCGGTAAACAACGTCATTCTCAACATCATTTATACAACACCGATAAACAACGTCATTGGACATATTAATGAATGCATGAGAGCATATAATAGACTCAACAACAACATCATTAACAACGTCATTTTATCAACATCATTAGCAACGACTTAATAACAACATGAACCAACAAAATCAAATGAGATTGACAACGACAACATCATAAAAATCAAATATAGTCCTCCACAACAAAACACACAATAATCACACAAAACAATCAAATTAATTTCTTTAAATTAGTTCATTTTAATATCCTCCAAAAGATAAAGGTCCTACTACTATCTCATAACATAATTCCTACGTAGTACGAGTGTATGGGGAAAAAGCCCTTACCTCAAACGCTTTCCTTTCAAGCACATTACTAGCCTAAATTCTCAGCTACAATACACACATGACATCTCTCGCTTCCATATTCTTTTCGATGATCCGACGGTTGAAAGTGAATAATCACGTATGGTGAATAAGATGAAATATTGGAGATGTGTAGTTTAGGATTTAGAAAATGATAGAATATTGTGAGGAACATAGCACATTTAGAGGACGTGTGACTACGTTCAAGTTTGTTTTGCTAATCAACCATTGTAGAAAAGGCATCATGAAGAAATAGAACATATACCACATTTATGCCAAATGTGAAATTAAATTGCAATTACGTTTTTGTTTTTGAAATAAACGTGAGTAAATAGCAATGATTAATGCAATAACAAGGCATTCAAATTTCATTAAAAGATGAAGGAAATTCATAGTCAGGAAAGTGCTGGTTTTGGCGTGAGCTTATCAAGAGAGAATAGTCCTCATTTACATTCATTCAATTCCCAAGGATCAATTGACTTTTGTATCACTATGTCTATCCATATTTTAATTATCTCTCACTAAAATCTCATGTATCAAAGTTAAAACATAACCTCAAAACTTATTCAATTTTGACTTTATCAAAATTAAGGCTAATATATACTTGATTTCAAAACTCACAAATTAGTTTAGTAAAATTAAAATAATCACCATCTCATCAAATAATAAAATAAATAGAATTTATTTATGAAATTATAAATCAATAAGATACATATATAAAATATTGGGGCGTTACAAACTATCCTTCCCTCCCAATTTGTATTTGTTGCCCATCACATAAGAAAATAACATTAGGTAATAATTTTTTTTAGTCTTAGAATTTTTCTTTTTAAAAAGAATATATTTAATTTTATCAAGTGAGAATTTGGGAAAAAAAATAATAAACTATATATAAATTGAATTAGCTTATCAAAATACAATAACATACATATTAAAAAAATTATATGCTTAAATATTGCCAAACAAATCGTATTATATATTAACTTATACGCTATAAACTATAAACTTATAATTGAGCATTGTGAAATAGAGTCTATAGAAATACGTACCAAACTATAAACGCAACTTAAAATCAACATAAAAATTAGTAAAACTCGATCGGTGTATGTAAAAAATAGTAGAACAATAATATTGTAGCTAGTATAATAAATTAAAATATCCTTCACCTAGTTAAACTTAAAATATATAGGAATATTGCAAAATAAAATTGTCTTCATCTAATTATAACTTATAATTAGAATAACTAAATGTAAATGCAAACAAAAATTATGTCAAATGTCATTCAAATGTTTGATGCTAAGAACAAATTATCCTTGTTTGTCCTGAGTACTGCTACTTGGAGGCAACCAGCTATGATTGTAAGCTTCCTGTAAAAAAGAGTAATTGGTAGACATGTGAGATATCAATATTACAGGAAGTATATATCACTACATGCAACTAAAATAAGTTATAATGCATATATTGATCACTATCTACCTGATTTAAATAATTGGTCGAGTTCATTCCATGTAAGAAGTTACTGAAGGGAATTGGAGCATTCAAACCAAAAGCTAAAGGATGTTGCTATCAAAGAGTGTAAAAATTGGTGTTAACTAAAATATACATGTGAATAATATCAAACCAATAAAACTATTAAATAAGATATACCTGGACAGGTGCATTCAAAGAAACACGAGTCATTTTAAAAGATTCATCTGTGCAATTCAGAACATTTATTGGCTCAGTCACATGATTATTCATAGTCATACCATCCAAAATGTCTTCATTTTATTTCTCTATAAATATAAACAAAAATAAATGGGAGCATTTAATTTTAACATATAAGAATACAACTAAAATATACTTTATAAAAAAAGTGAAAATATGATCTCTAACCTTTATTTTGTTTTTTTGCTTTCGTCGTTGTTCGTTTTCTTTTCTCAAAATGTCCTTTCTTACGAGTATCGGACATTCCTTTAGTCTTTGCTAAAGGTGGATTACAAATTGGAGCAAATTCATTTTCTTCATTTTGCATGAAATTGTTGTTTGTGGTTTCTGCATTTGATTTTGAAATAGGCTTGCCAACACATTGTTGAACCCTCTCAAATCCCATATTGAGCCATTCCCACATGATTTGTTGAGCTTCTTTGTGGTCTTGAGACTCCAAAACTAGATTGTAAAATGACTTCATAATAGCATTCCGGTAAAGAATACCAGCATCATCACCATTGATCATTGAACTGGACGTAGAGCCTTCTTCAAAACTCCTTTGTATATGCTCATAAATTTGAGACCTTGTATTTTTCGATCATCTTTTTAAGAAGTAATTATCAGGTATTTTTAAAATACCTTTAATGTTATAAATCCGCAAAGCATGACTACAAAGAATGCCCATAGAATCAAACTTGTGGCAGCTACAACTGATCATCGTCGTGGAAGAGTCTAAAGTCGCCATATATTTTTTATTGGGCACATGGTTAAATATCACTTCATGATATGACACATTATCACGTAGACCAATCTCTATAGAAGTGCTTCCACCCGTTCCATCAAGATATTCTTTCGAAATTTTTTTGAAGATTTTGTGAGTATATATCTTAGATGCATGTCGTAAAGTTTCACTAATATTTATCACACGAGGCAGTGCACTTTGGTTATTTTTGAACTCTTTCTCAACTTCTAATTGTCGCCACTTTTTCACGAGAGCAGATCCTCTCCAGTGGAAATGTAACTGGAGGAAGTCCAGTTTACATATCTACCATTCATAATTATTGTATTTAATAAAATTATAACTAATGAAAAGAATGAACGGACAGGATTCAACTGCATGTAGTAAATTACTGCAGAGAATCCTTTCTCCTTTTTCACCATCTTCTCAAATGCCACTAAAAAACCAGTGAGACTTGTTGTTTTCCCTGCAATATCACCCAATACACTGTTTGTACTCTCACTCCTTTGAGAAGACTTGATACCAGCAGAGAATACATTATTACTATATGCAGTGCTCCACTTGTGACGAATTTCGTACATGTTATTTAACCATCGATGGTCATGAAGGTTAAACTCTTCCATCATTCCATCCCAAGTGTTTTGAAACTCTTCTTCAGAATCACAACCAGTCATGCATTTATTGAGCAAGCTTTGAAATTTCTGATTAGATTTGAGAGTTCCCAAATGTGAAGGAGCATTTTTAGCTATATGCCACAAACATAATCGAAGACTTGTATTTGGCATTACCTCTTTAATTGCTTTTGCCATAATTGGATCTTGATCCGTAAAAATAGTTTTTGGTTGATTGTTTTCCAAACTCTCCAAAAACACCTTGAACAACCAAATAAAAGAAGTTGTGGTTTCATCAAATAAAAAGGCACAACCAAACATGACATTTTGCCAATGGTGATTTACTCCAACAAATGGAGCACAAATCAAATTGTATTTATTAGTACGATAAGTAGTATAAAAAACAACAACATCTCCAAAGCATTCATAATCTATTTTAGATTTACCATCTCTCCAAAAGACATTGGTCAAACGTGATTCCTGATCTAACTGCACACTGTAGTAGAACATGACATCTTGTGCTCGCCTATTTTGTAAATGGTTAACTAAAGCTTGAGCATCGCCGACTTCAATTGACTTAAACTTTTCCATATGGACATAATTGTGCATATCTTTCAAAGTTATGCCAAGATTATTAAATCGTCCAACTTCTTCCCCAAGATAACTCCAAATATTTGTAACTTTCATACCAGAATTCACCATAGACTTTATGACATCACCTTTGACATTTGACAAATTTCTCATAGAGCGTAGCATATGTCTTTGCTCAGGAGGTGGTACAAACTCATGATTGTGATTCAATACCAACTTGGTTATTCTATATAGACCTTCCTTGCTCACATTAAATTTCACCATAGCATTACAATTTGTTCTTGAATCTGCTATCTCATAAGCCACTTCACCTTCAACTTTGTTGTTCTTAAACCCTTGTTTGGAACAATAAAATTCTTTTAAGCGTGTTTGTTTCTTCTCATTCTCATAATATAACTCTCTCCCCTTGCGGACTCTAAAACCCATTTTGAAGGCATGTTCTTGATACAAGTTGTATGTTTCATCATTGTTTGAAGGCATGTTCTTGATAAAATGCGCATCTCATCATTTTTTTTTGTTACAAGAGAGAAAAAACACAAAACAAAAACAAAGGAAGAAACTACTCTCTAACAAAAGCTACCCCACATGCATCAGCATGGAGGTGGAGGGACAACTCAGGAGGAGGCTCATCAAGCTTGACAAGGGGGGAGATAGATTTAGCTCCTATCTTGGCTAACAAATCCGCGCACGCATTTCCTTCTCGAAGCATGTGATTGATAATTATAGTCCAGTCTCTAGCAAGCAATTGGCGGATGCTGGTAATCGCATTAGCAAATCTATGGTAAGGAGGAACACCCTCTTTGACAAGAGCAACTGTTTGCGAAGAGTCAGAGAGACAAATGACTTGTTTAAACCCTTTGTCCCAACATAGCTCTAATCCATGAAGCATCGCCATGATCTCGGCATAAAGAATGCTGGCCTGAGACGCCACACCATAGAACCCTCTGTTTACCCCGATTTTTAGTAAACAACCGCTAGTTTAATTATTACAAGAGAGATCAACTAGTAAATCTCGGGACATATGGATTGTGTGGAAGATGATGAAAACATATTCATATCTTTGGGTTAAATCGGACAATTTGAATGAAAGTAAAAGCATTTGACGCAGTCAAATGGTTTGTTTTAAAGGTAAAATGCTTCAAAGTTAAATTTACAGAAAACTTGTAAATGAATTGCAAATAAAGTTTAAAGAAAAGACTTTGAAAAGTAAAACATGCAATGAAATAAATTGCAGAATGTTTAAAGTTGCAGAAAAGCTTTAAATTTGCAGAAAGCTTAAATGACAAATTTTAAAGGAAAGCAAGTAATCAGTACTTGAAAAGTAAATTGCATTTGACAATGTAAAAATGTTTACAAAGATTGGTTACACAGATTCGTACATGTTCCTTTTGGCATTCATTTCGCTCGTTGACATGGGTACTCTGAATATTCTAGGAATTTGCATGTGAATTGTGAACCCGTTTCTCCTATGAGAAACTTGTATTTATAGACAAACTAACATAACTGCTATAAACCTACAATACGTCTAACTATGCTCCACGTGTCTTGACAATTTGAATTCTCTTTGACACCTGGCGAACCCTTCAACGTTACTCTCTCTTTTGAATATTTTGCTAAGTCCAGAGTACGCTTCTTCCGTTCTGCACAGTACGTTAGACAGACAAACATACATATATACATATAGTTTTCGACCATTACCAGTAACTGTCGAAAATATGTTATCTTTACAAATAATCCCTTGTCGAACTCGACAGGCTTATTCAGACAACAAACGTTCTGTCGAATTCGACAGGTTCAACCAGGATTCGACGAAACAGCTTTATGCATTAAAAGCTTTTGATGTCAAATACCTTGATTTTCTCTTGATTTATGACTAAGATCAATTCCCAAGAGAATATTAAAAGGTAATGATATACAATAAATGAGATTTCATCATCTCACTCCAACTCATTACTGCCTGTCGAAAATACAGGCTAACAAATTGCCCCCTCAAAAATGCCAATTTCGACTGCATGTCGAATATGCAAGGGAGAAATGGCAGTTTTGAAGATTGTCACCTTTGCCAATTTCTGAATTTTCATCACCATCATAAATGGTATCTTGACCATTGTCTTGTGGTACATCTTCCCCCACAAGTTTTGGCATTGACAATTCCATAGAAGGAGGTTGATCAACAATGAGTTTATCTTTAATCTCAATCAACTCTTCTAGTTTCTCACTAGAAATTTTATAGCCAGAAGCTATTTGAGCCAAATCATTGGCTTCTTGATTTTCTACTCGAGGTACATGTTCAATGATAACTTGGTCGAAACGTTTTAACAAAGAAATTGCTATGACAAAATATTTCATCAAGTGTTCTTTTATGCACTTGTATTCTTTTGTTAATTGTTTCAAAACCAATTCTGAATCACCTCTAATCAAAATATTTTTTGCCCCCAAGTCCAGTAAAATTTCTAAGCCTGTTATCAAAGCTTCATATTCTGCTTCATTATTTGAGCAGAATCCATTAATTTTATATTTGAACTTAGTGGGTATTTTGGAAGGGGAAATAATTAGAATCCCAATTCCAACTCCATGTTTATGTTTAGAACCATCAAAATACAATTTCCAGGGTCGTGATTCTACATAATTTTGTGGAGTTTCTATTACAGAATGATCTGCTATAAAATCAGCCACAATTTGGCCTTTGACTGCCTTTAGAGGTTTATATGTTAATGAATACTCTGTTAAGGCTAAGGCCCATTTTCCAATTCGACTATGCAAAATTGGTTTAGACAACATATGCTTAATGATATCACAGTGAGAATAAACAAAAACATCAACAGGCTTTATATAATGCTTGAGTTTTATACAAGAGAAATACAAACATAAGCATAGTTTTTCAATACTACTATATCTAGTTTCAGCATCATTTAATACCCTACTTAAGTAATAGATGGCTTTTTCTTCACCATTTTCATCTTCCTGGGCAAGCATACTACCCAGTGTCGAATCTGATGCTGATATATACAACTTCATGAACTTGTTCCTTATTGGAGGCATCAACATTGGTGGCTTCGACAAATAACTCTTGATTTCGTCAAAAGCTCGCTGTTGATCTTGCCCCCAAGTGAAAATATCTTCTTTCTTGAGACGAAGTAGTGGCGAGAAAGGCTGAGCTTTACCACTTAAATTTGAGATGAATCTCCTCAAGAAATTGATCTTCCCAAGTAGGGACTGAAGTTGCTTTTTAGTAGTTGGAGATTTTGTCTCCATGATAGCCTTCGTTTTGTTTTGATTTATTTCAATGCCCTTTTTGTGCACAACAAACCCAAGGAAATCTCCTGCATTAACACAAAAAGCACACTTTAATGGATTCATTTTTAATCCATATTTCCTCATCTTTTCAAAAGACTTTTTCAAATGATCCAAATGATCAACCTTTGACGAGGATTTGACAACTATGTCGTCAATATACACTTGCATAAAAGTGTCTATGTATTCATGGAAAATTAGATTCATTGCTCTTTGATAAGTGGCCCCAGCATTTTTCAAACCGAAGGGCATCACTACCCATTCATACGTGCCTAATGCCCCTGGGCATCTAAAAGCAGTTTTGGGTACATCATTTTCAGCAATGAAAATTTGGTTGTAGCCAGAATAACCATCTAGCATACTTAAATATTCAAATCCTGCTGCTGAATCAATTAGCATTTCTGCTACAGGCATAGGATATTCGTCTTTTGGTGTAGCATTATTCAAATCTCTAAAGTCTATACATACTCTAAGAGAACCATTTTTCTTAATCACAGGCACTATATTTGCTAACCATTCGACATACCTTGCTGTTCTGATGAATTTGCTCCTCAGCAGCCTCTCAATTTCTTCCTTGATCTTTGACATAATTTCTGGTGCAAACCTTCTAGGCAATTGTTTTACTGGTTTTTTGTCTGGTCGAACTGGAAGTTCATGTTCCACCAATTTTCTGCTCAAACCTGGCATTTCATTGTAATCCCAAGCAAAACAATCTTTGTATTCCACTAGAAGTTGCACCACTTTCGCCTTCAGATCTGGAGGAATGTTTGCACTAATATATGTTGGTCTTTTCATCAGACCATCTCCAAGGTCAATTTCTTGCAAAGGATCCTGTGCTTGCATCTTATGACTTTGACTAATTGGATCTTTTTCAAATCCTAAGGGTTCGTCGTCATAGATGCAGTCCAGTTTTTGCAATTCTGGCTCTTGTTTGCCAATCTTTTCACCATTGGCTATATCAGCCATATTTTCTGAAAATGAATTGGCTTCCAAAGCCATCTTGATTCTGTTTTCAGCCATGTAGGCCGTAATCCTTGCCCAAGTTTGGGACTCAGACATAGTAGTTTTCTTTGACATCCCAACCAGTTGGGCATTTGTGGCTTTCATACTCGCCATCCTCGCTGTTTCCATCCTCTCTCTCCCACAAGAAACCATGTGTGGGATCCAGTTTGATTGCATGGTGACCATTTCTTGCTAGACGATATGCAAAGTCCTTCTCAGTGCATGGTGAAATTGTTGCCAATTTCTTGTCGAAGGAGTGCTTTGTCAAATGATGGACTTCAGTTTTGAAGTAGCTTTGATCTGCTTCAATATTTTTCACTATTCCATCCTCTCGCCAGATAATGAGGCGTTGGTGCAGGGTAGAAGGAACTGCCCCTACTCCATGAATCCACTCTCGACCTAGAAGTAGATTGTAATTTGCCTTAGAGGCCACAACCAAGAACAAGGTTGGCCTTACAGTGCTTCCAACAACCACTTCTAACTGGATTGCTCCCAAAGAGAAACCAGTTTCACCCTCATAGTTTGAAAGAACTATGTTGTGAGGATGAAGATCCACCAAAGATTTGCCAATCTTTCTGAGCAAAAATTCTGGCATGAGATTAACAGCAGCACCACCATCAACTAGCACTTTGTTGATCCCCACATTGTTCACTTTAGCCTGTATGAAGAGAGGCTTCAAGTGACTCTTCATGCCTTCATCTGGCCTTTCAAATGTAGCCATTTGATCTTCTAGAGCACCATTGCTCGTCACATAGTAACATACTGGCCTATGAAGGGCCATTTGCATTCCAGATTCCTCTTCGTCATCTGTCACTTCAGAGCAAACGTCGAATTCCCTTGGTAAGATTGACACAACATTGACGATTATGTCGAGATCAGGCTCAGAATCTAAAAAGTCATCTGCTTCCATGTGGTCATCTTCGACATTATCAGCAACTGAAGACTCTATTTTCGATTTGCCTAACCTTTCTTTCATTGGCTTCTTTGCCAATTCCAAAGGCCTTCTTCTATTACCATCAGTAGTTAATGGGGATTGTTGAGCAGCCACTTTTTTCTGGCGTTGATATCTACGCCATTGGGACCTTGTCATGGGATTTTTCCCTTTGTAATTATTCCTGTAATCATATTTCCTTGACTCAGGATCCTTTTTGGGATTGCTGTTACTGGAGTTCCCTCTCTCTATATTCCTTTGACCATAGTCCATGCTTCTTCCATGAACCCATTGGTTGACAGGTGTCCTGTTTGAGGGGACAAATGATTTTTGTGGTCCCAGCCTCTGGTGTACAGGTGCCTGCTGGCTATTCAGAATATTGGAATAAGTTGGCTTTTGATTTGGCCAATTGTTTCTGTTTTGACTATGAGGCAGAAACTTGTTGAGGCCTGCAGCAGCCTTCTTGTCGAACATGGCACTACAATGAGGACATAATGTAGCTTCGCCATCATTTTCTTTGCAGCGTTGAAGGAAATCCAATAAAGTCTCCCCTGCTTGTGGATACACCTCTTCCACTTTGTTTTCGTACTCCTCCTCAGGAATGGAAATTAATTGCCCCCCTTCAGTGAGGTTCAATGCTTCCAACATCAGGCACTCGAATGGCTCCGTGTATGCAGCATCAGCAATCTGCAATGGATCTTCATCCACCTGTTGTTTGGATTTTGGCTTTTCGCCAAATTTGAGTCTTCCCTCCTGTAGGGCTTTCTGGACCAGATCCCTGAAAAGAACACATTGTGAGGTTCTATGACCCAAGAAATTATGGTATTTACAAAACCCTCTTTTCTTACGTTGGTCCAAAGGTGGTAATTTTAAACCCTTTGGCACAATTATTTGGCCATCAGCGACCAATAAGTCAAAAATTTCATCACATTTAGTAATGTCGAAAGTGTATGTCTTAGAAACAAATCTATCATTTTTTGGTTCGACAGGATTATTCCCATTTGATGGTTTCAACATTTTACAAGTATAAGGAGGGCCTGGTTTTAACTCAGCCACGTTAACCTCATTATTTTCTATGTAATCCTGACCACCGTCGAACTCATTTTCACTTTCATAAGTTTCTATGTATGCCACTTTTTCTTTTTTGTGAAACTTAGAATTTCTGACTTTTTCAGCCCTGAGGCGTTCAACCTGTCGAACACGATCTGCTAATTGGGCCATGTCTCTCAAATGTTGAGTATCTAACTTTTTCCTAATGGAATAGTCGAGGCCACCAGCAGCCATCTCAACCAATTCATGTTCAGGCACTTGGGTAAAGCACCTTGCCTTAAGGAGGCGAAACCTGTTTAGATAGTCATCAATGGCTTCTGAGGTTTTGCGCTTCATACTGGCTAATTCTTTGAGACTAATCCTAGATTGTCCCATGTAGAATTGTTCATGAAATAGCCTTTCCAATTGAGTCCAAGTATGAATTGAATGAGGGGGAAGTGTGGTAAACCACGTAAAGGCATTTTTAGTGAGGGAATTGGGAAAAAATTTCATTTTTAAATCTTCATTATTTGCCAAATTCCCTGCCTCTGCCAAATATCTGGCAATATGTTCGACAGTAGATTCATTAGTATCACCAGCAAATTTTGTGAATTTGGGAATCTTCCATCCCCTTGGCAATTCTGCCTGTAATACATATTCAGACAAGGGTGACACAAAATTTGGTCTATGCAAACCTGTATTCAAACCATTTTGGGCCAAAATATTTTCTACTAAATTGGCCAAGTTATTTTGCCCTGCAACATTTTCTTGTCGAACTTGCCTAAGAACATTATCAGCATCTTGGTTTCTATTAACCAAAACTACTTCTGGTTCTTGTTGTTCTCTCTCGATGCGCACTGGTTGGGCTTGGACTCCTGTTTGAATCTCCGGGTTTACACGGGGAATTCTTTGATTATTTGGAGCATCAGGGGCACCAAAAAAGTCTGCCATCCTTCCCATTTGATTGGCTAACAATAAATAATTGTCATTGGCTGTTTGTAACACAGGATTAAAGATTGTGCCAATCTGTTGGGTCAACGCGTTCACCATATCATGGTTACTTTCGTCCATTTGTTGCCTAAGTACATTCATAGAATTATTAGTCAAGTTCAGAGAATTTCCCCTATTTCCCATCGCAGAAGACGAGGGAGAACTTTCTACAGAAGGCCAATTATACAGGCTTGCCATCGTTGTCGTTGGCATCCCAAATTGTGGGTTTCTAGGCAACCAAGGAGGTCTCGACGGAGTTCCACCAATTTGACTACCGTCTGTGTACCCATGCATGTGTGATATATTCGTTGGCATGGATGATACATTCATTTGTGTCATCATTGCACCATTCGTATTTGGAGGAACAAACCCTCCTGCCATACTCGACGTAGTGGCAGACATTGTTGATCCACTGGCACTTGCGCCAATGGTTCCAGAACTTATCACAGGATTTGTACCCCCACCATTAGGATTATTGCTTGGGATACTTTCAGAAGTTGTAAAGTTTAGGGCAGGATTTGTTGATCCGCCAGTAGGATTGGCGCCAGGATTGCCAGTTACTGGTTGATTTGGTGGTCCTGTCGGATTCAGAACAGGATTGGTTTCTGCCCCATTATTATTATTATTATTAATATTATTAGGATTAGGATTGTTTGGTGGTCTCACCATTCTGGAACGAGGACGCTTTGGTATGTTTGAAAATACTGGAAGAGATTTACCACTTCTCAAATGCATATACAAATACAGACACAATCAAAGCACAAACACCAAACAACAAATTTTGTATGAAAAATTTTCAAAAATTCACTAAGTAAAATTTACACAATCCAGAGGTCCCACTGGGCGTGCCAATTTGTTTTCCCCGATTTTTAGTAAACAACCGCTAGTTTAATTATTACAAGAGAGATCAACTAGTAAATCTCGGGACATATGGATTGTGTGGAAGATGATGAAAACATATTCATATCTTTGGGTTAAATCGGACAATTTGAATGAAAGTAAAAGCATTTGACGCAGTCAAATGGTTTGTTTTAAAGGTAAAATGCTTCAAAGTTAAATTTACAGAAAACTTGTAAATGAATTGCAAATAAAGTTTAAAGAAAAGACTTTGAAAAGTAAAACATGCAATGAAATAAATTGCAGAATGTTTAAAGTTGCAGAAAAGCTTTAAATTTGCAGAAAGCTTAAATGACAAATTTTAAAGGAAAGCAAGTAATCAGTACTTGAAAAGTAAATTGCATTTGACAATGTAAAAATGTTTACAAAGATTGGTTACACAGATTCGTACATGTTCCTTTTGGCATTCATTTCGCTCGTTGACATGGGTACTCTGAATATTCTAGGAATTTGCATGTGAATTGTGAACCCGTTTCTCCTATGAGAAACTTGTATTTATAGACAAACTAACATAACTGCTATAAACCTACAATACGTCTAACTATGCTCCACGTGTCTTGACAATTTGAATTCTCTTTGACACCTGGCGAACCCTTCAACGTTACTCTCTCTTTTGAATATTTTGCTAAGTCCAGAGTACGCTTCTTCCGTTCTGCACAGTACGTTAGACAGACAAACATACATATATACATATAGTTTTCGACCATTACCAGTAACTGTCGAAAATATGTTATCTTTACAAATAATCCCTTGTCGAACTCGACAGGCTTATTCAGACAACAAACGTTCTGTCGAATTCGACAGGTTCAACCAGGATTCGACGAAACAGCTTTATGCATTAAAAGCTTTTGATGTCAAATACCTTGATTTTCTCTTGATTTATGACTAAGATCAATTCCCAAGAGAATATTAAAAGGTAATGATATACAATAAATGAGATTTCATCATCTCACTCCAACTCATTACTGCCTGTCGAAAATACAGGCTAACACCCTCCAAGGAAGGACCCATTGCTATTGCGAATAAGACCCCCAAAACCAGCAGTTTGAGGCAAACCCAACAGACTACCATCAACAGATAAGCAAACATAACCTTCTGGGGGGCGGGACCAGGCCACTAGCTGCTGCGACGCTGTTCCTGAGGTGGTCGGGGACTTGTTGGCAAAAGCCACCGAGCAGAAATGAACTAGGGACTGAATCTTTGCAACACTATCTTGTACTCTGGATCGAGTGTTGTTAAAAATAAAGTCATTACGCGAACACCAAACAACCCACAAAACAACAAAAGGCAGGTTCCCATGGGAAGCCTCAATAGCTTTACACCACGTGAACCATTCCATACCCTGTGTGGGGGAAGGAATGTCGTGCAAGCCACAAGCTTTCCAAACATTACTAGCATCAATGCACGAAAGAAGACAGTGGTCAAGAGTTTCATCTGCCGCTAAGCAGCGGGGGCAGGTAGCGGAGGTACAAACTTGTCGATGGTGCAGCACAGCTCTAGTAGGAATTGAATTATGAGCTAGTTGCTAGATAAAAAATTGTATATTTGCTGGAAGTGCAAGACGCCAAATCCACTGCCAGCTTCTAGGGTTGTTGATCGGGGTAGGCTCCAAAAGCCAACTGTATGCGTCCTTTGTAGTATAAATGCCAGAACTGGAGTTATGCCAAACCCATACGTCGGGGACACCATTAATAATGCGAGGCTGCCGGGAGATGATCTTATTACGGACAAAGTCTGGAATAGTGGTGTACAACCTCTGAAAATTCCAACTTCCATCATACCACACATCCTTTATTTTGGTGGAGGTGTCCTGTATCGCAACAAAGGGTACCATGGAGCCTAACTTTTCTTTAAACACCCAAGAGTCAAACCAAAAGTTCGAGTTGCCATCATCTATTTTGAACGTAAAACCATCACGCAAGCAACCAATGGCTTTCGTCATCGAGTTCCAAATAACAGAGCCACTTGTAGCGGAGGCATTAAACACTAGCTGCCCTTTTAAGTATCTTTCTTGAAAAAGCTTAACCCATAACTTATCTGGCGAGTTAAGTATTTCCCAGACAAGTTTACCAAGGAGGGAAGTATTTTGAAGCCGAGAAACGCGCACTCCCAAGCCACCGAACCGACGTGGTTGAGTGATTTTATTCCAACTCACAAGATGCATTCCGGTATTACCTGTGCCTTTCCAAATAAATCTCCTAACAGTTTTGTCGAGATCATCACACATGCCTTGCGGGATCCAGTTAATTTGCATGTGGTAACTTGGAAGGGATGATATCACTGAGTTAGCTAGCACCACCCTATCGGGTTTGTTCAATAGTCTACTTTTCCAAGATGCTAACTTAGCGGAGACTCTATCATACACATCGATAAAGTCAAGTTTACTAATTTTCCCATAAAACATTTTGAAGCCCAAATACTTATCAAACCTGTCAGTGGCGTGAATTTGGGTCGTGGTAATGATAGCTTCACGTACTCCTCTACTAACACCACCTGAAGTGCAGAATTTTGACTTACCAGTGCTGATTTTTAGGCCGGACATCGAACAAAATTGTTCTAAAACATCACTAACAACACGTGCTTGGGACGCGCTAGCTTTCGCGAACAAAAGAACGTCATCCGCGAAGAAAAGATGGGATAACATAGTACCGTTTTTCACAAGCTGCATAGGCTTCCAAGTACCGTTGTTCACCCGGTGAGATACCATCATGCTGAGACGTTCCATGCAGAGCACAAAAAGGTAAGGGGATAAGGGGTCCCCTTGTCTCAACCCTCGCATCGGGGTGAAGGGTTCAGTTTTACTTCCGTTCCAAAGAATATTATTAGAAGAGGCAGTTATGCCAAACATGATCAGAGAGATAACCTTAGGAGGAAAATTAAATTTCTCTAGAGTGTCCTTCAGGAAAGACCAATTAACTCTATCATACGCCTTCTCCGTTTATAAATAAAAAAATGGAGATTTAACAAAAAAAAAAAAGAAGATTATATGTACACTGAAAAAAACAACCATTTAAATAAATAAAAACATAGGAACAATAATATGGATGTAAAAAAAAAAAGAGAAACAACAATATAAGTATTGAACATACCTATGGGAAACAACCAAACCTTTTCCTTGTTTTGGTGGTGACATCAATGTGAGTAAAATTTTAGAGGGAATACAACTAACTATTCATAACAAATTAATGCTGAATTTTTTTATTTCCTTATTTTTTAGATTTTGTCCTGATTTGGTATTCATTATTACACTATTAATTATTTTTAATTATTTAATATATTAATGTGTTGTCGTAATGTAATTGACTGTGCTTAATAATTAATGTTTATGTGAGGACTCACCTAAGAATTTCTCATACATCAACACTATTTTATCTAAATAAATATCTATTAACCAATTATTAAAATATTTCTTGAATAATATTTTTTTTGATATATTATTGAATATTAATTTTTTCATTCATGTATTTGTTTAATTATTTAATTTATTCTTTTCACAGCAAATTGTGTAAAAATATGTTTGTTTAAGGACAAAACTTATATACTGTTCTTTAGGTGCATTTTTTAGTGTGCCTCTCACAAAAAGTTAGTTATTTATATTTTTTATTTTAAAAAAATAAAAAGAAACTATTATTTATTTTTTTTTGGATACAAAAGGGGCCTAAACCTAAGGGAAAAAACTAAACATTGATGACTCTAGGGGTAGCTATCCCCATTACATCCATAAGCAATAAACTACTCAAACTAGCCGGACATTGTTCATAAACACGAAGTCTCAGTCCCTGATCGCATCCCATATTGGCAAGAGCATCCGCACATGCATTCGCTTCACGATATATCTGACAAATTCTAATAGGGATGGCAATGGGTAGGGTATGGGTAGGGTACTATAGTCCCCATCCCCATACCCGCAGTTTGAAAAAATACCCGTACCCATCCTCATACCCGCATGGGTGACAATCTTTGTCCCCGTGCCCATACCCTATGGGTACCTAAGTACCCATACCCGTACCCGTTACCCGCATTTTTGCTAAAAATAAATTGATCAATTATAAAATATTATATCATTTTAATAGAATTAAAAAAATTTCAAAGATTTTAATGTTGATTCATGAAAATTATAAACAAAATTATTAGTAATGTCATGCTAAAGCTCATTTCTCTTTGACATATTTGCATTATATATGTTATAAATAAATTTTTTTATTAAAAATGTATTATAGTATAATAATATTGTATTTTTTAAAATTGATTTATATATAATTATTATATAATAATATAATTAAAATAAATAAAAATATATTATGTGGGTATATGGGGTGGGTACTGAGGTACCCGTACCCGCACCCATACCCGCTCAATTTTATGGGTAATTACCCATACCCACGCCCATACCCAAAATGCGGGTTTTTACCCTACCCATTGTGGGTATTTTTTGTGGGTACCCATTGGGTATGAGTAAATTGTCATCCCTAAATTCTAATCTCCCAATCCAATGCTAGAAACTGTCGAATCTCCCGAATAAGTCTCCATCCGACAACGCTACCAGTATTAGAACTACTTAGAGTTTGGACTACAACTCTAGAATCCACTTGTACCTTCAACTTTGTGATACCACGATCCCGCGCAAGTCTAAGACCATCAATCACACCCCACAACTCAGTGAGATAAGCGCTGCACATTCCTAAATGACATGAGAATCCACCTATCAATTGACCGTTAGAATTACGGAGTAACCCGCCACAACCAGCTGCCCCATCTCTTCTACTCGCGCCATCCGTATTTAAAACAACCCTATTATTTTAAAAATTGTGTCTAAAACATTGTACATAAGTTTAGTCCCATAAATTTTGCGTTACAATCCAACGGCAATGAACTCATCCTATAGAAAAAGCCATACTTACTGTTGGATGAGTGAGACACAGACTCATTCCTAAGAAGCCGCGCCATTTCTCATCATCGTCTCTCTTCAACATCTTCTTCTTCTCTGAAACTGAAACTGAAAACCCTAGCGCCATCTTCATACTCCAATTCCGGCAGCCACATACACTTTTTCGCAAAATTAAACTTATCAAACTGAACCTTTTTTTTTTTTAAAATAAAATAAAGGAAAACAGAAAAAGAAAGAAGTTTTGTTTCTGTTAAACCGGCCGCCGCTCAATCTTCTGCTGCTCACCCAATCTACTACTGCTCTCGATCTCTCTCCCTCGCCGCTCAATCTCCGGCAGCTCTGAAATCCGCCGCACCACCACCGCTCTCACTCTCTCTCCCTCTCGCAGGTTTGTCTCTCTCTCACAATCTCCGTCAATTCTTCAGGAACAGCCGAACAGGTGCTTTGTTTATTTTCAGTTTTCTACTTTTGTTTTGTTCAAGATTTTCATAATCAAGAATTAATCACCATAATCAGTTATTATTAGGTAGCTTCAATTTTACTTTCTTTTTTGTTTATTTCCAGTTATCAATTTTGATCAAAAAGGTTCATTTTTATTTTATGATGATGTTTTTATGAGGTTATTTTCAACCCTTAATTGATATGAATAATAAAAACCTGTTTTTGTTTTTTTGGGTTATTCATGTTGTTAATGTATTTTCCTTGCTTCTTTTTATAGTTAGAGCATACAAATAATTTTCATAATCTAATTGATTAACTAATATAAAAAATATTTATTTGATTTACATTGTAAGATTTTTTAAACAAAATAAAAATTAGGGAAGTGGATTTTTATGCCTACAAACACATTTATGGAGATGGAATGGATGCTCAGAGAGAGTGTTTTCAATTCTTGCTTGTGGCCAACTTGAAAAAACAGCAAAATAGACATGCTTGTCTGTATCCTTCTTTGAACAATTTGTATTTGAAAAGAAAATTGAGAAAGCATTTATGAAATGAGAGGAAGTTTGACAAACTAGAAGCTAGAGCTCTAGAGCTCATGTTGCTAATGTTATTTCAGTTTTTAACAATAGTTGTTAATATCAATAACTTTTATCTCATAACTGAATTGTGAGTTATTTTCTTATGTGATCATTGTATATATAAGATGGTATATGTATTGTTTTGTGTAATTTGCATTATCATGTTTTTTTTTTGGCTGTTCCTGTTGATCACCATTACCATAACCTAATGTGGCCAATGAGTTTAATTCAAATGAGATTGTGAGTGAACCATCACCTAATATTATTGTATTCGGAAGTTGGGTTGATAAAGTTCCCTTCAAAATTTTTGCCCAGGCTCTCTAACTTTCCTAGAGTCGCCACTTCCACTTCAAAAACCCCTGAATTAATTTTCTGTTCCACTGTTTCTGAACCTCAATTTAACAAACATTACCTATTATAGATATTGAAATTGTGTGTGTATATATATATATATATATATATATATATATATATATATTAACTGAAATTTTCAATAAAAAAGGAACAGGTGAAGAAAATGGTGGAGAGAAGGAGAAAGCCTCTAATTCTGTGTTCAACCAAACATATCATCAATTCCGTATTGAAGAAGTCTTCAACGAATGAATTCCCTAAATTGCATTTACCGGTTGGAATTCTCCGATTCTCGAACAAACTGCCTTCTTTTGATCACTCTGCACTCATTGCTCTCTCCACTTCTCTTCTCAAAAGACTTTCCATCACTTCTGGTTCTCCGGTAATTCATTCGAACAAGAACCTCTGTATTTAAATCTCATTTTGTTTCCATTAGTGATTCATATTTTTAGTCATTGAAATTGTAGGGATTGGATAATTTGTTCACAAAAGTTATGAAATGGAAAATTAGTTTCTAATATTGTAGGTTGTGTGAATCTGTTTAGTCTCCCTTCGTTTAAATCCCGTCTAGATTGGATTATTCGAGCTTATCTTTTAGCGTAAGTATTTGTTCAATTGTTGTGAGAGCTTATGAAAACTTCTTATGACTTGTCCCCATAAGCTGTTTTCATGTTACTTCCGTAAGCTTTTCGGGATAGCTTATGAAAGCAACTTATAGCTTATAAGAAAATAGTTTGACTTTTATTTTATATTTTCTTATAGAAATAATTTATGCATAAACACTTATATGATAAATGCTTATGCTATAAGAGCTCACCTAAGTTGATTATCCAAACAAGGTCTTACTATGTCAGAAAACGTTGATGCGTTGTTTATGGCGTTATTAGTTGGAGTTTGTTTCCATAAATTTGTTTAGTTCTTTTCTTTCATTTATGATTAGGATATAGATTCATCAGAACTAATTGGTCGAGGAACAAATTTGACTGATATTAATCAATGTTAAGGACTAATTTCTCATTTCGTAAATTTAGAGACTAATTTGCCAGACATGTATATTATTTAGAACAAAATGATGATTCACTCTTGACTTTATGTTAAAATGTATTGATTTTGAGTTTTCTCAGGTTATGGTCAAGAATGCTGAAATGAACACTCAGAGAATTGCAGTGGCTATTGCTCTGGACCCTCCTGGCAGTGACACCACTACCCTTGATATAGATCACTCACCATCCTCTTCTTCTAGAATAATGCTTGTTTTTCCTTCCTGTGATTTCCCTCTAAGCGACCCCTTGTTAAATGGTGAAATTGCTTATTTGTCTCCTTTTTTGGCCTTCAATCTTAACTTGCACATTTCATGTTTGAAATCTATTATTCACAATGGTCAAGATGCTTTGTCGTCTTATTTCAAACGTCAATGCCAAGTGGGTGATGAAGATGCAGCTAAAAGCATTGAAGATTTTGTAATTAATATAGAGTTGGAGCCTCTCGCTGAACCTCCCAGATTTGCCTCCCTTCTGAGGGTTGCTTTTGTGAAGATACCAGAATGTGGCGTCCTTGATTCCATTAAACCAACTTCAGATGTTGAATCCAAAGAACGTCAAGACATGATTGACTTGGCTTTGCAGAAGTACTTCGAAGTCGATAGATATTTGTCAAGTAAAGATATTTTCGGAATTGACATTAGTTGGAATTGTAATTCCACTATTTGCATTCCTTGTAACCACAAAACACAAAAGAAAAGTGACAACTTTATCTGTTTTAAGGTATGTTTACCTCTTCCCTCTTACATATTTAAGTTTCATGAAACTTTGTCAGGTTCTTTGTTAGACAGTAACTTATACCTTCAGGTCATTGCTATGGAACCATCAGATGAACCAGTTCTTCGTGTCAATAAAACCTTAACTGCTTTGGTGTTAGTAGGGAGTTCCCCATCTGCCCTTCCTCCGGATTTGCTAATTGCTGGACCAGAAGGGACTGTGCCTTTGCAAAGGGACACAGTGAAGATCTTGGCTTCAATACTAGCACCAACTTTATGTCCAACTGCACTTTCTTCCAAGTTTAGAGTTTCAGTGTTATTGTATGGCTTGGCAGGTGCGTTCTATATTTTTAGGCCTTGTTTCCGCTCCCAATTGGAATCAGTATTTTTTCCTATTCCTCATAATGTATCACCACTTTATATCCTCAGTTGTTGTTGTTGCTGTTTATTTAAAATATTTGTATGTGGATTGAAATTAACAAATTAATGGTGTGTTTGGATTGCATTGTTTGTGCAGGTTGTGGGAAAAGGACTGTTGTTAGATATGTTGCTCGACGACTAGGTCTGCATGTGGTGGAATATAACTGTCATGATCTAATGGGCTCCGAGAGAACATCTGTTGCTCTCACTCAAGTTTTCAAGACTGCTCAAAGGTTGAATTTAGTATATTAGGAATGATAAGAACAAACATTTTCCCGAGATTTTTGTTCTTGCACAAATTTTATTTTGTGATGGATTAGTAGCATACATACTTAGCTATCATTCAGGACATGAACATATAATTGATTTCATTTATCCACCTTCCTTTTCCTCCTCAGTAGTGTTTTTTGCATATGTTTTTCTGTCCAAACATCTAGTAGGCTCTTATTGGATAATATTGTTCCAGATACTCGCCAACAATACTTCTTCTTCGTCATTTTGAGGTTTTCCAAGATTCGCAATCACCTGAGGTTTCACAAAATGATCAAAGAGGCAATACATCCGAAGTTGCATCAGTCATTAGGAAATTCACTGAGCCAGTTGGCGAACATGGTGATAGTAACCCTTTGGTGAAATCAAACGGCGAATTTGTAAGATATAACTTAGTTGAATATTGCTACTTTTATCACTATTACATTCTTCATTACTCTTTGTTCTGTAATCACAAATGTTATATCTTGCAGTATTGTAAATCAAATAAAGTAAAAATGTGAACATCAAAAGAAGTGAACTGGTAAGATAGTATTAAGCAATAATAGCAATTTCTGTAATAGTTTCCAGAAAAGGTGATAAAAATGAATTAGAGTGTTAATGTATATCTACAAATCCATATATATGACAATATAAAAAACGAGATGGAAAAAACTCAGCACATGCATTTTCTTTTGTTTTTAACTAGAATTGCATAGATATTTACTATCACAGCATGCTAGTGTAGGTGGAGAAGACTTCTGAAAAGACAAGTGGGCCCCAGGTCCTGTTGATTGCGGCTTCTGACAGTTCAGAGGGTCTACCTTCATCTATCAGACGCTGCTTTAGCCATGAAATAAACATGGGGCCTTTAACAGAAGAGCAAAGGGCTGAAATGCTATTGCATTCACTTCAAAATGTTTATGGACTCCACTCTAATGTGAGCGCGGAATGGAACCTCCTCTTGTGTTGTGTCTATACCTTCTTTTCTTGCTTTTTAATTTTGTTTAATAAATGGAGTAGCAGCAATAGTACACATCGTAACAATATCTCAGATGTAGGAGTGTCCTGTGTGTATAGATCTTACATGATATATCTCTGAAGTTATTGTGATAGGCACTTGACTACAGTTTATGCTCCTGAATCCCTGATCATTACTAACAAGTGTTGACTTTAAACCATTACATTGTTGCTTCTTGCAGACTGATCTAGACGGTTTTGTAAAAGAAATAGTTGGACAGACATCTGGTTTCATGCCCAGGGATATGTGTGCTTTAATTGCGGATGCTGGTGCCAGCTTATTTCCCAGGAACAATGCCGAAGTAGACAAAGATGAACCTGAAGATGCAGATAGTTCTCTTAGTTCCAAGGTAACGGAGGACAACAACCAGTCAAAAGTTTCAGCTCTGAAACCTGGGAAAGAAGACTTGGTGAATGCTTTGGAACGATCAAAGAAAAGAAATGCATCAGCATTGGGTACTCCAAAGGTAAATTAAGCTGTCAGGATTTTGTGATGGTTTTCTCATTTGTATTCTGTAGTGTTTAGAATTAAGAATAATATACCATTGTTTTATTGTGGAAAAGTTTGCACCTAGCATGTAACATGTCTTCCGGCTGAAAAAGTTCTTCAATGCATGAATTTTTTAAGTATGGATTTTATGCAGGTTCCAAATGTAAAATGGGAAGATGTTGGTGGGCTTGAAGATGTCAAAAAATCAATCCTGGATACTGTTCAGGTGGGCTTCTTATATGGCATGAGTTCATAGGTTGTCACTCTTCCCCTGATTTGGAAGTGCAAAACTTCACACTTTTATTTGAAATTCTTCTTATTAAAGCAGAAAACAGTGCCTCCCACATCAACTTGGAAATATATTTGGTGTAAAAAGGAACTTGTGATTTGTTTACATGGTCAACATTTATAAGATATATCAGACTGTCACATTTCATAAGCTGACCGAGTTAAATTACATTTTAGTGTATATTCCTATCAGATAGAAGAATGCAAATAAAATAAGAAAGAATGTGCTTTTGGAGAGTTACAATTGAAATTTGAATGTACTTGACTCCTAAAGTTCGATGGAAGCTGTCACGACTAAAGTCTGCTAAAAAATGATTGAATGGGCTGTTTCTGCTATGTTATCAAGACTAAATCATGGATTATTCTACTTTATTACATCACTTTTTCTTTTATCAGAAAAATTCTCCTGTCTCGTTTTTTCTATATTTCAATATTTATCTTGCTGAATCATATGCTAGCCTGAAGATACTATTTATTTTTTGTAATTTTTGAATAACTGATTCACTCTGTATTTCATATTTTAGTTACCTCTCTTACATAAAGATCTATTTGCATCCGGATTACGCAAGCGGTCTGGTGTTCTTTTGTATGGCCCCCCTGGAACTGGCAAAGTAAGTTGTTAAGTACCTTAATTTTTTTTTATCAACTGTTAAGTACCTCTATATAGAAATCTCTTACCTCAGATTTCTTACTCTTTACTTACAGAGATTTTTCTCGTGTCATTTTATTTATATTTATTTATTGTCAGACTTTATTAGCAAAAGCTGTTGCTACAGAATGCTCCTTAAATTTTCTTAGTGTGAAAGGTCCTGAACTGATCAACATGTACATAGGAGAATCTGAAAAGAATGTTCGAGACATTTTTCAGAAGGTATAATAATATTTTTGTTATTTAGATCTACAAATTTTCTTCAGTTTAATCGAATATATTTGCTCGTGTATCTATTTTCTGCGAACTAGAAGCTTTAAGGAACAGATTTTGATAAAGTGGTCTTTAATATAATTCACAGGCCAGATCAGCACGTCCATGTGTCATATTCTTTGATGAGCTTGATTCTCTTGCACCAGCTCGGGGAGCTTCCGGAGATTCTGGAGGTGTTATGGACAGAGTTGTTTCACAGGTGATTTCCTTTTCCTTTTGAGTATGACCATGATGTTATAAACCTTTTCGTTGGACTTTCTAATGTAAAATATATTTCCCCTTATTAGATGCTTGCAGAAATTGATGGCTTAAGTGATTCAACACAGGTTTTTTTTATCTCCTCCAATTTTATTTATTTATCTTTAGTAAGATATATTATCCTACTTTGCTTCTAACAAATTTTTCTTTGTTGATGGCTTAATAGGATCTATTTATTATAGGTGCAAGTAATAGACCAGATTTGATAGATCCGGCACTTCTTCGCCCTGGTCGTTTTGATAAATTGTTATATGTTGGAGTTAACTCTGATGCATCATACAGAGAGAGGTAAGCTGTCTGCTTTTCCAGCTCCCTTTGTCCACTCAAGAAGTATCTATTGTTGATAGCATGGTGCTGTTCACATCATTCTCAGGGTACTGAAAGCTCTAACGAGAAAGTTCAAATTGCATGAAGATGTTTCACTTTACGCCATTGCAAAAAAGTGTCCACCAAACTTCACCGGCGCAGACATGTATGCCTTGTGCGCAGATGCTTGGTTCCTCGCGGCAAAACGCAGGGTATGTCCAGCCAGGATCACTGGTTCCCGTGATTATTTTCTGTCCGTTTTGTTTGATATTAGGTTGTTCTTGCATTTGAGATGATAGTGGACTATCACCTTTATGTAGGGAAATAGCAGCCAGCTTGTATCTATGCATATGTCAATTTTGTGAATTAGAGAGATGGTAATTAACCTCGTTGTTTTGTTCTAGGTTTTGAATGCAGATCCAGAGTCCTCCAACCCAGATAATGAAGCAGATTCTATTGTAGTTGAATACGACGATTTTGTCCAGGTGACTTACAAATGATAATTTTGGTTACTTTCTGATCAAACTCTACCATACTACCATTAGAGCAACTTTCTCCATCTCAAGAGTTTTCTAATATGCAATTGTGTCACTCGCATTTCCTGTAATTTTCAGGTCTTAGAAGAGCTTCAGCCTTCCCTCTCTACGGCTGAGCTTAAGAAGTATGAGCTTCTTAGAGATCAGTTTGAAGGCACCTCTAAATGAATTTTGGACTGAAAAAGAATCAATCATCAACCATTAATTTTGCTGGTTTACTAGGGCGCCAAAGTTCCTGCAGTTATACTACGCATTGGCTCATGATAACGAAATCCTGGCCATTAGATTGAGATTGGACGGCTTACATTTCAACTTCACCAAATCTGAATACAAGTTGCGCAATCGATCAGATGAGATTGGACAATCGAGATCTTTAAATGTTTGACTGCATGGAATCTGTTTTCGACCTTTTGAATTTGTATATAATAGGCTTCCAACCATGTAATAGTGCAAAGCCAAAATAGATGTGCGAACAGCTTTCCATAACCTAATTATCATTATTATTATTTTCGGAAAATAAATTATGAAGCATTGCTATACACTGCGAAGGAAAACATAGCGAAAATATCACGAAGGATAATTTAACCAGTGAAAAACAAGAGTTTTGTGGAATTCACGGGGAGTTTGCTAAACATATGAAAGTCAATAATAAACACGTGGGCAGAATACACGTTTGCGAAGATTCCTGAGACACTCTTTCGCTGTAAATAGCATTAGGCTAAATTATGATAGATCATATTTATTTCAATTCCATAATATGAACATAAAATTGAGTATTTTGTATCAAAAATAGACAATATTTGTCTCGGATATTTTTTATCAATATCAATATTAAAAGATATAGATATGCACCAAAAAAAAGAAGATAAATTGATAGAATTGATATTAGGTTTCCATTTTTTTAGGTCTAGTTGACCCCTGAAGGTCATTATCATTAGTTCTTGTCCATTTTCTTGATATTCTTTTCATTTTTATTTTTTGCATATGTTCCTATCCATTGGAATTCTTTTGAACGTAATTTTGTAGCAAAATTTAGCAAAACCACTGCATTGCCTCTATTTTTTGTTCTTCCTTTTTTGTTTTCCACATGCCCTTTTGCTTATATATATGGGAAATATATATTTGTGGAAGGCGAATTGTACTGGAATTTCAATAGTATGATTAATTTGAACATGGCAACATTTGTAATAAACGTTGTAAAAAAAATATACTACAAACATTATTTTAAAAGTGGTAAAAAAAGGATTAGAAAAATGTTACAAGAAAAATATATCTAAGTAACTATTTTTTTTTTTGACAATATCTAAGTAACTATTTTAAATGGTACAGAAAGGATGAGAATTTTGCTTACCAAAATATATACCGGCAACATTTTTAAATGTTACGAGTTGAAAAATGTTATAAACAGGGTAAATTAGGAACATTTATGAGTGACCATATTAGCTTGGTTACAAAGAAAATCTAGCTTAAAACTTGCATTAGCATAAAATAAATCATAGCAACAGAGCGAAATGGATCCAAGTTTTGAAACCATTGAATAGGGAGCCTTCAAAGAGTGTACACAACTACAACAGATTTGCAGTATGCCTCAAATTGAACTTGCTGGAAACACAATCCGTGAGCTAAATGAAGAAACTGCAAAATTGCAATTGCTTCACCCTTTAGAAAAGAATAGTTGGACTCCATCATAAAGTGTATGTATTAAGCTATCTCTAGATTCTGATGTAGTCATAATGGAGATATCAATTACATAAGTTCAATAGTGTTAACAAGTATAAGGACAATAGAAACACAAAAAATCAAGTTGATAAAGAATGATAGACTGGGAAATTAGTTTGAAGATTTGTAAATAAAGGATTCTTGCATTAAAGTTTGATAAACATGAAAGTTCTGTTAAATGTTTACAAAGTAATGCACACACCTTAATACTTGAAGGCGGAATCTGATATTAGTCCATGGAACCATAAGAACACTGATATTAGTCCACGACCGCAACGTTAATTTTTTATGCCTCAGCTACTGTAATTGTGGCCGCATCAGTTGTACTTCACCATACATTTCTACAGCTTCAAGGATTGCGTTTATGACTACAGTTTAAGAACTTAGTACTGTGATATGAGGCTGTGAAGCTAACAACACTCTATGCATCATTTTACGGTTTGAAAAACTTCAACGCAGCATTGCAGATTACATGTTTCTTTCTTCAAATTCTGTAAGGACAAGCACCTAAGTAGTAATCAGGATGAAAACTGGTGAGAGAAATTATGACCAGGTCTGCACACAACATTAAATTCAATGACTGAAATTCCAGTTTAAGTAATACTTAATTATCCTAATATACATTAATGAGGAACATGTAAAGAGAGTAATAAGAAGCTCCTTATGATATAAGTTTGAAAATGGAATCAAATATATGAATTTACTGTTGCTAAGTGCTAACTACCAGAATATTTAGAATCTCAGCTCTAAAATCCTACTAATCATGAAAGGTTCCAAGTTGCAGGAATTGCAATTCAATATTCAAAGCAAAAAGTTGTTTAATAACAATTGTTGCTTAATTTACATCATAAGAATTCACAACAGAAACAAATTTTTAGTCCCACATTGTTAAAACTCAAGTGTTTATATAACTCCCACGAAGAGCAATGAACACGACCTTACTTGAACAGGATCTGTTCTATAGGATCGTACTACTGTGTCCTTGATTTCTAAGGAGACAGGAACATAAATCTGGATGATGAACCACGACCATGTGATCAGAGCGTGATTAACGGCTTGGATGATTCTCAAGTTGAGAATATCATCTTGTGCTGTAGAGGATCGTTCTGGGTTAGTCATATCTAGCCTGGGTGGTCACATGGTGTTCTTACAGATTACAATTTTTTTTAAGTGTAATAAAATTTGATGTAGGAGTAAGTTGAGTTTGTATATTACCTTACATCTCAAGTCCTGCTACTATGATCGGAGATGCTTTCATTTTGGGCTCCACACGGGAGAAGAATTTGGCTACCAAATGCATGTAATCAATAAATATAAATAAATGCCTCCATTGATGATTGTTGTGCTTTTTGTAGTTAAAATTGAAATGTTGATTTTGGTGGAATTTCTTTCTTGGTAAAGATCTGCATAATACTCAACATAGTTATGAGGTAAGGGAGGGAGACACCACATTGAAATGAATAAATTTTGGCTTAATTTTCATCTCCCTATTTTTACTATTTTCTAGAATTAGTCCTTATTTTAAAATTTAATTATTTTATTCTCTCCCTCAAATTCTTTGTCTAAATTATATAGGAAATGCTTTATATTAAGTTTATAATGAATTTTCTTACAATTTTATCAATGTTGGTATTTTTTTATCATAGGGGCGGACCCGAATATAAATTTCCAGTGGGGTTAAACCATAGTCACATAGTTCGCTCAAAAGCTGCGAACCGCGAACCAATTAGCCCGTAACGGGAACCAATTAGCTGCTAAACATTTTGGGTATTACTGAAATTTTTTTTTACTAAAATTAATTATCCACTATTTTATTTTTTTGATAAAAAGTTATCAACTATTTTTTGACAAATAAAGTCAAAGTTGATTATTATAAAATTAAACTATATAACTTAAAATAATACTCTACTATAACGAAAGACTTGAAATCATCAAAATAGACTATAAACTAATATGTGCAATAATATTTAAACTAATATGTGTATCAAGAGACTTGCAGTCATCAATAATAAATATTAAACTAATATTTACATTAATATTTGTATACAACATACCTAA
This sequence comes from Trifolium repens, assembly GCA_030408175.1. Taxonomy (NCBI): domain Eukaryota; kingdom Viridiplantae; phylum Streptophyta; class Magnoliopsida; order Fabales; family Fabaceae; genus Trifolium; species Trifolium repens. The sequence continues at coordinate 37,693,408 of CP125848.1, read as the reverse complement.
AAATTATTTATAAAAATATATTTATTTTTCATTAAAAAAAAATTGGGTTGGACTTGTCTGTGGCTATAACCACACCAAGTTTTGAAGAGGTCCTCCGAGAGGCGGTACTGGGGTGGGGCTGAGGGTGGCCACGACCCTCCCCCACCCCACAAAAAATATCTTTTTATAGGTAGAGTATTAATTTAAATATATTATTAATGATTTTAAGTAATGCAGTATACGTATTTGTACAAATATTATATCCACATCACAAATTTTTAAACAAAATATTTGATGAAGATACTAAAATGTCAATTAAGTCTTTATGGAAACACACTCCAATCAATTATGCCATAAACGACTCATCAACTTACTTTTCTGACATGTTAACTTTGAAGCATCGATACACCAAAATCGCTTCCAATTCGTACTTGATACGCTTTGATACGTCGTCGATACATATCGAGATGGCGTGGACGTTCTGCGGTATGTGGTCGCCATGTCTCCGATACGCTCGTGATACACATATGATTGTTCAGTTTTTTAATATCTGACTATTCATTTTTTTTTCACGTACATCAGTGACCTTTCCAATTACCCATTACTTCACATTCAATGCTTATTATCAATTTTCAAGGTTCTCATGCAGGCTTACCTCTTGTGTAACGAGTTTATTCTTTAATTCTTTCTTTATTTCTATCGCAAATGAGCAACAATCCTTTGATTTGGACGTATCTTTCAGGTTTTGAGGGTTTGAGAGGTTTTGATCGTTTTTTTGTAAACGACAAAAATGTGGGAAGGTGGTGGGGGAACATTATATATAGGAAGTGCGTTCGATTTCTAGATGGCGAACTGAAAAAGTGCGCGTTCACCTCCGAGTGTGCGAATGTGGTTTTTCCAAATTTTCAACTAGGGAGCGTGATAGGGGCAGACGTTGGGGTTGAGTCACAAAAATGTGTCATTCACTATGCGAACAAAGTTTGCTTTCTAGAAAACCATGAGATATTTTGGTCATTTTAGAAGAAATGTGAGAAACAGTAGAGGCGCGAAAAGGAAGACTCTTGTTGCGAGGCCTAAAATAAGGGTTTGAGCTGCCTTATACTTGGGTCACTCTTGATTATAACAATACAACAAACTTTACGAATAAAGATCTATAGATTTATAAATCTTATCAAACCTTTTGATACTTTATTAATCAAGTAAAAAAAAAATTGATTTATATGCTAAGAAATCACTAAAATTAAATTTCAAAACCTTAATTTTGATTTTCCAGTGATACAAATCATATTCATAATTTCTACTAATCACCGCAACTGGAATTTTAAGCATACTTAAAGTTGAAACCCCCCAAACAAACACGCACATATTATTTTGACCGAATGCGTACAAGTCGTTTAAAAAATATATACAAATCGGAGATCTAAGTATCTAACATTACCATTCTTTTATTATTAACTTGATCAATATTATATATAACCTCAGATCCAAAGTTCGTCGTAACAACTAAGCAAAAAACTTACGAATTTTAAAATCATGCACAAGGTCCATGAATGAAAACTTGTATGATACTCAACAAACCAAGGAAAAGCATTACCTAATTTCAAATTCATACCAAAAGTGAATGTGAATGTGAAACTGTAATTTGTTTTCATAAGTGGCAAATTAAATATATAGATATGTAAAGAAACATCGACCAATCATATATGTAAAGAATTTGCCACTCAACCATGATTTTGAAATGAAAAGAAGAAAATGCTTTAAATAAATTGATTCGGAAGAATTCAAACTTTTATTTACTATAACCCAAAAATCAGTAATATATAACATTTCCAATAAATCAAACATCAATATATGCTCTATACTAACTTATTAGAATTAATTTTAATATTAATATAAGATACGTTCAACAACAAATATTAAACATATAATCTTATTTTACTGTAGAAGTCAAACATACAAATACGTATGTCTAAAAAAGGATCTATGATATGTTGATTTATTAAATATTATGAATATCTAGATAGAAGAATCCATTAAATAAACTAACCAAATGTTGGTGTTACAATAGTACTCCCGAAAGAAAAAGAAAGAGATTGAAAGGAATTGTTTTCCTGTCTTTTTCATTAATTTGTATATCTATTACTATGTATAAAAAGGATACAAATTTTTGGGATGACTTTTCCATTATTCATATCTTACCCTTAACAAAACTACCAACAAAAAAAGTAATCAACTATATATAAAAAAGATACAAATTTTTGGGATGACTTTTTCATTATACTTATTTTGCCCTTCAATAAAACTACCAACAAAAAAAGTAACCATCAATTATGGTTTACTCTTTTTTTAACAAGTTCTTATATAACAAAACCAGTTACAACAAATATAGTTTTACAATTTATATACCTCAGTAGAGTAGAAAAGACGAATCACACAAACGGGCACGGACGTTGGCGGCTAGTCCATATAAATACAATCATCATGTGTGACCAATATAGAAGCCTATTTTCTATACATCAATGATTTGCTTAAAATAAATTAGGAAGGTATTAACTATTCTAGTCTATTAGAGATATCGGATGACGAGCATCCGTTGGCTTGTGATCCTTCTTGAATTGGACTCTTTATGTCTTTAGGACTCTTCAGATGAGGATAAAATATCATAGCCTGTATATATATTGTGATGACCCATTAACAATTCTACTATTTTGAAATAGATCATTCTGACATTCACTCATATTGAGTTTATGCCAATTAATTAAATAATTATCCAAATAAAAATATAATTAGTTTTTTTAATAAACGAGTTAGGCTAAACAGTGGCAGTGCCTCTCGGGGGAAGCAAAAATAGAAATAGAAACAAAAGTCTTAAATAGAAAATATATTTTTTTAAATTTTTTTTAAGAGATTGAAAACACTACTTTCAAAATTATATTTCCATTTTTAATAAGCAAAAAAAAAAATCTCACATGTGGTGGTCAAGTCCGTTGGTTTGTATGGGCATTGGCTAGTTGGTGTTTGACTCTTTGTAGACTTTTGGGGTTCTTGCTAGCACGTCTTGTGCTGGTCATAACTTGTTATTAATATAAAAGTTTCATTTTTGCTTGTTCAAAACAAAAAAAAAAAAGTAAAAAAAAATTATATTGTCATTTTTTGTTTTATTAATCATTATCTCAGAGGCATTGTCATTTTTCCTTCTTGCTTTTTTTTACAACATTTACCTTACTTAAGTTAACTATTAATCAATTAAATTTCTTAATTAATTGATAAAAATATTTGGCAACATAATAATATTAAAATATTCTAAAATATTCCAACACATTCAATAATTTAAGTATGGGTCATGCTAAACAGTGCCCTCAGGGCAATAGTTAAGCATACCAAAAAAGAAAATAAAATAAAAATTTAATATTAAGAAAATAACTTTTACATTTTCAATGTGTTGAATGCACATATTTCAAAATAAATTTTTCATTTTAATATGCTTAGCCATTATCCGTGTGACCCTGCATTTTCCTTCGAGTATTTTTCACATGCTTATAGATCTCTATTCCTTTCGCAAATAATTGACCAAACAAAACAAGTCACGCCTATTGTCCACCTCTGGGTCCCTATTGTCTGACGCGTTTCACACTTACCTTTTCAAATAATTTGAGATTATTTGGCTTGGCTCTAATAAACTCAAAACAAGGGGCACATTAACACTAGGACATTCTAGTATTATTTTTTAAAAGGGGACATTTTGGTATTATTTTGTGTTAAGAGGGACATTGGGATAAAAAAAAACCCAATAAATATTATTAATTTTAAAATATTATTATATATATATATATAAATTTTTTTATAAATTAAGAGCATCTAAATTTCAAGCAATGAGTAGACATCCCAACTATGTTGGCACCCCTAAACATTCATATTGTGAACATATTGCTCATAATAATATATAAAAATAGAAAAAGATATTTATACAAAATAAGGGGGCTAAGCCTGACACCAAAAGAAATAACTGATTAGATTAAGCAAAACGATAACAAGGGAGTCCTAATTTATCATTGATGAAAGGTTCCCTGAGAAATTGCGGCAAAGAATTCCACCAAGTAAAATCTAAGATTGAATAGCCATGATTAGCAAATCGATCCGCACATGTGTTGCCTTCACCAGAAATATGAGAACTTGCCAAATTAAGTCCAACGACATACAACTGCATGATTTCCATTAATATACTACTCTTTTCAATTTTATATATATAAATAAAAATTTACTTTTAAAATTATTTTTTTTTAGATTCATTGACAAATAATATATTTATTTTATATTATAAACTAAATACATTGTTCTTCATAGAATCTAAAAACCAATCTAGAATGTCACTTTTTAGTAAAATACTATTTTTTTTAATCAGTAAAATACTAGTCTTTTTTTATTACACCGGTAAAATACTAATCTTAAAACTTGTATAATCTACATTTAAAAAAAAAAAAAACATTTTAAATATAAATTTATTTATTTTACCTTTTAATTAGTTAGCATGATTCTTTCTTTTCTTTTTTCTTTCTTTAATGTCTGTGAAATACTATTTTAACTAATAACGGGTGACACATGCACATAAAAAAAAATAGATTCATTGAATTCAATTCAACTTTGGCATGCCATTACAGTATTTCTTAATATTTCTAGCGCTCATTCTAGCATCATGATGATGAGAGGATCCATTACCATTACCACTACCACTACCACTAGTATTATATCTCTTCTTTACAATCACTACTTCAACTCTTCTTTTTTAGATAATCTCACTCTTTTAGTATACCAATACCAATCACAACAATCATGAAGATATTCACCCTTTTACTAATAATTTCAACAGCTACTATTATCAATGCAGAATACAATGAAACAAATTACATGTCCGACTTATTACAAGCACTAACTAATACTCCCTCTAGTTGGTCTAACAAAATTCATTACTGCAAATGGAAAGGCATAACTTGCAACTCAATTCCAGCGGTTACTTCCATCATCCTCCCATCAAATTCGCTCACCGGTACACTCCCACCGAATATCGACTCTCTAACTAATCTCACTCACATCGATCTTCACAACAACTCGCTCACCGGTCCTTTACCCGATTTTAGTAACTTCGTTTTGCTCCAAACTATTTCCCTTGGTCACAATAACTTCACCTTAGTCCGTGACGATACTTTTCGATACTTATCCGATCTTAGAACTCTCAATCTTAGTAATAACATGAATCTCTCCCATTGGGGATTTCCTACCAATTATTTACCTTACTCCGGTGTTTTGCACACCCTCGATTTTGAAGCTACGAATATGATAGGTTCATTTTTAGATCCGGATATATTCGATAAGTATCCAAATTTGCATACTTTTATTATTGCTAACAACAAAATGGAAGGAGTTCTACCCCAGTCTCTCGGGAAATATGGAGTAAGATATTTACATCTTAACGATAATGGATTTTCGGGCACAATTGATATTATTTCAACAATGACTAATTTGTCTCAAGCATGGCTTCACCATAACAATTTCAACGGTCAAATTCCTAACATGTCCAAATGTACTAATTTGTTTGATTTGCAGCTTCAGTCAAATAGCTTAACCGGTTTGGTTCCACCTTCGTTGATTTCTCTTCCTAGCTTGAAAATTATCTTTTTGGAACAAAACGGGCTTCAAGGACCGTTACCTGAGTTTCGCAAGGGTGTTAACGCAACTTTGGAAACAAACAACTTTTGTCGAAGCGATGTTGGACCTTGTGATTCTCAAGTTACGATTTTATATGAAATTTTTGAAGCTCTTGGGTCTCCGCAATATTTGGCAACTCAAGGGAACAATGTTTGTACCGGAGGGCAATGGCTTCAGATGATGCCCGATCGAGTACAGATTAAGTGTGAAAGAGGGAAAATTGTTAGTTTTATGATCTGCTATGTTAATACTTTACATGATGGTGGAAGTGGAATCATCTCTCCCAAATTTTCCAATTTAACAAGTTTAGTGAAGTTGACTCTTATTGGAAATAATTTGACAGGTCCAATACCACAAAGTCTTGCAACTTTGCCTCAACTTCAGCTTCTTGATGTTTCTAATAATAATCTCAGGATTTATTCCAAAATTTTCATCCAAGGTTAAGTTAAATACCACAGGCAATAATTTCTCAAGGCAAAATATGTCTAGACAAGGTGGAGGTGAAAATGCAATTACTCCATCAGGTGATGTTCAAAGTGGAGGTTCATCTAAAGCAGCAAACCTTAGACCTTTTTGGATTGCAGGTATATTATATATGCTTTTATATTCATTATATATATCAAATTGTTTTGTTACCTTTGGCCATGTGCAAGCCTTGTTATGTTATCTATTTCTTCTCATCTCAATTATAAACAATATAAAGTCACATTTTGTAATTTAAAATTTAATTAATTCAATTTTGTTTTGATTATAAACATAAAAAGAATAAAATGCCTTTTTTATTCACTAGAGGAAAATTATAAAACGATCAAGTGGCTAATAAACTTCAATCAAGATCAAATTGATGAAAATTGAAAAGTAAAGAGTTTGAACATCATCTGAAATAATCTTAAAGCCAAATTTTATTACTTATCAAAATTTCAGATTATTAGTCATTTGTTCTAATAACTAGAGGGTTAACATTAAGACAAACATTTAGTGTTTTTTAGAGTGATCCATATATTTGAAAAAAATATTCAATGAAAATATACAATTAGTCATTTGTATTTAGATTTGACGATTTAACTTATTTAATCTTCACTAATTACTCCATTAACTTTTGTTTAATATTCTCTCATGTGCAAACATGTAGGGGCCTTGATGTTTGGTGTTGGATTTGTCATACTTATTGTGTTGATTTGTAAACTCAAGAGGTATCATATTTTAGTAAAAAGGTGGGTTTTCAAGAAAACAACAAAATCTATTGACTACAATGTGGAGGATTTCATACAAAATTATAACTTGTCAGTGCCAATTAAGCAATATAGATATTCAGAAGTGAAAAGAATGACAAACTCATTCAGAGACAAATTAGGTCAAGGAGGATACGGTGTTGTTTACAAAGCAAGTTTACCTGATGGACGTCAAGTGGCGGCGAAAGTGATAAACGAGTCAAAGGGAAATGGAGAAGAATTCATAAATGAAGTAGCTAGCATTAGTAGAACGTCACATGTGAACATTGTTTCACTTTTGGGTTTTTGTTATGAGAACAAAAGAGCATTAATATATGAATTTCATGTCCAAGGGATCATTGGATAATTTTATCCTTAAAAGTGGATATCCTGATGTTATTTGTAGTTTGGATTGGAGCAGAATGTTCAAAATTGCAATTGGCATTGCTCGGGGACTAGAATACTTGCATCAAGGATGTATTTCAAGGATTTTGCATCTTGATATCAAACCCCAAAACATTCTTTTGGATGAAGATTTTTGTCCAAAAATCTCTGATTTTGGACTAGCTAAAATATGCCAAAGGAATAATAGTATTGTGTCTATACTTGGCACAAGAGGAACCATAGGATACATAGCACCAGAAGTATTTAGCCGAACATTTGGTCAAGTTTCTCACAAGTCTGATGTATACAGTTATGGTATGTTAATTCTAGAAATGATTGGAGGAAGAAAGAATTATGACACTGAAGGTTCATGTACATCTGAAACGTACTTTCCAGACTGGATTTATAAGGATCTTGAACAAGGTAACAACCTTGAGAGTTGTTTGTCAAGTTCCGAGGAAGAAAATGATTTGGTGAGAAAGATTACTATGGTAAGTCTATGGTGCATTCAAACAAATCCATCAGATAGGCCATCAATGAGTAGAGTAATAGAAATGTTGCAAGGACCACTTCAGTCAATGTCATATCCTCCAAAACCCTTCTTATATTCTCCTGAAATGCCATCATTACAAACTTCATATGTGTCTTCCAGCAATTTGCTAGAAACAAATTCAGAAAGACATAGTGAAAATGTGACTGTAATGTAATCATATATTATTGTTGGTATTTGAGTACAACTTTGCATATCCATTGGTTTAGCTTCAAAACATGTTCATATTTATAGTTGTTAATTTCTAACTACTGATGACTTTGAAGATATTATATTCCACAATTCAAAATTTAATAACTATCATGACTTTACGACTTTAAGAACTTATAAATTTAATAAATGGGTAATATAAGATAAATATTCCAAGTTGTTGTAGGAGTAAGAGCATGTTCAGTACTCGGTAGTGTTTAAAATCAAGATTAGTATACTATTGATTTATTGTTGAAAAGTGTACATATTAGCATGTAATGTGTCTTATGGGAGAAAAAGTTCATAAAAAGTTCTTCCAGTGATAGGTTACTAGTTTCTTTAGATATAATTGAAACAATCAATTTCAAAATGTTTGTTTATAACTGGCAGGTAATTTGGTAAACATATAGAAAGTGATAGGTTAGGGTTTATCTTCTGATTCATAATCATAATCGTGATACAATACAAAAGAATGTCTTCTTGACCAAAAAAAAGAATGTCTTACAGCATTTAGTTGTTCGCTGACCGATGTTGTCATGGATCTCAGCATTTAGAACCTCTGTTTCGCCTAATATTGACTTGCTATAATCGTGCAGCTATAAAAGAAAACAGATATTACAAGGTTATCATTTCATACTATAATGACATTACAATTCTATACCATAGTACCACCAATAAAATTATTTCAACATTACCTTGAGGCTTATTATAGCCACTCTCTCGGCAGGGGATGAGCCACGATTCTCGAAGGTCCAAGTCATTGATTCGAGGTAAGCTTGGTTTTCCGAGATATGCACCTCAAGAACCAAGTTCTCAGAAGAAATAATATCACACTGGAAGCATGCAGGCAGCCCCAACACATTAACATCAGCAACAAGCTTGTTCATCTGGGCAAGAAAATCGCTGTCTTGATGTGGCCACAAAGATGTTGACAATGTCAGGTGCGGAGGAAAAAGCTGGAGGGACATTTGGTGTGACCTGATTGGAAACACTTGTCCTTCACAACAAATCCCGAACACATAAACTCATATACTACTGTGTCATTAATTTCTAAGGAGACCAGAACATAAGTCTGGATGATGACACACGACCGTGCAATCAGACCGTGATTAACGGCTGAGATGATTCTCAAGTTGGGATATCGTCTTTTGCTGTAGAGGATCGTTCTCAGCTAGTGATATCTAACTAGGGTGGTTGCACGGTGTTCTTACAGACTCGACACATTTTATTTCTTCCATTGAACAACTAAAATTTTGCTGAAACTAAAACTATAACAATAGAATTGAATTTTTTGTTTTGATGGCACCATTTTATCTTCCACTTTTTTATGATGAGAGTAAGTAGTGTTGAATATTACTTTAATTGACTTGCAACTGCGATGAACAATTTTGATCGGAGATGCTTTGGTTTTGCGACTTTGACAACTGGTTGCATGGTGATGACGCCGGCCAGAAGCGTCATCGTCGACGAAGGGCAGAGGAAAGGTTCATGGCATCAAGTAGAGAAGATGGTAACATGTATCGGTTCTGGTTTCTGGTTTTTCTGATGCATTGTTTGACACATGTTAACAACTCAGTCTCAGTATTTTGATTGATCCAACGGAGAAAAATGATTGAACGATAAAGTATCGTTCCCCCCAAATGTCAGAGGATCCGCACTGCACACAGCACATGTAATGCCACTCGGAAAAGAGTACAAATTAAAGAACAAATTTTAAAAATACAAATTAAACCCCTCACGGCCAAACATGAAACATCAACTGCATTCATGTAGACTATATCCATAATGTAGCACTAAGTGAGTTATATTCCAAAATATATATTGAGATGTTCATCAGTCATTTCACCACCTCTGAGGCTGCTTTAAGTCCTTACCCACAGCTGAATCAATAAGGCTTCAAATTCAAGACCCCTCAGCTGCTGAATATCATAACCGAATGAGATGCAGTGACCGCATAAGCTAGCCAATCAACCAACCAACACAACATTGCAGATGCTATTTCAGTATAAGACTGAACCAGCAGTTTACATGATTCATTCTTCAACTTCTGTAAGGACGAGCACCGAAATAGTAATCAGGTGTGCACACAACGGAAATTCAAAGACTAAAATTCCAGTTTGGAGGAACATGTAATGAGATTAATAAGAAGCTCCATATGATAACTTTAAAATGAACTCAAATACATGAATTTACTGCTGCTAACTACCACAATTCTCGAAGGTCCAAGTCCAAAATTCTTAGTCAGTCATACTTGCAGGAAATACAAATTCAATGTTCAAGCAAAAAAGTAGTTAAATAAATCATGTATTAGTCCCACATCGCTAAGACTTAACAAAAATCAAGTGTTTATATAAGTCGCACGAAGAGCAATGATCACGACCTTACTTGAACAGGATCTGTTCTATAGGATCGTACTACTGTGTCCTTGATTTCTAAGGAGACAGGAACTTAAATCTGGATGATGAACCACGACCGTGTGATCAGAGCGTGATTAACGGCTTGGATGATTCTCAAGTTGAGACATCATCTTGTGCTGTAGAGGATTGTTATGGGTCAGTCAATCTGACTTGGATGGTCTCACGGTGTTCTTACAGATTCAAAATTTTGCTGTAATTTTTTCCTTTTTCGAGTAACTAACATAATAAGGAAAAATAAAAGCCAAGTGTAGTAAAATTTTGAAGTTGGTAGTATGATGTGTTAGTACATTACCTTCTTGACAACAATTTTGATCCGACATGCTTAACAGCAAGTTAGTTCAATGGTTGATATATATATATAATGAGATATGCCAAACACACATGCTTTGCATGATTAAGAATGTAAAAGAGAAAGTATCATGCTCAACTAAGCACCATCTATAGCCAACCAAAGCCCATGCTCAACTATGTATCCCCTTTCGTGGTTCCTTATTAATTATAGGTCAATGGATATCTTGACTGAGTTCTTTTTCTATTTCCCCTTCATTTATCTTCCACATACGACATCCTTTCTATAAAATACAATATACAATATCAAACCATTCCATGCATTGTAGTGAAAATACAATATACAACATCAAACCATTCCATATAATCCTATACATCTACCTTAGTGAAACTCAAATAAATTCTCTCAAAGAAAAGATTGCCTAATGTAGTTTGAAAATTTTCTCTTTTGTGCCCAATGATTGGGCCATCACGCATATAGAAACTCAGTGTTCTATCAGTCCCGTCCTCTTAATCAGCACAGACCAAATTCCTTGCAAACAATGGCAGGTGTAAGGATTTAAATTTTAAAGCAATAATGATTCGGAAAACTATACTACTAATACTACAACTTGTGGACTATTTCCTCACTTCTAGCCTACTAATCTTACACTGATTTTAGAAACTCGGTGTACTATCAGTCCCCTCTTCTTAATCGACATAGACCAAATTCCTAGCAAACATCGGAAGGTGTAAGGATTTAAGATTTAAAGTGATAATGATTCTGAAAACTAACTACAGCTTGTGAACTATTTCCTCACTTCTGCTATTAGAAAACAATGGAAGGAGTAAGAATGTAGAATAAGGTTCATATTAAAACTACGAAAGATTGTGACCCTATCAATGGAACGACTGAATCTTGATCTACAGTGCATATAGAGGCATGTCTCTAAAATCTCACCAATCATGAAAGGTTTCGACTGGCACAAGTCCTGAATTCTAGATAAGGTGCCTTGCCTTGCCTCTCAGTTATTACAATTCAATACTAAAACAATGAATTTATTTAATGAAGTACTAAATCACCACATTCTGAATTATGGATTCTTGTATCTAAATTGAAAACTAATCTGGCAAGAAAAACTCCTTGCTTAATTCATTTATGTTTATTATAATCCAATTAGATTAAAAGTGCTTATTGAATGCATCACAATAATGCTATTGCTACTTATCCAGTTTCTCTTCTCTTTAAACCAGTAAATCAATGTATCTTATAATGAGAATCAAAGGATTGTGTTAATTCATACCAAATTTGTTATAAAGCTGGAATGACTTCCAGAGTTAGAAGTGTTTTTTATATGTAAATCCAAAAGAGGGTTCTACATCAATTACAAGTTACAACAGTATCATGGTTCAAACTTCTAGTCCCACATCGCTAAGACTCAGCTAAAACCAAGCGTTTATATAACTGACAAGTAGAACAATAGACACGACCTTACTTGAACAGGATCTGTTCTATAGGATCGTACTACTGTGTCCTTGATTTCTAAGGAGACAGGAACTTAAATCTGGATGATGAACCACGACCGTGTGATCAGAGCGTGATTAACGGCTTGGATGACTCTCAATTTGAGATATCAGCCTATCCTGTAGAGGATCGTTCTGAGTCAGTCATATCTGACCTGGGTGGTCACACGGTGTTCTTACAGATTCATAACTTTTTCGTTTCTTTTCCATTCAACACAGCAATTAAAAAATGAGCTAAAATAAATTAATTACCAACAGATTTTTTTATCTTTCGTTCAGAAGAATGTTTTTGCTTCAAGAGATGAAAACAAACAAAACAAAGCAAAGTGTAGTAAAAATTTAATGTTGGAAATAAGATGTAGTTAGTAGATTACCTTCTTGACCTGATTTTGCTTTGGGCTCCACAGTGAAGAAGACTGGGTCACCGCATGCATTTATTTATCTATGAATAAATGTCTCTCCATTGAAGATTATGTTCTGTAAAATAATCTTGTTACTTCCTGATATTCATTTCATTTCCCCAACAAAGTTGTGTGGAAATGCTCTGTAAAATTTGTGAGGTAGAGAAGCTGCCACGTTGAAATGATTAAATACTATTTACCATAAAATAAATTCTACTTTATATCCTTTGCTAATTCATCCCCTCCATACTCCTACAAATTCTATTAAATTCTTTTTTTTTAAAAAAACCTTTAAATACAAATATAAAAATTCAAATTCATTTGGAATTTTTCCAAAAAAAATTGATTTAAACATGATTTATTTGATTTAAAGAGACCAATTGCTCTATGAGTTTTATTTGATTTAACTCTAATAAACATGATTTTCTCCTTTTTATTCACAAAAAACATCATTTTATCCTATAATATAAAGAGACTTGAAAACAGTTATTATCAATTTTGGTCATATGTATATTTTTTGTTTAAATTGGTCTTAAAAATAAAGTTATTTTTTAACTTAAATTTAATATTACAATATTAATATTAAATCTAAAATTTAGTTAAATTTTGGTAACATACGATATTTTGAAATAAAAAAATTAAACTAGAGGTAAATTTATGCAATAAAACATACATAAAATAAAGTACAATCGTGTTTTTTTTTCTAGTTCATATTTTAGTTTCTTTATTATTATTATTATTAATATGTTTAATTATCTAAAAATCCTAGCACTGAATCATGCATCCACACTCTTCCATTTAGTGAAAGAAATTAAACTGGTGCATGATTCAGTGCAGTACTAATATAATCATGTGGCTTTTTTAATCTTACGATAAAAAAATGGTGTACACCTTAATAGGGCACATAGGGCCGCCCATTAAGGATGACTACCAAAAATCTCCTAAGATGGAGCAAGAAACCGTTACAGGGCCTTATCTTGGGGAAAGCAATTCTTCCTATTAGGGATAAGGGTTATGCTCTGATGAACACGCGTCCACGTGTGAAGGGGCACATGTGGAACGTGCATACTGACGTGGTCGAGCAGGCCCTTGCCCTAATGGACTATCAGAGCAGGAGTGAATATTGAACATAAGTGGTGATGAGTTCTTCCTAGGATGAATCATTTGAGAGAACTCGAGTTAAATAGCTAATGAAAACAATTCTTTGTCAAACTATATTTACCTCGCGGCAGAATTCTAGATTACCGCTCTTCCCCTGCGAACCAAAGGATTAATACAAACAAAAAGTCATTTTAAAGCATATAAATTATTAAGTTAAATTGTACTTTTGGTCCTCTAACTTTCAAAAACTTGCAATTTTGACACTCTAACTTTCATAATATCACTTTTGACCCCTAACTAAGTTTGTAAATGTTAGGAGGTCAAAAATACAGTCTAGCCAAATTATTATTAAATAAAGGGTAAATAGGTTTTTACCCCCTGCAAAGTAAGCGAGTTTTTGTTTTACCCTCTGTAATAAATTTTTTTAGGATTACCCCCTGCAATGTGAAGATTCCTTGCATTTGCCCCCTGGTTGCATAACTTGACATCTGACTGGGACAAAATCTTGACGTGCCACGTACACGTGGATTTTTTCTTAATTTTTATTTATTTTTTATTTCCATGTCAATTTAAAAAAAAAATTAAAAAAATCATAACAAAATTAAAATAAGTTCTTTTTTGTAAATTGTATTCAAATAATAATAAAGGTTTTATATTTTTTGAATTTTTTTAATGGTTAAATAAGGTTTTTATTTATTTTTAAAAAAATATTTTTTTTTAGAAAAACAATTTTTTAAAAAGATTTAAGAAAATATATTTTTTAAATTGACAAGGCAATAAAAAATAAATTAAAATTTTAAAATTATTTATTTAAATTTTCTTAAAAAAAATTTTTATTTTTATTTTTTAGAAAATAATTTCTTGACTTTTTTAACTGATGTGGATATAAAAAATCCACGTGTGCGTGCCACATCATCAATTTGTCCCAGTCAGATGTCAAGTTGTGCAACCGGGAAAAATGCAAAGAGTCTTCAGATTTCAAGGGAGGAATCTTAAAAAAAATATTACATAGGATAAAACAAAACTCAATTACTTTGCAGGAGGTATAGACTTATTTGCCCTTAAATAAATTTGTTAAAATTCAATTAAAAGTTTATCAAGAGAGAAACTCAATTACAAAATATTGATTATTAAAGTCTTATACTATCTTTATATAAATTATTATATTTCTACAATTTTTAATATCTGCAAAACTTTTTAAAATCAAAAGTCTTAAAATTCTAATCCACTACACCCCTAAAGACATTTGGGGACCTATTGGAGGAATTATCCAATGATAGAAGATTCCATATATATTATGTACCAAAAGATAGAAAGGGTGATAAGGATTCTATACATATTGGGTGATGAGGCATTTCTTCAACCATCTCTTTTTCTCAATGAATTCTTTGAAGTTTGAATTGAATAATTTTAAACCAATCATCACTACGGCTATTACTATAGCTTGTGGCTCGGATCAGATAGTGACCATATGATTAATACAACTTGATAGTGAGACTTAATTGATTCACCAATTTAGTTTTATAAAATTTGCTAAAATTGGCTTATAAAATTGCTAGAGAATTGACTTGATTCGCCAATACTACATGAGTTCATAATTCTTAAGAGAAAGTATATACAAACACTTAACCAAAATTAATTATTGTATACTCTTAGGAAGTGAGACAAGTTAATTTACATATAGTTGTATGAAATGTCAAAGAATTTTCCAAAAATTGCATCTTGTCCTTTTCAACGCATAACAATCCTTATTCCTTATCATTAAGCATCTTATATAAAGATCTCCAAAGAAGTATGAACTATAAATAAACATGTGTACACATTTCCTACATTAATAATTATAGCAGCCAATTCAATAATATTGAGCATTATTTAGTGTTGGCTAATTAAGAATATACTCTACACTGCCTAAGGCTACTTGCAAGAATTAGAAGGGAAAAAAAATTCCATAGGAAGGGGCAACCTAAACCAAGTTGATATAGCTATGGTATATATTAATATCATTACACCGACCTCTCAAACATGAGATCCTCTTGCATTGTAAGAAGCCATGCATGCATGGACAGATAAGCTAGTTAGAGGATGTTCTCAAGTGATTTATTTTACTTTTTAGCTTTAAATTTGTGTTAAACTAGCTTTTATATATAAATATTATATTACTTAAACAAAAATTATTTTTACTTCGAATTAACTTTGATTTTAATAATTTCGTATAAAATTAATTTTCGTCACCACATACCGAACACAAACAAAATGTATAATCAAACGAAAGGGTCAAGTCATGCTACTTGTGGGGGAATATTTAGAGAAGGTAAATTTTCTAAGGTGCTTTGCGGTAAATATTGACATAAATTATGCTCTGCGGCAAAGTAATTTGAAAAAAAAAAAATAGATAAGTCGGTCAACAGTTGAATATAGAAATTGACAAAAAAGAAGAAGAAAATCCATTTCTGTAGATGCCTATAGACTATAGTTGCGATTCTTGGCAATACCATGTAGTAAGTCAGTTAAGTACAGCAAACAACAACATATATGTTTCACGGATTCGGGTGATCCGTTCAACCCAATAATCCAAATCAATTCAACTTATATTGTACATAAATTCGTTTAGGATCCGTTTGGTTGGGGGGAAAGAATGAGGAAGGAAAGAAAATTGCGAAAATCAATGCATGAATTTGGACTAACATTAGTTCAAATTCATGCATTGATTTCCGCAATTTTCTTTCCTTCCTATTTCTTTCCCCCCAACTAAACATACCATTAAATTCAGGTCTAATCTAAACCAACAAACGTAAATCTGAAGTAATTTAGTTCGGATATGTGAATGTGCAAATCCAACCATTTCAAAAATAATGTGATTTTATTTAATATAATTGAAGATTTTTATATGTTGATGTTGATTTATAAATGTTTCGGTTTAATTCAAGCATAAATATTTTAAATTGTAACTTAAATATTTTATGAAAAATAATATTATTTAATTATATTTCCTTTAGGATCATTTTCAAAATATTTCCTTTGGACCCGTGGTGTGACCAACCAAAAGAGTTGGTTTGGGTTCGACGATACAAAATGTGGTTTTTTTACGCGATCCAAATTAATGAAATGTGATTTGGATTAGAAAATGGATAATTTAGTATACCAACTTAGAATCTGAATTTTGTGTATTCGAAAAATGGTGCTTATGATATGCAGTCGGTAAATTTTAGACCGTTCGATCTTAATTGGATGGTCCATATATCATTTTAGAATTTTAAATTAAGTACCGATTTCACTTAATTCAAATATGTACCAATATGTGAACACACCTAATACAAATGCTTGTATATACGACAAGGCATCTTCGATTTTTTCGAGACCCTGTGAAATTATTAGAAATAGGCTTTTGGAGACCTGATATGATTATTAAAAATAGGATTTAATAAAAGAAAAAGCGCAAAAAATTCATAAGAACATGAATACCTTTATAACTTTTTCAAACTTCACAATCTCTCATTTGAAAGCTCGCAATCCCTCGTTTTATACGTCTCATTTACTAATATTATTACCTATAACTTTGTTTTGTGACCTTCATATTTATGAGGCCTTATGCCATAGCTCATATGGCACATGCATAAAAAACGCCTCTGCATAGACAGATATACATTCATTGTAGTACTGAATTTGTTGGTACTTGGTATTTAGCATTTGCTACATACGTTCACTGTTCTTGACATAGAAGAATAATAAGTTGAAGAACAATAAAGTAAAATATTACTATCAGTTTTTTTTTTTGACAAACAAAATATTACTATCAGTTATTCCCTTATTAATTTGCTTTCTATTTTTTACCTCACATGCGAGTTTGTTAACTGTAATTGTAATAATAGCATCATTTTATTTTAGCCAAGTAAATTCATAAGGGCCAGTTGCGTCTCCAGGAATATGGAGCAGGGGGTTCAGATTATTTTTCTTTAAGAAAATTTTTGCTTCAATTTTTTTTTATATTCTAATTAGCAATTGTTTTTCTAAATGGAAAATTTTTATTGAAAACGGCTTAAAATTAAGAAATAGTTTACAAAAAAATAGAAAATATTTTAAAAAAAGATTATCCTAAGGTTAAATTCATCCAAAAAAATGTTCTATCAAAATTAATAGTCGGGTTAGTTAACCAAGCAAATCAGAATCGGATCGATTATTGAACGGATGTATATATCGGTTCAAAGTTCAATAGGTCGGACCGGAGGTCAACAAATCGAACTATTTTTAATTAAATATATATATTTTTTCACATTTTTAAATACTTATATAAAATAATAATAAATAAATATAGATAATATTTATAATTTCATACTATATAAAACATAAAACATCATAAGTCAATACATCAAAACTAGACTCGATAAGAATTGGTTCGATTAGAAACTTGAGTTTGACATAAACTCTTTTTTCATCTCGAGTTCGACTCATTTATAGTTTACGAGCAGTTCGGTTCAGCTCATTAAGTTCAATTAATTTTCAACTTAATATTTAGCTTAAGTTTGACTCATTTAGTTCATGAACCAAACAAGTTAAACGAATTAATTGTCAAATCGATCTCAAACTTTATTCGACTTATTTAGGTTCATTGTCAGCCCTAATAAAGATATAATATAATTTGAAAATAAGTAAATTAAAATTGTTTTGAGTTTAATTGGGTCAGTAGTTCAATATAGAAAAATGAGGGGGTTCAAAATATAAATTATATAGGATTATACGTGTATTTTTTTTAAGTCCAGGGGGTTCACGGATGTATGTGGCGACGCCACTGATAAGGCCCCAGTAGTTAATAGAAGTAGTCAGGTCAGTAAGATGACCTATTTAACCTTGGATAAAAAAAACAAAACAACAATAATTGTACTAGCACAACTAGCCAACAAGCAAGAGTTTTGAAATTAATGTTGTTCAGTACATATAGTACAAATATTAGATCACCAAGCTATGATGAAAACAAAAAGCCTTTTATATGCAATCCAATCCTGTTGTACAACATATATTGTGCTTCATTGTGCAAATAGATTGAGTGCAGTCCCTCTAATGTAGTGAAAGTGCGGTCGCTCTTATTTGGAGTCATGATATTAAAATTAGACGGTTTAAATTTTAATTTAATTTTTATGTTTAAATATAAGAATTCTGACCATCAAATTCAAACCATTTGATTTAAATTATAACTACACTCAATCTGAATTTGATCCCATCTTTGTTTTGTTCAAGGCTGGTTACATCACGATGCATAAATGAGAGAAAATTGCTTAGCGCGCCCCCCCGTTTTCCTCGCATGCCTCCCAAATTTCTCGCGCACCTCCCAACTGTCTAGCGCGCCCCCCAATCATGCAAAAACCATTTTGCATTGGGAATGGTATCTGAGATTTGCACTCCAAAATCATTAAGTGCATAAAATGGTTTTTGTTAGAAATCTGGGGGGAGGGAAAAAAAATCTGTTAAGTGCATAATTATAACGTTGTACTCCGAAACCATTTTACGCACCTAATGGTTTTGGAGTATAACCCTCGGAAACCATTCCAACAACAAAATGGTTTTGGCTAGAAATCTAAGAGGGACCGAAAAAAAAAATATAGGGGTGCGCGAGAAATTTAAAGGGCGTGTGAGAAATTTGGGGGTGAAAAAAGCAATTTTCATTATTTATACACCATACATTAAAAAAGAAATTTATGCACCATAACTTTATCCAGCCCTCCGGCGGGCTTCTAATTTATAGAGGCTCCACATTTTAATTACATAGTATTAGGTACACTAATAAAAAAATATATTATATAAGTCCAAATCTCATACTAACATTTAAATATTATATAAGTCCAAATCTCATACTGTTAATTCTTATTTTGTAATGGCTATTTTATTTTTCGTTGTTAATATTCTGATTTAAATAGAAGATATTTTATTTACCATTTAAATAGAAAATATTTTATTTTCTTTTTTTATTATGAGTCATTTTAAATATTCCATTAGTTCCTTTTTATAAAACTCAGTTTGAAAAAAAAAATTGTTCTTTTTTATAAGATTTTTTTGCAATTATCAATGACATTGATTATTTTTTTTCCAAAAATACCACTTATATGTTAATATTATTTAATTCTTTTTGTTAGTAAATACTCTAATAATTATAGAAAAGTCATTACTAAGGGTAAATATGAAAAATCAATAGAATTTGTCAATCAATTTAAAATTAAAATCAAATTTCTTGCATTTACATAAAATCAATATAATTTACCAACCAAATTTAATACTAATATATACTTTGCACAACCTTTTTTTTTTACAAACACTTCGCACAAACTTGCACTTGCATAATCTTATAATTTCCCATGTGAGCCGTTGGATGACACTTGCTCCACTTTAACAATTTTTAAAGGTCAAAATTAATGCACATAACTATAGCATATAGTTTGTACTGTATCTCCAATTGTTGTTGCTATTGATACTGTGGGATTCAGCATGGACCCACTGAATACCCTGCAAATAAGAGAATAAAATAATGATAGAGATTTGCTGACCTACTAGATAGGAGATTCTGTATGACCTCTTGTTATGATCTGAACCACAATTCATCAAATTTACTGTATGTAAAAAAGTTGTTCATTGTGTCCATTTGCTAAATTATTTGTTCACATATTTTACTTTGTTCAAGTGTTTATCAACAGAATTTTCATTTGGACTTAAACCCCCGTGCTTGAAACATTTTAAATTGAGTTAATAAGAAAACGTGTTCTCAAAATTATAATCATAGATCAATATATCCATCTATTAACTTCTATTGTTAGAGATTATGACGTGACGTGTTATTTAGATATGTCAAATTACACATCAATATTAATTTATCGGGGACTAATTTGCCTATAGAATCTAGGGAAATTTAGGGATAAAGTTATCGGTAATTGTGATTGTGTATGGACTGATTGCCAACAATTTAGTCTATTAGAAAGCTAAATTCTATAATCAAATTAGTCCCAAATGTGATTACATTGATGTGAGATCAATGTGAATTCAGTTAACTATCACGTAATAGTCCCTAACAGAAGTTAATAGAAATTTTCGGGATGTATTTGTCTATTCGCAAAAATTAAGAATCATTTAACTGATACTTGTTTAATATTCCTATCTACCCATGGACTTCTTTTTTACTATCATGATGATACTGATTCTCCCATATTGCTGCTACTGAATTTCTTAGGCCAACTTTTTCCTTGTGGTTCCTAAAGAGACAAATCACAATAATTCTACTTGTTCATTTTAACTTAAGATTTTCATGCCAACTGGCATTACCCCATCTCATATAACTTCCCCTTCTGCTTATAAAAGGAGAAAAACATTGTTGCCACTCTCAACACATAATCTCTTCCTTTTAAATTAAGTGATTCTCAAACCTAGCTTATTAAGAAATGGCATCTAGCTCAATGTCAGCTTCTGGCTCATGGAGTGTTAAGGAGAATAAAGCCTTTGAAAGAGCTTTAGCTGTTTATGACAAAGATACTCCTGATCGTTGGTACAATGTAGCTCATGCTGTTGGTGGCAAAACTCCTGAGGAAGTTAAGAAACATTATGAACTTCTTGTTGAAGATATTAAACATATTGAGTCAGGGAAAGTTCCATTCCCAAATTACAAGAAAATTTCAGCTTCTCATGAAGAGAAAAGGTATCATAATCTAATTTCAATCTAGCTCAAAATTGATACTTATATAGTACACCCTCCGATCACTATTATAAACTCAAAAAATCATTTTTTGGTTCACTGAATAACCCAAATACATCAATTATTTAACAAACATAAAAAATGATTTTTTACTTATAATAGTGACCAGATACATGTGAATATATGCATACTAGCAGAAGTTTATACAGCAATAGCTAAATATAACTCTTCAATAATCAAATTTTTTTTAGCTGATTTTCCTAAATATACTGTTTAATTGATTACTCTTTAATTACTTTCTTTTGTAGGATGAGGAACTTGAGTCTTAATTAACCAACAACTCTCATCAACAACAAAACAGTTTTTTTTTTTTGGGGGGGGGGGGTTCACCAACCAACAACTTTTCATGTATCCTAAGGGGTGTTGGTGGTGTTATGTCTCACATAGTGCTAGTGTAATAGCATAAGAATCATATTTTACTATGATTCCATCCTTAATTTACTTTCTTGTTGTTGAAGCAGTCTGAGAAGAATCAACAACTGTTTCAGCTTTTCGTCCATAATAAAGTTGTAATTTTGCTTGTTTAATTATCAATTACATATATCATTTAACTTTTAAGGAAAATATTAGTAGTACATTTAATTTAATATTTTTACTTGAAGACTAATATATAGAATTTATCATAAGGGACTTTCTTTAACTAGTCATGAAGAAACAGTTGCAGCTGGTAAATCATGAATCTTTAATACTAAATATGGAATTAGTGGTTAATTAAGATAGTAATCAAGACAAGGCATAATTATAAAGTTTGTTCCTCTTGTAGATGAAATTGTGCTTGATGGAGCTTACTTTAACTCTGACTTTTACATTTTGTAGAACATATATAACGATTAATATCATGTTGTCTTTGTGTTTTTAAAGGTAAAAACTTGTTTTTTATTTGCCAAGATATTAATAACAAATTAAAAATATGTTTAATCCGATTATAATTTGAAAAATCCCGATGTATATCTACTGTATAATACTACATAATATATATCTTTCGTCAAACCATGTAGTCTTTCACCAATTGTTAGTTTATTCAGTGGTGATTGACGCTGAACTTGGTAGGGAGGACCACGGTTTGATGCCCCGCAACTGCGATCGGGAGGAGGTTGGAACCACTTGATGTCAGAACTGACCTCCGAACCAGATTAAATTAGTGGTAAAAAAAAAAAAACCATGTAGTCTTTCGTCACACTATTTAGCATGTGTCATGCTAAATTATCACATTTGAATGGAAGTGCTTATTTTCTTAATCGTAAATTGAATATTATTTTAGGGACTAACTCAAGTCAATGGTAAGAAAGCTCCATCTCGCATTAAAAAAAAGGCTCTCACATAAATTCCATTAATAGAAATATATTTTTTCTATCTATAAATTTTAGCTCAATTGACATAAATGTCGAAATTGTTATATTGGATGTCATGATTGAAGTTCGAATTTCAACCCCTTCATTTTGTGTGTTGAATTTTGATCAACAGTTGTCATTTTGCCTATCAACAAACGAAAACTACTCCTCCTAATAACTCTAAATATACATATTGATTTGAGATAGACGATTTTGATTACACAAAAAGAATTTAGAAAAGAGGATTGAGATATAGTTACAACAAGTTCTGTTGATGCGGATGGCTGGAAACTAATAACCGGAGGCGCGTTGTGACACTGAACTAAGGAATTATCCGCAATATTATTGCGCAACTCCCCCAGAGTACAACCGGTTCTTCTCGGTGATAAACATACCGAGGCTATCAAGACACGAGAATATCACAAGGTAGTTAACTCAGGCAAGTAACTCAAGCACTCTTGAGAAAATAATTTTGGTATATCTTTTATGTGGTTTTGAAAGAAAGTTTTTATCTAAAAGACAACCACACTAGTCAATATTAGTTTCTATATATCTACAAAAAACAAATATGCATATGACATATATATTATATATCTCTTAATAGTCATAATGCACCAAAAACATTCCACCAAAAATAGTTTCATTATAAGAAAATAATGATAATTGAAGAGAGGTTAAAGAGCAATTATCATAATAAAGAAAATGTTACAAAACTTAAATAGGATGGAATCCCATGTAAAAAGACCAAGTCAATTTAAAGTTTAGATTAATTATTTAGTAAATATAATAGAAAATGATTTATATTCCATTAGAAATATATTTCTATATTTTTCATTTAAAAATTATTAGACACAATATAATATAAGCTTTTGAAATATAATCAAAATTTACAACAATCCCCCACATATTTCAAAAGTTTAAATCAATGAATAAATAAAATTGTTTTTAAAACATTGCCTGAGTAAACATCGTAGATGTAATGCATCAGAACAGTGTAGCAAGCTATTGAACCTGTCCCTAGACTGATAGACTTAACACACAATGAATTAGTTTTGCAAGCAATGGAACCCAAAACACTTGATGTGTGTTAGCGGTCTACCAATCACATTACACCCCCACAATTCTCGTGTTACGCGGTGTGGCGCATTTAGGCCGTGCGCATGTCTGGTATTCATGAGTGCTCTAGAGACCCGCCACGGTCTCATGCAAGCGGCCCCACTCGACACTCATATAGGTGATTCCATCTAGTGTATGCTACAACCATACACCACCCATAAGGGCTATGGTAATCATTAAAAGCCTTTAAGACTTACCCGTCAAATTTATTTTAATTTAGCACTTCTCATAGCCATTATTATAACACATAGGAAATGGACAAAATTTTAGTGCTAACATAACTAACAAGTAACTTGTTTTTCCCATTGAACCTTATTCATGGGGTCTCCAATCACAAAGGTTGGGTTTCCATTAGTTGTCGTTTTTCAGTGGCATAGTCCATTCCTATCAATTTTCTTCCCAGGGGTTAATATCCGGATCCGCTAAATTCACAAATATTGACTAAGACGTCTCAAAGTCAATTAATCTCATTTTTCTTGAGTCTATATAATAAACTCAATTTTCACAATAAGTTTATACAAAGTCTGCTTATATGGCTACTAAGCGACAACTTATTCATCAATAAAATAAATCTACTTATAGATGTATCTCATCGGTTAATATCCAATTATCATCATCATTGCATTATCAAAAACATACAATGGTTTATCCTCTAAAAATAATATCATAATACACATGATCATATATTCAAATATTTCGTGAGTTTAAACGTCACAAAATATTTCTACAATAAACTGATTAATTGGATAATACACTAGCCCTCCAATTATAAATTTGTTATACAAGTCTACTTAGAATACTTTCTAAGCGACACCCCCACATTGGATAAATGTGACTTCATTTGTGGATTTATCACAAGCTTACTTGAATAATTTTCAAGTGATAACACTCTCACAATAGAGAAATCTCAAATATATATTTTTAATTACGCAAACAAATCTCATAATACATCATTGTATTATTCTAATACAATGGCTAATCCACATTCTACCATACAATCTTTTATGGTATTTCTCAAATAATTTTACTCAAGTAGCATTGGGATCATAAGAGATTCTCAATATTTTTAGTTCCAAAATATTTAAACTTCTTAAGAAAACTTCTTAACATAATCTTTATTGTGATAATAATTTACTATCACACATTCTTGTAATCATTTGCTACAAATCACACTTATTTTTTCCTTCTTTCTGTAATACACATCATTTTACATGGCTCATTTTCCTATAAATAAATATGGCTTAATAGATCTTTAGGTCCCTGTATGTTCTCGAATTTTTGGTTTTAGTCCCTGTATTTTGTTTTGTTGTAAATAAGTCCCTGAATGTATAAATTTTTTTGGTTTTAGTCCCTAAAGTCAAACTCCGCAGGAAAATTTGCAGTTTTTGTGGAGATTTTTCTTCAGATTTTCCTGCGGATTTTGACTTTAGGGACTAAAACCAAAAAAATTTATACATTGAGGGACTTATTTGCAACAAAACAAGATACAAGGACTAAAACCAAAAATTCACGAACATACAGGGACCAAAAGATCTATTAAGCCAATAAATATTAACATCATACTGAAACATATATAGTCAATAAAACCATCACAAACAAAATGTATCCGTTATGAAATTTTCAATTAATAGCATTTTACGTTGAACCTTTCTCTCTGTCACTCTTCAAACATGAGTGCATCTCAATATTAAATAATTTAAATTAGTTCATCCATTCTCTAGTTACCATGCTCAAAATTAAATCACATAATCCCAAACTAGCAGAGCCACATAACACTCAAAATTGGTAAATAACATGATAAGGATATATATTTCCACATTTATACCACACAAAGAGATCTAAAGGTCTTTCAAGAAGATATTACCAATTTATCAAATAAATTTTTAACTATGCAAATACGGTGGCTATATGCTTCACTTTGACAAACCAAATCAATACTAAATACTACCCATATCAATCACAAAAATCTTTCACAAACTAGCTACAATAGTCCAACAAGCAGTGATAGAATATTAAAGGTAGTATCATTTCAACACACGTTCATAAAAATTTGACCAAAACTTATGCATCCAATTCTTGTCAAACTGTCATAGATCGGTACACAATTTGAACTCTAATTAAAACTTAATTTATATACTACTTAAATAGTTCATCTGATCAAAACAACATTAATCAAAAAATTATTACAGCTCCATAACTTAAAACAATATTCTGTCAATTGCCAAATGATATTCCAACAAAGGTATACAGATTTTCACAATATTAAAATCAACACTCATTTGGTCAAGCCATGAAAATAAATTCTTATAGAAATCGGTAAAACATAATAATGCATATAATCTAATTCAAACATGAAATATTATATTCTCATCCGAAAGAAACAAATTAAAATTATCATTTATAACATATAATAATCACTATATTTCTAGACAAATTCAACTCGGTCACAAATTCACCATAAAAATTAAAACTTAAGAGGTTTAAAGGTTATAGAATTTGTACCTGACCCCTTGTTGATGATTTCAAGGAGAGAAAAATATTACACTTACAAAGAAAGTCTATCACACCATGCTCCAGTTCTTTTAGCATGGCAACCCCCACACTTTCAAGTCTTACAAAATAGAGAGAAAATAAAAGACAAAACCGTCGGAGCATCGATAGCTACCGAAGTGGAAATTATCAACCTTGTTTCGCCACAGTTGTAATTCTCTCCAGCCATAATTCCTTAGATTGTTGATGCGGATGGCTGGAAACTAATAACCGGAGGCGTGTTGTGACACTGAACTAAGGAATTATCCGCAATATTATTGCGCAACTCCCTCAGAGTACAACCGGTTCTTCCTGGTGATAAACATACCGAGGCTATCAAGACACGAGAATATCACAAGGTAGTTAACTCAGGCAGGTAACTCAGGCACTCTTGAGAAAATAATTTTGGTATATCTTTTATGTGGTTTTGAAAGAAAGTTTTTATCTAAAAGACAACCACACTAGTCAATATTAGTTTATATATATCTACAAAAAACAAATATGCATATGACATATATATTATATATCTCTTAATAGTCATAATGCACCAAAAACATTCCACCAAAAATAGTTTCATTATAAGAAAATAATGATAATTGAAGAGAGGTTAAAGAGCAATTATCATAATAAAGAAAATGTTACAAAACTTAAATATGATGGAATCCCATGTAAAAAGACCAAGTCAATTTAAAGTTTAGATCAAATTATTTAGTAAATATAATAGAAAATGATTTATATTCCATTAGAAATATATTTCTATATTTTTCATTTAAAAATTATTAGACACAATATAATATAAACTTTTGAAATATAATCAAAATTTACAACAAGTTCTGTCTTAGAATTCAAATGGATCATAAATTTAATCAAATGCATTCCCCTTATGCAAGTTAGAGCAACCTTGCTCCTTGTAGTCGTCATGAAGGCCTTTATACGAAAGTAACAAAAACAACTTCCCAGGGTCTTGTCTTCACATCTATAATTACATATTAGTACTTCTGTCCCATTTTATTAGACCTCTTTTGATTAATTGACATTATTAACTTATCATACCTTGATCATACTTTTTTAATAATATATAAATATAAATATAAACATATAAGTTCTTGTTTGATTTGTTTTGATGAGTATTGAAATTCCGGTAGCAAGTCACAGATGTGCAGCGTAATGTGGAGCACGTTAGGGTTAAGATATACGATGTGGTGCCTAATGTGCTAACATCATAAACATGCAATAACTTAATGAACAAGGAAAATAAAGTGCAGAAGATAAAGAACACAATGAGTTTGTTAACCCAGTTCAGTGCAACTCACTTACGTCTGGGGGATACCAATCCAGGAATGAATCCACTATGATAGTTCCAATTCAAAGCTAAACAATCCTAGTTTACAACTTATCACTTAGACACTACCCGTGCTAATTCTACCTAGGTCCTCCCTAGATATGACAACCTCTGATCACTTCCTATAATCACCTTGCAACCCACAAGGATTTAAATAACAAACTCAATGATGGAGACGCACTCATAACCTAAAGAACCAACTCGTGCTTCAAAGCTTTGAGTGATTCAAAGTTCAATTCTTGTTTCAAATTAGAAGCAAGAAAGGAACAGCTCTGTGCTTAAAAGCTTAAGAGCTAAATACAACTCTAGTTCAAGTCTCAATGGAAACAAGAAACAAAGGGACAAAGACTGAAAATCCTAAAGACTAGAATTATGAATATTGATTTCAGAAAATAAAACAAGTCTTCAGTCTTCCTTTATATAGAACGAGATTCTGAAAGCTGGCCATCGTAATTCCAAGAAACAAACTCAATCTTTTTTTCAAAGATATGTTTGTTTTAAATTTTTTTGAATCTTCTAGTAACAAACCGGCCTTTTTAAATCTTTTCTGAATCTTTTTCAATCTTTCAGCTTGTTCCTTGGCGCGCAAGCTAGCGTGGATGTGTTTGTTTCAAAACAAATCTTTTTCAAAGATCACACGCAAAATATTGAAAGCGCGTTATTTTAGGGCATTCAGTTCAGGTACCATATGTGTGCACATCAGTCACCACATCTGGACCAAAGGCTTATTTTAACAAATGAAGCCAACCCTAAAACAAAAACAACCTTACAGGTTGAAAACACTAACAATCTCCCCCTTTGGCAATTTTTGGCTAAAATAACCTTTGGAGTCAGCCAACTAAACTTTGGAGAGAATCATTAGAACATCAGAGGCTTTGCAGCAGCAGAATCTTGCCTCATATCTTCTGAGAGAATAAAACTCCCAACATACAAGCATGGTGATGAATCATGCACACAGTAAAGAGGGTAAGTGTCTTCAGCAGCTTCAGTAAAATACTTTACTCCCCCTAAATTCAAGCACCATCTTCAGTTGTCTTCAAAGGATCAGTCTTCATTCGTCTGGCCTTCAAAGTCTTCAAAAGATGTGCAGAATACAAGCACATTATGTCAAATTGTTTAAGATTAGAAAGAGTAATCTAAAAGTATTGGGGTCATTAATTATTTAATCATTACAAGATAGGCACTTCAAGGTGCAAAAAACATAAAAGCAGGAAAAACTAAAATACTGCAAAAAAAACCAGCTGATACAGGGAAAATATGACTTACAACAATTCAAAAATCAGCACTCCCTTCAGTATCCTCAACTGCATGGTCACCAGCCTCTTCATCATCTTCAATATTAACCTCAGGCTGATCCTGCTTTTCCTCTAACTCCAAACCTGCTATAACAGCTTCCAACCTTCATGACCTCCTTGCATTGTAGAGTTTCCTTGCTAAGCTCTCTTTCCAGCGCCAGCCTTCTACTGACTACAAACTTTCACCTTGCAACATTCTCCAGTGAATGAAAGGAGATGTTGTCAATGGTAACATCAGGAACCCCTTGTGGTATCTTCTTCTACACAGACTTCTTCTCAGAAGCTCCAATGTGGACCACATTGAGCTCTACATCCTGATCCTCTTCTTCTGCCTCGGACTCACTGATGTGGGGCACATCCTTCTCCCCATCGAATTCAGAGTCACTTGATGGTGCTCTTTTCTTTTCAAGATTTTCTTCTTCTTCTCTGTCTGAGTAATGACCTTGCTAGAACTTCTGCTAGGTCCATACTTGATGGGCTTAGTTGCACTCTTCTGTTTATCTTTGTTGGAGGGTGCAATAGCAGTAGCAGAGACCTTTCCACTTCTTGTCCTTCTAACAATGCTGTCTTCAGCAACTTGCCTCAGTGATAGGTCCAAATCATAGTTGTCTGCATCCACAATGTCCTTTTCTCCATCAGC
Source organism: Trifolium repens (assembly GCA_030408175.1). Lineage (NCBI taxonomy): Eukaryota > Viridiplantae > Streptophyta > Magnoliopsida > Fabales > Fabaceae > Trifolium > Trifolium repens. Next base: position 37,663,700 of record CP125848.1, on the reverse strand, counting down.
TTCTTTGTCAGATGCTTTGGAGCTTTCTTATTCTTCTTCTTCAGAATTCTTGGACTCTTCACTCTTATCAGCATGAGTGTTATCCTTAGGACCTTCTTCATTGGAGATTTGCTTCTCCACTACAGTTTGATCATCTTCAGGATCTTCTCCTGTGCCCTGCTCTTCTTGTGCCAAAGATGTGTTAGCATCTGGCACAACATATCATCATTGATTTCCCTAAGGACATCATTGATGATTCTATGATCTTCTTAGCAGCAATCTTGCTGAACATCTCCAAGGTTTGAGTAGGATCACCTTGCTCTTCATCACCCGTCTTCTCAGATTCTGCACTTTTATCACCAATAGGATCAAGATAAAGACTTTCCATGGTGTGAGCAGTCTTGGAAGTCTCAACCTTTTATTTCTTGCTCTTCTTCTTCTTTGATTTCTCAGCAAAGGGAGGAGGAGTTACAACAATTTCTTCTGTAACATTTGTACTTTTCTTCTTTGATCGCTTAGTCCTCTTTTTCTTAATGCTTGGTAGGAGAAACCACTGAAACAGGAACTGCATTAGTGATGATCGCACCAGAATCAATTTCTTGATTAGGGTTTGGTGATGATGGAGCAGAGTTTTGTTGAGATTTTGCAGTAGTAGTAGACATGGTGAAAATAGGATTGTGAGATGAGTTGCGAAAGAGAGAGTTGAGATCAATTAGGGTTTGATTGCAGAGAGAGTGATACAAAAATAATAGGGATGTTGAAGTGTTTGCGTGAAAGATGAGATATCCTTTATATAGGGAGTGATGACCGCTGGGTGAATCTTGTGATGATTGCATTTGGATTGCGTGCACAAATAAACGGAGGGAAAGGCAGGTATCCGTTGCACGCTTGAATAACATTAGTTGCTATTGATCATCAAGAAGGCAAATACCAAGTTTGCCCCTTAATGTCTCACACTTACTTGCATCCAAAGTCTTTATAAATATGTCAGCCAGTTGATTTTCTGTGGCTACATGCTTCAAGGTCACAAGATTATCTTCCACTAAATCCCTAATAAAATGGCGACAGACATCAATGTGCTTAGTCCTACTATGTTGGATAGGATTTTTGGAAATATTTATAGCACTCTTATTGTCACAATATAATGTGAGCCCATCTTGCTCCACATTGTACTCACTCATCATCTGCTTTATCCCAAGCAATTGGGAGCAATTACTTCCATCTGTACCATACTCAACTTTGGCTGTGGAAAGAGCTACACAATTTTGTTTCTTACTAAACCATGATATTAGGTTGTTGTGTAGAGAGAAACATACACCTGAGCTACACAATTTTGGAGACTGATGTGACCACATAAGGTTCCACATTATGATCTTTAGATGTCACCTATTGTTGAAGGATTGGATGTAACTTCTGGATTTGCTTGTCAATCTGACCTTTACCACACATATTTCCTTCTTCAATAGTGAGCTTTGGTGATCCTCTGATGTCTTCTTTAGGAACAAGTTTCTTCATTCCCTTTAGACTTAGATGCTCATAACTTTGGTGCCATAGTCTGGCTTCATCCTCTTGACTGATAAGACATGTGGTAGACTGAGTAGTTTCTTGGGGAACCCATAAGTAACAGTTGTCTTCTGATTTGGCTCCTTTCATCAATAATTCACCTTTGTCATTAGTGACCAGACACTCATTCTTTGAGAAGTCAACTTTAAGCCCTTGATCAGATAGTTGGCTTATACTGATTAGATTGACTCTCAGTCCTTTGATAAACAGAACATTATCAAGCTTGGGCAAACCATTGTTGATTAGTTTCCCAACTCCCATGATTTGTCCTTTAACACCATCACCAAAGGTCACATAACTTGAAGTACATGACTTGATGTCTACCAGAAATCTTTCTTCACCTGTCATGTGTCTGGAACAACCACTATCAAAGTACCAATCTTCTTTAGATGAGGCTCTGAAGAGTGTGTGAGCTATATGAGCAACTACTTTGCCTTTTGGCTTCCATTTTTTCTTGGCCATTCTATGATATGCTCTAGGTTGAGGCTTCTTCTTTGGATAACCATAGAGCTTATAGCAGAAGGATTTGATATGGCCATACTTACCACAATAGTGACACTTTAAGGAAGTGGATTTTCTTTTGTTCTCTGGTTTCAGATGTGGTGCAGGATGTGGTAACATCTTGAAGTCAGATCTGTTTCGAGCCGGAACAAAGTTTGATTCTAGGGTTTCATTGTTGTAAATTTTTCCATAACCTACCCCAGTTGGATCATTAGCATGATTTATGATACTAAGAATCTCATTAAGCTTCTTTGTTCCTGTACCAAGCATCATAACAGTCTTGGTCATGATTTCCAAATTAGAAGTTACTAGCTTGACTTCATCTTCAAGGTTGGTTACTTTTGCCTGTAGCTTCTGTTCTTCCATCTTGAGTTGATCAATGATAGCCCTTTGTTCTCCAGCTGTTGATTTTTCTGACTTAAGTTGATTAATGACAATCTCTTGTTCTGCATTTTTTTTGCATACTTCCTCACTTCTGATGCATAGTTCTTTGTGTGCGGAGGCTAGTTCCTCATAAGTGAGATCTTCATCACATGAGTCATTATCAAAAAAATACACCAGTCATGGCACTCACATGATTGGAAGCTTTATTCACCAACTCATTCTCAGATTCATCTTGATCAGACCAACTTACGGATAGCCCCTTCTTTTGTTTCCTTAAGTAGGTAGCACATTCAGATTTGATATGACCATAGCCTTCACATTCATGACATTGAACACTTTTGTCATCAGTTTCAGTTTTTGTTGAAGTGTTTCCTTGTTTGTTGATGTCAGTCTGGATGTGCTGCACATTGCTCCTTGGTTTTCTTCCCATATTCTTCAAGATTTTATTTTATTGTCTTCCAAGTAGAGCTATATCATCTGAGAGGTCTTCTTCATCAACTTCCTCACTGTCATTGTTGGAGGTAAGGGTTATGCTTTTCCCTTTCTTCTCAGTTTTATCACTGAAGTTCATCTCAAAGGTTTGAAGAGAGCCAACAAGTTCTTCAACTTTCATGCTAGCAATGTCTTGAGCTTCTTCAATTGCTGTGACCTTCATGTCAAACCTCTTTGGTAAAGATCTAAGAATTTTCCTTACCAACTTTTCATCAAACAACCTTTTTCCCAAGGAATCACAGGAGTTTGCTAGGTCAAGAACATTCATGTGAAAGTCATAAATAGTCTCTTCCTCCTTCATTCTGAGATTCTCAAATTTTGAGTGGAGAAATTGAAGTCTTGAGCTTTTTACCTTGGAGGTCCCTTCATGGGTTGTCTTGAGTATCTCCTAAGCATCTTTGGCAACAGTACATTGTTTGATGAGTCTGAACATGTTTTTGTCAACTCCATTGAATAATGCATTTAAAGCTTTATTATTGCCAAGATCAAGAGTATCTTCTGCTGGAGTCCAATCTTCTTCTGGTTTGAGTACTTCTGTATCAGCTCCATTAGCATCCTTGACTTTGGGATGTTCCCAACCTCTTAGCACTGCTTTCCAAGTTCTACTATCAATGGATTTTAAGAAAGCAGCCATGCGTGACTTCCAATAGTCATAGTTTGTGCCATCCAGAAGAGGTGGTTTGCTAACCAAAGTTCCATCCCTGTCCATGGTTCCGGAAAGTATCTTTCCTGGAACTCACCCTAAAACAGAACAGGGTGCCTGCTCTGATGCCAATTAAAATTCCGGTAGCAAGTCACAGATGTGTAGCGTGATGTGGAGCACGTTAGGGTTAAGATATACGATGTGGTGCCTAATGTGCTAACATCATAAACATGCAATAACTTGATGAACAAGGAAAATAAAGTGCAGAAGATAAAGAACACAATGAGTTTGTTAACCAAGTTCAGTGCAACTCACTTACGTCTGGGAGATACCAATCCAGGAATGAATTCACTATGATAGTTCCAATTCAAAGCTAAACAAACCCAGTTTACAACTTATCACTTAGACACTACCCGTGCTAATTCTACCCAGGTCCTCCCTAGATATGACAACCTCTGGTCACTTCCTATAATCACCTTGCAACCCACAAGGATTTAAATAACAAACTCAATGATGGAGACGCACTCCTAACCTAAAGAACCAACTCGTGCTTCAAAGCTTTGAGTGATTCAAAGTTCAATTCTTGTTTCAAATTAGAAGCAAGAAAGGAACAGCTCTGTGCTTAAAAGCTTAAGAGCTAAATACAACTCTAGTTCAAGTCTCAATGGAAACAAGAAACAAAGGGACAAAGACTGAAAATCCTAAAGACTAGAATTATGAATATTGATTTCAGAAAATAAAACAAGTCTTCAGTCTTCCTTTATATAGAACGAGATTCTGAAAGCTGGCCATCGTAATTCCAAGAAACAAACTCAATCTTTTTTTCAAAGATATGTTTGTTTTAATTTTTTTTGAATCTTCTAGTAACAAACCGGCCTTTTTAAATCTTTTCTGAATCTTTTTCAATCTTTCAGCTCGTTCCTTGGCGCGCAAGCTAGCGTGGATGTGTTTGTTTCAAAACAAATCTTTTTCAAAGATCACACGCAAAATATTGAAAGCGCGTTATTTTAGGGCATTCAGTTCAGGTACCATATGTGTGCACATCAGTCACCACATCTGGACCAAAGGCTTATTTTAACAAATGAAGTCAACCCAAAAACAAAAACAACCTTACAGGTTGAAAACACTAACAAGTATTTTTAAAATATCCAATTTTTATAATTTTTACTAATAGAGACTTAAAGATATTAGTGATCAAAATCGTGCGTTGGAATACGTGCAGTAGTCAAATTAGTTCTTTTATTTTGGGACGGAGGTAGTATTTCACATTGCAGTGTATTCCATGATAGACAATAATTCCGTCTCAAACTTTCATTTAAGAAAACATTCATCCAAACCTATTTGGTAAGCTCTCTGCCCTATTTGTTTGCAAAGCTTTTACCTACCCCACCCACCAAAATAATAGATTAAGGTGTTAGAGTGTTATTAGACATTTTAAAAGTGGTGAGAAATCTCAATTAAATATCAATATACTTTGTTGGATTGAAAATAAAAAAATTGATTGTTTTAATTATTTGTAAAAATTATCTAACTTTTGTAAAAATCTTGATTGAATATTACATGATTTTTTTATCATAAAAAAGTTTTTTAAAATTATTTGAAATTTCAATCCAATACACGTCCTAAAAATGTGTAACTAAACTCAAATACTCCTTTGCACCAAGCTAACACCATAATAACTTAGAAAATTGTGGTGCTGAATATGTTTTTTTTTTGGAAGCTATGTTTTGTAAAAGTGGCCCCTTAATTAAAAAAAATGTAATTATATATTTATATATAAATATAAACATTCTTGATTTAAATTGTAAATAACCCAAAAAAAAAAATCATTCTTGTTATTCTTTCACTGATTCAGTTCTTTTTTTTGATCAAACGCTAAATCGTTGATCTATGATACTACATTTTCTTTAACTTTTTTAGAGTAACTAGACTTGACCATTGGGCCTTACAATTTATTATAATATAATTAATTTTTAGGCTTAAACATCATTTTCGTTCTTGTAAGTTCATAAATTTTTTATCTTAAGCCCTGTATATTTTTTTGTTGCAAATTAGTCTCTACATGTGCAAATCTTTTTTATTTTAGTCCTTAAAGCTGAAATCCGCAGGAAAATCTGCAGAAAAATTCGTTGGTTTCCTGCGGATTTTCCTGCAGATTTTAGTTTTAAGGGACTAAAACCAAAAGATTTGAACATAGAGGGACTAATTTGTAGCAAAAAATGATACAGGGACTAAAACAAAAAAATCACAAACTTACAGGGACGAAAATGATGATTAAGCCTAACTTTTACAAACCATAGTTTATTAATACTATTCTATAATTTTTTTCAAGATTTATTTTTTAGAGGTTCAATGTCATAGCTCATGTGGCACATGCATTTGGGCAACCCCTATTTAGTATATTGTTAGAAGAGAAGGAGAAATATTAGCAGTCAAAGATTAAACTCTGAGTCTCTTTCTGAAACTCCTTAGCTCTTTACCACTTAACTACACTTTTTAGGTGCTAAAGTTAACTATATGTGGTAGTGTCCCAATTTCCGGCCTTGTGGCGAAAGTTGATTAAAGAATGTGTAGGCACAACTACAGGGCTTGAGTGTAATGATGCGAACCGTAGTAAAGTCAAATCTCTTCACGGGGTATATTGTTGGTTCAGGGGCACCTACTGTTGTTTCTCATTTACAGTTCACGAATGATATTTTGTTAATGGGGGTCAAAATTTGGGCTAATGTTAGAGCTCAACGGGCTGTCCTTGTTATATTTGAGGCGATGTCCGGTTTGAAGGTAAACTTTCATAAAAGTATGTTGGTTGGGGTTAACGAGGCCGAGTCGTGGTTAGCTGAGGCGGCAGCGGTTTTAGGGTGCTCGGTGGGGAGAATACCTTTTATGTAGGTTGGTCTTCCTATTGGGGGTGATCTACGTCGTCTGTCTTTTTAGGATCCGGTGGTGAATAAGATTTGTTCTCGACTCTCGGGCTGAAAAAGTCGTTTTCTGTCCTATGGTGGTAGATTGGTCCTTCTTAAGTCTGTCCTGACATCTTTGCCTGTTTACTCACTTTCCTTCTTCAGAGCTCCGTCAGGTATAATTTCCTCCATTGAATCTTTGTTGAATAATTTTTTTTGGGGCGGGGGGGAAGATCGGAGGAAAATAGCTTGGGTTAGGTGGCATGATGTGTGCCAAAGTCAGGAGTCTGGAGGGTTGGAGGTTCGTCAGCTGAGGGAGTTTAATACTGTTTTATTAGGAAAATGGTGCGGGAGGATGTTAGTTGACAAGTCAGGTCTGTGATATCGGGTTTTATTTGCTCGGTATGGTGAGTCGATGGGGAGGGTACAGTCGGGTGGTCGGGGAGCTTCTCCATGGTGGAGGGATATCTCGCGTCTCCAGGATGGTAGAGGTGGCGGGGAGGGGGTAGCGCGAAGGGTGGGTGATGGGGTGGGGACGATATTCTAGTCCGATCTGTGGTAAGCTGTGCCTTTGAGTGAGAGGCTCAGTCGCCTATATGACTTGTCTCTTCATCGATCGTGTACGGTGGCGGAGATGAACGCTCTAGGATGGGGAGAGGGCGGAGCGGCGTGGGCATGGCGTCGTCAGTTGTGGGCGTGGGAGGAAGATTTGTTGGGGGAGCTTAGAAGTGCCTTGACTACCTTTGTTATGCAGCCCAATGTTCTCGACCAATTGGTGTGGTGCCATGATCTCGGTGGTGGCTATTATGTTCGTGGAGCGTATGAGTTTCTTACTACGCGACATGTCCATGACATGACAGCTACATCAAATTTGATTTGGCATAAACAGGTTCCATTGAAGGTGTCGTTGATGGCCTGGCGGTTCCTTCGTAATAGGTTGCCGATTAAAGAAAACTTGGTGAGGTGTAGGGTTGGGAATAGGCCAGGCCAGGCTTTGACAGGCCTGAGCCTGGCCTACGAATTTTTTTAAGCCTAAGCCTGGCCTACGACTTATCAAATTCAATTTTTCTGGCCTGGCCTTGTAACCTGTTTATGAGCATGTGTTACATAAAACCCTCTATATAGTCTTTTTAAATATATAGGCTAATTAAACATGCCCTAAAGCCTATTTCACATTTAAATTTTTATAATTTCTACAACATTAAGAAAAAGCTAATAAAATGATTAGCACAAGAATTAAAAGCTAATAAAATAACAAATACGATTACGACAAAGTCTATTAAATATGCCATAATACAATTTTTTTGTTAAACACTAATGTGTTTTTGAAGAAGCAAGTTAAGCACTAATGTTAGTCGGTGTAGTTAGCAACAACCAAAATATACGCTATAATTTGTCTTTGTAAAAAAATAAATATATTTTGTCTAATAAATATTTTGTAATTATATAAATAATATTTATTTTTTATACAAACAAGATGATATAAATAATAATATTATATAAATAATAATTATTAAATATAAACAGGTCGGCCTATCAGGCTTCACAGGCTTTTTTAAAAGCCTAAGCCTGACATATTTATATTAACAAGCTTTTTTCAAGGCCCGAGCCTTGCATTTTTAATAAATTCCAGGCCAGACCAGACCTAAAACAGGCCAGGCCGAAGGCCCCTGGAGGCCTCCTGACATTCCCAACCCTAGTGAGGTGGCACATTATCTACCCCGACGAAAGCCTCTGCGTGACTGGCTGTGGGGGGTGGAGACTGCGCATCATTTGTTCCTATCATGTCCAGCTTTTGCACCCTTGTGGTGCCTTATTATATCTTGGGTTGGTATCTCTTCGGCGGATCCGTGTTTGCGTCATGATCACTTCCTTCAGTTTATTCATTCAGCAGGCGGATCCCGAGCACGCTGCTTCTTCATGCAGTTACTCTGGTTATGTTGTATTTGGGTGGTTATGCATGAACGAAATAACCAACTTTTTAAGGCAAAAGAATTTTCGATCATTCAATTGTTAGAGAAGGTTAAAGTGCATTAACTTTGGTGGATGAAAGCTTATAATGTACATCTTGGGTTAAACTCACACATGTGGTGGTCAAGCCCCTTAGTTTGTCTGGGCATTGACTAACTGATAATTGGCAGTTGAGCCATTGTAAACTATTGAGGTCCTAGTTAGCACACCTTGTGTTGGTCATGACTTTTTGTTAATATATAAACTTTCATTTTTGCTTCTTAAATTAAAACTATGTGGTAGTGTCAATTTCAATCATTGACATAGGGTGAGAGACTAGGGAAGTGTTGAAAATAGCCTACGGTAAAACAATTTTGTTATTGGAACACAAAAACTTGACAACAATGGGACAACATGTGGTGAACAATATTTTTGTTTCTGTTAAATTTTTTTATTTAAAAAAAATTAATATAGAGAAGAACTTTTTGCATCACAAAAGTTGAGTTGTCTTAACCAATTTAGCTACTTTATTAACTGCAAAATGTATGTTGTTAATTATTTTTTTTAAAGTATGAGTGCATTTGTTTTACTTTTTTTAAAAAACAATCTAATTTTCTTTTTTAAAAAATCACTTTTATCATTTTAGTGGTATTTGTTATAGATTATTTAGACTATTCTTTTGTTTTAAAAAAAATATTTTTAATCATAAAATTATTTTTAGCCCTAGTAAACGTATGAGCAACAATATTCATTGGTCGCTTAATGAACTTTACCTCAAAGTTAAAATAAAATAACAACAATAGTTTGAAATTAGTAATTAACGAACTAAATTCAAATATTTCTTTACGATTATGATAAATAGCATCTGTGACAATCTTGGAGTCAGTTTCAAATAGTTTTATAAAATCTATTTTTTTAAAGAACAAGGAAAATTAAATATAAGAGCTTCAAGTTTGAAAAATTGATTTTTATAATAATAAACAAATGAGAATTATTTTGTCAAAAAAAAAGAAGAGAATTATCTTCATTTTCTTAAAATTTAATCAAACTACTTGATCGACAATGACATACCCACACGTTTACAATTTCAAATAAAAAAATATCAATCGTTTGTTGGTTCAGTGGTGATTGGCGCTGAACTTGGTAGGGAGGATCACGATTCGATCCCCCGCAACTGCGATCGGGAGGGGGCTGCAACCATTTGATGCCAGAACTGACCCCCGAACTAGATTCAACTGTTGGTAAAAAAATAAAATTGAATTTATTTGATTTATTTATCTTACAGTGTCAAATTCTGAATTCTCATAGTTCATCTTCCCAAAATCCGTATAGTTAACACACACAAAAAATAATGTAACCCTAAATATTAAACTATAAGATATAAAATCTATAAATAATTCACACTTTTTAAAAATAAAATAATTCATCCTAAAACTAAAATTATAAGATATAAAATCTGTAAATAATTCTTCAGCCAAAGTTTTCTTTATACATTTATTTATTGATTTATTATTATTATTTTGTGTGAAATGCCGGTTTGAATAAAGAGATTTGGAATTTGTCAAAAAAAAAAAAAGAGATTTGGAAGATTTGAGTAAGAGCATCCACAATGGAGCACTCCAATTTTGAGTACTTAACCGGGTCCCACTTGTACACATCACTCTTTTATAATTTTTTAATAATAATATTTTTTAAGCACTCAATCCCTCCAACCTAGCACCTTCTAAAAAGTTCTAAATAGGGCCCACAAAAACTCTACATCTCATCAATAACTCTATATCTTTATAAATATGTCCCACAAAAATATTTTTTAATGAAGAGAGAGAGAGTGCTTAGAGCATCTCCAATGGTGTGGTACCTATTTTTTAAGAATTGGTACCTAATAGGTACTCCATTGGAGCAAAACTCAAAATAGTACCTAATAGGTACTGGTGCTACAATAGGAAGTGGTACCTAAATTATTTTTGTGGGATCCATCTATAATTGTGTAGAGTTATTGGTGAGATGTGGTATTAGTGGGACCCATTTAAAACTTTTTAAGAGATGTTGGGTTTGAGGAATTAAGTTCTTATTAGATACTATTATAAATTTGTGATGTGTATATATAGGACCCATTTAAGTACCATAAAATGGGGAGCTCCATTGTGGATGCTCTTATTTAGGAAGTGGTACCTAATAGGTACTAAAAAGTGTTTTGCTCCAATGGTAGTTCCTAATAGGTACCACTTCTTATTGAAATAGGTACTATCATTGGAGATGGTCTAAGTACTCAAGACCAACCAACCACTATAGAAACTGGCATTTATTATTATTATTTTGACAAAAAATTATTGATTTATTATTACAAATTTAAAATTCAAATACTACCATTTTAGCCAATGATAATAAATACCCGTTAAAATTCCCGAAAAATAAATACCCGCCTAACACAATCATCACCACCGATTCAAAATTATTACACAGACACAAAAAAAACACCACCCTTTTAGGCCTTCCACCGCCATGGACGACGACTCCCAATCCCAAACCGAAACCTACCTAGCAGGCTTCATAATGGCCAACATCGTCGGCCTAAGATACTACACCGGCACAATAAACGGCCGTGAAATCCTCGGCCTAGTTCGCGACCCACTCAACCATTACGACTCAAACGCCATCAAAGTTCTCAACACTCAATCCCTCCAAGTCGGTTTTATTGAACGCTCCGTCGCCGCCGTTCTTTCTCCGCTAATCGACGCTCATATCATTCAGATTGAAGGCATTGTTCAAACAAACACTCGCTCTAAGTTCCGTATCCCTTGTCAGATTCATATTTTCTCTCATATATCTTCTTTTGAAGCTGTTCATGACGCTTTTCATGGTTCTACTGTTCATTTCATTTCTCATTCTGATCCTTCTTTTACTCTTTCTCACTCTGTTGCTGTTCAAGAAACTCGAGCTGATTTAGCCTCCGCCGTAACAACCACCACCGGTAACAATAGAAGTAAAATCAAAACCCTAGATCAAATATTCAAACTCGTTCGCGAAAATCTAGATGCTAAAAACCTAATTTCTGAACCGTTAAGTCCTCCTTCTAACATAGTTAAATCAGAATTGCTTCAGCATCAAAAGGAAGCATTAGGATGGCATTTTCATCGCGAAAATTCCGATGTTTTACCGCCGTTTTGGGAAGAGAAAGAGGGGAGTTTTGTCAATGTGTTAACTAATTATCAAACTAGTACACGGCCGGAGTCTCTTCGTGGAGGGATATTCGCGGATGGGATGGGATTAGGGAAGACTTTGACATTGCTTTCGTTGATTGCTTTTGATAAAATGAAATGTGGGAAGAAAAGAAGTAGGAGTAGGGTTGAGATGAATAGTACATTGATTGTGTGTCCTCCTTCTGTGATTTCGACATGGATAACTCAGTTGGAAGAGCATACTAACCGTGGTGCGTTGAAGACTTATATGTATTATGGTGATAGAAGGACTCAAGATGCTGAGGAATTGAGAAAATATGATATTGTGTTGACAACTTATGCTACTTTGGGAGCTGAACTGCGGTGCCCGGATACTCCTGTGAAGACGTTGGAGTGGAGGAGGATTGTTTTGGATGAAGCGCATACGATTAAGAATGTTAATGCTGGACAGAGTCAGGCTGTTATTGGTTTGAATGGTAAGAGGAGATGGGCTGTTACTGGTACACCTATTCAGAATGGTTCTTATGATTTGTTTTCTCTTATGGCTTTTTTGCATTTTGAGCCTTTTTCTATTAAGAGTTATTGGCAAAACTTGGTTCAACGCCCGCTTACTCAAGGCAAACAGACAGGGCTTAGTCGATTGCAGGTACAATTTAATAACAATGTATCGATTATAGGATCATTCTTTGCTTGCATTTGTAGGGGATTGCATACATCAACTATTAGTTTCCTTTTGCTCAGAGAAATGAATTTGAATTTCAGTGTTATTGATTATTATTATTGTCGGTATTGGCTTGTTATGTTCTTTTTATGAAAGCTTGTATGTTTATATGGTTTTACTTACCTTTTTGGTAGGTTTTGATGGCAGCAATATCATTACGAAGAACAAAAGACACTGCATTGGTGGGGCTTCCACCCAAGATTGTAGAGACTTGTTATGTTGAACTTTCATGTGAAGAGCGTAAACTGTATGATGATGTTAAAGAGGAAATAAAGTCGCTTATGATGCATTATAACAGTAATGACAGATTAGTGTATAGTTACTCGACGATACTAAGTATGATTCTAAGACTTCGTCAGATCTGTACTGATATGTCGATGTGTCCTTTGGATTTCAAGTCGTGTCTATTTTCTTCAACTGATATTGAAGGTATATTTCCCCCTTTCCATACAATGATGACACAGAAATTTACTTGTTGGCATATTTATCATTTTTCTAATTTCTGGATGCTGAATTCTGTTTTCAAGTTTTAGTTTTAACCATGTACTTACATTCAGCCAACACCTCATTTTGTATATGCTTCTTATCAGAGTTAGAATGTTGTGTCAACTAACACTTTGTTGCTTTCAATTGTTGGGGCATGATTGGTTATCATGGAGGTTAATATCAACATTTTATGATTGGGTGGTATTGGCTTGGGACCTGGGAGTGTGCTCCTCTTAAGGTCTCAGGTTCGATTCTCTCTGGTGCCAATTTGGGTGGGCTAATTTAGCTTCTTAAAAAAAAAACATTTTATGATTGGTCATCAGAATCTTTGATATCATCAGTGCCTAATAATATCAACAGACTATCATTTGTGATTTTTATGTGTTACGGGTGACCGTCAACTTGGTTGTTAAATAAACTTGTGATTTTTATGTGTTGAAATATCATTTGAGATTTTCCAAAACACTCATTGCTGTTTTGGATCTTCAAATTGGCACTCACATGTACACGTGCATCACAAATCATAATTCTTAAGAGGTTGGATCACTACTTTTGTTTTGTCAAATTATAAAAGGTATAAAAGAGGGGCGAGGAGGATAGCATCTGCTCTCTGCTGCAGACTGTAGGAACTTTTGTCTGAATTATTCCCAAAAGCTAGTTTATGGCTTGCCTAAGCACTATGTCTGTTTATTAGTTATTTGTTAATAAACTCTTAACTCTTCCTTTCCAAAACTATTGGTTTTCTTCTTTCTTTGAGAGATTCATCTTAACATGGAATATTTCAACTTTCAGTAGTTGTGAAGCATTGTAAACATGCCATTAATATTATATGACGCAGGCTTCGATAAAACTCAGGGAAAATATCTTATGGATTGGAACTAAAAGTTCCAAAACTTAGTGTATTCTAGAAGGAATGTAGTTGGTAGTGTGTTACTTTACTACTAGTTTATAGTGAGTCTTGGGTAGGACTGTTCATTTAAAACCGTGAACTGAACCGAACCGTCAAACCAAACTGAAAATAACCGAGCCGTACCATAAATTTATGAACCGGACCAATAATTTTGGACAGTTCATTAACTGTGAGCCGAACTGTTAATAACCGAACCAAACCGTTAATAACCAAACTCCAAAACTTAAATTGAAAAACTCAAAATTTTCAATAAAAGTTTCCAATATCATTTCATTTGGTTTTCTGTCTTTGCAATTTTCCAACAATAGAAAAAGGAAAACACAGGCCTATGTATATTTTGGATTTGAAGATTACAAATTAGTTACAATAATATATTAAATAGTAAGATAAAATGTCTGAAGTGTTGCTTTTGATTCCTTCTTCACACCTCTGATTCTGTTTCTTCCCCATGGACAGAGTTCAATCAATGTCTGAAGTGTTGCTTTTGATACCTTTTGAGAAATTTTATCCTTCAAAACTTGAACCAGTTCAACAAACAGTTCAGTTTTTTGATGTAGTAACTGCACTGCTTCTGCTACCTGTGACATAGATTTTAACAAGAAAACTGCATAAGCTCTTGATTCAAAGAAACCTCTGCATAACTTTTGTTAACGACTCAATAAATTCGCCGTTTCTGCATAACCTTTCTGCATAAGCTCTCGAAGCGTTTAATGTACACCATGCTTGAATTAGTCTTCTAAGGGTATGGTTTGGTGTAAGATCAGTGTAATCTGATAACTGTTGTTTTGTAACAGGACATGTAAACCATAAGTTCAGTAAACCATATAAGCATAGTTTGTGCTTAACGGTTCGGTTTGGCTATATACCATAACAGTTTGGTTCGGTTTTTTTGAACCATTGTTATGGTTCGGTTCGGTTCTTTGACCGAATTGAACCATGAACAGTCCTAGTCTTGGGAATCCCATCCATCCCATTTGATACATTTGGAAGTTGTTTTGTCTACATTACAACAGTCCCAATATTAACCTACCTGAAGAAATGTAGTTTTGGGAAGAAAAAGATTGAATATCTTGATCACATCATATTCATAGGATGTTTCAATGCATCCATATAAAATTGGGTGAAATGACCAATCCATGATCGAAGAGGCATTCAGAGAACTACAGAGGACAGTAACAACAACCCTAGTGCTGGCTTTACCAAATTTTGACCTTACTTTATAGCAAGTACTTAGGTAGGAAGAAAGATAGGCTGTCTGGAGAGGGTTTGGACCTTCAACTTTACAATTTAAGTTCAAGTAAAATATTAATTTAGGAAATCTGGTCAAGCCTAGTGAGAAATGAAAGATTTTCTTTATCTTCACATTTAGATTTTTGCAAAGTATTTTGTGACCATATGTCCACTGCAACTGTGTGTATAAACTGTTAGAGGATTCCTCTTATGCATTGATTAGCTAGAAATTGATTAGCAATCGTGGCTTTTGATTTTAATGTTTTTTTGGATGTGCTTATCTATAACTAACGTATTGTCTTGTGATGATATGAATTCTTATGTCTAGTCAAATTGCTTTGACCCCTTGTAATAAGTTAGGTCAATGCTAACAAGGCCTTTATGCAGCAAACAGATATATAATATTGTTGCGTTCTACCATACAGTGAAACCTACATTTTCATTAACTTCAAGGAGAGTTTTGAAAAATGTATAGTATTAAGTATACGTACTATTTTATTGCACTAACCATGCATATTTTTTACTAAGCAGATGTTTCCAAGAACCCTGAATTGCTGCAAACATTAGTTCGTATGCTACAAGATGGTGAAGATTTTGATTGTCCAATTTGTTTATCTCCTCCAACGGATATTGTAATTACATGTTGTGCTCATATTTTCTGCCGAGAATGTATTCTGAAAACTCTACAGCGCAGCAATTCCAGTTGTCCACTTTGTCGGCGCTCCCTCTCAGAATCTGACTTATTCTCAGCTCCCCCTGAATCTTCCAAGACCGATGAACTGGCCACACCAGAAGTAGGGTCATCCACAAAAGTCTCTACTTTGATAAAGCTTCTTACAGAATCAAGGGATAAAAATCCAGCTACCAAATCAGTTGTATTTTCACAATTCCGTAAAATGCTACTATTGTTAGAAGAGCCGTTAAAATCAGCTGGCTTTAAAACATTGCGTCTTGATGGGACACAGAATGCAAAACAAAGGGCTCAAGTTATTGAAAAATTTCAACTCTCAAAAATTGATGAGCCAATGATTCTGCTTGCAAGTCTCAAGTCTTCAAGTACAGGTATAAATCTTACGGCCGCCTCTAGAGTGTACTTAATGGAGCCATGGTGGAACCCAGCAGTTGAAGAACAAGCAATGGATCGCGTTCACCGCATTGGACAGAAAGAAGAAGTGAAGATTATTAGACTGATAGCTAAAAATAGCATTGAAGAGAAAATATTAAAGTTGCAAGAGAGGAAGAAAGAGATAACAAGCCAAGGATCTGGGAGGAGATCAAAAGATATTGCTGGTATGGGCATAGATGATCTCCATTTTGTTTTAGGAGAGTAGACATGGTTACACATTTTCTAATTGAAACTATCCCACTAATCATTACTATTAACTTATAGCAATGATTAGTGGGATAGTTTCAATTAGCAAATGTTTAATCGTTATCTGTTTGAGTCTCTCAAACTTTTTTGCTTTAGCACTACGGTTCTGAAAATATATTAGTTGGTCTACTTTTTTATGACCAAAATATAGTCATTGGATTTCCTAATGTTTGATGTCATTTGACTACTTTTTGATCAATCCAAGGCAGATATAGAAGGATTGATGCTTTGAGAAAAATTAATATGTGCCCTTAGCCTTAGGGCACCTGTACTACTATATAGAGAAATTTTGTATTGCAAATTGTGTATTTGTATTATTTAGCAATTAAAAATTACTTCATTCAAGGCATAATTATGTTAGCACGACCCTAATGTTTTTCTATTAATTGACCGTATATTTTTCAGATCTGTTTATATATATCATTATATTCACCACACACAACAAAATATCTATCTCATCTATAGATCTAGAGCGGTGCTACATTTGATTTGACGAATTCAAAAGCAAAGAAATGCAAGAAGCTATGCATTATAAAGGAGGAAATTATAATTTTGGTATTTGGCAGAAATCAGGTTGGCACTTTGCATTAATTAAAGATGAAGATACATTCGTCGGTATTCTTGCGCATGTAGATTCGTAATAACCATCATTTTTCATATATCTATAATAGGAAAATGCTAAAATAGAATTTGCAAAAACACATGCACATGAGATTTCGCGAAAATAGAATTCGCTATATAGCATTGTTGATCTATATTATATCTTAGTTAAAATTTAAAAATATGATTCTTATTTTTTATTTCCTTTTTTTTTTACAGAAGAAACTTGTGGCATTTCATTAATGATGAAATTATAGATAATGGATACATGTAAGTTGTTTCTTAATAAACTTAACACGAAAGTTTCTATAATTAGAAGAGAAAATATGTCTATAATAACCGATAATAGATCCAAAATCTGCCACATTTAACTTGTTAATATGAAAATTAAGTCTACATCAACATTGCACTTGTATCGCCCTATAGAAGGCTTCGCCCATATTGCATTATGTTGCTCCTATATTTGTTGTGTGCACAGCTTTGTTCATGTCTCCAATCTGTTAATAAAGTTATTGATCGCACCTGTTGATCAGAAAGGTTGTTGGGCCAATGAATCTTCCACTTGATGAATTCCTGTTGATTGTTGAGCAGCTATCACCACCGGAGGGGGGGTTGTACCTGCAGGCGCTCCGATGCTTAAGTCAGAAGAGTATACAAGTACGAGAGTGAGAGAGTGAATAAAGAATAAAATACATGACCCTCCAGTGAAGGAGGGTATTTATAGATCCCCCAGCGCTGGGCCAAGGTCCTCTTAATGGGTTGTGCACAACGGCCCAATAGGAGAGACTGCCAGGATTTCTCCGTTGTTGGAGTAAGAAACCGGAATTTAGTCCTTATTCTGGTGATGAGCTGTCCCGCATCGCGTGGGGAGGCAGTTAAGCTCATCTGGAACGTGCCCTGATTAATAGGAACACGTGGGAATTGTGGTAGCGTAATAGATCCGAGCAGGGAGCTCGAAGGACGTTGGGGAGAAGCTCCTAGCTGTGTACGTCGAGCATGAGCTCTAAGTTCCTTGCATCGAGCAGGGAGTGGATTGGGCCAGCTCTAGGCCCAGTCCAGAACAGCTATAGTCCATAATCACACATCATAGTCATAGGAACAGCTTCATTTCTCCAAGTTTTATTGTTCTTTTATTAAGACCATATAGTGTAAGCAAATAATTCTTTTTGGTACATAAAATTTGCAGCATTATAGAGAATGTGTTCTCAGCAACCAAATTATTAAAATTCAACACCTGATGCATCATGCATGGTATTCATCAAACCAAGCTTTTGACAACATTGCATACTATCATAAGAAGAAAAAAAAATGCATGCTATCTTCAACAACCACGTCACAAAATACACAATTATTCAGGAAAGTATTAGTTTTGAAAAGTCTAGTGATTGAATTTCCTCAAGTATTCGGTCAAAAAAAAAAAATTGCTTGCACTAATACATGACTCAAGAAAGTCACACTTACAAAATACTATTTAGCTTAGCAAAGTCCAAAAATATGCTTTAGAAATTAGGGGGGTTTGATCATATTAAAGGGTCTGAACAGCAATTTTCAAAAATATTTTAGTTAGTTCAAGGTTCAAATTTCACAAGGTCTATCGCACATTCACACCTGTCTAGGACTTGAAGGGAACTTTTTCCACCCCCCAGATATCTTTTTCGCCTCGAAAAAGTTCGGTAAACGTAAACCAAACTTTTTTTTAGTGTAAAATTTACACTAAAAAGAAAATTTGGTTTACGTTTACCGAACTTTTTTTGCCTTCAAAGGGGGTGAAAAAAATACATAGGGGGTGGGATGAGAAATCGTCCTAAGACTTTTAGAATATATGGGCTTTTTGGTCCACTTGTTGCCAACTCCACCAAGGATCTACAGATTAAAACAAAGCCCCATTTCCTTAAGAGATGTACTTTTTCGCGCTCCTAGATTTCCTTCTCACCCCCCTAAAATGACTATAGTATCCCCTCGCTATCTAGAGTACAAGCAAATTTCGTTTTCTAAATAGCGAGTGACAATATTTTATACTCAGACTGAACGTTTGTACCCTCATGAATGAAAAAATCATGAAAAAAAAAGAGTTTGCATTCTGGATAGTGAGCATTGTTTGCTATCTAGAAAGCGGTCTATTTTTTTCATGATTTTTTCATTCGTGGGGGATGCGAACATTCAATTTTAGTATAAAATATTATCACTCGCTACTTAAAATGCGAACGAAAATAAAATTTATTACATAGAGAGCAAACAGAAACATCTTTGTCAAAGAAAGTAACACAATTGAATATCATTCTAAATAATCAAAGACATAACAAGTGGTGGGCCGATATATCTAAAAGTGGGTGCAGAGTGCGGCAAATATTAAAATACTCGTATATCTTAACTATTGGAACATGATGTGAAGATTGGAGGAAAAACTTGGTATGTGAAATAAACACAAATGTGAACCAATGTGTGGTGTGAATTTGAAAAAGTTTCTAAGTCCCACATTGGATAGATCACCAAGAGTGATAGTGTTTATAAGTAGGAAAGTGACCTTATGGTTTGGGCCCCAAGGGGTACCCAGTTTTGTGCGACGGAGGAGCCCATACACAATGCTGAATATCACACGCGCGCGCCGTCCGTCCGGCCGGCTCGGGCCGGGCTTGGGCTTGGTGATATATTAATTTTTTAGAAGTGAAAAAATAATTATTAATTAATTATATTTTGCTATCGAATGGGTATGATTTTCGCACGTTTTTTAAATGTTACAAGACCAAGTCCTGAACGGGTATATACCCGTTACTGCTCCAACTCAGTCAATAACTGAGTGCCTAAAAATCTGGCCACGTTTTTGTGTGCTGGCTGATTCAAAGGCTCCACTGATTCCTCCTCATCAGTTACTTTCTTTCATCTATAAATACAGTTCATTCATCAGAATTTTTTCTTTACGAAAATTATCTCTCTGTTCAATTCATTCTTCTTCTCTCACTAAATATTTTTTCTTTACGCTAAGAATTGATATTCGTATATCAATATATCGAACTGGTTTGTTAAACCAGAGAAAGGTGTCTTTTTGTCCGTTTTCTTCTGTGCAGTTGAAAACGGTATTATTTGCTTTGGCTGTTTTATCCTGGGGACTTCACGGTTTTTATTAAACTACACTGCACAATTTCTAGTAGTTCCGTGAAACGTCTTAAAGAGAGCGTATTGATCCGCGACTCGGCCAATAATTTGTTCGTTGCTGTTTTTGAAAACCGTTTTTTATTTAATTCGAAAAATTCTGTTTTTAACAATTTTAAGACGTTTCTGAAATTATCATGGCAACCGAAGAAATTATTGGTAATTCTGCTGTTGGTGCTACCGAGAAATCGTTCAAATTTGAAGGTAATCATTTTAAACGTTGGCAACAGAAAATGTTTTTCTTCTTGACTTTGAAAAAGTGTGCCTACGTTTTAAATGATCCTATTCCTGTGGTTCCTACTGATGCTTCGGCTTCAGCCTCTGGTACAAAGGAACAAACGGTAACCAACAACGGTGAGAAATCTGTTACTGCTGAACCAGACAAGGACAAAGGTTCAGATTCTGCAGAACAAATTAAAGCCAAAGCGCTGCAAATTGAAAAAGAAAGACAATTATGGCTCCATAATGATTATGTATGCAAAAACTATATCATTAATGGACTTGAGGATGATTTGTATGATTATTATAGAACATACAATACTGCAAGTGATGTGTGGGAGGCTCTGAAAAAGAAATATGACACTGAAGAGGCTGGAGTGAAAAAGTATGCTGTGAGCAGGTATCTGAAGCATCAGATGGTGGATGAAAGGTCAGTGGAGGTGCAGTCTCATGAACTCCAAAAGATTGCTCATGAGATAATAACAGAAGGTATGCCTTTAGACGAACAATTTCAGATTGCTGTAATTATTGACAAGCTGCCCCCCGGTTGGAAAGATTTTAAAAATCAGCTTCGTCATAAAACAAAAGAGTTTTCAATTGAGAGTCTGATTACCCGTCTTCGAATTGAAGAAGAGGCACGGAAACAGGATATGAAAGAAGAGGAAAAAATTATGGTTGTCTCCAACAACAAAAAGAAATTCGGTGCGGCTCTGAAGCCTACGGGCAAACCATTAAAGAATCAGAACCGCAATCCTAATCAGAACCGAATTAAGAATGGGAATCCTTCTCAAAGGTCCCATATTGCTAAGCAAAATTAGCAGCCTTCACCTCCTAGAAATGATGCTGTTGAACCATTCTACTGCTTTAACTGCTGGAAAACAGGTCATATGGCTAAAAAGTGCAAAAATAATAAGAGGCCAAAACCTGCTCACCTTAATGCTCAGGTGAATATGAATGTGGCTGATGAGCCATATACTGCTATGATCACCGAAATTAATATGGTCGGTGGTACTGATGGATGGTGGATAGATACTGGTGCTACTCGCCATGTCTGTTATGATCGTGCTATGTTTAAAACATACACGAATGCTGAAAATAAGAAGGTGCAGATGGGCAACGCACAAACTTCTGATGTTGCTGGTGTTGGAGAAGTTGAGCTGAATTTCACCTCCGGAAAGACTGATTCTGAAAGAAGTCTTACATGTTCCTGAGATGAAAAATAATCTTGCTTCTGGTTTTCTATTAAATAAGGCTGGGTTTAGTCAGACTATTGGGGCAGACTTGTATACCATCACTAAGAATGGTACTTTTATTGGGAAAGGCTATGCCACTGATGGCATGTTTAAATTGAATGTTGATCTGAATTTGAATAAAATTTCTACTTCTATTTACTCATTGTGTGATTTTAATCTTTGGCATTCTAGACTTTGTCATGTTAATATGCGCTCTATTCATAATTTAAGTAACTTAGGCTTAATTCCTAAATTAAATATTAATGATGTAGAAAAATGTCAATTTTGTAGTCAAGCAAAAATAACAAAGAGCAAACATAAATCAGTAATAAGGGAATCTGAACCAATGGACCTTATACATTCTGATATTTGTGAACTAGATGGAACATTGACTAGGAATAACAAACGATACTTTATCACTTTTATTGATGATTGTTCTGACTACACATTTGTTTATTTAATGAAGAATAAAATTGATGCATTTGATATGTTTAAAGTGTTTGTTAATGAAGTTGAAAATCAGTTTAACAAGAAAATCAAGAGATTTCGTAGTGATAGGGGAACATAATATAATTCTAGTTTATTTAATGAATTTTATAAACAACACGGAATTATACATGAAACGACTGCGCCATATTCCCCTGAAATGAATGGTAAAGCAGAAAGAAAGAATAGAACTCTTACTGAACTAGTTGTTGCTATTATGTTGACCTCTGGCGCCGCTACTCATTGGTGGGGGGAAATTATATTGACTGTTTGTTTTGTTCTAAATAGAGTTCCCAAATCTAAAAGAGATATCTCTGCTTATGAGATATTAAAGAAAAGACATCCAAACCTGTCTTATTTGAGAACTTGGGGATGTCTAGCATATGTCCGTAAACCGGACCCGAAGCGAGTTAAACTTGCTAGTAGAGCCTATGAATGCGTATTCATCGGTTATACAACAAACAGTAAGGCATATAGATTTTACGATCTAAATGCAAAAGTGATCATAGAATCTAATAATGCAGATTTCTATGAAAATAAATTTCCTTTTAAATTAAGAAATAGTGGGGGCACTATACAGAGTCAGATTCCTGAATCGAGTCACATTCCTGTGATACAAAATGAGAATAGCAATGACGAAGTACAAATTGAGCTTCGAAGAAGTAAACGAGCAAGAGTTGCTAAAGACTATGGTCCGGATTATTCGGCCTATATAGTAGATGAAGATCCAGCAAATCTTCAAGAAGCCTTGTCATCGATGGATGCAGATCTATGGCAAGAAGCTATTAACGATGAGATGGATTCTTTAGAATCCAATAAAACATGGCACTTGGTAGACTTGCCTCCTGGCTGCAAACCGATTGGTTGTAAGTGGATTTAGAAAAAGAAACTGAAACCTGACGGCACTGTTGATAAATACAAGGCTCGCCTTGTAGCCAAAGGTTTTAGGCAAAGAGAAAATATAGATTTCTTCGACACCTTTTCTCCCGTCACTAGAATAACATCCATTCGAGTACTTATTTCAATTGCTGCTATTTTTAACTTGGTTGTACACCAAATGGATGTTAAAACCGCTTTCTTAAATGGTGACTTAGAAGAAGAAATCTATATGGAATAACCTGAAGGATTTGTAGTACATGGACAAGAAACAAAGGTTTGTAAATTAGAAAAATCTTTGTATGGTCTTAAACAAGCTCCGAGGCAATGGCATGAAAAGTTTGATAACTTAATGGTATCGAATGAGTTCAAACTCAACGAGAGTGACAAATGCATTTATTACAAGACTAATGGTAACATTTGCACTATAATATGTCTCTATGTAGATGACATGTTAATATTTGGATCAAACCTCTCTGCTGTAAATACCGTGAAATCATTGTTGTGCAACAACTTTGATATGAAAGACCTTGGAGAAGCGAGTGTGATTCTCGGAATCAAAATCACTCGGTCTGAAAAAGGAATTTCCCTAGATCAATCTCACTAAGTGGAAAAGATCTTAAAGAAATATGATTACTTTGACCGTAAAGAAGCGAACACTCTGTGTGACGCTAGTGTAAAACTCTTTAAGAACACTGGCGAAAGTATTAGACAATCAGAGTATGCGAGCATCATTGGCAGTCTTAGATATGTCACTGATTGCACTCGACCCGACATTGCATATGCCGTGGGACAGTTGTGCCGGTTTACAAGTAGACCTGGTAATGAGCACTGGCAGGCTATAAATAGAGTCATGGGATATCTTAAAAAGACCATGAATCTCGGACTACATTATCAGAGATTTCCTGCCGTACTTGAAGGATACAGTGACGCTGACTGGAACACCTTGTCAGATGATTCCAAAGCAACTAGCGGCTTTATATTTAGTATAGCCGGAGGAGCTGTATCATGGAAGTCAAAGAAACAGACTATTTTGGCTCAGTCCACCATGTAGTCTGAAATGATAGCACTAGCAACAGCTAGTGAAGAAGCAAGCTGGTTGAGATGCTTCCTATCTGAGATTCCCTTGTGGGAAAAACCAATGCCAGCTGTGTTGATTCACTGCGATAGTACCGCGGCTATCGCTAAAATTGAGAACCGTTACTATAACGGAAAAAGACGTCAAATTAGAAGGAAGCACAGTACCGTGAGAGATTTACTCACTAAAGGTGCTGTTATAGTGGATCATGTACGCACTGATGATAACTTAGCCGATCCTTTGACGAAAGGATTAGCTAGAGAGAAAGTCTACAATACATCTGTTAAGATGGGACTAATGCCTACGAATTACTGATGATGGTAACCCAACCTAAAAGACTGGAGATCCCAAGAATTAGGTTCCAATGGGTAAACAACAAGTCGTGAGTAATAGGACATGAACATGTAAGGATAAGAGGCATGAATCCTGATCTGAGAGAGGATGAGTTAATGAAACTCTTAATGAGATCTATACTTTTTATGAGTGGAGTATTTCAGGAGTACTCTTGATAGACTCACCTATATGAATGTGGAACTGAGGCCGGTTCCTATGGAGTTTTGAGGTGAACTCCTAGATCGTTCATGAAACTGGGATACACGTGCAGGGCCATTAAAGCACGGGCTTTAGAATACACCTTAAGAGAGGTTGTGTGCTGGTTTGAGAAAAATCTGAGATAGAGTTCCAAGACTTAAAGTCACTCTTGTTGAATCAGGCTCTTACTGGCTATGTAGAGGTTCCAAGACGTAGTTCACCTTTGCTTATGCACAATCTTACAGAAACGTTTTAACGTTATCTCTGAAACAACTTTTTTAAATTCAAGTGGGGGATTGTTGGAACATGATGTGAAGATTGGAGGAAAAACTTGGTATGTGAAATAAACACAAATGTGAACCAATGTGTGGTGTGAATTTGAAAAAGTTTCTAAGTCCCACATTGGATAGATCACCAAGAGTGATAGTGTTTATAAGTAGGAAAGTGACCTTATGGTTTGGGCCCCAAGGGGTACCCAGTTTTGTGCGACGGAGGAGCCCATACACAATGCTGAATATCACACGCGCGCCGCCGCCGCCGTCCGTCCGGCCGGCTCGGCTCGGATCGGGCCGGGCTTGGGCTTGGTGATATATTAATTTTTTAGAAGTGAAAAAATAATTATTAATTAATTATTTTTTGCTATCGAATGGGTATGATTTTCGCACGTTTTTTAAAAGACCAAGTCCTGAACGGGTATATACCCGTTACTGCTCCAACTCAGTCAATAACTGAGTGCCTAAAAATCTGGCCACGTTTTTGTGTGCTGGCTGATTCAAAGGCTCCACTGATTCCTCCTCATCAGTTACTTTCTTTCATCTATAAATACAGTTCATTCATCAGAATTTTTTCTTTACGAAAATTATCTCTCTGTTCAATTCATTCTTCTTCTCTCACTAAATATTTTCTTCAGTAAATTATTTATCGTTCTTGTTGTTTCAGAATAGTGGTTGCTGCCGCTAAGAATTGATATTCGTATATCAATATATCGATCTGGTTTGTTAAACCAGAGAAAGGTGTCTTTCTGTCCGTTTTCTTCTGTGCAGTTGAAAACGGTATTATTTGCTTTGGCTGTTTTATCCTGGGGACTTCACGGTTTTTATTGAACTACACTGCACAATTTCGAGTAGTTCCGTGAAACGTCTTAAAGAGAGCGTATTGATCCGCGACTCGGCCAATAATTTGTTCGTTGCTGTTTTTGAAAACCGTTTTTTATTTAATTCGAAAAATTCTGTTTTTAACATTAACCCACATCATTTTATTTTGTGAATAATTTTTTGCACTCATGCTTATTTATGTAGCAAATTTTTATCCTATTTGTTATGAATATTTTTTATGGATAGGTCCAGATGACATCCCTACATATTGACTTAATGTAGCGTTAACATCTAAAATATTAACTCAACTACTTAAATAATTGAAGAATCAATGTTTGACTACATATTAAGAATGAAAAATCTTTTCCTTCCGTCCTTTAGGCTTATCTTTAGCAATTTAATTTATCTTTTAAGGCAAAAATATTTCAACCATCGATAAGTTTTTATCCATTCGCCACAAATTTTAGAAAACCTCTATGATACAATAAACTGTTATTAATTTTAAAAGATTTTGTATTTTAGTTGCGGTTTGAATCCTCTCATTTGACATATGAGAGTCTATTCAAATCACTAATCTTCTATCAAAATGTAGAGTTCACACCAAAGTAAAAGGAGGAAAAAAAAAGAGAATTAAGGTTGAGATTGATAAAGACAAGTACACAAAACAAAAAATAAATAAAAATAGAGGGAATGTTACCCTTCAGAACCACTAGCCAAATATTAGAGATGTCCCTTATCCCCATCCATTGTGTAGTGCCTTTCCCTTCCCCATCATAACTTCAATAAGAATCTTTTCATGGTTGAGTCACCATGTTTAATGTAGTATTTTGCTGCTCAAAATTGTTATAGGACATTTTAATCTAGAAAATTTGTAAAATAGTAAGTTTTCGACACAATTCAATTATTTCTTTTTATTTTTTTATTATTATGAGTCATGCTAACTAATGTCTCTAAAATACTACACTAATTAAAAAAGTCAAAAAGGTAAATTTTATATTGAAAATAATATTTTCTGCATTTTAAAAAGATCGAAAGATATATCAAGTATGATATTAAGTCTCATATTAGTTGACTGATTGATGTTGAACAATATAAAAGTGAGATCACCCATAAATTTAATGTCTTAAAGTTTTGGATGAAAACATGGTTTCAAAGTCACTTGTGTAGTTGCTTTTAGTCTAATATGTTGATCCAATTCAGTGAGACTCTTCCCTCACGACCCAATTGTGGTATCAGAGTCATGGTTTGACTAGGGGGGGTCGGGGACTAAATCATAATATTAGATCAACTATAGGATATGAAAACTAATATTTAAAGAGAAAATATTAAATTTTAAGTATGAATGACTAAGTCGCATAATGCTAAATGACATATATCTGAGAGAGGTAATTTTGTTGTATTTTTCAAACTCCTTTAAACTCCCCAATTTTTTTTTTTATTTGTATGCATTATATTGTCATTGTTGTTAATCAACTTATTATAATAATATAAAAAAAAAACTATAATGTTTAAAACGAATCAGTTATTTTTAGATTTTTTAAGAGAAGTTTCAACTCCATAACCATTCACTCATGCTTCATTAATTAGATATAATTATTTAATCATAGTAACCTACCATGTTTCGACATTAATAAAAACGCAGCTTGAATAGAATTGCATTTTAAATGTTGTACTAGTAGTACTGTAGTACTTTCTTTAATAACAAGTCTTCAAAACTACTCTACCACTAGTTACAAATTATAATTAGGCGTCTGAGTAATTATCCATTATTGAATTGAAATCTTTTACTACATGCCTAGACCATTTTGTCCTACACGAGAATTATAATACTACACGGCTGCACGGTATACACGTGCATAAATCGCCCTATCAACTAAAATTGATAATAATATATGTCATTATTAAAAACAAGACAAAATACATGTGTAGATCCTTTAAGGCAAAATTATACTAATGCTCATTTATCTTATTTGTTTGTAACACTTTAATCTTTTATCTATTTTTTTGTCACGTTTAAATCTTTTATTTTTTATAATGTACACATATACATCCTTTTTAAGAAAAAATCTGGAAAATGTATAAAGATATAAATATCTTCATCACCATCTTCATATCTTCATATCTTCATCTTCATCATCATCTTCTTCCTTAAATATACCTCCAAAGTAGCATAAATCTCTGTTTTATGTTCTCCTTAATCTATTTTTAAACTCAAAAATCAAGATCCCCAAATTTTCAATAAACCTTAAAAATTTATTTGTTGTTGCGGTTGATGAAGAAGCTTCAGAAATCCCCCAATAACTCTTGCGTAATTTTTCCATTTGTTTTAATGAAGTTTTTCATAACTAAATAGGGTAACGATGGATCACTAGACACGGTAAATAATATAAATGTACATTGAATTCGAAGAATATTATTAAGGGTTTGAGGTTAATAACATGTCAATTTGATCATGTCCTGCTTTCCAAGATTATGACAGTATGTAATATGGAACTTCTAGTATACACAAAATTCTATTTTGATATGAAGGAAAGAGGGAGTTGTGGTTTGGGATGAATTATGGAGGTTCCATTACAAACAACTATTTAGAGTTTATTGAAAATTTGGGTATTTTGATTTTTGAGTTTAGAACGAGATTAAGGAGAACATAAAACAAAGATTTATGTTACTTGGAGGTGTATTTGAGTGGAAATTGATTTTGATTTAAGGAAGAAGATGATAATGAAGACGAAAATATTCATATCTTCATACATTTTTCAGATTTTTTCTTAAAAAGGATGTATATGTGCACATTATAAAACATAAAGGACTTAAACGTGACAAAAAAATATAAAGGACTGAAATGTTACAAATAAATAAGATAAAGGATCATTAGTGTAATTTTGCCGTCCTTTAAATTTTGCGTTTGTATTAGATATTTCTTTTATGTTCTTTTGCTTTAAGTAGGTCTTTTAAATTTTTAAAATGTATTATTTAGGTCCTTCCATTACAAAAAAATACGTGTTTAAATAAAATAGATTATGGCTCTGTTTGGTAAAAAATAGCGGATAGCTGATAAACTAGCTTATAGCGTATGAGCTTATATCGAATAAGCTAGTTGATTGAATTTGTAGTGTTTGATAAAATCAGCGGTTGAACTAGCTTATAAGTATGAAATGACACAAAAAAGATATGTTTAATTAATATTTTATTTTTTTCAAGTAAGATGATAGGGGTAAAATTGGAAGAAAATATCATAAGTTATAAGCTCATAAGCTACTTGAAATAGCATTTGAAAAATAAGCTATAAGCTAGTAAAATAAGTTATAAGTTCTTTTTTAAAAACGGTTACCAAACAGAGCTTTTAGCTTAGCTATAAGCTAGCTTATTTAGCTTACCAAACAGAGCTTATATGATTTATTCATTTTGTATTTATGTATCATCTAGATCGTTCCACGTCATCAAATTAACGTTCACATCATCTTTTTGTAACGGAATATAACAGAATGACCTAGGTGATATAAAAAACCTTAAAGAACCCATTTGATATAAATGCAAAACTTAAAGATCTATACATACATTTGGCCTAAAAAAAATGAAAACTAATAATATCACACGTTGAAAAGGAGAGAGGATTAAGGAATTCAAAAACTAAAACACTCCTAATTATAATTTAGAATCTAAGTGGCTAGTTCATCACTAATGTGCTGTTCTAAACCGGCACGTCATTTCTAACACGGTTCAATCCGTCAAAGCCTACTCTTTTCTTAGAATATAAGTGGCTAGTTCATCACACTTTGAATGTCTATCGAATTGTAACTTCCAAAATATTAAATAAATAAAAAAAGAAAAAATAAGGTCACTTCAAAACATACGTTCCAAAATTAATTAATTTCGAAAAAACACTTTTAGGCATAATTTGGTAAGAATGGGGGACCCTAGAGTAATATAGGGGCCAAAATAGCAATTTTCTTTTTCTTTTCACCTAATAAGACTCTCACTCTTTGTTACTCTTCAAATTCCTCAATTGTTTAGATTATGACTTTATTTCTTTGTGGTTTGTCATTCTCTGCAGTCTTTTACTTTTTATTTTTTAAGCAGAAGAAAAAATATATTAGGCAAAAAAGGTACAAAAAGCTGAGAGGGCATAAACCTAACTCAGCAACCACAATGTAATAATCGGCTTTAATCGGGTATTACAACAATAATCAACCTACACAAAAGTGGTAAACAACTCCAAATGCTATGCAGACAAATACACACCAAGAACACAACCCAACAAACCCAACATGGGATATGAAATCAGATTGCAAAAAAAAAGTAATAGACACTAGACTAGACATGACAATTCATTATTAATATATTATCAAATATAGACTTCCATTTTTTCAATATTCGAAATTATTTTGGGTGCTTTAAATCTACTAAATAGTAATAGACACTAGACATGACAATTTCAATTGTATTGTGCTTGATTTTAATTAAAATTGTTCCTGAGACAAAATAAATTAGGAGACAAAGGATCAGACAAAATGTTATCCGCCTAAATTATCTAAAATACCAAAATAATATTTTGTCACAAGACACGATGCAAAATAAAATTTATTAAATACCTTAAATATTTATTCTGTATTATTTTAACTTGCAATTAAATTTTATAGATCAAATAGACTCTTATAATCACTTTGAGGCGGAGCTATTTTTTTGTATTTTGTATGGTACTCTCCTCCGGTTACAAATATAAACAAAAAATATATTTATTGAATAATATATGTATTTGGTCTGTATTATAGTTCAGATACATCAATTGTTTAATGAATCAAGCGCAATTTATATTTTGCTTATATTTATGGTCGGAGAACGTACATATGTAAACTATGCCTAAATAAAGGATTTACTGTAGTAGATGGGTGTGACCAAAAAAGAAATATTGGGAGTGAGATAAAGTACATGTGATTTGTGAATATTGGATTTGGATCCTCTCTAATTTTTTTCTCTTATGTTGGTCATGTGGTAGATCTTAACCATTCATTTACTTACTTTCTCTCTTTTCTTAGGTATTTTTGTATTCTTTGTAATTTAGTAACCATTGAATTAAGAAAAGGAGAGAAAACATTGGAGAAAAAATTGGAGAGGATCCAAATCCGTGAATATTACAGTAAAGAAGAAGTAACGCGTAGCTTCGTTCTGTGATTCATATTCACGATTCATCCTTGACTTGCCTGATTAGAAGAGTAGAGTGAGTCAGTTTCATTCTCATACCCACGTGTATTCTTATT
Organism: Trifolium repens; assembly: GCA_030408175.1. Classification (NCBI taxonomy): domain Eukaryota; kingdom Viridiplantae; phylum Streptophyta; class Magnoliopsida; order Fabales; family Fabaceae; genus Trifolium; species Trifolium repens. The sequence continues at coordinate 37,632,866 of CP125848.1, read as the reverse complement.
CGTCAAACACGACCATTGACGATGTTTAATTTAATCTTCGCAAATCATTAAGAACCCCACATGTTATAATGGTCCCCTCTTCCCCTTTGTTTGATAGAGCAACAAATTCAGCAAGTTGTTTTCGTTTTCATTGCGATTCACGTTTCTGTCGCACATCTTGTAATAGATTTTTTTACCAAACAGTCCCCCCTTTTGTTAATTATTCCCGTAGTGCCCCCTTTTGAGAAAAAATCCCGTAGTGCCCCCCTTTACCCCCCAATACCCTCCCTTTTCAGACACAAATTGGCCCACACAGGATGGAGCCATTCACAATGGCGCCAGTTGACCTGGGATGGCGCCAGTCAGAGTGGAGCCAACTGCCACATGTCAGACAGCGTCAGCTGCTGTCCCCTGCATGCACAGCACTGCTGTCCCCCCTTTTTTCACCCTCTATTTATTTTATCACAAATGGCCTGGCAATAAATAAATTTAATTTACGATAAAAAATTTATAATAACAGAAAATTAGATGATAAAAAATAGAAATATTATATATTAAATTTTTTTTTATTACAATTGGTCTAATGTCGCTGATTACCATCACCAGGTCTAAATCTATGTGAACCAGTGCCACACGGTGGAGGATAACCTTGTCGATGTCCTAGTCCATATTGTTGTTGATTATCCTCCTCCGGTTGAGGCCTAGTCACCTCCAAGTCCATAAAATTATGCACTCGTGTCGGTTGATTATATTGAACCGCAGCCGATGACGAACCTTGACCACCAAGATCATGCGTTGAACTTTGTAAACACTCAGCCCATGATCCATACATAAGATTGTTGAACATATCTTGGAAGACTTCTTGGGTTGGTTGGGGTTGTGTGGGTTGGTAGGGAGTTGTGTCTTGGATGTTTGCGTAATGTTCATTGTGGTTGTTGAGATTTTGGTTGATTTGTCACTTTTTAATTTAAAACTCATGATTACCATGCTCAAGCTCCATTGGGAAGGATTGAATTTTTTATCATTATAACATTTTCTACAATCAAGTGTTACCATTGGAAAAAAGATAAAGTATTAAAAAATATATTTTTAATAAAAGTTCAACACACGACATCAATATATTTATAATAAATTTTAAATTTCATTTTAAAATATATAAATGTTTACATTCATACGAAATTAAAAAATTAAATTGCACAAACATACACCATAGTAAAATTACCTAACATAAATATAAACCACGATAAAACAACAATAGTATAGAGTGTTGTATTTATAGAAGGAGTTGATAGTTGAAAAAAACAAAAATTTAATATTAAAAACGAAAAAAAAAAAAAAGAGGAAAAAGCTGTGCTGTGCATGCAGGGGACAGCAGCTGACGCTGTCTGACATGTGGCAGTTGGCTCCACTCTGACTGGCGCCATCCCAGGTCAACTGGCGCCATTGTGAATGGCTCCATCCTGTGTGGGCCAGTTTGTGTCTGAAAAGGGAGGGTATTGGGGGGTAAAGGGGGGCACTACGGGATTTTTTCTCAAAAGGGGGGCACTACGGGAATAATTAACAAAAGGGGGGACTGTTTGGTAAAAAAATCTAAAACATACTCTACCTTTATTTATAGGGTCTTGCTAACGAGTGCCCCCGGGGCACTCTTTAAGCATACCATTTAAAGAAACTTTTTATTCAAAAAGTTAAATACTACAATTTCCAATGCGTTGACTTTACAAATTCCAATAAAAATTCTATAAAACACTTACTATTTAAGGGCTTAAAGAGTGCTCCGGGGGCACTCGTTAGCATTTGCCTTATTTATAAGCAAAAATTGCTTTTCAAATTTATTGGATAAGTAATGTATCAAATTTAGATTTAAGTTTTTTTTTTTGAATAGACCAAAATGAGATATATTTATAAAAATAATCCCAATCACCCGAGCACAAGATGTGTTAAGGTAGACTATCAATGTCTACAAAGAGTTACAAAACAATACAAAAGAGCAAAATAGTCACCCAACAAACAGTTCAAACAAGACCCAAACACAACAAAGGACTAGACCACCAGCTATGATAGTTAGAAGCTAAAGTAATATTTGTCGCCTTCAACCATCGGAAAGAAAAGAGTTTGATCTTGTCCAATAATTGTTGAGGAGAGCTTGCCGAGCCTCGGAACAATCTGTGGTTTCTCTCTGTCCAAACAACCCAAACACAAGCAAGCCAAATGAGCTGCAAAAAGGACTGTCGCGCCCGTGAACCGCCTGCTAAAAATGTAAACTGAACAAAATGATCCCGAAGGGAAGTGTACTCCATCTCCGGAATGTCAAGCCACGAGTGCACTAATGCCCAGAGAGAGCCGAATGTCCCAATTTTCATACATTAGTTATTAAATGAACCTAAAAAGTAACTTTTAGGTATCAATATTAAATTTGTAGCTAACAACAATAAATATTAGACATAACTAGTCCTTTACATTAATCTAGATTTTAATTTAAAATATCAAATTTCCAAAAGTTTATATAAAACAACTTATGACTTTATTTAAATAAATAAATTTTTATGTATTATTTTATAAGTTTGTTAAAGTAGTTTATAAAAATATATTTTGTTAGTTACAGATTTTTTGTAAATTAGTTATTGATAGGTCGTAGTATAGATTGAGCGGCAAATTATCTAGCAATATATTTCATAACTAATTTGTAACTAATATGACTTAAATATCATTTTCGTCCCAGTATATTCGCGATTTTTTTGTTTTAGTCCCTGCATCTTTTTTTGTTGCAAATAAATTCCTGAATGTACAAATTTTCTTGGTTTTAGTCCATGTCTACTACCGTTACAAAAAATGTTGATTTGTCAAACGTTTACACACGGGGCTACTATGAAGTGTCAAGTTAAGCTGATCCGGTCATAAATGAATGACCAAAATCACAGTTAGGATAGAAAGAAAATGCATACTTACACCGTAATTTTGTTTCAATTTTTATCAAGATTTGATTTTGATCCTTCATTTATGATCAGATCAGCTTAACTTGACACATCATAGTGACCATGTGTGCAAACGTTTGACAAATCAACGTTTTTCGTAATGTGTGGCAGACGACAAAGACTAAAACCAACAAATTTAGTATATTCAGAGACTTATTTGTAATAAAAAATTACACATGGACTAAAACCAAAAAATTGTGAATATACAAGGTCAAACGTGTTTGTGTATTTCGTTAAAGTGTCTCTATATAGCTATTTTGTTAAGGTTTGTGTCTGTGTATTTCGTTTCAAAGTTTCGACAGAGTTGGGACGCATATTTAACACATAAATATGTGAAGTGCATAATAAATTATGTTTTTCGTTTAAAATTTGTCTCAATTTTTCACAAGACTTTTGGACGAAATTAATTGCAAAAATAAATAATTAATAAATGTACGTGTTTTGTCCAAAATCCGCCTTTTTCTTTCTATGGTAGTTGGAATGAATTCATCTTGTACTTAAATTTTAGGGTACATAATTCAATTTTTATAGAAGGCAAAAATTCTACAGAAAGAGAAGTAGAGAAGATCGTATGATACAATGTCGGGTCCCCTACTAAATAAAAGAAGGGGCTCGGGCTATTACAATCTTGGTTAAAGCCTCGAGGCTTTTTTGTTCTCTTTATTTTAGTATAGACTCGTTTTTTGTTATGCACACCTTGTGCTCAGCTCCTTTTTGTTAAACTCTTTTTTATTTGACTTCTTTAAAAAATAAAATAGTTAATATGCAGGTTGTCAAAACCAAACCGGATCGGCCGGTCGGACCTGTCGAACCTGTCATATATCCGGTCTGGTCAAGCCTGGAAATCGGCACGCACGAGAACTGGTGAAAAATCAGTCGAACTGGGAAAAAGCATAAAATTGTCTGGTTCAGGCGGTTCGATGGTTCCGTTTGCTTAAAAAGAAAATTAAAAAGAGGTCAAAAGGACGCCTTTTTTTTCTTTTATTATGAAGAACTTGATGAACATTTAGTTATTATGTAAGAAGTTGACACTATGTTTTGATAAACATTTATGTTTTTATGTATGAACTTGACACTATGTTGCTCATGGATGTTATGATACTATTTTGCGTTATCGAATCTAATTACTTAGTTATTATGTAATTTCTAATTTGGTTTGGATTAGAAATTTTATGTCTAGTGTACTAAAATTTTAATTTTATATTGAGTTTATTATATTTCATCTTTTTTATGTGTGAAACTAAGAAATATTGAGTCATTATTTATAAACTAGGACCCAACCACTTAAACTGATAAGCTCACTGGTTCAATAATTGGTCCGGTTTTAACAACCTTAAATATGCTAAAAAAAAATGGATCAAATAGTCTAGTGGCTAGAATTTTCACCCTTAAAGTGGATAAGTGAAATAATCAGAGTTCGAACCTCAATCTCCTACATATATAATGCAATGTCCTAGCAATTGAGCTAAGCTACAGGAGTAAACATGTTAATTATGTCCTCTAAAAATTAAAATGGGTGGAGTTCTACATTAAACCGCCATGAAAGTTTATGATAGATATAGCATGGAGCACTCTTGTTTATCGTTGGATGTGGAATCCACCTTCTATTTTGTTGGCAACCATTTTATCTGCATGTTTAGTATGAGATCGTAAACGAAAATAAAAGTAAAAATATTATTTGTTTATATTTTGTATGGTAATGAATATTTATTTAATTTGTTTGTTTATATAATTTGCAAAAAGAGTTAATTTGTTATAAAAAGAGTGAAAAGAAACCAAAGATAGATTACTTTCTTCTTTTTTTTTAATAAAATAACAATATATTATTATTTACCTGTGTTAAAGTAAAACAATAATGGATTGATCCAAATGGTAATGGACTTTGTAAAGAATAATAAAGCTCCACTAATTATGCAATCCAAGTCAGCAAAGTCAAAGCAACCGTTGGAGGACAATCTCAATGAATGCATAGCATTAATCCATGGAATCAAATCAAATAATTACCATATAATATCTTAATGACATTTCCTCATTTGTATTATTACCGTTAACTATATCCAGCTATATATGTATAGCACCTATCATGTATGAAAATAATATAGTGGAATAATTCTAAATTTCATTATGGTATCAGTGGAAGAGAATTCAACAACCATAAACATTGGTGAACCAAAACTCACGATTTCCTCCTTTCACCAATGTAGTAGTCTTGTTTCAATCAAATTATCCACTACAAATTTTCTATTATGGAAATCTCAAATACTCCCACTCATTAGAAGCCTCAACCTTGAGCATCACATTACAAGTTTTGAAAAACCAGCAGATGAAGTCACTGATTCTGCAGGAAAAACAACAAAAAATGCTCAAAAAGTGCAATGGGTGATGAATGATGGACTACTTACTTCATGGCTTCTTAGTAACATGAAAGAAGAAGTTCTAAGCATGATCTATGGAGGGGACACAGCTTATTCAATATGGACAACAGTCCATGATCAACTGTTGCCTAACACAGAAGACAGTGAGGCTCAGTTGAAAAACAACTTATACGGCTTATCAAAGGGAACTCTATCCTTGGATGAATACATACGAAAATTCAAGGAAATATGTGACAAACTTGCAGCAATTGGCAAACCACTCTCAGATGTGGACAAAGTTTTTCAAGTCTCAAAAGGGCTTGGAAGCAAATACAAGGATTTTAGAATTGCGGTTTTATCAAAACCCCCATATCCTTCCTTTAATCAGTTTATCATGTCTTTGCAGAATTTTGAACAGGTTTACCTTGAGGAAGAAAAACCATCCCTTGATCATAATCATGCCTTTTTTACCTTCCGAGGAAGAAGAAGAAATATGCGCGGTGGTAGAGGAAATTATAGAGGACGTCACACACAAAGTTTTGTGCACAATCATCCTCGTAGCAGCCACAACTATCAAGCTCTCAACTCCAAAATTCCACCAAATTCCAACAATAACTGGAAGGGACCACCAAGACAACAAACTAAGGAAGCATGTCAAATATGTGGCAGAACTAATCACATTGCCAAAACCTGTCATTACAGATATGAATACAACACTAGTGTAGATGAAAACACTCAAGAAGCATTGGTAGCATTGAATCTAAATGATGATAATGATCCAACCTTTTATGTTGACTCTGGAGCTACCACCCACATGACAAGTCAAGGAGGTAAGTTACGAAATCTCAAACCATATTTTGGCACTAGCTCAGTTTTTGTGGGTAATGGGCAAGATTTACCTATTACCCATAAAGGTAAAGCTTTGCTTAAAACCACACAAGGTAAGCTTCACTTGAACAATATTTTAGTTGTTCCTAAACTCAAAAAGAATTTGTTATCTGTAAGTCAACTTATTAATGATAATGATTGTATCTTTGAGTTTAATTCTAATGGTTTCACTATTAAGGATCAGAAGCAAAGAACCTTGGCCAAAGGACATAAACAAGGGAACCTATATGCCCTTAATGGAGAGAAGATTGAAGCTCTTACGACCACTAAAGATGAATCATCTGAGACATGGCATGCTCATTTGGGACATCCAAATTTAAAATTTCTGCTTACTTTAGAAAATAAACAAGCCATCAGTATTTCAAATTGGCTAACAAAAAATAATCTATGTAATAGTTGTCAATTTGGAAAACAATGCAAGCTTTCGTTCAATAAATCTAGTTCTGTTTCAAGTTTTCCTTTAGAAAAAATTCATAGTGATTTATGGGGACCTTCTCTCATCCTTTCCTCTCAAAAGTTTCAGTACTATGTAATTTTTGTAGATGATTTTACTCGCTACACGTGGTTATATCCGTTAAAGAAAAAATCTGACTTTTATAATTGTTTTCTTAAATTTCAAGCTTTTGTTGAGAAACACTTTGACAGAAAGATCAAAATTTTTCAAAGTGATGGTGGTGGAGAATTCACTTCAAATGCATTTATGAATCATTTAGCTTATAATGGCATTACTCAACAACTATCATGTCCTCACACACCGGAGCAAAACGGTCTTGCAGAACGCAAACATCGCCACATTGTTGAAAGAGGCTTAACTTTACTTTTTCATGCCAATGTTCCTTTAAAACTTTGGGTTGATGCCTTCCTAACAGCTGTCTATCTTATTAATCGATTACCACTTTCATCTATTGGTAAGGAAACTCCATACTCTAAACTTTTTGGTAAGAATCCTGATTATTCGGGACTTCGAATTTTCGGTTGTCAATGCTTTCCATATTTGAAAACACCTGGATTACATAAATTTTCTAGAAAAACTGGTTCTTGCATCTTTATAGGATATAGTCCTCTTCATAAAGGGTATCGTTGTCTTGATCCTAATACTAATCGTGTTTATATTTCTCGTCATGTAGTATTCAATGAACACAATTTTCCTTTTATGTCTAACACAAACTCCACACACTCACAAGTTTATGATTCGTCTGTTACTACATTTCCTAACTCTGATGAATGGCTTGCAGGGAGCATAAATGATACCTCATCACAAGATGATTCACCAACTAACCCTTCAAAATTTATAGTTCTAGATCCCATTGAACCTTCCTCCTCCAATTCCTTTTACCCTGTCTCAACATCTATTAATCCAGACCCCATTATATCACCAAATTCAGACCCCATTACAGTTGAACCTGAAGTAGGTAGATCATTAGAAACCTCCCCTTTATCTCAAGAAATGGATGATATGCCTTTGGTGGACAATGCATCTTCACCTCATCCTACTCCTACTCCTACTATAACTACTACTAAACCCACTAGAGACAAACGCCCACCACCCTATCTATCAAATTAAGATTGCCCAACTCTTAAGAAACCTACACAATCTCATGATGCCCTTATCGTTTCAAATGATGAGCCCAAAAGCTATAAAACTGCTCTTAAATACACAAATTGGAAAACAGCCATGCAAGATGAAATTGATGCCCTTCATCATAATCACACTTGGTCTCTTGTACCTCGACCACCTAATACGAATGTGGTGGGTTCCAAATGGATCTTTCGTACTAAGTTTAAAGAAGACGGAACTATCGATAGATTTAAAGCTCGGTTAGTAGCTAAAGGATATACACAAATTCCCGGCGTTGATTTTGGAGAAACGTTTAGTCCAGTGGTTAAAGCTCCAACCATTCGAGTTATCCTCTCTCTAGCTGTGCGTTTCAAGTGGCCTCTCAGACAATTAGACGTCAAAAATGCCTTCTTACACGGCAAGCTTAATGAACGTGTCTACATGGAACAACCACCTGGCTTTGTGCATACACAATGTCCTGACCATGTTTGTCTCCTTCATAAATCCATCTACGGTCTTAAACAAGCACCTCGTGCCTGGTTTGCAAAACTTTCTACTTGTCTTATTTCTATTGGTTTTATATGTAGTAAAGCAGACTCATCACTCTTCATTTATCGCCATGGTACTATTTTAACTTTTCTTCTTGTCTATGTAGATGATGTTATCATTACAGGCAATACTCCAACCTTTATAACAAGTCTTATCAAACGACTCAACGATGAATTTGCTCTTAAAGACTTGAGACAACTTAGTTACTTCCTCGGTCTTGAAGTCAGATACTTTCCTGGAGGTCTTATAGTTTCCCAAACAAAATATGCACGAGATCTTCTAGCAAAAGCCAACATGCTTGAAGCCTCAAAGATCAAGACTCCAATTAGTCCTAAACCAATAGAATTGCATGATGACAATGACCATGTGGATCCTACTGAATATCGCCGCATATGTGGCTCTCTCCAATATCTCACCTTTACTAGACCAGACATCACACATGCAGTTAATCTTGTCTGCCAACATTTTCAAACTCCAACCAAAAAGGATCTACGTGCCGTCAAACGAATTTTGCGCTATATCAAAGGAACTCTAACACATGGTCTACGATTTTTATTTCAAAGCTCTCTAACCATTAATGCTTTTTGTGATGCAGATTGGGCTGGATGTCCGACCACTAGACGAAGCACCACTGGCTACTGCATCTTCCTTGGATCAAATTGTATATCTTGGGCTTCAAAGAAACAACCCACCGTCTCTCGTTCAAGCACTGAAGCAGAATATAGAGCCTTAGCTACCACTGCTGCTGAAATTACATGGCTTCAACATCTCTTTCATGAACTCAACATCACTCTTGAACGATGTCCTCTTCTTCTTTGTGACAACCAAAGTGCGATTCACTTGTCCCATAATCCAGTGCTCCACGCTCGAACCAAGCATATTGAAATTGACTACCACTACATTCGAGAAAAAGTTACTGCGGGTAACCTTATACTTCAATATATCCCTACAAGGAAGCAAATTGCGGACGTATTCACCAAAGCATTATGCAAAGACTCCTTTGCCACTTTCTGTTACAAGCTTGGCGTTCATCAACTCATACTGCCAACCTTGAGGGAGGGTGTAAAGAATAATTAAGCTCCACTAATTATGCAATCCAAGTCAGCAAAGTCAAAGCAACCGTTGGAGGACAATCTCAATGAATGCATAGCATTAATCCATGGAATCAAATCAAATAATTACCATATAATATCTTAATGACATTTCCTCATTTGTATTATTACCGTTAACTATACCCAGCTATATATGTATAGCACCTATCATGTATGAAAATAATATAGTGGAATAATTCTAAATTTCATTAGACTTGTCCCTTTAACTAGAGGTGTCAAAATGGATGGGTTGAATTGTTAATGAATGGATCAAAGTAGTCTTTTTATCCATTAACAATCCATTAAAATTCAATTAACGAGTCCAATCTAATTTATCGATTTAGAGATAAAATCCATCAAATCCATCCATTATCATATTTTCAATGGATGAATATCCATCTGATCCATCTACTAAACTATTTTTATTTTATTTTTATTTTTTTAAAACATTTTTATTAATTGATTAACATTTTTTTAGAACAAATTTAGTTATTATTTTAAAAACATATTTTTTATTTTTATGGATTGATGTGTATCTAATTAATCAAACCAATTTCACTTTTGTTGACAAACCTTTGAGACGGAGTATGTTGCTGGCTTGCTGCTACTTACATATACTAATAATTTGAGCTTGATTGTAGGTTGGCCGTTCCGTTTAGTCTGTTCTAAATAAATTCTTAAGTTAAATTGAGAGGTTAACACTTTGCTATCACCTTTTTTTTTGAGAGGTTTGCTATCACTTTTTGATCAATAAAAAAAAGTTAAATTGAATAAATAAATACTAGAGGCCAAACAGGCCCTTTTATATGATTGACATTCTCTGAGTCCAGATCCCCTCCAGTTGTGATACGCTCCAGTTTCCAGTAGTTCCTATAGCAGATATGTGCCACGTGGCCAAAAACAAATCAAGCGGTTCTGACTAAAAGTAGCAACCAGAATACTTTTTAATCATAAAATAGAAGAAAATATCCTTCTCTCTCAACGAAGCCCCTCCATATTCCATCGTTCTCCCTCTTTTTAATCTGCAATTTTTCAATCCACACTCCAGAAAATCTACACGACATGATAGAATGAAGAAATTTCTACAAAATTAAAAACTTGTAGCAAGAGAGCAAGAAAAAGAGGTTTTGCCAGAAGTTACTACGTTTTGTTCGCCGCCAAGGTTACGACGATTTGTTCGCCGGAAGTTACTACGTTTTGTTCGCTGGAAGTTACTACATTTTGTCCTCCACCGACGGCTTCGCCTTAGCACCGCTGTTCCGAATATACATTATCACTTTTTCTCTGTTCTTCTTATAGATTCTTGAAATAAATCTACAAATTCATTCCTCTTATCTTCTTCTTCTAACAATTGAAAAGGAAACAGCTTCTTCTATGATAGCGAGATAAAAATACAACAAAGCTTCTTCTACAATCAGCTTTATAAAAATACAAAAAAACATCACTTTGAGAAGCCAATCTATGGATTGAAACCACCCATTGGAAAGGAAAAAAAATCAAAATATATAAAATAATGCAATATGGTAACGAGATCCAAACTGTGCGACGGCAAGACAAAGTATGGCGGTGGTAACTCGTGACAGTGAAACGGTGTGGTGGTGATGACAAAGAGTGACGGTGAGGCGAAGTGGGTTTCAGATCTTCAATCTGAAGACTATAACCATAGAACATTGTTGAAACGCTTTTCTGTTTTAGGAGTATTTTTTAATTAAAAACATATAAGGAGAACAATGATGAGAGACAGAGAAGGTGAAAGCAGCAGAACGGTGATGAGTGAGGAAGACGAAGTGTTTTAGTGTGTTGTAATGCTGAGGAAGAAGAAGACAAATACGATGTGGTTACAACATTTTTCAAATTCTTAATCCGAGTCATTGGATTCTTTTTTGCCACATGTCACACATCTATTCAATAAACTTGAGGAAATGGAGGATAGAAAAATGGAGGTGATCTGAACTCACATTCTCTATTGTATTAATATAGATAATTACTTAATCTTCTTTTTTATTGTGCTTAATTAATTGATAACTACTTAACCTCCATTTTTGTTGTGCTTAGTTATTAAGAAGAAAAAAAAATAATTTTTTTACTAAAAAAAATTATTAACCAATTTTTTGCTGTGATTAGTTATTAAGAAAAAAAATTATTTTTTTTTACTAAAAAAAACTGAAAACCTACTTTTATGTGGAAGTTATTTTTCAACATATACAAATATTTGAATAAAGTGAAGGGCAAAATTGACAATAAGAAAAGTTCACGCGAAAGGGGATATTCTCTTTATATATTGGTATAAAAAAAATTACTAAAAAAAACTGAAAACTTACTTTTATGTGAAAGTTATTTTTCAACATATACAAATATTTGAATAGAGTGAAGGGCAAAAGTGACAATAAGAAAAGTCCACGCAAAAGGGGGTATTCTCTTTATATATTGGTATAGAAGATATAGATAATAGGGTTAAATAAGTTTTTGATCTTCTAAATATATTGAATTTTGTTTTTAGTCCTTATAAAAATTTTCAACAACTTTTGATCCCTCAGGTTTTTTCTGTCACAATTTTCGATCCCTACTTTAAATCAACTTTTATGTATTTTTATATTTTTGAATGATTTTTTGTACTCATATATTTATAATACGTATTATAAGAACCTCTTCTACAAAAATTTATAATTTTTTTTTACATGAGATGAATTATTTATGAATTTTTAAGGACAAAAAACGAAAATAGTCATGTTTAATTTATGCATTGTCTATAAAATTTAAACTTTTGCAAAAGACATTTCTAACTTGACTGCGGAATATTTTTTGAAAATTTCGAATGATATACATGAGTTAACTGAAAAGCAGAGACCAAAAATATTCATGACCGGAAATATTTGAGGGAATAAAACTTGATGAATTTTTTTAAGAGACTAAAAACAAAAATTGAAATAGTCGTTATAGCGACTAAAAATATATTTAGCCTTAAATAATAATGGTTAAATATTTTTTTGGTCCTTATAAATATCTCAAATTTTATTTTTAGACCTTATAAATTATTTTATTAACTTTTGATCCCTCAAATTTTTCTGTCACAATTTTTAATCCCTATTATAGGGACCAAAAACTTTTTAAAAAAAAGTGAAAAGAAAAACCAATGATTATTAATAAAAGAAAATTGGCTATTAATATTTTTATGATTTATCTTCTCTACGTAGTTAATTAACATGAGTTAAAAAAATAGAATCTAGAGAAAAAAAAATGCAAAACCAAATAAATCTGAGCAAAAAATGCAAAATTAACCATTGTATATAGTCATAAAAATAGAGGTTTATCTTTGTCAACCTACAAATTAGTCGCACGCCATATGTTTTTTCCATTTTATCCTTTCACTACTTAAGTAGTGGGCGATGTAAGAATGAGTAATTTTTAAAAAAAACACCCTATATAAATTTCGTATTTTTATAACATCTGCTACTTAACTAGCGGACGTTATAAAAATACGAAATTTAAGAAAAAAAGCACCCTACATTAAAAAATTTCATTTTTCTAACATCTGCTACTACTACTTAAGTAGCAGACATGATCTTCTCACAAGCTCTTTTTCTATATATTTAGTAGACAATTCTGATGATGTACCTCACGATCTTCTCTACCCCCTCTCTAGTGGAGTTTTTGCCTTCAGATTGAACACGTTCTTGAACCCCATGGTAGTGGTCCGATTGCCACGAAAGACAAAAACTCTACTAGAGAGGGGGTAGAGAAAATTGTGAGATACATCGCCGGAATTGCCTACTAAATTCGTCAAAATGGGCTCGAACTGATACTTATTACTCACTTTACACTCTCAAGTGAATTACTCACTTTAAAGGAGCTTGATATTCAGGGGAGCGAGCCGACTCCTCTAAAGTAAGTAGTTCACTTTGCAATGTAAAGTGAATAAATTCATCTGATAATTATTAATTAAAAGCAGATGTTATAGGTACATCGTAGCAAATCAAATGATTCTTACAATCACAACTATTGATTTTCTTACTTTACATGTTCTTTACTTTAAAGAATTCATATAGAATCTTAAACGTGAAAGTGTGTGTTAAGAGTCTCGGATTAAATAAGATATGACTTGATCTAATCTGTTGATCAGAAAGGTTTGGGCCAACAAATCCTTTACTTGATGATGAGTCTTGATGAGTTGAGCAGCAATTCACACCGAAGGGGGGGGGGGGTTGTACCTGCAGGCGCTCCGATGCTTAAGTCAGTGGAGTGAACAAGTACAGAAAGTGAGAGTATAGAATGAGAATAGAATACCCGACCCTCCAGTGAAGGAGGGTATTTATAGATCCCCCAGCGCTGGGCCAAGGTCCTTGATGACAGGAATTTCTACGGTATTTTTAGTATTATTATTAGTAGTAAAATGACCAAGACAGGCCCAAATACGAAGGAAAACCTACAAAAGCAGGAAAAAGCATCAAGACAGAGTCCAAGATGCAAAAAGACAAGAAAAAGCCCAAAAAATGAAGAAATACAACATTCCATCACAGCACGATGTGTGCCATCGTGCCACGATGAAAGCTCCTTGCACGCCAAGCAATCAGAAGAAATAAATCTTGAGAAAATCTTCCATCGCAGTACGATGCATCACAACGCAGCACGATGGAGTTACTTGGCGCCCAAGCTGATCAAATGCACATGATCAGTTATAAAATTGAACTGAATCTTCACATTGCAGTACAATGGCTTTATCGTGCTGCGATGCCTTGCTGAGGCCCATTACGAAAACTATAAATAGAGCCTCCCTTTCATTGTTTTATTCATTCAGAAATAGTAGAACACTCTCTACTATAAGGAGAGGTTCAGAGGAGCTCTATTGGGCATAGTTTTCTCCCCTTACGGGAAAACTAACTCAGCAAGGTATGATTTCTTTAGGCTTTTGTATTTAGGTTATGAATTCTTGTAATTTAAATATGTAGTCTTTATTATTTATGCCTTAGGTTGTGGTGGAGAAGATGAACTCCCCGATGAATATTTGGAGTCTGTGATTGAGTCTAAGTTATAATAAATGATATTTAAAGTATTATGTTTGTTATTTACTTTCGTGCACTTTAATAACGTATTCTCGTAATCTGGCCGGATAAGCGGGAGCGCCCATAGAATTAATATCAGGCTTCGACTTGGTATGGTCCGGAACTCGTAGTAAATAATGCTAGGTGTATAGAGACGGTAACATCCTGAACTAGTCGCTAACTGAGCGGTTAGAGGAGGAATCATGCACTAGGTCTGATCTGAGCACTTAGAAGATGACAGCCCGATACTAGGACCTAGAGGTTAATTGGTGAAGAACATAATGCATGTTTATAAAAAACTCACTTAGTAATTAGGGTATGTGACACATCGAGGTTATACTGCCAGGATTTCTCCATTGTTGGAGCAAGGAACCGACATTTAGCCCTTATCCTGGTGATGTGCTGTCGCTCATCATGCGGAGAGGCGGTTACCTCATGCATATTGTGTCCTAGTAAATAGGAGCACGTGGTGTATTGTGGCGGCGTATCAACTCCGGGGAAAAGAGCTCGCCAAGTGTCGAGCAGGAGCTCTAAGCCCCATATGACGAGCAGGAACTATGGGCTCTCTATTTCGAGCAGAGCTATGAGCTCCATATAAAGAGCAGAAGCTGTAAGTTCCTTAGGCCGAGCAGAGCTACGAGCAGGGCTACGAGCCCCTTATGTCGAGCATAAGATGGACTGGGCCGGCTCTAGGCCCAGTCCAGAACAGGAGCCCCCCAAGTCTTTGCTCCTAGGCGTAGGAGTAATGACTTAGAGTCTATTGATTCGTCGAGGAGATCCTCAACGTCTTTTTGTCAATCACGAGATTGTGCTCGCGAGAGCTGTTGTTTGTATAGTGGGGACAAAGCGTGCTCGCGTAATTTGTCCTTGTAGAATGGGATTCTGCTCAAACCTGTAATAATGAGTTTGTCCCCGCCAGTTCTTCGCGGAGAGATTTTGTACTCCTGTTTGCAAAGTTGTATTCGCAAAATCCTGGGAAATTTCCTTTGCTCGCGAGATTTGTACTCGCGAAAACAAAGAAGAGTTATCCTTTGCTCGTGAAATTGTGTTCGCATGTTCCTGTATGTTGTGTGCTCGTCGAACTCTTCAAAAGATTTGCTTTGAAAGTCGTGATTTTTCGAGCAGAAAGAAGTGACCTTTGAAGTTACAACCACTTCGTTTCGCGTTTCCACGTGTCAGGCCTACGAAAAGGTGCAATGATGGCTAACACTAGGGGCATTATGACCTCGTTTCACGAGGAAGTGTTGTGACTGTTGGATACAATGCATCCTTTCGTTTTCCCCATGATCAGATCTGGACCTTTAGATCTCCTTTGATCAAGTACGTTAGATCAAGTGAGTGGTCCAGATTGAAGCGGTGTATCTTCTGGTACGCGTAGGCAACCGTTGAAGAAGCGTCTATAAGTATGAAAGAGGAGTGAGAGTCTCAGAAGTTTATTCATTTCAAATTGCCAAAACCCAAAAGTTATTTCTCTCTTGTTTCTGCAAAAATCAAGAGTTTCAAGTTTTAGAAGTTTCAAGAT
Source organism: Trifolium repens (assembly GCA_030408175.1). Taxonomy (NCBI): domain Eukaryota; kingdom Viridiplantae; phylum Streptophyta; class Magnoliopsida; order Fabales; family Fabaceae; genus Trifolium; species Trifolium repens. Next base: position 37,616,911 of record CP125848.1, on the reverse strand, counting down.
TCTCCATCATCTCCTACCTCTCGCATTACAGGTAAGGCTAAGATTTCTCTTTGCAATCATAGTGTTCTGTTTGCATTTGTTTGATTTTGTACTCCGATGGTGTGTTGGTGGTTCACGGTGGTGAATCTATCACCGGAGTGAGCTGTTTGCTTTAGTCCCGCCGCTAATGGTGGTTTTAGGCTGTTTTAACCTTAAATTTGTTGAAAGCATGATTTTTCGATTCTATTTGCATTGTTTTTGTGCGTTTTAGCGCTCTGGCGCCGTCGTTGATCGGTGTTGCGCCGGTGAATGTTCATAGGATTCTTGAAGATCCATGAGTTTTCTGGAAAAATTCCAAGAACATCAAGAACGGGAATGAACAATGTGACAGCGACGATCGTCCCCATTCTTGTCCTCGTAGAAACTTTTGCATGCTTAGAATTTTTGCTGGGGATCTACTCCCCGTTTTAGATTTAAAGGAAAGACTAGGATAGTCTCCCCGTAAATTGTAAGTTTTGCCCAATTGTTGGGGACCTTCTCCCCGTTGAAAATTTAATCTTTGGATAGCAAAATTTCGAGGAGAGTTAGGGGATTTTCGGGGACCTTTTCCCCGTTTGAAACTTAAACTTTAGGTAGCGAAGTTTCGATGAGGATCGTCCCCGTATTTTTGTTCGTTTTAACGCCATTTGTCGAGGGCTTTGGTCGAGGGCAATGTGCTCGCGCCTATCCACGCCCTTTCACTTGAATTGCGGTGGAAGGGTGGATTTGATTTGATTGTCAAATTCACTTTTCTTTCTCTGCCTTTCAAGTAAAATGGGTGACGAGCACGAGGATATTGTGGATCTCGAGCAGGAGGAAGGATCTCCTCGCGCATCCGGGGTGGAAGTGGATAGCGCGTGAGCCCCGGAGGATAGCGTCAAAGATAACGTCGACGTCCTTGGGCGTGTTCACAATCCTCGAGGAGGATCCTGAGCCCGAAAATTTCGCGGTGTACAACCCAAGTCCTCATCAGCGGATTTGCTCAACATTCCACCAGGAAGGATTCGGTATGTACGAGTTCGTTTTTAAAGAGCTCGGGTTAAGACTTCCTTTCTCCCCGTTAGCCGTGGAGGTTTTTGCTTTCTTAAAGCTAGCCCCGTCGCAACTTCACCCCAATGCGATGGCGTTTGTGCTTGCTTTCGAACATCTATGCGAGTATAAGAATGTGGTACCTACTCACGCCCTCTTCTTCCGCGTCTTCAAACTTCAACGTACGACGAAAGAGCTTTGTCGGCGGAGCTGGGTGTCGCTGAAGCAGCGGGTTTCTATGTTTGACATGTATGTTGAATCCATTCGTGGCTTCAAATCACGATTTTATGTCGTCCGTCCAGAGACCCGAGCTGGGAAGGACACTTTGTATGAGTGGGTCGTCGACAAGAGGAAGGACGGGACTGTGGAGAAGAACGAGGACGGAACCGATAAGATGAAGGAGGTTGAGAGATTTTCGATGAGCTGGACGGATGAGCATTTTAAGAAGGGCACAGAGAGTTACCTTACAGCGGACTCGTCTTTGTGCGTAGAGGAAAGGCAAGGCCTTAAATTGTTTCAAGAATTTGTGAAGAACTTCCTCCCCGCAAAACTGATGACGAGGGCTGGGGAGCCCTTCCTCGACGAGGAGGGGAACGAGCAATTTGTCCCCCGTCTTATTCATACGAGAAGGTTGCTTGAATGTAGAACTCGAGCTGAAGTGCACGAAGTTTTGGGTAGATAATTTGAGCTTTTATGCCCGTTTTATACATGTAGATATTTCTGTTAGTAGCTTTATCGATTTTCTTTCCCCGAATTTAACTTGCCTTTTTCTTGCTAGGGACGAAAATGACCTCCCCAAATGCCTTGCAGAAGACCAAGCTGGTCAAGGAAGAGATTCCGGTGGTGGATCTGGATCTGGAAATGGGGAGACCTTTCCTCCTCCCCAAAGTCGTCACCGAGAAAGATTTCTTGGAGAAGGCTGCAATTTTGGGGATGGACGACGAGTCTGGTCGGGATCAAATCATCGAGGATTCTGCTGGATTGTTGAGGATGCTGGAGACTGTGTTGGTCTTGCGCGAGGACAGAAGCAATCGTCGAAACGACTTAGAGAAATTGAAGGCAGAATACGTGAAGTAGAAGGCGGAGAATATGAAGCTTGAGAACGAGGTTGTTGACCTTCGGGGAAAGAAGGAAAATTTTGTGGCGTAGGCCAAGGAAAATAGGGAGCTGAAGGAGGAGCTCGCCAAATTTGCTGAGGAGAGGAAAAAGTTCGAGGAGGAGATTGGGTTGCTGAAATCGGCCATGACTCCTGCGGAGAGCGAAACCGAGAACACCAGGGAGTTATCAACTCGAGCTGATTTTGTTGCTCTGTGCTTGCTGGGGTAAAACATGGCTGGCAAAATGCCCTTGCACAAGTCAAAGTCGCTAATCCTGGTGTCGAGCTCAATTTTGAAGGCGTGGGAGTTTTCCGGGAGGTAGTCCATGGGCAGATTGTTCTCCCCGAGAAGTACAAAGACGTGGAGGCTGCAGAGTTGGGAGGTGATGATGACATGGATGATGATGCCGAGGATGAAGAGGATGATGGCACGAGTAAGAAGACCATCACCCCCGAGGATGATGAATGAATCTGGGCCTGCACGCCGTCAATTTGTAATTTTCCTTTTGTTTTGACTATTCTGGGGGCCTGCGTGCCCGTTTTTCTTGAATATTTCGTTGGGGGCCTTTGTGCTCGTTTGTAATTTCCGAACAAGTGGGCTTTGTCCCCGTTTAAAATGGATTTGTTTTGATTGCTAAGTATTGCCTCTTGTTGTCATTTTGTATGAATGGTTTATATGCGTTTATGTATGTTTGTGATATCTTTCTCGTTTGTTTGTTTATTTGGGATTTATTCTTAAAATTTTTCTAAGTATTTTTCGAGCAGAGGCGTTGAATCCGAGGCGTTTTAGAACTCGAATCCGCGGGGAAAGGCTCGTCGGAGAGTCCTTTCCTCGCGGCTTGAACCTCCCATCGCGAGCTGGGTGTTAAGCTTGGCACGGGGACGATGAGCCCGTTGTCTGAGCTCTCTTCGTCAGAAGCAGTTTCCCCATCCCTTTTCGGGGAGAGAATTTGTGCTTCGATTGGGTTTTGGATGGATGTTTGTGCCTGAGCATCCTCCGTTGTCTAGGTGTGCCTGCCCATTTTCTGGGGAAGGCACTACCTTGGCTTTATAAGCCTTGTTCGGCAATAACTTAGCTATAATATTGTTTTAGTTTTTGGGCTTTCCTCGAGGTAGTAAGCGTCGTTCTCGGTTTTTCCTCGGACTATATATGGTCCCTCCCAGTTGGGTGCTAACTTGCCCTCGTGAGAATCTTTGGCGTTTCGCCGTAGGACGAGACTGTCGACTTCGAATTCCCTAGGTATGACCTTGGTATCATGTCGAGCAGCTACTTTCTGTTTGAGGGTGGCTTCCTTTAAGGATGCCCCTGTGCGAATTTCTTCGACCAGGTCTAATTATTCTCTTAGAGCCTCGTCGTTCATTTCCTCGTCGAGGGGTTGCTGTGTACGACGAGAAGGTTCTCCAATTTCCACGGGGATAACTGCTTCTGTTCCGTACACCAGGCGAAAAGGGGTTTCCCCAGTTGTGGAGTGTGGAGTTGTGCGATAGGCCCAGAGTACGTTGTGTAGCTCCTCGACCCATTTTTTCTTTTTGTCGTCGTCGGAGTCCGCGCAGAATAACTCTGTTTGCGGCCTCTGCTTGACCGTTGGTTTGAGGGTGTTCGACGGACGTGAAGCGTTGTTTTGTTTTGATCGCGATGAGGAACTCGCGGAATTTCTTGTCCGTAAATTGTATTCCGTTGTCGGTGACCACGACTTGTGGGATCCCGAAACGGGCAAGGACGTCTCTTTTGAAGAAACTGAGTATGTTGAATGCGGTTATGTTTGCAAGTGGTTCAACTTCTACCCACTTGGTGAAATAGTCGACGACCACGATGAGGTACTTGTTTTGAACAAAACCCGTAGTGAATGGTCCGAGGATATCCATGCCCCACCAAGCAAAGGGCCAAGGAGAGGATAGAGATTTCAGCTCACTTGGAGGAGATAGGTGCATGTCGGCGTGCCTTTGGCACTTGTCGCATTTTTTAACGTGTTCCTTGGAGTCCTGTTGCATGGTAGGCCAGTAGTATCCTGCTCAGAGGGCTTTTCTAGCGAGTGACCTTCCTTCTAAGTGTTGGGAGTTGATCCCTGATGACAGGAATTCATACTGCATTTTTAGTATAATTTTATTAGTAAATTACAGTACTTTAGACCAATTACAAGGCAAATTCCTAAAGAAATCAAGTTACTTGCACAAGAAGTCAAGAAAATCAAGAAAAAGCAAAAAAGAGCCAAAATTGTGAAGAAATTGTGTTGTTCATCGCAGCACGATGAATCCCATCGCACCACGATAAAAGCTACTTGCTGACCAAGGAAACAACAGAAGAAAATCTGGGAAAAATCTTTTCATCGCACTGCGATATGATGCAACGCATTACGATGAGGTTACTTGGCGACCAAGGTGATCAAACGCACATGATCAGTTATAATTTTGAACTGAATCTTTCTATCGCAGTACGATGGGATATCGCAGCACGATGGCAAACTTCAGCCCATTACGAAAACTATAAATAGAGATCCCTTTTCCTCAATTTATTCATTCAGAATAGGGAGAACTACTATTCTCTTGAGGAAAAGGAGTCAGAGCTCTAAGGTTAGGTTTTCTTTTATGCATTTTTTTTCTATTCTTGTAATTTAATTATGCATTTTAGTAGCTAAACCCCCTCTGGGTTAGGTGGGAAGATGAACTCCCTTAGGAATGCTGGAATCATGTAATTTGGTACTAAGTTTATATAATTGTCTATTCAGTTTTATTTATTCTATTGTCTATGTTTTAATTACGTAATCTAATTGATGTACACAATTAGGGAACGCTTATAGGATTGGTGATATCTAGTATTGTGCCTCCAAGGCAGGGTTTACCACTGGCTGGCAACTAGCTTATAGGGTTAGTGATCTAGTATTGTGCCTCAAAGCCGGCAGCCAACCCCGATCAATAGATGATAGCTTAATAATTAAGGGTAAAAGAACTAATGAAACCATGCTTAATTGACTACATATTTAGGATCTAATCACTAGGGTAGGGACGTGACAACGTGGCTAACACGTGTTCCCTGTCTAATAATTAAGGTTCTCTATACTCATAATTAGGGTAATTATCCTACGCGGTTATTACTAATTATATTAGTTCACCAGTAAGTAAGAATAAATAGGCAACGGTGTAGCTCCAACTACCCAGCAGGACTTAGGGAGGGATTCAACACACTTAACCTACCTTTTCTCATCTGAAGCAAACTTTCTTTCTTAATTAATTTCTAAAATCAACCCATTCCTAAAATAAAGCTTAGTAACCTAGGCGGTGTCCCTGTGGATTCGAACCCATCCTAACTAGGGTGCGGATTATTACCAGACGACAGACTGATACACTTGCCAGACAATAGTCAATCCCTTCGTGTATTTCTCGCAAAACGTAGTCGACTTTGTCCTCCTCGATACATTTCAAAAGTGGGATGGAAAACCCTTTTCTGTATAACGTTCCGTCGAGGAGGATGTAAGAGCATGCTCGTCGTTTGACTGTTGTTGCCTCCTTCTGGTCAGATGGCAGAGTGTCATTCGCGAGGTAGTTGTACACGGGGGTCATCCAACAATTGTTGTCCCCGATTGCGTTAACGTCGAGGGCAGCAGGTGGCTTTTCTATGCTTGGGCGTGGGAGGATTTTATGTATTACGGATTTGTTTCCTCCATTTTTCTTTGAGCTCGCCAGTTTTGACAAAATATCTGCTCGGGTGTTGTCCCCTCGAGGGACATGGCGTACCTCAGCGGAGTCGAATTTTGCTATCCTGATTTTAACACGAGTTAGGTATTCGGAGAGGTTATCATTTTTGGCTTGATATTCTCGAGCACTTGTGATACGACGAGCTGAGAGTCCGTGCATATCTTGATTTCTCTTGCGCCTACGTCCTCGGCTAATCGTAGCCCTGCGAGGAAGGCCTCGTATTCTGCCTGGTTATTCGACGTCGGAAAGGAGAGGGTTAGGGAGACTTCGATGACTATGCCCTTCCCATTCTTGAGTATGATTCCTGCTCCAGCTCCTGTCGAGTTGGATGCCCGTCGACGAAAATTGTCCACTTCTTTGTCTCCTCAGAAGAGGGAGCTGGAGCTGTCATTTCGGCGACGAAGTCGGCAAGGACTTGTGCTTTGAGAGCTTTCCTGCTTTCGTAGCGGATGTCGAATTCAGACAGCTCCAAGGATCATTTGAGCATCCTGCCCGCCATGTCTAGTCGGCTGAGCAGAGATTTAATCGGTTGGTCTGTTCGGACTACGATTGTATGTGCGAGGAAGTAATGTCTTAATCTCCTCGCGGCGTTTATGAGTGCGAGGGCTACTTTTTCGATTAGAAGGTATCGGAGCTCGGGGCCTTGTAGGCCCTTTCTCGTGAAGTAGATGGGTTTCTGCCCTTCTATTGTTTCGTGGATGAAGACGCCGTTGACGGCCTCGGAGGCGACGACGATGTAGAGGTAGAGGATCACTTCTTCATTTGGTCGTGATAGGACCGGTGGTTCGGAGAGGGCCTTTTTTAGGTGTTGTAAGGCCTGGTCGCACAACTCAGTCCATTCGAACGCGGATTCTTTCCTCAGAAGTTTGAAAAGGGGGAGTGCGTGTTGAGCAGATTTTGCGATGAAGCAAGATAGTGAAGTAAGCATTCCGTTAAGTGTTTGAATTGATTTTTTATCGTGGGGGATAGGCAGCTCGGTGAATGCTCTGCACTTGTCGGGGTTGGCTTCGATTCCGCGTTCCGTTAAGTAGAAACCGAGGAATTTGCCTGCTCGAACCCCGAAAGTGCATTTTTCGGGATTGAATCGCATTTTGTATTTTCTAGCTTGCTTGAATACCTTTCGTAGGTGGGCAGTGTGGTTAACTTCGTCGTGAGATTTGACGATCATGTCGTCCATGTAGACTTCGAGCATGTCCCCAATTTCTCTTCGGAATACTTTGTTCATCATTCTCTGGTATGTGGCACCAGCATTTTTTAAACCGAAGGCCATAACGTTATAATAGTAATTTCCCGTTGGGGTCATGAAGGAAGTTTTGTACCTGCGGCGAAAGGATAATTTGGTATTGAAATTCTGTTCTTTGGCAGGACAGATGTCGTACACAATGTCTAGGATAATGTGTCTATAGTCCAGATGTCTTAGACAATTGGTTTGACAAACGATTATGAGGATCACGAATTATTGCATTACTGAAGTAAATAAAAAGCAATAATAACACCAGTAAATTGTTAACCCAGTTCGGCGCAAAACAACCCTACTCTAGGGGATACCAATCCAAGAAGTGAACACTACTACTCTGAATTAATACTTAGTCATACAACCATACCAAACACCTATTGGCATGTATGCATTTTCTTAATCCTAGCAATCTTCTACTCAAGGGCTAACTCCCCTTGAATATGAGAACCTACCCAACTCCCTCTAATCACTAATCCCAAGTGACGACAACTTTAAACTCCAAAGTTTAAAAACTTAGTTGAATGGCAACATTCAACAACAAAGCTACAAAGTATCAAAACCAATACTAAGAGCCACAAAGCTGCAAAGTATCAAAAACAATACTAAGAGCCACTAATGCTTTGCACAGTAGGCACAAAGCTTTGAACTCACAATCTTCAGTTCTTGTGGGTTAAGTTTTAAGCTCTATGTTGAGTTCTATATATAGGCTTGAAAGTCTTCAGATCATCTTCAGTCTTTCAGATGCACTACAATTAAGAGTTAGTTTTAAAACAAACTTGTTTAAAAACAAACTCCAAAAGATAAAGAAATTAATCTTTATCCACAAATTAAATATGAATCCAATCGTATCTAACACTTAGAATTAATAACAAACTTTATCATTAATCCTAATATCAGCTTGTAACTTAAAGATCCGCGCCTTATTCAAATTTAAACAAACACGCGTGCTTAATGGATAAGCTTTATCTTTTGAGCTGAACTGGGCCAAGATGTCCTACCCACATGTCTTAGGACATCTTGTTCGACATGTTATCCTAACATGCTCTGAACCCAGGACATCTTGTTCAACATGTTGCATCTACACATCTTCAATATGCACAAGTGGTTTAGACTTAATTACTTTAGCATTGGTGCTTCAGTTAAGTCACTTCTGACCAAGTTGTTTTAGCCTTATGATGCAGTCAATCTCAGAAGAACTACAGGTTATATCCTGAATACGCATCCATAAAAGACAATAATTTAAAACCAGAGGAATTATCTACAAGACTATCTATGCATGGTAAAGGATAAGAATCTTTAGGGCAAGCCCTATTGAGATCGGTATAGTCAACACACATACGCCATTTTCCATTAGATTTTTTCACGAGTACAACATTGGAGAGCCAGGTTGTATACCTGGCCTCAGAAATAAAATTTGCCTCTAAGATATCTTTTACAGCTTTTTGAGCAGCCTCCTCTTTCTCGGGAGACTGCTTTCTCCTACGTTGTACTACATATCTGGCGTCGGGGTCGACGGTGAGCTGGTGGCATGCGACCTCAGGGTCCAACCCGGGCATCTCTGCAGCACTCCAAGCAAAAAGATCTGCATTCTCCCTTAAGCAGGCTTTGAGCTGCTTCCTCGCCAGTTCTGGAAGTCATGCCCCAATCTTTACTCCGCGGCTAGGGTCCTCGCCAAAAGGAACAAGCTCGAACTCGCCATCTGGGATGGGGCAAAAATTTTCTCTGCTCGCCTCATCCTCCTCTTTCTTTTCTTTCTTGGGATTTTTCTCCTCTTTGTGCTCCATCTTGTAGTGCCTGTTGTCGAGCTCGATTGTGCTGGGAGCAAATATGTCAGCTTTGGTTTTTTTTACGGGCTGGGAAGCTGACCGATATAGCTGATGCCTTTGGTCGCTGCATCGAAGCATCTCCTCGCAGCTTCTATGTCCCCATGCAGAGTGGCGACGTGCCCCTTGGTCGTGTAGTATTTCATTTTTAAGTGGGCAGTTTAGGGGACGGCGAACAGATTTGCGATTGCCTCGCGGCCCAGGATGCATTGATAGAGAGAGGGGCAGTCCACGACCAGGAACTGAATCAAAACAGATCTAGCTGTCTCTCCCTCTCCAAAAGTTACCACGAGGTCGACATAGCCCCATGGTTTGGTCGTTGCTGCATTGAATCCTTAGAGGTCTGAGCCCACATAAGTCGCGAGGTAGGTCTCGTCGAGCTGCAAGGCAGTGAAGCATTGGGAGAACATGATATCAGCCGAGCTCCCTGTGTCGACGAGAATCCGGCGGACATCGTAGTTAGCCATGTCTGCTCGGATGAGGAGAGGGATGTGGGCGTTGGGTGTCCCACCAGGGAGTTCCTCCATGTAGAATGCTAGGGGAACTGAGCCTTTTTTGGGCCTGTCGAGGGTGACAGGCTGCTTGGAGGATGTTGTGAATTCGACGAAAAACTCACACCAATAATAAAACTGATGTGTGGGGCAAGCGAAACAAGCAACCAAATATAAGGACGATAGAGATGATGATGCAATAATCCAAACAATAAACACGACAAGAAGAAAAGAACACAATAATATTGTTTACCCAGTTCGGTGTTAATTAACCTACGTCTGGGGGAGAGAGCAACTCTCCGTTCCACTAGATCAAATAAGTCACTTTACAAGAGTTCCCAATTGGGTTACAAGAATTAATCATAATTCTACCCAAAATCCCGAATCTCTTCCCGTGGCCAAGAGACTCAATTTTACCTAGTCTACCCAAGGTGTATCACAAACCCCTTACATATTTGCTCTCTTATTTTTCTATGAATAATGCACTCCCTATTTATAGAAAAATATATGCCTATTATTTTAAAACAAATCTGTTATAAAATAAAACCAAATCTCATATTGTTTCTAAATATATCCAATTTAAAACAAAATCGAATCCAAATTAGATATCTTTTAAAAAACTAATTTTTTCACAAAATCAGCAAAAGATATATTCTGAGATTTCAAGGCATATTCCAACAGAGGAGGAGTCGATGAGCTCCTCGAATTTTCTCTTAACGGATCCGATGGTCTTTTGGCTGTAGCCGCCAGCGGATATCACCATAGTTTCAGCAAAATTTTCCCACTTAGAAAAAGTGGGATGAAAGTATTTGTCCTCGATGTTGTCGGGGACGCGGAAGTCTTCTGGCCGCGAGATGCAGAGAGCGACCTTCTTTTCTTGCCCGTCAGACGCGGGATGATAATCTTCGACGTTTGCAGTTTGTTGACTAGGGTCTGGCAAGTGCACCAGTCTATCGTTGAGTAATAATTCACACTCTAGTGTATAGAATGAGTTCGTATCCACAGGGATCGTGCCGAAGCTTCACTAGCATTATTTAAGTTTGTGATAATTTGCATTCGCTTTGGGTTTTTGAAAAGGTTTTTATAAAAATATCGTAATGCTTACAGAAATATAAATGCAGAATGTATAAATAATATAGATTCAGGAAATATAGAGGCTAGGTGTGGTGGTTGGACTCCCTCTCTTCTTCATAATTGGCATGACAGGTATATAACATAGTTATTTAGATTATGTTCGGCGGTGAATTATCCTTGTTGTAGTAATACATTACTATTACACTATGTTTATTAAAGTTTCCCTACGTTAACAACTAAGGTACCTACGAGAGCCTAACCTCGATGTGTCACATACCCTAATTACTAAGTGAGTTGTTTATAAACATGCATTATAATCTTCACCAATTAACCTCTAGGTCCTAGTATCGGGTTGTTCATCTTCCAAGTGCTCAGATCACACCTAGTGCATGATTCCTCCTCTAACCGCTCAGTTCACGACTAGTTCAGGACGTTACCGTCTCTATTCACCTAGCATTATTTCCTACGAGTTCCGGACCATACCAAGTTGAAACCTGATATCAATTCTATGGGCGCTCCCGCTTATCCGGCCAGATTACGAGAATACGTTATTAAAGTGCATGAAAGTAAATAACAAACATAATTACTGAATATCATTTATTATAACTTAGACTCAATCATAGACTCCAAATATTCATTGGGGAGTTGATCTTCTCCACCACAACCTAAGGCATAAATAATAATAAAGACTACATATTTAAATTACAAGAATTCATAAGCTAAATACAAAAGCCTAAAGAAATCATACCTTGCTGAGTTAGTTTTCCCGTAAGGGGAGAAAACTATGCCCAATAGAGGTCCTTTGAACCTCTCCTTATAGTAGAGAGTGTTCTACTATTTCTGAATGAATAAAACAATGAAAGGGAGGCTCTATTTATAGTTTTCGTAATGGGCCTCAGCAAGGCACTGTGCTGCGATGAGCTCATCGCAGTGCGATGTGAAGATTCAGTTCAATTTTATAACTGATCCTGTGCATTTGATCAGCTTGGGCGCCAAGTTACTCCATCGTGCTGCGATGCAAATATTTTCTTCAGATTTATTGCTTCTGATTTCTTGGCGAACAAGCAGCTGTCATCGTGGCACGATGACACACATCGTGCTGCGATGGAATGCTGTATTTCTTCACTTGTTGGGCTTTTTTTGTCTTTTTGCATCTTGGACTCTGTCTTGATGCTTTTTCCTGCTTTTATAGGTTTTCCTTCGTATTTGTGCATGTCTTGGTCATTTTACTACTAATAATAATACTAAAAATACTGTAGAAATTCCTGTCATCACTTGAGAGGATGGTAAACCGTGAACAGACTGGGTGGACCCCGGGGTCTGTCTCCCCTTCTTCTCCCCCCTTCTTCTCCCCCCGGATTCGCGGGGGGGTTTGTTGTTGTCTTTTCGAGGGGGAGCCTCCTCGGTCTGTCCCTGTCGGAGGGAATCAGCTATCTCCTGCTCCTCATACTGTATGTACGGCTCTGCTTTAGTGAGGAGCTGGGTCAAAGTTTTAGGTTTTTCATTACCCACTGCTTTGGCGAAGTCGGTTCGAGGGCGGGGACCGCGTGCGAGCAGGTACCTCTTCATGTTGTCGGTCGTTTTGACTTGCACGGCTTCACTATCAAACCTCTCGATGTATGCACGAAGAGATTCTTTGGGTCCTTGGAAAATAGCTTCCAAGGTCGCCACTGTCTTGGGCTGTTTCCGAGACGCAGTGAAATTCTTCTTGAACTGATCCGTGAAATCCTGCCAGGAGAACACGGAGTGGGGAGGAAGACTTGTGTACCCGGTTAGGGCTCCCTTTCTTAATGTCGTTGGGAAGAGCCTGCACCTAATTGCTCCGCTCGTTTTGCGGAAATTGAGAATGATGTTGAAATTGTTGATGTGATCGTCCGGGTCGGTCAATCCATCATAGGAGGGGAGGTTGGGGAGCCTCTCCAGAGCTGCGGTGATAGGTGCTCTCATGATGTCCCTTGAGAGAGCGCAGACGATATCCTCCTCCTCGCTCCCATTGGGGGAGACTTCGATGGTATCATCACGAGCAGGGCGACTGGAGGTGCCTCCATGTCTCGCCATATTCCACAGCCCTGGGGGAGAGTGACGAGGCTGCTCGACTACCTTCCCCTTTTTTTGTGGTAGGGGAGACTCTCTCCTCGCGCAGAGGTGGAGTTCGCCCCCTTTTGTTGCTCAAGGGTAGGACGCCGTTGTTTGGTTGGTTCCTTTCGAGGAGGGGACCTAGACAAGTGATGTCTCCGTGGGGGAGAGTTGGCTGCCCGCTGGGGGCGTTGATTTTCGAGCACTTCAATCCTTCGATTTTGTTGCGCTATTAACTCCGTGTTTTTCTCGAGGAGGGCGAGAATTCTCTGAAAGTCAGTTGGTTGGTCAGCGGGTTGTGCGCTGACTACCGGAAGTTCTTGCGTGTTTTGCGTACGCTTCCCTGATTGGCGCGCCGTAAGAATTTGCATGTCGTCATCTTCTTCCGAGGAGAACGCTGTTTCGTGACCGTCTTTGGGTTCAAATTCCGGTATCGGTCAGCGCACAGGGCTGATAACGGTTTTGTGCCTCTCGGGAGAGGAAACCGTAGGGATAAAATCAGTGTGATCATTGACGTGATCAGCATCGTTGCGGGTGTTGGATGCACTGGCCATTGCGATGAAAGTTGTTGAAAAACAAAGAGTCGGTTTTGAACTTTAATTGAAAGAAGGGGAAACCAGATTCCCACAGATGGCGCCACAGATCTAACATGTTGATCAGAAAGGTTTGGGCCAGCAAATCCTTCACTTGATGATGAGTCTTGATGAGTTGAGCAGCAATTCACACCGAAGGGGGGGTTGTACCTGCAGGCGCTCCGATGCTTAAGTCAGTGGAGTGAACAAGTACAGAAAGTGAGAGTATAGAATGAGAATAGAATACCTGACCCTCCAGTGAAGGAGGGTTTATAGATCCCCCAGCGTTGGGCCAAGGTCCTCTTAATGGGCTGTGCAAACGGCCCAATAGGAGAGACTGCCAGGATATCTCCGTTGTTGGAGCAAGGAACCGACATTTAGCCCTTATTCTGGTGATGAGCTGTCGCTCATCGTGCGGAGAGGCAGTTACCTCATGCACATCGTGTCCTAGTAAATACAAGCACGTGGTGTATTGTGGCGGCGTATCAACTCCGGGGAAAAGAGCTCGCCAAGTGTCGAGCAGGAGCTCTAAGCCCCATATGACGAGCAGGAACTATGGGCTCTCTATTTCGAGCAGAGCTATGAGCTCCGTATAAAGAGCAGAAGCTGTAAGTTCCTTAGGCCGAGCAGAGCTACGAGCAGGGCTACGATCCCATTATATCGAGCATAAGATGGATTGGGACGACTTTAGGCCCAGTCCAGAACATGACTTTAACATTTGTTTAGTGGTATAAAGGGATTTGGTTAGTTCAATTGATAGAGATATTGTATTATATGTATAGAGGGCCTGAATTCGAACCCCAGTCATCCTGCTTATCTATTTTATGAGTGGAATTTCTAGTCATTATATTACACGACAAAAAACAATTATGACATGTTAAAATTTAATAGTTACTGGTGTATTGTCTGGGAATTAACCAGGTTTCGAAGAGAGGGGATAAATCCACTGTTAAATTCTCACACCTAAACTTCTTAGCAAACTCAGCGCCACCCACATCTGAGACTAAAGACTTAGGAAGTGATATAGTCACACCTAAATCCTTAAGTACCGGCTCATGAATTATTATTTTTTTATAAGCATATAGTCGTCCACGTTAATGGATATTAATTTTTGTTAGATTCTTGCAAATAGTGGATTCGGTATCAAATTGAAGCCAATCTTAACATAAATTTTGCGTGACATGCAAATTAATAGTTGTGAGTGGATGTAGATTGAGATGCAAGTATTATTCCTCCAATAAAAACTTGATTTTTTTGAATATATCCGTTTTAATAAAATTTTATTTTGGATTCCGGTCAATTTTAACTAAAATACTTTTCACGATGTAAGTGAGTTCTAAAAATTCCATCTTTTTAAACTCCCCAAATAGATTAAAGTAAAATAAAAAGATTATAAAAATTGGGGGACACCTACCTGACCTAGTTAAACCACACAAAAATGAAACAGTTAAAACGTAATACAATTAGATCCCACTACAAGTGGTAGTAAAACCAACCCTAACAAGTAATATAACAATCAAAGCAAATACCAACTCATCGGGCACTATCCAGCGAACCAGCGTGAAACCAAATAGCAAAAAAGAAATGTGTGAGCTGTGAGCGTAAAGTCTGAAATGGAGAATCATTAATCAACCGCCAATACAGTTAAAAACATGTACGATAACCCCCTATGATAAATCACAACAAGCACAAAAGGCTCTTTCGAGCCGAACAAACCCAAACCACCGCAAACTTTCTATCAGATCCGGAATAAAACAAAACAAGAAAGTTCTAGACAGGGTAACAGAAGAAACAAACCAAACAAAATTCAGAAAACTAACTTGAACCGGTTTTATAGAAACCATCAAACACAAACCTTTCACCACCACAGAACCGCTGACGACACCACCACGGCTCCCAAACGGCAACGAACAAAAACCTGACTTACTGCTTCCAGAAAGAAAATGTACGTTTCAAAAATAGTCAGAACTGAAGCGAATACACAACAAACCGACAACCACCATTGCAACGGTGGTGGTGCCAGTTGAACCAAAACTTAAACAGGGGAGAACGAAAATCAGGAAACGAACTCCGCCTTTCCATATCTAGACAAGGGTGGTGCGGAGGGCGGAAGCCACTCCTCGAACCACCGCTGATGAAGGATACATGGTGAAGATAATGGTTGTTTGAATTAGAGGGGTGGAACGGCACTAGGTTTAGAAGAGAGAGGTCAAAGCCATTCTCAAAATTCCATTGGAAGGCTCATCAATCATAATAAATCTAAGGGTTAATAGGTGTTTACCCCTATAATATGAGCGATTTTGGTTTAACCTCTATAAAAAAAGTAATTTACCTCTGTATTGTGAAGATTCTTTCGTTTACTCCCATTATGAAATTTGTTGACTTAAGATTTCACAATAAATTACACCAATTCAATGACTTTTAATAAATATTTAAAGTCGTCATTATATTAAAATAGAAAATTTATTTAGAATATAGTACTATTTAAAATTATTTCTTATAAAATATTGTTAAAATATAAGTGAAACTATCTTCTAAAACTTTTTATATTAACTAGCATAAATACCTGTGCGTACTTACAGGTTGTGGGGTTGCCTCTACATAGAAAATTATTCATCAATGTAAGATTGTTGTCTCGTATATGATAGTTATACTTGTAATATTAATCAGTGACAACTTGTTCTTATATGAATAATATTCAACTTGTTGATGTGATATTTCTCATTTTAAAAGTAGTAGTTTCTTATATATGTGTCATATAGAACAAAAGTATATATATATACTCCCTTCGTTCCTTTTTACAAGAGACAATTCACTTTTTAGATCCATTTAATAATTGATGTATTTTGTCTATATTATAGCTTAAATACATTAATTATTGAATGAATCTAAAAAGTTAAATGTCTCTTATAAAAATGAACGGAGGGATTATTAATTAAGGCTCATTATAAATTTTTAAAATGCAATAAAGAAGATTTGATATGAGTTAAAATTTGTATACTATAATTATAAGGTTGATGCTCATTATATATACCTATAGTGAGATAAGATTATTTGTGATAATATGCTGAAAAACTATTTCTCTATCATTTTAAAACAAACGGAGCAGTAATATCAGTTCTTACTACAAGCTTCAAACTTGCAATTATATTAGGTATCAATGATAAATATATGTTCCGTAGTGTTCAATATAGAAATTATAGCAGCAGTTATAACTACTTGACATTGCGGATTCCAACCTCTCTTAATGATATTTAACACATCCACAATTGAGGCAAGATATTAGATTTGATTCTTATTTGAGGATAAATTTTTTTTTTTTTATAGTAGTTACTTTTAATATATTGTTTTTAAATGTGTGTATTCATCTATTTTAGTGAAATTACAATAAAAAATACAAAATTTAGAATATTATCCTATTTCTATACATAGATTCATCTATAATTTTTTTTTGTTCGTACTTTATGCATAGATTCATATATAATATTTTTACTGTATTTATTTTATTTTTTCTATAATTTTTTTTAGTGAAATTATTACAAAGGATACATAGTTTAGAATATTATCCTATGTTTATTCATAGATTCATCTATAATCTCTAAATTTTTTTATGCAAATCTTTAACTTTAACTTTTTTTTTTCTTTCCTATTTTTATGCATAGATTCTTATATAATTTTTTAAAATCTTATTCTTTCTATATTTTTTTTTTATTTTTTCCGTAATTTTTTGAAGGATGTAAAATTTTGAATGTTATTCAATTTTTATGTATAGATCCATCTATAATCTTTAATTATTTTTGTTCCTATTTTTATGCATATATTCATATATAATCTTTTTTTTGGTATTTATCTTATTTTATCTTATTTTTTAATTATTTTTTTAGTGAAATTACAATGAAGGATAAAAAATTTGAAATATTATTAAAAGTGATAAGGACAAATTAGTAAATTTGATAGTATACAATATATTATATTAGACAAGTAGACTTATTATTAGGAGTAAATTTTTTATCATCAACAATGCTTGGTAAAATTTTACTTATACTACATATCAATTTTTGGATTATATCTACTAATCTCTTTTTGTCAATATATGTCAAATTATTTCATTTTCTCTCTCAAAGTATTTTCAATTTGAAGTAGGATAGATTGTGTTAAAAATAAGATTAAATTATACTCTTCCGTTCTTTTTTAAGTGTTCGTTTAGAATAGTAACATCAAACTAAAAAAGTGTATTTTTACACTTTATTTTCCTATTATACTGTAATTTTACTTCACTAATAAATTTCTATTTTTTTGCACACACTTTCTCTTTCAAATAAATTTAATATATTTGCGTAAAAAAAATTAATATATTATGTACAGAAAAAAATTAATATGTTATATACAATTTCTTTTAAAAAAATAGTTTTTCAAATATATAGCATTGATTAGTTTTATTGAAAAAGATAAGAGTACCATAAAACATCAAATGGACAGTTAAATAAAAACATTAAATCCGACGTTTTTAGACACTTAAAAAAAGATAGTGGGAGTACCTTTTTTAGATATATTTAAGTTACGCTATCAATATCTCTTTTATGTTAAAATATACACTCTCCTCACCTATTATATAAAATGAGTATATTGGATAGTGTTACACTCTTCTTTGATCTATAGCTTGAATTTTATTCTCATCTCCTTTAACATACATTTCTCCTTAGATAAACACTTCATTTTAATTTTAATCAAACTTATAATAAATATGTTTTTTTTATTCGCATCATTAACACATGTAATTCTAAACAACGTCATAAACTATGAAACTATACAAAATAAAATAAAATATTTTGATAAATACTAAAGCCAGTTAAAAAAAAGTATATATTTTAAATGGGAAATTCTAACGTGTAGTCATTAAAATGACTTCACCAAAAAAGTCAAAATCTAGTGTGGCAAAGGCACAAAAAATTTTATGTGCAAATCTCAAATCTAATGGCCAGAAACCAAGTAGCCCATTAGCACAAATTTAGTAGCAAACATTTGGTAGCTATTTTATGGCAAATAATCCAAGATTAATAAATAATATGATAGTAGAACGACACGGGAATAAATTCCTCAGAAGTCCATGCGGAAAATTAATTTATCCAATAATCAGCTTTAATCCTAACTCGGCTGATTTCGCTCTATACAAAATTCAAATTAAATGGTTCGAAAGACTACACTATTGGTTTAGAAACTCAGGAAACTTCTATTTAGCTAGAGAATATAAGGAACTAGCTAAAAGCCTTCGGAAAAACCTTCAGTCTATGGCAAGATGACTGAAGAAAGTATAACAAGTGTTTTACAAAAAGTTTTAGATAACTTAGAAAAACAAACATTATATTTAGAAAATTTACAATCTGAAGAAAGTAAAAATAAAACTCATGAAACCTGGAACTTTCATGAAGAAAACTTTGCCTGTTATGAAAAGAATGAATTATATCCTCACATCTTTCATACATCAAATCCCCAACTTAACAATATAACATGTATGTTAACTTATGTTCTAAAAAATGTAGAAAATATCTGCATTAAATTGGAAGTTCTAAATGAGTTATTTAAATTTCTTAAAGGAGGGGAAGATAAGGGAAAACAAATAGAAATACCCCAAAACCAACCTCAAGAAAAGACTTCTAAACTCGAAGAAACTTCTGAGTCCACACAATTAAGAATCAAACCACCGTCTAATTACTTTTAGATATGGATGATACAGAAGAAACCCTTAATAGGCAACTGGAAAATTTAGAAAGGCTAATGGTCTCTCTAGATATTAGTGGTAAAAGTCAGGAAACTTATGATGACAAATCAGAGGATAATAATCAAATTATTTATGACTTTAGCTCAGAAGAAGAGGCTAACGAAAATGAGATAGAAAATCCTCATTATGTCAAAATAGAAGAACAAGGAGAAACTTCAGGAACTAAAAGACCTGCAGATTTCGAAAGAGAATTCACCAAACAAAAATTCCAGAAAGTACCTCATTATTATGTACCTACGCAAAATCCATTTCAAGGACAAGGGATTTTAGATATAGACTGCAGTGTTGATGCAGCGAAAGACCTTAGAGATTGGTATAATACAAATAGTGTGTTAATCCAGTTAAACGAGGATCTTAAACATTTAGGAGCAGCTGAAGTTTTCAACTATCTTCAATATAAAACTAGAGGAAATGCTTACAAATACATTTCTACTCTGCCATCAGAAGTTATGGGAGAATTACCTCTAACAGGAACCTTAGTAGTAGACTGGGTCTATGGTTTACTAATAAAAGAATTCAAAGGATGGAAAAATTCCATTCAATCAAAAATAGCATTTTCTGACCAAAATCTTTGGAAAATCACCAACCTAAAAATCTGCAATATGTGCTATGTAGATAATTTTATTTGTGAATTTCAGGATTATTACTATAATATAGATAATAGTACAAGAATCTCTAGAAACTTGTTAGAACTTTTTTATGACAAGTTACCAGAAAAAGTATCAGTTCAAGTTAAGGTATTCTTTACCTCAGCATTAGCAGAAGGAAAGGTAGACGATACTTTAGGAGGAAGAATAACTTCCTTAAAAATTTGGCTTCAAGAAATGTGTAGCCAAAAGATAGCCAAAAGAGAAGCTCAAGTATCCCTTTGTTGTAACAAACTACAAGACAAAGTAGGAAACTATGGTTGTAACTCTAGAAAGAAAACTAGAAAAATAAGGTCACAAAAACCTTATAAAAGAAAGAAATTCAAGAAAGTCCCTTTTAGAAAATTCAGAAAAGGAGACAAAAAATTCTTTAGGAAAAAACAATCTTACCCTAAGAAGAAAACATGCCCACAGGGTAAAAAATCATGTACATGTTGGTTATGTCATGAAGAGGGTCACTATGCAAATGAGTGTCCTAAGAAGAATCCTAAGAAAAATGTCTTACATGCAATATATGCAATAGGATATGAACCTATAGAATCAGACATAGAATCTGATGAAGAAATTTATGAATACTGCACAGAAACAGATTCAGATGTCGAAGAAAGTACTTGGTAAAGGAAATCCAAGCGCTACATTTATCAAAATAGTACTAAAAAGTAGAAATCTTTTAGCCTATATAGATACAGGTGCAACTCTTTGTTTTGGGAAAAGATCTATCTCTAGAAATTGGGAAAGATTAGCCAAACCAAAAGAAATAATAGTTGCAGATAAATCAAAACATCAGATATGGTTTAACCTTAGAGATGTGTCTATAGAAATTGAAGGATATAAGTTTTTTATCCCAACAATATACCTCCATGATTCAGGATTAGACTTAATTATAGGAAATAACTTTTTAAAGTTATATGAACCTTTTACTCAAAAGAAGGATACCATATCACTTCAATGGAAGGACTTGGGAAATCCTAAGAATAGCAAAATGGTAACCACCAAAATAGTTACTAGAAATGAGATCTTAAATCTTATTAAGGGAAACCTTAGAGAGTTAAGAACGATATGGGAAGAAAGAAGCTTCCATATCAATATAGAAGAAAGATTAGATGAAGTCTGTTCGGATAACCCTCTAGAAAGCCTTAAAAACACTAATCATGAACTTATAGTCATTAAACTCAAGAACCCGAATGACGAGATAAATGTTCCAAATAGAATTCCATATTCTATTAGAGATGTTGAAGAATTTCAACAAGAATGTAAAGATCTACTTGATAAGGACCTTATTAGACCCTCATCAAGCCCACATTCTGCACCAGCTTTTTATGTCGAAAATCACAACGAAATAAAAAGAGGTAAAAGAAGAATGGTAATTAATTATAAGAAACTCAACCTAGCAACTGTAAGACCCATAATTCTACTGTACTGTACGCAAGTTATAAGCGTAAGTAGTGGATAAGAGTTTTTAGGGTTTTCTGTAAGATTAGTTCTTAAGTATCGTGTAATAACAGCGTTTTGCTGAGTTGGAACTGGTTTTGGACTCGTGTACTATTTAAGCTCAGGCTTTTGGTTTTTAATCCTCTTTTATATACGAGAACGTTCCTGTGAATTCAGAATTTAGAGTTTCGACTTTCTCCGTTTATTGGAAAAACGGGTAGAAAACTGTGCCCGCTTCTTAAAATTTTACGGTTTCTGTTTTCCGTCGAATTTTAAGTGGAGACTTTATATATCAGCGTAAGTTGGAATCTAGTTTCAGAATATTTTTGGGAGCTAAGGAAATAAATTTCAGTCGGAGAATGAAATTCGGCGATAATATTTGGAAATGGTTTACGACGGACATTTATTTGTGAGATTTTCTGTTTTTGAGATTTCCGTCCGTTAGCGAGGCGCGACTCGCCGAGAGCAAACGCGACGAGCTGAGTGGCGAAAAGGAGATATTTGTTCAAAAGCAATCATGAGTTTTTTTTGATCCATTGGCTAGGGTTTTGCCTTGCAACTTTAATTTAGATCCAATGGCCTAGATTGCACAAGACCTTGGGTGAATAGTAAGGAGGTTTAAGTGTTAAGTCTTGAAGCAAAAATGATAAATACTCCCTCCCCCTTGCCTTGCTCGGCCGAACCCTTCACTCACCCCTAACCAACTCAAAAATTTTCACTTCCTCTCAAGAACTTGCTTGGATTTGTGCTAGGAACATCAAGCTCTTGGATCATCTTCTTCATCTTGAGGTAATTATACCTCTTCCATCCCTTTTTCTCTTGAAAACTCATGAATTTTTGAAGTTTCATAATTTTGTTCTTGAGTAGAAAATTGTTAGAATTTAATTTTGTTTCCATAGATGTGTTCTTAAGGATTGTTAGTACACATGATTGAAAACATGAATTGATTCTATGGTTTAATCTTGTTCTTACAAATTTTCTAGTAAGGGTTTTGAGAAAAAAATTGAAAAGGATCATAATTTTGAATTGTGTTGTAAGAGTTTGGTTTTGAAGTTAGAATTGAGCTTTTAAACAAAATGGATTGTTGAATATGAACTTTGTTTCGAAAAATAAGAAAAAATATTTTTCGTGTTCTTGAGCGACTCGAAGAACGCAATTTAGAAAAATTTTATTTCGAGTTTCAAAAAGAGTCGGGTATACGATTGAATATCGTTACGAGCTAACCAAATGTGGTTAGGGTTTCAAATGAAGAAAAATTGTGTAGGATTGCCATTTTGCCTCTTTTGGGCCGTGGCAATCATTTATGGTCGAGGAATCGAGTTTTCGAAAATTGTTTTGAGGCAAATTGTTTCCCATGACCTTTGTTTAAGTGTTTGATAAGTTATGGGATGTTTTGTAAAGAAAAATAATTTCTTGCCTTAAGAAAAACTTAATTGAGATTTTTCGAAAATTTGCGATTCGACTCGATAATTTCTAAATCGCTTTGATAAGTGCTAGTTAGGTATTATGAGATATTACCATGCACTTAGAAGTGAAAAATTTTGAATGGAAGGGGGGTTTTGAAAATTGTGGCCGTGGCCTTCTCTCTTGTGTGGGGAGAAATTCCAAAATTTTTCTAAGTCCACAATTGTGTGAAAATTTTGTGTGTGTTGGATAATCCTAGTTTTGAAGAAAAATGAGTATAGGAAAGGTTGTTAGGAAGAAAAAAATGTGTAACTTGTAACGCAAGAAAACTTCGATTTTTCATAAAAATATTTTTGAAAAGTTTTGATTGTGTTTCAAATGGTCTTGTTGTGTGTGAAACAAGTCCTTGAGGTGGAAAAATCCAAAATGGTTTTAGTTTGTGATTTGAAACCAAAATGAATTTCGTGTTATAAAAATAGTGCAATTTACTTCGGGAATTTTTAAACACTATGAGAATAACCTGAAATCCTTGAGGGATGGCTTTAGAAAGTACCTTAGACCCCTCTGGAGCTTTGAGAGCGAGTTTCGTTTCGTTAGGTTAAACGAGGAATA
This sequence comes from Trifolium repens, assembly GCA_030408175.1. Classification (NCBI taxonomy): domain Eukaryota; kingdom Viridiplantae; phylum Streptophyta; class Magnoliopsida; order Fabales; family Fabaceae; genus Trifolium; species Trifolium repens. The sequence goes on along the minus strand of CP125848.1, from coordinate 37,593,929 downwards.
TTTCATTGATGTTACGCTGCATTTATTTTAGGTAGCGCGTGTTGTAGTTTTTGCGGAATTAAAGTAACCAAAAGCTTGCTAAGGTAAGGGCACCTTTACTTTTCCGCATAATATATGTATGCCTGGTTCTGGATTGTGTGAATGTTTGGCATGATTATATTATGTATTCTCGTGATGAGAAGTTGCTTTGTATCGCATGTGTGATTTACATATGTTTGAGAATATGTGTATGAATATGTGATTGGCGTGCATATGATTTTGAAAATATATGTACATACTATGATTGTTTTACATACGCTTGTGAGGTATGTATTTTGTTGCATTAGCATATAAGGGGAATCGTATGCTCATGCATTCATAGTACGTGGTTATCGGGAATGGACCACGAGGTGCGACGGCCAGTGATTGGTGTCCTCCTAATTGAGTTTGGTGTTTGTCCGTGTGACTCACCCGGTGTTATCCCACCGTGATTGTTTTGGTATTGAGTGTGTGACTCTACCTGGTGTTATCCCACCAATAGTAGGAGGTGTTATCCCACCCGAGCCTACGACCTTCTGCAGAGGTTTATTCCGGAATAAAAGCATGCATGTGAAAAAGACCCGGCTAGGGTGATCACGATCATTTAGAGTCTGCATTGATAGACTGGTGTGCATTTCGATACTGTGTGCAAGTATATGAACTGCTAAATGTTTATTCGCTGTTATATTTATATATATATATATACATGCTATTTGTTGTTGTGTTATGTGTGGTGACCCTTGCATTCTTTCATTTGCGGGCTCCTCCCACCCAGACGATGAATCACCCTTTGTTACCGGTGCTCACGAGAGAGACGGTGACGAGGTGGGACTTCCTTGATCGCCTGCTTCTGCCTGCCTGGAGCCTCGACCCAGCTTCCGGCACGGCTAGTTACCACGGGCGCGTTAGGATTACTACTTTTCTTGGTACCCGTCAGGTTCATCAGTGTCTGATATGGCAGACTCCGCCTTTCACCATACCTCTACCAGTGCTGCTCAGTGCATTGTGGACAGTTCCTGGGGAACCACTGTCAGGGGCGCCAGATACCCCAGAGGGTGGTGGATCGGTCATTGGAGCGACCCCCACAGATGGTCTAGTTACTACTTCTTCCTCCTCCATGGGTAGTTGGGGTGATGGGGCTTTACCCGACTTCTTAGGGGAGCCGGATGATGTTCTTCAGGAGGCAGCGACTGCTGCAGGGGATGGATCCATTGGAGGATCCGGAGTACCTCACTTGGTATCTCCCACTTCTACTTTGAGCTTGGTCCTGTTATCGAGCGATACGGACGACTCCTGATGCCGTTGTGCATGTTAGGACTAGGACCACTGACTTAGAGTAGTATTCTTTTGGACAGGCCTTGTTGGCTGGTGACTGGTAGTATGTTTTGTAGTAGGTTCTAACGTATTTTTGGGATGACTGTACTCTAAACTCTTACGCTTTGGATGAGCCTCTTTTGGTGTTGGCTATAGTATTCCTAGTCACGACTACTTTGTATATTTGTCGTGGACTAGATGTTATGTTTTGGTTATGTAAATATTCAGGTACACACTTTGCTTATGAGAAGCACTATTATATGCTATAGTTCTGTTGTATGAATAACGCCGGCTCTTGTAAAATATTTTTCGCGCACTCTGTCTTGTGTAAAAAAAAAAAATAAAAAAAATAATGCCCTTTTTAGGCTTTGAAAAACGGGGTGTTACATTGTTTGGTATCAGAGCCCGGCATTAGATCATCAAGGGAAAAGTGTGTCGTAAGAGTTGTCAGTCGAGTTAGAACTAGAGTTGGATTAGTTCTGAGTGACCATTGTTTTGGTGTGTTGATGTTATTGACTTATGGTATAAGATTTCTAAGAGAATTGGAAAAGAATCTAACCAGAAAGTGGTTTGCGCAGGAAAACATGCCTCCAAGACGGGCACCTGTAGCTCCTGGAGCTGATAAGAATCAAATAAACCAGCTGGCTCACTCCATGAATACCATGGCAGCAACTTTGACTGCCCAAGCCCATGCGAAGGCGCAGAGGGATATGGAAAAAAGGGAAAGAGAGATTCTCGCTGCTGGATCTCGAGTTCTCACTAGTTTTAACCATCAGAGTCCTCCGAAGTTTAACGGAGAGGGAGGTCCTGATGCTGCTGACTTATGGCTTCAGGCGATGGAAAAGATCTTCGGAGCAATCCACTGCCCCGAGGGCGAAAAGGTGACTCTGGCCACCTACCAGTTGTCGGGAGGCTCAGAGTATTGGTGGAAGAGTACTAGTCTTATGATGGAGGCCGCTCACGAGGAAATCAACTGGGTGAGTTTTAAGAGAAAGTTTTTGGCCAAGTACTTTCCAGAAACCGCTAGAGAAAGATATGGAGAGGAATTCCTGAGGTTGCGTCAGGGAGGGATGAATGTTGAAGCTTATGCTAAGAAATTTGAATCACTGTCAAGGTTTTTCCGCTTCTTCAGGGATGGCATAGATGAGACTTATATGTGTCGCCGTTTTCAAGAAGGGCTGAGGTATGAGTTACAGGATTCGGTGATACCTTTGGGAATCCGGAATTTCCAAGTGCTGGTTGAGAAATGTCAGGAAATCGAGGATATGAGGAATAAGCGAGTGAATCGCAATGTGAATTCTACTGCTGGGGGACCTAGTCGTCCAAGTAATCAGGCTCAGAACCGTGGAAGGCGAGGAAATAAGCCTTACAACCGCCCCCAGAATAATAAAGGGCAGGATCGCTCGGTGAATCAAGGGAATCCGAATGCGGCGAAACAGAGTTGTTTCAAGTGTGGGAAGGAAGGACATTATGCGAACGACTGTAGGAACGCGGAGCCCGGGATTATTTGTTATAATTGTAAGAAGCCAGGTCACATGGCTAGAGATTGCAAGGCTCAGAAGGCTGAACCATCTGTGAATGTGACGCAGGGAGCCAAACCCACTGCTAGGGGACGTGTCTACTGTATGGGCACGGAAGTGAGTGGCGAGGCTAGTAACGCCATACATGAGAATTGTCAGATTGCAGGTAACACTTTAACTGCATTGATAGATACTGGGGCAACCCATTCTTTCATATCTGTGGATTGTGCAAATCGTATGAAATTGATTGTTTCTCCGCTGCCTTTTGATTTGAATGTTTCTACTCCTGCAAAGGATCTTGTGGTTAATACAGCATGTTTGCATTGTTTAGTGATGATTCAGAATAGAGAGTTTTTGATTAATCTGATCTGTCTACCCCTTCAGTCACTCGAGATCATTCTTGGGATGGATTGGCTGTCGTATCACTATGTTATTTTAGACTGTGCTCGTAAGATGGTCTTTTTCCCCGAACCAGGAGTACAGAGGTACTTGTCGGCGAACCAGCTTACCGTAACCATGAGGAATGGAGAGCCAGAAATTATTTCACTTGCTTTTATAGGAGTGACTTCAGACGTGCATATAGAGGAGTTGCGCGTAGTTCAACAATTCCAGGATGTTTTTCCGTTAGAGATTCCGGGATTTCCTCCGATCAGAGAAGTGGAATTCTTTATCGACCTACATCCAGGAACGGGACCAATCTCGGAATCACCTTATCGGATGGCCCCAGCTGAGTTGGTGGAATTGAAGAGTCAGATTAAGGACTTGTTAGAAAAGGGTTTTATTAGACCAAGTGTGTCTCCGTGGGGAGCGCCAGTCTTATTGGTGAAAAAGAAGGACGGTCGGTCACGGTTATGTGTGGATTATCGGAAACTCAACAAGGTTACTATTAAGAACCGATATCCTTTGCCACGGATTGATGATTTAATGGACCAGTTAAAGGGTGCGTCTGTGTTTTCAAAGATTGACTTGAAGTCCGGATATCATCAGATAAGAGTAAGAGAAGAGGATGTTCAGAAAACAGCGTTTCGTTCACGCTATGGACACTATGAGTATCTAGTGATGCCGTTTGGAGTGACGAATGCACCCGCAATTTTTATGGATTACATGAATAGGATCTTCCATACGTTCCTAGACAAGTTTGTAGTGGTGTTCATCGACGATATACTCATTTATTCGAAGGATGAAGAGGAACACGAAGAGCATCTCCGCTTGGTTTTACAAGTTCTGCGTGACAGAAAGTTGTACGCAAACCCGTCAAAGTGTGAATTCTGGATGAAAACGGTAAATTTTCTGGGTCACGTTATCTCAGAAGAGGGAATATCTGTGGATCCAGCAAAGATTGAAACCGTACTTGCATGGAAACAACCGCAAACTGTTACGGATATACGAAGTTTTGTGGGTTTAGCTGGATATTATCGGAGATTTATTGAGGGTTTCGCTAAGATTGTGGCACCAATGACACAACTTACGAGAAAAGATCAACCATTTGCTTGGACTGAGAAGTGTGAAGCTAGTTTTCAGTTGCTGAAAGAGCGATTGACGACCTCACCGGTGTTAGTTCTGCCCCAGTCGGACAAACCGTACGAAGTTTATTGTGATGCGTCGCATCAGGGACTCGGATGTGTGTTGATGCAACACAAGAGGGCAGTAGCTTATGCGTCCAGACAGTTGAAGAACCACGAAAGGAATTACCCCACTCATGATCTAGAACTTGCCGCAGTAGTTTTTGCGTTGAAGATTTGGAGACATTATCTTTATGGATGTACTTTTGTCGTTTTCAGTGATCACAAAAGTCTGAAATATCTGTTCGATCAGAAAGAGTTGAATATGAGGCAGAGGAGGTGGATGGAAACACTGAAGGATTTTGATTTCACGTTACAGTACCATCCTGGAAAGGCTAACGTGGTAGCTGATGCTTTGAGTAGAAGAAGTGTATCGGTATGCTCAGCTCAGATGGCTAGCCAACAAGAGTTATTAGAAGAGTTTCGGGATCTACATCTCGAGGTAGAGTTTGCGCCTGGGAATTTGAGACTCGGTATGATTACGATTTCGAACGGGTTGATGGAAGACATTGCTAGTTGTCAGAATGACAGTCTACTTATGGAAAAGAGAGCTTTGATAGATCGAGGAACCACCACAGAGTTCAAGGTGGGATCAGATAATATTTTGAGATGCAATGGGAGAGTGTGCGTACCCGATGCTAAGAACTTGAGGAATACGGTGCTAGAGGAAGCGCATAAGAGTAAACTGAGTATACATCCTGGAGCTACCAAGATGTATCAGGATTTGAGGCTAGACTATTGGTGGCCGGGTATGAAGAGACATGTGGCAGAGTATGTGGCATCGTGTTTGACATGTCAGAAAGCTAAGGTGGAACATCAGAAACCTGCAGGAATGCTGCAATCGTTGGATATCCCAGAGTGGAAGTGGAATAGCATATCTATGGATTTCATCACTGGTTTACCCAAGACAAGAAGGAAGCATGATTCTATTTGGGTGATAGTAGATCGATTGACGAAGTCCGCTCATTTTCTGCCTGTCAAGATTACCGACACTGCAGAAAAGTTAACAAACATCTACGTGGCTGAGATAGTAAGACTCCATGGTATACCGTCAAGCATTGTTTCGGATCGAGACCCAAAATTCACTTCACATTTTTGGAGAACTCTACATGAGGCTTTAGGGACGAAGTTGAGATTAAGTTCGGCTTACCATCCGCAGACAGACGGACAGACCGAAAGAACGAATCAATCTTTGGAGGATTTGTTGAGGGCATGTGTGCTAGATGATAGAGGAAGTTGGGACGATGTGTTACCACTAATAGAGTTCACCTACAACAACAGTTTCCACACGAGCATTGGAATGGCTCCGTATGAGGCTCTTTATGGAAGAAGGTGTCAAACTCCATTGTGTTGGTATCAAGATGGAGAAAGTATGATTGTAGGACCGGAAATGGTGCAACAGACTACGGACAAGGTCCGGAAGATACGGGCAAGAATGAAGGTCGCCCAGGATCGTCAGAAGAGTTACGCAGATAGGCGTCGTAGACCCTTAGAATTTGAGGCAGGAGAACATGTATTTCTCCGAGTTACTCCAACCACTGGCGTTGGAAGGGCAATAAAAGCAAGAAAGTTGACTCCGAAATTTATTGGACCGTATCAGATTACGGAAAGGATAGGAAAGGTAGCCTATCGAATTGCATTACCACCGATACTGTCCCAGATTCATGATGTGTTCCATGTGTCTCAGTTAAGGAAGTATGTTCCTGACCCGTCACATGTGATCACGCCAGATGACATTCAGTTGAAAGAGAACTTGTCATTTGAAGTTCCGCCAGTTAAGATTGCGGATAGAAAGATGAAACGTCTAAGGACCAAGGAGATACCCTTAGTCAAGATAATATGGAATGAAGCTACGGGGGATGCGACTTGGGAGCTTCAAAGCAAGATGAAAGAGCAATACCCCGAGTTATTTAGCGATGTCTAAGTTTCGAGGACGAAACTTCTTTTAGGGGGGAAGTAATGTAAGACCCATAATTCTACTGTACTGTACGCAAGTTATAAGCGTAAGTAGTGGATAAGAGTTTTTAGGGTTTTCTGTAAGATTAGTTCTTAAGTATCGTGTAATAACAGCGTTTTGCTGAGTTGGAACTGGTTTTGGACTCGTGTACTATTTAAGCTCAGGCTTTTGGTTTTTAATCCTCTTTTATATACGAGAACGTTCCTGTGAATTCAGAATTTAGAGTTTCGACTTTCTCCGTTTATTGGAAAAACGAGTAGAAAACTGTGCCCGCTTCTTAAAATTTTACGGTTTCTGTTTTCCGTCGAATTTTAAGTGGAGACTTTATATATCAGCGTAAGTTGGAATCTAGTTTCAGAATATTTTTGGGAGCTAAGGAAATAAATTTCAGTCGGAGAATGAAATTCGGCGATAATATTTGGAAATGGTTTACGACGGACATTTATTTGTGAGATTTTCTGTTTTTGAGATTTCCGTCCGTTAGCGAGGCGCGACTCGCCGAGAGCAAACGCGACGAGCTGAGTGGCGAAAAGGAGATATTTGTTCAAAAGCAATCATGAGTTTTTTTTGATCCATTGGCTAGGGTTTTGCCTTGCAACTTTAATTTAGATCCAATGGCCTAGATTGCACAAGACCTTGGGTGAATAGTAAGGAGGTTTAAGTGTTAAGTCTTGAAGCAAAAATGATAAATACTCCCTCCCCCTTGCCTTGCTCGGCCGAACCCTTCACTCACCCCTAACCAACTCAAAAATTTTCACTTCCTCTCAAGAACTTGCTTGGATTTGTGCTAGGAACATCAAGCTCTTGGATCATCTTCTTCATCTTGAGGTAATTATACCTCTTCCATCCCTTTTTCTCTTGAAAACTCATGAATTTTTGAAGTTTCATAATTTTGTTCTTGAGTAGAAAATTGTTAGAATTTAATTTTGTTTCCATAGATGTGTTCTTAAGGATTGTTAGTACACATGATTGAAAACATGAATTGATTCTATGGTTTAATCTTGTTCTTACAAATTTTCTAGTAAGGGTTTTGAGAAAAAAATTGAAAAGGATCATAATTTTGAATTGTGTTGTAAGAGTTTGGTTTTGAAGTTAGAATTGAGCTTTTAAACAAAATGGATTGTTGAATATGAACTTTGTTTCGAAAAATAAGAAAAAATATTTTTCGTGTTCTTGAGCGACTCGAAGAACGCAATTTAGAAAAATTTTATTTCGAGTTTCAAAAAGAGTCGGGTATACGATTGAATATCGTTACGAGCTAACCAAATGTGGTTAGGGTTTCAAATGAAGAAAAATTGTGTAGGATTGCCATTTTGCCTCTTTTGGGCCGTGGCAATCATTTATGGTCGAGGAATCGAGTTTTCGAAAATTGTTTTGAGGCAAATTGTTTCCCATGACCTTTGTTTAAGTGTTTGATAAGTTATGGGATGTTTTGTAAAGAAAAATAATTTCTTGCCTTAAGAAAAACTTAATTGAGATTTTTCGAAAATTTGCGATTCGACTCGATAATTTCTAAATCGCTTTGATAAGTGCTAGTTAGGTATTATGAGATATTACCATGCACTTAGAAGTGAAAAATTTTGAATGGAAGGGGGGTTTTGAAAATTGTGGCCGTGGCCTTCTCTCTTGTGTGGGGAGAAATTCCAAAATTTTTCTAAGTCCACAATTGTGTGAAAATTTTGTGTGTGTTGGATAATCCTAGTTTTGAAGAAAAATGAGTATAGGAAAGGTTGTTAGGAAGAAAAAAATGTGTAACTTGTAACGCAAGAAAACTTCGATTTTTCATAAAAATATTTTTGAAAAGTTTTGATTGTGTTTCAAATGGTCTTGTTGTGTGTGAAACAAGTCCTTGAGGTGGAAAAATCCAAAATGGTTTTAGTTTGTGATTTGAAACCAAAATGAATTTCGTGTTATAAAAATAGTGCAATTTACTTCGGGAATTTTTAAACACTATGAGAATAACCTGAAATCCTTGAGGGATGGCTTTAGAAAGTACCTTAGACCCCTCTGGAGCTTTGAGAGCGAGTTTCGTTTCGTTAGGTTAAACGAGGAATATTTCATTGATGTTACGCTGCATTTATTTTAGGTAGCGCGTGTTGTAGTTTTTGCGGAATTAAAGTAACCAAAAGCTTGCTAAGGTAAGGGCACCTTTACTTTTCCGCATAATATATGTATGCCTGGTTCTGGATTGTGTGAATGTTTGGCATGATTATATTATGTATTCTCGTGATGAGAAGTTGCTTTGTATCGCATGTGTGATTTACATATGTTTGAGAATATGTGTATGAATATGTGATTGGCGTGCATATGATTTTGAAAATATATGTACATACTATGATTGTTTTACATACGCTTGTGAGGTATGTATTTTGTTGCATTAGCATATAAGGGGAATCGTATGCTCATGCATTCATAGTACGTGGTTATCGGGAATGGACCACGAGGTGCGACGGCCAGTGATTGGTGTCCTCCTAATTGAGTTTGGTGTTTGTCCGTGTGACTCACCCGGTGTTATCCCACCGTGATTGTTTTGGTATTGAGTGCGTGACTCTACCTGGTGTTATCCCACCAATAGTAGGAGGTGTTATCCCACCCGAGCCTACGACCTTCTGCAGAGGTTTATTCCGGAATAAAAGCATGCATGTGAAAAAGACCCGGCTAGGGTGATCACGATCATTTAGAGTCTGCATTGATAGACTGGTGTGCATTTCGATACTGTGTGCAAGTATATGAACTGCTAAATGTTTATTCGCTGTTATATTTATATATATATATACATGCTATTTGTTGTTGTGTTATGTGTGGTGACCCTTGCATTCTTTCATTTGCGGGCTCCTCCCACCCAGACGATGAATCACCCTTTGTTACCGGTGCTCACGAGAGAGACGGTGACGAGGTGGGACTTCCTTGATCGCCTGCTTCTGCCTGCCTGGAGCCTCGACCCAGCTTCCGGCACGGCTAGTTACCACGGGCGCGTTAGGATTACTACTTTTCTTGGTACCCGTCAGGTTCATCAGTGTCTGATATGGCAGACTCCGCCTTTCACCATACCTCTACCAGTGCTGCTCAGTGCATTGTGGACAGTTCCTGGGGAACCACTGTCAGGGGCGCCAGATACCCCAGAGGGTGGTGGATCGGTCATTGGAGCGACCCCCACAGATGGTCTAGTTACTACTTCTTTCTCCTCCATGGGTAGTTGGGGTGATGGGGCTTTACCCGACTTCTTAGGGGAGCCGGATGATGTTCTTCAGGAGGCAGCGACTGCTGCAGGGGATGGATCCATTGGAGGATCCGGAGTACCTCACTTGGTATCTCCCACTTCTACTTTGAGCTTGGTCCTGTTATCGAGCGATACGGACGACTCCTGATGCCGTTGTGCATGTTAGGACTAGGACCACTGACTTAGAGTAGTATTCTTTTGGACAGGCCTTGTTGGCTGGTGACTGGTAGTATGTTTTGTAGTAGGTTCTAACGTATTTTTGGGATGACTGTACTCTAAACTCTTACGCTTTGGATGAGCCTCTTTTGGTGTTGGCTATAGTATTCCTAGTCACGACTACTTTGTATATTTGTCGTGGACTAGATGTTATGTTTTGGTTATGTAAATATTCAGGTACACACTTTGCTTATGAGAAGCACTATTATATGCTATAGTTCTGTTGTATGAATAACGCCGGCTCTTGTAAAATATTTTCCGCGCACTCTGTCTTGTGTAAAAAAAAAAAAAAAAAAAAATAATGCCCTTTTTAGGCTTTGAAAAACGGGGTGTTACAGCAACAGTTGGAGATTCTTATAAATTACCAAGAAAAGATTTTATTTTAGAAAAAATAAAAGGATGCAATTGGTTTTCTTCCTTAGATGCAAAGTCTGGGTATTATCAACTAAGACTAGCCGAAGAAACAAAACCATTAACAGTTTTTTCATGTCCACCTCAAAAACATTACGAATGGAATGTTTTACCTTTTGGATTGAAACAGGCACCATCAATATACCAAAGATTTATGGATAAATCTCTTGAAGGTTTGAATCATATGTGTTTGGCATATATAGATGATATACTTATTTTCACAAAAGGAAACAAGGAACAACATCTTCAAGATGTAGAAACTGTTCTTCTAAGAATTAAAGAAAAAGGTATTGTAATTTCAAAAAAGAAATCAAAACTTTTACAGAAAGAAATAGAATACCTTGGTTTAATTCTAAAAGAAAATGGGGAACTGAATCTAGCACCTCATACCCAAGAAAAAATACAAGCTTTTCACAATGAGCTTTCTGATAGAAAACAAATCCAAAGATTTCTTGGATGTTTAAATTATATTGCTAATGAAGGATTTTTCAAAGATTTAGCAAAAGAAAGAAAACATTTACAAAAGAAAATTTCAGAAAAAATTCCATGGTCTTGGACCAAAATAGATTCTGATATTGTTAAAAGAATTAAAGAAAAAATTCAAGTTTTGCCTGAACTTTACAATCCAACGAAAGAAGATTTTTTAATTATAGAAACAGATGCATCACAAACAACCTGGGCAGGTTGTATGAGAGCCTTACCTAATGGTAAAGCAAAACTTTCTCTTAATGAGAAAGGATATAAAATTGAAGAATCTGGTGATCTTCAATCAAAAGAATCTGAAACTTCGAGGGAAGGGACAGATACTATAAAAAGCATTGATTACAGTGCTTCTAAAATCCTGATAAAGGATACTGAAAAATTACATTTATGTAAATATATTTCTGGTACATTTACAGATACAGAATCTAGATACCATATCCAGGAACTAGAAACTCTGGCATGTGTAAAGATATTAGAAAAATGGAAAATTGATTTATTACCATCAAGATTTCTTCTTCGTACAGACTCTAAATATCTTACAGGATTTTGGAGATATAAAATTAAAGCTGACCATAAACAAGGCAGACTAATAAGATGGCAGATGAAGTTACAACAATTCGAGCCATATATTCAATACATAAAATCTGAACAAAACAGTTTTGCAGATACACTAACAAGAGAATGGAGCAAGCAATAAAGCTACTTCAAAACAACATAAAGCAGAAGGATGAGCAGCTCGTTGCCATTGATTCTAGAAGAAAAAAGATCTCCGACGAGAGGGGGGAGATGATTACAACACTCAAAAGTTTGCAAAACATGACAGCAAATACAGACCAGTCTTCAACACCAACAGCAAGCTTGGACAAAGTTCTCAAAGATAAAGAAAACTGGGACTTGCTTGGACAACCTTCTGGAAAGTATGATTACTATGTAAAATATACAGCCCCAGAAAGTGCAGAAATTCCTATTGAAGCAGTAACATCTAACGGATGGAAATCAAATGAAGAACAGGAAGCCGAGTCCTCAGGAACAACTTCAAACAGCAAGAAATCATGGGCTGAAGAAGTTGAGGAAGAAGATGAAGCCAGAAAAAATGGTTTATCAGCAACCATCCAAATAAGCGATCCCGTAGACGATGAAATGGGAAAGTTTGAAGCTTATGTCATTTTCGATGGACCAATGAAAGGGATCTATAGAAAATGGGCAATAGCTAAACAACATGTCATTGGCAAGAATGTACGTCACAAAGGATACAAAACCATGAAAGAAGCGGAACAGGCACTCTATGGAGCCTACAAAGAAATTACAACAGCAAAAAACTTCCAAAGATCTCCCACAATGGAGTCAAAAAAGAAATTGTCAATCGACAAAATTCGCCAGCTTGAACATCAGAAGAGTTTCCAGATAGCTGATCCAACTTACATGGAATTCAGTCTCAGATGGAAATGGTTAAACCACTATGTAGAAGAATTCACCACCGAATGCTTCTATCCAGTTAACAGAATTGGCTGCACCAAAGCAGTCGTACTACCAGGAATAGACAGTACTTTATGTCTATCTTTCTTTCAAAATGGGTTGATCCATACTATATACTTGGAAGAACAAGCCGGAAAGACTTTTGGAGAACTCAAATTCCTTCCAAAAGAGTTACAAAATTTGGCACAAAAATTCAACAACTTGTTTGCCAAAGGAAAAGAAATTTTTATTCAAATTGAATCCACATATCCTTGGTACGATGAAATTACCCTGGAACTTACAACAAAACCTTTATACCTCATTAAGATTGGAATTTCAAATAAGGAATATCCAGTAATGAACAGAGAAAAAACTGAATGGCACCCTGCTATCTACCTCAAACAAATTAGGCACTTTCACCAGAAAGTCACTAGATTGTCCTCCCAGACAAATTACAGAGTTGTTTACGAAGATTCATCAATGGTTGTATACAGCGACTCTAGAAAGCCTGCAAAGGACAAAGATATCAAAGCAATTAAGAACCTTGAAGAAAAGGTTGACCAATTGAAAGATGGTCATGAAAAATTACCAAAGGTAATTCAAGAAGAATGCTGTCAATACTTTTCACAGTATTACAAAGGGCATAATTGTAAAAACTGCCTAGAAAAATCGTCGGCACAAGAAGACAAAGAGTTGGCCAGCACAAAAATGCACACCACAATGTAGACAAAAGTGTATAGTGGTACCTTATCACATCTAAGTCAGATGGGAACCACTTAGTGATTAGCTTTTCAATAATGTAAATTACTGTTTGTCTTTTTTCCTTAGTGCGTAAAACTTTAAGTTAGTGCATGATGCTTTTCTGAGTGCATGTCACTATAGTGTGCTGTCATGGAAAGGGACGTTTACCTAATGTGAGCCCTTCTCCACTATAAATAAGAGCATCAAGCTCAATGTAAATTACAGTTGAAAGAAATACAAAACTACTATCTAGTTTTCTGAAGAATTATTTCTTCTGTCCTTAGAATTATTTCTAAGAAGTAGCTCTTGAGGTAATACTCTGGAGGAGCTAGATCCTTGAGGTAATACTCTGGAGGGATCATCTACAACAACAATATAATCAACAGATTATATCACAAAACACAAAAATATCTTCAATCCGAAGATTTCAACAAAATCAAAAACATCAAAAAGAAACTTCAGAAGAATCATATCAGGTATGATTATATTACTTTTTATTCAGAATCATTAGTTATGAAAAATTCGAATTTTAAAATTCAAAGAATATCTTCAAATTATTTTGAGATAGAATACACAGAACCCAGTAATGATCATACAATTTTAGAATTAGTCTTTATAAAGGACTATGATAAAAAGGCAACTTATTTATTGAAAGAGTTTCCTTATCCAGATTTGGCTAAAATAATCTTAGACAAATTTAAATTTAATCATTACCAAGAAACAACTTTTCTTAAAAAACTTAAAGAAACTATTGAAACAGATTTTGAAGAACATGAATTACAATGTTTAGTTCATGATTTGCATAATTTTATTCAAGATTCAAGATATATAGCCGGTTTTGACGGACAGTTCTATGGAAGAGAGGTTAGTATATATTATAAAATGAGAAATTCTCGTTCTCATAAATTAATGCGAACTGAACCTGATAATTAAGGTCTAGATCCAGATCTTAGTTTAAGATTAGGTGAAAAATGTCTGAAATTTCACTTTTTGAAGAAACATCTAGTTATTTTGCTGATAGCATACTAGATCATAAAATAGAAGAAGCAGATTTATCCTTAACTGCAGAAGAAAACTTTAAAAGAAAGTTTAATAAATTCAAGGAATATTTCTCAAGAAAGAATATTTTGAAATTTGGAATAATGGTTGGAGAGGAAGCAATTCCAATTGATTCTACTTCTGGAAATATTTTTATATCTACCATAGATAGAACACAAATTCAAAAAAGAATTTCAAGTCTTTCTGAAAAAGAAAGAAATAAAATCGGTTATATTCACATATCAACCATTCAAGTTTTAATCAAAAGTACTTTCATGAAAGGTATTGATACACCGTTAAATATAATTCTAAGAGACTCTAGAATTACGAATAATAGACAATCTATAATTGCACAAGGAAGATGCAATTTAAAATATGGAAAAATTAAGTTTGATATAAACTTACAAATGGGATTATCCCTAAAAGATAAAGATCTTGACAGATCCATAATCTTTAATTACAAATTAGAAGATTCAAAATTTATGAAAAAAGGAAACCATCCCTTTACAATATGCTATAGAATTAATTATGCTTTAAGTAATTCACATCATAGCATAGAATTTACAGGAAAGGATGTAATTCATATTGATGAATTATTCACCCCTATAGTGACATTAGAGTCACCTATATTTAAAACCCTGGCAAGGAAGAGTTGTTCTTTAATAGAAGATGACAAAAATATGTTTGAAGAAACAAATGAAAAACCATTAATTAGAAGCCAAAGCCTTAGGGTAGCACCCCCAAAAAGAGATTTTGAAATCTCAGAATTAAAAGAATTAAATAAGCTACAAAGCTCAGTAGCAGAGTTGTCCTTACAGCTCGAAAAATTAGACAAAAGAATCTAAATTTGTCTTTGAAACATCTTCCGCATTTTGTTTCAAACTCGGTTCCAAACTCTGGTATCAGAGCATAACTCGATCTTAGAATAAAGAAGTTTAAATATACACCATTGATCTATGAAGGTGTACCATGTATCATAAAAAAAAATACACATTATATAATAATGATATAATAATGATTTGGTGGGGACAAAGAAATACTTTAATCCTATTGGACCACGTAAGCCAACTTCACCAAAAAAGTCATAAGGGCAACTTCACCATAGAAGCTCCCATTTTAAATTGAATTCTATACAAGTGAGTGGATACCATAATTTAACACAAAATCTTAAGGCGTTAGGTTTATGACTCATCTCACTTATAAAGTGTTTAAACTTCACTTTTCTAAACCATCAAATCTGATATCATTGTTGGATCACGAGTGGCAGCCGAGGAATTATCCACATTGGGCTTAAGAACAACTATACAAGTGAGTTAGACATCACACTTTAATCCAAACCCTTAAGGCGTTGGGTTTATAGGTCTTTCACATATAAAATGTTCAACCTCCACTTTTCTAACCAATGTAAAATTTAACTTACTTCACACTTGGTACGAAATAGGGACTCAAACTTTCATAAATTATAACCATTTGATCTTAACAATGTTTATAATTTTTTCTTATAAAGACAAGAGAAATACCCGTTTTACTAATGTACGCATAGCTTTGTTTTTTGGTACAAACTAATGTACACATAACTTATCAAATAATATTTATATCTTTGTTTTCATTACATTCACTGAGAGAATTTTTTCTAAAATAAAATTGTTAATTTCTATAGAAAATAATTTTTTCATGAAACCTTGCGCATGTAACGATTATTAATAATTTTTTAAATAAAAAATGTAAAGAGAAAACAATTTCATTAACCTTGCGCATGAAATCAATGTTCTCTCGAAAACTATCATGTCTAAGACAGATATAATTTGACTAAATATTCTTTAACCTATTTTAAAGTTTTAAAGATCTCATTTATAATTATAGAGTTCACACCATTTAACCGGGTGTGGTTATGGTGCATTCATCCATAAGTGAGGGAAAATTGCTTAGCACACCCCCTATTGTACTCGCGCGCCTCCATATTACTTACGCACCCCCCAAATTTCTTGTACGCCCCTAGATGTCGTGCGCCCAAATTTCTCGTGCACCCCCCAAATTGCTCGCGCCCCCCCTAAATCATGCTAAAACCATTTTGCATTGGGAATGCTTTCAGATATTTGCACTTCAAAACCATCAAGTGCATAAAATGGTTTTGGCTAGAAATCTGGGGTGAGGGGAAAAAAATGTTAAGTGCATAATTATAACGTTGTACTCCAAAACCATTTTATGCACTTAATGGTTTTGGAGTACAACTCTCGAAATCCATTCCAACAGCAAATTGTTTTGACTAGAAATCTAGGGAGGAAAGAGAAAAAAAATCTGGGGGGCGCAAGACATTTAGGGGGCACGCGAGTAAAATGGGGGGTGTGTGAGAAATTTTCATTTACTTATGCACCGTCCATAAGGATTGGCTTGTGGACAATAACTTTTGCCCATTTAACCAACTTGCATTCTTAGTTCACTTATTTTACAATGGGCTCGTTTAAATTAGCTTATTTTTTAGCTTATGTAAACAACTTATGCGATTTTTATGTATTTTTTTATAAGTTTGTCAAGGTAAGTTATGATAAAATAGCTTATGTAAACAGCTCTTGTATTTTCTTTTTTAGAGGATTCTATTTCATTTCTCAAATGGACTTAACATTATTAGTTCATCGAAAAAAGTATTGACATTTGTTTATGAAAGAAACATATCGACATTTGAATTACACCCAAATTATCCTAGCAAGCAAATCAGCTCATACGGCAATTTTGTAACACCCTAACTTCCTGTTGATTTTATTTGTAAATAAAAATTTAATTAATCTATTTCAAAAAGAGTATTGTTGCACATATTCATCACAACTAAATGAGACCACCTAAAAAAGATATCTTGGGTGGTAACTTATTGAACGCTCCAAGATTCTCCTTCTTCCTCCAAGAACCTCCTTCATCCTTTGATTCTTTCTCCTTCTGTACCTTCCTCTTAAGGATAGTGTTTGCTTCTGCATGATAGCGTCTCTTGACGATTTTGTTTCATCTCTCTGTGAGATTTCCTATTATCCTGTTACCTGACTTTGTTTTGTGCTCTTTTTTCTCCATGACTTCCCCCATGGATTTGTCCATTCCCAAACACCTAAGCTCCACCACCAACCCTGCTACCAGTCCCCAAAACTATGAAGAAACCACCCAGCGTCCCCACAAAGTCCAGAAGCTATCTACTCCGATCCATGGTTTTACTAGTGATATCCTCAACATTCCTGTCTTCGTGGGTACACCACCAAGATTCCCACCTCAGCAGAATCAGCAAGAAAATCACCTGCATCATCAAGGCAAGAATCATCAAGAACAAGAAAACTCACCCCAAGAAAGCCCAAGAATGAACTCTTATCACAACAACACAACACAAGATGAAGGCCCCTTCTGCTGGTATAGAGAAGACCACATCCAAGAAGGAATCCAGATATGCAAACAAAGCCTAATAGGTAAAATTCTCTCTGAAAAAATTGTCCCTAAACAGATAATCCACAACTCTCTCATGGGAATATGGGGTAATCCCAAGGGATTCCACATCACTGAGGTAGAGGGTGGTTTTTTCCACATCACTATGGACTCAGATTCTGATATAAAAAATGCAGTAAAAGGAAATCCTTGGACTATTCGTAATGTCTGGTTCTCAGTTCATAAGTTGGATAGAGAAAAAAACCCCAAGAACATTGAATTTCATAAGGTTCCCATTTGGCTACAACTATGGGGCTTGCCTCTGCATTGTAAAACTATAGCCATGGGAAAACACTTGGGATCACAAATTGGATTGGTTGAAGACACTGGCCTCTATGACTTTCCGGACAAAGCAAGAATTGTCAAAGTTAAAGTCCAAATCAACATGGCAGAACCCATAAAGCCTAGTATATACATTGGCAATACAGAGGATGGAATCCAATGGGTAGATTTCAGGTATGAAAATCTCCCTATGTTTTGTTTCAGCTGTGAACTTATTGGGCACAATGAAGATAATTGCTCCGAATTAAAACCCCACATAGAGGAAGGAAACATAAACCCAAGAGGACCATGGTTAAGATCCAACAGCTACAGAAGAAGAGTAAATGAAAAAAGGGACAACAGATTTAACAGCAATCCCACTAAATCCTTGAGTAGAGGATGCTACAGCCCTATTCCCAAAGCCATGATAGACATGATGGCCAGAATGAAGTTAGCAGAAGAGGCACCTAGCACTAAGGATTTCCCCAACAACACCAGCTCAAATCAAGAGTCAAGAAGCAAGCAAGGTGCTAGTACTAGT
This sequence comes from Trifolium repens, assembly GCA_030408175.1. NCBI lineage: Eukaryota > Viridiplantae > Streptophyta > Magnoliopsida > Fabales > Fabaceae > Trifolium > Trifolium repens. Next base: position 37,575,733 of record CP125848.1, on the reverse strand, counting down.
CAGAGATCAGCACTAGAAAATCAACACAAAGCTCTTGGAATCACATCCAGCAATCAGCTACCAACTATAGAAATGGCAGGCCTCATTAACAAGGCCATCCAGAGGCCATGAAGCTACTATCATGGAATTGCAGGGGCCTTGGGAATCCCCCTGCAATTAGAGCTCTCAAAAAGCTCATTCAAACCCACCAGCCTGACATCATTTTCCTTATGGAAACTAAATTCCTCAACTCTGATTTTCAAAAAAGACTCAAAATCCCTTGTGATACTTACTCTAACTCCTTTATAGTTGATTGTACTACCTCTACTAATAATAGAAGGGGTGGTCTCTGTATGCTCTGGTCTAAAAATGTAAATCTCAACATTATTGCTTATAATGAAAGATACATTGATTGTTATGTGGATTGTTCTGATAATGATACTGATTGGAGGGCTACTGGCATGTATGGATTTTCTTGTCACCAACAGAAGCCTGACACATGTGATCTTATAAAAAATATTTTTCAAAATGTTTAATTACTCATTTGATCCCTTATCTTTAATTTTGTTCTCAATTTGGTCCCTTATCTTTTAAACGTCTCAATTTGGTCCCTTATCTTTTAAAAGTCTCAATTTGGTCCCTTATCTTTTCTGCATGTCTCAATTTGGTCCCTTATCTTTTCTGCAGTTCTTAATTTGGTCCCTTGTCTTTTAAAATTTTGGACACGTGGCACACTTGGACAGATGACACGTGTCCAAATTTAATGGTAATAGTGAAAAATTTGACGGGAGAGACCAAATTGAAAACTTCAGAAAAAAAATAAGGGACCAAATTGAGACGTTTAAAAGATAAGAGACCAAATTGAGAACTAAATTAAAGATAAGGGACCAAATTAGTAATTAAGCCTTTTCAAAACAATAACCATGAGAACTGGCTTCTGTTTGGAGACTTTAATATAGTCCTCAACCATGCTGAAAAATTGGGGGGCAGAGATATTAATAGCACTCACACTAGTCTCTTCCAAGATACCCTTAATGATTGTCACTTGTAGGACATAGGATGGCATGGAGAGATCTATACCTGGTCCAATATCCAGGAGACTATTCACCACATAAAGGAAAGGCTTGACAAATTTTGTGCTAGCCCTGCTTGGCTTTCTAAATTTCCTAGAGTTACTAATTATCACCTCTCAATTCACTCCTCTGACCACATCCCCATATTGCATGTTTTTGGTACTAATTTTGATTTCAGGAATGATTCCCACCATCAAACACTTTGAACATATTTGGCTCTAGGATCCTCAAAGCTATGATATTATCAAAGAAGAATGGTCCAAGAATTACTCTGACACTAAAACTAAACTCCAGCAGGTTTTTGATCAGGTTTATACTTGGGGTCAGAACACCTATGGCAACATTCCTAGACAAATCAAACAAACCCAACAAAAAATTCATGATAAAAAATCTAATATCCCCACTAAAGATGATATCACTGATATTCACCAGATGGAGGTCAGTCTGGACAAACTTCTGAAACAGGAAGAGACTTGGTGGTCTCAGCGTGCTAAAGTAAACTGGCTGCAACATGGAGATTTGAACACTGCTTTCTTTCATTTTAAAGCTTCCCAGAGGAAAAGAAAAAACAAAATTAACTTCATTTTGGATCAACAAGGAAACAAGGCTACTAGTAACAAGGATATTCAGCAAGCGTTCATGGATTACTTTACTAATATTTTTACCTCTTCTAATCCTACTAACATGACTGCTTCTATGAATGGTGTTGCTAACAGGATTACCCCCCAGATGTATGAACACCTTAACCAAGAGTTTAGTGTCTCTGAAGTCTCCCAAGCTTAGGGATGGCAATTTACTCATACTCAGTGGGTACCCACAAAAAATACCAACTATGGGTAGGGTAAAAACCCACATTTTGGGTATGGGCATGAGTATGGGTAATTACCCACAAAATTGAGCGGGTATGGGTGCGGGTACGGGTACCCACCCCATATACCCATATAACATATATTTATTTTTTTTAATTATATTATTATATATAATTATTTTTATAAAATACAATATTATTATATTATTACACATTTTGAATAAAAAAATGTTTATTTATAACATAATGTAAATATGTCAATAGAGAAATGAACTTGAGGATGATTTTACTAATAATTTTGTTTATAATTTTCATGAATCAACATTAAAAATTTTGAAATTTTTTAAATTCTATTAAAATGATATGATATTTTATAATTGATCAATTTATTTTTAATAAAAATGCGAGTAACGGGTACGAGTATGGGTACTTAGGTACCCATAGGGCATGGGTACGGGGACAAAAATTGTCACCCACGCGGGTATGGGGATGAGTACGAGTATTTTTTCAAACTGCGGGTATGGGGATGGGGACTATATACCCAAGCTGCTCATCAGCTCAAAGGAAATGTTGCCCCTGGCCCGGATGGGCTTAGTACCAAGTGTTTCCAATCCTATTGGAACACGATAAGGGGTGACATTACTAATTCTATCCTTAACATTCTCAACAAAGGTGATAACCCTAAAGCCTATAATGACACCTTCATATGCCTGATTCCCCAGAACAAAGAACCAACTCTCCCTGCTGACTTTCGCCCTATAGCCCTCTGTAACGTCATGCTCAAAATTATCACCAAGACTATAGCCAACAGAATGAAACCGGTTGTTAACAACATCATTAGCCCTCAACAAAGTGACTTCCTGCCCGGAAGACTTATAACTGACAACACCCTCATTGCCTATGAAGCTTTCCATTACCTCAGAAATTCTAAAGCCATGAAACATGGTTATGTGGGCATTAAAGGTGTGCTTTCTAGCCTCATCAATCAACTTCAAGTTAACAATAACATCAAGGGAATTTCTATAGCTACTAATGCCCCCCTCCCCATTTCTCATTTATTTTTTGCTGATGATAGCATCTTATTTTGTAGGGCCAAAAAAGAAGAGGCAACTCATCTTATGAAAGCCCTAGAGGAGTATCAAAGAATATCTGGTCAACAAATCAATTTACAAAAATCTGAGATGATATTCAGTCCTAATCTGAGCACTATTGTCAAGCAAGAATTCCATACTATCATGCCTATTCAAGTCACCAACATGATAACAAAATACTTGGGAATGCATACTACAATGGGAAGATCTAAGATCCATGACTTCAAATTTCTCATGGATAAAATCTGGAACAAGCTGAAGGGTTGGAAGGAGAAGAACCTATCTTTTGCAGGAAGAAATATCCTTATTAGTGCTGTCATACAAGCTATACCAACCTACATGATGAGCTGTTTTATCATTCCTAAAAATATTTGTGATCAAATTGAAAAGGCCATTTGTAAATTCTGGTGGGGAGGGAAAGACAACAACAACAACAAAATACATTGGAAGGCTAGAGGTGAGCTGTTCAAACCCAAATTTAATGGTGGTTTAGGTTTCAGAGAAATGCACCTCTTCAACAAAGCCATGTTGGCCAAACAAGTGTGGAGACTTCATGTCTCCCCAAACTCTCTGCTCAACCAGGTGTTAAAAGTTAAATACTTCCCTCATTCTGACATTCTACACTCTCAAGTTGGCATAAACCCTAGCTATACATGGAGAAGCATTCATAATGCTATTTGGATTATCAATAAAGGTAGCCGCTGGAATATAGGAACAGGAGACAAAGTTCACATTTGGAGAGATAACTGGATTCCACATCAGAATGGGTATAAAATTCTGACCCCAAAAGCTGACAATCAAATTTCCAAAGTAAGTGAACTCATACAACATCAACCTACCTAGGACTGGAACTCTAGGATCATTGATAAAATTTTCTACCCCTTTGAAAGAGACCTCATAAAGCAAATCCCTATTACCCAGGAACCTAATGAAGACTACCTCATGTGGACTAACACCCCTGAAGGGGTCTACACTGTCAGATCCGGCTATAACACCCTCAAGCATTGGCAAGATAGCCTTCAACATGGCCCTAACAACAACAACCCCCATAATCTTGCTTGGAAAAAACTCTGGACTCTTCCTACTATTCCTCGACACAAGGCCCTGATTTGGAGAATTCTAAACAAAGTTATACCTGTTAGAAGTGCTCTTAACAGTAGGGGTATTCAATGCGCCATTCTCTGCCCCAGATGCTTACAAGGTGAAGAAACCATATCCCACCTCTTTATGGACTGTGATAGAGCTGAGAAACTCTGGTTTGGATCTAAATTGGGTATCAGGTTCAACCCTAGCCATAGATGCTTCCTGGATTGGCTTATCTACTGTTTCTCCACTCTTAAAGATGAAGATCTCTGTTACTTGGCATCCATCACCTATGGTATCTCGCAAGCTCGTAATATTCAAGTTTTTGAGAAAACAAACACATATGATCATTCTATCCTAGCCAAAGCTCTATCTAATGTCATGGAGTATCAACTCGCTAATCAAACCCTAGGTCATCAGCAAAATCAAAGAAATCAATAAAGGACAAAGGCCAATTAATCAAACCCGGCGTAGCAACAACCAACAGCAAAATAAAAAATGGCGCAAACCTAGACACGGAGAAATCAAGGGTAACTGTGATGCTAACCTGACGGTCGAATGATTATGGGGTCTAGGTGCTATTTTCCGCGACGAGAACGACCAAACCCTTGCGCCTGCAACTTGGTTACTTCATGGCTATAATGATCCGCTAACTGCTGAAGCTTGTGCCCTTTACAACATGACTCGCCTCGCGGCCGATTGCTGCTTCACACGGGTTGTCTTCGAAAGCGATTGCGCCAGAATCATCATGCATGTGAACGATCCACTCTCTTCTCACAGGACCTACGCTGGCAATTTCGTGAAGGGCATCACGAGTATGTGTAATCGTTTCCAATCGTGCTCCTTCTCGCACATTGATAGACGGTGTAAGTGCACCAGTTCATCCTCATGTTTTAATAATTGTCAAAACACATGAAAACAGAGTAGAACATATTTTGGCAATATTACAAATGACTTGACAGCGAAAAACTATTTTTTAAACCTTGAAAAATTGATTTTTAGGTATTCTGTATCGATACATAATCACTTGTATCGATACAAATGTCCTGAAATTACTTCAGACTGATTTTGTGCATTTTGTATCGATACATATATCACTTGTATCGATACAAATATGGTCTCTCAGAGGCAGAGAGTCACTTGTGTATTGAATCATGCTTGCATGTATCGATACACACCTGTATCTCTCAAAAAAACCAGATAGTGCATGATGTATCGAATCATGCTTGCATGATTTGATACATATCAGTCAAGATTTCAAGAAACTGATATATGTATCGATACACATACGTGTTTGTATCGATACATAGGTCAAATTTTTCAAATTTGAACGCTGGTCAAAGGGTTTGTATCGATACAAACCATCATTTGTATCGATACATGTCTGCTAAGTTTTGCCTAAATTTGCTCAATTCTATTTTCTCTTTAAATAGCAATGTGCTTTGTTATTGTAACAGAGAGAAAACCTGTGAGAAAGTGAAATAGCTTTGAAAAACTCTTTGGGATTCAAATTGGGTGAAATATTTGGATCAAAGGGTTATTCTTCAGAAGATCATCATCTTCCATCAAATTGCAATTAATTGAAGAATGAGTATGGGATCATTCGGATAAAGATTGTACGTTTGATCGATAACGTTCGATACGGCTTGCGGTGAATCAGAGGCGTGGTCGAGTTGATTTGTGAAGAAGGTTTGGGTTTTTCTCAAGGATTCAAGATTGTGCGATATCTTGAAGGATCAACAACGAAGAAGCGAGGTACTCAGCTGGACGATTGTTGCGAGGATTTGCGCACGGTTAGGATCGTTGGAATCAGAGGGAGAAGCTTCGTTACTTGTTGAGGTTATTTCGCATAGTTTACATTAGATTCGATATAGGGTTATTGGAGTCTATTGTAAATTTTGCACTTTTGTTCAAACGTTTTAATCAATATACTCTCAAATAACCCGTTTGGTTATTTGGGGGGAGACGTACTCAGCCGACCGCGAGAACGACACGAAAGTCGGGGAACTCCCTAATCAATCGCTTGTGTCTTTCTTCCTTAATCTTTTACTTTACGCAATTGCTTTAATTTTCAAATCAATTGAATTTTTGTGTTCGTACGTGTGCACCAAAATTCAATTGACATATATCTTGATTGTGATTGGATTAGCTATATAATTACGTAACTTGCTTGGACTGTGATTTGGATCGTTTAATTTGAATATTTTGCACACGATCGTTTCTAGTTTGTTATCATCATTCGTTCAAGGCTATACTACTTTTTCAGTGATCAATCGGGTGCAAAGAGACTATCGATCCGGTGGTGCTTCCGCGCGTACCTTTTAAACTAAATTTTTTTAAAATGGACATTGTTTAAAAGGGCCACTTATTCAACCCCCCCCCCCCCCCCCCCCCTTTTAAGTGGTAGCCAAGTAGTCTAACAAGTGGTATGACGAACCCGGTTCAATTTTGTTCACAAAATTCGGTGGATTGTGCCAATTATTATAAAACATGGCTTTTGCACCTAAAGGGGCTTATAACCGGGCACCTATATTCAATGGAGATCATTTTGATTATTGGAAAAGTAGTATGTGGATTCACATCAATTCTTTTGATGGTGAAGTGTGGAATGTTATTGAGACCGGTCCATTTGTTCCGACAAACACCGATCCTAATGGCATTGTCACCAATAAGCCTATGGCACAATGGACGGACGATGGTAAGAAAAAGGTCAATTACGATGCAAAGGCACAAAACATACTTATTTCATCCCTTGGGATTGAACAATTTTATCATGTGTCGCATTGTGTATCGGCCAAAGAAATGTGGGATACATTAGTTACTCATTTTGAGGGTACTAATGAGGTCAAAATATCCAAAATAAACACCTTAACTCAAGAATTCGAATTGTTGCATATGCAAGATGGTGAAACCATTGCGGATATGCAACAAAGGTTTGTGAAAATTACCAACAAGTTACATGGTCTAGGTAAACCAATCACTAATCAAGATGCTACTAATAAGATTTTGAGATGTCTTAATAGGTCATGGCAACCAAAGGTCACCGCAATCAAAGAAGCGAATGATCTTACAACTTTGAGTCTCACAACCTTATTCGGTAAGCTAACGGAACATGAACAAGTGCTTAATTTGTTGGAAAAGCATGAGAAAGGTGGGAAAAAGGAGAAACACAACGAAAAGGAAAAATAAAAGGATAAGAGGTCCATTGCTCTAAAGGCCTCCACATCCAAGTCCAAAAAGGTGGAGCAAGTGGAAAGTAGCTCAAGCGAAGACGATTCCGATGATGAGGAAATGGAGTTCTTCGTTCGACGTTATAATAGATATGTGAGAAAGAATGGGATAAGACATTCCAATGACAATCTTAAGAAGTTTCGGAAAGATAGTGGTTACCGCCGGAAGAATGAAGATGCTAGGTAATCCAAGAAAGGGATATGCTATGAGTGCGGCCAAGTTGGTCACTACAAGCCGGATTGTCCTAATCTCAAGAGAAAAGAGAAGGAGTCATCTTCAAACAAAAGGAGGAGCAAAGGAAAGAAAGCTTATGTTGCATGGGAGAGTAGTAGCTCTTCATCTCATTCATCATCAAGCTCTAGTTCAAGTGATGAAGGCGAAGTGGCTAATGTATGCTTCACAACTCATCATCACAAAAAGAAGGATAAAGCTCCCAAAAAGGTAAACCAAAATCCCTCTAGCTCATATACTTCGTTAGAATATCATGATTTGCAAAGTGCATTTGAGGACCTATGTAGTGAAACTAGGAAAGCTTTCAAACGATTAAAAGAAATTATAAAAGTTAACAAAGTTCTTGAAAAGAAAGTTTCCAAAACGGAAGAAGAGTTGAAAGCTTTCAAGGTATCATTATTAGAAAGGTCAAGTGCAAGTCATGATAAGAGTAATATAGTTGGTTGTGATAATTGTATCACTTTGTCAAAAAATATTAAGACTCTCAAGGACAAAGTGAAAGATTCCTCAAAACCTAGAGTCTCTCATCATGTTGATCCAAAACATTCTCAAAACACTTTGAAAGTCAAAAACAAATATTCTAAACATTTCAAAATGGATCAAAATAAAAGTGACTCACATATCGTTTGTCATTATTGTTGTGACAAGAGTCATACTATTGCAAAATGCCATGCTCGAAAAATCTTGGTACCAAAAGGCAAATTGCAATGGTTACCCAAGTTAAGCAATAATGTTGCTACTAACCAACTAGGACCCAACATGAGTTGGGGACCTATTTCAAATGTCTAAGTATGTAGGCAAACGTCTTGAACCATTGACGAAAGACACCGACAACAATGGAGTTCAAGACTTATGAACAAGGAAAATGATGAGAAAAGCTTCAACTCAACACTTACAATGTTGTGGAAATTGATCACTTCCTCCACTTAACACTCAAGGGAAGATTCTATTCTCTACCTTTTCCTTTATATTCTTTTTACTTAGCATTTGTACATTGGTTCATATACATACAACTTTCACCTTAATATGATATTTGCTTTGATAGTTGTCTAATCCTCCATTTCCAAGAATTTTGCTAAACAATATTGATAAGTTTTTGAGACTCATATGTTTAAAATGGGGATTTGACAAAAATCATTACAATTGCCATATTAAGTTCATACTTGGTTTGTATATGTTTGTTTTATTCGTATATGTGACTTTGTGTGCATAACATAGACATATATTTTTCAAATGATTAATTTTGGTACTTTGATTCATTTATGTGGATGTCTTATCATGCATATATGGTTTAACATGTGTTCTCATGTTATAATGTGCTTTGGTATTGTTTTTGCTCACATACATAAGTATGTACCTTGTTGATTATATGTATTTCATACATCATGTTTATGCACTTGTTGCATTGTTTTGTTTATTTCGTCCCATATTTGGATATGTTACTTGATTCAAATGTCGATGTGTTACGATATTCATGCGTTGGTTTTGATTTGTTATTCTACATTCCATGTTTGTCATGATATTTGGTATTCGTCATTGATATATTTTGGCATATCTTTGTATGTAATTATTTTGATTAGGAACTTCATCATATAGTGCATTTCGACAAATCTAAGTGCACGATATGACTATGGTTAAAATTGTTTGAACTTGATACTTCTAATGAGCTCTCTTCTTCTTTTTGATATTGTCAAAGGGGGAGAGATTTGGATTGCACAAGTTAAGGATGAATAGCTAAAGAAGTCTTGAATATTATCAACAATATCAAACGCATTATGGCATCAACTCAGGGGGAGCGTGCTTATTGTTAGCCTTGGTGTAAATGCGTCTGTATACATATTGCTATTTTATTTGCATATTAGGCTTAGTTAGCTTATGCAAAGTTTTAACAATTATCAAAAAGGGGGAGAATGTAAGTGCACCAGTTCATCCTCATGTTTTAATAATTGTCAAAACACATGAAAAACAGAGTAGAACATATTTTGGAAATATTACAAATGACTTGACAGCGAAAAACTATTTTTTAAACCTTGAAAAATTGATTTTTAGGTATTTTGTATCGATACATAATCACTTGTATCGATACAAATGTCATGAAATTACTTCAGACTGATTTTGTGCATTTTGTATCGATACATATATCACTTGTATCGATACAAATATGGTCTCTCAGAGGCAGAGAGTCACCTGTGTATCGAATCATGCTTGCATGTATCGATACACACCTGTATCTCTCAAAAAACCAGATAGTGCATGATGTATCGAATCATGCTTGCATGATTTGATACATATCAGTCAAGATTTCAAGAAACTGATATATGTAACGATACAGATACGTGTTTGTATCGATACATAGGTCAAATTTTTCAAATTTGAACGCTGGTCAAAGGGTTTGTATTGATACAAACCATCAATTGTATCGATACATGTCTGCTAAGTTTTGCCTAAATTTGCTCAATTCTATTTTCTCTTTAATTAGAAATGTGCTTTGTTATTGTAACAGAGAGAAAACCTATGAGAAAGTGAAATAGCTTTGAAAAACTCTTTGGGATTCAAATTGGGTGAAATATTTGGATCAAAGGGTTATTCTTCATAAGATCATCATCTTCCATCAAATTGCAATTAATTGAAGAATGAGTATGGGATCATTCGGATAAAGATTGTACGTTTGATCGATAACGTTTGATACGGCTTGCGGTGAATCAGAGGCGTGATCGAGTTGATTTGTGAAGAAGGTTTGGATTTTTCTCAAGGATTCAAGATTGTGCGATATCTTGAAGGATCAACAACGAAGAAGCGAGGTACTCAGCTGGACGATCGTTGCGAGGATTTGCGCACGGTTAGGATCGTTGGAATCAGAGGGAGAAGCTTCGTTACTTGTTGAGGTTATTTCGCATAGTTTACATTAGATTCGATATAGGGTTATTGGAGTCTATTGTAAATTGTGCACTTTTGTTCAAACGTTTTAATCGATATACTCTCAAATAACCCGTTTGGTTATTTGGGGGGAGACGTACCCGGCCGACCGCGAGGACGACACGAAAGCCGGGGAACTCCCTAATCAATCGCTTGTGTCTTTCTTCCTTAATCTTTTACTTTACGCAATTGCTTTAATTTTCAAATCAATTGAATTTTTGTGTTCGTACGTGTGCACCAAAATTCAATTGACATATATCTTGATTGTGATTGGATTAGCTATATAATTACGTAACTTGCTTGGACTGTGATTTGGATCGTTTAATTTGAATATTTTGCACACGATCGTTTCTAGTTCGTTATCATCATTCGTTCAAGGCTATACTACTTTTTCAGTGATCAATCGGGTGCAAAGAGACTATCGATCCGGTGGTGCTTCCGCGCGTACCTTTTAAACTAAATTTTTTAAAAATCGACATTGTTTAAAAGGGCCACTTATTCAACCCCTTCTAAGTGGTAGTCAAATAGTCTAACAGACGGGCTAACAAAGTAGCCCATAGTTTAGCTAAGGTTGCCCATGAGACCCATAATTGTATTTGGATTGAGGAAACTCACCCCTCTATTATCACTCTTGTAATCATGGATCAATTCTAATACAATTCTCTATTTTCTTTCAAAAAATAAATAATTTTAAAAATTATGCAGCGGAACAAAATTTAAAAACAATAATGATAACAATAAAGATGGTTTTGAATTTTGTACCAAAAAAATAAATATGGTTTTGAATTTAATAATAAAAGATACTGAAACAGATTAACATGGTTTCAAAGGTATTAATGAAATTGAGTAAAAAAAAAAAGGTATTAATGAAATAAATCAATAATAACTGAAATTAAATAAGAGTACCCCCAATAACATCCTATCAAAACGACTCCAAAATGAAAGACTGAAATTATAAGGCTCCAACGCAATCCTAAGAGACTCAATAGTTAAAATCGGTCTTACTACTATCTCATAACACAGTTCCTATGTAGCACGAGTGTATGGGGGAAAAACCCTTACTTGATTTTATTTGTAGAATTTCTTAGTTAATGGTGATGATATCGGCTACTGCTCTTTCCTCTTCTGAAAGTTCCCTTTCCTCTTCTGAGAGTTCCAAAGCTTCCCTCCTTCCTCTCTTATTTGCAAAGTTTCTATTCTTTTATGTTTTTAGCAAGAGTGGTAAATCCTAGTTTTTTTTTCTTCTAACTTTTACCTTTTGTAATGACCTGCTAGGTTTTTCTTTTCCCACGAGATTAAAATTCAGAATACTATTTGCACCCCCTCTTTACTAATAACATCTAGGCCCAAACCTTTTATTTCCTTTTTCTCTACTATTTTACGACCTACCACCCTCATCTCCTGCACTTACTAAATATCCACTTCCCCACATATTTCTTCAAAAATTTATATATTTATTTATTTTCTCTCTTTCTTTTAATTTTTCTAAAACTACTAAATAAATATTAACTAAATAAAATAACAAAAACAAAGAAGTTCTAATAAAATAAAGACAAAATTACACTATTGGTCTTTTATCTTATTTTTTTGTAACATTTTAGTCTTTTATTTTTTATTTGTAACATTTTGGTCCTTTATCTTGTATATTTGTAATATTTTGGTACTTTATCTTTTATTTGTAACACTTTGGTCATTTAAAGAAGATGAAAATATGAAATAATTGATGAAGATGATGAACATATTCATCAAAATTATGAGTTTTAACTAGTTTTAATAAAAAGGTATTTTACAAAATAAAATTCAGTATTTTTTTAATTAAAAAAAATGAGAAAAATGGTTTATATGTGAATGTTATAAAAGATAAAGGATTGAAGTGTTACAAATAAAAGATAAATGACTAAATTGTTACAAATATATAAGATAAATGATCAAAGTATTACAAATAAAAAATAAAGAATCAAAGTATTAAAAAAAATAAGATAAATGATCATTAGTGTAATTTTGCCTAAAATAAATACTTCTAAGTTTCGTGGTGTTACAAATTTTACCTCCAAATCCATGACTCCATTTCCCAAGGTCCTGTATTAGCAATTTTGCATTGTTATCATTACATTGTCAAAAAATAAATACATATTTCTATCTCGTGTGAAAACCTAAATTATATTCCTTTTGATATGAGTTATAAGCGAAAACCAAATAGCGCATTAAGAAGGCATTTTTTATCACATATAAATCGATCACATTTTATTTTTTTGATGGGTAAATCGATCACATTTTAATGATTAAGAAATTTGGTTTTTTAAAAAATACAATAAAAATTTGGAAGTGGAAATAGACTTTTAATAATGGTGACAATATAAAAATTTAAATTAAATGAGAGATAATTTTTGAGATACTATCAACCAACCGTGAGTCATTCACTAGAGTATAGAATAAGTAATATCAATCATTAATTAATAAATCAAAGATAGATATTATATTTATAGTTAATAACAACCATTAATTTTTTTCACTTTATACTTTTCATACTTTAGATGATCCAAATCCATCATTCTTTATAGTATACTCCATCCGAAGCACACATATTATAAAATATGTTTCATCTCTCAATCCAATTAGATCCTATTTTGAGATACTATCAATTATATCTTTTTCATACTATCAATTATATCTTTTTCTAAGTCGCATAATAACCTTTTATCTAAAGTATAATTTGTCTAAAATGTAAAAGAAGTTTCACATTGGTTGCGAGAAAATTTGAATATATGTTTATAAGCACACATACTATCAATTATATCTTTTTCTAAGTCACATAATAACCTTTTATCTAAAGTATAATTTGTCTAAAATGTAAAAAAAGTTTCACATTGGTTGCGAGAAGATTTGAATGTATGTTTATAAGTGATGGTAATCTTCAGTTTAAAAGTCGATTTTGTACGGTTGAGTTAGACCTAATTCTAAGATGGTATCCGAACTTCTCCAAGATCCGTTAGGTCATTTGCTTTCTGGCTACCCGACATTTATATCCAGGCACCATGCCAATAGTGCTAGGCATAAGGGGATATGTAAAAAAGTCCACATCGATTTTGTAAGAATGAGTTACACTCAACTCTCAATCTTAAAATAAAATACTAAAATAATTTTTTGCCAACTAAATATTGTACAAGGTAAAATATTGTTCAATAACTCAAAAAGAAAAAATTGCACTATTCTATTCATCATTTACTTTCTTGGAAATCAAATAGAACAATTACTATGATGTGCGTTAAATAGGCTAATGCCACGGTGAACCACCTTTATAAGTGATTTATTGTTGACAATTAATCAATAGTATTATAACGAATACAAATTTTACAAAATTCACTGTTGGATTGAAAGTTTATACTCTCTTTGTCCTTAAACATAAGACCCTCTTTAAATTTTTCTTTGTCCCTTTTTATAAGGCATTTTTCAAATTTTCAAGGGTATTAATTATTTCTTTACCAACATACTCCTAATTAAAAAACATTTTTTCTACAATCTGTAATAAATAATTTAAAAAAAGAAATACTCATTTTCTTTCTTGAAGGATAAGATTGTGAAAGTAATATCAATTGTCAACAAATTTAATATCAAAATCCACTTTCTTAATCTCCACAATTTTCTCAATGGAGTCTTATAATTAGGGACGAAGGTAGTATCATATAGATAATCCATAAAAAATTTAGAAAATTTGAAAATTATTTTATATGTTATTGAGACTTATCAAGATTAACGGTATTTAATAGAAACTGATAAACCGTTAATCTTAATGAGTTTCAATAACATATCAAATGATTTTCAATTTTTCTAAAAAAAATTATGAATGTTTTATATGATATAAACTTTCAATCCAATGGTAGATTTTGTGAAATTCATATTTGTTATAATGTTATTCAAGACTGATCTATCATGAGTCATTTGAAGAAGTGGTCATATTAAAATTTGTCGGTGTTAAATATTATTTTAATGAATTGACTAAATAATTTATCTTTTTGACTGGTCAAGTTCAATGTTTCTACAGTGATGAACAATAAATTTTGGTCAAAATGACTAATTTGACATGATAAAATGATTAATCTAGCAAAAGAAAATAAATAAAAAAAGAGCATATTTGAAACTTTAATTTAAGTTAAATTGTTTGACATTTTTTTATTAAAGAACGATAGTTTGACCATATAAAAATGGAGTAATTATTTACTAACCACGTTGCACCAAATTAATATTACACCACTTATAAATATAAAAATAAGACTCTCTTTAAATTTTTCTTTGTTCTTTTTTATAAGATATGATATTTCTTTTAATTTTCAAAGACATTAATTATTTTTCTACCAACATATTCTAATTAAAGTGTATATTTTTTCAAAATTTGTAATAAATTCTCTAGAAAAAATTAATTCATTTTCGCTTTTGAAAGATAAAATTGTAAAAACAGTATCAAATGTCAATATCGATCGTTAGTTGGTCAAATGTTAATTGACGCAAAACTTGGTTGAGAGGACTACGATCCGATCTCCCGCAATTGCAATAGGGAGAGGGTTATTACCTCTTGATGTCAGAATCGACCTCCAAACTATATTAGACGATCTAATGGTTAAAACAAAACAAAAAATAATCAAATATCAACAAATTTAATACTACAATCAACTCTCTTAATCTCTATAAGTTTTATAATGGAGGTTTATTTAGAGACAAAGACTATATATATTATTCAATTTGTCTTATAATGGTCGCATTTGAAGAAAAAAGAAGGTTTCTCTAAATTAATCTAATTCTATTTTTAATATAATATTATTTTTCTTCTTTTCAATTGTGCCTTATAATTTAAATTATATATGTCACTTCTAAATGAATGTATTTTTTTAGAATAAACTACACATTTGGTCCCTTATATTTATTTTAGGTTTCAATTTGGTCCCTTACGTTTAAAAAGTTTTAATTTGACCCCTTACGTTTATTTTAGGTTTCAATTTGGTCATTTCCGTCAGTTTTTGCACATGTGGACACCTAGACACATTGACACGTGTTCAATGGAAACAGTGGAATCATCAAAATTGATGGAAGAGACCAACTAATGCAAACGTGGATAACTTAAGAGATCAAATTGAAACTTTTTAAATGTAAAAGACCAAATTAAAACCTAAAATAAACATAAGAGACTAAATGTGTAATTTAATCTATTTTTTATATCTGAATATAACTCGGTTAATATATAGGAATATGACAAATAATATGCATGAATGGTGTTTAAACCTAGCACAATCACTATTCACTTCAAAATAGTGAAAGTTTTGTCCCTGAATTATTTGACCAAAAAATAATTATAATTGTTTTATGACAATTTGATTATACATTTATGCTAATAATGAATCCAACAATTAATGATAAAATTAATTTAGTAAAATTATTATTGTCAAAAACTTTTATTAAACATTATTATTTTTCTTATTCTCTATTATAGTATATTTGTTTTTATCACAGCTATATATTGTATTTTCCAATGTATGAAATAAGCAAATATGACAAGTATTTTTTATTTTTTTTTACTAAAGCAAATATGACAAGTATTATAAGGCACATAAATTACAATAAACATTTTCTTTAATGGGAATAATACCATAAACCTTTTTTCCTTATGTTACTTTTACAGTAGTAATCTTTTTAAACACATGATAAAAATTTTACCAATAAAAGCATGTATGACGGTGTATACCTATCCATTTCTATTTCAATATGTCTCTCCACACCCACGGTTTTTTTGTTTTATAAATAGTTTCCCACAGCTTGAAAATCATATTTATAAATATTTATTGGATATTCTCTTAGTAATCACATGTAATTATAAATATTTTAAGTGAAGAAATAAATAAAAAAAATTCTAAATTCTACTTTAAAGGAGGATAAGTTGGATGATTGAGGTTCGAACCTCAATCCCTACATATATAATGCAATGTGTCTACCAATCAAGTTAACTCATGAGATAAAACATCCTAAATATTATTCTCTCTAGAATAATTTATTATTTTACAACTTTCTCGGTTAAAATAACCAAGTCCATTGAGAGAAATATTTCAAACTCTACCGAAAAGATAGTTATAAAAAAGGAAAAATCATATTTAATATTGTTGTTAGATGTAAAAATAAAATTAATTTAGATTTACTGTAAATATCTATTAAACTCTTTAAAATTTGACTATCAACCAAAATTATTTTTAATTATACGAGAAAACCTTTAAATAATATGCATATGGAAAGAGAGAGTACATCTTTTGGTAATCATCATATCCAGCAGAAAGATATGGATATGTTCGAAGAATAGGAATTAAATTAAAATAAGATAAAATAAAAATATTGAACCACAAACTTAAGTCACAAAACTCAGTTGAATTTCAGCACCGAGTTAGGGACCCACATAACTCGTTCCTTTGAAACCGCTTTCTCGGCCCTATCTATATCATACCACATTCACTACCTACTTTCTTATAATCATTTCTTTTATTTATAAAAGGTCCGTTTTTTTAAAGGAAAGAAAGTGAGAGAAAATAAAATTGTGAAAATAGATAGATGAATTTAGATCAATTTTTGTGTAAATTTATTCATTGATTTCCGCAATTTTCTTTCCTCTCACTTTCTTTCCTTCCAACCAAACGGGAAAACTGCTAAACAGTGTCTCGCAGTATTTGTTAAGTACTCTCTTCATACCAAAATATAAGTAAAAATAAGCAAAGAAATTTGATGTATTTGATTAAAGATTTGGACTAAATAGATTCACTTTTGTTGACTAACTTTTATTTATATTTTGGGACGGAGAGTGTATATGTATTAGGGGTGGCAAAACGGGCATGCCCGCCCCGTTTAGGCCCACCCCATTTAAGCCCGCCCAAAAACGGAGTGGGGCGGGGCAGGCCAACTTAGGTGTGCGGGTTCAAAATTCAAGTCCGCCCGTTTATTGGCGGGGTTGCGGGTTGGCGGACATGACTGCCAAATTTTTTTTTTTATTTTTTTTACAATTTGAATTACAACTTCACAATTCAATGTTAAAAAAATATTAAATATGTTGAATTATAATAACTCAACAATTCCTTACAATTCTTACCTCATATTTAAACTAACAATAATACTATAATAGGGATAATTATGAGAAAATTGCAGCAGAGAATAGAGATAATTAAACTAAAAGAAACATTAACCAAGTTAACAAACAATTTTTTATAATTACGCTTAATTAAACTAACAAATCATCAACCAAAGTTAATAAGTACTCCTTACAATATAAGATAAAATGATAAATACTAGAAAGGGGTGGAAAAACGGGCATGCCCGCCCCCGTTTAGGCCCGCACCATTTAAGCCCGCTCAAAAACGGGGTGGGGCGGGGCGGACCAACTTAAGGTAGCGGGCTGAAAACCTCACCCCAGCCCGTCAAAAATTGCGGGTCAAACGGGTCGGCCCGGCGGACTCGGCCCGTTTTGCCACCCCTAATATGTATATTAATAATGAAATTTTTATCCTAAAATTCATTTATTTATTCTTTTAAAAATATTTTTTTAATCTCTTTAGCATTAATTTTATTCTGAATTTCGTTTTTAAATGTGTAACAAGTGCAGCATGACCTTTTATTTATTTACCTATGGTACAAGATATTTTTGAACATAAAAATATTAACAATATATTTGATAATTTATTTTTTAATTTTTACTAAAATACATATAAAAACATATGGTAGTAAACTTTTTATGTTAAAACATTATTTTTCTAATTTTTATTTGAGAAATTAATATATTTATTGACCGTGTAAGATAATTTTAACTATTATTTAATAAGAACTTCGTATTCTGCCAAATTATGTCACTGCAACACCATTTTAATTATAATACATGAAAGAATGTTTGATATTTATTAGATATTTGTAAAATTAATGACTAAATTATATTGTTGACCCCTTAAGTAAATTTTAAGTTTCACTTTACTCTTTTAATTTTTTTTTGTTTCATTTTAATCAATTAATTAAGTTACGAACATTATCAATTGATCCTTAAAGTTTTTTTTCGTTTAACTTTGGTCCTTCAAGTTATGAACGTTGGACTCTTTGATCCTTTTAAGTTACAAAATTTACACAATTCAGTCCTCATATTAGAATCCAAATTATATCTTAATGTTTCTAATTTAAATGACTAAAGAGTTCAAAATTCATAACTTAAGCGACTAAAATAAAAAAAAAATAATAGAAAAACTTAAAATTAATTTTAAGGACAAAAAAATATAATTCAACTAAAATTAATTTATATTAATAGAACATACCCATTAAACACTTTAATTCTTGACAATATTTTTTTTAACACACACTAAAGAATTATATTCAAAGATATTTAGAACATAAGTCAATCAAATCATATTCGATTAGATATTTTTATTTTAGAGATTTCATGAACTTATCTAAAAAATTTGACCTTGTTTTGATTTGATTATATGCATTTTTGGAAAAACTTAAATTGAATCCTTTTTCTAAATATAAAATACTGTATCATTTTCTATTTTTCTTATTTACAATGTTTTCGATGAAGATCAAACATAAAACCTCATGCATAGAGACTAATTTAAGGGGTGATAAGGGTGAGCTTTAACCACTCACTCTCACCCCTAATGTTGTATATTTTATATATAATTATTATTCATAAATTATAATTTTCATGTATAATTTTTTTTGAACAAATTTTCATGTATAATTACGGTGTAAATTAGTTTTGATAAATAATAAATGTAAAATAATTTTATATTACTATAATTTGATCCAAATTCATATAAATTACAATTAAATTTTATGCAATATTTATTAAAAGAATAATCAACCCCCCGTTTGATTAGTTTTTGGATCCATCCCTAATGCATACTATTCAAACTCTTTACCATCAGACCAAATGTAGTGGCTTCGGTTCGATCCCCCGCAACTTCGATCGGAAGGGGGTTGGAACCACTTGATGCCAGAACTGTCCCCCGAACCAGATTCAACTGGTGGTGCAAACCAAAAAAAGACCAAATGTAGTGGCTTAAAATATTGTATTATTTTTTATAATCTTATTATTAATTGTTATTAATTTTCTCATTCTATTTACTTTTTACTCATATGGAAAGTAGTTTTTCTTTTCTTTTTTTAATATAAGGAAACTAGTATTTCTATATGGTAGTCTAACATAAACCATAATAAAAAAATTGTCAAAAAAATAATAATAATTAAAATTGGTCAAATTAAAAAGAAAATAAAATAATCACAAAAAACAAAAAATAATAATAATATAATTATATGAAACTGGCCCACAAACAAAAAAAAATATATGAAACAAAACCAGCGCTAAGAGACACAACAAAGAACTTCTTCATATTTTCTCTTCTCCAAACTAATTTGTGTTTTGATCAAAGTCAAAACACGCACAAAGGTATCATCACAATTCTGAAAGAAAAAAAACCCTTTTCTCCTCTCTCTTTCTCTGTTCTCTCTCTCTCTTTCTCTTTCACAAAGTACTTGTTTCTTGTTGGAAGAGATAGAAAAAAGAACCAAGTTTTTGATACGCACGCGGTATTGTTTTTTTAACTCAAAGTGCAACATTACGTAAGACAAACAACAAAACTGTTACAATCTACATAGTTAGATTATAACATAGTATGATTAAGATTTTGTTGTTATCACACTGAATCTGCTGTTTCATCTTGTAAAAAAAAAATCTTTTTTTTTTCTCCTTAAAATTCGTTTCTTTTATTTTTTAGCTGTTTTTTTTACCCTTTTTTTTTTAAGAATAAAAAAAAAAGGGTCTTTCTTTTGAGGTTTTTTTGTGTTTTTGTAACACCAGAAAAATGTGAAACAAGAATACAATATTTTTTACTCATCACAAAACACACAACAACGTTTGTGTTATCATCATCATCCTATACGATTGTGTTGTGTGTGTTTGTTTTGTTTTGTTTTTGTTTCTGGTTTGTGTTCTTTTTCTTGTTACCGAATCCCTTCCCAATCCAAACCATACCATCGTATCCCCGTATTCTTGCCGAACATTGATCCAATCAAATTTTGCCAAAATGGGGCACCCCAGAAAATCAAATTAAAATTAAAAAGTTAATAAATTCACAAACTTTTTTCAAGAATTTGATTCTTGATTATTATTATTATTGTTCTTCTTCTTCTTTTTCAATAAAGATTCACCCTTTTTGATCGTTCCTCATTGTTTTCTTCAGGTTTCAAGAATCATATCAATTTTCGATTGCCCATTGAAAAAGATTGGATTTTGATTGGTGGGTGGATCTTGTTGTTAAAGATTGTTTCTGGGTTTTTGTTTTTTTGCTGTTGAAACTGAAAAATGAAGTCAGAAGAGCTTGATCACTGGAGAAAGTACTTTCGTTCATCGAATTCCGACATCTTTAGCATCATTGATAATGCTATTGTTGTTGCTGCAAAGGATTGTCCTAAGGAGTTTAAGTCTAGGAGAGACAAAATTGCTGAGAAGCTGTTCTCAGTTTTGCTGAATCGTTGTAAGGACTGTGAGAAGGTGGAAGTGGCTGTTACTGATAATGAAAATGGTGAAGTTTGCAAGAGAGGTTCTGTTAAAATTGGTGCTAGCAAAGAGAGTAATGTGAATGGTGCTGGTAGTAGGGAAGAGGAAGATAATGAGGTGATGAAGGTGAAGCCTGCTAGCAATTATAGCTTTGATGAAGCTGAAGCTCTTACTGATGAGCTTGAGGCAGAATCTCAAGCTATTGCTGAGGTTTTGAGGATCAAAGAGATTCTCAGACACAAGGAAGATGAGGTATACTCATAATAAGTTCTTGATTCTTTGAATTGTAATTTTCATGAATGTTTGATGTGAATTCATTTGTGTGTCTTATGATCACTGATTAGTGATGATTGTTTCATGTTATGTTGCTACAGCCTGAATCAGTGCTGTTTGAGTCACTAAGGAGGCTTGAACTCATGGGAATGTCTATGAATATTCTCGAGGTATGTTTGAATTGAATCATTCGTTATTGATTTTTCCAGTGCATTTGTTGAGCATTGAATCAATCTAATCCTAAGAAATTAAATTTTGCAGTCAACTGCGATCGGAAAGGCTGTCAATCCTCTCCGGAAGCATGGATCCAAGAAAGTTCGTGATCTTGCAAAGATTCTTATCGTGTATGTTGCATTTTTTGTCTATAAGTCATGGTTTGCATTATACAATTTCCACTTCTGTTATGTTGATCCATCTGTAGGTAATTTCACTATTAGAGTGATGCATTGATTCAATAATCACGATCGTTAGTTATGAGACTTATATAAGTTAATTTGAACGTATTTCTTAGTTAGTCATGTGTACTTTATGTTAACATTGATGAGAATCTTTAGATTGTCAAATGACTCGGATGTTATTGTTTTTTATTCATATCATTGTACTAGTTTTTGCTTGGATACCAAACAACTTGAATTCTAAACTTGTTTCATGTTTTTCGACTTTTTAGTGCTTGGAAGGAAATGGTGGATACATTTTATGCCAAACGTGACCCAGGTAGATATTTTTTTATCTACTTTATTACTATAGTAATGATGAGTATAATGATGCTGTTTATTGGTTCGACTTCAAAATTAATTTCTGTCTGAAAATAGCTATTGAATTTTTGTAGATGCAGGAGAAAACACTCCGGAATCGTTAAATCCATCTGGCGTTGTGAATGCTGAAGAAGAACAAGAAGAAGAAGAAGGAGGACTTCCGTCAATTCCTTTGGACGAAGGTGCTTTCCTATTGGCTCCACCCGGAATGGAACTCTCTGATCAGGTATACATATGCTTCTCCTTTTTATCCAATTCTAGTTTACTTTTTTAGCACGCTGATATATATGAAACTGAATTTGTGTTTTTCCTTGTGTCTGGACAATGTAAAGTTCTTCGATGGCATGGATGATGATGGAAGTAAGTTGAATTTGGAATTTCGCTGTATGGTTTTATGTCTGAATTCTCCTTGCCTTAAATTGATCATTGTAAATGCGGTATGTTTTTTCAGATATTCAAAAGAGTGTGCCACTCAACAAGAACCACGGCAATGGCAGAAGGCCAGCTATGGACACTGAAATTAAGGACAAGAGAAATGTGCCGGCATTTAATGAAACAGCCATCATTCCCAAGGACAATAAGAGTCAGCAGTTGAAGAAGAATGAGGCTGAAGTGAGGCTAAATAAACCGAAACCGGTAGCTGCTGATGCTGGCCCTCATAGATACCTAACGTCAAACATTCGGAGAAATGGCAATGTGGAGCCAAAGATGCAGCAGAAACTGGAAAGCAGTGCTGTCCCAAAGAGGCCTCTCAATGGTCAGCAAGATGTAAGGAAGCAAAAAAAAGCTCGATGTGCATTAAATTTGTAAATTTGTGAATCTCTCTGACCTTAATTTGTGTTTCAGAATTCCAAATGTTCTGATGATGCTGCTAAGCTTGAAGCCACTAAGCGGAAACTTCAAGAGAGTTATCAACAAGCTGAAAATGGTTAGTCAGTCATTTTTTTCGAAGTCATAACTAATTCATTAAATTGTTACATATGATTTTTTTAGGACACATTCCTCGATTCACAACTAATTGATGAAACTGTCATTTGATTCTTAATTGCAGCTAAGAGGCAAAGGACAATTCAAGTGATGGAAATCAATGAACTTCCAAAGCAAGGGGCTGCCCACCGGAACACACATTTCAAACCAGGAAATCAAAATAGGCAGCGGGGTCTTATGCGAAGATAGTGCTGCTATTTTCGTGAGGATGTGCGGATTTTTCAGCATGTCGTCTAAAGATAGTGATAACTGTTTTTGCCATACATTTAATGGATAGAAGATTGATCCCCCCCCTCTCCTTGATGAGCATAGAAAATAACATATATACATTCAACATTTTTACCAGGATAGAGTTAATTTTGGTTTTAGCGGGAAGTAAACTTTGAAACATCGATTATTTCCCCAAGTACTTATAAACTTTGAGTACATAGGAATTTTGTTGGTCCAAAGATTGGATTTGGAACTGGAACCTATGTTGGCATTCTATTGCTTACTTGGGTTGTGCCATAATTTTATTGTCAATAGAAATTTCGATCGTTTCTCGACATTTTACATGTGTGTTACTTATATTTTACTTACAATGTTGTCTCTTATAACATATAGTATATGTGCAATTGTGCATGTTACTATACACCTTAATGACCTTGTGTAAATTCATTCATGTGAATATGTAATAAGCAGGTTTATAGGAACACTTTGTATAGTCTTTTGACTACAATGTTTCCAAAGTTCAATAGCATTGGAGCTCAGCTTAGTTGATTAAGGACAGATTAAACAATGATTAAGGTACGTTTTTTTGCAGATTATAAAAAATGATTTTGACATTCAATTAGAGATTATTTTTAAAATAAAAATGGAATTATGATGATTGTTTTTCAATATTAGTTTTTTTTTTTAAGATGAAGTTTTTATTATAAATATGTATGACTTTTTTGAACATATATTTTAAGATTATTTTTTACTATGATTTTTATCACTAATATATTTTAAATTTATGACTTCTAAACTTAGATGCTTAAAGTTTGTCTAAGTCTATTCAAAAGGTTGGTCCAAGTCAAATCAAATTTTCTTCTATATTTCTTTTATACTTTTTGGATTTTGCTTGATAGAAGAAGAATAGCATAAGCATGTGAATAATAAGAGTGAAGAGTGAGTGGCCTTTGATTGATGGTATTGGACATTTTGACATAGTTGAATATTCCACACTATCTTTTAAAAAAATAAAAAATAAGAGTTTTTATTTTCTTACAAAATATAAAAATAGAGGCTAGATGGTATGAATATAATTATGACTATGACCAAGAAGAAAGAAGAACGTGCTAAAGTTGGAGAATATAATTTTTTAATTGTCGGCTTGACTTTTTTTTTTTTTTTGGTTTTTTCGTCTCATTTGCCTAATTTCCATGTGGTATTATTATGTGATTTCCATGTGTCACAAAACAACTCAACTCAATAGTACTTTGTTATAGTGCTGTCTATTTTGACCGACTACATTTCTCACTAGTTTCCTACGTTTATCATTTTAGGAATACGGAGAAAACGTCTTTATAATGTAAACTCTTTTTTTAAAAAAAATCGACTAATAATAAATTGGTGCAAGTGGTAAAAGATTTGGTCCTTTAAGTATGTGGTTAGATGTTTGAGTTTTGGTTTATGCTTATGAAGAAAATTTGGTTGGGAAGGGAAAATTCATTTTGTGTGCCCACAAGTTTCCCAATGAAGATTAGTCATTGCTAACGACAATGAAACTTTTGTACAAATATCATGGTATCCAAAAAAAATTAGTGTCGTTGTGATGGGTTAAATATCATGGTACAAATATCAAGTGCAAATTAAAAATGTCATATACTCAAATTAAATAAAATAGTGGGTGTTAAGTAGCTTATTAGTAACATGATTTATGTGTTTAATGTCTTAAGATTTTAAGTAAAGATGTTGTATAGAAATTCAATTGTTTGGTTACTTTTTGTCTAGTCTATTGATCCATTCTATTATCTAAGGCTTCCCTTAAGTTTCAATAGTTGTATGAGCGTCTGGATTGACTTGGTAGGGAGCAGGAGTAGTTTTTGGTGTTTAGATCAAAGACGTGGAAAGTTCACATTTGAATGGAAAAGTGTTGTGATGTGTTAAATGTAGGTTAAAAGTCTCACATTAGATGAAACAATAGATTTGAACATCATATAAGTGAGAGAACATATATAGCTAATGTCTTAAGGTTTTGGGTAGTGATGTAATGTCCAACCTCGTGTGGTTTCTCTTTGTCTGCTGTGTTGATCCATTCCAATTTTGAAGGTTCCCCTATAAGTTTTAATAGTTGAATGAGAGTCTAGTTCGACTTGGTGGGGTGCGGGAGTGATTTATGATGTTTGAATCAAAGATGCAGAGACTCTTAAATTTGAGTGAGAATGTTGTGATGGTCAAATGTAGATTAGAAGTCTCACTCTCACATTTGATGAAAAATTGAATCTTGAACAATATATAAGTGAGAGAAAACATATAACTAGTGTCTTAAAGTTATCGATAATAATGTATTGTTTAATCTTGCGTGGTTTCTCTTTGTAAGATGTGTTGACCCATTGCAACATTTTAAGGCTCCCCTAAGTTCAACTTGGTGGGGAGCAAAAGTGGGTTATTGTGTTTGGATCAAGGACATGGAGACCCACACTTTTGAGTGAGAGAATGTTGTGATGTGTCAAATGTAGATTATAAGTTACATTGGGTGAAAGAGTAGATGTTGAATAATATATAAATGAGAGAAAACATATAACTAATGTTAATTTTTGGATAACGATGTAGTGTCCAGTCTTGTTGTGTGGTTTCTCTTAATATGATGTGTTGATCCATTCCAATATTTTAAGGTTCCTCTGTAAGTTCCAATGGTTGTATGAGAGTCTAGCTCAACTTCCGGTGTTGGATCAAGGATGCGGAGAGCCTCACATTTGAAAGAGAGAATGTTGTGATGTGTCAAATGTAGGTTAGAAGACTCACATTGAATAAAAAATTAGATGTTGACCAACATATAACTGAGAAAAACACACCTAATGTTTTAAGATTTTGTATAAAAATTTGTGTTCAACCTTACACGTGAGGTTGCTCTTTGTCAAATGTGTTAATCCATTCTAGTATTTTAAGGCTCCTCTATAAGTTAAGTTTAGTTCGACTTGGTAGGAAGCAAAAATGGTTTATGGGGTTGGAGAAGGACGCGGACTTAGTGAGTCCACAATTGAAAAAAAGAATGTTGTGATGTGTAAATTTTTAGGTTAGAAGATTCACATAAATATAAATGTTGAAACATACAAGTGACATGACATCTTTACTTATTAATTACTTTTTTGTCCAATGTGTCAATTCACCCTAGTGTTTTATGGCTTCCTAGCCTGGTTTTTACATTTAATTGGTCAAAGTATACAATCTTTCTTCCCAACAAGTGTATGTTTAAATTCATATTAAGTTTGATAGAATTTTAGTGAGTCACTTTGATTTTATAAAATTACACTTTAGATATTTAATAAAATCATAGTGTCATATGCCATTGTGATGCCATTGTTTTGTCTAACCCATTGTTCATCCAAATATACACTTTTTTTTTAATGGCAAACATATACTCAGTTATGATGCTTTTATTGCAATTTGAATTTAAACCGAGTGAATAATATTTATCTTTGTTTTCTTATAATTGTTTCACTATAATAAAAAAATAAATAATGCTTATGTTCATAAAAGTGAAGGATATCTCTAGTGGATTCACATGATGGAATCAAAATGATGAATTCTTTTATTGGCAAATATTAATGATTATTTTTGTTAGGAGAGATGGCAAATATGTTAGAAACAAATGTCAAACTCTTAACCTCCTACTTTAATTTCGACTAACTTATATGATAGATACTTTTTGTATTTCCTTTTCTAGACAACTAGAGAATTATTTTTATTGTTGGAACTTGGCCATCCTAATAATATGCTTCCTTCATGCTCCAAGGACCTATGGTTCTCATTTGGAACTCAATATTTAAAACTTAATTGGTGCATAAAGGATGGTTACTTTTATCGGATTGGAGATGATAGCTCTTAGTTATAGAAAGGAAAGAAAATATGATACGTAACTCTTAGTTATAGCTCTTTGATTTTCTAATGATCCTCTTTGTCAAGATATTTCTTTTAGTCTTTTTTATAAAAAAAATTAACTTTTTAGATTCATTGATTCTAATTTATATATATTACAAATCAAATATATCAGTTATTCAATTAATCTACCAAGTAGATTATTTTTTATCAAAATGATCAGAAGAAGTATCTAGTTCAATTTGTTCGAAAAATTGCTTCTTTCATTACTATAAATTGTTTTTCTAATCTTTCTAAGCCAACATTTAGTCCCCCAAGGATTGGTTATTTAATTTGGCATCTA
Source organism: Trifolium repens (assembly GCA_030408175.1). Lineage (NCBI taxonomy): Eukaryota > Viridiplantae > Streptophyta > Magnoliopsida > Fabales > Fabaceae > Trifolium > Trifolium repens. Next base: position 37,548,337 of record CP125848.1, on the reverse strand, counting down.
GAGATTTTTGTTTTGTGTTGAATGTGGATAGGAGTTTCCTTGAGGTGTTGGTATGTATGGATTGTTGACTAATTCATTGGATATTGGGGAATATCAAATAACACTATTGTTGACCTCATGACTTATCTTGAATGGGCTAAAATTTGCTAGAATTGAAGTTGGTTGCAATAAAATGTGTTGCTCACATTTTTTATGCCATGTATATCTTACTCTTATTTCCAATTCCATCAATCATTTTCATTGCTATGTTTAAGTTATTGGTTGCATTAACTACGGACATATGGAATGTGATATTGTCCCACACAAGGTTTTAAATATCGGTCGCGGTCACGATCGCGTTAAGGATTTCGCGATTTCGGCTATTATGGTTGTCGCGTTACGAATTACGGTCGTCATGGTGTGAATTAATCACAATATCGCACAAATCTTATTAAAATTATTGTACTATAATATATGTATAGCAACTTAAATGTGAGATAAATGTATAGATTTGAACTCGAAAAGGGTTGAAAAAAGATACCACTTTATAATTTATGTTCATATTTGTACTAAAAATGTGATTTTTATTGGAAAAAATGGAAGTCCATATCTATTAGCATTTTGTCGCGGCCGTATTGCATTTCTTTGCGGCCGTATTGGTGTTATGTCGCGGCCGTATCAGTGTTTCGGCGTGATTTTATTTCACCATGTAAAAACGGTGAAAAACGGTAACGGTAGACACCAAAACTTTTTTGTCGCGGCCTTTTTTACGGTAACCCTTGGTCCCACACTCTAAGAGAAGAAAACTTTGGTGCATATTTTCTTGCAAAGTTTAGCAATGACAACAAGAACAAGATCTACATTTCTTCCGGCTAATTCGATGAGCGTGCTTCACTCGTATTTAGATTTATTTTTGTTGTTTCTTTCTCTCTAACAAAAGTCAAACTTAAAGTGTCTCATTTCATTCTTGAAGTTGCAAGTTGCAACTCAAATTAGCAAGACATTAGCCATTTATTACAAAAGGACTTGATATTTATTGAGGTCTTTAAATAGAAAAGTTATTATGTTATGAAATTAACAAATTCGCTAGATTGAGTTAGTTTATGTTCATAAATACGAAGGATGCGTATGTCTCTAATAGTAGATTTCATGTGATGAGAGAATCGCTCTTGATAGATATGTTCTCGCTATAGGTAATGGTAATACTACTACTAGATTTTTTCTCTTAATAATTTATTTTGTTATATATTTTAAATTGTTGGATTGAAAATTTAATTTGTGATGTAAGTTTGAACTTTATTAGCTTTGAAGGTGCCCTATAATTCATCATCCACAAATCTCTCTACTTCAAGGTCTAGGTTACTTCAGGGTTAGTGAACTGCTCTAAGGCCCATTTTGACAGCTCTAGAGTTGAGGGAGGGTTCAAGAGAGAAATTGTCCACCTTCTTATGAGTGTTTTTATTTTTATTTTACGAGAAAGAGAGTGTTTTTATGATAATGATAAATTAATATTTATAGTTATGTTAATATTTATTTTTTTGGACTGGGTCAAGGCCCAGTACATACGACCCAAGCGCTTCAGATTCAATCCAAATTCACTCATTCACAGAAGTTTTTCATATTAAGCTAAAAGTAACAGACATATGTATTTTTGGTACACCTCCTGCAGCTAATACACTCATCACATGCTTGCGGAACCGTTTGATCCATCTCAATGGTTCTCATTATCTTTAATGTTATTTAATGAAAGTTGTTAAAGACGGTTATAACTGTCTCTCCCTATATAAAGGTAAACTTTTTGGTATTAAAGTACATAATTCAATCACTTTTCACTCTCACTTCTCCTTGATCACATATTTACTTTAGCGTTAGAGTACTAATATGTTTTGCAAGTACGTTTCTCACTCTGATCCACCGTGCCAGAAGCATACCTCCACAGTAACTTCGTAAGCATGTCATAGTCTTCTAGTTCTTCTCTAAGCAGAACTTTTTCAATATCATTCTCAAATAATTTTTTTGATTTCTTCCATTTTGAAAAAAAAAATGTATTATGAAGGAAAATAATTGAAGATTAATGTATACTAGCCATTCAAAATCATTCTCAAATAATTTTTTTGATTTCTTCCATTTAAAAAAAAATTGTATTATGAAGGAAAATAAACTTTCTCATTCAAGTTAGACTATCCTTTCTTTTGTTTTCTTTTTCTCCTTCCTTTTACCCAACATCCTTCCCTCAATTCCTTTGCTAACCCTTGGTTTTAAACATATCCATGCTTCATGAGGAGTCTTTATCTTCAACTTCTTTGTGGGACTTTTGTTTATAATGTTTACTGCAGTTGAGACAGCTTCACCCTAAAACTTATGAGGCATATGTTTTCTTTGAGCATACTTTTGACCAAGTTCATAATGCTTTTGTTTTTCCTCTTAGCCATCCCATTGTGTCCATGAGTGTAAGGTGCAATAATTTCATGCCCTATTCATTTAATTTCATAAAATTTTACAAATTCAATGAAGTGTATTCAACACCTCCATCAGTTCTCAATTTCTTCACACTATGTCCACTTTGTTTCTCAACTAGTGACTTAAATTTCTTGAACGCTATGAATACTCCACTCTTCTTTTCTATCAAATAGAGCATATATACATGTCTAGTGTAGTCATCTATGAAAGTAAAAAAAAAAAGCTCTTACATCCAATGAATTTCACCTCAAATGGTCCGCACATATCTTAATACACCACCTCTAGCTTTTGAGTCGAATTCATAGGTAATTTATTCATGAACAAATTTATGGTTACTTTGTTGCACAACATTCTTCACACACTTCACTTGATGCTCTAATTTGAGGCAAGCTATGTACCATCTACTTTGAATACAACATGCTCAAACTCTTGAAGTTTATGTGACCAAATCTAGGATGTCACTTCCAGTTCTCTTATGAATTTGTAATTGAGGCAAGACAATGATGATCAATTACATATTAATTTCAACTCTAGAGGTTCTATTGTTTGACAAGGAAGCCTTCAAAATTAGTTTACTTGTCTGCTCTGCAAGCCTTCTTAGAGTGACACTCTCTTGTATAATGGCCAAATTTTTAACAATTGTTAAATTGTATATCCTTCTTGTCAATCTTTTTCTTAGGATTCCTTTTGTTCTTATTGTTACCTTTGCTAGACTCCTCGCATTGTGCCTTTGAATTCTTGATAGTATTATATGAATCTTATTTCTTTTACTTCTCTTTAATTCTTGCTAGCATTCTCTTAGTCTAAATTTTTACTGTTTTTAGAATTGTGTATAGGAAATAAAAAGATTCTCCAATGAAGAATGCTTAAAAATATCTTTAAGATATTTGTTATAAAAATAAATAAAATTGTATGTTGAAAAGTGATTTAAATTTAAATTGTATGTAAGAATAATGTAATTCTTATAATTAATTTATGGTGACTCATGTGGAATGATGTAATTATTAACGTGAAAGAGTGCAAGTATTTATGAAAGAATGTGAATATTCATGTGAAAGGGTGTGAATATTCAAGTAAAAGATGCAAGAATTCATGAAGAGATGCAAATGAATTTCTATAAATATATGTAACTTGATGGAAGTTACCAACTAATTGAAAATGGTTCTGTCTCTTCCATAATAGTTTCTCTACCATATTACCATCAAGAACGGGTATGAGAAAGAACGAGCGGGAAAGAGATAGATTGGGAATAGGAGGATTATTGATATTACTCTACATTCTATTTTCTATCTAGATGGAGAAAGGTATGTCCTTTAAAGACTTTAATATGTGAGAATCATATATTCCAAGATCATTTAAGAATAGATAGTTTTCTAGTAAGTAAGCATAAATGTGAAAACTATAACTTACATGTGGTATCAGAGCATTAGGTTGCGGAATTATGTGATTCTCCATAAATAAATGTTATTTGTTTTTTTCTTCTAACTTAAAGTAAACCTAATTATGTGTTTAGGGATTTTATGTTTTCCGCTGCATTGAAAAATAAATGTATATATATGGATTCTTCAAGAATCAGTATTGTGCTAAATACAAGTAAAGCCATTATGAATTTATTTGCATCATTATATTATATATCTCAATATATAATATGTTTGTTCAAAGATGAAGAGGAGAGATGTTTTTTCTAGAGAGAGAGAGAGTGGCGATCACGTAAGATCTGTTTCACCATCATCACCCTCTTGCACCCTTGCCGCCGGCCTTCAACCACCGTCTCAAACCATGACCACCTTCAACATCCCTTGGAAGTTTTTAGATCTTGATAATGATCCTAAAGTCACCACCATCGAACCACCAAAGCCACCAAAACCACCAAAAACCTTTGCCCAAGCCCTAACCCTAACTAATCTTTGTGATATTCCCTTGTCCCAATTTCAACAACCAGTTGTCAAAGGAGATCGTCTTGCAATAGAGATACCAGAATCTGCGTATGAAGCGGGATTAGAAGCATGCAAACACAACCTTCATGGTCGAATTATTTGGCCTAAGGGTTCTACACCACTTTCAGTAGTTGCCTTGAAAGCTAAGTTAGCGTTGTTATGGAAGGATTTATCTCGATGGGGTGTAATCTCGCTTGGTAAGGGTTATTTCGAATTCACTTTCTCTTCATTGGAGGATGTTCGACGTGTTAGATCTATCCCTTCATGGAATCTTAATCCTGGTTTGCTTAAATTTTTTGCGTGGACGAAGGATTTTAACCCTAGAATGCAACATAATACGTCTGTTCAAGTATGGGTGAAAATCTTTGGTTTATCACAGGAATATTGGCATAAAAATATTCTATTCACAATTGCTGGTAGTCTGGGAACTCCCCTTTGTATTGATGTTGTGACTGCTAAACCCATGCATGAGCGTACGTTTGGCCAATTCGCTAGGGTTTTGATTGATATTGACTTGCTTCAGCCTTTAAGGTACAAGTTACTTGTTGAGAGAAAAGTTTATGCTTTCTTTGTGGATCTCGAATATGAACACATCCTAGATTTCTGCACTGAATGTAAGATGATTGGGCACAGTATAGAGAATTGTTATAGATGGAAGAAGGAGGAGGAATTGAAAGGGGTCAAGGAGAATAATACTAGACAGAAGGTACCAGAAAAAAAAGAAAATTTATGTACCTGTCAATGATGGAAGAGTGCAACCTAGCACTCATAATGCTAGTAATGTGGAGAAAGAGATTATCAATGTGGAGGATACAAGCACAAAATCACATCACCATGACAGTGGTGGTATTCATCCTAATAATGTAAGTGGTCAAATGCATAGAGAACAAGAGGAGGTACAATCACAGCAAAGAAATGATTTCAATTCAGGTCCTATTTTAGAGCCTGTGAGCCCTAAATCATTGCTTAACCTGCAAGACAACCAGCTTGAAAATGAATTGAATGAGGATAGTGAAGATTGGTGTACTGATTCTCAAGATTCGGTTGTGAAAGATTCACAAGAAATAGTTCCAATTAAAGAAGCTGACACTGAAGGAAATAATGGCAAGGCAGCTACAGTAGATACTACTCCAACTCCCACTATACCTATTGCTGGTGAGACTAGTAGGCAGGATGCACCAACACCAACTAGAGTGGCCAAAGATAGAGTGGCCAAAGACATGGCATTCTTGAAGGAATCTTGGGCTAACATGGTTGAGGCTGATGATGAGAATAATCAGAACATTGCAGACACTAATTCACATGATGATGGGTTTCAAATCCATATGTCCAAAAATCAAAAAAAGGCTCAAAAGAAAGTGAAGCAGTCTAGTGGGAATTCATATGCTACTAGGTCAAGGGTTCCCCCTAAACCTTTCAAATGAAGTGTATTGCTTGGAATGCAAGGGGACTTGCTAATTCCCCCACAAGATTAGCACTGAAACATATTATCCAACAACATAAACCTGATCTTATTATTCTTTCTGAACCTTGGATGGATTTTGATGATCTTCATAGAAGATGGTTAGCCAATTTAAACCTCAAACTTTTTGCCCTTAACACTAGACCTAACCTTTTGCCCAACCTTTGGTGTATCTGCAAACTATCCATTTCCCCTAATCTTATAGCCTCGGATGATCAACAGGTGTCTTTTACCATTTGTGAAAATAATACCATTTTAGCTTTTTTTGCTGTTTATGCTTCTACTAATTATCAAATAAGAAGGAAGTTATGGAGTACTTTGAATACTTTACAAGGCCAACATAATTTTCCCTGGTGCTTTCTTGGTGACTTTAATGTGATTTTGGGAACACATGAACATAGAGGCAGATCTTCTCCAGCTAGATTACCTATTGAAGAGTTTCAGCAATGGACAAATGACTTCAACCTCATTCATCTTCCCACTAGAGGTGTTGCTTTCACTTGGAACAATGGACGAGGTGGTTCAAGGCATACAGAAAGAAGATTAGACAGAGTCATTTGTAATCAAGCCTGGATTGATACTTGTTGTGTTTCTTCTGTTACAAGTCTCACAAAAATAAGGTCTGATCATTTTCCTTTACTTTTTGACTTTAACTTGACCAACACCAAATTTGCATCACAGTTCAAATTTCTTAGAATGTGGTCAATGCATCCTGATTGTTGGAATGTGATATCTGATTGCTGGAATACAAATGTAGTTGGTTGTCCTATGTTTGTTCTCACTCAGAAATTGAAATTGTTGAAAATCAAATTGAAGAGTTGGAATAAAGCTTGTTTTGGGAATGTGAATGATATGGTGTGCAATGCTGAATTGAAACTTGATCAAATTCAAAAACAAATACAGGATAATGGTCATTCTTATGTGTTATTGCTTGAAGAGAAGCAGGCTAGTTTTGAATTAGAAAAAGCATTATCAAAGCAAGAGGCTTTTTGGCAAGAAAAAGCTAGATTAAATTGGCACTTGGAAGGGGATAGAAACACCAAATTTTTTCACAGAATTGCCAAAATCAAACACTCAACCAAACCCATCCAATCCCTTCATGATGGTGAAACAGTGATTACAGATCAAAACCTCATCTCTGAACATATTGTTACTTATTACAAAAAATTGTTTTGTTCTAACTTTGTTTTGCAGGACACTTTGCTTGCTGAGGAAGTTATTCCATCTCTGGTTACTGATGAAATCAATGCATTGTTGACTGTTCTGCCTTCTCATTTGGAGATCAAGTCAGCAATTTTTGCTCTCAACAAAGACAGTGGTCCTGGTCCAGATGGGTTCGGTGCTTACTTCTTTCAACATTACTGGGAGATAATAAAAAATGATGTCATCAGAGCTGTTCTAGAGTTCTTCACTACCAGCTGGATATTGCCAGGTTTTAGCTCCAACATCATTGCCTTGTTGCCTAAGTTTCCTGAAGCCTCCTCCATTGATCAATATAGGCCAATTGCCATGGCAAATTTCAAGTTCAAAATAATTTCAAAAATCATTGCAGATAGATTAGCTTCTATAATGCCTAATCTCATTTCTGTGGAGCAAAAGGGCTTTATTCATGGAAGGGATATTAAAGATTGTCTTTGCATAGCTTCTGAAGCTGCCAATCTTCTCCATAACAAATCTTTTGGTGGTAATGTTGCCCTCAAAATTGACATTACTAAAGCATTTGATTCACTTGAATGGAGTTTTCTCTTAAAGGTTCTCAAGCTTTTTGGTTTTAATGATGTTTTTTGTAATTGGATTCATGTAATCCTTCAATCAGCTTTCCTTTCTGTTTCTATAAATGGGCAATCTCATGGCTACTTTAATTGTAGTAGAGGAGTTAGGCAAGGTGATCCACTATCACCTTTGTTGTTTTGTCTAGCTGAGGATGTTTTGAGTCGTAGCATATCCAAACTTGTTTCTCAAGGCAAGCTTAACTTGATCAAGGGAACTAGAAATGTCAATGTTCCATCTCATTCATTTTATGCTGATGATTTGATGATTTTTTGCAAGGGTAATATAGCTGGTTTGAGGGCCCTCAAAGATTTGTTTAATAGATATGCTATGGAATCTGGCCAGGTCATTAATAATGCTAAATCAACTATTTTCTATGGTTCCATTACTCATAGAAGATTGCACTTAATTGTTGATTTACTTAATTTTAAACTTGGCAATTTGCCCTTCAACTATCTTGGTGTGCCTATTTTTAAAGGGAAACCTAAGGCCTCTCATCTTCAATCCATTGCTGATAAAGTTAAGTTAAAACTATCAGCTTGGAAGGCCTCTTTGCTCTCTATTGCAGGACGTGTTCAATTGGTCAAATCCGTGGTACAAAGCATGCTCACTTACAGCATCACCTTGTATTCTTGGCCTGTGTCCCTTTTAAAAGACTTAAAGAAGTGCATAAAGAATATCATTTGGAGTGGAGATTTAGATAAGAGGAAACTTGTCACAGTTTCATGGAAGAAGGTATGTAGACCGGTAGCTCAGGGAGGTCTTAACCTCAGATCTCTAATTACTCTCAATAAGGCTTCCAATTTAAAGCTCTGCTGGTCATTGATCAATTCACAATCTGCCTGGGCTATTTTACTTAAAGACAGGGTTTTCAAGAAAGGAAGAGTCATCAAGCATCATATCTATTCATCAATATGGAGTGGCATCAAAGACGAACTCGAGATTATTTATGATAACTCGGTTTGGTTGGTTGGTGATGGGAGTAATATCAATTTCTGGTTGGATAGCTGGTGTGGAGATCCTTTAGTAGAACAACTTAACATTCCTGCACAATTTAGAAACTTACTCTCTGCAAAGGTAAGTGACTTCATTGTTAATGGTCAGTGGTCTATTCCTACTCAATTATCCTTCATGTTTAGTAATTTGGCATCAATTATATCTACTGTTTCCATTCCTATGGAAATCACTCAAGACAATCTTATCTGGAAACACTCTGATAATGGTGACTTGGAGCTTAAGCATGCTTATGACTTTAAGCTAGCACAGGTCCAAGAGTTGCATTGGGCTAGGCTTATATGGAATGCTGATATTCCACCTTCTAAGTCCCTTCTTGCATGGAGATTGATGCATGATAAATTACCAACATATGATAATTTGATGACAAGAGGTTGCTTTATTCCTTCCATGTGCAATTTTTGCTTGAAGCATACAGAAACATCATTTCATATTTTCTTTGAGTGCCAATTTGCGATTAAGTTATGGTCATGGCTAGCTGGTTGTTTAAACTTCACACTACAATTTACATCTATGGAGGATATATGGAAATTATGTGACCTTAATTGGTCCCCTCAAAGCAAGGTCACCATGCTAGCTGCTATCATCAATCTCCTGCTATCATTGATGGAGCTTCATCTGGGAATCCAGGTAAGGCTGCTTGTGGAGGCATTTTTCGTAATCATGAGTCAGAGTTTGTTTATGGTTTTGCTGAGCCTCTTGGAAACACTACTGCTTACATTGCTGAGATGAGTGGTGCCATAAGAGCTATAGAGATTGCTTTTCATAATCAATGGACCAATTTGTGGATTGAATCAGACTCTTCAAGTGTAGTTGCAGCTTTTCACAATCCATCCAAACCGGTTGCTTGGTGTCTAAGGAATAGATGGAAAAATGCTTTGTATATGACTTCTCAAATGAATTTCATGGTTTCTCATATCTATAGAGAAGGGAATCAAGTTGCGGATTTGTTGGCTAATCATGGATTATCTATTCTTTCTATTGTTTATTGGAATAATCTCCCTTTGTTTGTTAGAGATAGTTTTACTTTCAACAAAAATGGTTCTACAAGTTTTAGATTATGTAATTCTTAGATGGGGTTTTGGCCTAGTCCCCCTCATCTTGTACTCCTTCTCTTCCTATTTGAATAAATTTTTGGGTGGTTAGCACTTTGCTCTCCACTTTTTGGTTAAAAAAAAAAAATGTTTGTTCAATGAAATAAACACTATTGTAAAGAATTGCACATAAAAATGAACGTAATGACATCTACTTAAGCGAAAATAATTTGTTGGCATGAGACTTTTCATATGTATGTCTAGATAACTTTTATATATCTATATGAATTGATTTTATATATGTTTAAAAGAAACTGAAAGGATCAAGAATGTAGTTGATCTTTAAGGGACTTAATTATTCAATCACATGGTTTTGAAAATTAAGGAAATGTTTGACTGGCTGTAAGAGATTGCAACCGCAATGGTTGAAGTTCAAATTAGAGTGTGGCTTCACCATGGTTGTGCGTCTTATGTGCAATTATAATTATTTAATTTTGGAATTAAAATATTAAGAAAGTTTGTTAATCACTAAAGTGATTGAACTTGTATGTTTATTTAATTCTAAATTTATGATAAAAGTGTCTATTAAAGTATTAATGTTGAATTAAATAGTATGATAATTTGTTAATCACAAAGTGATCAAATTTGTATGTTTATTTAATTCAAAGTTTAAGATTATTTAATTTCAATTACTCATAGTATGGATGCTAAAATTTATGATTGTATATGAGATAATTGAAAGTTCATTGTTATAAGACATTTTTGAATCACCCAAAGGTTGATTAATTGTTGTTATAACTAATGGATATGAAAGTTGGTAATATGTGTGCATTAATAGTTTATTTATATATCCAAAGATGATGAATATTTCTAATTGATGCATATATCATGCCAAATAAATGTTAAATTAATAGCATCATTGTGTTTATTGTTGTGTATTGGTGGATCTCCCAAAAGAGAACATTAGTATACAAATAATGATACTTCTTTGAATCTGAATTGTATGATATTTATTACTCAAAGCACTAACGTTAAGCAAGTTTTCGCCAATGGTATCTCAAATTCAATGATATCATGTCTTTTAGATTTAAGGGAAACATATCTGAAGGACAGTGGGAGTATGATTATTTTTTAGCCCCATATTTTGTAATCTTGCTTACAATTAATGATCTTAGTCTATTATATGAGACTAAGAATTTTCTCTTTAAGAACTTTGAAATGAAAAATATGGGTGAGACAAGTTTTGTGATTAATGATAGACTACAAGAATTGTTAGGCTTGTTTCATAAAGCATATATCAATAAAGTTTTAGAGAGAGATTTAGAATGGTCCCAACAGAAAGGAGACAAAATTAGTCTAATGCAATGTTGAAAGAATGCATTGGAACCGAATGATTGAATATTCAGATTTTTCCGACTATAGATACAAGAAAGTAAACATTTGGTTATCTATATCTTTTGTCTGGAGAATTGATATAATGAAAGAGTGTGAAGCAGTTCGTCATTGCTGCATGCACTAATGCTGAATTTTTGGCATGCTTTGAGGCCAAAAAAAATTAAAACTAATCGGCTATGGAAATTTATTTCAGGACTTGGACTTGTCGACAGGAATTGCCGAGCCGCTGGAAAATTATTGTGATAATTCTGTAGCAGTCTTCTTCTCGTAAATCGACAAGTAAATTAAAAGGGCTAATTAGATGGAATTGAAATACTTTGTCATTAGAGAAGAAGTTCAGAAACATAAAGTGTCAATTGAACATGTTAATGATTGTTGATCCTTTGACGAAAGGGTTACCACCGAAAGTAATTGGTGGCCATGTAAAAAACATGGACATTATAGCTATTAATAAATTGTGATGTTTTATTGATGTTGACACTTGGAGCTCACTAGTGTAATGTTTCTGATCCCTTTGTTTTCTATTAATGTGTTCATGCAATTAATGATGTTGAAAACAAATTAAGTTATTAATAATGATATTATGTTTAAACCCATTTTGCACCTTTCAACTTAAGGTCATATTGAGAAGAATTTCTAATATAGTAGTACATGGAAGGGAATATGTCAATTAAATGATATATAACCGCCATGACTCTTATTGGTTATATTCTTAATTATGATGTATGATGGAACCAATGCATGTAAGGTTCATTGTTGCGCATTATGATTGATGTATTGTTAAAAGTCACATGAGTCAAGTGGGAGAATGTAAGAATAATGTAATTCTTATAATTAATTTATGGTGACTCATGTTGAATGATGTAATTATTAACGTGAAAGAGTGCAAGTATTTATGAAAGAATGTGAATATTCATGTGAAAGGGTGTGAATATTCATGTAAAAGATGCAAGAATTCATGAAGAGATGCAAATGAATTTCTATAAATATATGTAACTTGATGGAAGTTACCAACTAATTGAAAATAGTTCTGTCTCTTCCATAAAAGTTTCTCTACCATATTACCATCAAGAACGGGTGTGAGAAAGAACGAGCGGGAAAGAGATAGATTGAGAATAGGAGGATTATTGATATTACTTTACATTCTATTTTCTATCTAGATGGAGAAAGGTATGTCCTTTAAAGACTTTAATATGTGAGAATCATATATTCCAAGATCCTTTAAGAATAGATAGTTTTCTAGTAAGTAAGCATAAATGTGAAAACTATAACTTACAGTTTATGTGACCAAATCTAGGATGTCACTTCCAGTTCTCTTATGAATTTGTAATTGAGGCAAGACAATGATGATCAATTACATATTAATTTCAACTCTAGAGGTTCTATTGTTTGACAAGGAAGCCTTCAAAATTAGTTTACTTGTCTGCTCTGCAAGCCTTCTTAGAGTGACACTCTCTCGTATAATGGCCAAATTTTTAACAATTGTTAAATTGTATATCCTTCTTGTCAATCTTTTTCTTAGGATTCCTTTTGTTCTTATTGTTACCTTTGCTAGACTCCTCGCATTGTGCCTTTGAATTCTTGATAGTATTATATGAATCTTATTTCTTTTACCTCTCTTTAATTCTTGCTAGCATTCTCTTAGTCTAAATTTTTACTGTTTTTTAGAATTGTTTATAGGAAATAAAAAGATTCTCCAATGAAGAATGCTTAAAAATATCTTTAAGATATTTGTTATAAAAATAAATAAAATTGTATGTTGAAAAGTGATTTAAATTTAAATTGTATGTAAGAATAATGTAATTCTTATAATTAATTTATGGTGACTCATGTGGAATGATGTAATTATTAACGTGAAAGAGTGCAAGTATTTATGAAAGAATGTGAATATTCATGTGAAAGGGTGTGAATATTCATGTAAAAGATGCAAGAATTCATGAAGAGATGCAAATGAATTTCTATAAATATATGTAACTTGATGGAAGTTACCAACTAATTGAAAATGGTTCTGTCTCTTCCATAAAAGTTTCTCTACCATATTACCATCAAGAACGGGTATGAGAAAGAACGAGCGGGAAAGAGATAGATTGGGAATAGGAGGATTATTGATATTACTCTATATTCTATTTTCTATCTAGATGGAGAAAGGTATGTCCTTTAAAGACTTTAATATGTGAGAATCATATATTCCAAGATCCTTTAAGAATAGATAGTTTTCTAGTAAGTAAGCATAAATGTGAAAACTATAACTTACAGTTTATGTGACCAAATCTAGGATGTCACTTCCAGTTCTCATGAATTTGTAATTGAGGCAAGACAATGATGATCAATTACATATTAATTTCAACTCTAGAGGTTCTATTGTTTGACAGGGAAGCCTTCAAAATTAGTTTACTTGTCTGCTCTGCAAGCCTTCGTCACTACATCAATATCAGCAAGCGGCGGCGGTTCAAAAAGGCATTTAGCGGCGGTTCAAACCGCCGCTAAATGTCAAGTGCGGCGGTTGGCAAGCGTCGCTAAATGCGGCGTCGCTAGGTCATTCAGCGGCGGTTCGAGAGAACCGTCGGAATAACCGCCGCTAGGCAGTTAGCGGCGGTTCTGTTTATTTTTGCGGCAGTTCACAACCGCCGCTACTGGTCGCTATTTTTGCAATATTTAAGAGCTTTTTGCGACGGTTTAAACCGCCGCTATTTGTTTTTTTTTTTAAAAAAAATATTTGTTTGTTTCCCACAATTTTTTTTTTGCGAATTTTTTTAAATTTTTTTTTTTGCGAATTTTTTTAAATTTTTTTTTTGTTGCCCATATTTTTCAAGAACAAACACTAATCATACAACTCATAAAAGTAAGTGTACGAAAGAATTGCATTAACTCAAGATTCGTTACATATGCATAATTTCTTGCTCAAACATAAACTTCTATAACAAATCAATCTAAATTTTTAAGATAAAAGCAAGTCATCTCAAATGTATCTATATAATTATCCTATGATTACAAACCATAAACTAACACATGGCAACAAAAGTTATATAAACTCAAAGGACGAAGCTGAAGCTGAATGACGAAGCTGAAGCTGAATATTTGAAGGAATCTGAGGAAAAAACGAATCTGAAGCTTCATTGAAGGAATCAGAAGCTGAATATTTAAACGAAGATGAATCGAACCTACCTGAAGCTTGAAGATAAAAATGAGTCTGAAGCTTGAGGACGAATCTTTAGGGATTGAACAAAGCTTGAAGACAAATCTAAATCTTCATTGATTAAACAAAGAGCACATTTAGAAAGGAAATAAAAAACACATTCATCAACTAAGAAGGCAAATAAGTTATTTTAGACATGAATGAAAAGAAAAACTATTTAATTGATAAACAAAACTACAAGAGGTTTTAAGAAAACCCTCAACCAACATAGATCACAGTGCAACTTTCATAACACAATTGAAGTTGTAAACTAAAACAAATACAACTCTAACATAATAATGCAAGATTGTTCATATGGAAACAAGTTTCACTGTTAAGTTAGTTTCCGCTTCATATGTAGAACAAATGTGTCTCAAAACCTATACTATCAAAAGTTTATTATAGTCAGATATACAGTAAAGATAAAACAGTTTACCTGAACTACAAAGTTGCGCCTTTCACAATCCAAGAACATGTTGAAATGAAAATCCACTCTTGACAAAATTTTGTCCCTGACAGTTGAAAAACTAAGCTGGTCCCTTGAAGTAAATCGGCCAACTTCATTGAACCAAAGACAAGTAAAGAGATTGCTAATAGGAACATGCTCTCTCAATATTACACATCCTTCAGGAACATCTGCAACACAACCATTAAGTTTGAGAAAAATAAAGAAATCAGTTGTATAGGTGCATCTCATGCCAGATAAATTGGAGTATATATCACCTACCACTTATAAGAGGAAGCTTAGCCTCTGTATATGGGGTCAATCCCTCCTTGTAAAACTCAATCTTTGAGTCAATAGAGGCATTATCATACTTTGCAGCAGCTTTATTGGCTTCGGCCTCAACAAATACATCAAAATTAAGAAGGGAACTACTCAAGTGAAAGATAGAAAGAGATAACTAGCTTAAAATTACCTGAATGGTGTAATTCATCATATAAAATGTAGTGAACAGATATTTTGATGATCAATTCACAATAAACAAAACTACATATAAAATGTTTAATTTTTTTTTAGTACCAGATCCAATTAAGAAGGGAACTACTCAAGTGAAAGATAGAAAGAGATACCTGCAGGCTGCAACTTGATTCTTGTAGTCAAGTAGAAATAAAATCATTAAATTCAATGAAAGACATAGATGATAGATGTCTAACCTCAGGAAGCCTGACAGCAAGCAATTGCTATGTAGTGTTGATGTAATTTTGTTTCTTTAACTTCTGAATCCGACTTTATATATTTTAGCCTCAGCTTCAAGTGTTAATGTAACCTACATCTTCAAAACCAAGCATGAGTTTATACCGAAGAGAGAAACCAGATAAGAAAAATGACCTATCAGATAGCAAAACAAAATGTTGGTTATCATAGTCTAAAAGTACATTTGCCAAAAGTCTTCTTTCTGCCTCAATCATTGCAAAACTTCCCCAACTCACCTTTATAAAAATTAAGACCAGTTAATATTATATTAACAAAGATGGCATGCCTAAAAATATCATATGCGCCATACTTACCGGTTCACTGTGAATTTCTCGACCAACAAAATATCTGCTGGCATGTACTGGTTTTTCTTTGGATGCATGTATATAAATTGAAAATTTTCCCTCATGCCCCTGAATTTTGTTATCAGTAAAGATTAAATAGGAAGCAACTAAATCTCAATTACATAAATTACTCGAAATAAACTCACAAGTATTTGGCACTCTCAACTCTCAGTCCTATACAACAATTGAAAGACTTACAAATATGCAATATACAACATCAATTAATTAATATCATCTAAAGAAGTATAGTCACATTATCTAATGACAATATAAGACTTCATTGCACTTACACAAGTGCATTAAATTTCTCATGTTACTACAACACTGTTAAAGAATTAGAATTACACAAGATATTTTAAATTGGAACAGGACTATAACAAGAGTAGTAAATTGCAATCACTTTAGAAGGCAGAATGGCCACTATATATAACAAATGTGAAATAAGAAATGGCTAATATGAAATATGTTATACAGCAAAATACGGTAACATTAAGCACAATGAAAAAGCGGACAGACAGAAAAACATGGCAAAGTTACTCAATATAGTTACTCGATAATGTACCAGCCAAAAAGCTAAAGCCTCCTAAAGGCAATAAAAATAAAACACTACAAGTCAGCAATTAAGGATAGATTTTCAGCAACTGTTTGGATAAGGTATACTACTCTATCTGGTCATTATATAATGATCAAGTCAATGATCATAACTCATATAATGGTATAATAAATAGGTTGTTCTCATTTATTATCTCATACTTATAATTGATATGTAGATTTAATAAAAATCCAAAAACTTATAAAACCAAATCAGAGATATGAAATCCAGAAACTTAGAATGCGGAAAGCTTAATGAATAATGATAATTCTGGCTGAAACTTGAAGTAAACAATGCAAAACAAAAGTCAGCAACAAATTAGAGATGGCTGTAGCATTGGAATTAACAGCATCCAGAGAAAAGATAAGTGCCATTATTTTAGGGATAAAAGTTAAAGAATAAACACTATCCATAAGTGAGAAATTGAACCTACTGTTTGATCGCTTCATATTTCTACTGAACTTGCTGCAACATTTGCCCTGAAACAGTTTGAGAGGTTGATCATGGCCATCAAAGTTAGTGTCATAGTCCTCTAGACATTGCTAGCTGATACTACTTCATCACAGCCACCCCTATTTGAGTATTCATTGGTCTAGGTTTTTGGGCACAACCCAGAGGTACTGCAAGTGTGTTTGAAAAACAACTTTTCTACCTCTTACTCTTAGAATGAAAACTTCCTGCAATAAAATAGTAAAGAAAGAATTCAATAGAAGTGAGAAACTGGGAAACATATGATGGGAGGGGGAATAAACACATATTGTGGCCTTAATCAAATATTTTAAGTTTGAATGTTAAAATAACAACTTTTAGTGCACATTTCTAGTAACCTCTAAAAGGTAATTAATTTAATATAAACTCAAACCTATAGTTGCAGAAACAATAATATATAGACACATACAATTAATTCATAGTGAATCTATATTATATTACCACCAACAATCATCAACTTGGCATCTAGTGCTGTTCTTTGATTGATTCTTTCTCCTCTTTTTTTATCTAGATAATGTCCTAAAGCTGAAGCAAGTCATTGTCCTTTAACAGAGCCTTGTGAATAAACCTGAATAGTTCAAAACCTCAATAACAGGACAAGGATGTATGTGTTGACCCTCGTAAGTAGTGATGACGATGAAAAAATCATCGAATGAACGCTCCATGCGCCTTTTCACGCCACGACTTGTCATCAAAGGTTACATACACTAATAATAATAAAATTTAGAATGCAATATTGAGCGAGTGAGGATTAATAAGAATCTCCCACTGAATAAAAAACTCTGAAAATAGTGATAACAGAACTACCAAAACAGTGAACCAAATGCAAATGTTTATACATAATTATGATATAACCATAAACTTTGGGATAACAAATATTAACTTTAGTAGATTGTTTACCAAAAGTTTATAGGCTTCTAAATGATCATAAACCACATTTCTTATATTCATGACTAAGCCTTGGTTTATTAGTCCATCACTTTCAATCTAATACAATACAATGTAATACAAAACAAAAATTCACAAGAATAAAACATTATTAATAATAGCACTCACTTAAATATCTCAACACATCTTCATAGTTCATATATGATTCACATATTGGTTTTGTTTCTCCAATTTTCACTTAAATGTTAAAATCAATCATTAGAAACAAATATAATTAAGTTTTCAATTATGTGAAAGGCAACTTGCCTTACTAGAAGAGACAAAGAAAGATGTTTAATTCAACTGTAATTGGTCCAATAATTATGACCTGTAAGAACTTGATGATGTTGCTAGCATGAAAGACTCTATGAGCAATGGTAACATAGCCGTCGCCGAAACATTAGAAACTGCTTTACTCGCAGAAATTTGAAGTAAAATAGGGAGTATTAAAGTGAATCAATATTAATTAGGAACCCAATAAATAGTACATTCAAATTTGATTAAGTGTCTTACCTAAAAGAAGGAGAGAAACGTGAATGCTATAGAACATTGAGAAAGGGGAAGGTTAAACCATTGAACCCTTGAATTCGAGACAGGAAGGCTTCACCAGAATCAGAATTAGTGCCAGAGAATAGCGATTGTGTCTCTCCGTCGAGTAAAATATAAAAACCCTAACAATCAATTTGGGGATTCATAACAATTTTAGAAAGAAAAAAAAATCAACTCATCACAGATGAAAAAACTAAACAGAATAGAACATAAACTAACATTTACCTTGCGTTTCAGTGAGCTAGGGTTTCGCGCGAACGAGAGAGAGAGAGAGAGAGATGAGCTTCGCGTTTCAGAGAGGGAACAAGAAAGAGAGAGAGACGAGCTTCGCTTTTCAGAGAGGGAACGAGAGAGATGAGAGGTGTTCACGAGAGTGAGATAGGGTTTCAGAGGCGTGGAGAGTGAGGGTACGCCTATATGAGGCTTAAGTTTCAAGAGATTCTATTGAGAAAGCAGCGGCGGTTTGTAACCGCCGGGGAAGCCGCCGGTGTAATGAGAAGCGGCAGCGGTTACTCTTCAACTGCCGCTATATATCTGTCGCTGAAAACCTTTTTTCTTGTAGTGCGTAGAGTGACACTCTCTTGTATAATGGCCAAATTTTTAACAATTGTTAAATTGTATATCCTTCTTGTCAATCTTTTTCTTAGGATTCCTTTTGTTCTTATTGTTACCTTTGCTAGACTCCTCGCATTGTGCCTTTGAATTCTTGATAGTATTATATGAATCTTATTTCTTTTACTTCTCTTTAATTCTTGCTAGCATTCTCTTAGTCTAAATTTTTATTGTTTTTTAGAATTGTTTAGAGGAAATAAAAAGATTCTCCAATGAAGAATGCTTAAAAATATCTTTAAGATATTTGTTATAAAAATAAATAAAATTGTATGTTGAAAAGTGATTTAAATTTTCAATAGTTTAAAAATTATCAATTTTTATATAAAATTTTAATATTTTATTTTTATAAATAGTGCAATTAAGACTTGTTAGGCATATACTTTAACTATATAAAACAATTTTTATTTAATATTTCCACATATGATTTTAGGGTAATTTAAATAGGGACCACCTTTTTAAGTGGTATACTATAGACTATATTTAAAAAATATTTAAAATTATAATGATGAAATACATAATTATTTAATTAGACGTAGTATGTTAATAGTCATTATTATTTATGATTGAAATAATAACTTAATTGATATTAATATGATTAAAAAAAATATAACTCATATTAAACTACTATCGGTGATATCACTATTTTAATTATAAAAATAAAGATAATTATATACATACTGTTTTCATTTTTAAAAATGCTATCAATAATCATAATTTTTTTAATAATTTTATTAATTAATTTATTATGGACCACTTATAGAATAATCCGTGGAAATTTTTGCCATGATTTGGGAGACTATAGTTAGGGGTGGGTAATGGGTAATGGGTAATGGGTTGGATAGGGCGGATTTAGGTCCAAAAATACTACTCGTATTAATTCGTGGTTGTAATAATGAGGTCTAATCCGACCTTTTTAAAAGTTCGGACTTTGCGAATTCGGTTTGTGCTGATTGACGGTTTGGCTGGTCGGTTAATTCAGTTTTGAACTAAAAAATAAAAAATTATCTAAAAATAAAATTAAAAATCTTAATTGTGTGGTGTAAAGAGAACATGAAATTGGGTTGATTTTAGAAAACTGAATACACTCATTTCAATCCATCTAAAACCAAAAATATGTGACTCACAACCCGACAATTCGCAGCAACACGTCCATTTAACCATTTTTTTGTTCGAATTGTTCGGTTTAAATCAGTTTGCGGATTTTCCGACTATAATTCACAATTGTGGCAAATGGCCGTTTTCCAGGTGACGTGCCATTTCCACTCACTCACATATATAGAAAGTAGATTTTCTGTTACTTACATTCCATTAATTAATTAATTTTTCCAAGGTGCTATCTTGCTAGTACTGAATGAAAAAGACATAAGTTAAAGTTGTACACCCTACCCTATAAATCCAATCTAATCCATTTGACACTTGACATAATGACACATCACGCGTGTATTAGGATAAGACCCATAAAAATACATACGTTATCGTATCGTGACCGTATCTATACCAAATTTAGCTTGTGTTGTTTTGTTTTAGGATGACCAAAACTCCAACTGATTTGTAAGTGAGTACGAAGTCAAATTCTTGTACAATAAGGATGAATTAAGAATTAGTTTTTTAATCTTGTCATGTTGTTTTATAATCTAATACAACTGATACGTATGATAAAGAATTTAACTAATGATTTGGGATATGAATATGACAAGGGTCGAAAATAGTTTATATTCGATTATGTTGACTTGTTATCAAACCAAAATACACGTTTATCTTATCTTAATTCCTTTTAACATGTACAAATAATTTTTTTTAACATGTACAAATAATTTATGTTTGAATATGTTATGTGAAAGTAAACTAAATAAGAAATTTAAAATAAAAATGGCATTTAGTTGAAAAATAATCAACTTAAAGGAAAAATCAACTATAAGTTTATATGGTGATAATGCTAACATATACCTTAAAATATAATTATATATAGAAAATTATTATTTAATAAGTCAGAAAATTTAATATTTAAAATATTAAATGTACTAATTTCAATATAATATTTTTATATTTATTTTCTTAACATTTGCCATTAGAGCATCTACAATGGAGCTCCCCATTTTTTAGTACTTAAATATACACATCACCTTTTAACTGGGTCACATGTGTACACATCATTTAGAATTTTTTAAGCACTCAATTCTTCCAACCAAGTACTTCTTTCAAAAGTTCTTAATGGGTCCCGCTAATAACTCTACACCATTTATAATTGGTTGATAGTTTTTAATTATGGTGAAAAAAAAGAAAGAAAATGATAAGAACTGGAGAGAGAAAGTGCTTAAATAGGAATAGATACTTATATAAGTACCATTTTATTTTTGATCCAATGGAGGTACTTAATAGGTACTAGTTCTTAAATCATAAGAACTCCCCATTAGAGATGTTCTTATGGGCTATGGCACTCGATTAACATATATTTTGGATAAATACTTGAAGCAAGGTCAAAATTGACAAGGTACAACCACCTAACTGAGACGCAATTTTCAAAAAGTGGGTTATTAATCCACTTACATATAGCTAAACTTCTCATTTGTGACTTATGAGCTGTTTACCTCTCCTAAGCTTGCCACATACACTATCATTGTTTTAGTTGGTGGGACAATTAAATATTGGTATACTTCATTCGTTATAAAATATAAGTAAAAAATGGTCAACAAAAGTAAATGTATTTGGTCTTAATTTTAAACAAAATACATCAAATTTCTTTGAATCACTTTTGCTTATATTTTGTAACAGATGGAGTATAGTTTAACATGTATGCGTACGACTGTTTAAATT
The DNA here is from genome assembly GCA_030408175.1 of Trifolium repens. NCBI lineage: Eukaryota > Viridiplantae > Streptophyta > Magnoliopsida > Fabales > Fabaceae > Trifolium > Trifolium repens. The sequence continues at coordinate 37,526,589 of CP125848.1, read as the reverse complement.
ATAGCCACAAATTATCAAGTAAACCTATGATCACCAACACAAGCTTGTATAGAGAAAGGGTAAGAAAAATTTAGCTATTGATTTGGGATGAGAGAGAAAAGAAAAAAAAGAAAAAAATAAATTGAATAGCAAAGATCGTAATAATTGAGGAAATTTAAGAAAATTAAATTGAGAAAATTCATTCCCTATTTATATAATATTATAATTTGAATATCGCTATCTAATTTGAATAATTTGAATGTAGTTTATCATGTATGCGTACAACTATTTTAATTTGAATATTAAAAGATACTAGGTAAAGAATTGAAAAAAATATATATGTTAAAAAAACTATAATTAGACATTTTAGGTGTTGACTATATAATTTTGGATAAAAAAAATTAAATTGACATTGATGCATTTGTTAACATTTGCCTTAAAAAATTAAAGTAGGAAGTGAACACATGTTAGGTTAATACTATACTATCAGATTGCTAAACCAGCCCAAAATAAATATTAGAATTACAAAGAGTCAATATGATATGATTAATAATAGGTTAAGTTTATCTTTTTATATTGATCCATCAAACAAAAGATTAAAACAATAAATATAGATTAATTTCATACTATCCCATCTCTCTATACAACATACCAAATGGACTCTTAGGGTCCGTTTGAATTGATGGAATGTAATGGAATGGAGCGGAACGGAATGACATATAATAATGTTTCATTGTTTGGATTTGAAATATAATAATGGAATGGAGCGGAGCGGAATGGAATAAGTTGGAATGAATTTAATATCATGCCACCACTTACCTTCAATTTTGTTCATCTTTTTTTTAAAATATCCAAACAATGGAACAGAATATTTATTCCATTCCGCTTCATTTTATTCCACTTGACTCTATTCCGCTCCATTTCATTCCTATTCCACTTGACTCTATTCCGCTCCGCTTCATTTTATTACATTCTATCAATTCAAACGGAAATATTTAAAAAGGTTAAATGTTCAAATTAAGGTTGCAATGGAGAAACAAATAAACAAACACTATTAATTTACTAAAGTGTAACTGTAAACGGACACTATCGTACTTAACACTTTTTTTTTTCTATCGAAAATTATATCAGACCTCTATTTAGACAACATTTCTTTTTAGAAAAATGGTCAAACTTATAAATAGTTAGTTGATTAATTTTAGTATTCATTTTCTTCTTTATCAGACTTAAAAATAGTGGGATTTTATTTCTTAGCTACTAGTTTAAGTCTTAATTAAAATCAGTTGAGCTACTTAATTCTCAAGACTACAATTAAGTTTAAAGTTGTCTATTCTTATTTATTAATTGTAATATTTTTCATTTGAATTTAATTTAATTATTTTATATTTGATTTGTTAGGATCAACATAAGAATTATATAAGATTTGAATTAAAATTTAAATTAGAATTAGTTCGAATTTGATATTATGATAAAATTCAACAAAAAAAAATATACAAAAAAATCAATTTTTTAAGTGAAAGATAATTTTATTTAACTTTTTAAGAAAAACTACACAAAAACTTTATCTATATATTTTTAAATGAATTTTAATCTCACTCGCAAAAATTAACACAAATGCAACTTCAATGTAATCTTTATTTATTTATTTATTTCGCAAAAAAAAAAAATGTAATCTTTATTTCCTTTTAATTTTTCCAAAAAAAATTATGATCTTTAGATTAAAGATCATTAAAAAATATTATGAAACAAATGGTAAAATATTGTTAGAAATAATATAAAACCATTGATGTGGCCAATCCTAACAGCTTAAGCTTTTGGGATAAACGGTTATTTGACAAATATGATATATTTTTTTATTAAACACTACAGGATATTTTCCTCTTATTATTACGTGTTCGTTGAGAATATGAATTGAAGTAATCAATAGATAGATTTTTTCAATAAAGAGGTCGGAATTGTACGTACATACCTACCTGATTTTGAAGGTAGGCAGGAGGATATCATATATTGCCACACCACACGTTCATTGTTAGTCATACCAAACTGGACGTGTCAATGTCATTCACTTATTGATATTTGATAGCGTTGGTAACTATAACTAGTCACAGTTAATTATAACTTCAATTATGTTCCATAACCATAAATATTGAGACCATCTCTTCAGCAACTTATAAACCACCTAATTAATTACTACTATAAGATTTTTTTCTCAAAAAAAATAAAATTACCCAATATGATTTGGCACAGTTAAATTTTGGGTTTATATATTTATAGTATTATATATTTGTTCATTAAAAAGAATTGTTTGGTAATTTTTTTTCACTGTATATAGCTTAATTTTATTAGTGTGGTTTATTTTAATAAACTAATCCAACTAGTTAATAGTTTAAAATTTATAACTTATCCTTTTTTCTTTTAATTTTACCTTTGTCAACTTATTTAAATAAAATTTAAATATGAATTGAACAAAGTTTTTTTTACGTTATATTATATATGGATTTGCCAATTTAGACCCACTTAAAAATATGAAGGTCTAAATTAACAAGATGCACATTTTCACTTTGGACAAAAATCACTTGACATTTAGTTATTTACAAAAGAAAATTAAGAGTTAGTTAGGTAAATTTTATTAAATGTTGTGCATCCATTTGTTAATTTAAACCCACTTTTATAAAACAATTTTATGTTTTTTTATTAGAAAAACGTTGTTTGGGAATTTTAAGGAAGGATAGATGTTTTGCTGATTTTTTTTTTATAAAACTCTAAAATTACCTTTTACTTTGAACTTATTTGAAATAGTGGAAGAAGGATATTTTTAGTCATAATATAAATGTGCACTTTGCTAATATAAAACTTCATGTTTTTATATGGGTCTAAATTATCAAACCACCTTCATATTTATATATATATATATATATATATATATATATATATATATATATATATATTGGTGCAAGCCCTAGAGACCAATAGTTTATGTTAAACTTTTGCTGTGTATCATAACTTTTATTATTGAATAAAGTATGACATTATTTATTATATTTGTTATGAAGTTAATAAAGTTTCTAGAATAGATTGTTGTTCATGTAATAAAACATTAAGTGATACTTAATCGTGAGATTACATTAAATTAAGAACACTATTATCAATATTAGGCTCTGTTTGGCCCGGCTTATTTTTTACTTTTTATTTTAATTTAAACGAAATAAAGAAGTATAAAATTATATTTGACACTATTTCTCCTTAAAAGTATTAGAGAAATAAAGTAAAGAAGTAAAAAATAAAAAAAAATAAAGTCAAACACAATTTTTTCCTTCTTTACTATTTTTAAGGAGAAGAAAAAAAGAGGAAAATAAGCCGGGCCAAACGGGGCCTTAGAGTATCTTAAGAACACTATTCTAAAAGTATATGTAGTCAAGCTATAATATGAATTGAGATAATAATAAAGCATAGAGGCTATTATGTATATAGAGTGATGATCACATTTCACGAGTCATGGATATGAGATGTTAAGTCTATACATAGATATAAATATTAGGAGATATATATTGGATTGACCCACCGTGAGAGTACTATATACTCCCTCCGTTTCTTTTTAATTGTTTTTTATTATCATATTTAGCGTTTCTATTTAATTGTCCTTTTTGAATTTTATGGGTATGATTTGTCAATTATACCCTTTGTCAATTGCTCTTATCTGTTTCCATAAAACCAATTAATGCTATATATTTGGAAAACTAAATCTTTTTATTTTTTTATTTTTGCTTTTACATAACCTATTAAATTTTGTTTTTTTTTTACATAATATATTGAATTTATTGGAAAGAGAAAGTGTGGACAAAAAAATATGAATTTATTGGTGGATTAAAACAAGGGTATAATAGGAAGATAAAGTGCAAAAATATATTTTCTTAATTTGATGTTATCATTCTAAAAAGACAATTAAAAAGAAGCGGATGAGTATTATGTTATAAAAGTGTCATAAGATACTTTCATATTAATAATAGTGTATACCACTCTTAGACCTGAAACCACTATATGAACTTTTTTATTATCATTCAAACATTATCTCTAACAAGATAACTATAACAATGATAAATGGGCTTAACCCTTAAAAAAATATGTGCAACAGTCTCAACTTGGAGCGCCGACAAAGTCTTGAGGAGGAAAACTTCAAGGCTAAGGAAAATTTTGCAAGTGATGCATGCAGTGTTGCACTATCAAACTAAGAAACAATATAAAGTAAACTAATTAGTTAGAGATTAAGTCAAAATTAGGCATCAAACTTTCGATTTGTGTGCAAATCCGGTCTTGGGGTTGCATTCCTGTAAAATTTTATGTACTCCATAATATTTTTTAAGTTTTTTTTCCAACAGGATAATTTTTTGAGTTAGATTATTATTGGTACTCGATTGATGTAAATGAAATTTTGCAATGAGAGTTTAGTCATATTTCAAAATGTACTCAATTGTGCAATTTTTCTTTCAAAATATTAAATAGAGATTGTTGATGTACTAAGTTTGAAAATATCATTATATTGCATCAAATATAGGAGATCAAAATGTGCAATTAACCTAAATTAGTATATTCATATTGTCCAATAATACACTTCAAAAACTTGTGGTATCTAGAAATTAATCTAACATCTTGACTTATGGGAAGTATGTGGGCCTAAGTGAGAATACCCACCCACTAAGTTTGCTGGAAAGGACAAGTCGAGTGGAGAGACTCACTTTCAACAGTAGTTTAAGGGGCCAAAGGCCCATAATCTTATCTAGTGGAATAATGATATATATATATATATATATATATATATATATATATATATATATATATATATATATATATATATATATATATATATATATATATATATATATATATATATATATATGAGTCAGGATTCGTTGACACCAAATGTTACATCTCTCAATAACGTTTTAACCGATATAAATTTTTTAAAATTCACCGTTGGATTGAAAGTTTATATCACATAGATCATTTATGTTAAGTTTTAGAAAAATCCAAAATCATTTGATATGGTATTGAGACACATAAAGATCAACGACATTTAAAAAAAGACGCAAACCGTTAACTTTGATGTATCTCAATAACATATCAAATGATTTTGGGTTTTTCTAAAACTTTACATAAATGATCTATGTGATATAAACTTTCAATCCAACGGTGGATTTTAAAAAATTTATATCGGTTAAAACGTTATTGAGATGTGTAACATTTGGTGTCAAACTAGTTGGTGTCAAACTGATCCTGATATATATATATATATATATATATATATATATATATATAACTATATAACTACTTATCCAATGTATACTAACTTCAGTACTTTGTATCATTCAACAACATAAAAGTGTTTTTCATAAAAGGTTAAAAGAAAGTGTTTACTTTGTTGTACATGTTATTTTAGAACTATTTCAATGTATGTTAACTTTTTCAAATGAAGCTTGGTCCACTAACCTAATCTAATACTAGCAAAAATTGGTAATTCCTATATTATCCCATTAATACAAATTCAACTCATTTAGACATTGTTGTACTATGTCTTAAAATCTCAGTTTTGGAAGTCAGAAAACTCTAGGTACAAGGTGGTCTGTGCGCGACACGCAATGTGGTTGGCGCGAGGCACAATTGTCTGTGCTTTTCTAGTTTTGGTTTTACAACTTGCGCGGGATATTCTGTAGTGACATTTTCTTCTTTGGTTTCATCCATCTATTAGTATGCGGTAGAAGTATATTAATCCAGCCTAATTATCTTTTTTGTGACTCAATTACTACCAACAAAAAATCCAATTATTAGCACTTAAGCCTGAAAATGAGTCAAATTCGTAATTTAACCATCACTTTTTAATCCTCATTTTTATCCATTCAATATAGAATTCTTAATAGCAAGTATGATCTCTCACCCAATACACATTTCTCCCACTTTTTAGAGATCATATATTGACTAGGACCATAAACCTTTTGTAACACAAAACATTGAAACACTATAAGTGCTTGTGGCTAAAGTTTTACAACTAAACTAAAAGAAGATTAAATACAAGTACAAAAGGGCATAATCAACATACAACAAAATAAAATCCTACTACTAGGATATATGAGGGAACCAAGGCATCACCTACTTAGTTGACTTCTATTAATAAATGCTTCCATTTGATCCTTTTGCTACTTCATCTACTAATCAACTAGTACTAATTATAATAAGCTTTGAATATTTTGAAGTTGACATAAATTAATTCCTTTATAAAACATTTTGTCTCATCCACCACACTATACTATCAATTATTATTCTTCTTCTCATAAGCAACTTTTAATTGATGTTGAAGAAGAGAGGAAATTGAAAATTGACAAAACTCAAATCTAAATAAGATTTCATTGAATTTGAATCTTTCGATAGAGAAGAAATCACCTTCTATATAATCCATGCAATTCCTTTAATCAATTAATGCTAAATATTTTTTTACTCGAAATTTATTTTACTAAATTGTCTCTACCAATTATTGGAATTTTCTTTTAGTTTGATATAATCTTCCTTACAAATTGGGCTTATTTCATCTTGTTAACAATAAAGTAACGGCTAGGGTTTTAAAGATATTGCAATTACATTCTTTACTAAAATAATTATAGTTATATTGAATTTTCAGGTTCGATTCTCGGCTAATGAGTTTTTTTTCAATTTCGAAAACAAATTGTTAAACTTGGACTTTCTTTCTGAATATAAGTTTATTTTTTTAAATTTTAATGACAATGGAAGTATTGTAGAACTTCAATTTTTTTTAAAAAAAATTAACAAACACATGTAATATACTCTCTTCGTCCCAAAATATAAGAGAAAATTTGTCAAAGAAAGTTAATGTATTTGCTTAAAACTTTGGATTAAATACATTAACTTTATTTGACTAATTTTCTCTTATATTTTATTACAGCGGGAGTATATATATATATAGACTTAAATAACAGATATTCATTCATTGAAATTGATAGAGTGCATCAGATTCAAGTACAACTTTAATACCGCTAAAAACAAAAAGAATAAATCAACGAACAGACTCATAGAATCCAAATTTATAGCATTAAACGGCATACTCAAGCCTAAATAATGTGATAAAATAAAAGTAACATGAATATCTATTCGTCCAGATCTGTATCGTTGACGAACTTAGTCACTATGTGAATCAGTAGTTGACCGAAATTGATATTCCAATTCAATCAAATGAACACTGCAACAAAACGAGAAAGCAAGCACCCCACCAAAACGGAAAATCAAATGAACACCACACGAAGACCGGAAATCAAACAACGTCGTACTGGACGACAAAATCACAAAAAAAAACACAAAATAAAATCCATGTGAAAATCACTTATTTAGATTAAAACAAATAAAAAAAGACTCACATGATTGATTTCGGATAAAGAAGAAAAAAAGACTCAAAATCATCCCTTTTTGATGAAAGGAGATGAAGAAAACTTAAACAGAATGAAGAGATTGTCTCACTAAAAAAAAATGGGTCCGTGACTAGGGTCTGGCAAGTGCACCAGTTTGTCGTCGAGTAATAATTCACACACTAGTGTATAGAATGAGTTCGTATCCACAGGGATCATGCCGAAGCTTCACTAGCGTTATTTAAGTTTGTGATAGTTTGCATTCACTTTGGTTTTTGGAAAAGGTTTTATAAAAATAGCGTAATGCTTTGCAGAAATATAAATGCGGAATGTATAAATATAATAGATTCAAGAAATATAGAGACTAGGTATGGTGGTTGGACTCCCTCCCTTCTTCATATTTGGCATGACCGGTGTATAACATAGTTACTTAGATTATGTTCGGCGGTGAATTATATATCCTTGTTGTAGTAATACCTTACTATTACACTATGTTTATTAAAGTTTTCCTACATTATTAACTAAGGTACCTACGAGAGCCTAACCTCGATGTGTCACATACCTTAATTACTAAGTGAGTTGTTTTCAAACATGCATTATAACCTTCACCAATTAACCTCTAGGTCCTAGTATTGGCCTGTTCATCTTCTAAGTGCTCAGATCACACCTAGTGCATGATTCCTCCTCTAACCGCTCAGTTCACGACTAGTTCAGGATGTTACCGTCTCTATTCACCTAGCATTATTTACTACGAGTTCCGGACCATATCAAGTCAAAACCTGATATCAATTCTATGGGCGCTCCCGCTTATCCGGTCAGATTACGAGATACGTTATTAAAGTGCGCGAAAGTAAATAATAAACACAATTACTAAATATCATTTATTATAACTTAGACTCAATCACAGACTCCAAATATTCATTGGGGAGTTCATCTTCTCCACCACAACCTAAGGCATAAATAATAAAGACTACATTTTCAAATTACAATAAAGAAATTATAACCTAAATACAAAAGCCTAAAGAAATCATACCTTGCTGAGTTAGTTTTCCCGTAAGGGGAGAAAACTATGCCCAATAGAGCTCCTCTGAACCTCTCCTTATAGTAGAGAGTGTTCTACTATTTCTGAATGAATAATTGTGAAGGAGGGAGGCTCTATTTATAGTTTTCGTTATGGGTCTCAGCAAGGCATCGTACTGCGATAAGCTCATCACAGTGCGATGTGAAGATTCAGTTCAATTTTATAACTGATCCTGTGCATTTCATCAGCTTGAGCGCCAAGTTATGTCATCGTGCTGCGATATGATGCATCGTGCTGCGATGAGATGATTTCCTTCAGATTTATTGCTCTTGATTTCTTGACGAACAAGCAGCTCACATCGTGGCACGATGGGAGCCATCGTGGCACGATGGGAGCCATCGTGCTGCGATGGAATGCTGATTTTCTTCACTTTTTGGGTTTTTTCTTGTCTTTTTGCATCTTGGACTCTGTCTTGATGCTTTTTCTTGCTTTTGTAGGTTTTCCTTCGTATTTGGGCTTGTCTTGGTCATTTTACTACTAATAATAATACTAAAAATACCGTAGAAATTTCTATCATCAGTCCGCAATGTGTGTGTGTGGATTTTAAGATGGTATTGGAGTGTCCTTTACAATTCAATGGACTGTTTGCTACCAGATATTTTATCAAGTCATCCACCATTTATATCCGTGCTGCAAGCTCAATTGTGGTGGGCGCGGGAGGTTGGATTAAGAAGTCTTACATTGGTTGTGAGATTTAGGAAACTCCTAATTCTAAGATGGTATGTTTATATTTTGAAATTAATATTTTGGGCTTAATTACAGTTTTTGTCCCCTATTTTGCTTTTTTCACAGTGTTGGTCCCACTATTTTAATTTCAATCAGTTGTAGTCCCCCTTATACAATTTTGGTCTTATGTGTTATATTTTTAATGACGTTGCAAACATAGTGCTGATGTGTCCGAGTCCACATATACTAACACTTTCCATCTCACTAATTATATATATTTTTAATTTATAATAAAACACAAAAATTAAAATAACAAAATAATAATAATTACAAAACAATAAATAAAAATGAAAATTGAATTATTGTTTGATTCTATAAATAAGAAGAACCCTAAAATATTAACAAATTCAAATTCCCAAAATCGACCCTAATCGAACTCGACCCAGTCGAAATCGTTCTTCATTGTTGCTCAATTATTGTTTGATGAGTCTTCTTGGAAACACTGTTTTTTCTTTATCTTCTCATCAAACTATAGTCAAAAAAATCACAACCCTTTTTTCCTTGTAACTGAAAATAAGAACTTTACAATCGGAAATACAGGAGAGAAAAAAAATCGAAATTTATAAGGAGAAGAACAATACAACAATTTTCGAGCAACAGTGACTTCTTTACCAACGAAAATGGAAGAAGAAAGAGAATAAAAAGAAGTGGAACAAGAACAATTGAAGAGGAAGAATAAAAAGAGGAACGAAAAAGTGGAACAAGGAAATTTGGGGATTTGGATGGTTCTTACTTCAATAGAGAGAATGAGATTTGGGCGATTTGGGGTCGATTGTTTTTATTTTAGTATTCTTGATTCTTATTTATGGAATCAAATAATAACAATATGATTTTCTATTTTATTTTTTGTTTTTTAATAATTGCTATTTTATTATTTTTATATTTGTATTTTTATTATGAATTAAACTAAATTAAATTAGTGACATGGAAAATGTTAATATATGTGGACTCTAACACATCAGCACTATGTTTGCAACGTCATTAAAAATATGACACATAGGACTAAAATTGTATAAGGGGGACTAAAACTGATTGAAATTAAAATAGAGAGACCAAAACTGTGAAAAAAGTAAAATAGGGGGACCAAAACTGTAATTAAGCCAAAATTTATAAATGGAAAGTTGGGAATTTGAACCAGCGTCATGAACGAGTTAGGTTTCATTCATAAAAATATAATAAGTTAGGACTTTTCTTATGTTATTATTGCCTTATTAATTATTGGCTTAAATAGTATTTTAGTCCCTACAATTGTTCCTCATTTTGAAAAGAGCTCCTTTTAAAAAAAATTGATTTTAGTCCTTTCAAAATTTAAAAGTTTTGAAAAGAGCCCCTGAACATGAACCTTTGTTGCCATGTCACCATTTTAATGACTATTGCAGGGACAAATCATTTTTTTTTAAAACAGGGGCTTTTTTCAAAACGAGGGACAATTGCAGGGATTAAAACACTTTTTTTTACACGTGTACTACTCAGCACAGTCATCAACTGTCAAGTCAATAAAATGGTGACAGGGCATCAAGGGTTCCTGTTCAGGGGCTCTTTTAAAAAAATTTACATTTTGCAGGGACTAAAATCAAATTATTTTTTAACAAGGACTCTTTTCAAAACGAGGGACAATTGCAGTGACTAAAACACTATTTAAGCCTTAATTATTTTATTTGGTTGCAAAAATATGATAAAAGTTTTTTTTTTGGTATTTGGGTATAAAATCGTGTATTTTTTTATTTTGATAAAATCATAGTTTATATATTTGAGTCACCCGAAATTTATATTGACTCATTTAACTTAAGAGTTCTTAACATGAGGTGATGTATTGAGAGAAATTCAAACCCTTCATACACATGAATTAAAGATCGAACTCATAATTTGAATGAATTCATCATTAATGGTAAGGATTGATATCTAATTCATAGAAAACCACATTTCTGAAATGAGAAGTACTATTGGATGAAACAGAGACTATATATAGGATGCAATTTTTATCTTATGTATCCAAGAAACACAAATTTTCTAATAGCTTTAGTTCTCCTGAGTTAGCAAGGTAGGGGTGAACATGGGTTGAGAAAATTCAGTCGATCTAGCTAACCTCATCCAATTCAACCAACAAAATTCAACCAACAAAATTGATTGGGTTGAGTCATTAGATGAATTTGGATTTCAAAAAGAAAAATTCATATAAAATTGAGTTCTATATAAAATCAGACTCAAACTGAAAAAAAAAATTCATTGATCCACTGACGCGATAGTGCTATATATGGTTTTTGAGATATTTTTAATATGAATATTCTAGGTTTTAGTTTTGTTGTTTGATCATTAAAAGAGAAAAGCTCAAAGTCCAATTCTATAATTTTCAAAATAAATTGTATGCGTGTATATTTCAAATTGCAAATACATTACTTTTCAGTTCTTCACATTTTCAACACATTATTTGATCATCCCCTTTGAGTCTTCACTCTTCAATTTCCTTTCGTCTTTTATAAATTGTGATGGAAAAAAAATATTAGTCTTTGGAAATAGTGAAAATAAGTTATTTTTATGGAATAATATGATGATATTATCATTGTATGATGCTAAAAAATTGAAAACAAATTACACTCTTTTTTAAAAAAAATAAAAAGGTTGAGTTATTTTTATGAAAAAATATCATGATTTATCATTTAGTCATTTATTATTAAAAAATAATAATATGAGTAACTCACTATCCACACCCAACCCAACTTGAAAATGAATACATATGAGTTGAGCAAACTCAGTTGATCCGCCTAACCGCATCCAATCCAACTCAAATAAAATGGACTAGGTCGAGTTATTAGATAGATATAAATTTTAAAATGAAATAAGATACTCGGCGACTTTTTATGGAACTCAAATTACAATGTAGATGTGTTTGAATGAAAATAAAAATTATGATTATTAGAAATGCTCCAACTATAATATGTGAGAGAAAAAAGATATTACTACCTCCAGAAAAATATCTCAAAAAATAAACCCACTTTGCGTAAAAAAAAACCCTATTAAACCACTTAATTATGGGCCTATTGAAAAAACTTTCTTTTGTATCCGGACCCGTTATGTCATGTTTTTGCATATTCAAACCTCAATTTTTGAAAATTTCTCTTTTGCCCCCCCCCCATGTTTCTTCTAACCCCCCTGAAATCCCAATCTTGCCCTCTTAAATATTTTCGGAAAACGTTTTCCAAAAGCTCACAATTTTCGGAATCTATTTTCCAAAATAAACTTGAATGTTTCATCTTCTTAAAATCAGAAACACGCTTATTAGAAACAAAAACACGCAAAAGCCCTTGTTTCTTCTTCTTCTTCAATCACACAAAATCTTTGTTGTTCTTCAATCACGCAAAAGTTCTTCTTCTTCTCACAGGAAACTCTTCTTCTTGTCACACACTAAAACCCTTATTCTTCAATCCGACCAAAACCTGTTCGCAACCCAACACAAAAGATTGTTTTCTTCTATCTGCGCCGTAGTCGGATTTCACGATTACAATAGTAAATCCTAATTTTTCAGCTTCCCCACGGACCCATTTAATCAATTCATCTCGCTCTTTATATGTTATAGCCGTTGCAAATTGAGCACTCGTATATACAATGTGCACCTCCGGTTTTGATTCATCACTCATAGCTATAATCAAACAACCAAAGATAAAAATGAAGTCCACAATATATTACAAATTTCCTCCAAATTTTTTTTAAAAAACTGCACAATTATGCAGGTTTTAGGAAAAACCGGAAACTAGAATCCGAAAAACTTTCGGAAAACGTTTTCCGAAATAACCTGTCAAAGTTCAACACAATTTCAGACTTGCAGAGCACGAAATAATCGGTTGGAAACGCATATTACCTTATAGATGACACGAAATAGGCGTTGAAACCCTTTGTCAATGCTTCAATGTTGATTGTAGATCCCGAAATCACCAAAAAACGCAACACATCTCATAAGGGTTAAGGTTGAGTGAGGATGAATAAGTGACAATACAATAGGTAAGGTTTCTATAAATATCTCCTGCTTTGGAAAACGTTTTCCGAAAAACAATAAATTTCGGAAAACGTTTTCCGAATTGCGTATGGCAAATATTTTTCGAACTGTGTTTTATCTTTGTGCCTGTTTCGTAGTTTTTCATGCATAACTTGAGTTCGGAAAATAGATTCCGAAAATTGTGAATATTTGGATAACGTTTTCCGAAAATATTTAAGAGGGCAAATTTGGAATTTCGGGGGGGTTAGAAGAAACATGGGGGGGCAAAGAGAAATTTTCCAATTTTTCTAGGATTTTTGTTGTTGAAATAAACATTTTCTAAAACAAAGTTGAAATTATACTTTTTTGAAAAAAATAAAGCTTATAGAAATTAACTTTTTTGGAAGAAACATTTTTTAAAAACACAAAAATTTTCTAGAAACAGTTTTTGGACAAAAATTGAATCTTTTTTTCAAAATAAAATATTTTCCCAGAAAAAAGGTTTTGGAATTTTGTTAGAAAAGATAAGTTTATGAAAAAAAAAGGAAAGCTGAAAGTATTGTAAGTATTCATGAAAGATAAGTACAAAATACAAATAACTAACCTCAAAGTCTACGATGATTAAAAAAATAGTGATTTTTTAAGTATATAATTCTTTTTTTTTTTGTCAAAAAAAAAATAGTGATTTTGATATTTAACAGAGATATGTTTTTAGATATTTTATAAAAAAAATAGAATTTATTTTATGTTTGTCTATTGTAATAAAAATTATTTTTTTTAATAAAGTAATTTTTAGTTTGTATGGATATAACATGGAAAAGTTATTTTTATTTTTCAATTACAAAATAATATCCACCTTTTAAACATTTGTTTTCTCTCTTCTTTAAAAAAAAATCAATTATTTGAAAAGTTACTCTTAATAGCTTCTCATCTTTAACTGTTTTCTGATTATTTTTAGATTCTGACTATTTTAAAAATTTATAATAAATAAATGTAATATTTTTTAAAGTGTTTATTATTATTTTTTTTTAAAAGTAATTTTTTTCTAAAAAAAATATAACAAACAGCCTATATATCTCCAATATGGTCATACTGTCATCCTATTATTTAAGAACTTCCCTAATCCTTTCCTTGACATATAATACATGAACAGAAATGGATTTTGTTTCATCTTTTATCATCCAGAAACTAACAAAAAATTGAGAGGAAAATGAAAGACTCGTAAATGACTAATAATCACTTTATTATCGCTTCAGAAAACATGTAAACATTAAGAAGCAATATTCTTAAGTGGCTGGGTGACCAAAGAAATTATATTTGGTCATATTCACATGAAGTGAAATAAATATTTGAAAAAAAGAAATTATAATACTTTAATTTTTCAAATTATTAAATAACATAATACATCTTGTGAGTGTGACTAAATGTAATTTCTTTGGTCACACGACCATTTAAGAATATCTCCGTTAATAAAAGCAACTACAAGGTGAAAACAGACTATGAAAACTCAACGGTCGCCACAATACCCATATGTATGTCATGGATAAAGATTGATTGTTGTAGAGTTTCCACGCAGTTCCACGCAATAGTTCATCTCAATTGTACTCTTTTGATCAAACGATTTAAATTTATTCAATAATAATTTGACAAATAAACCAATATCTAATCTTGATCGTTTAATTTTGATCAAGCGACTAGCAGCAGTTATTGCGTATTAAATCCAAATCCTGCATGTCATCATCCACCCCAAAATCATTTCCTTCATTAAAAAAAACCTTATTTTCCATTCACACCAACAAATGAATCACTAGCACTCTAGCATCAATAAAACACAAGTTATTGTTACTATGCTTAAGTTCAAGAAATGGAACAGTGTCATGTTCAGTTAGAACAACAACGCAAAAATGAGTGGATTAGAACAACAGTGCCCCTTTTTTATCTATCAGGAACGCGAGAAAATAGTACTCCCTCCGTGCCAAATTATAAGTCATTTTAAGAAGAAAAACAAAATATATCAAATTATAAATCGTTTTACATTACAAATGAAGTATTTAATGTTATTTTTCCTATATACTCTTAATTATTTATTACCCTCTTTCTTTCAATTCTTCAATTTATCTTTTTCATAACATTATTGAAGGACAATTTTATGAACTAACTCATTATTTTTCTTTTTCATACAACATTAATTATATTTTTTAATTTGTGTAATATGAAGGATTTATACTCTGTACCACAGAGGGAGGGAGTGGCTTCTTTTGTCTGGATTGGCAAATGTAAAGGGGTGCAGTTTCTATAAAAATGTGATAACTCTTGTATTAAACATTAAGACTCAATTTAAAGTTCCCTTAAAACCTATCAAATGTTAGGTTAGCTGAAGAAATTCCTCTTGTTTGTTGAATAATCTCTAGTTCCTTCAACATTGTGCCTGTTATTTAGGCTTCCTACTTGAGGTTCTCTTCTCATTAATCTCGTTATCATAATCTAAAGAATGAAAATAGGATCATACACATCTCACATTTGACATTCAATACTCTTCCTCTCCTAGTTAATTTTCGGATGTGTCATTCTGCAGCAGAAACAGACCCCAAAAATTTAATTTGTGTTCCTTGTATGTCCACACGGACCACACCCGGTTGGTGCTCAACGCTGTGAGACTTCGCAGAGCAAGCACATTGTCTCTTTTGAAAGTAAAAAATAAAAAAATGTTAACAAATTTTATGTAACTGATACATAATTAAACTCCTGTATTGCATGATCAATCACACTGAACCGATACACCTATAAAATAAATTTCTGCATTTCTTTTTGATAGGATTTCTAGATATATATTAATTGAAACTGGTACTAAAACATCATCGTCGTCAATTAATATGTGCTGTTTAACATTGTTCATATAAAAAGATCAGGCAAGGCTTCACTCGAAATAACAACAGACACAAGCATTTCAAGTATCAAATATGGAAGAAAAAAAGTCATGCATAGGAATGACAAAATATTAAGGAAACATAATCCAGTACCAGATAGAAGAAACAACAATGCAAGCCAACATCATACAGAAACAAATAGATGGGTGCAGAACTACTTTAAACCATGTACTACTTAAATTCCCACTACCCTTCACCTCAGTTGCCCAAATTGGGATTTCCTTTCTCTCCACATCAGGCTCATAACAAGAATTCCTCAGAACATATTAATTACAATAGTCACTAAAGATATAAGAGTACTACTTATCACACTTACGCATCATACTTAGTAATTTCTTTTATTCATATGCGTCATGCTCTTGCTCCTCTTCCTCATCCTCATATTCTCCTTCTTCATCAGCAGTGGCATCCTGGTATTGCTGGTATTCAGACACAAGGTCATTCATGTTGCTCTCTGCTTCTGTGAATTCCATTTCATCCATGCCTTCACCAGTGTACCAATGCAAGAAAGCCTTTCTCCTAAACATAGCAGTGAATTGCTCGCTCACCCTCCTGAACATTTCTTGAATGGAGGTCGAGTTACCAATGAAGGTGGAAGCCATGGAGAGACCTCTAGGAGCAATGTCACAGACACTTGACTTAACGTTGTTGGGGATCCACTCAACAAAGTAGGAAGAGTTCTTGTTCTGGACATTTATCATCTGCTCATCCACCTCTTTGGTGCTCATCTTACCCCTGAACATGGCAGACGCAGTGAGGTAGCGGCCATGCCTGGGATCAGCAGCACACATCATGTTTTTGGAATCCCACATTTGCTGGGTGAGTTCAGGAACAGTCAATGCACGGTACTGCTGGGAGCCACGGGAGGTAAGAGGTGCAAAACCAACCATAAAGAAGTGCAGACGAGGGAATGGGATAAGATTCACAGCCAATTTCCGGAGATCAGAGTTGAGCTGACCAGGGAAACGAAGGCAGCAAGTCACTCCACTCATAGTTGCGGAGATCAAGTGGTTCAAGTCACCAACTGCAACAAACAATCAAACAATGTCAGAAATTACAAACATCAACAACAGGACCTATTGAACATTCAATTGCAATCAAATTATCCAACTCATTTAAACATAAATCAGGATATATTTACTCATTACTCATTAAATGGATAAATGACCAATTATTATTAACACCTAACCAACTAAGTCATATGATGCAATTATATTCATATAAGTGATAAACAATTGCAACATGCATTTAGATCCCAAAGTGTAAGTGTCATTATGGAAGCCACAACAACCAGATCAGTCAACTGAATACAACTAAAATTACCAGATTAATCTTCAAAAAACACATCATCAGTCAAATTTATAAATGGAAATGATGCTAATTGCCCTAAAATTCTGTCAACATCAAAGATCCGTGAAATCAATTTCTCAACAAGTTCTACCTCAAAATCATTTCAGTAATTGAAATCCCATAATAGACCACAAATTTGACTAAAGAAATCCAAATTAAGAAAATCATTTGACTAATTTGACTGAAACAAAATGCATATTAAGAAATCCATTTTCACTAGTCAACAATTACCCTAACCAACACCTCAATAATACTGATCTAACTATTTACACTTCAAATTAAACAAATCAATGAATAATTAACATGTTACTGAACTAATCTAGTGCTACTAAACAACAAAAAAACAGATCGAGATCACGTGGAAAGAGAACAATACTCACAGCTAGGAGTAGTCAATTTAAGAGTCCTGAAGCAGATATCATATAAAGCCTCATTATCAAGAACCATACACTCATCAGCATTCTCAACCAACTGATGAACAGAGAGAGTAGCATTATAAGGCTCAACAACAGTATCAGAAACCTTCGGTGAAGGAAACACAGAGAATGTAAGCATCATCCTATCAGGATACTCCTCTCTTATCTTCGATATCAACAGCGTTCCCATTCCAGATCCAGTTCCTCCTCCCAACGAATGACACACCTGAAACCCTAAACAAAATACAAAGCAAAAATAAATCAGTAACTGCCATAACAGAATTCACCGATCCGGTTCAACCGGTTCAGATCAACACGGTTACACGGTTCAGTTATTGTACCTTGAAGACAATCACAATTCTCAGCCTCTTTTCTAACAACATCGAGAACCGAGTCAATAAGTTCAGCGCCTTCAGTGTAATGTCCTTTCGCCCAATTGTTACCGGCACCGGACTGACCGAACACAAAGTTATCAGGACGGAAGATCTGACCGTAAGGACCGGTACGGACACTGTCCATGGTACCAGGCTCTAAGTCCATGAGAACGGCGCGTGGAACAAACCTTCCACATGATGCTTCGTTGTAGTAAACATTGACGCGCTCAAGTTGTAGATCTGAGTTTCCGACGTATCTTCCGGTTGGATCTATGCCGTGCTCGTCGCAAACAACCTCCCAGAACTTTGAACCGATCTGGTTACCGCATTGTCCTCCTTGAACGTGAAGGATTTCTCTCATTTCGCTTGTTTTTTTTCCTGTAATTTGAAAACGAAACGGTTAATTTCAGAAAAAAACAGAATCAAAATTGATGAAGCACTTAGATCTAGATTGTAGAGAGAGAGAGAGATAAACCTGTGAGTCTGTGACGGTGATGAAGAAGAGTGAGAATGTGAAGAGTGACAAG
Organism: Trifolium repens; assembly: GCA_030408175.1. Taxonomy (NCBI): domain Eukaryota; kingdom Viridiplantae; phylum Streptophyta; class Magnoliopsida; order Fabales; family Fabaceae; genus Trifolium; species Trifolium repens. The sequence continues at coordinate 37,507,833 of CP125848.1, read as the reverse complement.
TTTGGAAAAAGAAGATTGATTGAGCGGGATTTTTATAGCGAGAGAGTGAGAAATAATGGTTCAAGTTTTTTGTTCCCTGGCTTTGTGATGAGAAGGGATGTAGGCCGTTGGATGGAAACCTGGCGACGGTGGAAATTGAGATGTTTGATTATTTAAATTTTGATTTGGGTTTTTTGTTTGTTTGTTATTGCAGCAATGTGATTGTGTCAGGACAGATATACCCTTTTGTTGAATGACGAAATGGTCCTTCTTCGGTAAATTTGTTTTTGGACGGATGTTCTAAAGATAAGAAGAATATTTTGGGCGTGGTTACTTGTAACTGCTGTGCTTGGGTATAGTCCATGTCAACGTCAACAAAATCTGTCAGTCAAGACTTAGACCATGTACAATGGTTCAACACTTCAACCCACTCAACATTCACTTTTTACATTCCACATCATCTTCTCTTTCTTCCACCTATTCATTCAACACTTTACTCTCTCCAATGTTTTTTCATTCAACACTTACACTCTACCCCACCACTTTTTATTTCATATTCTTATTTAAATTTAAATTTTTATGATTACATAAAAATACAATTATCGATTAAAATTTAAATTATACGATACAATTCATCGATTAAAATTATAATAAAAATTATCGATAAAAATTAAATTATACTCCCGATTGCAATTATAATAAAAACAAAATTTATTTAAATAATTGATACGGTGAAAATCCGGGAAATTCAGGTGCACCACTACTCGGAAAATTTTCATTAACCATCGACATATAACCATTAAACGGGGGTGCTTGAGATGGATTTTCCGTCATAGATCCATAATACGGATGAAAGTTTGGAGGATGTTGGTTGGAAAATTGATTTGGATTTTCATAATAGTTGGAATTTTGATAATAGTTGGGATTTTGATAATAATTTGGATTTTGATAATTGTTGGGATTTTGAAAATTGTTGGGATTTTGATAATTGTTTGGATTATTAGAAGAATTTTGGGTGTTGAAATTATTATTGGGATCCATTTCACTAAACAGAGACTAAAACTTAAAAATAAACACTAATAGAAGTATAATAATAAGATTAAGAGAGTGAAAAATGTGGTTTTTTTTTCTGTGTCTAAATCAAATGAACCAAGTCTCTATTTATAGAGAAAAAAAAATCATGAATTTTGGTATAAAAATAAAAAATTAATTTGCAATGAAATAATTGAGTTTAAAGATAAAATGAGATAAAAATCTCGCTGGTCAATCATAATCTGCCACGTGTAACCGCTTAATCCTCTTTTCCTTCTCTCTCCGCGTTGAACTTTGCTGCACTCTCCTCTTCCGCGCATGCGTTGCACGCGCCAGCCTTCAGCCACAAATGTTTCGCCGCGTGTCCCCTTGCATCAGGTTTCAACTATGTTGAACATCTTCAACTTCTCTCCCCTCCATGTCACTTTCAACAGGTCCATTGTATGGTTTTTATGTGTTGAAACCTCATTCAACATGGTCTCAACATGACCATTGTACATGGTCTTATTCTTCTTTCCAAAAATTTTGTTAACTATAGAAGAAATGTTAAACTCATTGTGAATTCTTGTATTGGAATTTTAAACATTTTACTTTTATTTATGGAAAATGCTAAACAATATTTTAGGGGCACTAGGTAAGAAATTTTCAAATAAAATAAAAGTTTACAGAAATTTGTGTAGTTTTTTTTTTTGACACAAGAAATTTGTGTAGTTAATTCCTTGAAAATGTAGAAAGTGCATTTTCATTACAAAAATTTCTTCTTTTACTTTCCCAACAAGGAAATTACATCATCTTCCTCCTTCAACAAGTTGTATCTACCGAGAGGAGATCCTCTCCATTTAATTTTTCCTAAATTTCAATCCTAACCATTAATAAAGGGTGGATGAAAGGACTGCTCCCTCTCCAGTTTTTTTTCCACTGGAGGGGATCTATTCTCGTATCTACTACCTCTATTCTATTTTATTAAAGTTATTTTGATTAAATGATACTCCCTCTAGTCCTAATTATAAGAAGAAATCTACTTTTTAGATTCATAGAATATTTGATGTATTTATACCATATTATGAACCACATAAATTAAATATGAATTTTTATGTTCTTGGAGTTTAAAAATTAATATTTAATTCATGTTTTGTTAAAAACTTCTAATTTTTTTTTTGGAGTGATTGTTAAAATATTCTACACTTTTTTGGAAAATTTCATTAAAAAATATGAAGTCTACACATGAGTTGATTTAAAAGTAGGGAATAAAAGTATTAATTGAAAATTTTTGTAGGACTAAAAGTAGAAGAAAGTTTTTATAGGGATTAAAAACAAAACTTTGAATATTTGTAGGGACCAGAAACATATTTATCCCGGGATAAATATATTTTTGGTCCCTGCAAATATTCAAAGTTTTGTTTTTAGTCCCCCAAAATTTTTTCTTCGAATATTAGTCCCCCAAAAATTTTCAATTAACACTTTTAGTCCCTACTTTTAAATCAACTCATTCGTAGACTTCATATTTTTTAATGAAATTTTTCATAAAAGTGTAGAATATTTTAACAATCACTCCAAAAAAATTAGAATGTTTTAACAAAACATGAAATAAATCTAAATTTTTAAACTCCAAAAAAATTAAAATTCATATTTGATTTATGTTTTTTTTAAAAATTCTAAATTTTTTTGGGCGAAATTGTTATAATTTTCTAAACATTCGTAAGAATTTTCATTAAAAAAATATGAAGTCTAGATATGCGTTGATTTAAAAGTAGGGACTAAAATTGTTAATTGAAAACTTTTGAGGGACTAAAAGTGGAAGAAAATTTATTGAGGAACTAAAATATAACTTTAAATATTTACAGGGACCAAAAACATATTTATTCCTAAATTATATAATATAATTTTTTTAACGGTCCAACAAAAAAAATCTGCTACCACCACTAATCCCATGATCCCTTGATGACATCTTAATCAATTCTCCACTACTACAACTAATAACTTTTATGGTGACCTATTTTCTAACCTCTTTAAATATAGAGATGTCTAGGACATTGGAAAGTAATGCATTCTTTCTACTAAGAAGCACAAACACTCTAAGCCTTGTTCATAATATTCCTCTAATTTTACATATACGTAAATATTTTTTTTCAAATTCATTGAAAAATTGATGTATTTGATCTATAATATGTACCAAATACATCAATTATTCAATAATGAAGGTGGAAAAACACAAGAAGGGGGGGTTGAATTGTGTTTTGTAAATTAAAACTTTTTGCTTCTTAAAGAGTATATAGCAGCGGATTAAAACACAAGTTAAACGAGATGCTGAGAGAGAGAAAGAAAGACACAAAAATTTATCCTGGTTCCCCTCACAAATTGAGAGTACGTCCAGTCCCCTTGTTACTAACAAGATTTTTTCACTATAATCTTCTCAAGATTACAAATTGCTCAATCACACTTGCAAGAGACTTCTCAGGTGCTCAAGTTACACTTAACGAGAGACTTCTCAAACAAACTTACAAAGAAGAATGAATGTTAATGGACACTTGATATACTATCAGAGGTGTTTATAAAATACAACGCAAATTGCTTTAAGACTTGAATGACAGATTAAACAAATTATGTCAGAATACTTCAGAGCCTTAAACGCAGTGATAGAGTGGTAGAACGGTCGAACAGTGTTGTAACATTTCTTCCATATGAGTCTTCTATTTATACTTGGAGAAATGGAGTGACCGTTGTAGAGAGATAAGGTGTCAGCTGGAATTCATCGTACAATTGTGATAGCTGTAATCTTCCATCTTTGGTATAGAAATCTAATTCCACTACCTTGCTATTTGAATTATCACTCATTCATATTGAGTAATAATAGTACGATCCTCAAATGCGCTCCACTTATGGATAAAATTAACGTTGTACCAACAAATATTCCTTCCTGTGGATGTGACAGAGCCTTGAAGTAGATTGTTCTTCAATCATTGATTCTGATTCTGTCAGTTCTTGAGTGACGTAAATTCCTTTTGCTTCAGATGCTGTTGTCATAGCTTCTTAAGGTCTTTAGCTTCTGAACTTCTCAGAGTCTAGCTTCTGATCCTCAGAATGACTAACTTCAGCACGCAAAATTTAAGCTTCTGATGAACAGTGATATGCTTTCAGAGCTTCTTAGCTTGACTTCTCTCTTGTTATTCATAGTGCGTCTGAATGAATTTTTAACTTATACTTCTGCACACTAGAATAATCATTAGCAATACCAATTGCAATTTTAATACTTTGTTATCATCAAAACCACTTAAATCTTAGAGGTTCATATCAGACCCACTTTGTTCCAACAATCTCCCTCTTTTTGATGATGACAAACTAAAGCATTAAAATTCAATTGTTGTTGATTTAATTATTTATGTTGACTTCAGGTTTCAAAGGTTTGCAATCTCCCCCTGAGTCTGATAATCCATAGGGTTAGGTTTGTAAGCTCCTCCTAAGTCTTATCCATAATTAATTAAAACAGTTTAAGAGTTAATTTATTAACTTAAAATAAATTTTCATATTTAACTCTCAGAGGCAGAGGTTTGTAAGCTTTGCTTCTTAGAGTCTGATAGTACTCAGAAGAGGTTTGCAATCTCTTCTTATATTATCTATGAAAATAATTTTAGGTTCTTAAATTTTCTCCCCTTTCAACAAAGTTCAGAATGAGAAGGAATCAGAAGGGATAGAAATTGATTCAGATGCATATACATAACAGTTTCAGGTCTTTTAAGCAGTAATAGAATCAATCAACATTAATTTTAGCGCGCTATCCTTACTCCCCCTTTTGGCATCAGTCAAAAAGAACGGAAAACTAGGCAGTCAAACGTGCATAAAAACAAGACAGTCAAGTCAAAAAGTGGTTTCAACTATATTCATTAAATGAACTGTGTTGAATCCCAGGTAGACAAGAATGCTTGAGGGCACTATAAAAAGGGATGATTCTTCTCATTTTATTCATACGAAATAATCAAAGAACATTGTAACAAACATACAATGGAAAAGGAAGCTGCGAAGAGTGCTTCAGGATCAAAAGAAGTGATCAAGAAGGAAGCAGAGTCTTGGCGCACCGAAAGAAACAGACAACTTTATGAAAGAAACAAGCGAGAGGTGGTTTTAACTGAGTCAGAGCTTGAAGAAATAGGCTATGACCTTGAAGAGTTCTTATGGACATATGATCCTGACAAGCCTTACGAAGAATATCAAGCTGAGACAAAGCAAGCCCTGCTGGACCTTCTTTCTTATGTGAGCACTGCTGAATCAAAGCTCAAGAAAGATGAGCCAGAGGCTGCTGATGATATTCTAAGTAGGGTGTCACTATCAATGTAATAAAGAAATCTTCAATTATTATTAATAAAAAGTTCCTGCTTTTAATTTCTTTCTTTTGTCTATGCATGTTTCTTTTTATATTCTCTTTCCAAACGTCAGAAAATCAGTTACCAGACACGCCTCATACGGTATAGTTGCCCCGTTTATAAACAGGCGATAATACTAAGAAGCTATTTCATGAGTAAACATGAGTACTGATGTGGGGGACTCTTAGGTTTTTAAAATCCTAGAATATTAGTTTAAAAACTGAGATGCTCTCCAGCACCTCACACTAGAGCCAGTAACCACAAGAGTACCAGACATTATCAGAGAATATGATTTTAAATTTTGAAAAACAAAAAGTAAAATAAACATACAATCAGACGCATATAAACACAAATATGGATAAAACAAAGTTTAATTAAGAACCAGAAGCAATATTCAAGACAAATATGTCAAAACAGAATAAATACAATTAAGTACAAAAACATAAGGTTTAAGGTTTCTGCATCTGCTTGGCAAGTTCTTTCATGAAGGCCATCAGCTCATCAATCCTCTGGTTTGTAGCTGCTCCAGAAGCATTCATCTCAGCCCTTAGATCAGCTCTCATATCTATCCTCAAATCAGCTCCGAGTTCATCAAATTCATTCCTTATTTCATTTTTTATCTCAGTTTTGATATTATCCAGAGCTGCTTGAACAGCTGGTGGTATAGGTGAGGAAGAGGAGGGAATATCCATTGGAGAGCGATGAGGAGTAAGAACCACAACTGGAGAGAGAGGAGGAGTAGTATCCACAACAGCACTCTTGCCCTTGTCAGAAGTTGGAGTACCAGAGCTGATATCTTGCATAACAGTGTCTCTTGGAGGACCCATGTCTTGCTCTTGGTTTATCCTCTGAGTCTCTATATCAGCTATTCTGACAGCTCTGTCTAACAATAGCTTAAGAACTTCCTCATCAGCTAGTCTTTTAAGCTCAGCTTCAGCAGCTATCCTAGCCTGCTCAGCTTCAGAAACCATCTTATCATACACAACCTCTTCTGAGATTAACCTGTTAGCTGCTTCACATGCAATTCTCAAGAGCCTCTTGTTCTCAGCAACTAAGGCTTCCAAGCGTTGAAGTTCCTCTTCATGATTGTAATAAGTGAGCCTGGGAGCACGTGATCTTTCAGCTATACCAAACAATTCCCTGACAGCAGCCATACCCCTACCTTGAATCTTGCTCTTCATATGATTGCCCAGAATCCTCAATGATTGACTGAACCTGTATTCCATCTCTCTGATCTCAGCATCAATATCAGAGGGAAAGACAAGAACCTCTTCATCCATCATTTTAAATCTCTTGAGACTAAGACTAATAGCAGTATCTAATAGCTCAAGGTTAGGTTCAGATGTAGGGTTGAAGAAAGGTTTTGTTGGGTCAAAGGGAATGGTTGGTTCAGGTCTCTTTCTTTTGAGAGGAATTATTTTGATTTTGCTAAGGTTAGGAGAAATAAGATCATCATCAACATTGATGTCTTGTTTCAGCAATTGTTTAAGTATAGGTAATGCAAAATCAATGGGTAGGATGATCTCTTCTAGGGTCAGTGATTTATAGTTTGGACCATAGTTGAGAGGTGATGCTGGTGATGATTCAGGATTTTGAGTATCAGAGGGAATGGGTGATGTGGGAATGTTTGGTTGAGAGGTCTCAGTAAAAGGTATTTCAACAACAGTTGGTTCAGGGTCAGCATTGTGATTTGGTGAGTTGTGAATATGTGGTTCTGGTGAAGGATTGTGAGGTTCAGAGTGGATGGGAGTAGGTGGATTGACTTGTTCAGGAACAACAATGTTCACAGGAGATGCCTGAACAGAGGTCATTTGAGGTTCAGCCATGGGTGGTTCTTGGATTGGTGGATCAGATGTGGTATTCACAAATTTGTTGATGGGGTGATTTGGTGAATTCAGGTTCGAGTGCGTAAAAGCATCACCAGACAAGTGTGGGGTGAGATGGTCAAGGATGAAAGTATCAATAACAATGGTTTCTTCTGGTGAATTGTTTTTGGTTTTCTTTGGGGTCTTTTTCAGAGGTACCTTTTTCATGGGTGCCTTTTTCTTGAGTTTATTGAGATGCTTAGAGGATTTTCTAAGTATCTCAGCAGTGTCAGTACTGTAATCAGAAGGAGTGCCTTCTGATGAAGATGATGATGGTGATGATAAGAGATTTGTGGCAGTGGTTTGATTTGGTAACATCATTGATAGAGGTTTTGTCATATCAATGGTTGAGGTGAAAGGATTTTGATTTTGAAGAATTGGTGAAGGTTGTGGTTGAGAGATAGATTCTTGAGCTATAGGAATGCTACGAGTATTAGACTTAGAGATCTTACCTGATGGTTTAGAGGCTCTGGTCTTTGTTCTCTTAGCAGCTCTAGCAGGTGCTTGATCTTCCTCAGAAGGTGGAGGCCTGTCATACCTCTTCTTAGTTCTCTTTTCCTTCTTAGCTTGCAAAGCTCTTTCAGCAGCTTCTGCCTCAGCTGTAGCCCTTTCTTCAGTAGCTAACCTTTCAGCACCACTATCCATTTGTTCAGCATCATCATCATTGTCCACTTCATTCTGATCCTCAGGTTGTTCTTGTGATGCCTCCTCAACTAATTCTTGTTCTACTGGTTGAGGTTTCCTTCTTGACCTAGTAATCTCCTTAGGTCCTTTGAAGATATCAAAATTAGGAACACTTACTACCATGCTCCTGGGCATACTCACTCCAGTATCCCTTCTTACTATTTCCAAGAAATTCTTGATGACATCCTCATTGTCATGTTCAGATATAGTTGGAAAACCATCACACCAGAAGTAGTTTTCATATATTGTCTGTAGAGGATTCTGAGGCTTCTTCAAATCCTCTTTCTTTGCCAGCTTCATGTTTACCAAAACAGTTGCATCAAACTTGGCTGTTTGGTAGACTCTTAACTTCTCTTTAGAACTCAGGATATCAGTCAGCTTCGTCTGACGAATAATTTCAGAAATCAACCTTGGGTGATGAATCACATAAGGTGATTTGGTTCTACTCTTGGTGATGGTATAGCAGAGCTGGTCAAACAGAAGCTCTGCTAGATTGATCTTGACCTTTCTTTAGCAAGAACCAGATGAAGTGTCTATGAGGTACTGAGATTGTATCAAATCCTCCTTCTCTTGTGAAGATAGAAGCAAGGAATACCCTAAAAGCAAAGTTGAACTTCTGCTTCATGAATTTTGCTTTACCAAACTCAGCTTTTGTAACATTAGGAAGAATTAAGTCAGTCTTGATAGATTCCAGATACTTGCTCTCATCATCATAGTCATTCACATTCTGTCCTTCATTATCCAAACCAAGCACTTTTGCTACATGTTCTTGTGTGATCAGAACATTGATTCCCATTATGTTAGACCTAATCTCCTTTCCTTTGAAAGGCCTTAAACCCAGTTGAACTCTTGTTTTTCCTTTTAAAGATTTGTCTTCTTCAACCATCTTCCTTACTTCTTCATCAGCGCTAAACTTATCAAAGATTGTTGCTTTTTGCCAAAAGTACTTCACAATATCGTAATAGACGAAACCATTCAACATCTCGAAGTAGTTCCCCCATTGTTGATCATAGAACAAACTCTGAATATCAATGCTGTTTACTTTGAGACTCTCAAAATCAACAAACTTCTCAGTATCGAACTCGAATGCTTCAGGACCAGCATCAGTTGTATTATCTTTAACTTCGAGACTTGCTTGAGATGAGAGATCAATCACAGGAGGTAGTTCTGGGTTGAACTCACGTTGAACAATGTTGCGTGAAGGTTGAACAGCCATGATTGAGAAGCAGAGAGAATTGGGAATTTTCTGAGGTTTAGGGTTGTGTAGGAAGTGATTTTGTGTAAAAGTTGTGCTTTGTGAGTGAAGTGACAATTTATAACAAATAAGAAATAACACTTAGAAAATAAGCACAAAGTAGCGAGCGCGAACGGTTTAAAAATTAATTTTAAATTGTTTAACTGCAATTTCATCATTAACTGTTCTCTACCCATCAGGATCTAGACACGTGTAGGAAAAACTTAATCACAGCTGACACACGTACAGACAACTGTTGTACACTAACTAGTACCAAACGTTTCATTTCCGTTCAGTTCAGAGCCAAACTCATTTATATCTAACACCTCATCAGAACCTGTTACCCTTCAGAGTCCATATTATTCAGAGCTTCCCAAAGGAGACTCTAAATTATTAGAGGCTCTGAACAAGCTTCAGATCCTAATTCTATTTTGCATCTCAAAGCTAGTTTTCTCCAGAGATAAAATGCATGTTCAAATTCTTTTTAATAAAATCAAAACGTTCAATAGCCAAAGGTTTGGTAAATATATCAGCCCATTGATGGTCAGTATCAATGAATTGAATATCTATTGTACCTTTTTGAACATGATCTCTTATAAAATGATGCTTAATTTCAATATGTTTAGCTCTTGAATGCAAAATTGGATTCTTAGATAAATGAATAGCAGCAGTATTATCACAGTACAGTGGAATGCTGCTTTTAGCTATGTTATAGTCCTCTAACTGATATTTCATCCAGAGAAGCTGTGTGCAGCATTTAGCAGCAGAGATGTATTCTGCTTCTGCTGTAGACAAAGCAATAGTTGTTTGTCTCTTGCTGGCCCAAGATATGAGATTTTCACCAATAAATTGGCAATTTCCACTAGTGGATTTTCTCTCTATCTTGTCTCCAGCATAGTCAGCATCACAGAATCCAACTAGCTTACTATCTAGGGATTTTTTATAAAGAAGTTCTAGATTAGTTGTTCCTTTTAGATATCTAAAGATCCTCTTAACAGCAGTTAGATGAGGTTCTCTAGGATCTGATTGAAATCTTGCACACAAGCATACACTGTATAAAATATCTGGTCTAGAAGCTGTTAGATAGAGTAAAGAACCAATCATACCTCTATATAGCTTCTGATCCACTTTGCTTCCAATTTCTTCCTTGCTTAAGCTGCTTGTAGGATGCATGGGTGTTGACATTATCTTACAGTCTTCAAGATTAAATTTCTTCAGAAGCTCTTTTGTATACTTGCTTTGATGAATGTAAGTGCCATCTTTTCCTTGGTTGATTTGAATTCCAAGAAAGAACTTTAGCTCACCCATCATGCTCATTTCAAATTCATCCTGTATAAGCTTGGAGAAATTCTTGCAAAGAGAAGCATTAGTTGAACCAAAAATTATGTCATCTACATAAATTTGAATAATTAAGATATCTTTCTTAGTTGTCTTTCTGAAGAGTGTGTTGTCTATTTGACCTTTTTGAAAGCCATTTTCTAAAAGGAAATTACTCAGTCTTTCATACCAAGCTCTTGGAGCTTGTTTAAGACCATAGAGTGATTTCTTAAGTTTATAAACATAATCAGGGTTTTTCAAATCCTCATAGCCTGGAGGTTGTTTGACATATACTTCTTCAGAAATGACACCATTTAGAAAGGCACTCTTATCATCCATTTGGTATAAGGTTATTCCATTATTAACTGCATAAGATAGCAATAACCTGATTGCTTCCAGTCTAGCTACTAGAGCAAATGTCTCAGTGAAGTCAATGCCTTCTTGCTGACTGTAACCTTGTGCTACAAGTCTAGCTTTGTTTCTTACCACTTCACCTTGTTCATTCAGTTTGTTTCTAAATACCCACTTGGTTCCAATGATGTTCTTGTGTGTTGGTCTTGGCACCAAATCCCACACATCATTTCTTTGAAACTGATTGAGCTCATCTTGCATTGCTACAATCCATCCATCATCAATGAGAGCTTCATCAACATTTTTAGGTTCTATCATAGAAATGAGTCCTAGAAGTGAATCATGTTGTTGATAGTCTGATCTTGTTTTTCTTGGACTCTCTTTGTTTCCAAGAATGAGATCTTCTGGATGTGATGGTCTGTATTTGAATTTTCTCTTTGGAGCTTCATTAGTTTCAGCACTTGCTTGGGTATTATCTTCTGAGATTTCATCATGTTCTTCAGATGCTTTTATTGGAGATGCTTCTTCTGAGATTTCTTCCAATTCAGCTTCTGAAGTTTCATTGGCATCTGATGCTTTCTCAGGTTCTGGATTGTTATATTGATATGGAACACCTGCATAACTATCATCTTGCTCTGACATTTTACTGTCAGGCTCTTCGTCATCAAATCTAACATGTATAGATTCTTCCACTGTGTTAGTTTCAGAATTATACACTCTGTATGCCTTTGAGCGTTCAGAGTAACCTATAAAGATTCCCTTACAAGCTTTGGCATCAAATTTTCTTTTGTAGGCCTTATTGTTTAGAATGTAACAGGTACATCCAAACTGATGAAAATAAGAGATATTGAGCTTTCTTCCTTTGAAGAGTTCATATGTTGTTTTATTCAGTATAGGTCTGATATAGATCCTATTTTGAATATAGCAAGCTGTGTTTACAGCTTCTGCCCAAAAGTGCTTATCAAGTTTAGTCTCATGCATCATGGTTATTGCCATCTCTTGCAAAGACCTGTTCTTTCTCTCTACAACACCATTTTGTTGTGGTGTTCTAGGAGCTGAGAACTCATGGATAATACCATGGTCTTCACAGAAGGTTGCAAAGGGTTTGTTTTCAAACTCACCCCCATGATCACTTCTGATCTTTAAGATCTTGAGACTTTTCTCACTTTGCACTTGAGTGCAGAAGATGCTGAATACATCATATGCATCATCTTTGACTCTTAAGAACTTCACCCAAGTCCATCTACTGTAGTCATCAACTATAATGAGTCCATATTTCTTACCATTGATTGATGCTGTACTAACAGGACCAAATAAATCAATGTGAAGCAGTTCAAGAGGTCTTGAGGTAGAGACAATGTTCTTAGGTTTAAAAGAAGTTTTTGAAATCTTTCCAATCTGACAAGGACCACACAGAGCATCTGAGTGATAATTAATATTGGGTAGGCCTTTAACCAAGCTTAGTTTGCTAAGCTTAGAGATTAATCTCCAGTTAGCATGTCCTAAGCGTTGGTGCCAGACCCATTTTTCATCACTCAAAGACAGTAGACATACTATCTTTTGCTCTGTGAGTTCTGACAGATTAATTTTATAAACATTGTCTTTCCTAAGTCCTCTGAACACTATAGACTTGTCAGAGTCTCTAGATACAGTACATGCCTCTTTATCAAATTTTACAACAAATCCACTATCACAGAATTGGCTAATGCTAAGTAGATTATGTTTGAGGCCATCAACTAACCAAACATCTTTAATAGAAAGAGAAGAATTACCAACTGTACCCACACTAGTGATCTTCCCTTTTTGATTTCCTCCAAATCCCACAGTTCCTCCCTCTTTCTGAGTCAGGGTTTGGAACATATGCTTGTCTCCTGTCATATGACGCGAGCAGCCACTGTCCAGGTACCAGGACTGCTGCTTTTGCTTTCTTGGAGCGCAAATCTGAAGCAAATATAATTTCAGATTTTGGTACCCATACTTTTATGGGTCCTTTTGTGTTAGTTCTAATAGCCTTAGGTGGTATTTGTTTAAAGGGCCTATCAGAAGCTCTAGAGTTATCTACCCTTTTTGAAAATGTTTTGGGTTTTGGATAGCTCTTAGACTTAGCTCTTAAATGTTTCAGAGCTTCTCTTGATTTAACACTAGTCTGAGGTTTGACAGTCTTAGGTACTGAAGTTTTATCTTTCAGAACCTTTGACTTTTGAACCTCTGGCTTAGATGTTTCATCAGATGCTGACACATTCATGGCTTCTGATTGGCTCTTAACAAATACAGCCTTAGGTTTTGAGTTATCAATGTTAGAGGGTTTAGAAAGTAATGGATTATCTTTAAAACGTGAAAATCCAAGACCTTCACCTCTGTTTCTACTAACATGATATATTAAGGAAGCTATCTTACTTCTCTTCATGCCATTGATAAGAAATTCTTGCAAAGCAAATTCATGCTCTGGAGGAACCTTATCATCATAAACATAATGAGTTTCCATAAATGAGTTTCTACTTTTTAGAGACTTATTTTCTTCAACTATTATGTTCATTTTCTCAGTCAGGTTATTGTAAGCCTTTTTTAAGACCTTACATTCACCTGCCTTTTTAGTGAGCATTTTTAAGGCATCTTTAAGAGAATCTACTAATTCAGTTCTAGATAGTTTAGCAATTACCTCTTCCTCATCTTCAGAGTCTAAACCTGCTTCAGAGTCTTCCCTGTCAGAGGTAGTTGCCATCAGTGCTAGATTTGCTTCCTCATCACCATCTGAGTCTGAGTCTTTGTCAAGATCTTCCCATGTTGCCAGAAAGCTCTTCTTGACTTTATTCTTATATCTTTCCTTGCTAGAGTTTGGCTTTGATGATCTACTCTTGTTCTCTGGACAATCAGCAATGAAATGGCCAGGCTTGTTGCACTGGAAACACTTACTTTGATCTTCCTTTTTGTCTTTAACAGCACTGAGTCTTTTGGAAGATCCTCCAAACTTGCCTGCATATTTCTTGCTTCGTTTTGCCGATTGTGAAACCTTAGCAGCCATCAGCACCATCTCTTCTTCATCATCATACCCAGCTTCATGACCCTTTTCAGAAGCTTCATCTTCAGATTCTATAACCTTGGCTTTCAGAGCCTTTGATGAACTCTTAGAGCTTAAGGCTATCCCTTTCATCTTCTTGGTTGATTCATCAGTCATTAATTCCATCTCATGACTCTTCATTGAACTAACTAAGTTTTCAAGGGATACAGTATCCAAATCCTTAGATTCTTGAAAAGCAGTCACCTTAGGTCTCCATTTTGGTGGCAAGCTTCTGAGTACCTTTCTCACATGATCAGCTTCAGTATAACTCTTGTCTAATACTTGAAGTCCATAGACTAGAATTTGAAACCTTGAAAACATAGTCTCAATGTCCTCTCCATCCTTCATCTTAAACAACTCATACTGATGCACCAACAAGTTAGCTTTTGCCTCCTTAACTTGTTTGTTACCCTCATACTTGGATTTTAAAGAATCCCAAATTGACTTTGCAGTTCTTTTATCTCCAATTTTTAGGTACTCATCATGTGAAATTACGTTAGTCATCATTCCTTTTACAGAGTGATGCTTCTTGTACTCTAGCTTCTGAGTGGGTGTAAAAGATTTTCTGTTCTGAGAACTGACTACTCCTTCTAAGTCCATATTTTCAAAATTAACTCCATCTTCTACCAAGTCCCACAAATCACAATCAATACCCATGATGTGACTGTACATCTTGGTCTTCCAGAAGGGGTAACCAGTCTCAGTTCCATTAAAGAGTGGAACTTTAGTGTTGTTCCTTTCATGTGAGTTTGAGTCATAGTTGAAAGGAATCTCAGTACCCTTCTCAGCAGACATGTTTTTCCTCTTGGATCTTTACTGTTTCACTGTAAGGTGAGTTAGGCAACAGACCTAGCTCCTGATACCAATTGAAGGTGGAAAAACACAAGAAGGGGGGTTGAATTGTGTTTTGTAAATTAAAACTTTTTGCTTCTTAAAGAGTATATAGCAGCGGATTAAAACACAAGTTAAACGAGATGCTGAGAGAGAGAAAGAAAGACACAAAAATTTATCCTGGTTCCCCTCACAAATTGAGAGTACGTCCAGTCCCCTTGTTACTAACAAGAGCTTTTCACTATAATCTTCTCAAGATTACAAATTGCTCAAGCACACTTGCAAGAGACTTCTCAGGTGCTCAAGTTACACTTAACGAGAGACTTCTCAAACAAACTTACAAAGAAGAATGAATGTTAATGGACACTTGATATACTATCAGAGGTGTTTACAAAATACAACGCAAATTGCTTTAACACTTGAATGTCAGATTAAACAAATTATGTCAGAATACTTCAGAGCCTTAAACGCAGTGATAGAGTGGTAGAACGGTCGAACAGTGTTGTAACATTTCTTCCATATGAGTCTGTCGCGCCGCGAAAAACGCCCGGAGCGTAAATACGCGCGAAATGAAACACAGAGTCGCCACCGAACTTTATTCATTCCCGTAGGAAAAGGAAAATATCGATAAAACCTTGAAAGCAACGGAAAGATGGTCATCACAACCATTTCCGGGTTCGGGAGTCGATTATGCGAGGGGAAGGTATTAGCACCCCTCACATCCGTTGTACTCAACGGGAACCTTCTTGTTAGCTTTAGGGTTAAAAAGTGTTTTGAAAATTGTTTGCATGTTTTTCTTTGTTAGTAAAATATTTACAAGAGGGGAAAAAGTTAGTTTTTTATTATTGTGCTTGACGGTTGTTGGATTCCGCTCCTACGTATTCCCAAGTGCAATGGGAAATCAAAGCTACGTAGTTCTTTATTAGAAAATGTTTGTACGTACGTTGGTTGATTTTATTTGTGAAAAGAAAATTGTTTTGATTTTTTTGAGAATGATGTTTTAAGTCGCATCTTAGTGGTTAAACGTATGCTTGTATGCTCGCGCGTGGGAGGCTTAAGCGTTGTTTGTATCACGTTAGAATGGATAAAAAATCATTCGTTTTTGAAAAGAAGTTTGTTTTTGATTTTTTGACTGCGCAAATGGCAAAAAATCATTAGTTGGATTTGTTTTTAAGGTCTAAAAAATATATTTAAAGAATGATGATTATGACCATATTTCTTTTGATACGTTAGTTAACAAAGGACCAGAGTACTCTGGAAATTATTAGTACTGAATTTAAAGGTGAAGGATTGATTACTGGTTAGGGACCAGAGTACTCTGGAGATTATTAGTACTGAATTTAAAAGTGAAGAATTGATTACTGGTTAAGGACCAGAGTACTCTGGAGATTATTAGTACTGAATTTAAAAGTGAAGAATTGATTACTGGTTAGGGACCAGAGTACTCTGGAGTTTATTTGTACTGAATTTAAAGGTGAAGGACCAGATCTGGAATTATAGACTGAATTAATTACTGATTGAGGACCAGAGTACTCTGGAGTTTATTAGTACTGAATTAATAAAAGTGAAGGATCAGATCTGGAAACAGTTAGTGAGTGTGTGATTTTTGTGTTTTGTTATTATTATTTTTTATTAAATAAATGCTGTAAATAAAATAAAATAACATAAAAAAAAGAGACAGGGGGTGCAAATAATAAGGACAGGAAGGTGCAAACAGCTGGCAGACAAGGGGGGTATACTTGTACCCTGGGGGTGTGTTCAGCAGAAAAGTCTTTTGACCCCAAACAAAAACAGTCAACCAAAAAAAAACTAGTCAGATTGAATCTGGGCCCTTTGATTTCCTTACCTTCTTGATCACAGATCATATGGCCAGGATAGCGCAAGTGTGTGCTGCTGCCATAGGCGCGCGCACGTAGGATTAGCAGGGTCTATATATACCCAAATCATCAGATTTTTCCCATTTTTCTCTTTTCTTTCTTTCTCTTCTTTCTCCTACGCTCTCTTGTTCTCTCTTGTATCAAGAACAAGTTCATCAAAAGATGAACTTCGGTTGAAGATCAACCGGCGCCGCCGCACCACCCAGATGCCGGCACGGTGGTTGACGGTGGTACGCGGCGGCCGGACGGCAGCGATTACATCGCTGTCGCCTTTTACATCTTTGTCCGGCTCGCCAAGCCTGTGACAATGTATCTGCGTCTTTGTCCGGCTCGCAAAGCCTGCGACAATGTATCTTCATCTTTGTCCGGCTCACCAAGCCCGCGACACTGTATCTTCATCTTTGTTCGACTCGCAAGCCCGCGACACTGTCTCTACATCTTTCTCCGGCTCGCCAAGCCTGCGACATTGTCTCTTCATCTTTGTCCGGCTCGCCAAGCCTGCGACAATGCCTCTTCATATTTGTCCGGCTCTTACGCCTGCGACAATTTATCTGTCCAGTTTTGTCCGGTTCTTACACCTGCGGCAACTTGTTCGGCTCTTATGCCTGCGACAATTTATCTTTGCAGTCTTGTTCGGCTCTTACGCTTGCGACAATTTATCTTTCCAGTTTGGTCTGGTTCTTACACCCGCGGCAATTTGTCCGGCTCTTACGCCTACGACGATTACCTTTCCAGTTTTGTCCGGTTCTTACACCTGCGGCAATTTGTCCGGCGCTTACGCCTGCGACAATTTATCTTTCAATCTATGTCCGGCTTACGAGCCTACGACCTTTTCATCTTTGTCCGACCCCCCCCCCCCCCCCCCCCCCCCCCCCCCCCGAGGCGACATTTGTTTATTTTCAAACTTCTCCCCATGGACAAAATTTGGGGTTTTCTTATATTTAACTATCTTTTATCATCAACATGTGAGACTAATGTCACTCATCTTTCTTGATTAAAAATATTTAAATAGGGGCAGCTGTCATACCCTAAATTTTGTGCACATTTTTTTATTCGATCTTTTCATTGATTGTTTTGAGTCGATCAATTTTTAAAACATCTGCGGTCCGTTTTTTTTCCTTTATTACTTTTATTTTAAATTACCCTTTTATTTCTATTTTGAATACCTTTATTTATACCACTTAATATTATTTCCATTATTATCATCATTACCATTATTACTATTTATTATTATTGTTATTATTATTATTATATTTATTACTATTAATCATCATTATTTATTGTTATATTATATATTAAACAAAAACAAAACAAAAACAGAACAAGCAAGCAATGCTTACGTCCCCCTTCCCCCATTTTTTATTTTTTTATTATTATTATTATTATTATTATTATTATTATTAAACAAAAAAATCAAAAGAAAAAGAAGACTAGGACAACAGCAGAACACGTCCTCCCCTCCCTCTGTCTCAGATTATTTTCTTTCCCTTTTTTCTTTTAATTACCACAGAACACCCTTTTATCCACTGAAGGGGTTTGTCCAGTTAAACCAATGCACCAATTTGGCCTATAAATTGAGGACCAAAGAATCAGAAAGGGGAGAGAGGAAAAAAAATCAAAGAAGCAGAAACTGAAACACTCCTCCCTCAATATCTCAGAATCAACACCATCTCCATACACATCACCACCATTGTTTTTCTTCTTCATCAATAAACCCATAACCAAAAAGAAAAAGATCAAAAATAAAACAGAAACAAAAAAACCAAAAATTGAGAACAAACAGAACTGAAATCATCAAACAACAAACCCACAAATCTCAAAATCAAAATCAAACTTTCAAATCCCAAAACCAAATAAACAAAAACCAGAAAAAGAAAGAAGAGAGGATCCGAAAAAATAAATAAATAAACGGCGACGACGATGTAATCGCTGCCGTCCGGCCGCCGCGTACCACCGTCAACCACCGTGCCGGCATCTGGGTGGTGCGGCGGCGCCGGTTGATCTTCAACCGAAGTTCATCTTTTGATGAACTTGTTCTTGAGACAAGAGAGAACAAGAGAGCGTAGGAGAAAGAAGAGAGAGAAAGAAAAGAGAAAAATGGGAAAAATCTGATGATTTGGGTATATATAGACCCTGCTAATCCTACACGCGCGCCTATGGCAGCAGCACACACTTGCGCTATCCTGGCCATATGATCTTTGATCAAGAAGGTAAGGAAATCAAAGGGTCCAGATTCAATCTGACTAGTTTTTTTTTTTTTGACTGTTTTTGTTTGGGGTCAAAAGACTTTTCTGCTGAACACACCCCCAGGGTACAGGTATACCCCCTTGTCTGCCTGCTGTTTGCACCTTCCTGTCCTTATTATTTGCACCCCCTGTCTCTTTTTTTTATGTTATTTTATTTTATTTACAGCATTTATTTAATAAAAAATAATAATAACAAAACACAAAAATCACACACTCACTAACTGTTTTCAGATCTGGTCCTTCACTTTTATTAATTCAGTACTAATAAACTCCAGAGTACTCTAGTCCTCAATCAGTAATTAATTCAGTCTATATTTCCAGATCTGGTCCTTCACCTTTAAATTCAGTACTAATAAACTCCAGAGTACTCTGGTCCCTAACCAGTAATGAATTCTTCACTTTTAAATTCAGTACTAATAATCTCCAGAGTACTCTGGTCCTTAACCAGTAATCAATTCTTCACTTTTAAATTCAGTACTAATAATCTCCAGAGTACTCTGGTCCCTAACCAGTAATCAATCCTTCACCTTTAAATTCAGTACTAATAATTTCCAGAGTACTCTAGTCCTTTGTTAACTAACGTATCAAAAGAAATATGGTCATAATCATCATTCTTCAAATATATTTTTTAGACCTTAAAAACAAATCCAACTAAACGAATCAGTTTTTGCCTTTGCGCAATCAAAAATAATAAAAAAAAACCTTTTCTTCATCAAATCATTTTTTGCCTTTGCGCAAATAAAAAATAATCAAAAACAATCTTTTTTCATCAAATCAACTTTTTCCTTCGTGCAACCAACATAAAAATAAATTCAATTCACTGAATCATCTTTTGCCATTTGCGCAGTCAAAAAATCAAAAACAAACTTCTTTTAAAAAACGTACGATTTTTTATCCATTCTAACGTGATACAAACAACGCTTAAGCCTCCCACGCGCGAGCATACAAGCATACGTTTAACCACTAAGATGCGACTTAAAACATCATTCTCAAAAAAATCAAAACAATTTTCTTTTCACAAATAAAATCAACCAACGTACAAACATTTTCTAATAAAGAACTACGTAGCGCGTATTTACGCTCCGGGCGTTTTTCGCGGCGCGACAGCTGGTGACTCTGCTGGGGACATTTTCAAGAGAGTCAAGCCTACCCTTTTTAGCTTTTGGGTCCCATTTGTTTGTTCACAAGTTTTTTCTGTTTTTTATTTTCTTTGTATTTTTTATTTATTTATATCTTTATTGTTAATTTATTTTTTGTACATGTATATATGTATATATTATTTGTGGGCTTGGATTACTATTTGAGTGAAGCTCTGCACCTGAGTTTGAGAAAAAAATCTAAGTTTAAGTGAGGAGTTAGTAGTATGCGCCCAGGGGTTGTTCATCCCATTTGGTGATATACGAAAACTCCGCCTAGAGTAGATCTATTTAAAAGTTTCGTCTCGAATGGGCTAGCCCCTCCTCTTGGCGAAATTTTGAATTTGGTCGATGACTCTGGGAACCATATATAGAACCCAATGACTCCATCTAACGGAGACCCTTTGAATTGGCTAGACCAATCTTGTGGGGAAATTTTGAATGAGGGTCGTGACATTGGTTGTCTCCCTCAAACAAACAAAAATCTTAGAACCCACATGAGAGGGGATTGGGTAGTATAATTTAGAACTGGCCTATCGTAGGTATCTCCCTATTTAGGTTGTATTATCAACTTTAAAACATAGCCATGGGGTCACACCCTGACTTTCTTTGATCTCATCGCATCATTGCATGTCATTAAAACTTTTTAGCATGCCAAAAAAAATCTTTTTGCATACCCATGCATTTTCACACATCTGCATACATGCATCCTCATACATTTGCATCTCATGTCAAACAACCTCATATCATTCCTCTTCAATCTCCTCAAACCCACATATCTTCCACCCTCGCCCGCCTCCAACCGCAATCCAGCTAGCAAGTTTCCCGACACTCACAAAAAAACTTGGAGCATGTCTCAAGGAACTATGGATGCACTCGAGAAAGGCTAAGGACTTTTGAAAAAGGAATTTCATTTGAAAGTGGTTACCCCTACCGTGACAAGTGCAAAAACGTCAAAAGGAATCTTCTAAAAAAGGAAGAATCAACAAGGAGACTCATCCCTAAGATCAATTAGGTTTTGCTTTTCTAGTTGCATTTTCTTTCTTGTCAAGTATTGTTTGTTTACTAAATTGTACTTTTTGACTAGTACTTTTAATAAAATTTGCATGCATGTTTTTGGAACTTATTCATTCGTATTCACTCTTTTCTTATACCATCACTCATCATATAAATGTCACCGTTTTTCCATTTCACTTTTCGCACGTTAACAAACTTGGAGTGAGAATGATGTAAATAAAAAAAAACTGAATTTGCTGACAAATGCTTTTGGTAGTAAGACCTAGCTGATGATGTAAGACATTATTTCTCTTCCCAAACACTGGAGATATATAAGGAGTTAATCCATAGTCAAACCCCTTCGAGCATGAAGTCGGTGTTCTTTCTGCATTTAAAAAACCTTAATCTTAACCCGGGGCAGGGTAGTCTTTCAATTAACTTGATGATGCATCCTAATGCAAGAGAATCAATCAATCAATCTAACCACCCCGTCAAGAGGTTTAAGCACATCGTCTTCCTCACACGCATCATTCAACGCGGAGGCAGCAATAAAAGGATAAGACGCGTAATATTCAACATGGCAGTCATAAACCTTTCTGAACAAAAAGCAAAAATTCACAAGAATTGTTCCACACAAAAAAAAAACAAAACAAAAAAAGAGAGCCCGCTAAGTAAAAATACTTAGGCAAAAATTAGGGCATCCCGATGGACCAAAAATTTAAAAGAATTTGTCCATGCAAAAATAAGGGATAAAAAGTAAAAAGTGGAAACGAACTTGTAGACAAAAAGAGGTGACTGCCACCTTCAAGAATCTCATCAAATGCTTCGACCACTATGTCTACCTCCATCATCATAAATACCAAATTTCTCTTGCCGACTGAATGCATCTGTTGAGTTAATTGAATCTAGGAAATGAGGACATCTAAGGAGAATGGGTGGGATAAAATCAAATTTTGACCCTTATAATCATTTTTTCAAAAGCCGTGAGCCAAGCCACATTACAACCCTCAAAAGACCTAATTGAAGTTAGGTTCACTATAAAAGCATATTCAGCAAAATTGTGTTAAACTGACTCCAAATGTTTGTTGACTCATCACTAACAATTTTTGCTCTATCACTTTTTCACACCTTCATTCGCGCCAACCTCATGGCCGAATATCATACACTATAAATGTTCCCCGTAACAATTTTCTAATTTAAAAACTTGCATGTGCATTGCATTAAAATTACTTTTCAAAAAGAAACAATTTTACTTGCAAATCAATACTTGGCATCAAGGAAATTACAACAAGGGTCTGATCAAAAGCGAACGGATTCAAGGCACCCCTAACTAGGGGCAAGTCACTTAGGGATCCTGCCAATCAAAAGAAAATCCTTGTAATCAGAGGCAAAACATATAAGGGTCATGCTAATCAAGTTCAAACTTTTCAAGAATTGGCCAACTTGAGTCACACTCATAAGTGGCAGTTAATTAGGGGCATGCCTTTCAAGGGTTCAAAAGTTTGGGCAATCCATATCAAGGTCGTGCAACAACATAGTGGGGGCAAGTTCTTTTTCAGGAAACACCTCCAAACTACAACACAATGGGGGCATACATTTCAACACTCAAATACTGGGGCAGTCGAAATGAATGTCATATCATGATGGGATCCAATACATGGCATGGAAGCAGTATTTCCTGACGAAGTTGAAATCCCCTCGTTCAGAGTCTTGTTGGAGTTAGGAGAGGCTAATGGGTCCAAACATGTCCGACCAACTGAACTTCATCAAAGAAAAGCACCTGACAACATTGTGTCACAATCTGTTGTATCAAAAAGGCTTAAGAAGGCATTCAACAAAATGAATCGCTCTCGAGAACTCAAAGAAGTGGACTTAGTGTTTAAAAGGACATCAGCAAAAATCCCCGCGGGAAGTGGACCTCAAACTGTGAAAGGTCATATGCTGTGAAAAATGTCTTCTCTAATAGAGTCTTGAGCATCACTATGAATGAAGAGGAGCTTCCGCTCTTAGCAAACTTTGACGCAGTCAATTGAGTCTTTGCGTAAAAAAAGAGAAATATAAAAAAAAAGGCTCGCTAAGTTGAAAACCCAAAAGGGCGGCTTAGGCAATAGAGAGCGTCTCGGTGGATTGAAAACCTGAAAAGGCGGTTCAGGCAAAAATTAGGGACACAAAAAGGAAATAATACCCGGTAGGTTGAAAACCCAAAAGGGCGACCTAGGCAAAAAAAGGGTACACTCCCGGTGGACTAAAAGCTCCAAAGAGCTGTCCAGGCAAAAATTAGGGATTTATCAAAAGAAAAAAGGCAAATTGATTGTGGCACACGATCTTATAACAAATTGAGATCAACCTAGTGATCCTCTTCAGGCAATCTCTTCAAAGACCCAACATACTCGGGCAAACACAAGCTACCGCAGGGGCAAGTCCTCTTCATCCTTTCAAGCTGCTCAAGCAAACTCTGCCACACATCAGCAATCATTGAGTTTAACATGGGTGTCGGGAGATCATGCTAGCAAGAAATCCTTCTTTACCTTTACATAGCCTACCCACAAGGTA
Source organism: Trifolium repens (assembly GCA_030408175.1). Lineage (NCBI taxonomy): Eukaryota > Viridiplantae > Streptophyta > Magnoliopsida > Fabales > Fabaceae > Trifolium > Trifolium repens. Next base: position 37,484,316 of record CP125848.1, on the reverse strand, counting down.
AACTTTTGAAAACATTCAAATCATTCATGCATCTTGTATCGACCAAGTATGCATCAAACTATGTATCACATCATATCCATCATGACATCTTGCATCAATCATGTATGCATCAAACTATGCATCACATTGTATTCATCATGACATATCTAAATGTTCATCATGCATCTTGCATCAAACATGCTTGCATCACTCTAGCATCAAAACAATGAATCAAACTGCATTCATTATGACATGTCTTCACATATCGTTCATGCATCTTGCATCATATATGTGTTTAGAGATTTCCAGTCCTTCCAATAAAAGTAAAACTACTTTCACCTAAAGTCCGATTTTCATTGGCACTCATCAAAAGCCCAATTCTCGTCGGCATTCCTTAAGTCCAATCGTCCTTGGCATCCCAGAAGCCCAATATTCACTGGCATCCACCAGAGCCCAAAATTCATTGGCATCCGCAGGGTCCAATTCTCATTGGCACTCTCCCAGAAGTCCCATATCCATTAGCGCCCGTTTAAGCCCAATTACCATAGGCATCAACAAAGTCTCATATCCATTGGAACTCCATATCCATCAAAGCCCAATATCCATTGGCATCCAAAACCCAATTTTCATTGGTACCCATTAAAAGCCCAATTTTCATTGGCATCTGCTAAAAGCTCAATTCTCATTGGCATTCCTTAAGTCCAATTGTCTTTAACATGATCAAAGCCCAATATTCATTGGGAAACACAAAGCCCAATTTACATTGGCAGCCAAAGACCAATCTTAATCGGCACTTACCTAAAGCCCAATTTTCATTGGCACCTACCAAGCAAGCTCAATATTCATTGGCAAACACAAAGCCCAATTTACAATGGCAGCCAAAGACCAATCTTAATCGGCACTTACCTAAAGCCCAATTTTCATTGGCACCTACCAAGCAAGCTCAATATTCATTGGCATCTAAAATCCAATTTTCATTGGTATCCATCCTAAGGCCAATTTTCGTTGGAACTCAAAGCTCAATTTTCATTGACCTACTACAACTCAAAACCAATCGGCATTCAACCGTTCACATTCAACCATTCACATTCAACTAAGACCAACAAACCATTGGCATCCCCCAAAGCTCATCTTCACCGACATTTCATACATCCATAATGCATTTCGCATAACATGCATTAACAACCAAAGACATATCATGCATCAACGCCTCAAAAATCATGCATAAACAAACATCATATGCACGAAGCTGCATACATAGTGTAACACCCAAACCCATTATTGCCATTATTCTGGCTTTAAAATTTCTTTTTCAAAAACGACGCAGAAGACGTAATAAAGATATAGACTTAGATCACTTGAATGATAAAATGTTGGTTCGAGATATTACACTCCTCTTAACAAACTAATACTATTGTATTTAATTTAGTAAAATCTTGATTATACAAATTATTCAATCAAATAATGTATTCTTTAATTATACAAAACAACCTAGATAAGCAGACTTTATATAAATATAAAACCCCTTTTTCCCGTGTCACAATCAGAGCGGAGCTTCACCGATGACTCATACGAAGATAACATACAACCTGAGAAATCTGGACCCAAACCAGTAAAACACACAAAACGGAGAGTTAGATTACATAATCAAATAAAATCATAAGCATAAAGTACGCTTACTACCACATGAGTTTATCAAGTATAATCTAACCTTAGCATACCAATCTATTATTAATCAACACATATGATTTAAGATTTAATACATCAAAGTAGAATATAAGCATTCATAAACATTTATATTCACCCTAGTCTTATCAAACAAAGACAATTAATCACACAAAAATACATTCTCAATCTTAGTTCAATTATGAGATTTATGACGCATCAACAAGTAGAAGTATCATTTAGAGTTAATAAACATCTAACACTTCAATTAAGTCTTAACACATATAGACAATTCATCAACAAATCCGATTAATGTCACATATCAATTATCACACAATATGCACATCATCCTAATGCATCTAATGCCACAAATCATGCTATGTCACTCTAGACATATCTAATGCATGTGGTACCATTCGTTCATTTTTAAGTCATGACGGACTCTGCAAGGATAAACATACCCCAATGTTCATTTTAAAGTCATGACGGACTCTGCAAGGATAAACATACCCCAATGTTCATTTTAAAGTCATGACGGACTCTGCAAGGATAAACATACCCCAATGTTCATTTTAAAGTCATGACGGACTCTCTCCATGGGTAGATATATACCCATCTGCTCCTTGTTCATTTTTAAGTCATGACGGACTCTGCAAGGATAAACGTATCCCAAATATATTCTAGTCAACCGCAGCTACTAAAATATCTACTATACTTTAAGGTTCACTTAAAGTATCTGCTCCACATACAAATATGAATGCATGATGTTCATAAATACAACACACATAGTCAATACACAAGGTATTAGACATCTCCATTTAATTTAAGTGGAACACAATCCAATTTACTTCTTTATTAAGATATCTCACGTAATCTTAATATTCTTCTTATTATACTAACACAATTCTAATATCCTTCTTTATTAAGTTGATTAACACCTTAATATACTTCTTTGACCTTTCAACAAACATCATCCACACAATCAACAACAATTATATTCCACAAATATAATCAACAATTCATCAACACATCATTATTCATTAACAAACAATCAATCATAGTTACAAACACTTAATTGCATGCTAGAATACCATTAATCCATGTTACAAGTGCCTAATTACACTTTAAAACATCCACAAAATAAGTCTGACCCAGTACTGGTCGCTGAGCGAAGACATGGCGAAGAGAAGTCAGACAGAAACAGCTTCTGGCGAAAATCAGCGAGCTGGTCGCTACTGGTCGCTCAGCGAGCAACACCAGTTCATGAAAAATCAGCATTACGGGTTGAACTCAAAATCGACCCAAAATTCCATTTTTCATGCTATAACTCATAAATGAGCTTCATTTAAGTTAACATACATGATTATACACATAAAAACACCAATAGATACACAGATCTACACCAATTCATACCATAAAGCAAGATTTTACACATTTACTCAAAACTCATAAAATTCAAGAAAACTTGATTCAAACATCTACAAATTCCCATTTTCCCCTTTAAATTCGTACATACATCATGGTATAAGTTCATTAAACATGTTAGGAACAACAATTTCAACTTTCTTTAAGAAAATCTCCCACCCCCAAAAACGAAAATGAGTGGAGAAAGTTTGGGTACGGAGAAATCGACACTCTCCCCTTTCTCTGATCACTCATGATTAAGAATCTACTCTCTTACCTTAGATCGGTTGAAAACTCGAGTCCTTCCTCTTGAAATCTCTTCCCTTTCTCTCTTCTCTTCCTTCTCTCTAATTTCTCCAAGAACAAGAGAAAATGAACTTCTCTCTCTAACTAAGCCATTAAATGGCGCCCCACTTTTGTCTTAGGCCCAATGGGCTTAAGGCCCATTAACACTGTACACTCGCTCGTTAACTAATATTTCGCGGTAAAACTGATTATTCTACACTATCGTCTAATAAAATATTCTACTTCACTAAAACATAAATAATTAAACTTAAAACGACTAATAAATAAAATGGGATGTTACAACTCTCCCCCACTTAAAAGATTTTTCGCCCTCGAAAATTACACAATTCTAACAACTCAATCAAACCTCTTCATCCAATTTTCCAACAAAATTCCAAACTCTACACATTATCAAATTTGATAAAACTAGTTTATTCAATTAACACAATTTTCGTTTACCATTAACACGAGATTAAGGTTGATCAATTCCTTAATTTGTCAATAAATATCCGATAATCATGATGGTAGCATAAACTATCTTTACCAACTTCAATTATGCTCTCTTATCAAGAACTTCTCATCATAAGTACTCTACAATCTTCTACACTCCAAAATAATTCTCATCTACAAAGGGACCTTTACAATTTCCAACATAACTATGTCACTGCCAAATTATCTCTTACCTAACTCTTATGCCACTTACATAAAATATCCGCTTCTTTAAACTACTACCGGTGATGTATATTTATTTTCCATCTCTTTTATTACTCCTTAGTTGTCCAACATCACTCCTCATATTGAGATACTTACATCCAATACATCTTAAGTCATTCATCAAGTCATGCACTAATGCTATGTCTATTTTCCTTACACTACGCACAACTTTTAATCATTCTATTCCTCATCATCTCTTCTATACTCAATCCTTTTCTCGATAGACAATCACCTAACTATTTCTCAACACGTCCCTCTAAAGGTTAACTTGCTTATCTCATATCTTTAGTTAATAACATTTCGCACTTAACGTTGTCTCGGCTTCCAAAGTCTCACGAGGACATTTCTAACATATCCTACTACTTAACAATCTCATCGTTTTGATTCCAATGACAACTTTATCTTAAAATTTCCTTTTGAACTCGATAAATCTAACTCGCAGATTCTACCCTAGAATTGCATTCAACTTTGACACTAATTGTCCGGTCATTATTCAAATTGAATTACTCTATCTTTGACAAGCCTCTTACAAAAACTCTTTGAAATATTATTCCACTCACAAATCCTATCTTAGAATCTTATAATTCCATTCTCATCCATTTGAGGTTCGCTTACTCTACTTTGACTGATTTGCTTCGGTCGGTCCATTAAATTCAAATCCACCTTCTAACTCCCTCAAACCCTTCGAGACTACGTTTGTCAACTTCATCATACTCAACTTACACTTCTAAGTGTTAACTCTTATATCAATCTCACATTCCGAACGGTTCACTTAACTCAATCCTTTCGTCCTAATTGCCGACATCTTGCAAAAACCTATTTTTTCTAAGTATCTGCCATTACATTAACTCTACTCGGATGGTAACACAATCCAAAATATTAATCCTTCCGATCGCTAACTACTTCCTCATGCGACTTATGCATCCCCCCTTGATTAACTAATATTTCGAACTCTTGCGATCACCGAACACATCACATTCCAAGCCATACAAGTAATGCCTCCAATACGTAAACACACTCGCTACTGCTAATTCCAAGTTCAACTGGTCACATCTATTAACTTAGAGATCTCTCACCAAAACACGATATCTACTTCCGACGGATCATTAATCATTCCTCCTCTCGACCAAGACCCACAATTCATCAACTTGTTCCTTTCGTTCAATCAATTCTGAAATAAACTTCGCTAACGTCTAAACACTCTCCTTCAAGCATCTCTACCTATCACATCCTCCTATACTCAAACGTATCCGAGAATTATAACCTTCTCCCCCACTTATTTCAAACCCACCTACAATCATCTATTGGAACTCCCGATTCTCACATCTAACTGTAGTCTTCTACGGTTCTAACTTATTCTTCCCAAAAGAATCTAGTATCGACAGTGTTCACACACATGTGTCGCATACAAGGGGTAACTACAATCACGGCATCTATCTGAGATTGCATCAAGCAATTTAAAACATTTCACATGGACATTCAAGTAACATACATCTTCTATAAATCTTAAAATTAAGACAACAAAAGATGAATATCATATAACGACAGACTCCAAACAGTCCAACAGTTCACATGTATTAAATCATATCTATCAAACCTATCATAAAGAAATGACATAATCACTTACTATCACTTATAGATAGAAAAAGAAATAAATCAAGTTTCATGGCAATAATCTAATACATGTTATCAACAAAATCTATACCAACACATACTAGAATGAGCTACATTCTACTCTCCTTACTCTCATGAAAATATGATTTTCACATACTCAAAAGAAAATAATTTCATATTTTCAACAAGATCCACATAATCAAGAAATCATATTAGTTCTTAAAATTATTTCATGTTATAAATAACTACTCACAAATGTACACATGTAAGCATACAAAACAGTTTCCATAAACTCTACCACGAATAGTTGAATTAACTATTAACTCTATTTACATACTCAAGTCATATTTGAATTCTACGCCGTATAAAATAAATTATATTATCCCATACAAGTTCAAATAATCAAAATGATTTATCTTTGCATTTTAATTTTACTCACAGTAAAATACAAGGAAACAAAAATCTCACGTCGAACGATTTAAAATAAAACATCATCAATGTCTAACATCCATATTTATCTTCCATACAAACATGAATACACATTCATCATCAATTATATGTAATGACATCATGTCATAAGTGTTTAATTTTACTTAGAACATCAACAAAATAAAATTCTGGTCTGACTCCCTCGCTTAGCAAGAGCTACCGAGTTTTTGGCGAGACAAGTCAGAAACTTTCCCAGGAATTAGTGAGACTTAGCGAGATTCAGCGAGGTTCATCCTACGCTAAGCGAGCACATCCAGAATCCGGGTGCTCTGCTATGGTTTTGAACCTACGCTCACTAAAATCTCGTTTTCTCGGCTCACCGATCCCTAAAATCCAAAACTTCAAGCATACAACATCATTATAGACTTGAAAGTACAACTAGAATCATGCATCTACAATCACAACATCGAATTATGAGATCTTCATGTTTTTACTCATAAAACGCATAGCAATTCAAGTTCTTAGTAATCATCTAGAACATGTTATAAACAAAATATAACAAACACATACTAGGATACACTAATATCCTTCTCTTCTCACCATCTTGAAAATTTAAAATTCACTCGCTCAAAAGAAAATAATTCTATATTTTCACCAAAATATTAATCATCAAGAAATAACATTAGTTTTTCTTTTAAAAATTAATTCAAATCATTACCACATGCAGTTTTATATCATGCCGGATCACCACATGCAGTTTTATATCGTGCCGGATCATCACATGCAGTTTTATATCATGCCGGATCATGAACAATCAACAACAAACATCAACCAACCAAGTTTAAACTACATAAAGGTTAAACTCTAAGCATAAACAACTATTATAGAAGTATAACACTCACACAATTACTCAACAAAGAACGAATCAATTAATACAATTCGCACCACTCATAGTTCCTAAATGAACAACATAAATGGTTTCACAAAACACATACAACAAAATCATTAGACAAACACGACTGACACACAATACTCACTTGGTCAGACTGCACAGACCTGCTCTGATCGACACACAACCCACACAGTCTGAAGACAACGGGGCTCTGATACCAATTTGTAACACCCAAACCCATTATTGCCATTATTCTGGCTTTAAAATTTCTTTTTCAAAACCGACGCAGCAGACGTAATAAAGATATAGACTTAGATCACTTGAATGATAAAATGTTGGTTCGAGATATTACACTCCTCTTAACAAACTAATACTATTGTATTTAATTTAGTAAAATCTTGATTATACAAATTATTCAATCAAATAATGTATTCTTTAATTATACAAAACAACCTAGATAAGCAGACTTTATATAAATATAAAACCCCTTTTTCCCGTGTCACAATCAGAGCGGAGCTTCACCGATGACTCATACGAAGATAACATACAACCTGAGAAATCTGGACCCAAACCAGTAAAACACACAAAACGGAGAGTTAGATTACATAATCAAATAAAATCATAAGCATAAAGTACGCTTACTACCACATGAGTTTATCAAGTATAATCTAACCTTAGCATACCAATCTATTATTAATCAACACATATGATTTAAGATTTAATACATCAAAGTAGAATATAAGCATTCATAAACATTTATATTCACCCTAGTCTTATCAAACAAAGACAATTAATCACACAAAAATACATTCTCAATCTTAGTTCAATTATGAGATTTATGACGCATCAACAAATAGAAGTATCATTTAGAGTTAATAAACATCTAACACTTCAATTAAGTCTTAACACATATAGACAATTCATCAACAAATCCGATTAATGTCACATATCAATTATCACACAATATGCACATCATCCTAATGCATCTAATGCCACAAATCATGCTATGTCACTCTAGACATATCTAATGCATGTGGTACCATTCGTTCATTTTTAAGTCATGACGGACTCTGCAAGGATAAACATACCCCAATGTTCATTTTAAAGTCATGACGGACTCTGCAAGGATAAACATACCCCAATGTTCATTTTAAAGTCATGACGGACTCTGCAAGGATAAACATACCCCAATGTTCATTTTAAAGTCATGACGGACTCTCTCCATGGGTAGATATATACCCATCTGCTCCTTGTTCATTTTTAAGTCATGACGGACTCTGCAAGGATAAACGTATCCCAAATATATTCTAGTCAACCGCAGCTACTAAAATATCTACTATACTTTAAGGTTCACTTAAAGTATCTGCTCCACATACAAATATGAATGCATGATGTTCATAAATACAACACACATAGTCAATACACAAGGTATTAGACATCTCCATTTAATTTAAGTGGAACACAATCCAATTTACTTCTTTATTAAGATATCTCACGTAATCTTAATATTCTTCTTATTATACTAACACAATTCTAATATCCTTCTTTATTAAGTTGATTAACACCTTAATATACTTCTTTGACCTTTCAACAAACATCATCCACACAATCAACAACAATTATATTCCACAAATATAATCAACAATTCATCAACACATCATTATTCATTAACAAACAATCAATCATAGTTACAAACACTTAATTGCATGCTAGAATACCATTAATCCATGTTACAAGTGCCTAATTACACTTTAAAACATCCACAAAATAAGTCTGACCCAGTACTGGTCGCTGAGCGAAGACATGGCGAAGAGAAGTCAGACAGAAACAACTTCTGGCGAAAATCAGCGAGCTGGTCGCTACTGGTCGCTCAGCGAGCAACACCAGTTCATGAAAAATCAGCATTACGGGTTGAACTCAAAATCGACCCAAAATTCCATTTTTCATGCTATAACTCATAAATGAGCTTCATTTAAGTTAACATACATGATTATACACATAAAAACACCAATAGATACACAGATCTACACCAATTCATACCATAAAGCAAGATTTTACACATTTACTCAAAACTCATAAAATTCAAGAAAACTTGATTCAAACATCTACAAATTCCCATTTTCCCCTTTAAATTCGTACATACATCATGGTATAAGTTCATTAAACATGTTAGGAACAACAATTTCAACTTTCTTTAAGAAAATCTCCCACCCCCAAAAACGAAAATGAGTGGAGAAAGTTTGGGTACGGAGAAATCGACACTCTCCCCTTTCTCTGATCACTCATGATTAAGAATCTACTCTCTTACCTTAGATCGGTTGAAAACTCGAGTCCTTCCTCTTGAAATCTCTTCCCTTTCTCTCTTCTCTTCCTTCTCTCTAATTTCTCCAAGAACAAGAGAAAATGAACTTCTCTCTCTAACTAAGCCATTAAATGGCGCCCCACTTTTGTCTTAGGCCCAATGGGCTTAAGGCCCATTAACACTGTACACTCGCTCGTTAACTAATATTTCGCGGTAAAACTGATTATTCTACACTATCGTCTAATAAAATATTCTACTTCACTAAAACATAAATAATTAAACTTAAAACGACTAATAAATAAAATGGGATGTTACAACTCTCCCCCACTTAAAAGATTTTTCGCCCTCGAAAATTACACAATTCTAACAACTCAATCAAACCTCTTCATCCAATTTTCCAACAAAATTCCAAACTCTACACATTATCAAATTTGATAAAACTAGTTTATTCAATTAACACAATTTTCGTTTACCATTAACACGAGATTAAGGTTGATCAATTCCTTAATTTGTCAATAAATATCCGATAATCATGATGGTAGCATAAACTATCTTTACCAACTTCAATTATGCTCTCTTATCAAGAACTTCTCATCATAAGTACTCTACAATCTTCTACACTCCAAAATAATTCTCATCTACAAAGGGACCTTTACAATTTCCAACATAACTATGTCACTGCCAAATTATCTCTTACCTAACTCTTATGCCACTTACATAAAATATCCGCTTCTTTAAACTACTACCGGTGATGTATATTTATTTTCCATCTCTTTTATTACTCCTTAGTTGTCCAACATCACTCCTCATATTGAGATACTTACATCCAATACATCTTAAGTCATTCATCAAGTCATGCACTAATGCTATGTCTATTTTCCTTACACTACGCACAACTTTTAATCATTCTATTCCTCATCATCTCTTCTATACTCAATCCTTTTCTCGATAGACAATCACCTAACTATTTCTCAACACGTCCCTCTAAAGGTTAACTTGCTTATCTCATATCTTTAGTTAATAACATTTCGCACTTAACGTTGTCTCGGCTTCCAAAGTCTCACGAGGACATTTCTAACATATCCTACTACTTAACAATCTCATCGTTTTGATTCCAATGACAACTTTATCTTAAAATTTCCTTTTGAACTCGATAAATCTAACTCGCAGATTCTACCCTAGAATTGCATTCAACTTTGACACTAATTGTCCGGTCATTATTCAAATTGAATTACTCTATCTTTGACAAGCCTCTTACAAAAACTCTTTGAAATATTATTCCACTCACAAATCCTATCTTAGAATCTTATAATTCCATTCTCATCCATTTGAGGTTCGCTTACTCTACTTTGACTGATTTGCTTCGGTCGGTCCATTAAATTCAAATCCACCTTCTAACTCCCTCAAACCCTTCGAGACTACGTTTGTCAACTTCATCATACTCAACTTACACTTCTAAGTGTTAACTCTTATATCAATCTCACATTCCGAACGGTTCACTTAACTCAATCCTTTCGTCCTAATTGCCGACATCTTGCAAAAACCTATTTTTTCTAAGTATCTGCCATTACATTAACTCTACTCGGATGGTAACACAATCCAAAATATTAATCCTTCCGATCGCTAACTACTTCCTCATGCGACTTATGCATCCCCCCTTGATTAACTAATATTTCGAACTCTTGCGATCACCGAACACATCACATTCCAAGCCATACAAGTAATGCCTCCAATACGTAAACACACTCGCTACTGCTAATTCCAAGTTCAACTGGTCACATCTATTAACTTAGAGATCTCTCACCAAAACACGATATCTACTTCCGACGGATCATTAATCATTCCTCCTCTCGACCAAGACCCACAATTCATCAACTTGTTCCTTTCGTTCAATCAATTCTGAAATAAACTTCGCTAACGTCTAAACACTCTCCTTCAAGCATCTCTACCTATCACATCCTCCTATACTCAAACGTATCCGAGAATTATAACCTTCTCCCCCACTTATTTCAAACCCACCTACAATCATCTATTGGAACTCCCGATTCTCACATCTAACTGTAGTCTTCTACGGTTCTAACTTATTCTTCCCAAAAGAATCTAGTATCGACAGTGTTCACACACATGTGTCGCATACAAGGGGTAACTACAATCACGGCATCTATCTGAGATTGCATCAAGCAATTTAAAACATTTCACATGGACATTCAAGTAACATACATCTTCTATAAATCTTAAAATTAAGACAACAAAAGATGAATATCATATAACGACAGACTCCAAACAGTCCAACAGTTCACATGTATTAAATCATATCTATCAAACCTATCATAAAGAAATGACATAATCACTTACTATCACTTATAGATAGAAAAAGAAATAAATCAAGTTTCATGGCAATAATCTAATACATGTTATCAACAAAATCTATACCAACACATACTAGAATGAGCTACATTCTACTCTCCTTACTCTCATGAAAATATGATTTTCACATACTCAAAAGAAAATAATTTCATATTTTCAACAAGATCCACATAATCAAGAAATCATATTAGTTCTTAAAATTATTTCATGTTATAAATAACTACTCACAAATGTACACATGTAAGCATACAAAACAGTTTCCATAAACTCTACCACGAATAGTTGAATTAACTATTAACTCTATTTACATACTCAAGTCATATTTGAATTCTACGCCGTATAAAATAAATTATATTATCCCATACAAGTTCAAATAATCAAAATGATTTATCTTTGCATTTTAATTTTACTCACAGTAAAATACAAGGAAACAAAAATCTCACGTCGAACGATTTAAAATAAAACATCATCAATGTCTAACATCCATATTTATCTTCCATACAAACATGAATACACATTCATCATCAATTATATGTAATGACATCATGTCATAAGTGTTTAATTTTACTTAGAACATCAACAAAATAAAATTCTGGTCTGACTCCCTCGCTTAGCAAGAGCTACCGAGTTTTTGGCGAGACAAGTCAGAAACTTTCCCAGGAATTAGTGAGACTTAGCGAGATTCAGCGAGGTTCATCCTACGCTAAGCGAGCACATCCAGAATCCGGGTGCTCTGCTATGGTTTTGAACCTACGCTCACTAAAATCTCGTTTTCTCGGCTCACCGATCCCTAAAATCCAAAACTTCAAGCATACAACATCATTATAGACTTGAAAGTACAACTAGAATCATGCATCTACAATCACAACATCGAATTATGAGATCTTCATGTTTTTACTCATAAAACGCATAGCAATTCAAGTTCTTAGTAATCATCTAGAACATGTTATAAACAAAATATAACAAACACATACTAGGATACACTAATATCCTTCTCTTCTCACCATCTTGAAAATTTAAAATTCACTCGCTCAAAAGAAAATAATTCTATATTTTCACCAAAATATTAATCATCAAGAAATAACATTAGTTTTTCTTTTAAAAATTAATTCAAATCATTACCACATGCAGTTTTATATCATGCCGGATCACCACATGCAGTTTTATATCGTGCCGGATCATCACATGCAGTTTTATATCATGCCGGATCATGAACAATCAACAACAAACATCAACCAACCAAGTTTAAACTACATAAAGGTTAAACTCTAAGCATAAACAACTATTATAGAAGTATAACACTCACACAATTACTCAACAAAGAACGAATCAATTAATACAATTCGCACCACTCATAGTTCCTAAATGAACAACATAAATGGTTTCACAAAACACATACAACAAAATCATTAGACAAACACGACTGACACACAATACTCACTTGGTCAGACTGCACAGACCTGCTCTGATCGACACACAACCCACACAGTCTGAAGACAACGGGGCTCTGATACCAATTTGTAACACCCAAACCCATTATTGCCATTATTCTGGCTTTAAAATTTCTTTTTCAAAACCGACGCAGCAGACGTAATAAAGATATAGACTTAGATCACTTGAATGATAAAATGTTGGTTCGAGATATTACACTCCTCTTAACAAACTAATACTATTGTATTTAATTTAGTAAAATCTTGATTATACAAATTATTCAATCAAATAATGTATTCTTTAATTATACAAAACAACCTAGATAAGCAGACTTTATATAAATATAAAACCCCTTTTTCCCGTGTCACAATCAGAGCGGAGCTTCACCGATGACTCATACGAAGATAACATACAACCTGAGAAATCTGGACCCAAACCAGTAAAACACACAAAACGGAGAGTTAGATTACATAATCAAATAAAATCATAAGCATAAAGTACGCTTACTACCACATGAGTTTATCAAGTATAATCTAACCTTAGCATACCAATCTATTATTAATCAACACATATGATTTAAGATTTAATACATCAAAGTAGAATATAAGCATTCATAAACATTTATATTCACCCTAGTCTTATCAAACAAAGACAATTAATCACACAAAAATACATTCTCAATCTTAGTTCAATTATGAGATTTATGACGCATCAACAAATAGAAGTATCATTTAGAGTTAATAAACATCTAACACTTCAATTAAGTCTTAACACATATAGACAATTCATCAACAAATCCGATTAATGTCACATATCAATTATCACACAATATGCACATCATCCTAATGCATCTAATGCCACAAATCATGCTATGTCACTCTAGACATATCTAATGCATGTGGTACCATTCGTTCATTTTTAAGTCATGACGGACTCTGCAAGGATAAACATACCCCAATGTTCATTTTAAAGTCATGACGGACTCTGCAAGGATAAACATACCCCAATGTTCATTTTAAAGTCATGACGGACTCTGCAAGGATAAACATACCCCAATGTTCATTTTAAAGTCATGACGGACTCTCTCCATGGGTAGATATATACCCATCTGCTCCTTGTTCATTTTTAAGTCATGACGGACTCTGCAAGGATAAACGTATCCCAAATATATTCTAGTCAACCGCAGCTACTAAAATATCTACTATACTTTAAGGTTCACTTAAAGTATCTGCTCCACATACAAATATGAATGCATGATGTTCATAAATACAACACACATAGTCAATACACAAGGTATTAGACATCTCCATTTAATTTAAGTGGAACACAATCCAATTTACTTCTTTATTAAGATATCTCACGTAATCTTAATATTCTTCTTATTATACTAACACAATTCTAATATCCTTCTTTATTAAGTTGATTAACACCTTAATATACTTCTTTGACCTTTCAACAAACATCATCCACACAATCAACAACAATTATATTCCACAAATATAATCAACAATTCATCAACACATCATTATTCATTAACAAACAATCAATCATAGTTACAAACACTTAATTGCATGCTAGAATACCATTAATCCATGTTACAAGTGCCTAATTACACTTTAAAACATCCACAAAATAAGTCTGACCCAGTACTGGTCGCTGAGCGAAGACATGGCGAAGAGAAGTCAGACAGAAACAACTTCTGGCGAAAATCAGCGAGCTGGTCGCTACTGGTCGCTCAGCGAGCAACACCAGTTCATGAAAAATCAGCATTACGGGTTGAACTCAAAATCGACCCAAAATTCCATTTTTCATGCTATAACTCATAAATGAGCTTCATTTAAGTTAACATACATGATTATACACATAAAAACACCAATAGATACACAGATCTACACCAATTCATACCATAAAGCAAGATTTTACACATTTACTCAAAACTCATAAAATTCAAGAAAACTTGATTCAAACATCTACAAATTCCCATTTTCCCCTTTAAATTCGTACATACATCATGGTATAAGTTCATTAAACATGTTAGGAACAACAATTTCAACTTTCTTTAAGAAAATCTCCCACCCCCAAAAACGAAAATGAGTGGAGAAAGTTTGGGTACGGAGAAATCGACACTCTCCCCTTTCTCTGATCACTCATG
The DNA here is from genome assembly GCA_030408175.1 of Trifolium repens. Taxonomy (NCBI): domain Eukaryota; kingdom Viridiplantae; phylum Streptophyta; class Magnoliopsida; order Fabales; family Fabaceae; genus Trifolium; species Trifolium repens. Next base: position 37,469,082 of record CP125848.1, on the reverse strand, counting down.
ATTAAGAATCTACTCTCTTACCTTAGATCGGTTGAAAACTCGAGTCCTTCCTCTTGAAATCTCTTCCCTTTCTCTCTTCTCTTCCTTCTCTCTAATTTCTCCAAGAACAAGAGAAAATGAACTTCTCTCTCTAACTAAGCCATTAAATGGCGCCCCACTTTTGTCTTAGGCCCAATGGGCTTAAGGCCCATTAACACTGTACACTCGCTCGTTAACTAATATTTCGCGGTAAAACTGATTATTCTACACTATCGTCTAATAAAATATTCTACTTCACTAAAACATAAATAATTAAACTTAAAACGACTAATAAATAAAATGGGATGTTACACATAGCATATGCGGAGATCCCATGACCGCTCATAAATGTCTAGATCGTTCCTCGCTAAGGCTATCACCCTTTTCAAAAGGGGCTTTCTCTCAACAAGGATGCCCGATGACTTCCCCCAGTAGGTAATCTTCCTACGGAGCCTCATTTGACGGCTGCTCTTCATCAAACCTTATTTCCAAGTACTCATTTTCTTGGAACATCCCCAATTGACAATCGTTTTATATGATCCGTGTTAACTCATGAGTAGGTGTGAATCTCTCATATCCCAGAACAAATCAACAAAACTTTCAATCTTTGTCCGGCTCGCCAAGCCTGCGACAATGTCTCTTCTTTTTTTGTCCGGCTCGCCAAGCCTGCGACAATATCTCTTCATTTTTTGCCCGGCTCGCCGAGCCTGCGACAATGTATCTTCATCTTTGTCCGGCTCGCCGAGCCTGCGACAATGTATCTTCAACTTTGTCTGGCTCGCCAAGCCTGCGACAACGTATCTTCATTTTTGTCCGGCTCGCCAAGCCTGCGACAATGTCTCTTCATCTTTGTTCGGCTCGCCAAGCCCGCGACAATGTCTCTTCATCTTTGTTCGGCTCGCCAAGCCTGCGACAATGTATCTTCATCTTTGTCCGGCTCGCCATGCCTGCGACATTGTATCTTCATCTTTGTCCGGCTCCCAAGCCTGTGACAATGTATCTTCATCTTTGTCCGGCTCCAGCCTGCGACACTGTATCTTCATTTTTGTCCGGCTCGCCAAGCATGCGACAATGTATCTTCATCTTTGTCCGGTTCGCCAAGCCTACGACACTGTCTCTTCATCTTTGTTCGGCTCGCCAAGCCTGCGACAATGTATTTGCGTCTTTGTCCGGCTCGCAAAGCCTGCGACAATGTATCTTCATCTTTGTCCGGTTCACCAAGCCCGCGACACTGTATCTTCATCTTTGTTCGACTCGCAAGCCTGCGACACTGTCTCTTCATCTTTGTCCGGCTCGCCAAGCCTGCAACAATGTCTCTTCATATTTGTCCGGCTCTTACGCCTGCAACAATTTATCTGTCCAGTTTTGTCCGGTTCTTGAAAATACATTGTCCCCAGCAGAGTCGCCAACTGTCGCGCTGCGAAAAACGCCCGGAGCGTAAATACGCGCGAAATGAAACACAGAGTCGCCACCGAACTTTATTCATTCCCGTAGGAAAAGGAAAATATCGATAAAACCTTGAAAGCAACGGAAAGATGGTCATCGCAACCATTTCCGGGTTCGGGAGTCGATTATGCGAGGGGAAGGTATTAGCACCCCTCACATCCGTTGTACTCAACGGGAACCTTCTTGTTAGCTTTAGGGTTAAAAAGTGTTTTGAAAATTGTTTGCATGTTTTTCTTTGTTAGTAAAATATTTACAAGAGGGGAAAAAGTTAGTTTTTTATTATTGTGCTTGACGGTTGTTGGATTCCGCTCCTACGTATTTCCAAGTGCAATGGGAAATCAAAGCTACGTAGTTCTTTATTATAAAATGTTTGTACGTTGGTTGATTTTATTTGTGAAAAGAAAATTGTTTTGATTTTTTTGAGAATGATGTTTTAAGTCGCATCTTAGTGGTTAAACGTATGCTTGTATGCTCGCGCGTGGGAGGCTTAAGCGTTGTTTGTATCACGTAAGAATGGATAAAAAATCATTCGTTTTTGAAAAGAAGTTTGTTTTTGATTTTTTGACTGCGCAAATGGCAAAAGATGATTCAGTGAATTGAATTTATTTTTATGTTGGTTGCACGAAGGAAAAAGTTGATTTGATGAAAAAAGATTGTTTTTGATTATTTTTTATTTGCGCAAAGGCAAAAAATGATTTGATGAAGAAAAGGTTTTTTTTTATTATTTTTGATTGCGCAAAGGCAAAAACTGATTCGTTTAGTTGGATTTGTTTTTAAGGTCTAAAAAATATATTTGAAGAATGATGATTATGACCATATTTCTTTTGATACGTTAGTTAACAAAGGACCAGAGTACTCTGGAAATTATTAGTACTGAATTTAAAGGTGAAGGATTGATTACTGGTTAGGGACCAAAGTACTCTGGAGATTATTAGTACTGAATTTAAAAGTGAAGAATTGATTACTGGTTAAGGACCAGAGTACTCTGGAGATTATTAGTACTGAATTTAAAAGTGAAGAATTGATTACTGGTTAGGGACCAGAGTACTCTGGAGTTTATTAGTACTGAATTTAAAGGTGAAGGACCAGATCTGGAAATATAGACTGAATTAATTACTGATTGAGGACCAGAGTACTCTGGAGTTTATTAGTACTGAATTAATAAAAGTGAATGACCATATCTGTAAACAGTTAGTGAGTGTGTGATTTTTGTGTTTTGTTATTATTATTTTTTAAATTTAAAAGTGTAGGATTAGCAGGGTCTATATATACCCAAATCATTAGATTTTTCCCATTTTTCTCTTTTCTTTCTTTCTCTTCTTTCTCCTACGCTCTCTTGTTCTCTCTTGTCTCAAGAACAAGTTCATCAAAAGATGAACTTCGGTTGAAGATCAACCGGCGCCGCCGCACCACTTAGATGCCGGCACGGTGGTTGACGGTGGTACGCGGCGGCCGGACGGCAGCGATTACATCGTCGTCGCCGTTTATTTATTTATTTTTTCGGATCCTCTCTTCTTTCTTTTTCTGGTTTTTGTTTATTTGGTTTTGGGATTTGAAAGTTTGATTTTGATTTTGAGATTTGTGGGTTTGTTGTTTGATGATTTCAGTTCTGTTTGTTCTCTATTTTTGGTTTTTTTGTTTCTGTTTTATTTTTGATCTTTTTCTTTTTGGTTATGGATTTATTGATGAAGAAGAAAAACAATGGTGGTGATGTGTATGGAGATGGTGTTGATTCTGAGATATTGAGGGAGGAGTGTTTCAGTTTCTGCTTCTTTGATTTTTTTTTTTCCTCTCTCCCCTTTCTGATTCTTTGGTCCTCAATTTATAGGCCAAATTGGTGCATTGGATTAACTGGACAAACCCCTTCACTGGATAAAAGGGTGTTCTGTGGTAATTAAAAGAAAAAAGGGAAAGAAAATAAACTGAGACAGAGGGAGGGGAGGACGTGTTCTGCTGTTGTCCTAGTCTTCTTTTTCTTTTGATTTTTTTGTTTAATAATAATAATAATAATTATAATAATAATAATAATAATAATAATAATAATAATAATAATAAAATAAAAAATTGGTAACACCACTGACGATTTCTGGCGATTTCTTCATCCGAACAGATCGTCTTCTCCCGTCATCATCGTATCAATCCATAAACATCCCCAAATTTCTCGAAGCTTCGTCTTCTCCGCGATTCATGTGATTCTGAGATTCGTCCTCTCCGCGATTTACTCCTAGGTTAACTCATGCGCCGTCGTGCCTGTGTATTGGGCCGTCGTGTTCCTGTTGGGCCTTACCTGGTGAGTCTTGTTTCTCTTCTGGTTGGTGTTACCAAACCTAGATGCTCCAATGTTTCTCCTATATAAGCAATTCCATAGATGACTTTTTCACACAATTCCGATCCAAACCCCTTACTATATGCAACCTGTAAGCTACCACCGCAACAAATTTCTAACCCTGTTCCTGCTATTGTCTGTCTTTTTCACTATGTCTGAACCAAACATTTCCCTTGACGGTCTCTCCTTGTCCGATGAGGGTCTCACACTGAACTTAGATACCGATCCCTCTAGCATTCAGATTTTGGAGCACTGCCTTATTGGTCGTGTGCTCACTGATAAGCAAATACGGTTCAGTTACTTCAAAGAGCGCCTCAGCCATGTTTGGAAACCAGGGAAGAAAGTCACAATCCTACAGTCTGAAGAGGGAAGATATTTGTTCCAATTCAATCACAGGTTAGATGCTGCGAAAGTGTTAGACGAAGGACCTTGGCTTTTCGACAATTTCAACCTCGTTATCGAGCGAATCGCGCCTGGGGTTGTTCCTGCTACAGTAGAATTGAACCACCTTGATGTCTGGCTGCAAGTGTATCGCTTGCCCTTTGGCTTTATTCAACCGAAAGTAGGCCAAGCAATTGGCCGTTTCCTTGGCGAGATGAAGGAGTATGACCATCGGAACACTGTTCACAGTACATATATGAGGCTGAAGGTCCGCATTAATGTTACTAAACCATTGCAACAAAGCTGGAAGGTGCGTGCCAACGAAGGTAATTTTGTGCAGATTATCTTCAAATATGAAAAACTGGGTATTTTCTGCTATCTCTGTGGCTTGCTAGGACATACTGACAAAAACTGCCCCAAGCTGTTTGACATGGACCATGATGATGGTACTCGAGGTTGGAGTGAAAGTATTCGTCCTCTTACCTCACATCAAGGTATGTAGGCTACAAACAAGTACATCAAGGTCCCAATTCCTTCCCGTCCACATGCTGCGTCCGCAAATAATGTAGGTACCAAAGCTGCTTCTGTCTCTACTTTTCATCAGGCTGAATCTGCTCCATTTTCTGGCAATCTGGATGGTCGTATTGTTGCGGTCCAAAAGGAAATTTCTGCCATAAAGAGTGGCATCTTAATTGCTCAGAAACATGCTATGGTTAAGGCTGGTAAGTTGTCTAATGAAGCCTCCTCTTCACTTGCTGCGATGCTGCCTTCTGCTACTCCACAACAGGCTGTAAGCACTACTGATCAGCAGCATTCTGCTGCTTTTGGACTGCTGCCCGAGGCACCTACCAAGGGGTAAGGTACTGATTTACTTTGTTTAGAGTTTGCTGAAGGCGATGACAGTGGGGTGGAATTGAAGAAACGGAAACGTGCCAAAGCGGTTAAGGATCAACATTCTGAGATTACTATGTGTAGTGGGGTTGTGGGATTAGAAACTGTTGTAACTAGGCAAGGGAATGGGACTGATGATGTAATGTTTATTGATAATCCTATGTATGATGCTAATAATGTAACGGCGGGACTTGATGATCAGGCCTGCCGAGAGCCATGAATCTTGTAGCTTGGAACTGCCGGGGTTTAGGTAGCCCGAGCGTAGTTTCAAATCTAAAATACCTAGTTAGGCATCACAATGTTGCTATCCTCTTTCTAAGCGAGACACTAGTCTACAATAATAAAATTGAGGAATTACGTTATGTTCTTGGTTTTAATTTTTCTTTTTCTGTGGATATAATAGGTCGTAGTGGTGGTCTTGCTATGTTTTGGCGCTCTACTCTTAATTGTCAACTTCTTGATTATTCCCAAAATCATATTTCTGTTGAGGTTATTGATACGGACCGGGGTAATTGGCGATTGACCGGTTACTACGGGTATCCTAACGGGGGACGACGTCGTGCCTCTTGGGATTTTCTTCGCACCTTGTCACAACAGTCTCCCTTACCGTGGTGTATTTTTGGGGATTTTAATGATATTATGGATGCACATGAAAAAAGGGGTAGAACCACACGTTCGCCTTGGTTGATCAACGGTTTCCGCCAAGCTGTTCTAGACTCTGGACTGACTGATATCCCTGTTGAAGGATATCCTTTTACTTGGTTCAAGTATCTTGGCACCCCCCGTGCAGTGGAGGAAAGATTAGATCGTGCACTTGCTAATAATAATTGGTTTGGTTTATTTCCAAATGCTAAACTTGAGAATCTTGTTGCTCCTGCGTCTGATCATTATCCCATTTTTCTTGATTGTTCCCCGGCTGTCCGACCTCTTAGGAAGCATCGTAATTTCCGCTTCGAGAATGCCTGGAAGTTAGAACCGGGATTTAACGACTTCTTCAAAGAGAGGTGGACCTCTTCAGGTAACGGCTCGATTCTTTCCCGTCTCGAGCTTTGTGCAGGTGAGCTATCTGAATGGAGCCGAACTCGGTGTAATCAACTTCGGAAATCTATTGTCTCTTGTCGGCAACACATTGTCTATCTTCGTAATAACAACACAGGTCCTAATCAGGACCAGTTATTGGTTGAGAAGCGCAAATTATCTCAATTATTGTTACAAGATGATATTTATTGGAGACAACGTGCAAAGAAACTCTGGTATAAAGACGGTGATAGGAACACGAAATTTTTTCATGCTTCAGCCACAACACGTAAAAAGGCCAACCGCATTATTTCTTTGGAAGACAATAGCGGAACCAAAGTCACTAATCCAGAGGACTTATGTAAGGTGGCAAAGGACTACTTCTCCGAGATTTTTCAGTCGCAACCTAGTCATCTTGCTCCGGTTATTGATGTTATTCAAAGTACTATTACTAACGAGGATAATATTATGCTTACCGCCCCTTTCTTGAAGGAAGAGTTTCGTGAAGCTATTTTTTCTATGCACCCTGACAAGTGTCCAAGACCTGATGGCTATAACCCGGGATTTTATCAACAATTCTGGTCTCTTTGTAGTGACGATATCTTCAAAGATTGCTGCTTCTGGCTTGATTCTGGGCAATTTCCCGCCGTTCTCAGCACTACAAACATTGCTCTTATCCCTAAAGGTAATGATCAGACTACCATGAAAGATTGGCGTCCAATTGCTCTTTGTAATGTTTTGTATAAAATCATATCTAAAGAGTTGGCCAACCGCCTCAAAAAGGTTCTTCCCAATTGTGTGTCGAGTCATCAGTCAGCTTTTGTTCCTGAGAGGTCTATCCTTGATAATGCTATGGTTGCTATCGAAATTGTCCACTATATGAGAACCAAGACTAGAGGTAAGCCTGGATGCGTTGCTCTCAAGCTTGACATCAGTAAAGCTTATGACAGGATGAGATGGGAATATCTCAGAGCTGTTCTGTTAAAGATGGGATTCAACGACACATGGGTACACTGGATGGCCATGTGTGTTGAATCGGTGGACTACTCGGTGTTGGTTAACGGTGAGCAGGTAGGCCCGGTTATTCCCGGGCGGGGTTTGCGACAGGGGGATCCTCTATCACCTTACTTATTCATCTTATGTGCTGAAGGACTCTCCTCTCTCATTGGTCGTGCCGAATCCACAGCGGATCTTACAGGTACTTCCATCTGCCGGGGCGCCCCACCGGTTACTCATTTATTATTTGCGGACGACTGTTTCTTATTTTTCAAAGCCTGTGAGAGGCAAGCTCAAACTATGAAAAATATCCTTCAGCTTTATGAGAAGGCTTCTGGTCAGACCATCAGCTTACCAAAATCTGAAATCTTTTATAGCCGCAATGTGCCTGGTGCTCTTAATCATGTTATCACTGCTATCATGGGAGTGCAAGTTGTTCTTGGGACGGGTAAGTATCTTGGTTTACCCTCGCTGATAGGTAGGAACCGTACGGCTGTGTTTTCCTATATCAAGGATCGTGTTTGGCAAAAAATCAGTTCTTGGAGTAGTAGATGTCTTTCCAAAGCCGGGCGCGAGGTTATGATTAAATCGGTTCTACAGGCCATTCCTTCGTACGTGATGAGCATCTTTCTCCTACCCAGTTCCATTATTTCTACTATCGAGAAGATGATGAACTCTTTCTGGTGGGGCTGTAGTGGTTCTAGCAATGGAGGAATCCATTGGATGTCGTGGGAGCGTTTGTCGATGCATAAGAATTGTGGCGGTATGGGGTTTAAGGACCTGACTGCTTTCAACTTAGCAATGTTAGGTAAGCAAGGCTGGAAGCTTCAAACAGACTCAGACTCTTTGGTCTCACGGATTTTTAAGGCTCGGTACTTTCCCCGTGGTACTTACTTGACAGCTTCTCTGGGTCACAACCCCAGTTATGTATGGCGTAGCATTTTACAGGTTCGCTTCATTGTGAGGGGTGGATCCCGGTGGTGTATTGGCACAGGAGCGTCTATTCCCATTCTACATGAACCGTGGCTTTCGGACGGGAAGTGTATTGAAGGGAACTATGATCTGTCGCAGCTTATGTATGGTCCTTCAGTTCAAAGTCTTATAGATACTACTGATAAGACATGGAATTGGGATGTTGTGCATAAGACTTTTAGCCCCGAGGTAGCTAATTCGATTTTGAACACGCCTTTGGTTGGGCAAGTGACTGAAGATGGGCTAATTTGGAAGATTGAGAAGAACGGGTACTATTCGGTTAAAAGTGCCTATAGATTATGTGTTGAGGTACTCACTGATTCCTCCCATCTCCGTCGGGAGGGGTCCTGGAAAGATATATGGCGTCTTAAAGTCCCCCCCAAAGTCAAGAATTTGATCTGGCGCAGTTGTAGGAATGTTATGCCCACTAGAAAGAGACTACAAGATAAAGGAGTTCAGTGTCCTGTGACGTGTGTCACTTGTAACGATGCAGAGGAGGATCTTGCTCATGTTTATTTTAATTGTCCTTTTTCTATGCAGGTGTGGCAAAGGATGGGTCTTTGGAACTCCATTTCACAGGCTCACGTTGATACAGGGTCTGTGCCCGAGTGCATTTTCACGCTCTTACAAAGTTATACTGTAGAAAATTGTCAGCGCTTCACTGCCATACTCTGGAGCCTGTGGAAGCGCCGAAATCTCCAACTGTGGCAAGATGTTAGTGAAACTGTGGCCCAAGTGATCGACAGAGCATTCCATCTAGTCGAAGACTGGCGCACAGCTAACTCCATTCGCGATCTTCCGCAAGGGAGATCAACTGGTGATCCCAACACGACTACGATAGCCCCGACCGCAATGACATGGCAACATCCACAACAAGGTAGACTTAAATGTAATATTGATGCCTCTTTCTCTGAATCTCTGAATAGGACCGGTATTGGTGTGTGTATTAGAGACGCCGCAGGTACGTTTGTGTTGGCCAAGACGTTCCACTTCTCCCCTAAATGCTCGGTTCCCCTGGGCGAGGCTATGGGTTTGTACTACGCAGTTCAGTGCCTCCGTGACATGTCTTTTGATAGTATTGATTTTGCCTTAGATTCTAAAATTGTCACAGATGCCTTTCACCATCAACGACCGGACATCTCAGAGTTTGGTCAAGTTATGTATGCTAGTAGAAGACTTTTTTCCTCAGCTTTTACGAACTCCCGGGTTGAGTTTAATCGGCGACAAGCAAATGAGGTGGCTCATGTTCTAGCAAGGGTTGCTTTATTTTCCGCTAGTCCCACTATTTATATTGATGTACCCCATTGTATTGAACACATTATTATTAATGAAATGCTATAAGCGTCTTTCTTTCAAAAAAAAAAATAATAATAAAATAAAAAATGGGGGAAGGGGGACGCAAGCTTTGCTTGCTTGTTCTGTTTTTGTTTTGTTTTTGTTTAATATATAATATAACAATAAATAATGATGATTAATAGTAATAAATATAATAATAATAATAATAACAATAATAATAAATAGTAATAATGGTAATGATGATAATAATGGAAATAATATTAAGTGGTATAAATAAAGGTATTCAAAATAGAAATAAAAGGGTAATTTAAAATAAAATTAATAAAGGAAAAAAAACAGACCGCAGATGTTTTAAAAATTGATCGACTCAAAACAATCAATGAAAAGATCAAATAAAAAAATGTGGACAAAATTTAGGGTATGACAGAGTCTTCTATTTATACTTGGAGAAATAGAGTGACCGTTGCAGAGAGATAAGGTGACAACTTGAATTCATCGTACAATTGTGATAGCTGTAATCTTCCATCTTTGGTATAGAAATCCAATTCCACTACCTTGCTATTTGAATTATCACTCATCCATATTGAGTAATAATAGTACGATAGTACGATCCTCAAATGCGCTCCACTTATGGATAAGATTAACGTTGTACCAACGAATATTCCTTCATGTGGATGTGACAGAGCCTTGAAGTAGATTGTTCTTCAATCATTGATTCTGGTTCTGTCAGTTCTTGAGTAACGTAAATTCATTTTGCTTCAGATGCTGTTGTCATAGCTTCTTAAGGTCTTTAGCTTCTGAACTTCTCAGAGTCTAGCTTCTGATCCTCAGAATGACTAACTTCAGCACGCAAAATTTAAGCTTCTGATGAACAGTGATATGCTTTCAGAGCTTCTTAGCTTGGCTTCCCTCTTGTTATTCATTGTAAGACCCAAGATTTCATTGTATAGTTGGTTTAAGGAATATTAGGGTTCCGATGTGTTCATGTTGTGAAACATCGTGTAATTATTAAGTTTTGCTGTAATTGAATCTGTTTTGGGCTCGTGCGCTGTAAAGGCACAGGCTTTTGTCTTGTAATCCTCTTTTGTGAATAAGAAGGGTGCTGTGGATTTAGAATGACGAGTTTTGGATTATTCTTGTTTTTGGAAAAACGAGTAGGATTTTTACCCGCGGATGTAAAATCTTACTGCGTCTGTTTTAAGCGAGGTTTCGGATGGGAGTTTTATATATCTGCGTGAGTGAGGTTATGTTCTGAGAATAATTTTCTAAGGCATGGAAGAAAATTACAGTCGCGGAAAAAGATTCGGCGATAAGTTTTGGAATTGTTAAACGGTAGACATTCTTTCTATAGTTTTCTGTTTTGGTGAGTTTCGTTCGTCGCGGCGCGCGAGAGCTGAACGTGTGAGTTTTTCTAAGAGGTGTTGAGTTTTATCTCAAGTGGGTTTGGATTGGTTTGATCCAATGGCTAGGGTTTAAGCTTGGACTTTTATTTTTGATCCAAGGGTGGATAAGTGACCAAGAGCTTTTACATAGTAAGGAGGTTTATCACTTGGTGGACTTAGAAAATTTATCACAAGACTCTCTTTTCTTTCTCTCTTCCACGTGAGACTCCATTTCTTCCTAACCTTCATCATAAATTTTCATTTCCTCACCATTTCACTCCATTTCAAACTTGGAAGCTTAGTGGAAAGTTGTAGAGAATCTCTTTCTTAAGGTAACCCTCTCTTCTTATCTCCTAGGTTGGTAGATTTTTAGAGTTTAGAGGTTTTTGGGTTTATGTTCATATGAGGGTTTGGTGAGAAATGTTGTTTTTGCTAGCTTTTATTTCATGAAAGTTGTTCATGAGAGTTTAGTAAGCATGTGTAGGCTTTGTTATTTTGTTTTCCATGAGTTGGTGAAAATCTCATGAGAAAAGTTAGGATTTTAGGTTGGTTATGTATTGATCAATAACATGTGGTTAAGTTGTAAGGTTTTGAAAAGAAACGTTGTTTTTGAACCTTTAGGCGAAAGGGATTGGTGTTGCATGGTTTTGTTTTAGAAAATCCGATGAAAAATATTTTGGGGTTTAGGAAAATATTTCCTAAGTGTTTTTGTGTGGGGTTTTTGGGGTCCAAGTGGTTTAAAACTCTTGTGTTATGAGGCGTTGCTTTTGCCTTAGAAAACATGTTTAAAAATGATTACCGGTCGGTTGAGGCCCGTAATAAAACTTGTGCTTGAGTTTGGTTTTGATTTTGGAAATGAAAACCAAATGACTTGCACTCGAAGAAACCAACATACTTTCGGGAAGGTAATTGCTTGCTTAGGAAAATGGTTTGTTTTTGTGCCTTGAAAAGGTGTTGGGAACTAATAGAATCAAACTAGGCTTGGTTGGAAAAAGAGGGGTGTGAGTTGCTGTTTTTGCTGTCATGACAGGTGCAACTCGCCGGGCGAGTGATAACACGCCAGGGCGAGTGTCACAGGTCCTGAACACGCCAGGGCGAGCTCCAGAGCGAGTGAGACCTGTGCTCACTGACTTCACTCGCTGCCAACTCGCCAGGGCGAGCTCTGAGAGTTGAAATTTTGGATTCTGATTTCTAAACTTGGTTTTTAGTTTGCTAATCCCTTTTTATTAATTTATGGAAGTGGCGGGGATTGGAAACGGGTTTTTCGGGTACTCGGAAAGTACGTAGCTTGTAACACAAGAAAACGGTCATTTCACATTTCAATTTATTTAAGACTTTTGACTATTGTTTTGGGTCCTAAAAATAGTACAAATAACTCATAGTGGTTGATCAATACGGTAGTTTTTGGTTTGATATCCGAAAGAGTGGATTTTCCTTAGGAACCTTTAGGTTTTAGGGGTTTTTGGTTTAGTTTCAATACGACTGGTTGGAAAACAATGTGTTGATAATACGCTACTTGTTTTAGGAAGCGCATTGTGTGGTTTGGACGAGTTTTAGTAAACGGAAGCTTGTCGAGGTAGGGGCTCCACTTTATTTCCGTCTTTTAAAATGGTTACGACATGTTTTGTTTTGTTGTTATGCATTTGCTGTGTGCTTTGACATGTTTGTACTTATGTATTCTCGTTGATGAGAACGTGGTTATAATTACTTGTGCAATTTACATATGATTAGGAAAATGTATGTAGGTTGTGATGGTTTGTGCATTGGCTTTAGGCTATGTGATTGGTTGCATGAGCATATATTATTGCGTGCGTCGGATAGGACTACGCGGGGATTTTGTCTGTGTGACTATCATATATATGCCAAAGAGAATATATGTCATGCATTTCATAGTTGCGTGCCTAGGTGTATGTCTGTGTGACTTTGCCTACATACCGGGCGTTGACTGTGTGGCTTCGCCAAATCCGACTGGATTTTTTTGAGTTGGTGTTTGTCTGTGTGACTTCACCTGGTGTTTGTCTGTGTGACTTCACCCGCCTTGTGTGGCAATTTTAGTGCGGGTACGTATATGACTGTGTGGCTTTGCCTACCCCACGACTCTTCGAGGAGAGGTTAATTTTCCGGAAAATCATGCATGTGGCGAACCAGTGACGGTTGTCACACCCATTGTAGAAGTCTGCATTAGGATTGGTGATTTATTTATATATACCCGTTGGTGGGAACTACTTTTGAGTTTAAGAGCTTTCTCTTGTGTATGTGGAAATTTGCTATGTGTACATCTTTCGCACCGAATATATATATGCATACTTGTATTTTGTGGTGGCCCCTTTCTTTCATTTGCGGGCTCATCCCACCCAGATGTTGGGCTAGATCGTGGTGACGACGGTGGCTGTTCCGGGTCCCAGTGAGATGTTGGAGTTTAGCTTAGTTAGACTATGCGCCGGTGTGGGTTGTGCACCGTGCTTTTTGGGTTAGGCATAGGATTCTAGCTAGTTTTGTTGTAAGTATTTGAATACTTTAACTTGGATTGTAATTATTCCTGAATACACTTTGCTTGTCGAAGCACCTTTTGGTAATGAGTACTTTGTATATTTGAATGCCGGCTCATTTAAAATCTTTTAGGTGTAAACTCTGATGTGTATAAAAAAAAAAAATATAATGCATTTTCTGGCTTTTGAAAAACGGGGTGTTACAGTTTGGTATCAGAGCACGGCTTTAAATCTTCAAAGGGAAAGTGTATACTTGAGTCGTTAGCCCAGAGTCGGTTATAACTTAGCTAGAGTAGTGTCAGTTCTAGTGCCTGTTCTGTGTCGGTTGTGAGTTAGTAACCGTTGAACGAGATTTTCTGTAGAGACTCAGAAATGTTTAGATAAGGAATCTAATCAGAATTGGTATTGTGCAGAAATCGAATGCCTCCAAGAAGGGCACCTACAGTACCTATGGCGGACCATGTGGATGTGAATCAGATGGCTTATGCCATGCATACAATGGCAGCGGCTGTGACTGCTCAGAGCCATGCTAAGGCGCAGAGAGATCTGGAAAAGCGCGAAGGGGAAATACTTGCTGCTGGATCTAGACTTCTTTCAAGTTTCAACCACCAAACTCCTCCAAAGTTTAATGGGGAGGGAGGTCCGGAAACTGCTGATTTATGGCTCCAATCTGTGGAGAGGATTTTCGGGGCAATTCATTGTCCAGAAGGGGAGAAAGTAGTCTTAGCTACCTATCAGTTACTAGGGGGTTCTGAGTATTGGTGGAGGAACACCCGACTGATCATGGAGAATGTTCATGAAGAGTTAAGTTGGGAGAACTTCAAGCGGAGGTTTTTGGCCAAGTACTTTCCCGAGACTGCTAGGGAAAGGTATGGGGAAGAGTTTCTGAGGCTAAGGCAAGCGGGCATGAATGTTGAAGCATATGCCAAGAAGTTTGAATCTCTATCCCGTTTCTTCCGCTTCTTTAGGGATGGGATAGATGAGGATTATATGTGTCGTCGTTTCCAAGATGGGCTGAGGTACGAACTGCAAGATGCGGTTGTGCCATTGGGGATCCGACAGTTTCAAGTGTTAGTGGAGAAATGTCAAGAGGTAGAAGACATGAAGAATAAGCGGGTGAACCGCCAAGGGAATTCTAGTGCTGGGGGACCAAGTCGTTCGAGTGGTCCGAGTCAGAATCGTGGGAAACAAGGTAGTAAGCCTTACGACCGCCCTCAGAATAACAAGGGACCGGGCCGATCGGTGAATCAAGGTAGCCGGGGAAAATCTGGTGGTAGTAAAGGGAATTGCTACAACTGTGGAGAAGCGGGGCATTTTGCTAATGAGTGCACGCAACCGAAGGGGGAAAACACCTGCTACAATTGCAAGAAGCCGGGACACTTTGCTAGAGATTGCAGAGCCCCGAAGACCGGGCCGTCGGCAAATGTGGCACAAGGCTCACAGGGTGTCAGACCTGTGGCAAAGGCACGTGCTTACTGTATGGGCACTGAGGTGAGTGGGCAGGCTAGCAATTCCATCCATGAGAGCTGTCACATCGCAGGTAATTCTTTAACTGCTTTGATTGACACAGGGGCAACCTACTCATTCATATCTTTGGCTTGTGCAAATCGTTTGAGTTTGAATGTTTCTATGCTTCCGTTTGATTTGAATGTCTTGACTCCTACTAAGGATTTGGTGGTAAATATTGTATGTTTGCATTGTTTATTAGTAATTCAGAATAGGGATTTTCTGGTCAACCTAGTGTGTCTACCGCTCTTATCTCTCGAGATCATCCTCGGGATGGATTGGTTGTCCTATCATTATGTTATTCTAGACTGTGCTCGGAAATTGGTTTTCTTTCCCGAGCCAGGTGTGCGAAGATACTTGTCTGCAAATCGGCTTTCGGTGGTTATGTGTAATGGAGAGTCGGAGATAGTTTCACTTGCTAGTTTAGGAGTGACGTCGGAGATCCGAATTGGGGAATTTCGAGTGGTTCAAGATTTCCAAGATGTATTTCCATCGGAGATTCCAGCTTTTCCTCCGTGTAGAGAGGTGGAATTCTTTATTGATTTGCAACCGGGTACGGGTCCGATTTCGGAATCAGCTTATCGGATGGCTCCATCTGAGTTGGTAGAGTTGAAAAGTCAGATTGAGGACTTGTTAGAGAAGGGTTTCATAAGGCCTAGTGTGTCGCCTTGGGGAACACCGGTCTTATTGGTTAAGAAGAAGGATGGGAAATCTCGTCTGTGTGTGGATTATCGGAAGCTTAATAAGGTGACTATCAAGAACCGATATCCATTGCCACGAATTGATGATTTGATGGATCAGTTGAGGGGAGCCTCAGTGTTTTCAAAGATTGACTTGAAATCTGGTTATCACCAGATAAGGGTACGAGACGAGGATATTTAGAAAACGGCGTTTAGGACGCGGTATGGGCATTATGAATTCCTAGTGATGCCGTTCGGAGTGACGAATGCACCTGCTATCTTTATGGCCTACATGAATCGGATATTCCACTCATTCTTGGACAAGTTTGTAGTGGTATTTATTGATGACATCCTAGTGTGTTCAAGGAATGAAGAGGAACATGTAGAGCATCTTAGTCTAGTATTGCAAGTTTTGCGGGAAAGTAAGCTGTATGCAAACCCGTCAAAGTGTGAATTTTGGTTGGAAGAAGTGAATTTCCTTGGCCATGTCATATCAAGAGAGGGAATAGCCGTGGATCCAGCCAAGATTGATACGGTACTATCATGGAAGCAGCCTCAAACAGTGACTGATGTGAGGAGTTTTGTGGGTTTGGCCGGTTATTACCGGAGATTCATTGAAGGTTTCGCTAAGATTGTGGCGCCAATGACGCAACTTACGCGAAAAGATCAACCTTTTGCTTGGACGGAGAAGTGTGAGTCGAGTTTCCAGTTGTTGAAAGAACGGTTGACGACGTCACCAGTCTTGGTGTTACCACAGTCGGATGAACCGTATGAGGTTTACTGTGATGCTTCTCATCAAGGGTTGGGTTGTGTGTTGATGCAACACAAGAGAGCAGTAGCTTATGCGTCAAGACAGCTGAAAGTGCATGAAAAGAATTATCCTACACACGATTTAGAGCTTGCGGCCGTTGTTTTTGCATTGAAGATTTGGAGACATCATCTTTATGGTTGCACTTTTGTCGTGTTTAGTGACCATAAAAGTCTCAAGTACTTGTTTGATCAGAAAGAGCTTAATATGAGGCAACGGAGGTGGATGGAAACTTTGAAAGACTTTGACTTTACGTTGGAATACCATCCGGGGAAGGCTAATGTGGTAGCCGATGCTTTGAGTAGGAAGAGTGTGACGGTTTGTTCGGCACAAATGGCTAGTCAACATGAGTTATTGAGAGAGTTTCGTGACTTGCACCTAGAGGTAGAGTTTGCTTTAGGGAATATGAGGCTGGGTATGATTACCATCTCAAGCGGATTATTGGAGGACATTGCAAATTGTCAAGATGACAGGTTCCTCATGGAGAAAAGAGCTTTGATTGTTCGAGAAACCAACCGAGATTTCAAGGTGGGATCGGACAACATTTTGAGGTGTCGAGGTACAACATTTTGAGGTGTCGAGGTAGAGTGTGTGTGCCCGAAGCTATGGACTTGAGAAACACCATTCTAGGGGAGGCACACAAGAGTAAACTTAGTATGCATCCCGGAGCAACAAAGATGTATCAAGACCTGAGGCATGATTTCTGGTGGCCGGGTATGAAGAAGGATGTGGCTGAGTATGTGGCGTCGTGTCTGACTTGTCAGAAGGCGAAGATTGAACATCAGAGACCAGCAGGGATGCTGCAGTCATTAGATATCCCCGAGTGGAAGTGGGATAGCATTTCTATGGATTTCATCACTGGTTTACCTAAGACCAGGAGGAAGCATGATTCCATTTGGGTGATAGTGGATCGGTTGACAAAGTCCGCTCATTTTCTACCGGTAAGGATTACGGATACAGCCGCAAAGTTGACCGATATTTACATTGCTGAGATTGTGAGGTTACATGGGATTCCGTCAAGTATAGTGTCAGATCGAGATCCAAAGTTTACTTCACACTTTTGGAAGACTTTGCATGAGGCGTTGGGGACGAAACTGAGATTGAGTTCCGCCTATCATCCTCAGACAGATGGGCAGACTGAAAGAACAAATCAATCATTGGAAGATTTGTTGAGAGCATGTGTATTGGATGATCGTGGAAGTTGGGATGACGTGTTACCATTGATAGAATTCACATACAACAACAGTTTCCACGCGAGTATTGGAATGGCACCATATGAGGCTTTGTATGGGAGGAGATGTCAGACTCCTTTGTGTTGGTACCAAGATGGGGAGAGTATGTTAGTAGGACCGGAAATGGTACAACAGACGACGGACAAGGTCCGAAAGATAAGGGTAATGATGAAGGTTGCTCAAGATCGCCAGAAGAGTTATGCGGATAGGCGACGGAGGCCTCTAGAGTTTGAAGAGGGAGATCATGTATTTCTCCGAGTTACACCAACGACTGGCGTTGGAAGGGCTTTGAAAGCGAAGAAGTTGACTCCAAAGTTTATAGTGCCTTATCAGATTATGGAACGGATTGGGAAGGTAGCATACCGGATCGCGTTGCCACCGGCACTATCTTTGATACATGACGTATTCCATGTGTCGCAATTGCGGAAATACACACCGGATCCGTCACATGTGATCACACCAGATGACATCCAGTTGAGGGATAACTTGTCATTTGAAGTTCCGCCGATCAAGATTGCGGATAGGAAGATGAAGCGTCTGAGAACGAAAGAGATACCTTTGGTGAAGGTAATATGGAACGAAGCTACAGGAGATACCACCTGGGAACTCTAGAGTAAGATGAAAGAGTTGTACCCCAGTTTGTTTGACGACGTCTAAGTTTCGAGGACGAAACTTCTTTTAGGGGGGTAGTATTGTAAGACCCAAGATTTCATTGTATAGTTGGTTTAAGGAATATTAGGGTTCCGATGTGTTCATGTTGTGAAACATCGTGTAATTATTAAGTTTTGCTGTAATTGAATCTGTTTTGGGCTCGTGCGCTGTAAAGGCACAGGCTTTTGTCTTGTAATCCTCTTTTGTGAATAAGAAGGGTGCTGTGGATTTAGAATGACGAGTTTTGGATTATTCTTGTTTTTGGAAAAACGAGTAGGATTTTTACCCGCGGATGTAAAATCTTACTGCGTCTGTTTTAAGTGAGGTTTCGGATGGGAGTTTTATATATCTGCGTGAGTGAGGTTATGTTATGAGAATAATTTTCTAAGGCATGGAAGAAAATTACAGTCGCGGAAAAAGATTCGGTGATAAGTTTTGGAATTGTTAAACGGTAGACATTCTTTCTATAGTTTTCTGTTTTGGTGAGTTTCGTTCGTCGCGGCGCGCTAGAGCTGAACGTGTGAGTTTTTCTAAGAGGTGTTGAGTTTTATCTCAAGTGGGTTTGGATTGGTTTGATCCAATGGCTAGGGTTTAAGCTTGGACTTTTGTTTTTGATCCAAGGGTGGATAAGTGACCAAGAGCTTTTACATAGTAAGGAGGTTTATCACTTGGTGGACTTAGAAAATTTATCACAAGACTCTCTTTTCTTTCTCTCTTCCACGGGAGACTCCATTTCTTCCTAACCTTCATCACAAATTTTCATTTCCTCACCATTTCACTCCATTTCAAACTTGGAAGCTTAGTGGAAAGTTGTAGAGAATCTCTTTCTTAAGGTAACCCTCTCTTCTTATCTCCTAGGTTGGTAGATTTTTAGAGTTTAGAGGTTTTTGGGTTTATGTTCATATGAGGGTTTGGTGAGAAATGTTGTTTTTGCTAGCTTTTATTTCATGAAAGTTGTTCATGAGAGTTTAGTAAGCATGTGTAGGCTTTGTTATTTTGTTTTCCATGAGTTGGTGAAAATCTCATGAGAAAAGTTAGGGTTTTAGGTTGGTTATGTATTGATCAATAACATGTGGTTAAGTTGTAAGGTTTTGAAAAGAAACGTTGTTTTTGAACCTTTAGGCGAAAGGGATTGGTGTTGCATGGTTTTGTTTTAGAAAATCCGATGAAAAATATTTTGGGGTTTAGGAAAATATTTCCTAAGTGTTTTTGTGTGGGGTTTTTGGGGTCCAAGTGGTTTAAAACTCTTGTGTTATGAGGCGTTGCTTTTGCCTTAGAAAACATGTTTAAAAATGATTACCGGTCGGTTGAGGCCCGTAATAAAACTTGTGCTTGAGTTTGGTTTTGATTTTGGAAATGAAAACCAAATGACTTGCACTCGAAGCAACCAACATACTTTCGGGAAGGTAATTGCTTGCTTAGGAAAATGGTTTGTTTTTGTGCCTTGAAAAGGTGTTGGGAACTAATAGAATCAAACTAGGCTTGGTTGGAAAAAGAGGGGTGTGAGTTGCTGTTTTTGCTGTCATGACAGGTGCAACTCGCCGAGCGAGTGATAACACGCTAGGGCGAGTGTCACAGGTCCTGAACACGCCAGGGCGAGCTCCAGAGCGAGTGAGACCTGTGCTCACTGACTTCACTCGCTGCCAACTCGCCAGGGCGAGCTCTGAGAGTTGAAATTTTGGATTCTGATTTCTAAACTTGGTTTTTAACTTTCTAATCCCTTTTTATTAATTTATGGAAGTGGCGGGGATTGGAAACGGGTTTTTCGGGTACTCGGAAAGTACGTAGCTTGTAACACAAGAAAACGGTCATTTCACATTTCAATTTATTTAAGACTTTTGACTATTGTTTTGGGTCCTAAAAATAGTACAAATAACTCATAGTGGTTGATCAATACGGTAGTTTTTGGTTTGATATCCGAAAGAGTGGATTTTCCTTAGGAACCTTTAGGTTTTAGGGGTTTTTGGTTTAGTTTCAATACGATTGGTTGGAAAACAATGTGTTGATAATACGCTACTTGTTTTAGGAAGCGCGTTGTGTGGTTTGGACGAGTTTTAGTAAACGGAAGCTTGTCGAGGTAGGGGCTCCACTTTATTTCCGTCTTTTAAAATGGTTACGACATGTTTTGTTTTGCTGTTATGCATTTGCTGTGTGCTTTGACATGTTTGTACTTATGTATTCTCGTTGATGAGAACGTGGTTATAATTACTTGTGCAATTTACATATGATTAGGAAAATGTATGTAGGTTGTGATGGTTTGTGCATAGGCTTTAGGCTATGTGATTGGTTGCATGAGCATATATTAATGCGTGCGTCGGATAGGACTACGCGGGGATTTTGTCTATCCTGTATATGCCAAAGAGAATATATGTCATGCATTTCATAGTTGCGTGCCTGGGTGTATGTCTGTGTGACTTTGCCTACGTACCGGGCGTTGACTGTGTGGCTTCGCCAAATCCGACTGGATTTTTTTGAGTTGGTGTTTGTCTGTGCGACTTCACCTGGTGTTTGTCTGTGTGACTTCACCCGCCTTGTGTGGCAATTTTAGTGCGGGTACGTATATGACTGTGTGGCTTTGCCTACCCCACGACTCTTCGAGGAGAGGTTAATTTTCCGGAAAATCATGCATGTGGCGAACCAGTGACGGTTGTCACACCCATTGTAGAAGTCTGCATTAGGATTGGTGATTTATTTATATATACCCGTTGGTGGGAACTACTTTTGAGTTTAAGAGCTTTCTCTTGTGTATGTGGAAATTTGCTATGTGTACATCTTTCGCACCGAATATATATATGCATACTTGTATTTTGTGGTGACCCCTTTCTTTCATTTGCGGGCTCATCCCACCCAGATGTTGGGCTAGGTCGTGGTGACGACGGTGGCTGTTCCGGGTCCCAGTGAGATGTTGGAGTTTAGCTTAGTTAGACTATGCGCCGGTGTGGGTTGTGCACCGTGCTTTTTGGGTTAGGCATAGGATTCTAGCTAGTTTTGTTGTAAGTATTTGAATACTTTAACTTGGATTGTAATTATTCCTGAATACACTTTGCTTGTCGAAGCACCTTTTGGTAATGAGTACTTTGTATATTTGAATGCCGGCTCATTTAAAATCTTATAGGTGTAAACTCTGATGTGTATAAAAAAAAAAAATATAATGCCTTTTCTGGCTTTTGAAAAACGGGGTGTTACATTCATAGTGCTTCTGAATGAATTTTTAACTTATACTTCTGCACACTAGAATAATCATTAGCAATACCAATTGCAATTTTAATACTTTGTTATCATCAAAACCACTTAAATCTTAGAGGTTCATGTCAGGCCCACTTTGTTCCAACAAATAAATCTGAAAAAAAAAATCTACTTATATATGAAACCTATTATGGACTAAGTCTAAGTCCAATTCGGCATCGAAGCTTGCCCAACTTAGGCGTTGAGCTCAACCTAATAAGCATGTTGGCCCGAGTTAAAGTGTTTATTTTCAGCGGTTATAAAAATCAGTGCATATGTAATGATTGACATTGAAATAATTGATATTTATTATAAATCATGATTTTTAAACCGTAATTTTGACAAATAATTTATTTAGTGACTAAAATAACATATGGTAAAAGATAAATAAATAAAATAGAGTTCAAACTTAAACCTACAATAAGATATTCATACCAACTACACTGATCACGTAATAATATCTCCTCAAACATTCAAATAAGTGCAATCTATAGGGAGATGAATTAAAAATAGAAAATTGATAAAATCACCGACCGAGTCACGCCCATTTGGCAAACGATGAATTTAATTTGACAAATGCAACTTGACAACAATTGACAAAGGGTTATAAAGTAATTTCATGTAAAACAATCATTATGTGACGGAAATGCAAGAGGACAGTGTCGTAAATTCAGCAGTGACTAAGATAATTATTTTGGCACACTAATTAAAATTCAATTATTTAGTAATGAAGTGGGTTTTTAATACTGTGTCTACAAAGGAAGCTCAAGCTTGCACCAAGAAAAATATAAAAGGAAGCTCAAGCAAACCACTCGAGTGGTATCGCGTGAGATGCACGACCAGCATGAAATTGGTGAGTAAAGAACTAGTGAAGTGATAAGGCGTGTGAGGTTAGTGTTTGTGAAGGCAAAAAAGAGACAAAAATGGTGTGAGAATATGGAGCAATTTCTGAAATAACTTTTTTATATCGGTATGTGTGAGAAATAAATCAGAGCCATTGAGATCTTAAATTAACACGTGTCATGTTTTCACAAATGGAAATGGAGATGGCCATTTATTATGGAAATGGAGAGGATCTGAACCCTCAGTAATGTGCATTTACATATTACATGTGACCTCACTGACCTAGCCACACTGCCAGCCAATACCCTACGAGATCACTAAAAACATTACCGCAAAAATAGAAACCATGGTTATTGGCTACCTTATTGTGATGCTTGCTTCAATTGAGGTTTAAGTATTGAGGTTTATGTAAATCACTAAACTAGTGTAATTTTTTGGGTTTGTCTAGCATGTGCAATATCATGTTAAAGTAATCAAATATAGTATTCCCTCTTATCTTATATATAAGCAACAAAAAAATGAAAGTCTTAAATATAAGCAAAAGTGACCTCTAATCATTACAATAAATGTCATTTTTCCAAATATATCCCCTACTTTTTTCACATTCTCATGTTTTTAACGGTTTCCAAGTCAAAAGATAGGGGTAAAATTAGAAAAGTGTATGAATTAAATGCATTTAGACATTTTTCTTAAAAAAATAGTTCTTTTTGTAAATTTGCTTATATATGAGACCGGATGGAGTAACAACTGTGATTTATTAAAAATTTATACATTTAATATAAAATTCACAAGTTCCAATACAAATTTACTATTTTAAACTTTTTAATATGTGCAACTTTGCACATGATAGAAAAACCCTAATTTTTTTTAAGACATTTTAAAAATAGATGTTTAATTTTATGAATATTTTTGAAATATCTCTTACTCTTTTAAGTTTTATTTAGATTGATCATAGATAAAATTAAGGATCAAATTAATAGTAAAGTATTGTGTGTAACAGGTTTATTTAAATATGTCATACAAAATTAGAGAATAATTTAATTGTTTACTCTTTAAATATCCACGTATAAAAGAATATGTGCAAGTCCCAACTACTTACAATTTATCATTCACAAGACTATGATAAGATGATACTATCTCTGTCCCAATGTAAAAGAACTAGTTTGATTATTGCATGTATATTAATGCACGATTTTGACCCTTAATATCTTTAATTCTTTATTAGTAAAAATTATAAAAATTGGATATTTTGAAAATACTCATCAAAACAAATCAAACAAGATCGTATACGCTTATATATATATATATATATATATATATATATATATATATATATATATATATATATATATATATATATATATCTATACTAATATATAAAGGGGATATAAATTTTTAGGATGACTTTTTCATTATTCCTATTTTACCCTTAAAAACAACTACAAAAAAAACTAAACACAACTTCCTAATAAAAGTAGGTTTTCAGTTTTTTTATAGTAAAAAAAAATATTTTTTTTCTTCTTAATAACTAGCCACAACAAAAAAGGAGCTCAAGTAGTTATCAATTAACTAAGTCCAATAAAAAAGGAGATTAAGTAGTTATTTATATTTGCACAATAGAGAATATCGATCACAGCAAAAAAAAAAATCGATCACACAAACGCGTGCCCGTTTGGCGGCTAGTATATATAATTAAAAAAGTATGGTCAAAGTATGATAAATAAATAGTATCATTTAATCAAAATATCTCTAATAAAATGAGACGGAGGTAGTATATCATATAGTATACTATAGTACTTATTAGTTAGTTAAGTAAAAACTTGAAATCTAACATAATACTATTCTCAAGGTTTTAAGTTGGATTTCTCTGGGTGTTGCATTAGGCTAATCTATACAAAATAAAACTCTAACTTCAATTGGATATTATGTTTGTAGATAGTAAAATTAATATTATTCAAATTAATCGGTCCTTAGATCGAGTATTAGTGAGCTTAACGTAATTACAATGTAACAATATTTTGACAAAAATTACACTTTAGAATTTTTATGAAATTATAGAGTTGGGAATAGGTCAGGCCATGCCAGACTTTGACAAGCCTGAGCCTGGCCTACAATTTCTCTTCAAGCCTAACCCTGACCTACGACCTATCAAATGCTATTTTTTTTTGCCTGGCCTAAGCCTGTTTAAAGTCGGGTCTGACCTTATAATCTGTTTAAAAGTCTGTATTATATAAATGCCTCTATATAGTCTTTTTAAATAGGCTAATTAAACAGGCCTTAAAGCCAATTTCGCATTTCAATTTTTATAATTTCTACAATATTAAGAAAAAACTAATAAAATGATTAGCACAAGAATTAAAAACTAATAAAATAACAAATACGATTACGACAAAGTCTATAATTTGTACTATAAAAGCACATAATTTCTCTTTGTCAAAAAATATAATTTGTCTTTGTCTAGAAAAAAAACAAATATATTTTGTCTAATAAATATTTTGTATTTATATAAATAATATTTATTTTTTATACAGGATGATATAAATAATAATATTATATAAATAATAATAATTAAATATAAACAGGCCAGCCTATCAGGCTTAGCCTGACATATTTATGTAAACAAGCTGTTTTTAAGACTTGAGTCTGACATTTTTAATAAACAGGTCAGGCCAAGCCGAAGGCCCCTGGAGACCGGCTAACCTATTCTCAACCCTAATCGTGGTATCACTACAATTTCGTCAGTCTCATTATGTTTTTAAAGATTATCGAAATATATTTCATATATATATATATATGTTCTGATACATTAATTTTTTTTATTGTTTGAAAATCAAAGAGAAAAATAATTTCTATCGACAATTACACTTTTCAATCTAAAATGGTACCCTCCGTTCTTTTTTAAGAGTCGTTTTAGAAGACCTTTTTTATTCCTATAACTGTTGTTTTGATTGTTTAAAGTTACAATTTTTAATTATACCCTTATTCTCTTTTAATTTACATTTTCCATAAAATTAATTCGTTCATTTTCAATAACTATATTCCTTTTTTCTAAATGAGGGTAAATTATGAAGAAAAATAACTCCAATAATTCACTATCTCAGTTTGAGAATTTTATATTAAAATGACACTAAAATAAGAGATAGTATCTTTTATAAAAAACAAAAAAACTGGATACAACACTTTTTTTTAAACAACCGCATACTACAATACCTTAAAATATAGTAATACTGTGGAATTAAGCTGGAGTGTCAATTTCTTCTCAACCACTTTTGATATTGAATTGAATGAGATAACATGCCATGGTGTTTTTGTCGCTAATTCTACCTTCACTGACGTGTATTTTTAGCAATGGGTGGATCCTAATGAAGCATCCCAGTTCATGATAGGTGGGTCTGGATTTTAAAAAAATAAGAATCAAATGTGAAGATTTTCTCAACTTGGTCCTGGATCCAAAGCTCTTATTATTTCATACTAGGGCATGTGTTTCCTATTTTATTTTTGAATTAATTATATATTTACTCCTTATATTTATTTTAAGTTTTAAGTTGGTCCTTTATATTTTAAAATTTTTAGTTTAATCCCTATATTTTTAATCGTTTTCATTAGTTAATCCTTCTCACAGTCATCCTTAAAATGTTGAATTGGGAGTCTAAAAAAAGATAAGTATTGGTGCTATGAGCTAGTCATAAATAAAATGGTTTGTCCTAAAATTATTTATAGTAATATATTTTGGCCAAAGACGATTAGGCCATAAATCAGAAGATGTTATGCATTAATTGTTTATGCCTTGCCATTACAAGTGGTATATTTTATGAAGAGTGTTCCTTTTATTGGATTTTGTCAAAAATATATAGAAAACAAACGTTGTTAGTCAAAAAATGATGGAAGAGACTATCTAATGGAACAGCATTGCTATATATAGCGAAGGGAGGTATCACGAAAACATCCCGAATGGAAATTGACCAATGAAAGATAAGCAATTCATGGGAATTTATATAAAAGATCGAAAAGTCAAAAAAGTGGTTGTACATAATGCACTTCATGATGGAATTCGCGTTAATTGCCTTCGCTATAACTAGCATATTCCCTAATG